>JAAXCT010000028.1:0-1375317 GCA_012490785.1 Eragrostis nindensis
TCCCGAAATTGCTCCGGGCCAAGCACGCTTAACCCCGGAGTTCTTTTCGAGATGAGCTTCCGGAAAAGAAGTTGCAACTGTTGGTATGAGTATTCTTATCAATCCTATTAAGCCCTGGGCCAGGATGTTACACTCGACTGCAACGATTCTCTCGTTCTACTCCCGACGAGCAACGAGGGGACGACGCTTGAAACGAGCTCACTTCCTCGCCGAAAGCAGAGCGGTGGAACACCTTCGAGGCTACCCTCGACTTCAACGAGTTCTCGTTCTACTCCGACGAGCAACGGGGGGGGGGGGGGGGGGCACCGACGCTCGAAACGAGCTCACTTCCTCGCCGAAAGCAAAGCGACGGAACACCTTCGAGGCTACCCTCGACGAACAAATTTTCGTTCTACTACTCCCAGCAATGGGGGGACGACGTTAGAAACGAGCTCACTTCAACACCGAAAGTGAGCGACGGAGTCCCATCGAGGCTACCCTCGACGAATAAATTTTTGTTCCACTCAAAAGAAACAAGGAACGACACCAACAACATTATGAAGCCAACGATACGCTCGAAAGAGCCTCCATTTCAACATACGTTGAGCTGAACAGCTCAACATCGATTACAATACCGGTCAACCGCACCTCGACACGGGGCCCGAAGGCCCATTTACAGTCCACTCCCGGAGCGCATCCCTAATGACGCTTCGGCCTTGGCTATTTCCTCCTCGGGCTCGCACCATGTGCGCCGGAGCGAAGTGAAGTCTGCCAGAGTCGATGCAGAAGCGACGTCGGCCTGCAGTTGCTCCAAGTCCACCTCGGCGGCCGCTTCGTCATCGCTCAACACGTCAACCACCTCTACCTTCGGAACAACAAGAAGAGGTGGGCTCAGCGCTAAGTCCATGCGCTTCGCGATGAACTCGCCTTTGAAGCAAAGCTTCTGAAGGGACCCTCGGTACCTGCGACATCAATCGTGAGTTTCGGAGGCGCAAGTCCCGAAAGAAGTCCACGAACGATCCCCCCTGGTTGCGCCAAAGCCAACGGCGCCACTGTGTGCCCTTCACATAGTAAGGGCGACCCTCCGGAGCGGAAGGACTCCCGCCGGAATCAGGATGCTTTCCGGAATGACGTCAAGCACACTAAGGCGTGATTGCCTTCGGCCTCGCTCGACACCTATAAGTCGCAGTGGAAGCGCATAAACATCACGAAGACCAAGTCCATTGAAAAAGCCCGAAGGGCACCTAGTACAATCTATTAACACCAAAAGAAGCATGGCTAGAAGCCTGCGAACTCACACCTGAGGGGGAGGCTGGGCCGAAGAGTCAACTTCCGTAACGTTGCCCTGGGCCGTCGCCGAGCCTCCACCCCCGCTACACACTAATGTGCTGGCGCTCCCGCGGCCCCGGGAGGGATATCGCCAGACGGAGGCGTCACCACGGAGGAAGTGGCAGCCGGAGGCGGCGCGGGAGCTGAGGTGCCGTTTCCGGGCTTGGACCTCCGAGACGCTGCAGCAGCGGCGAGGGCAGACTGGCGAGCCAACTTCTCCCCCACCACCAACCAGAAGTGTTGCCCGAGTTGGTTACCGAAGCTTCGTACCCCTCGAGGCCAGCTCCCGAAACCGGCTCCCGTCCCTAGCCTCCATCTCCGCCAGCTGCCCGAGCCGAAGCAGCAGCGGGAAGATGAGTGCACACCCCACCTGCGCAAGGGAACCGAAGCAAGTCCACGCGGTGTCAGCGCAGAAAGTGCCGAAGGACTTCATGGCCCGGGAAGCCAACTTCACGGAGCGCGCAAGGCGCCCGATGCTCCCACCGAGGTCATCGGCGGCGTGCTTCATTGGCTGCACTTCGACGCCCGACCCTTCCAGCAGGCTGTTGAAATCGCCGAGTGCCTGCCACGCCGCAGCAGCATCTCTTCCTCCCTCTGCGTCTTCGCCGCGCTCAGCAACACCTGAGTTTCCGACAACTCTTTCTCGGTGGCCTCCTTCGCGCGGGTCAACGACTCGAAGGAGATCTTGAGGCTTTCCAGCTCTTTCCATGCCTTCTTCGAGACCTCCTTCGCAGACGTCAAGGCATCGGAGGAAGTCTTTACCGCTGCCAAGGCCTTCTCCAGCTCGGATGCCAGAGCGTCGCGACCCTGCTCCGCTGCCTCTCCGTCCCTCTTTGCAGCCTCGGCAACCGCCTTGTAAGCTTCATGACCATTGGAGCTATGGAAACCCCAAGGTATGAATGTTTTGGTGATTGGATGAGAACCATGAATGTGACTAACAATCTTTGTGAGATCTTATAGGTCACATATGAAGAAAGCTCCGTCCGTTGGTGGTGAACGCCAACACACCATGAACTTAATGAAAAGGATGATTGGTTGCCTTCATCGACACAAGAACGGACTTGATGGAGTCGCGGAGAAAATATGGATCAAGGCTAAGGACATGCTAGATCCAAGCGAGTGTTGCTTGGTTAGATGTTAGCTTGAGTCCATAGGAAAAACCGGACTATCAAGAGGGTTCGAGGTGGTTCTCTTAGTGCACACTAGTTATAGAGATCATTGGATGCATGGTGAGTCTCTCAGGGGCTAGGGTGGCAGAAGAGAGTTGAAGGAACCAAGAAGTTCAAGTCTTGAAGAAGAAGATCAAGAAGAAGATCAAAGCTGCGAAGTCAGAAGAGACCAGACAGTACGGTCATGGAGACCGTACAATACGGTCTACAGAGGAAATCCAGACAGAAAGGCTGAAGTTTCTGGAAGTGGAGAAATGGAGACCGGACAGTTGACCGGACAGTACGGTCCTAGGGACCGGGCAGTACGGTCTCTATTGAGTGTTCCAGACAGAGAAGCTGAAGTTTCTGGAAGTTGAAGAATAAAGACCGGACAGTTGACCGGACAATACGGTCAGAGACCGGACAGTACGGTCTTACAGGAGAAGAGTAACAGAGAAGGAGAAGTTTCTGTTGGCTGAAGAAGATGTGGAGACCGGACAGTACGGTCCTAGAGACCGTACAATACGGTCTGCTTTGAGATGAAGAACAGCACTCCCTGGATGCCGGTCTGGCGAAGACCGGACAATACGGTCTAATGGGACCGGACAGTACGGTCCTATTGTACGGTCATCACGCAGACTGGGCACTTTTGGACAACGGCTAGTTTGAGGTTGGTGGCCTATATATAGTCGGTTGTTTACCTCTTTGAGGTGCTCTTGGACCAGGAAAGAGGGGAGGTGCTGCCAAGACGCCAAGAGGAAGAAGTGTGAAGCACTTGAGAGGGATTTGGGGAGATCCTAGTGCTTGAGAGAGTAACAAGTTGCATCCTTTGATCTCTAGGCTAGTGTGGGCTTGAGAGAGTCATCTAGGGTTGTTACTCTTGGTCTATGGCGAGGCCTAGACCGGTTAGGCGTCGGTGTTTGAGCTGTCCAAGGAAATTGTGGAAGCCGACACAAGTTTGTACACGGTCTTGGAGCTTCCCGTGCGAAAGAAGCATCACTAGTGGAGCGCCCTTTGGCACGCATCAAGTGCGGAGCCTTACCTCCGGAAGAGTACCCGGGATCGAGCCCGGCGGGACGTGCCCGCGACTTCACTCGAGGGTGAAGTGTGCTCTAGGAGGGATCGCCATCGAGCGGAGGGACGGGGTCGAGACTCCGGCGGGAGTGACCGAACGTGGAGTAGGGGAAGGCGCCATCCTTCCGAGACCACGGGAAAACATCATGAGCATTCTCTATCCCTTCTCCTTTACTACTCGCATTTACTTATCGCACTATATATGATTGCTTGTAGTACTTGAGTTGTGCTTTTATCTTGCTTGTGTGTTTACCTTGGTACCTGTTGGCGGTCGTTAAACCATGTTTTGACCGCCACCCTACCGGTAAATAAATGCATAACACCAAGATTTTGTGCATAGTAGATAAGAATAATGCTACTCCACAGGTTTTGGTGGATATTTGGATGCAGGAGTGAATAGTGGAGACAAGTGGGCCCAGTCAGGGACATTCCCTGGTCGGCCAGCCCCACCCTAGGCCGGCCGCCCCCACCTGGTGGCCGCAGGCCCCAGGCTTCCTCCATGGGCTGGAAAATAATCTTCAACGCACAATTCAAGCCCAGCCCGGCAGAATTCCACCGACATTCTAGAAGGTGGGCCATTTGGGCCTTTACTTGGCCCTCAATTCAATTCTGCCGACCCCACGAAGTAGCCGACCTTCGGACCGCCATCAGGAGAGGATCTGGAGCGTTCAGGCAGAAGACGGTGGCCACCGACAGAAGGGACGACCGGCCGGCCACCCCCCTAGGCCGGCCGGCCGGCTTTGGCGGCGCCGCCTCTCCAAAGTCGGCAGCTGTGCTTCCACCGCCTTGGAGACCTATAAATTGGACCCCTCGGCCTCCGAAGCAATTCGCACCATCACACTTCATCCAAGTGTTCATTAGTTTAGTTGAGTAGTAGCTTTGGGAGTTAGAGTAGAGTAGAGTAGAGTGAGAGCTCTCTCGGGCTTCCGGAGTATTCTCGGAGTTCGGTATAGTTCTTTGTATCTTACTCCTTTGAGATATTACTTTATTTATTATATAATTAGTTTTATCTTTATTTATTTATTTTAGTAGTTCTTTTCTATTTAGTTTTATTTGCTCGTTAAGTAAGTGCTCGTAGAAGTCTTGTTGTGGGATTCGTGATTGTTGGAATAGCAAGTACGAGAGAGTGCCGTCGTCGGAGATGACGTCGTGTGAAATCTTGCTTGTTCATTCTTAGATAGGACTGCTCCGTTGATCAAGAGTAGCTCTCTAGGCGGGTTGTAAGCATGGCGCTTAGAACTTGGCCTATGCACGTTTGGCACCCACCCCACGGAGGATGGTAGCCGCGAGTGTATGTGACAGCTGCACCGGTCTCTGTAATCCACCACGTCCGGGTTGGACTCAGCAGGGTCTTAATTATAGCATATGGTTCCCTAGGTTGAACTAGCTTCATCGGTTAACCTAGCACGTGTGTGCCCCGAAACAACATGACTTGTATGTGTATGAGCTTAGCCAGAGTAAATATCTTTGTAGACTTGACTACTAGGAAAGTAAATAATAGATGAACATACAGGTAGCCTTAACTCTATCTTGTTGCTCTCCCAAATGTAAACTACGCTTTGTTTATTTTATTACCCTGGATTTGAGGATGTGTGTGCCACCCATATCTATCATGCCTATCTTACCCCCGTCTCAAGTATAGTTGATACATTATTTCTTTCTCCAAATTATCCAATGCATAGCTATTATTCAGCTCCCTTTTGCTCTACTACTTCCTGCGGAAATATAAATACGATAACCCTGGAATACTCCAAGGTGAAATGCTACAATGGTGATCCGTGCGCTTGCGGAATTAATGAATTTAATTTATCGCATAAGAACCGCCAACAAGCATTTCTGGCGCCGTTGCCTGGGAAGTAGCAGCTAGGAACTGAATAAATGCATTGAAGTTTGTGATGAGAATAATTATCACTTACTTTTGCGGGCTTACCCTTGTCCTGGTTTTTCTTCTTGTGAAAATTTGAAACAGGACTGTGCATGAACTGGTTTCGACCTACCAGAAAACTTCCACTCAGATCCAGAGCAGTTCTTGAGGAAAGTTCGAGCAAAACTCACCAAACAAATCCGCAAGAACGCTCTGGCTCTCGAATCGTCTCCTCCACCAGTTGTCAGGGCCTCTTCAACGAACAACACCATGGCCGACCCCGTTGTTGAGAAGACGATCAATGACTTCTCCGCGCCAACTATGGAGAACATGCGCATGGGACCCAACCCGCGCATTACCAACAGGACTACGAGCTCAAGCCAGCCTTGATCACATGATCTTGGCTAGTGTTGACGGCTCTTAGACCCAATATTTACCCTCAACTAGCTGCGCTTTTTATAATGAAACAATCACCAAAGGTAGACTTAGGTCTTTAAACTAATGATTTCACGAGTCTTGGTGAATTTGTGAGTGCAGCTGCAATTCATAGGAAACGGGGAAAAGGAAGCATAAAAGGCCCATCCTGGAAACACCAATTTTCCCCGTCATAAAGATTATCCAAATAAAGCCCAACTCCCAATAAAAAGACTTCAAGTCCACCCATAGCAGGTGGATCAGAGGAGAAGGCAGTCAGGGAAGCCCACCTGAGAAGGCCCAGGCCCAGAGGGCCCAGCCACAGGTCGGCCGACCCCAAACCCTAGGTCGGCCGACCCCCTGTGGTGGCCCCCACTGGCCCATCTTCCTATGGCGGTTCCACCTGCAATCAATGCCACCGACCTAAGGAACCGCCTCAAGTTGCCGACCTTCTTGGGCTATAAATAAAGGGGTACCCCCCTCCTCCAAAGCACATCACGAGACACAAGTCATTCCACTCCCATCCAGGCCAAGGGCCTCTTGTACAGCAGTAGAATAGAGGAGAGGGCAAGGATCAAGGAGAGGGATAGCTTCCTTTGGTTATTTCCTTATCTTGTACCCTTGGCGGATATTTATCTTATTAATAGTTCTTCGTTCGTTCTTCGTTCGTTCTTCGTTCGTTCATCGTTCGTCGTTCGTTCTTAGTTCGTTCGTCGTTCGTCGTTCGTTCGTCGTGCGTTCATAGAACGATCGTTGTTCTTATTCGTAAGATTAGTATTCGTGGTGATATTGATCTAGCGAGCTTTACATACTAGTCGTTATTCTTGTTATACTTGTTTGCGGGATCATCGCTCCGCGAGGGGTGCTCTAGCCTTCCAGATTGGTACCAGGACCGGGGTTAGAGTAGTAATCGACGGCATAGACGTGGTGTCTAGGCTAGAGGTTACCTTTGTTTGCAGCGTGCCCCACAGTTTGTAGAGGTAGGCGGCAGGTGGTGACAGCCCTGTCCGTCCCTTGTAATCCTCCACGTTCGGGTTCGTCGTAGAGCTACAGGCTGGCGTGACTTGGCAGACCAGGTCTATACCAGTACCCGAAGTAAACGAGTAGAACTAGAGTGCGATCGTCCTGCGGACAGCTAGATCTTTTTCATCCTCTCAATCCTATACTACTGCCATTCTTGTGTGTCCTGGGTAAAACTAACCTTGCTGCAGATTATCACCGTTCCTTGGGGAAAACAAAATACGATACTTTGGAATACTCCCGGGTGAAGTGCTACAACGGTATTCCGTGCGCTTGCGGATTTATTCGTGGTGTAAGAAATACCAACAAGCATTTCTGACGCCATTGCCGGGGAACGGTTTTGCTAATTCTGTAGCGGACCAGTTTTGCCCTCGTAACTTATCTTTACATTTCCCGTTCAATTAAATTAGAAAAGAAAAAAAAATAACACACATGGAGTCATCACCTACAATCCAATCTTTTTCCACTCCACGGGGCGAGCTCTTAGAGCCACCATGTTCATCTCAACTTGTTGTTTCAACAAGCTATGAGCTCGGCCCCAGTTTTATTTCTTTGATCAAAGGACTTTCTTTCTCTGGTTTTAAAAATGAAATCCTTTTGAACACTTGCGAGAGTTTGAGCAATTGTGTGCATGCCGATTGATCAATGGCATGACACATGAAACTTTAAAGTGGAAATTGTTTTCCTTCTCTCTCAATGGGAAGGCGAAGCAATGGTACACTTACACCGCTAAGAGAGTGAAGGGTGATTGGAAAGAATTGCGAGACAAATTTTGTCTAGCATTTTTTCCCGTATCTCGTATCACTGCTCTACGCGCGGAAATAATTAACTTTCGCCAAGAGGAGGAAGAAACCCTTAGTGCGGCATGGATACGGTTCTGTTCATTAACAGATTCCGGTCCAGAGTTATTGCTCCCAGAACCCGTTCTTTTGCAACATTTTTATTCAGGTTGAGCAAGGACACCGCACTTTATCTTGACACGGCTGCCGTGGTTCTTTTTCTCATAAGACCATAGCGGAAGCAAAAGATTTGCTAGAAAGAATTGTTGAAAATACACCTTTTTCCGCTGAAATACCCGAGGAGCCGGAGTCAAAAGATGAGGAACTCATTGTGGAAACACAACAAAAGGTGTCTACCTTGGTAGACCCAACATCCGAGTCCTCATCTGATTCCCGAACAATGACAGAGGATGATGAACCTCTAGAGTTCCCATTTGAGTTTGAGGAAGAAATTTTTGAAGATTTTGGAAACACATCGAACTATTTGTTTCAAAAGACCGCCTGTTCCTCCCTCGGAACATATGCGTTGAGGGAGAATGAGCTATCCATGGATCATTCGGCTCTGCCCTCCCTCAACCAACATATGCTGCTCCATCAAAGGAACCAAGGTGAATGCACTCTACAACCCTCTTGTTGGTGCTAATATCCTCTCCGACACATATGTGTTGACGGTCCTTAGACCCAGTTTTTGACCGTCAATTAGCTCTATAAATAAGGAAGAACTAACACTTGTTACTTGCATTTGTTATCAAATAACCTATTTCCACGTGTACCTCTAGATTTGGATGTGCAGGTGGAAAACAGGGATTTCCAGTGTAAACAAGGCCCAAGGCGACGATTCCAACACGTCCATCAAACGACGCTCGCCGCGGGAATATAATTCAAGGATTAAAGGCCCAGAACCCACCCAGAATATCAACTGAGGCCACGCACCTGGAAAAGAGGCTAAAAGGCCGAGGGGAGACAACCTGCCAAAGCCCAGCCCAGGGGGTCCAGGGCTAGGTCGGCCGACCCCAAACCCTAGGTCGGCCGACCTGACAGGGAGGCCCCCTGGGTCCATCTTCTTATGGCGGTTTGCAACCGACTTCAGGAGGTCGGTTCCACCTGCAATCAATGCCACGACCTACGGAACCGCCTCAATTCCACCGCCTTTGAGGGCTATAAATAAAGGGGTACCCCTCCCCTTGGAAGACACACAACACAAGAGGCTCATTCCCTCCTCCACACATCCAGAGCTAGGGGCTCTCTAGTTAGGCTTAGGCTGAGTAGTTGGGCTGCCCTTTTGGCTCCCAAGTCCCTTGGAGAGTTTGGGGTATATTCCCTTGTATCCTTTTACTCTCTTTGTAAGACTTATTTCTTTATCAATGGAATATCATCGTTCTTGTAGTAGTTATGTGCTTATGCTAGTTCATCGTTCATCCTTGATCTTGGATGAACGTTCTTCGTTCGTTCATGCTCGTTCATCGTTCGTTCATCGTTCATCGATGTTCGTTCATGATCTTCATCGTTCGTTCGTCGTTCGTTCATACTCGATCATCGGTTAACGATGATCGTTCTTCATCGTTCATCGTTCGTCGCTCGTTCTTGAGCGACGAACGCCTATGCTTAACGTAGTGCTAGCTTTGATCTTTGTCTAAGTAATCGCTTGCTAGACCTAGTTGTTCCTTTTGCTTAGTCATCGGGTCCATTGTCTTGCAAGAGTGCTCTAGGTTTATCGCCTTGCGAGGTGCCTCGAGGATCTAGAGTTGTGGTTAGTTACGCTAGCATGGTGCTAGGGCTTCCTTTCCACCCTTGGATGCGTGTTCGTGCCCCACGGTTTGTAGAGGTAGGCGGCAGGTGGTGACAGCCCTGTCCGTCCCTTGTAATCCTCCACGTTCGGGTATGGCGTAGGAGTATATATGAAATGTCCGGAGATTGGGGCAGACTCTGATCGCTGGATCTCCCGATGATGGCTTGGCAGTAGAACAGCTTAGTCTTGGCTTGTGTGCAGCTTAGGCTATAGGTAGATGCTACGCACGCTACTTGACGATGTACATTAGGAGTAGCAGTTCTTCTTACTTAACCTTAGTCTAGCTTAGAGCCGCCTCTCGCCTTTTATCAGAGAGTGGAAATGCCTGCTGTGTGTGTCACACTATCCTCTATCCATACATTGCCTTACCCCTGTATTTGGATATTGGTTATGATCTATCATTTGTACACACCATGAGTATAAGTACACACTTGTCAACCACGTCTTCCTTTGGGAAAATATAAATAACGATACCCTGGAATACTCTCGGGTGAAATGCTACAACGGGTTATCCGTGCGCTTGCGGATTATCTTTTATGATTAAATACTAATAATACATATCTGGCACTCGTTGCTAGTTGTGGATTATTATGTATCCTAAGCAAGTAACTTAACCCCAGGTATTTCTGGCGCCGAACCGGGAATATTCACTCTAGGCCTAACCAGCCTAAGGTGGTGTTTTCTGTTTGGTGTAAGAAATACCAACAAGCATTTCTGGCGCCGTTGCCGGGGAAGACAATTGTTGACAAGTGTATACAATGATTACTCATGATTACACTTGATGTGATTTAACCATTTCCATTGCAGGCTAACCTTGATCTGTTTTCTCTCTTTGATGTGAAAAACAGGATAGTGTATGCGTGGATTCAACCTGCCGGAAACTTCGTTGATAATCCAGAGTCGCTTGTAAGGAAAGTCCGACCCCGCGTCGACTCTCCCTCACAAGCGACATTCCGACAGACGAACCCACATCATCCGCACCATCATCACTTATTGACATGGCTGATCAAAGGACCCTCCGTGACTACTCTGCTCCCTCCGTTGCCAATGTTCCCGTTGGGCCCAATGTCAACGCCGGTGACGCAGGGTTTGCAGTCAAATCAAGCCTAATCACTATGGTGCAGGCCATTCCCTTTTGTGGAAAGGCCACGGAGGACGCCAACACTCATCTCCAGCAATTCCTTGAGATATGCAACACATCGGCAACCGCCGGAGTCAACCAAGATGCCATTCGACTTCGTTTGTTTCCCCTCTCCCTCCTTGGGAAGGCGAAACAATGGTTCTATGCCAATCGCTGCTGGAGGAGCCTTCTTCTCAATGACCGTTGCTCAAGCTAAAGAACTTATTGAGAAGATGGTCTCCAATCAAGGGTGGAGCGATGAACGTCTCCAACCACGCTCTAAAGGCGTACACCCTATCAAGGAGGTGGACTTATTGTCCGCCAAACTCGACCTCGTCATGAAGCGCTTGGACGACTTCAACACGCAGGGTAGTGTTCGTTCACTTGACTCACGCATCACGTGTGAGGAATGTGGCAACACTGGCCATATGGGGAAGGACTGCCCCAACCATATCCATGAAGAAGCATTCTACATGAACAACAACAATGGGTATCGTCCAAGTGGAGGTCAAGGTTTTAACCAAAACCGCCAATCTTATCAAGGAGGTAATAATTTCTCTGGTTTTAATAATAATCAGCCTTCTTTGAAAGATTTGGTTTATGGCCAAGCTAAAATCAACGAATCAATCAACAAAAAGCTTGCTGCCAATGATCAAAGTTTAGAAAGTTTAAATTCAAAATTAGAAGTCTTTCTTCCGCTTTCAAAAATCAGTTGAGCTTTAATAAAATGATAGAAACTCAGTTAGCTCAGCTTGCTGCTCTTGTTCCTACTTGTGAAAATGTTAATGCGGTCACCACGAGGGGAGGAAAATCCACTCGCGACCCGCCATATCCTAACCATGCAGGGAAGAACAGGAACGAACAAGAAGAAGAAGAAGGACCATTTAAAGATCAAGAAAAAGAAGAAAGTGAGCCTAAGGAAGATGACGGGAGGCAAGCACCATTGGACTTCCAAGATACAAACATCATGCCATTCCCGCACCGCACCAAGAAGAGAAATGTGGATGAGCAATTCGCCCGATTTGTTGAGACAATTCAGAAGATTCATGTCAACGTGCCCTTGATGGATATGATACAAGTACCCACCTATGCACGTTATCTCAAGGACATCCTCAACAACAAGCGACCCTTGCCCACCACAGAAACGATCAAGTTCACTGAGGAGTGTAGCGCTGCTATACTCAACAAACTTCCTGAAAAGAAGAAAGATCCTGGATGTCCCACCATATCATGCTCTATTGGGACACACCACTTCAACAACGCTCTATGCGACCTTGGGGCAAGTGTTAGCGTGATGCCCAAGGAGGTCTTCGATCAATTGAGCCACACTGACTTAACTCCTATTCCCATGCGGCTGCAACTAGCAGATTCATCCATCCGCTACCCGGCGGGCATCGCCGAAGATATTCCGGTGAAAATCCGGGGTAGCTTCATCCCCGTCGACTTTGTGGTGCTTGACATGGATTTGATAAGGAAACGCCCCTCATCTTGGGACGTCCCTTCCTTAGCACCACAAAGGCCCAAATTGATGTTGGAGTTGGAGAAATCCGCCTCTACATCAATGGGAAGGAGGAGAAGTTCGAGTTCCAACCTCGGAAAGAACAATGCTCGATGATCAAGGTCAAGTATGGGCCAAACACCTCCAACATTCAAGAAGTTGAAGTGACAGCCAGGAAACGGACAGCCTCATTGCTCTATGGAAGAGCTTGGCAAAGATTGAGAATCCATCGCAGTTTCAACCAAAGAAACCTGCGACCACAAGGCCGGGATTATGCCAAGAAACCCGTCCCAAAGTCCGAAAAGCCACCTACACCACCACCAAAGATGAAACAAGTGTGGCAAGTCAAGGCGCAGCCCTCTACATCCCATCTCCAAGGATCGGGTCCGCGCGCCACCAAGCTAAACCCGTTGGAGAAGTCTTAGCCCGTCGGACTTTAAACGACACGGCCCTGGCCGCCAGGAAAACCGGCATTATCATTCGGTTTGATTCTCTTTTCTTTTTGAACTTTTCCACCACATTTGCATTTGGATTTCTTTCCAAACCACTTGCATATTTATTTCCTCCACCAAAAATTTATTTGGACTTTTCCGCCAGCATATTTGAATTTTTCCCTCGCCATGCATTTAAAAATCAAAATTTTCAAAATACTTTTGCGTTCAAAATGACTCATCTTTGGATGAAATTTTTGGACCACCCTTGTATCATCATGGAAAAGCCAAAAATATTTTTGCATGTTGAAATTTTTCATCAACATGTCGATTTTTGAATTTTTTCGAAAAATTTTGAATTCGAGGCAACCTTTTATTTGGAAATCTTTTTGAGCAAATATTTTGAGGAGTTTCTGGACATAGCAACCATGGTCAATCTCCATTTGGCCGTTGGGGGCTGCGGGCCAAAGAGGGAAGCAAGTGGACCCCACAGGGGGTCGGCCGACCCCACTTGGCAGATCGGCCGACCCATGGTTGCCGTTGGGCGCGCTCCCCTTTGCCCCAACGGTCACTGTTGGTATTTCTTACACCACGAATAAATCCGCAAGCGCACGGAATACCGTTGTAGCACTTCACCCGGGAGTATTCCAAGGTATCGTATTTGTTTTCCCCAAGGAACGGTGATAATCTGCAGCAAGGTTAGTTTTACCCAAGGACACACAAGAATGGCAGTAGTATAGGATCGAGAGGATGAATAAAGATCTAGCTGTCCCGCAGGACGATCGCACTCTAGTTCTACTCGTTTACTTCGGGCACTGGTATAGACCTGGTCTGCCAAGTCACGCCAGCCTGTAGCTCTACGACGAACCGAACGTGGAGGATTACAAGGGACGGACAGGGCTGTCACCACCTGCCGCCTACCTCTACAAACCGTGGGGCACGCTGCAAAACAAAGGTAACCTCTAGCCTAGGCACCACGCCTATGCCGTCGATTACTACTCTAACCCCGGTCCTGGTACCAATCTGGAAGGCTAGAGCACCCCTCGCGGAGCGATGATCCCGTAAACAAGTATAACAAGAATAACGACTAGTATGTAAAGCTCACTAGATCAATAACACCACGAATACTAATCTTACGAATAAGAACAAGGTTCGTACTATGAACGAATGACGAACGAACGACGAACGATGAACGAACCAAGAACGAACGACGAACGATGAACGAACGACGAACGAACTAAGAACGAACGAAGAACGATGAACGAACGACGAACGAACGAAGAACGAACGATGAACTAGTAATAAGATAAATATCCGCCAAGGGTACAAGATAAGAAAATAACTAAAAGGAAAGCTATCCCTCTCTTGATCCTTGCCCTCTCCTCTATTCTACTACTGTACAAGAGGCCCTTGGCCTGGATGGGAGTGGAATGACTTGTGTCTTGTGATGTGTTTTGGAGGAGGGGGGTACCCTTTATTTATAGCCCAAGAAGGTCGGCAACTTGAGGCGGTTCCTTAGGTCGGTGGCATTGATTGCAGGTAGAACCGACCTCTGGAAGGCGGTGGCGAACCGCCATAGGAAGATGGGCCATTGGGGCCACCACAGGGGGTCGGCCGACCTAGGGCTTGGGGTCGGCCGACCTGTGGCTGGCCCCTCTGGGCCTGGGCCTTCCCAGGTGGCTTCCCCTGGTTGCCTTCTCCTCTGATCCACCTGCTATGGGTGGACTTGAAGTCTTTTTATCGGGAGTTGGGCTTTATTTGGATAATTCTTTATTCCGGGGAAAATTGGTGTTTCCAGGATGGGCCTTTTATGCTTCCTTTTCCCCGTTTTCCTACGAATTGCAGCTGCACTCACAAATTCACCAAGACTCGTGGAAATCATTAGTTTAAAGACCTATAGTCTATCTTTGGTGATTGTTTCATTATAAAAAGCGCAGCTAGTTGACGGGTAAATATTGGGTCTAAGAGCCGTCAACAACTCCCCCACACTTAGCTCTTTGCTCGTCCTCGAGTAAAGTTGCGAGCATAAGGCGGGAGATACTCATCCTCATAAAAGAGAGCCTGCACACAAGTTATTGCAAGCCACACTTCATACCTGTGAACTTTGAGGTGTCTAACATGCATTCCTTGGATGATTGATAAGTGGAACGGTCATGTCTCAAATCACCTCGCCTTCCCTGTCAAGTACCTTGGGATTTTTGCATAATTTTCAGAAACAAAAACATAGTTTCATGCTCCTCAAATGACTCTCTCAAGTCGCTCATGGTGTTTGTATTTTCCTCTCAAGGGCCATGATTTTGCCTCTCCCCTCCTTGTGTTTGATCAGGCATTTGTGGAGCTCAAGGTAGGGTAACGTGGAGCATACTAGTGTCTCTTTTATTGCTAAGTCAAAGACTGGATCCAATGGAGAAAACAAGTCATACAATCTGATCAAGATGTGCATGTGTGGTGGTGGTATGAAGTGGAAAATTATTTGTACTCCTTTTTATGGTGTTACCTTCTCTCTGGGTCGGCCGACCTGGCCTGGACCCCACAGGTTCTGGTATTTCGCGTGTTGGTCGCTCCTGAGTTGCCTCGTATGGTTCTGGATGATTTGGTTGTGATTGTTCCAGATATGGCGATGTTCCCCCCCACACTTGCCTTTTTGCCTGTTTCCTTAAAAAACGACAAAGATATGGAAACACAAATATTGCTCTACCGGTATGCAAGCCCGGGGAGCACTATCATTGATTGAATTATAAACTGAACTGATAGGCGCATTACAATTGGAAGGGAAATTGGAATGAAAAAGGAAATAAACAAAAGCGCCTATTCTTATTCTATTTATTCTTTCTTGTTCCTTAGTTTTTCCTTCGCATCTTCTATCGCCTTTAAGGCCCTGCAGCACTCTGCCCCTCCAGAGGTGAGGCACATGGAGAGGTGCCTTGCTTCATCTCTTTCCATCTTCGCCGTAGCGATGTGAAGCTCTAGATCTATGATTTTTTCGCAAGCCAAGTCAAGAGCCTTGACGTACTTGTTCACATGTTCTTCCTCGGAGAGCCAAGATAGGTTTCCTTCCTTCTTCGAGCGTTTGGATGAAGGCTCATCGATTTCCTCTATGTTGAGGAAGTAGGAAGGGTTGTACAAGTTGCTCATGGCTGAGGTGAAGGTTTTGGTTCAAGGAGTGGAGTTTTGAAAGAGACGAATGGAGAGGGGGTGCAATGGGTTGTATTTATAGTGGTTTTCCCTCTCCCGACGAAGAAACGAAAGATTTATTTCCAAGGCATAGGTGAACAAGAAAGGGAAGGGTTGGGTGGCAAAAGGAGCAAAAGATGGAAGGCAGTGGCTGCCAGAGGAGGTCGGCCGACCCTGGTAGCCAGGTCGGCCGACCTGCCTTGGCAGGCTCTGGCCTTTCTGTTTTTCGTGGAGTTTTGTTGGGGAAGGTATCTTCGGAATATGCAGGGTATAGAAGGATATTTCGATGCAGAGGTCAAGAAAAGATATTTAAATCAATTAGGTGCATGACATCGAAATCTTTATTTGCTTCGGGCTCAAGATAAATTTTAAGGCGCTGACCATTTACCTTGAATACATTACCTCCGTCGTCCTGGAGTGTGATTGCTCCATGAGTCGACGTGTCGATGATGGTGTATGGTCCGTTCCATTTACTTCTCAATTTTCCATGCCCGAAGAGTTTTACCCTTGAATTGAAGAGCAACACCTTGTCTCCCACTTTGAATTCTTTTATCTTTATTCGCCGGTCATGCCAGCGCTTTGTTCGCTCCTTGTAGATGGCTGAGTTGTGATATGCTTTGTCTCTCCATTCTTCTAACTCAGCTATCTCCATTTTTCTTCTCCACCCAGCTCCTTTCATATCCATGTTCCAAGTTCTCATGGCCCAATATGCTTTATGTTCCAACTCGACTGGCAAATGGCACGTTTTTCCATAGACGAGTTGGTATGGTGACATGCCTATGGGTGTCTTGTAGGCTGTTCTATATGCCCATAGTGCATCGGGTAGCTTGTTCTTCCATCCCTTCCCCATTTCCAAGACTGTTTTCTGCAGGATCCGCTTGATTTGTTTGTTGGATGTTTCGGCCTGCCCATTTGTTTGAGGATGGTATGGAGTGGCAATGTTGTGCTTTGCTCCAAGCTCTCTTAGAAAGCTACGGAAGGTCTTATCAATGAAGTGAGACCCTCCGTCGCTTATCACCATTCTCGGAGTTCCAAACCTTGGAAAGATAAACTCGTGGAACATCCGGCGAGCGTGTTTGGAGTCGGCAGCTCGGCATGGCATAGCTTCTACCCATTTGGATACGTAATCCACTGCCACCAATATGTATTCACAATCTTGGGACTTCACGAATGGTCCCATGAAGTCAATGCCCCATACATCGAAGAGTTCGACTTGAAGGTTGTATGTGAGGGGCATGGCATCTCGTGCTGTGATGCCTCCAAATCTCTGGCATTGTGGGCATCTTCTAATGAATTCTTTTGTATCTTCATACATGGTTGGCCAGAAGAATCCACTTTGCCAGATCTTTGCTTGGGTACGGAAGGCACCATAGTGTCCACCGTATGGGGCTGCATGGCATTTTTCAATGATTTGTGTGCTCTCGGGAGTGGGCACACATCGCCTAAGCAGTCCATCGGCGCAGACACGATAGAGGTATGGTTCATTCCATAAGTGACGGCGACTTTCATAAATCAATCTTCTTTTATCCGCCCCTGGTGGTACGTATCCTGTGGCGATGAAGTTCACAATGTCGGCGTACCAAGGGTGCGAATCCGTCACTTTCAGTAGCATGTCGTCGCGTAGGAAGTCATTTATGGGTAACTCCTGCAAGTTAGTGAACTGCATACGCGACAAATGATCTGCTACAGAATTTTCTACTCCTTTCTTATCTTTAATTTCAAGATCAAACTCTTGGAGCAGAAGGATCCATCTTATGAGACGAGGTTTAGCATCTTTCTTAGCAAGCAGATATCTCAAAGCAGCATGATCAGTGTAAACGATAACTTTTGCTCCAGCTAAGTAAGATCTAAACTTGTCAAAAGCAAAAACAACGGCAAGGAGCTCTTTCTCAGTGGTAGTATAATTCAACTGAGCTCCAGTCAAAGTTTTGCTAGCATAAGAAATTGCATGATGCTTTTTGTCTTTCATTTGACCAAGAACTGCCCCCACAGCATAATCACTAGCATCACACATTATTTCAAAAGGAAGCGTCCAATCAGGGGGTTGAATGATTGGAGCAGAGATGAGTGCATTCTTAAGAGTAGCAAAGGCATGCATGCAGTCATCATTGAAATCAAAGGGTGCATCCTTAGCAAGCAAGTTCGTAAGGGGTCGTGCAATTTGAGAAAAATCTTTTATGAAGCGACGATAAAAACCAGCATGACCCAGAAAACTACGAACACCCTTGATATTCACAGGAGGCGGAAGCTTTTCTATAACTTCTATTTTTGCTTTGTCCACCTCTATGCCTCTCTCGGACACAAGGTGTCCAAGAACTATGCCCTCTCGGACCATGAAGTGGCACTTTTCCCAATTAAGTACCAGGTCCTTCTCATGGCATCTCTGTAAGACCTTGTCTAAATTTTCTAAGCAATGATCGAAGGTTTTTCCATAAACAGAGAAATCATCCATAAAGACTTCCATAATTTCTTCGATCATATCAGAGAAAATAGACATCATGCAACGTTGGAACGAGGCAGGTGCATTGCACAAACCAAAAGACATGCGACGATAAGCATAAGTTCCATACGGGCATGTGAAAGTGGTCTTACTTTGATCGTCGGGGTGGATGGGAATTTGATGATATCCCGAATACCCATCAAGGAAACAGAAGAAAGAATGATTTGCCAACCGTTCCAACATCTCATCGATGAAGGGCAGCGGAAAATGATCTTTCTTTGTAGCCTTGTTAAGTTTTCGGTAATCAATGCACATTCGCCACCCCGTGACGGTTCGTTGAGGAATAAGTTCATTTTTATCATTATGAACAACCGTCATACCTCCTTTCTTGGGTACCACTTGTACGGGGCTCACCCAATCACTGTGAGGAACAGGATAGATGATCCCGGCGTGTAATAGCTTCAAGACCTCTTTCTTCACAACTTCTCTCATCGCATTATTCAGCCTCCTTTGAGGTTCCCTTGAAGGTGCACTTTCAGGATCCGTGGGAATGCGATGGGTGCAGAGAGCGGGGCTGATCCCTTTTAGGTCTTCAAGTGAGTAGCCAAGAACGGAGCGATGTTTTTCAAGCACGGCTATGAGTTTGGTGGTTTCTTCTTCCGAAAGCTTGTCACTTATGATGACGGGAGCTTGCGGATCTCCGTGCAAGAAAGCATAGCGCAAACCAGGAGGTAGCGCTTTAAGATCAATGGGAGGTCGTGGCGGTGGTGTGGTTTGTGGTAGCTCAAAGGTGTCCTCCGAGTCGGCTTCTTCTAAGATAAAGTCTTGTGCATCTTCTTCCAAGGCTAACTCGGGGTCCATGTGAGGAAAAATAGCCATGACCTCCTCCACTTGATATTCCTCAAGTGGTTCATCGGAAAGAGTGTTTCGTGTGGTGGTAATTGGAATGGAGAATGACTCTTTTCCGAGGGTGAAATTGAGGTTTCCAAATGATGGGGCATCAATGAGGAATTTTTCTATGGGATGCCCGATCATTATGTTGAAGTTTGGGACTTCGAAGACGTAGAAATCCAGGATAACCTCAAGGTCTTCATAATAGAGAGTCACATTTCTGACAATCCCCAAACTCTCAAGAATATGGCCTGATGGGTGCTTGAGGAGTTTGTTTGTTGATGTCCATGGTCGGTTGCCAAAGATTGACAACGCGTATGTGTCGGAGAGGATATTGGCACCAACAAGAGGGTTGTAGAGTGCATCCACCTTGGTTCCTTTGATGGAGCAGCATATGTTGGTTGAGGGAGGGCAGAGCCGAATGATATCCATGGATAGCTCATTCTCCCTCAACCATTCATCGCTCATGATTGAAGTAAGCTCCCGAACAGTCTCCACAAGATATTCTTTTTCAATTGGTTCGGGAGGCGGCAAAGGAACAGGCGGTCTCTTTTGAAACAAATAGTTCGAGGTGTTTCCAAAATCTTCAAAAATTTCTTCCTCAAACTCAAATGGGAACTCAAGAGGTTCATCATCCTCTGTCATTGTTCGGGAATCAGATGAGGACTCGGATGTTGGGTCTACCAAGGTAGACACCTTTTGTTGTGTTTCCACAATGAGTTCCTCATCTTTTGACTCCGGCTCCTCGGGTATTTCAGCGGAAAAAGGTGTATTTTCAACAATTCTTTCTAGCAAATCTTTTGCTTCCGCTATGGTCTTATGAGAAAAAGAACCACCGGCAGCCGTGTCAAGATAAAGTGCGGAGTCCTTGCTCAACCCTGAATAAAAATGTTGCAAAAGAACGGGTTCTGGGAGCAATAACTCTGGACCGGAATCTGTTAATGAACAGAACCGTATCCATGCCGCACTAAGGGTTTCTTCCTCCTCTTGGTGAAAGTTAATTATTTCCGCGCGTAGAGCAGTGATACGAGATACGGGAAAAAATGCTAGACAAAATTTGTCTCGCAATTCTTTCCAATCACCGTTCACTCTCTTAGCGGTGTAAGTGTACCATTGCTTCGCCTTCCCATTGAGAGAGAAGGAAAACAATTTCCACTTTAAAGTTTCATGTGTCATGCCATTGATCAATCGGCATGCACACAATTGCTCAAACTCTCGCAAGTGTTCAAAAGGATTTTCATTTTTAAAACCAGAGAAAGAAAGTCCTTTGATCAAAGAAATAAAACTGGGGCTGAGCTCATAGCTTGTTGAAACAACAAGTTGAGATGAACATGGTGGCTCTAAGAGCTCGCCCCGTGGAGTGGAAAAAGATTGGATTGTGGGTGATGACTCCATGTGTGTAATTTTTTTTTTTAATTTAATTGAACGGGAAATGTAAAGATAAGTTACGAGGGCAAACCTGGTCCGCTACAGAATTAGCAACCGTTCCCCGGCAACGGCGCCAGAAATGCTTGTTGGTATTTCTTACACCACGAATAAATCCGCAAGCGCACGGAATACCGTTGTAGCACTTCACCCGGGAGTATTCCAAGGTATCGTATTTGTTTTCCCCAAGGAACGGTGATAATCTGCAGCAAGGTTAGTTTTACCCAAGGACACACAAGAATGGCAGTAGTATAGGATCGAGAGGATGAATAAAGATCTAGCTGTCCCGCAGGACGATCGCACTCTAGTTCTACTCGTTTACTTCGGGCACTGGTATAGACCTGGTCTGCCAAGTCACGCCAGCCTGTAGCTCTACGACGAACCCGAACGTGGAGGATTACAAGGGACGGACAGGGCTGTCACCACCTGCCGCCTACCTCTACAAACCGTGGGGCACGCTGCAAACAAAGGTAACCTCTAGCCTAGGCACCACGCCTATGCCGTCGATTACTACTCTAACCCCGGTCCTGGTACCAATCTGGAAGGCTAGAGCACCCCTCGCGGAGCGATGATCCCGTAAACAAGTATAACAAGAATAACGACTAGTATGTAAAGCTCACTAGATCAATAACACCACGAATACTAATCTTACGAATAAGAACAAGGTTCGTACTATGAACGAACGATGAACGAACGACCAACGATGAACGAACCAAGAACGAACGACGAACGATGAACGAACGACGAACGAACTAAGAACGAACGAAGAACGATGAACGAACGACGAACGAACGAAGAACGAACGATGAACTAGTAATAAGATAAATATCCGCCAAGGGTACAAGATAAGGAAATAACTAAAAGGAAAGCTATCCCTCTCTTGATCCTTGCCCTCTCCTCTATTCTACTACTGTACAAGAGGCCCTTGGCCTGGATGGGAGTGGAATGACTTGTGTCTTGTGATGTGTTTTGGAGGAGGGGGGTACCCCTTTATTTATAGCCCAAGAAGGTCGGCAACTTGAGGCGGTTCCTTAGGTCGGTGGCATTGATTGCAGGTAGAACCGACCTTTGGAAGGCGGTGGCGAACCGCCATAGGAAGATGGGCCATTGGGGCCACCACAGGGGGTCGGCCGACCTAGGGTTTGGGGTCGGCCGACCTGTGGCTGGCCCCTCTGGGCCTGGGCCTTCTCAGGTGGCTTCCCCTGGTTGCCTTCTCCTCTGATCCACCTGCTATGGGTGGACTTGAAGTCTTTTTATCGGGAGTTGGGCTTTATTTGGATAATTCTTTATTCCGGGGAAAATTGGTGTTTCCAGGATGGGCCTTTTATGCTTCCTTTTCCCCGTTTTCCTACGAATTGCAGCTGCACTCACAAATTCACCAAGACTCGTGGAAATCATTAGTTTAAAGACCTAAGTCTATCTTTGGTGATTGTTTCATTATAAAAAGCGCAGCTAGTTGACGGGTAAATATTGGGTCTAAGAGCCGTCAACAGTCACCTGTCCTCTCCTCTTTTCGAAAATGGCCGTTATGGCTCATGTATATGAGGAGGTGGCCGGCCACAAGCTCTCTCCCTCTCACACTCTCATTTCCACTCCTCAACTCACTTCACTCCATTGCTCCTCAACTCACTTCACTCCATTACCTCATTGAGTTCTTTCCATTGTGCTCATTTCTCCCTTGGTTTGCTTTGCAGTTTTGATTTGGTTTGGTTTTCCGAGTTGCGTTTTCTCGCTTGCAAGAACACCGACGGTTTCATCGATTGGTTTTCATAACCCGTTCGGAGTTTTCGTTCTTGCGTTCTCGCTCGACCTCGCTGCAGCATGAAGCGCGCCGGCAAGGCCTTCGCCTCGCTGCTCCGGTCCGGGAGCACCGGTTCGGGTTCATCTCGACCTCGCACTCGCGCCCGCACCACCACCAGCAAGTGTCAAGCCCTCAACATGAAGCCGCAACGGAGGAACAAGCCAACACCGAGCATCGTCTTCTCGTCGACACCGACCTCGACTTGGTGGGCGACGAAGAGATGGGCGCCTACGAAGCTCTCCGACTCCGTACATTTGCTCCTACGCGAGCATTTGATACGGAACTGCTGCAAAAGATTGGTATGGATGCTGAATTTTCTCGAGTCTTTAAAGCAATAGGGTGGGATAAGTTTGCAAGTGTAGATGAGCAGGGTTCCCGCTTACTTACGCTGCAGTTTTATGCACCCTACGCGTGGTAGATGACGGTATTACCTTTCGGTTTTTCCGGGAGGAATATCATTTGACATGGAAAATCCTTAGTCAATGCCTCGGCTTTAATTCTCGCTGCACCATTGATGTTGATAGTTCGATTCCGGGTTACTCAAAGTTAGCTTTTTGGCAAAGAATTTCTGCATCTCCTACTTGTGAGAAACCCCGAACTAATCATATTCATCATCCTACCTTGCGCTTGTTGCACATGTGGCTTGGCATTACCTTGTTTCCTAGAAGTGATATTAGGATTGTGCGTGAGGATGATCTGAAAATTCTTTATGCTATGGTTGAGAAAATAAAGATTGCTCCTGTCATGTCCATGATTTCTCAGTGGTTAGAAAATTTTAGAATGACTGGACCAATTGAGTGCACCTCGTTGATTACACGTATTGCTGCGGGTGTTGGTGCTTTGCATGATGCTAATGTTGCTTATATTGATACACCCCGCTCTCTTATCACCGAGGATTATCTTATTCAAGGTCATACACTTAAGCATGGTCCAAATAATTCTCTCATATTTTTTTATGTCGGTTATACAAATGAATTCCCGTTACCTAACCGGGAACTTCGTTTGTATGGCTGCAAAAACCTAACCACACCTCTCGAAAAAGAGGAAGCTGCACGCAGGAGTACTTCTTCTCGCAGGAGGACGCGCAGGCCGGAGCCGACCGCCGACACCGGGATGCCCGCACCGCAGCCCATGGCCTATGCATATGGGCCAAGCTACGGTCACGCCGGGTATGGTCCCGGTGGGTACACCACTCCACCACCATTTGAGGTCGGCGGCTCGTCGCAGCAGGGTGCGGGCCAAGCCCAATGGACGCACCATCCCCGCGCGCAATGGGAGGAAATCTCCTCCGATTCGACGTCCTACTCACCGCGGGCCGGTGGGCCACGTTCGTCTGCAGCTCGTGATCCATATCTCGAGCAGCAAATGAATGCGCTCACCGAGCAAATGGGACGCATCGAGACTCGAGGAGAGGACGTTGAGTACACTCTCAACCAACACGTCCTGCAGACCCATCAGTGGCAAGAAAACACAAGTGCCCAGCTCACCAACCTCACCAACATGACGCAGCAGGGCCAAGCCGATATGTTGGCTTACTTTCGCCACACTGGGTTCGATCCTCGACATCACCCATGAGCAAGAACAAGCTTGGGGGGGATGCCATACCCCCCGCTAAGGTATCATGTATCGCAACTTGTATCCTTTTGTTTCTTTTGTTTGCTTGTTCTTGCACCTCTCATGAAAAAAAAATGATAAATCTGAAAATAAAATAAAAATGACAAAACTAAAAAGAACAAAAATAGTCTTTAGTGTGGTTTCTAGTGTTTCTCTTTATATGCGAGTATGAGTGTTTAGCCTTCCTTATGTTGAGATGATGAATAGTTGCTCAGTTTTATCTCTTGTTTGTACCTAGTCACAACTTAGTGCTCTCCCAAGTTTTGAGACTTTTGGCTTATGCTTACCTAGAACTTGAAACTTGTGGGCTGCATAGTGCTTGATCTAAGTCTAAGTTGTTGTGAGATATGATATGGTACAAATAGGGCTGCTATGATCTTGTTCAAAGTAAGACTTGACTTCCGGAGTTTTATTTTACAAAATACAAAAAAATGATAAAGTTCCTCAATGATCAAAATTCCTACCAAAGCCATATGTTGTTCTTACATTACAAACCCTTGCACATATGCTGCTTGTCATTGCATTGAGCTTTATCAAAATTGTGTGACCCTAGTGAGAAGCTCGTCATACTCTCATTGATCAAGATCACGTACACTCCACCTCGCATGCTAAACTTCTACACTGGAAGTTAAGCATTACCACCACACTTTCCACCAAAATAAAAACTCCAAAAATTCATTGTTACCTCTCTCTCAAAATTTATCATTGGAGACATGGCTATGCAAAAGAAAAAAAAGAATAATCCCCTGCTCATACAAAAGTAGAGCATGATGAAAAAATGGGGAATAAAGAAAGAAAAATGTTGAGAAAAAGAAAGAAAGAAAGATAGCCATGTTCTCCTCAAAAATTCAAAAATAGAGAGAGGAAACAAACAAATAAAAAGGGAGTATAGTTCTTCCACCTCACCACCACCATATACACACATGCACATCTTGATCAAGGTTGTATGACTTGCATTCTCCATGGATCCACTCTTTTGGTTCAGCAATATGTGTGATGCAAGTATGCCTCATATCATCCCTACCTTGAACTCCACATACAAGCCTTAGAAGTAGGATGACAAAGAGGCAACACAATAATGCCTTGGTGAGGAATATACACTTATTGAGCGATTCAAGAGCATCATTTGAGGAACTTTGCTTTTATTTCAAAACTTTTGAAAACCTCCGGAAAATAAAAGTCAAACAATGGACAAGTGATTGGTGCTCTGTTATAACCGTTCTATCTCTCAACCGCCCAAGACAAGGAAAAAGCCATACGCCCCATAAGGAGTAAGGTAAAGGGTGAGCTACCATGCCAACTTTTTCAACTCAAAGGAGAGTATTTTGTTGTGTGCATGGTACCTATGAGATATGAAACATTGTAGCAACTCCTGATCAACATCCTAAGTCCTACTTCTTGCTCGGGACGAGCAAGGAGGACAGCTTGGGGGAGTTGTTGACGGTCCTTAGACCCAGTTTTTGACCGTCATTTAGCTCTATAAATAAGGAAGAACTAACACTTGTTACTTGCATTTTGTTATCAAATAACCTATTTCCACGTGTACCTCTAGATTTGGATGTGCAGGTGGAAAACAGGGATTTCCAGGTGTAAACAAGGCCCAAGGCGACGATTCCAACACGACCATCAAACAACGCTCGCCGCGGGAATATAATTCAAGGATTAAAGGCCCAGAACCACCCAGAATATCAACTGAGGCCACGCACCTGGAAAAGAGGCTAAAAGGCCGAGGGGAGCCAACCTGCCAAAGCCCAGCCCAGGGGGGGCCAGGGCCAGGTCGGCCGACCCCCGACCCTAGGTCGGCCGACCTGACAGGGAGGCCCCCTGGGTCCACCTTTCTATGGCGGTTTGCAACCGACTTCAGGAGGTCGGTTCCACCTGCAATCAATGCCACCGACCTACGGAACCGCCTCAATTCCACCGCCTTTGAGGGCTATAAATAAAGGGGTACCCCCTCCCCTTGGAGGACACACAACACAAGAGGCTCATTCCCTCCTCCACACATCCAGAGCTAGGGGCTCTCTAGTTAGGCTTAGGCTGAGTAGTTGGGCTGCCCTTTTGGCTCCCAAGTCCCTTGGAGAATTTGGGGTATATTCCCTTGTATCCTTTTACTCTCTTTGTAAGACTTATTTCTTTATCAATGGAATATCATCGTTCTTGTAGTAGTTATGTGCTTATGCTAGTTCATCGTTCATCCTTGATCTTGGATGAACGTTCTTCGTTCGTTCATGTTCGTTCATCGTTCGTTCATCGTTCATCGATGTTCGTTCATGATCGTTCATCGTTCGTTCGTCGTTCGTTCATACTCGATCATCGATTAACGATGATCGTTCTTCATCGTTCATCGTTCGTCGCTCGTTCTTGAGCGACGAACGCCTATGCCTAACGTAGTGCTAGCTTTGATCCTTTGTCTAAGTAATCGCTTGCTAGACCTAGTTGTTCCTTTTGCTTAGTCATCGGGTCCATTGTCTTGCAAGAGTGCTCTAGGTTTATCGCCTTGCGAGGTGCCTCGAGGGATCTAGAGTTGTGGTTAGTTACGCTAGCATGGTGCTAGGGCTTCCTTTCCACCCTTGGATGCGTGTTCGTGCCCCACGGTTTGTAGAGGTAGGCGGCAGGTGGTGATAGCCCTGTCCGTCCCTTGTAATCCTCCACGTTCGGGTATGGCGTAGGAGTATATATGAAATGTCCGGAGATTGGGGCAGACTCTAATCGCTGGATCTCCCGATGATGGCTTGGCAGTAGAACAGCTTAGTCATGGCTTGTGTGCAGCTTAGGCTATAGGTAGATGCTACGCACGCTACTTGACGATGTACATTAGGAGTAGCAGTTCTTCTTACTTAACCTTAGTCTAGCTTAGAGCCGCCTCTCGCTTTTTATCAGAGAGTGGAAATGCCTGCTGTGTGTGTCGCACTATCCTCTATCCATACATTGCCTTACCCCTGCATTTGGATATTGGTTATGATCTATCATTTGTAACACCATGAGTATAAGTACACACTTGTCAACCACGTCTTCCTTTGGGAAAATATAAATAACGATACCCTGGAATACTCTCGGGTGAAATGCTACAACGGGTTATCCGTGCGCTTGCGGATTATCTTTTATGATTAAATACTAATAATACATATCTGGCACTCGTTGCTAGTTGTGGATTATTATGTATCCTAAGCAAGTAACTTAACCCCAGGTATTTCTGGCGCCGAACCGGGAATATTCACTCTAGGCCTAACCAGCCTAAGGTGGTGTTTTCTGTTTGGTGTAAGAAATACCAACAGCAGCACCAACCAGCGCAGCAGGCACCCGTGCCGATCGGCACGGGCTTTGTGCCGACCGGCACAGGTCAGGTGCCGACCGGCACCAACCCCAGGTACTTCGGTATGCCCCCTGTCTACCCTCAGCACTTCCAGGGGGCACCCTACTATGCGCCTGCAGGTCCTCCGGGGGCGAACTTTGCCCCTATGCATCAGTACATCGACAACAACGTTCAATACGTTGAACGCATGGACAACTTGGCGGGCGCGATGCGGAGCAACACCGAAGCGATGATTGATGAGTTCGGGAGATTGGAGGCGGCGTACTACGGCTTCGACTACACGCAGCCACCTCCATTCGATGGGCAGAGTGTTGTGTACGGCACAACTTGTATCGGTTTCCCGGTTTGCGTTTTTCTTTCCCTTTCGCATTCTCTTTTTATTTATTTACTTATGTGTGTGTGAGCGGGTTGGGAAACCATGTATCGGGTGTGTTTAGTTTGTTTGTGTGCTTTTATTTATGCATGTGTGCGAGTAGTGTAGTTTTACTTATGCAAGTGTGCTAGTAGTATGTTTAGAATGATACATCACCATGTAGCCCGCGCTTTCAAATCCAATATGATGATGATCTTTATGCTTTATTTGAAAAATGATACGAGTATGTATATCTATCTTGAGAAGTGTTAATGATAATCGAGCGATGTTGAGCATAAATAAAATTTCGAACTTTCACTAAAGTGTATTCGGCAAATACTTCATATGTGGCGTAGTTCATTTCAAAATTCCCATGCAAGGTCCAATAAAAGATCAATTTTGGATGACATGACTTAGTACCTATTTCTTTATAAAATTCAAATGTTCTTATTGTGAGCTTTAGAATTACTCCATATCATTCGGTTGTGCCTACCAATGCCAAATATATGTGACTCATTTTAAGCCCTTGCTAAGTAGAGACTATGATTGATGATTGAGCTCGGTTAAGATTTAATTCTTAGGGTATGAGACTTGGAAAATTGGCCACATCTTTCGCGTATCGTGTTGATTTTCTAGCCTATTCTAACTCGAGCTATGCAAATTACCGCATTGGAATTATGCATAATTCGCCGAGTATCCGATACTTGAGAACCAAATTTTTTGATTCGAATATCAATCCTTGACCACATCCTTGGTTATACACCTGACACAGCAGTTCCAACGAAAAATCCAGAGCGAAATTGGCAAGTACAGACAGTGTGCCGACCGGCACATGTTGTGCCGACCGGCACGCAGAAAAAAAAAAAAAAAGAAGAAAACAAAAAGGAAAAAAGTAAATAAAGTCTGTACCTTGCGCTGTTTTGCTCGGGACTAGCAAAAATTTGAGTGTGGGGGGAAGAGTGAATTCCCTTGAATTCTTATCATTGATTAGTAGCCAAGAATTTCTTTTTCCGATCATGTCCACTTTGCATTCGATATCCTTCGAAAATGCCAGGAAGTTTCTGATAGATATGCAAAGAAGAAAGGACAGCTTTGTCACCTGTTTAAAAAGATTACGTTCTCTACTTGTGATTGTTCATTCACACAAGTATATGTCCACTATTCTAAAGGTGTGAGTTTCTTTCT
This sequence comes from Eragrostis nindensis, assembly GCA_012490785.1. Taxonomy (NCBI): domain Eukaryota; kingdom Viridiplantae; phylum Streptophyta; class Magnoliopsida; order Poales; family Poaceae; genus Eragrostis; species Eragrostis nindensis. The sequence goes on from JAAXCT010000028.1 coordinate 28,641, forward strand.
CAATTCATTTCCTAATGGCCTTTTGACAAGTCTCAGTAAAACCAATTAGAGTTATTTCTTAGCTTTGCAATATGTTGTTGATTTATGTCTAATTTCCTTGAATTTCCTCACCAAGCTACTCATATGGCCTTACACATACATATATCGATAAAGTAGGCTAGGCTTTTGAGTAATTTAGGTGAGAGATTGAAGTTGAGTTGTTTACTTGATCGTTTGAGAAGGTGGTTCTTTTGCTCACAATACCTTTTTGGTGATTTACATAAGTGGAAAAGTCATGTGCATCAAGTTGAATATTTTCAAGGATTGCTTTGGGAAGTACTCTTTCATGTTTAATACCCATATTGTGAACATGTTTGCTGAATACTAAATTGATTTAATCTCACAATGACTAAATGCTCAAGCTCGTGTAGATTTGAAATACTTCTGTGATTGATGTGACTATATGCAAGTTGGTTTTCATTCTTGACTTTCCTCGGGACGAGTAAAGGTTTAAGTGTGGGGGAGCTGTTGGCGATTTCTAGCATACCATTTTATATGCCAACTACGCCTTATTTAGAGCATAAATGTCATCATTATAGGCCATTAACCCTTGATGATAGCACCATATTTGTATATATGTCGTTCTGGAGCTTTATTGCAGAAACAAATGAAAAGTACGACATTCTGGACATTGTGGCTGATCTGGACCTGAAGAGAAGAGAACCAGCAGAAAAGGCCCACTGTGCCGATCGGCACAGCCATGTGCCGACCGGCACATGGGACCCCAAGGCCACCGAAGCTGGCCTACCATTCAGTTTATTCTAGAAGGAAGTTATCCGAACCAATCTTGGGAGATATTCATCACGAAGAGATAAAAGATACTTGAAGATTTGAAAGAGCAACACAAGACTTGATCTCGAAGAAAACTGATTGGAAGGCCCACATGGAAGCTACCTAGGACTTCGGAACCGACTTAGGGAGGAAACCGAGCTGGACACGACGTGTGCCGATCGGCACAACCCTGTGCCGGTCGGCACAAGGACTCTTTTCCCGAGAATCCTTTCCTTTCTGATGTACAGCCCTATATAAACTTGTAAAAGCCCTAGGGTTTCAGGATCCGCCGCCAGAGGGACAACACAACTAGTAAGTTTAGAGCCACCGGGGCTTTGCCCCGTCTTCATATTCTCTAGTTGTTGATCAAGAACCATTGGTGCTAAAGAGGTGATCCATCAAGGTAGGCCTACTAGGTGGTGATGTATCTTGCACTATGTATCATTGAAGTATGGTTGAATATGTGGATGAATGGTTTTGATTATTGATTGCCTGGATTTTATGGTCTTTACATGTGCTTGTTCCTACGCTTAGTGACGACTAAGTATTAGATGTTATCTTGATTGTGGTGGCAAAAAGAAGTGACAAGATTCGTTCTCTCACTATCTCCATTGTGGTTAAGGTAGCATTGGGATCTTGTAATGCGCCATATTTGCACGTTGCCTCCGTACCTCAACAGCCGCTAATGCATACGCGATGATCCTTGAGGTGATGTGTAGAGTGGGAAGAGGTCAGCGACTACGGCGAATTGGTCGTGACAGGGCATTCCGGAAATGGGCTTCGACCTACCGATCTTCGATTATCAATAATCGAGTAATCCCGTTTATGATGCTATTTGATTACGCTTCTTGGTTACGATCTCAACTAGCAGACTTGGCTAACTCACCCCATGATCTAATCTGTTCCTAGGCTTTTCGGACAACACTTCGGACAACTTCACCTTGGTGCCGACCGGCACGCACGCTGTGCCGATCGGCACAACACCACGTTTTCCTGAAACCCACGCTCACGCTCACTAGAAAGCTTGGCTAACTCTTTTACTGATGATTTTGCTTAATTCCCATTGGTCTCTGTGGTTCGATTAAACCTTGGAATACTCTTCTAGGGGAAAAAGACTACAATTGTACACCGTGCTCTTGCGGTATATAAGTGGGTGCGTATAAACGACCAACAGCTGCTCATCGCCCGCCGTCGACTCCTCTACCCCAATTTTCCAGACAAAACGGCGCTCCCCATCGGTCCTGCTGCTTTTCCTCTCCCGCTCGCCCACGCGTGACGCCGCCGTCATCCGGATTCCATGCCCCGCACCGGTGGGCGTCGGGCAGGACCGCCGCCATTCTTGCGCAGCACCAGCCAGGCCATCTGAGAATAGGAGCAGGAAGAAGGAGGAGCACGGGAGGACGAGTAATGGCAGAGCAGAGGAGCGACGCGTCCTGGCGGAGCAGAGGAGCAGATAAGGTAGGGGCCTCCGCCAGAGGAGCAGATAACATAGGGGCGTGGGGCTATGGGCTTCCTGGTGGGCTGGGCTAGCCCAGCACATTTCCTCTACCTTTTATCCTCTTTTTTTCTTTTCTTTTCTTTTTTTATTTTTCAGGTGCTATACATGGTTAATATATACTAATATATGCATGACACCACCGCTTTTTCATGAACGCCTAGAAACGCCTAGGCGCCGCCTAGGCGGCCTAGGCGCTAGGCGGTGCCTCACCGCCCGCTTTCTTCCACCGCTTTTTAAAACATTGATCTTACTCAAGGTCATACACTTAAGCATGGTCCAAATAATTCTCTCATATTTTATTATGTCTGTTATACAAATGAATTCCCGTTACCTAACCGGGAACTTCGTTTGTATGGCTGTAAAAACCTAACCACACCTCTCGAAAAAGAGGAGGCTGCACGCAGGAGTACTTCTTCTCGCAGGAGGACGCGCAGACCGGAGCCGACCGCCGACACCGGGGTGCCCGCACCGCAGCCCATGGCCTATGCATATGGGCCAAGCTACGGTCACGCCGGGTATGGTCCCGGTGGGTACACCACTCCACCACCATTTGAGGTCGGCGGCTCGTCGCAGCAGGGTGCGGGCCAAGCCCAATGGACGCAACATCCCCGCGCGCAATGGGAGGAAATCTCCTCCGATTCGACGTCCTACTCACCACGGGCCGGTGGGCGTCGTTCGTCTGCAGCTCGTGATCCATATCTCGAGCAGCAAATGAATGCGCTCACCGAGCAAATGGGACGCATCGAGACTCGAGGAGAGGACGTTGAGCACACTCTCAACCAACACGTCCTGCAGACCCATCAGTGGCAAGAAAACACAAATGCCCAGCTCACCAACCTCACCAACATGACGCAGCAGGGCCAAGCCGATATGTTGGCTTACTTTCGCCACACCGGGTTCGATCCTCGACATCACCCATGAGCAAGAACAAGCTTGGGGGGGATGCCATACCCCCCGCTAAGGTATCATGTATCGCAACTTGTATCCTTTTGTTTCTTTTGTTTGCTTGTTCTTGCACCTCTCATGAAAAATACCAAAAAAATGATAAATCTGAAAATAAAATAAAAATGACAAAACTAAAAAGAACAAAAATAGTCTTTAGTGTGGTTTCTAGTTTTTCGTAGTTTCTCTTTATGTGCGAGTATGAGTGTTTAGCCTTCCTTATGTTGAGATGATGAATAGTTGCTCTGTTTTATCTCTCGTTTGTACCTAGTCACAACTTAGTGCTCTCCCAAGTTTTGAGATTTTTGGCTTATGCTTACCTAGAGCTTGAAACTTGTGGGCTGCATAGTGCTTGATCTAAGTCTAAGTTGTTGTGAGATATGATATGGTACAAATAGGGCTGCTATGATCTTGTTCAAAGTAAGACTTGACTTCCGGAGTTTTATTTTACAAAACACAAAAAAATGATAAAGTTCCTCAATGATCAAAATTCCTACCAAAGCCATATGTTGTTCTTACATTGCAAACCCTTACACATATGCTGCTTGTCATTGCATTGAGCTTTATCAAAATTGTGTGACCCTAGTGAGAAGCTTGTCATACTCTCATTGATCAAGATCACGTACACTCCACCTCGCATGCTAAACTTCTACACTGGAAGTTAAGCAATACCACCACACTTTCCACCAAAATAAATACTCCAAAAATTCATTGTTACCTCTCTCTCAAAATTTATCATTGGAGACATGGCTATGCAAAAGAAAGAAAAAAAAGAAAAAGAATAATCCCCTGCTCATACAAAAGTAGAGCATGATGAAAAAAAAATGGAGAATAAAGAAAAATGTTGAGAAAAAGAAAGAAAGAAAGATAGCCATGTTCTCCTCAAAAATCCAAAAAGAGAGAGAAGGAACAAATAAAAAGGAGTATAGTTCTTCCACCTCACCACCACCATATACACACATGCACATCTTGATCAAGGTTGTATGACTTGCATTCTCCATGGATCCACTCTTTTGGTTCGGCAATATGTGTGATGCAAGTATGCCTCATATCATCCCTACCTTGAGCTCCACATACAAGCCTTAGAAGTAGGATGACAAAGAGGCAACACAATAATGCCTTGGTGAGGAATATACATTTATTGAGCGACTCGAGAGCATCATTTGAGGAACTTTGCTTTTATTTCAAAACTTTTGAAAACCTCCGGAAAATAAAAGTCAAACAATGGACAAGTGATTGGTGCTCTGTTATAACCGTTCTATCTCTCAACCGCCCAAGACAAGGAAAAAGCCATACGCCCCATAAGGAGTAAGGTAAAGGGTGAGCTATCATGCCAACTTTTTCAACTCAAAGGAGAGTATTTTGTTGTGTACATGGTACCTATGAGATATGAAACATTGTAGCAACTCCTGATCAACATCCTAAGTCCTACTTCTTGCTCGGGACGAGCAAGGAGGACAGCTTGGGGGAGTTGTTGACGGTCCTTAGACCCAGTTTTTGACCGTCAATTAGCTCTATAAATAAGGAAGAACTAACACTTGTTACTTGCATTTTGTTATCAAATAACCTATTTCCACGTGTACCTCTAGATTTGGATGTGCAGGTGGAAAACAGGGATTTTCAGGTGTAAACAAGGCCCAAGGCGACGATTCCAACACGTCCATCAAACGACGCTCGCCGCGGGAATATAATTCAAGGATTAAAGGCCCAGAACCACCCAGAATATCAACTGAGGCCACGCACCTGGAAAAGAGGCTTAAAGGCCGAGGGGAGGCAACCTGCAAAAGCCCAGCCCAGGGGGGGCCAGGGCCAGGTCGGCCGACCCCAATACCTAGGTCGGCCGACCTGCCAGGTGGCCCCCCTGGGTCCATCTTTCTAAGGTGGTTTGCAACCGACTTCAGGAGGTCGGTTCCACCTGCAATCAATGCCACCGACCTAAGGAACCGCCTCAATTCCACCGCCTTTGAGGGCTATAAATAAAGGGGTACCCCCTCCCCTTAGAAGACACACAACACAAGAGGCTCATTCCCTCCTCCACACATCCAGAGCTAGGGGCTCTCTAGTTAGGCTTAGGCTGAGTAGTGGGCTGCCCTTTTGGCTCCCAAGTCCCTTGGAGAGTTTGGGGTATATTCCCTTATATCCTTTTACTCTCTTTGTAAGACTTATTTCTTTATCAATGGAATATCATCGTTCTTGTAGTAGTTATGTGCTTATGCTAGTTCATCGTTCATCCTTGATCTTGGATGAACGTTCTTCGTTCGTTCATGTTCGTTCATCGTTCGTTCATCGTTCATCGATGTTCGTTCATGATCGTTCATCGTTCGTTCGTCGTTCGTTCATACTCGATCATCGGTTAACGATGATCGTTCTTCATCGTTCATCGTTCGTCGCTCGTTCTTGAGCGACGAACGCCTATGCTTAACGTAGTGCTAGCTTTGATCCTTTGTCTAAGTAATCGCTTGCTAGACCTAGTTGTTCCTTTTGCTTAGTCATCGGGTCCATTGTCTTGCAAGAGTGCTCTAGGTTTATCGCCTTGCGAGGTGCCTCGAGGGATCTAGAGTTGTGGTTAGTTACGCTAGCATGGTGCTAGGGCTTCCTTTCCACCCTTGGATGCGTGTTCGTGCCCCACGGTTTGTAGAGGTAGGCGGCAGGTGGTGACAGCCCTGTCCGTCCCTTGTAATCCTCCACGTTCGGGTATGGCGTAGGAGTATATATGAAATGTCCGGAGATTGGGGCAGACTCTGATCGCTGGATCTCCCGATGATGGCTTGGCAGTAGAACAGCTTAGTCTTGGCTTGTGTGCAGCTTAGGCTATAGGTAGATGCTATGCACGCTACTTGACGATGTACATTAGGAGTAGCAGTTCTTCTTACTTAACCTTAGTCTAGCTTAGAGCCGCCTCTCGCCTTTTATCAGAGAGTGGAAATGCCTGCTGTGTGTGTCGCACTATCCTCTATCCATTTATTGCCTTACCCCTGCATTTGGATATTGGTTATGATCTATCATTTGTAACACCATGAGTATAAGTACACACTTGTCAACCACGTCTTCCTTTGGGAAAATATAAATAACGATACCCTGGAATACTCTCGGGTGAAATGCTACAACGGGTTATCCGTGCGCTTGCGGATTATCTTTTATGATTAAATACTAATAATACATTTCTAGCACTCGTTGCTAGTTGTGGATTATTATGTATCCTAAGCAAGTAACTTAACCCCAGGTATTTCTGGCACCGAACTGGGAATATTCACTCTAGGCCTAACCAGCCTAAGGTGGTGTTTTCTGTTTGGTGTAAGAAATACCAACAGCGCTAAGTGGGTCTTCAAGAACAAGCAAGATGAGAAGGGAGCAATCGTGAGGAACAAGGCAAGACTTGTGGCGAAAGGCTACTCTCAAGTTGAAGGCGTCGATTTTGACGAGACTTTCGCCCCCGTCGCTCGTCTTGAGGCTATAAGAACACTTCTTGCTTATGCTTCTCATTTTGATTTTAAACTTCACCAAATGGATGTGAAAAGTGCATTTCTCAATGGACTAATCAATGAAGAAGTTTATGTAGAGCAACCTCCCGGCTTCGAGGACCCCGAGCATCCGGACCATGTGTACAAGCTCAAGAAGGCTCTCTGCGGACTCAAACAAGCACCAAGAGCATGGTATGAACGACTTCGAGATCATCTCATCACCAAGGGCTACAAGATCGGTAGTATCGACAACACTCTCTTTACTAAGCATATTGGTGATGATCTCTTTGTTTGTCAAATCTATGTTGATGATATCATCTATGGCTCCACTAACGAAATCTATAATGATGAGTTCCGTGCTCTTATGAAGAAAGAGTTTGAGATGTCTATGATAGGTGAACTTCATGTCTTCTTCGGTTTTCAAGTCAAGCAAATGAAGGAGGGCACGTTCATCTACCAAGAGAAGTACACTCGGGATCTTCTTAAGAGGTTCGGCATGGAAGACTCCAAGTCCTACGACACACCTATGGCTACAAGTGTCCCTCTTGATGTGGATGTAAAAGGTATACCGGTGGATCCTAACTCTATCGTTCTATGATTGGTTCACTTCTTTACCTTACCGCATCTAGACCGGATATCATGTTTAGTGTGTGCCTTTGTGCTCGTTATCAAGCTAACCCCAAGGAGTCCCATATGAGTGCCGTGAAAAGAATTCTTAGGTACATCAAGAGCACTCCTACAATAGGCCTATGGTATCCAAAAGGCTCGGACTTTGGACTTGTTGGCTATGCGGACTCGGATTTCGCCGGATGCAAAGTGAGTAGAAAGAGTACCTCCGGTGGATGCCAATTTCTTGGACAATCACTCATCTCATGGAGTTCCAAGAAACAAAATTGTGTGGCTATCTCTACGGCGGAGGCGGAATATTTGGCGGCCGGTGCTTGTTGTGCTCAACTTTTATACATGAAGCAAACCCTATTGGACTATGGATTATCTTATGGGCAAGTACCTCTCTATTGTGATAGCGAAAGTGCTATCAATATGGCTCTCAACAAGGGTGATCACGGCCATGCCAAGCACATTGAAGTCAAGCATCACTTCATTCGAGATCATGTGGCCAAGAAGGATATTGAATTGATTGGTGTTCGGACTCATGAACAATTGGCGGACATCTTCACCAAGCCACTTGACAAGAAGACCTTTTGTAAGCTCCGGGGAGAACTTAATGTTCTCGACCTCTCCGACTTCACTTGATATCCTTGAGCTTACATTTGTATATATGTATATATACTTTGCTTGTTCTTGTTTGTGTTGTTGTTTTTGTGTGTTCTTCTTGTTTTTGTAGGACCGACGACTAACCTTCTTGAGATAGCAATGAGCATGGGTTAAGCTTGGTATTGGTGGCACTTGGCTCCCGAGGCTTTGAAGAATGGCTCGTTGTGATCAAGCTCATGGAGTGCTCAAACTTGTTGTTGGTAACTTCGCTCTTAGCTTTCTCTTGCTTTACCCTTATAGCATCATGCATTGTACACTTATCATTCCTTGCATTCGCATCATGCATCTTGCATAAGTGTCTCGGCGCCGAGCACCCATCTAGGGGGAGTTGCTTATTCACAATATGAGTATATGACCTCCTATGATGATTTTATAGCAATGCTATATGAGCTTCATGCCCATTGAACCATGATTTTTGAGCTCCAAGGTTAAATCCACTTGCGCGGCTCAAAGTCTAAGGGTTCATACATTTCCATCATCATCAACTAACCCCTATGTACTTCGAGACAATATTCTTTTGAGAATGTGTAGGGACAATTGTTGGGAGATGGAGAATCACGGATTAAGGGGGAGCTTCACGCCAAATCAAGTAACTCTTTTTCCCACTCGTCTCATACATTTACACTAACCTTTCTTCCTTGGTAGACTCTTTTTGAGTGATAGATGCCAAAGGGGGAGAAGGTTTTGGGCTTAATGATCGAGCAACTTGGGGAGAAGAGTTATGATGGAGTAGAGTACGGGGAAGAAGAGTTCGGACTTACAATGAGGTGGAAGATGTCACCTCAAGGGGGAGTTTGTACAAATGAAGATCAAGTGATCAAGTCGATCGATCTTCACACAATCTTGAGGTGATGAAGAAGAAGAAACAATGCCGTCTCAAGGGGGAGTGTGCGCGAATGAAGATCAAGTGATCAAGACGATCGATCTTCACACAATCTTGAGATTGGTGCACTTGTCAAGGGGGAGCGAAATTCTACAAAGTAAGTATGAAGGTAAACCCCTTGCAACCTTTGCTTGTCATAGCTCCATGTGCTTTCTTTCACTTGTGATATGAGTTTTTGCTCTAACTTGTGACTTCTTTTGAGCTATGACTTGCCTCGACCTAATCAACAAGGTAACTATCTCTCTATCATATACTTGTTGTTTAGTGTCTTGATCGAGTTGCGCTTTTATCTTGGCTTTTGTCATTACATTCTTTATCTTCTCGATCATTTTTATCATGGTTGTCATCCATCACCAAAAAGGGGGAGATTGTAAGCTTCATGACCATTGGAGCTAGGGAAACCCCAAGGTATGAATGTTTTGGTGATAGGATGAGAACCATGAATGTGACTAACACTCTTTGTGAGATCTTATAGGTCACATATGAAGAAAGCTCCGTCCGTTGGTGGTGAACGCCAACACACCATGAACTTAATGAAAAGGATGATTGGTTGCCTTCATCGACACAAGAACGGACTTGATGGAGTCGCGGAGAAGATATGGATCAAGGCTAAGGACATGCTAGATCCAAGCGGGTGTTGCTTGGTTAGATGTTAGCTTGAGTTATAGGAAAAACCGGACTATTAAGAGGGTTCGAGGTGGTTCTCTTAGTACACACTAGTTATAGAGATCATTAGATGCATGGTGAGTCTCTCAGGGGCTAGGGTGGCAGAAGAGAGTTGAAGGAACCAAGAAGATCAAGTCTTGAAGAAGAAGATCAAGAAGAAGATCGAAGCTGCGAAGGCAGAGGAGACCGGACAGTACGGTCATGGAGACCGTACAATACGGTCTGCAGAGGATTTCCAGACAGAGAAGCTGAAGTTTCTGGAAGTGGAGAAATGGAGACCGGACAGTGGACCGGACAGTATGGTCCTAGGGACCGAACAGTACGGTCTCTATTGGAGTGTTCCAGACAGAGAAGCTGAAGTTTCTGGAAGTTGAAGAATAGAGACCGGACAGTTGACCGGACAATACGGTCATGAGACCGTACAATACGGTCTTAAAGGAGAAGAGCAACAGAGAAGGAGAAGTTTCTGTTGGCTGAAGAAGATGTGGAGACCGGACAATACGGTCCTAGGGACCGTACAATACGGTCTGGTTTGAGAAGAGGAGCAGCACTCCCTGGATGCCGGTCTGGTGAAGACCGGACAATACGGTCAGATGGAGACCGGACAATACGGTCCTATTGTACGGTCATCACGCAGACTGGGCACTTTTGGACAACGGCTAGTTTGAGGTTGGAGGCCTATATATAGTCGGTTGTTTACCTCTTTGAGGTGCTCTTGGACCCAGGAAAGAGGGGAGGTGCTGCCAAGAAGCCAAGAGGAAGAAGTGTGAAGCACTTGAGAAGGATTTGGAGTGATCCTAGTGCTTGAGAGAGTAGCAAGTTGCATCCTTTGATCTCTAGGCTAGTGTGGGCTTGAGAGAGTCATCTAGGGCTGTTACTCTTAGTCTATGGCAAGGCCTAGACCGGTTAGGCGTCGGTGTTGAGCTGTCCAAGGAGATTGTGGAAGCCGACACAAGTTTGTACACGGTCTTGGAGCTTCCCGTGCGAAAGAAGCATCACTAGTGGAGCGCCCTTTGGCACGCATCAAGTGCGGAGCCTTACCTCCGGAAGAGTACCCGGGATCGAGCCCGGCGGGACGTGCCCGCGACTTCACTCGGAGGGTGAAGTGTGCTCTAGGAGGGATCGCCATCGAGCGGAGGGACGGGGTCGAGACTCCGGCGGGAGTGACCCAACGTGGAGTAGGGGAAGGCGCCATCCTTCCGAGACCACGGGAAAACATCATGAGCATTCTCTATCCCTTCTCCTTTACTACTCGCATTTACTTATCGCACTTCATATGATTGCTTGTAGTACTTGAGTTGTGCTCTTATCTTGCTTGGGTGTTTACCTTGGTACCTACTAGCTTCACTAGGTTTGCTTGATTGCCTTGCTCGTGTGCTTACTTGTTATAGCCTATCTAGTAGCTCTAAGGACTCTACTTAGTGTGCCTAGTATCTTGGTTGCCTTGTCTCTAGTTATCTTGTTACCTTGCCTTTGCCTAGCTTAAGTCTTCCGCTATCTATCTATCTTGTGCTAGGTTGCTAGTGTGGTTGATTGTGTTATCTATATGCACTAGCTATATAGGTTAAGGATACTCCTTAGTGTGCTTTACCTTGTTACTAGGAGCACTCGCTAGGAGTTGCTTGGGTGTAAGTGTTTTGGAAATAGATTCTAGAGTGCACCGATTCACCCCCCCCCCCCCCCCTCTCGGTCACACGATCCTTACATCTGCCAACTACTCTAGTCCGCCCAACTTCGCTCACACCAAATGTTGAAAAATAAAAAAAAAACCACATCTAATTTTGCAAATTTTGAAGAGGTAAACTTAGAATTGGAACAAGGACAAAGGCAAAAGTTGTAATTACCCCATATTAACAAAGTAAAAAAATTCGATCATACTATATTGTCTCGTGTATATTAAATGTTGCACGGTTGTGGGCTACATTTGTATTTGTATTCTCAAATCATAGGAGCAGCCTCCTCGATTTATTCATCATGTCATACTAACATGCTCTTATGTTTGAAGCATGGAAAACGCTAGAAGAAAAAATCAAACCGCACAACATCTCACGAGTTTTCAAACCTTTTTTTAAGAAATCTCTTATGATTGAAGAAAAAGCGGTATGGCACCAAATATGATTATATTTTTCTGTATTCGTTTCTTTCTAACATTTTTTTTGCATGATAAATTGCTGAGTGCACAATGCAAGAATGTTGAGATTTTTTTGGATTTTTCCTCGCGAAAGACGCTGAGTTCTGGTATTCTAATTTTGATTTGATTAGGTTAGAGAGGCATGGTTTTCATTAGACACTAGTACCAATGCACGTGCGCCACGCACGTGTCTAAAAATTGCATCACTTGGTAGGATAGTGAGAATTATGGTCAAATCACTTGCAAGAATCATATGCATGAGAAGTTTTTACAATTTGATTACTTGTCCTTCTAATTGACTGAAAGAATCACGCTTGGATGTGTTGATTTCCGTTGACTGAAACGACAGCTCTCGAGTCTCAATTGTCCTTTCAATTATACTTAGGAACTGGTACCATACCTGCAAAGCCCAATATCTCTCAATGAACTGAGAGAATTGATTATAATTATGCTTGCTTAGTGTATGCATGTTAACCTGAAAAAGGAATTGGGGGCCATCAAAATCAAAGGCATGCGCTCAAGGTGTTACATTTCAGAATCAAACCAATAATATTCCCAACAAATGACCATGGAATTCCTAGCAGTTGAAGCATATGGAATTAATAATCAAAAGGTAAATTTCAGGTAAAAATGTGAAAGATACCTTATTCAAAAACAGATGGTAATGCCAGTTTTTAAGTTTTAATTCTGAAGTCAAGAACCGGTTCCAAATAGCACACAAATGTTAACTACGCAAGCTTTGTATTTTCGAGTGGAGGCAAGTCCTTATTTATGATAGAACAGTCCATATCTCCAAGGGCTGCACAACATCTAGGCGTGTATTTATTAGTGCATCAGGTCTGCATAAAACAAAAGCGTGGTACCAAATGATAATGCCTTTGTTTTGTACAAAAAAAAGGTTATACTTACTGTGGCATTTGCAACTGAGATGACCCCAGAGAAACTAAAATTTTTTTCTCTAGGTGTCATCCAAAACTTTGATAGTACTAACTTTAAATTTCATGCTGGTGCAACAGTAGATAAGCCTCAGCTTTTCATTCAAGAGGCTGATAATTTCTTACAAAAATCAGTACTACGAAACTATTTACTTTGGTCCAGTAACATGCAGCAACTCAAGCTGCTAACTTTGCTCCAGAGCTTAAAAATGAATATAAATTGAAAATATTCTAATAGTGTTTGTTTACATGTTTTAACCTGTATGAATAGTATTCAGCAGCAAAGATATTCGAATACTCAATAGAGCATACATATGTTTACTGATTTTGTTGTGGAGAACACTGACATGTACAGGCTTAATTTAATATAGGATCGACCGGCTCAAAACTCTGCATAGCAGCCTCGTTTGATCTTTCACTTGTATTCATAACTCCTCAGGGTGAAATAAACATCAGTTGCCTTCACACCACCACCTGCAAGCCTACGCACCATGATTCATTTATTGAGCAAGAATAGGACAACGGTCATGTACATGGAGCAGAAAGTATCATACTATTTATTGAGCTATAATTACACCGAAAGTAATAAGCATATAATTCACCGATTGCGTCTGTTTATATTTTTAGTGTCAGGTGCATAGCTGGGCTATGTTCACTTACAGAAAATTCTTAGATGTCGGGGCGCTCTAACCTGATTGGAATTTCTGTTTGCATTCCACCTCGAGAATGAGGTCAGGGAATTTGTTGCGACAATGCACATTGTCTATTCATTCTCCTAATGGGTGCCATTTCTATTTAGACTAATATCAGGGAAGCCCATTCATAAAAACTACAAAAAATATTTTAAATACATAAAACTGGTCATTTTTTATGGTATCTACAAACCAAATTAAAAGGGTACAAATTCCAACTCTGCTAAAGTGTATGCTCAAGCAATTCACGAATAAAAAAGGAATATTTATACTGGAATGAGAAAGAAGGTAGATGGCAAAGAGCTCGCCTATCTGAACCATTGCTGAGCTCCTGCCTGCAAGCCTAGCTAGTGGAATAATCAGAGTCATGCAACAAAAATATTCATTCAACTTGTTCACCCTAGTAACAAATAGTATTTGAGTACCATTAACTTGTTCACCAAAGAATCTGTATGCATGAATTCTAGAAGATCTCCTGTTGTTTCCCACGAAATCAGTAGACAAAAAAATCAGTTATAGGGGAATGTTAATATATCAAAGTCTCGCACTTTTTGAATGTTAATCTATGTAGAATTTGTACTCTATGAATATTTTTTTTTGTAAATATGTGTGCATTGAATTTGTACACAACCTGCCATACTTTGGAGTTTTAGTACAAAAAAATAAAAACAGCAATGATAAGTCATTTAAAATAAAAGGAACAATTCCGTTAGCATCAAAAGCACGTTTATTTGTTTTCCCTGAAAGACGCTTAAATGAATCTGCAATTACTCTCATTATCATTTTAAATCTTGAGGCTCATCCATGGGGGAAAACATTGGGAATTAGCCCTACCTCACTGCCCCAAAGAGGGTGCTGCTTCCCTTCTCCTTCTCCCTCTCCTCAGCTCTGTTCCCCTTGTGAAATCCAGGAGCCTTTCAATTTTATCCACCTTTCCCCTAAACATACATGGGGATTGTTAGAAGGCACACAAGCTGGTAAGCAAACACAAATGAAACATGAGCCTAATATGGCTTCTAAGTCTATAGCAAATTCATCATTTAAACTGAAATATGGAGGCAGTACCTGTGTTCTAGTCCACGAGTTCAAGCAAATATGGAGGCAATATTGTCTGTACTCGTCTCCTCCCTGATGTAGCCTAAAAATCTCGAGACAGTCCCATGTGCAGCCTCAGATTCTAATGTTTTCCTATCAGAAGACAACTGTAGAAGAGTCACTGTCAGTGAGTGATCCAATATAATAGATAAAAGCAGATTAGGCACATCCATGCAGGATGTAGCTTTGTGGTTGATCACAAGCTTGTGGTGTTTAAGAGGCATCCATTCTAATTCCTAAATAAAAATTAGGTCCCCAAATTAATATTTATTCTTGTGTTATTTTCATGGAACATATTCCACAGGACTGCGAAAGATAATACAACATACCAGGACAGAGGTCAAACCCAGAGAGCCAAGAACTGAAATAAGCACTCATGAAAAAAACCCTAATAAGATAAAGAAATCTGGGAGAATAATCATAAGCAAGGAGGCTACCTATAAACATGCAGTTTTAAAAGACTTTTTGCATGTTATGCCAACAATGGTTGTATATTGCGACAACAGGAGAACTGAGAAGACTTGAACAAACCTTAAGCGAGGTAATCACTCTGTACATCTCTGTCATGGTTTTTACATTCCCTGACATATATCCACCTTTTTCACAGCATAAGCCACCATATCGTCAATCAAAAGGTCCTCATACCTGCAACCACCGTGTAATTCATGCAAAAAAGAAATCATGAGCATAATCTGGAGGTAGCACAAACCACATCAAATTTCACTAAAACTTCCCCCTGCCGTTAGAATGGGACTTGCCTGTGCATGTGTTTGCACTTGGTGATGATGATTCATGGCATTTTCTAAAATCAACTGACGTGCAATCAAGGGTTGACTGTGAGGATGATGATGTAGCCGGCTTGCGCTTGGTAGTTGGTAGGAGATGCCGGCTGGTTGCGCTGGGGAGGAGATGGGGGCCGGCGGCGCTTGGGAAGAGATGTCAGCCCGACGTGCTGGATTGGAGTTACCATTGCTTGGCTTCCTTGCGCACCATCAAAGGCTTTTCCTCCCAACGCCGTGATCTGCCCCTGCCACCTCCCTCGAGTCACCATCGACGCCGTGATCTGCAGAAATCAAAGATGAATCGAATCGAACAGATTGGGCAGGGCGATGGTGTAGCCAATAGCGATGGACGAATTGAGATCGGGTTGAGGATAGGGCTCACCGCTCACCTGCCATTGCGGCGTCCATGATCTCGCGTAGGCATTCAGCGCACCCATGGCGATCACATTTCAGAAGCGATCCCGGTCAGAGGCAGGAAACCTGATTTTTAGAAAGATGTAATTTTCGGAAGGCAATCCCGTGATTAGGGGACGTGGTCGTGGAAGCGTGGGGGTGGGTAGGTAAGTTTCGGTGTGTGAGAAAAAACGCTGCGGAGGGGTACGACACAAACGTAAAACGTGTAAACATGTGAAGAAATTTTCTTCATTTGGTGGACCCTCTACAATTGTGCGGTTAGATGGCAGAGTAGGCTATATGGCAGGACGGTTCAGATGGCGAGTAGATTGGATGGCAAGGTAGAAAATATTTTCCTCCAAACTGGTGCTTTATTGGATTAGATTAGATAACAGGAAAGAAAATAAGACTTCTGTCTAGACGAGACTATCAATGTTTATTATTGTCGACAGATCCTCTTTTGACTAGTGGTTCCTACCAGTCTTAAAGGTACCTGAGGTAGAGAGAGCTCAACATCACAACAAAGCACAAACATAATTAAAGAATGAATGACCAACAACCAGGCACAAACCCTCTGCTACCGGCCGGGCTACTCGCGAAGCTTCTTTCCCCTTGCTACAGTACCGAGCGGCGAAACAAGGGCGAATCGAGTTTTCCTCCGCCGATTCGTCGTCGCCCTTGCCTCCGGCGCCCTCGCCGGCGTCGGAGGAGAAGGGGGATCGATTGAATCGGCGGTGGGACTGGTTTTCCTTCCCGGATTTCTAGCATAGCTAGTAGTTAGGGTTAGGTTTTTGCTCCTATGGGCTTCCGGCGGAAGGTGAAGGTGCCGGATGGGCTGATGACGGCGTCGGCAAGACCGGTGAGCCGGCGGAGCTGGCGGCGGCGTCGTCAATTCCGGTGAGCTTCTCTTTGGTGGAGGCACATGGTGAATAAAGTGGCTATGGATGGCGACTTGTCGCTGTCCGTTGTCTTCCTTCTTCCTCGTCGGCATATCCTGCAACTAATGCCCTGGGAGCGAGGATGTGGTGCTTGGGAGCCCTTGGGCTTCTCTTTTCTCGTCTTCTTTGGCTTCCGAAGATGGAGCCCTTGGCTACCGTCATGGTTCCTTGAGATGCGTCTGCGTCTCCTCGCGGGGGCCGTGGCCGTGGCAGAGGTTTGCGGCGATGGGGGGTTGGCTGCTGTGGCGGTTGGTGGGTTCCAGCGGCAGGCCCTGTTTCCCGTCGTTATTGTGCCGGCGTCTTCGGTGTCCATCTTGTAGGTGGACGGCGACGGCGTTGTTCGGCTTCTTCTGTCCCGGTTGGCGTCGACGACGGCGACCGTGGTACGTTTTCTGTCCTCGAGCGTTTGGTGATGCGGCGGCGCCGGCGCTTAGTTGGAATAAGCTTCCCGAGCCTCCTCCGTGCTGATGGCGTCGTCCTCCCCGGCGGCGTTGGTGGGCTCGTGGATAATAATCATGGGAGGTCGTCCAGGGTTACAGAGGATTTGCTGGTGTTCAAGCTTCGGCAGTCTGCGGCGTGCCGGCCACGTTGGAGCTGTGACGGTCGGCGGCGATAGTCGCGACGGCACGGAGTCTGCGGCGCGTTGTGCGACGGCGGCTTCGGCTTGTTTGGAAGTGCGTCTTGCGGCGTCGGAGCTGGGGGCTCTTACGGGTCTCTTTCTTTAATGTCAGCTTCTTCTGTAATCTGTTCGGACTTTGTTTTTCTGGTACCTCTCTCCGCGTGGTGACAGTCGTGCTTCAATCTCTTGAGGGACGCGTTTGTTTTTCTGGGTATAGGTGTAGGCGTGTTCGTGTGGGAGCGTCGACGTGTTTTTCTTTTGTACACGAACAGATACTATATTTATATTCAGGAATGAGAGGTTCGAAAAAAGAATGAACGACCATATACGAAGACAATAGGGTGCTCTAACAGAGTTTCCTCTCGAATCCTCTCGGTGCTACAGTGCTGAGCGGCGAAAAAGAGGCGACTCGGCAAATCCGTTCTCCCGCCGGCGAGGGCCGGCGATTTCCTTCGTCTACGGCGGCCTTTAGGTCGCTGGTGGGCGGAGGGGGTCGTCGGCCTTCAATGGCGTGTAGATTAGGTACCTACTTAGTTAGGTTTTGGTGCCCGGCGATGGAGTTGAGGCGGCGGCGGCGACATCGTCGTGGATCTTGGTCCTTCCTCGCTCTTCCTCGTCCCGGCGGCGCGTCGCTCCCGTGTCGCCGGCGAGCGTGTGGAGGTCGGGTCCGGCTTTGTCGGCCCATGTTTAGGAGTCTCCGTCGCCGGCTGTCTTTGCCGGCGGCGTTCTTGTTCAAAGGTGCGGATCCAGCTTCGGAAGTGGTGGAAGTTGGGCGAGTGGATCGAGCTCGGCAACCCCGTCCCGGCGTTCGTCGGCGGCGGCGAGCGCAGATCCAAGATCTGGAGGGGTCGGGGCGCCGCCCCGGCCGATGCGCGACCGGCTCCGCCTTCATCCCGTCCGGTGGGACGGGTGTCTACTTCGGCTCCGTGAAGCTTGCAAGCGAAGGACTTCTCCAGATCCGCGGGCTGGCTTCCTTCCTCGTCGGCGGCGTGCGTCGGCGAGTGGTGATCGTCGGCAGTGGAGTGCAGGGTGCCCAGGGACCTTTTTGTAATTTTGTTTTTCTTGGGGGGCTTCTCTGCAAGTTGGCTGTTAAAGCTGTGTATCCGTATCCTTTTGCATACCTATACGCGTATGTGGTCTGTATTGTTTCCTTATCATGAAATATAGGTATGTTTGATCAAAAAAAAAAAAAAAAAAGACAATAGGGTAGGAACAGGAAGAACCGTGGTTGAGTTGGTCAAGGATGTTCGGGTTGGTTGACGCCGTTGGAAGCAACGCACGGCCGCCGCACGCAACGCTGTCGCACCGCGGGGAAGAGGGGTTGAAAGTTTGAAACTTGAAAGTGCACACCGCCCCCACGCCCACGCTATACCAAACGTGCTCTCTGCCTCCTCTCCTCGCTCGGTGGGTCGTCTCCTCCACTCTCCACCAGGGCAGGCAGCCTTTTCCTTCGACAGCCCATCCCTCCCACGCCTGCGCCGCATCCCTTCCCACGGCCCATCACACCTCCCTCCCACGAAACCCTCAAACCCTAGCCGCCCTCACCTCCGGCGGCTGTCGTGGAAGGGGGACGAGGAGCGGGAGAGCGCACCACCGCGGCGGCGGGCAGGATGTCTGCGGCGGTGTGCGGCAAGCGGGCCTCCTCCTACTTCGTGGACCACCAGCAGCAGCAGCAGCTCCCCTACGCCGCCGCCTCCCCGCCGCCGTCCAAGCGCGCGCGCTTCCGCGGCGGGGGGACGCCCTCCCCGCCACGGCCGCGCGGCGGCGGCGGCGCCGACCCCGGCCTCGTCGCCACGATCCGCGCCAGGTTCCCCGCCGCGAGCCTCGAGGTGATTGTTACCATCTGTCCTGATCTCCATTCGCGCGCTGGCTGAGCTCCGCGTTACGCTTCTCTGCTGAAAGCCGATGCGTTCAGCGTTCCTCTGTAGTGAAATTTGTTCTTCGCAGTCCCTCAGTAAGTAGAAGGGGCTGCCGCCCAAGGAGCAACCCATCCAGGCATCCGCACTCTGCTGCTGCGGCCACCCTGCTCGTTGCTGCCTAGGCTACTGCTGCTGAGTGCTCAACCTGAGTGTGCCAGCCGTGAGTTCTAAGGTTTGTCATAAGATTTGAATTGAATTGATGTAGGAAACTTGTTCCTTCATTTTTTTTTTTTCATTACTTGTCATTCGGCAAGTAGGGTGATCGTGTGGCCTCTTCAGCTGCGCAAACTTGGCTGCATGCACGTGTTCGTTATAGCGACCAAATGAATGCTTTTGTATGCGTTACCTCTTTGTGAGGAGGACGCAGCATGCTGTTTGGCTTCCGATTGGGACCTTTCGAGGTTCAGCTGGATGCGGGAACAACGTGGGCTTATCATACCATTAGTGATGCCTTTGAAATAGTAGAATTGTGATTTTTGTCTACTTTTGCGGTGTCTGTGGTTTTACGTGTTTTGGATTTATTTGGATCCAGGTTTCCTTCCTTAAAAGTTCCTGGTCATTCAGATTAGTAAGACGCGGTGCTGATTTTGTTGATTTTTCTTCTTCAGTTTATTGAGAAGGCTCTGGAAGAGTGTGGAAATGATTTGGATGCAGCAACAAAGTTCTTGCTTAATCGATGTGTCGAATCAGCTGAATGCAATGTGGCTCAGGGGTACCAGTCTCCGGTTGGAATGTCTACAGAGGGTCAAGTGCCTGCCGAAGGTTAATTTTCTATGCCAGTTTTGATTTTTCAAGTCTGGTTTTACCCACCATTGGTTCTTCACCTGCATTAGAATTTCTTCTCTTGGCTTGGTAGTTTACATGCCGGCTTTCATTGTTCTGCATTCATATTTTTTTGAAATTGAGTCTTTCAGTTTATGTTATTTAGTTGTATTAAATAACATAACTTTATGGTTTGTGATCCTGTGACCATAAAACATGTGTTACTCTCGTGATGCTTTATTTGTATGATTCTTCTGTCCATGTTGTTGAGTTGGCCTTTTGGCTACACACCTGCTTGAATGCATAATCTGTCTATTCGTTTAGTGAACCTGTTGAAATTAATGTCTCTGAAATATTTTGAATTTTATAGTATGGATGAATTTTGTTGATTTGATTTTTTAGTGCATTATTTTCATCCAATTTCTATCTTTTCTTTTGTAAATGTATTTATGTAGTTATCTGATATAATGGTCGATGTGTCAAACAATAGCGAACTGTCTAATTAAGATAACACATTATTTATATACTAGTAGTTATCCTTTTGTGATTGATGATAGATTGATACTTACATTTTGGGCTGATAATTGATTGATGATACAGGTAGTTTGGATCGCAATGAGGTTACTGCACCTGTAGAGAGTGTACCGTATGCAGATAGCCTCCCATCAAGTAGCGCTCAATGGGTTGATATACTTGTGAATGAGATGCTGACTGCTTCTGACACTGATGATGCAAAGGCTCGTGCCTCCAAAGTACTTGACGTTTTTGAGAGGTCCATGACCTCTCGTATTGGTGCAGAGGTACCTCAAAGTTTCGAGAAGGTAGACTGCCCTCCTGAAGCTCTGGGCAACTTTTTGTTATACTCATCTGACCTTTCATGTGGTGTTTCAGATTTTGTATTGCGCTTTCATCCCTCTCCCCCCCCCCCCCCCCCCCCCCCCCCCCCCCCTCTCTCTCTCTCTCTCTCTCTCTCTCTCTCTCTCTCTCTCTCTCTCTCTCTCTCTCTCTCTCAACTCAAGCAACCTTTGTCACTGATGTTATCACGTCTAGATAATGCAAACCATTCAAACCATATGCTAAAAGAACGTTCCAGCATCCTACAAAATACAGATTCCGAATGATGTCTGGGATCAGTGGGGAAGCTATAGTAAAGTAGAGGGGTGCATAACTTTGAGCAAATATGAATGTATGACTAAATACATGGTGAAATTTTGATGTTTATAAGTAAAATTCAGTTCAGCTTGGGTGCATTTGCACCCAGTACCGTGTACCTGGCTTTGCCACTGCCTGGGACCTTTACATCTCTGCAAAGGCAACTCAAATTCTGAAATGTTCTTAGCATATATACTGATATAAGCTGACTACAGTTTGTGCATATCTCCCTACGATCAAAATGCATTTTTCTTTAGCTTTCGCTTTCTTCTGGTTAGATATCCTCTAATTGTTTTTTGCTGTTATTATTATATATCAAGAATTCCTATAAAGGTAGCTGTTCCCCATTAGTGATGGTGCTTTTATTGTTTGCGTCAATTCTGTAAGCAAATGATTGCAGTCATTTTTAGTGGTTCACTTTTAGATGTGCATTGAGTGGTTCATATGAAAAATTATGGTGAACAGAAGGACCCAGTGCATAGTCAAATCTTCAATTGATATCTTTAGCTTGAAAAAATATGTCAGGGCCTGCTTATGTTTATAACCATGGGGGATGTCAGACAATTTTGTATTGTTAGTAATCATGATAGTCATTATTGATATTTGCTGGTTGGCATGGTACACTGTAATTTTAAGCCATCTATAACCAGTTAAACTGCGTGGCATTGGTTATTGTTTCTGTTAAAAAGGTGCCATAGCACTTAGTTTTCAACTGAGCTATCCCTGATTTTTTTTCTTACCTTTAAACAGGAAAGTTCAGTTTACAAGGAACAATTTGAAGCTGTCATCAAGGAAAACACTATTCTGAAGAAAGCTGTTGCAATACAGCATGAACGCCAAAAGGAGCATGAGGAGAGGAGCCAGGAGCTTCAACAACTGAAGCAGTTGGTTGTTCAGTACCAGGAACAAGTTAGAAACCTTGAGGTACAACCTCTTACAGTTCATGTATATTTAGTTTTTCTAGAGAATTAGTAATTGTTGTGGGCGGCAGCTTATCTCTCTTCTACCTTGTTTTCTTTCTTGCAGGTAAATAACTATGCATTGTCCATGCACCTCAGGCAGGCTCAGCAGGGCAGCTCGATTCCCGGGCACTTCAACCGGGACATCTTCTGAATAACTGGAAACCTAATATGGGGGTTTCCATAGATAGTATCAAATCAAGATAGATCTTCTTGTTGGCTTTTATTTAAGTTATATAGCCAAGTTATAACATAGCTTAATTTATGCTGTACACCATTGTAAATGTATGTCCTTTGTTGGCATGCTGCTGGCCTGCATTTGAGAGCATATGCAAGCATAGATGCCTGCAATCGCATACTGTTTCCAAACAATATACTCTATATGATCAGCTTATAATGAAAAGAGAGTTGGATTCCAGTTATTATATTCTAAAGTGCAATATTTCGTGGGTGAAATTTTGTTAATTTCAATTTTCAATAGTATTGTACCAAAGCACATACGCATCTGGGGTAACTTGTGTCTGAATCTAATTTTTGAATTCCGTTCCGGTCGCCGTTCCGTTTTGGCTATTGGAATGGTACATTTCGGTACCGGACCATACCGGCGTACCGTTCCGGCCTTTAAAATAAAAATATATATAATGTAATTATACAAAAATATACATGTCATGAATATTCGTAGTAAATGAAAAAGAAAAAAAAGAGGCAGACAATGGCCAGTCCAAAGCAATTTGAGGCCCAATAAGCCCAGTAACCCACTACCATGTCTTTGACCTAGCCTCTCACGCTGTCCAGAGGCCTCCAGGCGTCTAGCCACACACGCACACGCGTAGTTCGCACCCAGCCGCCTCTTCGTCTACCTTCTGCCGAAGCAATCGCACGCCGCCGTTTTCCGCCTCTGGTAGCCGCTGCTAGCTCCCCCACTCCGGCTGCTGCCTTGCTCGCCTCATAGCGCCAAGCTGCTCGCGTCGTCGAGGCCACGCGCAGGCACGGGCGGAGCTCTGAACGACGGCGGGTGCGAGCACAGGCGAAGATGAACGACGACGGCGCCGGCGTCTGGGGCCGTTGATGCGGTACCGACGGCGGGTGCGAGCACAGCCGGAGCTCTGAACGACGGCGGTGGAATCTTCCCTGTGAAAGATGCCCGGTACCGATATCGCCGGAACGGACGGAACGGCCGGAATCGCCCGGAACGGCCGGTATCGGCCGGTACAAGGGCCGGTACGGAATGGTTCCTCATATGTGCCGCTCAGGTCACTGGAATGGTATATTCCGGCCGTTCCGGCCGGTACCGGAATGGCATTGAAAAGTAAGGTCTGAATGGCAGAACAATATTTTCAGAACATGAACTGATGTGAAGCATGAGGATCATATTAGGTTAGAGTTATACTAAAATGTGCATCATAAATATTTTCTACATTCACCTTTGCATGTTCAAGAACGTGTTATAAACATACACTCTGTTTTGATTTTGTTGGGGTCAAGAAAGGAGTACTTCGTACGGAGAACACTTATTAGTCTGAACTCCACGGCGGGACTGAAAACTCATGTTTGGGAGAACGGCAATGAGCAACCAACAGCCGTCATCGATGTACAAACGGCAATTCAGAACTCAGAAGTCAGAAGGGTTGCTCATTGCATTTTGAAACCAAACTAGTAAGTAGTACAGAAACAAATGGCAAAACAAAATCACAGTATCAGCTTTGCAATTTACTAGTACTATACCAAAATATTTCAACACTATCTGCAGTAGCAACTGGGCATTGCATATTATAGGAGACTGTTCTAGACTAGTAGTATAACCTGACGAATCCATGTTGCTAATCCAAGCACCAAACTGACGAATCATCCATGACGAGAACAGGCGAATTCCGCAGAGACGAACGATTGCCAGCTCACCACGCATCATCCGTGCCCGCCCTGGCGCTGGCGCGCATGCGCTCGAACGCCTCGGCGGGCACGACGAGCTGCCCGGCGCGCGCCTGCCACCGCGCGCCGTGGCGCGCCGCGGCGGCCGCCACGTCCTCTACGGCCTTGAGGAACTCCTTGGCCTGCGCCGGCGACAGCACCTCCCGGGCGGCGGCCTCCACGGCGCGCCACCGCAGCTTGTCGGCGCGGCGGGCGGCGCGGGCCATCTTGCACGCCTCGGCCGCCGCCGTCTCGGCGACGCCGTCCTTGGTCTTCTCGGCCGCGAGCTTCATGGCGTAGGTGGACTGGTACTCGGCCACCTCGCCGTCGAGGGCGACCTCGCGGGCGCTGAGGCGGCGGGCGGCGGCGGAGAGCGCGTGGCGGGCGTGGGCGGGGAGGGAGGACGGGAAGAGCGCCGGGAGGAGGGCCAGGAGCATGCAGGACGGGCGGAGGTCGCCGCCGAGCCAGGAGAGCGCCGCCACGGCCAGCGGCGGGTCGTCGGGGCGCGCCACCAGGGCGGGGATGTCGCGGGGCTGGACGGGCGGGCCGCCGCCGGCGAGGCGGGAGTAGCGCGCGCGGAGGCGGGCTAGGTCGGCGGTGATGTCCATGGCCGCAGCGTTGTCGCTGTCGCTCGAGTCCGAGGACAGGAGGCGGCGGTGCGCCATCGGGTCCACCGCTCCGGGCGCTGCAGAACGACCGACCATGGGGGGCAGATCAAGATTCCGTTCAAGAAACACCAAAAGAATCCATGGGAGACCAAGAAGAATCAAGAAAGCCAGGACGCAGGGGGGCTGGCTTACAGCAGGGGATGAAGCAGGGGAGGCAGGACCGCAGGAGAGGAAGCCCTTCTCCTTCTCCTTCTCCTTCTTGGCGCTCTTGCCGCCGCTGCGGAGGTAGCCGGCGTCGTAGCCGAAGTAGAACTCGTCGGCATCATCGCCACCCAGGAACGGCATTGCAGCGGTGGGTTGTTGCTTGCGAGCGCGTAGAGAGAGTTGCTGCTCGTTGAGGCCGGAGGGGCAAGTTTATTGGCGCCCTGGCGCCCGGCCGCGGCCATTCCTTCCTGCGTGAGAGGCGGTTCGGCGCAAGCCGCTGGTTTCTGCACCGTCGATCACCGGATCCAACGGTTGAGGGATCATACAAGAGACCAAACTGGAACTACCTTCTTATCGCTTTTGTCAATCACCTATATAGTTGGTTAAATTTCGTAGAGCCTCAGATTTTTTTAGTGTAATTAGCTAGAAATCCCGGGTTTTATAGTCAGATTGCTGCACAATAAAGTTTCATTCGATAAGTCAGATGCATGATGTAATCTCTCAATAAGAAAGTGAGGCCCATATCATGGAAGATTCATGGGCGTGATCATTTGAGTTGGTCGTGGATGCAGACTCAAACTATCAGGCCCCATATATTATTTTACTACTGCAAGGTTTGCAAACCAATTTGAGTTATATGAAGAGCGATAAGACTTGAGGTTTTACAAATTTTACCCTGACTCTTATATAGGTTACACGAAGATTAGATCAGTTGAGTGCACTGTTGATCACGTGCATTGTTGCACGTACGCGTGCTTAGCTTGTTAAGAACCTGATCCAGCAGGGTCACTCCAGCCCAGGCAGCAAGCTCCGTCCACAACAGCAGAGAGTAGGAGCAGGTTGCGATCATATGCAGGGTGGCGTCTGTTGGGGGAGGCCCACTGTGTCTCCTCCCCCTGGCCCAAAGGCCTGGCCTGTAAGGAAGCCCATCAAAACCCAAGATGATGCATAGTATAGGACAGGCCTATGTACATTGGCCTCTGGCCCACCAGGGTTAGGAAATCCTACTTTGTAATAAGGAAATGACCATAATGCCCTGGATGAAGGGCAATATAGTACTTGTAACTCTAGGGTTGCAGGGGTGTATGAGCCTATAAATACACCCCTACCACCCTCAAGACCAGGCATTGAATACCAGCTCTTGATTACATACTTCTCTTGGCTCTTGTTTGGTCCCTTCCTAGTCCTTCCCAGGGGTCCCTCACTTGTGGTAGACCCTTGGAGGATCCCCTTCTACTATTGTGGGCTTGTAACCACAACAGTTGGCGCCGTCCGTGGGGATCGAACAAGAAGCCACGACGAGATGACCAAGAGGACTGAAAAATCAAAAACTGACCCTCCGGCAGGGGGTGCCCGGAAGACCCGGTCCGCGGCTTCGGACGACGGCATCGACTCGCTGATGATAATCCGCACCTTCCCCAGCGGCTCGACGCTTCCGACGACCGCTCCTTCGGCATCGACATCGGTGGTACCACCTTCGGAGACCAACAACAACACAACCAACGTCGACCTTCCAGCAGTCGAGGAAGTGGCCGAAGGCGCCGAAGGCTCCTCCGAAGACGAAGAAAATATCGACACGGGCGAAGTCGAGCGCCGCGACGAAACGATGGAACCACCTCGAAGGAACGCCGAAGCCGAAGCGCGGAGCCAGAGGGGGCTCGCCGAAGCAGTGACCGAGGAGCAGCGCCTGGCGGAGCTCCAGGAGGCATACAACCGCGAAGCTCGCGAAGCCAACGAAAGGCTGCTGAGGCAGCGTGCCCTCGAGAACCTTGATCGAGACGAAGCCACGTATCGCCTTCGAGCCGAAGCCGCGCGTCGACAGCAAGTTCACCTCCAAGCGCAACTGAACACCCTGCGACGCACCGGTCGCCGGGAGGCTGAGACGCCGGAACACCGCCAAGAGCGCGACGAGAGGCACACCCACTCTAGCGGAAGCAAGCGTCACGCAAGCTCCTCCGACACAAACCAACCGCTCTCCGCGCGGCTACAATCGGTGGCGTGGCCCCGGAAGTTCATCTCGGCGAAGCTGCCAACCTTCGACGGCACCTCCGACCCCCGCGAGTTCTTCATGAGCTATGAAACCGCCATCGAGTCAGCCGGAGGCGACGACGACATCAAGGCCAAGGCCTTCGTTCTCGCTTCGAGCGGGATCGCCAAGACATGGTACACCAAGCTACCGGCGAACAGCATCTACTCATGGGAGCAGCTTCGGGATCAGCTCCAAATCCACTTTCAAGGCAATTACGCCGCGAAGGTCACGGCGGCAGACCTTCAGGCGTGCAAGCAGAAAGATGGTGAATCACTGCAAGATTACACCCGGCGCTTCATCCATCTGAAGTGCCAGGTGGAAGGAGTACCAGATTCAATCATCATCGAAGCAGTGACCAAGGGCATGAGCCTGTGCTCGGCACGGTCCGAGATCTGGAGGACCGAGCCGAAGACCTGCACTCACCTGTTGCAAATCCTGGAAGCACATGCACGTGCTGATGAAGACTTCCGGCGTGAGAAGGAGGCGCGAGCAAGCCCAAAGAAGAACGACCGGGGGAAACGCCATAGCGACCGAAACGACGATCCCCCGGATGACCGCCGAGGCCACCGCTCCCAGCGCCGAGAGGTCCACAACATCAACAACTCCCGAAGCCGGAGCCCGCAGAGGGACAATCGTTCCGGCGGCTCGCGAAACAACTCGCGGCACTCCGACAACGGGCGCCGATACAACAACCGAAGCTCTCGCGACCCATATTGCGAGGTGCACGGCGTCAATCAGGGCCACACGTCGAAGCAGTGCCCCCAAATAGCCGCTTTGCGTGAAGCAAGGGAGCGCTGCGACGCCGACGCCGCGCGAGGAGTCAACCTCATACATGGGGCTTTCGGAGCGGGCGAGGCCTTGTCTCCGCCTCCGGAACACCATCCATCCGGCCACAACGTCATCCTGGCCATCACCGGGGGCTCCAGCCAGCCTTACGCCTCGAAGAGGCAGCGTCGCGACTACGTGCGGAGAGTCAACCATGTGGCCGCTCATCCGCCATTGGCCCGATGCCGCTGGTCGCACGTGCCGATCACCTTCACCCAGGCAGACCTTCGGCCGATGGAGTACCCGCACAAGGACGCCTTCGTGATCAACGCCAACATGCGCGGGACGGAGGTCCGTCGTGTGCTCATTGATGGCGGCAGCTCTGCTGACGTCATCTTTATCGACGCCTTCAACCAACTGGGCATCCCCCGATCTGAATTACGGGCTTCCGACAGCCCCTCGTCGGCTTCGGGGGAGAGCCAATCCACGCCCTCGGGAGCGTGAAGATCGCAGTCTCCTTCTCCGGGCCCGCGGGACACCGCACCGAGTTGATCTCCTTCGACGTCGTCGACATGCCCTACGCCTACAACGCCATCTTCGGCAGGGGGCTCATCAATGCCTTCAACGCAGTCACCCACCACGGCTACCTCTGCATGAAGATTCCGGCTCCGAACGGCGTCATCACTGTTTACGGTGATCAACTCGCCGCCCGCCTCATCGAGCACGGCCAAACACCCGGCCAGAAGCAAGTGCACCCGCTCCGACACGAGCCGAAGCCTGAGATGGTCGAAGCTGCTACACCGACACCTCCGGTCGGAACTCGAAGGCGCGCGTCGACGGCGAGGTCAAGACCGTGGTCTTGTTTCCCGATCGTCCCGACCAAGCCGTCCTCATCGGCGAGGGGCTCCCGCCGGAACTGGAAGCAAGCATCATCGACCTCCTCCGGAACAACAAAGACGTCTTCGCTTGGTCAACCAGCGAGCTCTTCGGAGTAGACCGCAGCATCATCGAACACAAGCTCGACATCGACCCGAAGGTGACTCCCATCAAGCAAAGGAAGAGGGAGTGGTCGGAGGAAAAGAAAGTGGCGCTTCGGGCGGAGATCCAGAAGCTCAAGGATGCGCAAGTCATCCGGGAGGTGAACAAGTCCACCTGGCTCGCGAACCCGGTCCTCGTCAAGAAACACACCGGCCAGTGGAGGATGTGTATCGACTACACCACCCTCAACAAGGCATGCCCGAAGGACGACTTCCCCTTGGCTCGCATCGACGAGCTAGTCGACTCCACAGCCGGGTGCGAGCTCATGAGCTTCCTCGACGCCTACTCCGGGTCCCACCAAATATAGATGGCCCCCGAAGATGAAGAGAAGACGGCGTTCAAGACAGACGATGGGACCTACTGCTACGTCCGCATGCCCTTCGGCCTCAAGAATGCCGGAGCAACCTTCACCAGGACAATACAGAAGACCCTCGGGGACCAGCTCAACCAAAACGCCGTAGTCTACATCGACGACGTCGTCATCAAAAGCACCTCCGACGCCGGCCACCTCGGCAACTTGGCCGAAACCTTCATGAACCTGCGCAAGGTGGGTTTCAAGCTGAACCCGGCGAAATGCACCTTCGGCGTGCGTGCCGGCAAACTCCTCGGCTTCCTCGTCTCCAAGCGAGGCGACGACCCGAACCCGGAGAAGATCGAGGCCATCACCGACATGGAGCCGCCCAAAACCACCAAGGAGCTACAGCGCTTCACCGGCAGACTCGCTGCTCTTGGGAGGTTCATTTCCCGAGCGGCTGAGAAGTGCCTTCCTTTCTACCGATGCCTTCGGGGCTCCGGCCCGATGCGTTGGGGGGACGAGCAAGACAAAGCATTCGGAGAGATCAAGTCGTACCTGGTCAAGGCAACCACGCTCCGCCCTCCGCCTCCGAAGGCGCCACTCCTACTGTACGTGTCGGCCGCTCCGGCAGCAATCAGCGCGGTCCGCGTGCATGAAGTCCTCGTCGGAGACAAGCTGGTGCAGCAGCCCATATACTACGTGTTGGAAGGCCTCTCCGGAGCCCGACTCAACTACAGTGTCGTCACCAAGCTGGCTTTCGCAGTGCTGATGGCGTCACGGAAGCTGCGCCGATACTTCGAAGGCCACGAGAGCACGGTGCCCACTTCGTTCCCGTTGAAGGATGTCTTCGGTAACAGGAACGCGTCAGACAGCATGGCCAAATGGGCCATCGAGCTAGCAGCCTTCGACATCAAGTTTGTGGCGCGGAAAGCCATCAAATCCGGCGTCATCGCCGACTTCATCGCCGAGTGGACACCCGCTCCGACTCCGGAGAAGCTGCCCCAAGAGCCGCTCTGGATAGTGCATGTCGATGGGGCTTGGGGCTCCTCTGGAGCGGGGTGCGCCGCCGTCATCACTTCACCAAGCAACCAGAAGCTCCGATACTCGGCTTCGCTTGCGTTTCCAACAACAAACAACACAGCGGAGTACGAAGGTGTCCTCCTCGGGCTCCGCCAGCTCCGGGCACTCGGCGCCCAAAGAATCATCATCTACACCAACTCCCAGCTCATCTCCGAGCAAGTCTTGAGGGAGTACATGGCCCGGGATCCAGAGATGGCAAACTACCTCAAAGTCGTCCGGAGCATGGAGAAACACTTCTCCGGCTTCGACGTGAAGAGTATCTCGAGGGTACACAATCAGGAGGCCGATGCCCTGGCAAAGGCGGCGGCAAATCAGCTCCCGATACCTCCCGACGCCTTCCACGAGGTGATATCAGAAGCATCCTTCGCTCCGAAGAAGCCGGGGTCGGTCTTGATCCTCAGCGGTGAGGACTGGCGCGCTCCGATTCGAGCATAGCTCGAAGGGCGGTACTGTGCCGATGATCCGGTCGAAGAGAAAAGGGTCAAGCGCACCCGAAGCAACATCATCTTCAACAACATCCTGTACAAGAAAGGTGTTTCGGAGCCACTCCTGCGCTGCCTTTCGTTCGACGAAGGCAAAGCGCTCCTCCGGGACATCCACGATTGGCTGTGCTCATCGCATCTCGCACCCCGGGCCCTCGTCGCCAAGGCATTCCGGCAAGGTTTCTACTGGCCTACTGCAGCCCGCGACGCCGAAGAACTCGTCCGCACCTGTTCAGCTGCCAGTGGATGGGAAGACAATCTCATCGCCCAGCCACCCCGCTCCAGCCAATCCCTCCGGTCTGGCCTCTTGCCCGGTGGGGCATCGACATCGTCGGCCCCCTTCCCACCGCTCCCGGCAACCTCAAATGGGCGGTGGTGGGCTACGAGTACTTCTCAAGTGGATCGAAGCCGAGCCCCTCGCCAACATCACGGCGCGGTCCGTCCGCAAGTTTTTCTGGAAGAACATCGTCTGCCGCTTCGGGGTGCCGATGCACATCACCGTGGACAATGTCTCCCAATTCGAGTCCCACCTCTTCGAAGAATACTACCTCTCCATCGGCGTTCGGGAGTGCTTCGTTTCCGTCACCCACCCGAGGGCCAACGGGGCGGTGGAGAAAGCCAATGGCACTGTCTTCGATGGCATCAAAAAATGCCTCCTCGGCCTGCCGAAGGGCAAGTGGGCCGAACAACTGCCCAATGTGCTGTGGTCGCTGCGCACGACTAAGTCAAGGCCGACGGGCTTCTCGCCGTTCCACCTCCTCTTCGGCGCCGAAGCAGTCACCCCGGAGGAAGTGCAAAACGGCTCACTTCGTACCACGTCGCCACCCGCCAACGACGAGGACGTGTCCAAGGACCTCCTCGAAGAAACAAGACTCCAAGCAGTCGCCAACTTGAAGCGGTACATGGCTTCGGTGGAGAACTCGTACAACCAAAGGGTCAACCCCCGACACTTCATTCCGGGCGACCTCGTCCTCAAGCAGAACACCCACCCGACATCTGTCGGCAAGCTTAACAGCAAGTGGGAAGGGCCCTTCATCATCTACAACTCAATTCGCCCAGGGGCATTTTATCTGATGGAGCTCGACGGAACACCGCTTCCGAGGACATGGAACGCCGATGCCCTTCGCCGATACTATGTCTAAGGACTTAGCATCCGCCGGCCTTCGGAGCCGCGTAGCCTGCGTGCTACAAGCTACCTGTATCTTGTTTCGGTGTGTTCTTCTTCCTTTCGGCAGTAGGGCGACGATGATCCCCTTAGCTGCATTCCCTAAGGGGCCATGTAACCAGTACCGATGAATGAAATGAGAAGTCCTCTTTCGGTGCCAACCTACAAGTAAATCCAGCCGGGAGCCAGAGGCAAACGCCGGGACAGGCTGAAGCTAGGCACACATAAGTCCTAGATTCCGAACCCTAAGGGGAAATCGATGCCGACACAACAAACCGGAACTCCCATCGGTAAAAGTCGAAGGCGGGGCATTCGTTAAAGACCCTGCAAAACGTGCACGAAACTGAACTAAGTCAATGGGGGGACGCCTTCGACTTAACAAACTTTCGTTTCACTCCCGACGAGCAAATGGGGGGACGACGCTCGAAACGAGCTTACTTCCTCGCCGAAAGTAGAGCGACGGAATACCTTCGAGGCAATCCTCGATTTCAACAAGTATCGTTCCACTCCCGACGACGAAGGGGGGACGACGCTCGAAACGAGCTCACTTCCTCGCCGAAAGCAGAGCGACGGAACACCTTCGAGGCTACCCTCGACTTCAACGAATTCTCGTTCTACTCCCGACGAGCAACGGGCGGGACGACGCTCGAAACGAGGTCACTTCCTCGCCGAAAGCAGAGCGACGAAACACCTTCGAGGCTACCCTCGATGTGACGTCCCGCCTCCACGAGGCCAGGCCCGCACGCCTGGTAGCTCTCTAGGATCTCAAGACTGTCCCCACAGACCAACACACGTCTTTTCTGCGCACTTTGTCCTCACTCGTGCACACCCGGGAAGGACTTCCCGGTCGGTCACCCATCCCGAAATTGCTCCGGGCCAAGCACGCTTACCCCGGAGTTCTTTTCGAGATGAGCTTCCGGAAAAGAAGTTGCAACTGTTGGTATGAGTATTCTTATCAATCCTATTAAGCCCTGGGCCAGGATGTTACATTCTCACCCCCTTAGGAGATCGACGTCCTCGTCGATCAACCCCAGGCCAGGAACTTCCTCTCTTGGCCACGTCCGTGCGTCCAGTGCCAGCGCATGTGCCATGCTGTGTGACCACTTGGGCCCACACCAGCCATGCACACCATGCCTGCGCAACTGCGCCCACACGCGCCCGTGAAACCGCGAGAGTCGGCTCTGATACCACTTGTGACGTCCCGCCTCCACGAGGCCGGGCCCGCACGCCTGGCAGCTCTCTAGGATCTCAAGACTGTCCCCACAGACCAACACACGTCTTTTCTGCGCACTTTGTCCTCACTCGTGCACACCCGGGAAGGACTTCCCGGTCGGTCACCCATCCCGAAATTGCTCCGGGCCAAGCACGCTTAACCCCGGAGTTCTTTTCGAGATGAGCTTCCGGAAAAGAAGTTGCAACTGTTGGTATGAGTATTCTTATCAATCCTATTAAGCCCTGGGCCAGGATGTTACACTCGACTGCAACGAATTCTCGTTCTACTCCCGACGAGCAACGAGGGGACGACGCTTGAAACGAGCTCACTTCCTCGCCGAAAGCAGAGCGGTGGAACACCTTCGAGGCTACCCTCGACTTCAACGAGTTCTCGTTCTACTCCCGACGAGCAACGGGGGGGGGGGGGGGGGGGGCACCGACGCTCGAAACGAGCTCACTTCCTCGCCGAAAGCAAAGCGACGGAACACCTTCGAGGCTACCCTCGACGAACAAATTTTCGTTCTACTCCCGGCAATGGGGGGACGACGTTAGAAACGAGCTCACTTCAACACCGAAAGTGGAGCGACGGAGTCCCATCGAGGCTACCCTCGACGAATAAATTTTTGTTCCACTCAAAAGAAACAAGGAACGACACCAACAACATTATGAAGCCAACGATACGCTCGAAAGAGCCTCCATTTCAACATACGTTGAGCTGAACAGCTCAACATCGATTACAATACCGGTCAACCGGCACCTCGACACGGGGCCCGAAGGCCCACTTTACAGTCCACTCCCGGAGCGCATCCCTAATGACGCTTCGGCCTTGGCTATTTCCTCCCGGGCTCGCACCAGTGTGCGCCGGAGCGAAGTGAAGTCTGCCAGAGTCGATGCAGAAGCGACGTCGGCCTGCAGTTGCTCCAAGTCCACCTCGGCGGCAGCGTCTTCGTCATCGCTCAACACGTCAACCACCTCTACCTTCGGAACAACAAGAAGAGGTGGGCTCAGCGCTAAGTCCATGCGCTTCGCGATGAACTCGCCTTTGAAGCAAAGCTTCTGAAGGGACCCTCGGTACCTGCGACATCAATCGTGAGTTTCGGAGGCGCAAGTCCCGAAAGAAGTCCCCGAACGATCCCCCCTGGTTGCGCCAAAGCCAACGGCGCCACTGTGTGCCCTTCACATAGTAAGGGCGACCCTCCGGAGCGGAAGGACTCCCGGCCGGAATCAGGATGCTTTCCGGAATGACGTCAAGGCACACTAAGGCGTGATTGCCTTCGGCCTCGCTCGACACCTATAAGTCGCAGTGGAAGCGCATAAACATCACGAAGACCAAGTCCATTGAAAAAGCCCGAAGGGCACCTAGTACAATCTATTAACACCAAAAGAAGCATGGCTAGAAGCCTGCGAACTCACACCTGAGGGGGAGGCTGGGCCGAAGAGTCAACTTCCGTAACGTTGCCCTGGGCCGTCGCCGAGCCTCCACCCCCGCTACACACTAAGGTGCTGGCGCTCCCGGCCCCGGGAGGGATATCGCCAGACGGAGGCGTCACCACGGAGGAAGTGGCAGCCGGAGGCGGCGCGGGAGCTGAGGTGCCGTTTCCGGGCTTGGACCTCCGAGACGCTGCAGCGGCGAGGGCAGACTGGCGAGCCAACTTCTCCCCCACCACCAACCAGAAGTGTTGCCCGAGTTGGTTACCGAAGCTTCGTACCCTCGAGGCCAGCTCCCGAAACCGGCTCCCGTCCCTAGCCTCCATCTCCGCCAGCTGCACCGAAGCCGAAGCAGCAGCGGGAAGATGAGTGCACCCCACCTGCGCAAGGGAACCGAAGCAGCAGTCCACGCGGTGTCAGCGCAGAAAGTGCCGAAGGACTTCATGGCCCGGGAAGCCAACTTCACGGAGCGCGCAAGGCGCCCGATGCTCCCACCGAGGTCATCGGCGGCGTGCTTCATTGGCTGCACTTCGACGCCCGACCCTTCCAGCAGGCTGTTGAAATCGCCGAGTGCCTGCCACGCCGCAGCAGCATCTTCCTCCCTCTGCGTCTTCGCCGCGCTCAGCAACACCTGAGTTTCCGACAACTCTTTCTCGGTGGCCTCCTTCGCGCGGGTCAACGACTCGAAGGAGATCTTGAGGCTTTCCAGCTCTTTCCATGCCTTCTTCGAGACCTCCTTCGCAGACGTCAAGGCATCGGAGGAAGTCTTTACCGCTGCCAAGGCCTTCTCCAGCTCGGATGCCAGAGCGTCGCGACCCTGCTCCGCTGCCTCCCGGTCCCTCTTTGCAGCCTCGGCAACCGCCTTGTAAGCTTCATGACCATTGGAGCTATGGAAACCCCAAGGTATGAATGTTTTGGTGATTGGATGAGAACCATGAATGTGACTAACAATCTTTGTGAGATCTTATAGGTCACATATGAAGAAAGCTCCGTCCGTTGGTGGTGAACGCCAACACACCATGAACTTAATGAAAAGGATGATTGGTTGCCTTCATCGACACAAGAACGGACTTGATGGAGTCGCGGAGAAAATATGGATCAAGGCTAAGGACATGCTAGATCCAAGCGAGTGTTGCTTGGTTAGATGTTAGCTTGAGTCCATAGGAAAAACCGGACTATCAAGAGGGTTCGAGGTGGTTCTCTTAGTGCACACTAGTTATAGAGATCATTGGATGCATGGTGAGTCTCTCAGGGGCTAGGGTGGCAGAAGAGAGTTGAAGGAACCAAGAAGTTCAAGTCTTGAAGAAGAAGATCAAGAAGAAGATCAAAGCTGCGAAGTCAGAAGAGACCAGACAGTACGGTCATGGAGACCGTACAATACGGTCTACAGAGGAAATCCAGACAGAAAGGCTGAAGTTTCTGGAAGTGGAGAAATGGAGACCGGACAGTTGACCGGACAGTACGGTCCTAGGGACCGGGCAGTACGGTCTCTATTGAGTGTTCCAGACAGAGAAGCTGAAGTTTCTGGAAGTTGAAGAATAAAGACCGGACAGTTGACCGGACAATACGGTCAGAGACCGGACAGTACGGTCTTACAGGAGAAGAGTAACAGAGAAGGAGAAGTTTCTGTTGGCTGAAGAAGATGTGGAGACCGGACAGTACGGTCCTAGAGACCGTACAATACGGTCTGCTTTGAGATGAAGAACAGCACTCCCTGGATGCCGGTCTGGCGAAGACCGGACAATACGGTCTAATGGAGACCGGACAGTACGGTCCTATTGTACGGTCATCACGCAGACTGGGCACTTTTGGACAACGGCTAGTTTGAGGTTGGTGGCCTATATATAGTCGGTTGTTTACCTCTTTGAGGTGCTCTTGGACCCAGGAAAGAGGGGAGGTGCTGCCAAGACGCCAAGAGGAAGAAGTGTGAAGCACTTGAGAGGGATTTGGGGAGATCCTAGTGCTTGAGAGAGTAACAAGTTGCATCCTTTGATCTCTAGGCTAGTGTGGGCTTGAGAGAGTCATCTAGGGTTGTTACTCTTGGTCTATGGCGAGGCCTAGACCGGTTAGGCGTCGGTGTTGAGCTGTCCAAGGAAATTGTGGAAGCCGACACAAGTTTGTACACGGTCTTGGAGCTTCCCGTGCGAAAGAAGCATCACTAGTGGAGCGCCCTTTGGCACGCATCAAGTGCGGAGCCTTACCTCCGGAAGAGTACCCGGGATCGAGCCCGGCGGGACGTGCCCGCGACTTCACTCGGAGGGTGAAGTGTGCTCTAGGAGGGATCGCCATCGAGCGGAGGGACGGGGTCGAGACTCCGGCGGGAGTGACCGAACGTGGAGTAGGGGAAGGCGCCATCCTTCCGAGACCACGGGAAAACATCATGAGCATTCTCTATCCCTTCTCCTTTACTACTCGCATTTACTTATCGCACTATATATGATTGCTTGTAGTACTTGAGTTGTGCTTTTATCTTGCTTGTGTGTTTACCTTGGTACCTGTTGGCGGTCGTTAAACCATGTTTTGACCGCCACCCTACCGGTAAATAAATGCATAACACCAAGATTTTGTGCATAGTAGATAAGAATAATGCTACTCCACAGGTTTTGGTGGATATTTGGATGCAGGAGTGAATAGTGGAGACAAGTGGGCCCAGTCAGGGACATTCCCTGGTCGGCCAGCCCCACCCTAGGCCGGCCGGCCCCACCTGGTGGCCGCAGGCCCCAGGCTTCCTCCAGTGGGCTGGAAAATAATCTTCAACGCACAATTCAAGCCCAGCCCGGCAGAATTCCACCGACATTCTAGAAGGTGGGCCATTTGGGCCTTTACTTGGCCCTCAATTCAATTCTGCCGACCCCACGAAGTAGCCGACCTTCGGACCGCCATCAGGAGAGGATCTGGAGCGTTCAGGCAGAAGACGGTGGCCAACCGACAGAAGGGACGACCGGCCGGCCACCCCCCTAGGCCGGCCGGCCGGCTTTGGCGGCGCCGCCTCTCCAAAGTCGGCAGCTGTGCTTCCACCGCCTTGGAGACCTATAAATTGGACCCCTCGGCCTCCGAAGCAATTCGCACCATCACACTTCATCCAAGTGTTCATTAGTTTAGTTGAGTAGTAGCTTTGGGAGTTAGAGTAGAGTAGAGTAGAGTGAGAGCTCTCTCGGGCTTCCGGAGTATTCTCGGAGTTCGGTATAGTTCTTTGTATCTTACTCCTTTGAGATATTACTTTATTTATTATATAATTAGTTTTATCTTTATTTATTTATTTTAGTAGTTCTTTTCTATTTAGTTTATTTGCTCGTTAAGTAAGTGCTCGTAGAAGTCTTGTTGTGGGATTCGTGATTGTTGGAATAGCAAGTACGAGAGAGTGCCGTCGTCGGAGATGACGTCGTGTGAAATCTGTGCTTGTTCATTCTTAGATAGGACTGCTCCGTTGATCAAGAGTAGCTCCTCTAGGCGGGTTGTAAGCATGGCGCTTAGAACTTGGCCTATGCACGTTTGGCACCCAACCCCACGGAGGATGGTAGCCGCGAGTGTATGTGACAGCTGCACCGGTCTCTGTAATCCACCACGTCCGGGTTGGACTCAGCAGGGTCTTAATTATAGCATATGGTTCCCTAGGTTTGAACTAGCTTCATCGGTTAACCTAGCACGTGTGTGCCCCGAAACAACATGACTTGTATGTGTATGAGCTTAGCCAGAGTAAATAATCTTTGTAGACTTGACTACTAGGAAAGTAAATAATAGATGAACATACAGGTAGCCTTAACTCTATCTTGTTGCTCTCCCAAATGTAAACTACGCTTTGTTTATTTTATTACCCTGGATTTGAGGATGTGTGTGCCACCCATATCTATCATGCCTATCTTACCCCCGTCTCAAGTATAGTTGATACATTATTTCTTTCTCCAAATTATCCAATGCATAGCTATTATTCAGCTCCCTTTTGCTCTACTTCCCTGCGGAAATATAAATACGATAACCCTGGAATACTCCAAGGTGAAATGCTACAATGGTGATCCGTGCGCTTGCGGAATTAATGAATTTAATTTTATCGCATAAGAACCGCCAACAAGCATTTCTGGCGCCGTTGCCTGGGAAGTAGCAGCTAGGAACTGAATAAATGCATTGAAGTTTGTGATGAGAATAATTATCACTTACTTTTGCGGGCTTACCCTTGTCCTGGTTTTTCTTCTTGTGAAAATTTGAAACAGGACTGTGCATGACTGGTTTCGACCTACCAGAAAACTTCCACTCAGATCCAGAGCAGTTCTTGAGGAAAGTTCGAGCAAAACTCACCAAACAAATCCGCAAGAACGCTCTGGCTCTCGAATCGTCTCCTCCACCAGTTGTCAGGGCCTCTTCAACGAACAACACCATGGCCGACCCCGTTGTTGAGAAGACGATCAATGACTTCTCCGCGCCAACTATGGAGAACATGCGCATGGGACCCAACCCGCGCATTACCAACAAGGACTACGAGCTCAAGCCAGCCTTGATCAACATGATCTTGGCTAGTGTTGACGGCTCTTAGACCCAATATTTACCCGTCAACTAGCTGCGCTTTTTATAATGAAACAATCACCAAAGGTAGACTTAGGTCTTTAAACTAATGATTTCCACGAGTCTTGGTGAATTTGTGAGTGCAGCTGCAATTCATAGGAAAACGGGGAAAAGGAAGCATAAAAGGCCCATCCTGGAAACACCAATTTTCCCCGTCATAAAGAATTATCCAAATAAAGCCCAACTCCCAATAAAAAGACTTCAAGTCCACCCATAGCAGGTGGATCAGAGGAGAAGGCAGTCAGGGAAGCCCACCTGAGAAGGCCCAGGCCCAGAGGGGCCAGCCACAGGTCGGCCGACCCCAAACCCTAGGTCGGCCGACCCCCTGTGGTGGCCCCACTGGCCCATCTTCCTATGGC
Organism: Eragrostis nindensis; assembly: GCA_012490785.1. Taxonomy (NCBI): domain Eukaryota; kingdom Viridiplantae; phylum Streptophyta; class Magnoliopsida; order Poales; family Poaceae; genus Eragrostis; species Eragrostis nindensis. Next base: position 67,683 of record JAAXCT010000028.1, read on the forward strand.
GGTTCCACCTGCAATCAATGCCACCGACCTAAGGAACCGCCTCAAGTTGCCGACCTTCTTGGGCTATAAATAAAGGGGTACCCCCCTCCTCCAAAGCACATCACGAGACACAAGTCATTCCACTCCCATCCAGGCCAAGGGCCTCTTGTACAGCAGTAGAATAGAGGAGAGGGCAAGGATCAAGGAGAGGGATAGCTTCCTTTGGTTATTTCCTTATCTTGTACCCTTGGCGGATATTTATCTTATTAATAGTTCTTCGTTCGTTCTTCGTTCGTTCTTCGTTCGTTCGTCGTTCGTTCTTAGTTCGTTCATCGTTCGTCGTTCGTTCGTCGTGCGTTCATAGAACGATCGTTGTTCTTATTCGTAAGATTAGTATTCGTGGTGATATTGATCTAGCGAGCTTTACATACTAGTCGTTATTCTTGTTATACTTGTTTGCGGGATCATCGCTCCGCGAGGGGTGCTCTAGCCTTCCAGATTGGTACCAGGACCGGGGTTAGAGTAGTAATCGACGGCATAGACGTGGTGTCTAGGCTAGAGGTTACCTTTGTTTGCAGCGTGCCCCACAGTTTGTAGAGGTAGGCGGCAGGTGGTGACAGCCCTGTCCGTCCCTTGTAATCCTCCACGTTCGGGTTCGTCGTAGAGCTACAGGCTGGCGTGACTTGGCAGACCAGGTCTATACCAGTACCCGAAGTAAACGAGTAGAACTAGAGTGCGATCGTCCTGCGGGACAGCTAGATCTTTATTCATCCTCTCAATCCTATACTACTGCCATTCTTGTGTGTCCTTGGGTAAAACTAACCTTGCTGCAGATTATCACCGTTCCTTGGGGAAAACAAATACGATACTTTGGAATACTCCCGGGTGAAGTGCTACAACGGTATTCCGTGCGCTTGCGGATTTATTCGTGGTGTAAGAAATACCAACAAGCATTTCTGACGCCATTGCCGGGGAACGGTTGCTAATTCTGTAGCGGACCAGGTTTGCCCTCGTAACTTATCTTTACATTTCCCGTTCAATTAAATTAGAAAAGAAAAAAAAATATACACACATGGAGTCATCACCTACAATCCAATCTTTTTCCACTCCACGGGGCGAGCTCTTAGAGCCACCATGTTCATCTCAACTTGTTGTTTCAACAAGCTATGAGCTCGGCCCCAGTTTTATTTCTTTGATCAAAGGACTTTCTTTCTCTGGTTTTAAAAATGAAAATCCTTTTGAACACTTGCGAGAGTTTGAGCAATTGTGTGCATGCCGATTGATCAATGGCATGACACATGAAACTTTAAAGTGGAAATTGTTTTCCTTCTCTCTCAATGGGAAGGCGAAGCAATGGTACACTTACACCGCTAAGAGAGTGAACGGTGATTGGAAAGAATTGCGAGACAAATTTTGTCTAGCATTTTTTCCCGTATCTCGTATCACTGCTCTACGCGCGGAAATAATTAACTTTCGCCAAGAGGAGGAAGAAACCCTTAGTGCGGCATGGATACGGTCCAGAGTTATTGCTCCCAGAACCCGTTCTTTTGCAACATTTTTATTCAGGGTTGAGCAAGGACACCGCACTTTATCTTGACACGGCTGCCGGTGGTTCTTTTTCTCATAAGACTATAGCGGAAGCAAAAGATTTGTTAGAAAGAATTGTTGAAAATACACCTTTTTCCGCTGAAATACCCGAGGAGCCGGAGTCAAGAGATGAGGAACTCATTGTGGAAACACAACAAAAGGTGTCAACCTTGGTAGACCCAACATCCGAGTCCTCATCTGATTCCCGAACAATGACAGAGGATGATGAACCTCTAGAGTTCCCATTTGAGTTTGAGGAAGAAATTTTTGAAGATTTTGGAAACACATCGAACTATTTGTTTCAAAAGAGACCGCCTGTTCCTCCCTCGGAACATATGCGTTGAGGGAGAATGAGCTATCCATGGATCATTCGGCTCTGCCCTCCCTCAACCAACATATGCTGCTCCATCAAAGGAACCAAGGTGAATGCACTCTACAACCCTCTTGTTGGTGCTAATATCCTCTCCGACACATATGTGTTGACGGTCCTTAGACCCAGTTTTTGACCGTCAATTAGCTCTATAAATAAGGAAGAACTAACACTTGTTACTTGCATTTTATTATCAAATAACCTATTTCCACGTGTACCTCTAGATTTGGATGTGCAGGTGGAAAACAGGGATTTCCAGGTGTAAACAAGGCCCAAGGCGACGATTCCAACACGTCCATCAAACGACGCTCGCCGCGGGAATATAATTCAAGGATTAAAGGCCCAGAACCACCCAGAATATCAACTGAGGCCACGCACCTGGAAAAGAGGCTAAAAGGCCGAGGGGAGACAACCTGCCAAAGCCCAGCCCAGGGGGGTCCAGGGCCAGGTCGGCCGACCCCAAACCCTAGGTCGGCCGACCTGACAGGGAGGCCCCCTGGGTCCATCTTCTTATGGCGGTTTGCAACCGACTTCAGGAGGTCGGTTCCACCTGCAATCAATGCCACCGACCTACGGAACCGCCTCAATTCCACCGCCTTTGAGGGCTATAAATAAAGGGGTACCCCCTCCCCTTGGAAGACACACAACACAAGAGGCTCATTCCCTCCTCCACACATCCAGAGCTAGGGGCTCTCTAGTTAGGCTTAGGCTGAGTAGTTGGGCTGCCCTTTTGGCTCCCAAGTCCCTTGGAGAGTTTGGGGTATATTCCCTTGTATCCTTTTACTCTCTTTGTAAGACTTATTTCTTTATCAATGGAATATCATCGTTCTTGTAGTAGTTATGTGCTTATGCTAGTTCATCGTTCATCCTTGATCTTGGATGAACGTTCTTCGTTCGTTCATGCTCGTTCATCGTTCGTTCATCGTTCATCGATGTTCGTTCATGATCGTTCATCGTTCGTTCGTCGTTCGTTCATACTCGATCATCGGTTAACGATGATCGTTCTTCATCGTTCATCGTTCGTCGCTCGTTCTTGAGCGACGAACGCCTATGCTTAACGTAGTGCTAGCTTTGATCCTTTGTCTAAGTAATCGCTTGCTAGACCTAGTTGTTCCTTTTGCTTAGTCATCGGGTCCATTGTCTTGCAAGAGTGCTCTAGGTTTATCGCCTTGCGAGGTGCCTCGAGGGATCTAGAGTTGTGGTTAGTTACGCTAGCATGGTGCTAGGGCTTCCTTTCCACCCTTGGATGCGTGTTCGTGCCCCACGGTTTGTAGAGGTAGGCGGCAGGTGGTGACAGCCCTGTCCGTCCCTTGTAATCCTCCACGTTCGGGTATGGCGTAGGAGTATATATGAAATGTCCGGAGATTGGGGCAGACTCTGATCGCTGGATCTCCCGATGATGGCTTGGCAGTAGAACAGCTTAGTCTTGGCTTGTGTGCAGCTTAGGCTATAGGTAGATGCTACGCACGCTACTTGACGATGTACATTAGGAGTAGCAGTTCTTCTTACTTAACCTTAGTCTAGCTTAGAGCCGCCTCTCGCCTTTTATCAGAGAGTGGAAATGCCTGCTGTGTGTGTCACACTATCCTCTATCCATACATTGCCTTACCCCTGTATTTGGATATTGGTTATGATCTATCATTTGTAACACCATGAGTATAAGTACACACTTGTCAACCACGTCTTCCTTTGGGAAAATATAAATAACGATACCCTGGAATACTCTCGGGTGAAATGCTACAACGGGTTATCCGTGCGCTTGCGGATTATCTTTTATGATTAAATACTAATAATACATATCTGGCACTCGTTGCTAGTTGTGGATTATTATGTATCCTAAGCAAGTAACTTAACCCCAGGTATTTCTGGCGCCGAACCGGGAATATTCACTCTAGGCCTAACCAGCCTAAGGTGGTGTTTTCTGTTTGGTGTAAGAAATACCAACAAGCATTTCTGGCGCCGTTGCCGGGGAAGACAATTGTTGACAAGTGTATACAATGATTACTCAAGATTACACTTGATGTGATTTAACCATTTCCATTGCAGGCTAACCTTGATCTGTTTTCTCTCTTTGATGTGAAAACAGGATAGTGTATGCGTGGATTCAACCTGCCGGAAAACTTCGTTGATAATCCAGAGTCGCTTGTAAGGAAAGTCCGACCCCGCGTCGACTCTCCCTCACAAGCGACATTCCCGACAGACGAACCCACATCATCCGCACCATCATCACTTATTGACATGGCTGATCAAAGGACCCTCCGTGACTACTCTGCTCCCTCCGTTGCCAATGTTCCCGTTGGGCCCAATGTCAACGCCGGTGACGCAGGGTTTGCAGTCAAATCAAGCCTAATCACTATGGTGCAGGCCATTCCCTTTTGTGGAAAGGCCACGGAGGACGCCAACACTCATCTCCAGCAATTCCTTGAGATATGCAACACATCGGCAACCGCCGGAGTCAACCAAGATGCCATTCGACTTCGTTTGTTTCCCCTCTCCCTCCTTGGGAAGGCGAAACAATGGTTCTATGCCAATCGTGCTAGCATTGACACTTGGGACCGCTGTTCTACCGCGTTCCTCGCAAAGTTTTTCCCGTTGGGTAAAACCAATGCCCTTCGTGGAAGAATATCAAGCTTCCAGCAAGCCAACAATGAAACCATCGCCGAGGCGTGGGATAGGCTCCAAGATTACATATCCGCCTGCCCACACCACGGGATGGAAGAATGGCTCATTCTTCAACATTTCTACAACGGGTTGACACCAACAACCCGTGGACATATGGATGCCGCTGCTGGAGGAGCCTTCTTCTCAATGACCGTTGCTCAAGCTAAAGAACTTATTGAGAAGATGGTCTCCAATCAAGGGTGGAGCGATGAACGTCTCCAACCACGCTCTAAAGGCGTACACCCTATCAAGGAGGTGGACTTATTGTCCGCCAAACTCGACCTCGTCATGAAGCGCTTGGACGACTTCAACACGCAGGGTAGTGTTCGTTCACTTGACTCACGCATCACGTGTGAGGAATGTGGCAACACTGGCCATATGGGGAAGGACTGCCCCAACCATATCCATGAAGAAGCATTCTACATGAACAACAACAATGGGTATCGTCCAAGTGGAGGTCAAGGTTTTAACCAAAACCGCCAATCTTATCAAGGAGGTAATAATTTCTCTGGTTTTAATAATAATCAGCCTTCTTTGAAAGATTTGGTTTATGGCCAAGCTAAAATCAACGAATCAATCAACAAAAAGCTTGCTGCCAATGATCAAAGTTTAGAAAGTTTAAATTCAAAATTAGAAGGTCTTTCTTCCGCTTTCAAAAATCAGTTGAGCTTTAATAAAATGATAGAAACTCAGTTAGCTCAGCTTGCTGCTCTTGTTCCTACTTGTGAAAATGTTAATGCGGTCACCACGAGGGGAGGAAAATCCACTCGCGACCCGCCATATCCTAACCATGCAGGGAAGAACAGGAACGAACAAGAAGAAGAAGAAGGACCATCTAAAGATCAAGAAAAAGAAGAAAGTGAGCCTAAGGAAGATGACGGGAGGCAAGCACCATTGGACTTCCAAGATACAAACATCATGCCATTCCCGCACCGCACCAAGAAGAGAAATGTGGATGAGCAATTCGCCCGATTTGTTGAGACAATTCAGAAGATTCATGTCAACGTGCCCTTGATGGATATGATACAAGTACCCACCTATGCACGTTATCTCAAGGACATCCTCAACAACAAGCGACCCTTGCCCACCACAGAAACGATCAAGCTCACTGAGGAGTGTAGCGCTGCTATACTCAACAAACTTCCTGAAAAGAAGAAAGATCCTGGATGTCCCACCATATCATGCTCTATTGGGACACACCACTTCAACAACGCTCTATGCGACCTTGGGGCAAGTGTTAGCGTGATGCCCAAGGAGGTCTTCGATCAATTGAGCCACACTGACTTAACTCCTATTCCCATGCGGCTGCAACTAGCAGATTCATCCATCCGCTACCCGGCGGGCATCGCCGAAGATATTCCGGTGAAAATCCGGGGTAGCTTCATCCCCGTCGACTTTGTGGTGCTTGACATGGATATTGATAAGGAAACGCCCCTCATCTTGGGACGTCCCTTCCTTAGCACCACAAAGGCCCAAATTGATGTTGGAGTTGGAGAAATCCGCCTCTACATCAATGGGAAGGAGGAGAAGTTCGAGTTCCAACCTCGGAAAGAACAATGCTCGATGATCAAGGTCAAGTATGGGCCAAACACCTCCAACATTCAAGAAGTTGAAGTGACAGCCAGGAAAACGGACAGCCTCATTGCTCTATGGAAGAGCTTGGCAAAGATTGAGAATCCATCACAGTTTCAACCAAAGAAACCTGCGACCACAAGGCCGGGATTATGGGCCAAGAAACCCGTCCCAAAGTCCGAAAAGCCACCTACACCACCAAAGATGAAACAAGTGTGGCAAGTCAAGGCGCAGCCCTCTACATCCCATCTCCAAGGATCGGGTCCGCGCCACCAAGCTAAACCCGTTGGAGAAGTCTTAGCCCGTCGGACTTTAAACGACACGGCCCTGGCCGCCAGGAAAACCGGCATTATCATTCGGTTTGATTCTCTTTTCTTTTTGAACTTTTCCACCACATTTGCATTTGGATTTCTTTCCAAACCACTTTGCATATTTATTTCCTCCACCAAAAATTTATTTGGACTTTTCCGCCAGCATATTTGAATTTTTCCCTCGCCATGCATTTAAAAATCAAAATTTTCAAAAATACTTTTGCGTTCAAAATGACTCATCTTTGGATGAAATTTTTGGACCACCCTTGTATCATCATGGAAAAGCCAAAAATATTTTTGCATGTTGAAATTTTTCATCAACATGTCGATTTTTGAATTTTTTCGAAAAATTTTGAATTCGAGGCAACCTTTTATTTGGAAATCTTTTTGAGCAAATATTTTTGAGGAGTTTCTGGACATAGCAACCATGGTCAATCTCCATTTGGCCGTTGGGGGCTGCGGGCCAAAGAGGGAAGCAAGTGGACCCCACAGGGGGTCGGCCGACCCCACTTGGCAGGTCGGCCGACCCATGGTTGCCGTTGGGCGCGCTCCCCTTTGCCCCAACGGTCACTGTTGGTATTTCTTACACCACGAATAAATCCGCAAGCGCACGGAATACCGTTGTAGCACTTCACCCGGGAGTATTCCAAGGTATCGTATTTGTTTTCCCCAAGGAACGGTGATAATCTGCAGCAAGGTTAGTTTTACCCAAGGACACACAAGAATGGCAGTAGTATAGGATCGAGAGGATGAATAAAGATCTAGCTGTCCCGCAGGACGATCGCACTCTAGTTCTACTCGTTTACTTCGGGCACTGGTATAGACCTGGTCTGCCAAGTCACGCCAGCCTGTAGCTCTACGACGAACCCGAACGTGGAGGATTACAAGGGACGGACAGGGCTGTCACCACCTGCCGCCTACCTCTACAAACCGTGGGGCACGCTGCAAACAAAGGTAACCTCTAGCCTAGGCACCACGCCTATGCCGTCGATTACTACTCTAACCCCGGTCCTGGTACCAATCTGGAAGGCTAGAGCACCCCTCGCGGAGCGATGATCCCGTAAACAAGTATAACAAGAATAACGACTAGTATGTAAAGCTCACTAGATCAATAACACCACGAATACTAATCTTACGAATAAGAACAAGGTTCGTACTATGAACGAATGACGAACGAACGACGAACGATGAACGAACCAAGAACGAACGACGAACGATGAACGAACGACGAACGAACTAAGAACGAACGAAGAACGATGAACGAACGACGAACGAACGAAGAACGAACGATGAACTAGTAATAAGATAAATATCCGCCAAGGGTACAAGATAAGAAAATAACTAAAAGGAAAGCTATCCCTCTCTTGATCCTTGCCCTCTCCTCTATTCTACTACTGTACAAGAGGCCCTTGGCCTGGATGGGAGTGGAATGACTTGTGTCTTGTGATGTGTTTTGGAGGAGGGGGGTACCCCTTTATTTATAGCCCAAGAAGGTCGGCAACTTGAGGCGGTTCCTTAGGTCGGTGGCATTGATTGCAGGTAGAACCGACCTCTGGAAGGCGGTGGCGAACCGCCATAGGAAGATGGGCCATTGGGGCCACCACAGGGGGTCGGCCGACCTAGGGCTTGGGGTCGGCCGACCTGTGGCTGGCCCCTCTGGGCCTGGGCCTTCCCAGGTGGCTTCCCCTGGTTGCCTTCTCCTCTGATCCACCTGCTATGGGTGGACTTGAAGTCTTTTTATCGGGAGTTGGGCTTTATTTGGATAATTCTTTATTCCGGGGAAAATTGGTGTTTCCAGGATGGGCCTTTTATGCTTCCTTTTCCCCGTTTTCCTACGAATTGCAGCTGCACTCACAAATTCACCAAGACTCGTGGAAATCATTAGTTTAAAGACCTATAGTCTATCTTTGGTGATTGTTTCATTATAAAAAGCGCAGCTAGTTGACGGGTAAATATTGGGTCTAAGAGCCGTCAACAACTCCCCCACACTTAGCTCTTTGCTCGTCCTCGAGTAAAGTTGCGAGCATAAGGCGGGAGATACTCATCCTCATAAAAGAGAGCCTGCACACAAGTTATTGCAAGCCACACTTCATACCTGTGAACTTTGAGGTGTCTAACATGCATTCCTTGGATGATTGATAAGTGGAACGGTCATGTCTCAAATCACCTCGCCTTCCCTGTCAAGTACCTTGGGATTTTTGCATAATTTTCAGAAACAAAAACATAGTTTCATGCTCCTCAAATGACTCTCTCAAGTCGCTCATGGTGTTTATGTATTTTCCTCTCAAGGGCCATGATTTTGCCTCTCCCCTCCTTGTGTTTGATCAGGCATTTGTGGAGCTCAAGGTAGGGTAACGTGGAGCATACTAGTGTCTCTTTTATTGCTAAGTCAAAGACTGGATCCAATGGAGAAAACAAGTCATACAATCTGATCAAGATGTGCATGTGTGGTGGTGGTATGAAGTGGAAAATTATTTGTACTCCTTTTTATGGTGGGGTCGGCCGACCTGGCCTGGACCCCACAGGTTCTGGTATTTCGCGTGTTGGTCGCTCCTGAGTTGCCTCGTATGGTTCTGGATGATTTGGTTGTGATTGTTCCAGATATGGCGATGTTCCCCCCCACACTTGCCTTTTTGCCTGTTTCCTTAAAAAACGACAAAGATATGGAAACACAAATATTGCTCTACCGGTATGCAAGCCCGGGGAGCACTATCATTGATTGAATTATAAACTGAACTGATAGGCGCATTACAATTGGAAGGGAAATTGGAATGAAAAAGGAAATAAACAAAAGCGCCTATTCTTATTCTATTTATTCTTTCTTGTTCCTTAGTTTTTCCTTCGCATCTTCTATCGCCTTTAAGGCCCTGCAGCACTCTGCCCCTCCAGAGGTGAGGCACATGGAGAGGTGCCTTGCTTCATCTCTTTCCATCTTCGCCGTAGCGATGTGAAGCTCTAGATCTATGATTTTTTCGCAAGCCAAGTCAAGAGCCTTGACGTACTTGTTCACATGTTCTTCCTCGGAGAGCCAAGATAGGTTTCCTTCCTTCTTCGAGCGTTTGGATGAAGGCTCATCGATTTCCTCTATGTTGAGGAAGTAGGAAGGGTTGTACAAGTTGCTCATGGCTGAGGTGAAGGTTTTGGTTCAAGGAGTGGAGTTTTGAAAGAGACGAATGGAGAGGGGGTGCAATGGGTTGTATTTATAGTGGTTTTCCCTCTCCCGACGAAGAAACGAAAGATTTATTTCCAAGGCATAGGTGAACAAGAAAGGGAAGGGTTGGGTGGCAAAAGGAGCAAAAGATGGAAGGCAGTGGCTGCCAGAGGAGGTCGGCCGACCCTGGTAGCCAGGTCGGCCGACCTGCCTTGGCAGGCTCTGGCCTTTCTGTTTTTCGTGGAGTTTTGTTGGGGAAGGTATCTTCGGAATATGCAGGGTATAGAAGGATATTTCGATGCAGAGATCAAGAAAAGATATTTAAATCAATTAGGTGCATGACATCGAAATCTTTATTTGCTTCGGGCTCAAGATAAATTTTAAGGCGCTGACCATTTACCTTGAATACATTACCTCCGTCGTCCTGGAGTGTGATTGCTCCATGAGTCGACGTGTCGATGATGGTGTATGGTCCGTTCCATTTACTTCTCAATTTTCCATGCCCGAAGAGTTTTACCCTTGAATTGAAGAGCAACACCTTGTCTCCCACTTTGAATTCTTTTATCTTTATTCGCCGGTCATGCCAGCGCTTTGTTCGCTCCTTGTAGATGGCTGAGTTGTGATATGCTTTGTCTCTCCATTCTTCTAACTCAGCTATCTCCATTTTTCTTCTCCACCCAGCTCCTTTCATATCCATGTTCCAAGTTCTCATGGCCCAATATGCTTTATGTTCCAACTCGACTGGCAAATGGCACGTTTTTCCATAGACGAGTTGGTATGGTGACATGCCTATGGGTGTCTTGTAGGCTGTTCTATATGCCCATAGTGCATCGGGTAGCTTGTTCTTCCATCCCTTCCCCATTTCCAAGACTGTTTTCTGCAGGATCCGCTTGATTTGTTTGTTGGATGTTTCGGCCTGCCCATTTGTTTGAGGATGGTATGGAGTGGCAATGTTGTGCTTTGCTCCAAGCTCTCTTAGAAAGCTACGGAAGGTCTTATCAATGAAGTGAGACCCTCCGTCGCTTATCACCATTCTCGGAGTTCCAAACCTTGGAAAGATAAACTCGTGGAACATCCGGCGAGCGTGTTTGGAGTCGGCAGCTCGGCATGGCATAGCTTCTACCCATTTGGATACGTAATCCACTGCCACCAATATGTATTCACAATCTTGGGACTTCACGAATGGTCCCATGAAGTCAATGCCCCATACATCGAAGAGTTCGACTTGAAGGTTGTATGTGAGGGGCATGGCATCTCGTGCTGTGATGCCTCCAAATCTCTGGCATTGTGGGCATCTTCTAATGAATTCTTTTGTATCTTCATACATGGTTGGCCAGAAGAATCCACTTTGCCAGATCTTTGCTTGGGTACGGAAGGCACCATAGTGTCCACCGTATGGGGCTGCATGGCATTTTTCAATGATTTGTGTGCTCTCGGGAGTGGGCACACATCGCCTAAGCAGTCCATCGGCGCAGACACGATAGAGGTATGGTTCATTCCATAAGTGACGGCGACTTTCATAAATCAATCTTCTTTTATCCGCCCCTGGTGGTACGTATCCTGTGGCGATGAAGTTCACAATGTCGGCGTACCAAGGGTGCGAATCCGTCACTTTCAGTAGCATGTCGTCGCGTAGGAAGTCATTTATGGGTAACTCCTGCAAGTTAGTGAACTGCATACGCGACAAATGATCTGCTACAGAATTTTCTACTCCTTTCTTATCTTTAATTTCAAGATCAAACTCTTGGAGCAGAAGGATCCATCTTATGAGACGAGGTTTAGCATCTTTCTTAGCAAGCAGATATCTCAAAGCAGCATGATCAGTGTAAACGATAACTTTTGCTCCAGCTAAGTAAGATCTAAACTTGTCAAAAGCAAAAACAACGGCAAGGAGCTCTTTCTCAGTGGTAGTATAATTCAACTGAGCTCCAGTCAAAGTTTTGCTAGCATAAGAAATTGCATGATGCTTTTTGTCTTTCATTTGACCAAGAACTGCCCCCACAGCATAATCACTAGCATCACACATTATTTCAAAAGGAAGCGTCCAATCAGGGGGTTGAATGATTGGAGCAGAGATGAGTGCATTCTTAAGAGTAGCAAAGGCATGCATGCAGTCATCATTGAAATCAAAGGGTGCATCCTTAGCAAGCAAGTTCGTAAGGGGTCGTGCAATTTGAGAAAAATCTTTTATGAAGCGACGATAAAAACCAGCATGACCCAGAAAACTACGAACACCCTTGATATTCACAGGAGGCGGAAGCTTTTCTATAACTTCTATTTTTGCTTTGTCCACCTCTATGCCTCTCTCGGACACAAGGTGTCCAAGAACTATGCCCTCTCGGACCATGAAGTGGCACTTTTCCCAATTAAGTACCAGGTCCTTCTCATGGCATCTCTGTAAGACCTTGTCTAAATTTTCTAAGCAATGATCGAAGGTTTTTCCATAAACAGAGAAATCATCCATAAAGACTTCCATAATTTCTTCGATCATATCAGAGAAAATAGACATCATGCAACGTTGGAACGAGGCAGGTGCATTGCACAAACCAAAAGACATGCGACGATAAGCATAAGTTCCATACGGGCATGTGAAAGTGGTCTTACTTTGATCGTCGGGGTGGATGGGAATTTGATGATATCCCGAATACCCATCAAGGAAACAGAAGAAAGAATGATTTGCCAACCGTTCCAACATCTCATCGATGAAGGGCAGCGGAAAATGATCTTTCTTTGTAGCCTTGTTAAGTTTTCGGTAATCAATGCACATTCGCCACCCCGTGACGGTTCGTTGAGGAATAAGTTCATTTTTATCATTATGAACAACCGTCATACCTCCTTTCTTGGGTACCACTTGTACGGGGCTCACCCAATCACTGTGAGGAACAGGATAGATGATCCCGGCGTGTAATAGCTTCAAGACCTCTTTCTTCACAACTTCTCTCATCGCATTATTCAGCCTCCTTTGAGGTTCCCTTGAAGGTGCACTTTCAGGATCCGTGGGAATGCGATGGGTGCAGAGAGCGGGGCTGATCCCTTTTAGGTCTTCAAGTGAGTAGCCAAGAACGGAGCGATGTTTTTCAAGCACGGCTATGAGTTTGGTGGTTTCTTCTTCCGAAAGCTTGTCACTTATGATGACGGGAGCTTGCGGATCTCCGTGCAAGAAAGCATAGCGCAAACCAGGAGGTAGCGCTTTAAGATCAATGGGAGGTCGTGGCGGTGGTGTGGTTTGTGGTAGCTCAAAGGTGTCCTCCGAGTCGGCTTCTTCTAAGATAAAGTCTTGTGCATCTTCTTCCAAGGCTAACTCGGGGTCCATGTGAGGAAAAATAGCCATGACCTCCTCCACTTGATATTCCTCAAGTGGTTCATCGGAAAGAGTGTTTCGTGAGGTGGTAATTGGAATGGAGAATGACTCTTTTCCGAGGGTGAAATTGAGGTTTCCAAATGATGGGGCATCAATGAGGAATTTTTCTATGGGATGCCCGATCATTATGTTGAAGTTTGGGACTTCGAAGACGTAGAAATCCAGGATAACCTCAAGGTCTTCATAATAGAGAGTCACATTTCTGACAATCCCCAAACTCTCAAGAATATGGCCTGATGGGTGCTTGAGGAGTTTGTTTGTTGATGTCCATGGTCGGTTGCCAAAGATTGACAACGCGTATGTGTCGGAGAGGATATTGGCACCAACAAGAGGGTTGTAGAGTGCATCCACCTTGGTTCCTTTGATGGAGCAGCATATGTTGGTTGAGGGAGGGCAGAGCCGAATGATATCCATGGATAGCTCATTCTCCCTCAACCATTCATCGCTCATGATTGAAGTAAGCTCCCGAACAGTCTCCACAAGATATTCTTTTTCAATTGGTTCGGGAGGCGGCAAAGGAACAGGCGGTCTCTTTTGAAACAAATAGTTCGAGGTGTTTCCAAAATCTTCAAAAATTTCTTCCTCAAACTCAAATGGGAACTCAAGAGGTTCATCATCCTCTGTCATTGTTCGGGAATCAGATGAGGACTCGGATGTTGGGTCTACCAAGGTAGACACCTTTTGTTGTGTTTCCACAATGAGTTCCTCATCTTTTGACTCCGGCTCCTCGGGTATTTCAGCGGAAAAAGGTGTATTTTCAACAATTCTTTCTAGCAAATCTTTTGCTTCCGCTATGGTCTTATGAGAAAAAGAACCACCGGCAGCCGTGTCAAGATAAAGTGCGGAGTCCTTGCTCAACCCTGAATAAAAATGTTGCAAAAGAACGGGTTCTGGGAGCAATAACTCTGGACCGGAATCTGTTAATGAACAGAACCGTATCCATGCCGCACTAAGGGTTTCTTCCTCCTCTTGGTGAAAGTTAATTATTTCCGCGCGTAGAGCAGTGATACGAGATACGGGAAAAAATGCTAGACAAAATTGTCTCGCAATTCTTTCCAATCACCGTTCACTCTCTTAGCGGTGTAAGTGTACCATTGCTTCGCCTTCCCATTGAGAGAGAAGGAAAACAATTTCCACTTTAAAGTTTCATGTGTCATGCCATTGATCAATCGGCATGCACACAATTGCTCAAACTCTCGCAAGTGTTCAAAAGGATTTTCATTTTTAAAACCAGAGAAAGAAAGTCCTTTGATCAAAGAAATAAAACTGGGGCTGAGCTCATAGCTTGTTGAAACAACAAGTTGAGATGAACATGGTGGCTCTAAGAGCTCGCCCCGTGGAGTGGAAAAAGATTGGATTGTGGGTGATGACTCCATGTGTGTAATTTTTTTTTTTTAATTTAATTGAACGGGAAATGTAAAGATAAGTTACGAGGGCAAACCTGGTCCGCTACAGAATTAGCAACCGTTCCCCGGCAACGGCGCCAGAAATGCTTGTTGGTATTTCTTACACCACGAATAAATCCGCAAGCGCACGGAATACCGTTGTAGCACTTCACCCGGGAGTATTCCAAGGTATCGTATTTGTTTTCCCCAAGGAACGGTGATAATCTGCAGCAAGGTTAGTTTTACCCAAGGACACACAAGAATGGCAGTAGTATAGGATCGAGAGGATGAATAAAGATCTAGCTGTCCCGCAGGACGATCGCACTCTAGTTCTACTCGTTTACTTCGGGCACTGGTATAGACCTGGTCTGCCAAGTCACGCCAGCCTGTAGCTCTACGACGAACCCGAACGTGGAGGATTACAAGGGACGGACAGGGCTGTCACCACCTGCCGCCTACCTCTACAAACCGTGGGGCACGCTGCAAACAAAGGTAACCTCTAGCCTAGGCACCACGCCTATGCCGTCGATTACTACTCTAACCCCGGTCCTGGTACCAATCTGGAAGGCTAGAGCACCCCTCGCGGAGCGATGATCCCGTAAACAAGTATAACAAGAATAACGACTAGTATGTAAAGCTCACTAGATCAATAACACCACGAATACTAATCTTACGAATAAGAACAAGGTTCGTACTATGAACGAACGACGAACGAACGACGAACGATGAACGAACCAAGAACGAACGACGAACGATGAACGAACGACGAACGAACTAAGAACGAACGAAGAACGATGAACGAACGACGAACGAACGAAGAACGAACGATGAACTAGTAATAAGATAAATATCCGCCAAGGGTACAAGATAAGGAAATAACTAAAAGGAAAGCTATCCCTCTCTTGATCCTTGCCCTCTCCTCTATTCTACTACTGTACAAGAGGCCCTTGGCCTGGATGGGAGTGGAATGACTTGTGTCTTGTGATGTGTTTTGGAGGAGGGGGGTACCCCTTTATTTATAGCCCAAGAAGGTCGGCAACTTGAGGCGGTTCCTTAGGTCGGTGGCATTGATTGCAGGTAGAACCGACCTTTGGAAGGCGGTGGCGAACCGCCATAGGAAGATGGGCCATTGGGGCCACCACAGGGGGTCGGCCGACCTAGGGTTTGGGGTCGGCCGACCTGTGGCTGGCCCCTCTGGGCCTGGGCCTTCTCAGGTGGCTTCCCCTGGTTGCCTTCTCCTCTGATCCACCTGCTATGGGTGGACTTGAAGTCTTTTTATCGGGAGTTGGGCTTTATTTGGATAATTCTTTATTCCGGGGAAAATTGGTGTTTCCAGGATGGGCCTTTTATGCTTCCTTTTCCCCGTTTTCCTACGAATTGCAGCTGCACTCACAAATTCACCAAGACTCGTGGAAATCATTAGTTTAAAGACCTAAGTCTATCTTTGGTGATTGTTTCATTATAAAAAGCGCAGCTAGTTGACGGGTAAATATTGGGTCTAAGAGCCGTCAACAGTCACCTGTCCTCTCCTCTTTTCGAAAATGGCCGTTATGGCTCATGTATATGAGGAGGTGGCCGGCCACAAGCTCTCTCCCTCTCACACTCTCATTTCCACTCCTCAACTCACTTCACTCCATTGCTCCTCAACTCACTTCACTCCATTACCTCATTGAGTTCTTTCCATTGTGCTCATTTCTCCCTTGGTTTGCTTTGCAGTTTTGATTTGGTTTGGTTTTCCGAGTTGCGTTTTCTCGCTTGCAAGAACACCGACGGTTTCATCGATTGGTTTTCATAACCCGTTCGGAGTTTTCGTTCTTGCGTTCTCGCTCGACCTCGCTGCAGCATGAAGCGCGCCGGCAAGGCCTTCGCCTCGCTGCTCCGGTCCGGGAGCACCGGTTCGGGTTCATCTCGACCTCGCACTCGCGCCCGCACCACCACCGAGCAAGTGTCAAGCCCTCAACATGAAGCCGCAACGGAGGAACAAGCCAACACCGAGCATCGTCTTCTCGTCGACACCGACCTCGACTTGGTGGGCGACGAAGAGATGGGCGCCTACGAAGCTCTCCGACTCCGTACATTTGCTCCTACGCGAGCATTTGATACGGAACTGCTGCAAAAGATTGGTATGGATGCTGAATTTTCTCGAGTCTTTAAAGCAATAGGGTGGGATAAGTTTGCAAGTGTAGATGAGCAGGGTTCCCGCTTACTTACGCTGCAGTTTTATGCACCCTACGCGTGGTAGATGACGGTATTACCTTTCGGTTTTTCCGGGAGGAATATCATTTGACATGGAAAATCCTTAGTCAATGCCTCGGCTTTAATTCTCGCTGCACTATTGATGTTGATAGTTCGATTCCGGGTTACTCAAAGTTAGCTTTTTGGCAAAGAATTTCTGCATCTCCTACTTGTGAGAAACCCCGAACTAATCATATTCATCATCCTACCTTGCGCTTGTTGCACATGTGGCTTGGCATTACCTTGTTTCCTAGAAGTGATATTAGGATTGTGCGCGAGGATGATCTGAAAATTCTTTATGCTATGGTTGAGAAAATAAAGATTGCTCCTGTCATGTCCATGATTTCTCAGTGGTTAGAAAATTTTAGAATGACTGGACCAATTGAGTGCACCTCGTTGATTACACGTATTGCTGCGGGTGTTGGTGCTTTGCATGATGCTAATGTTGCTTATATTGATACACCCCGCTCTCTTATCACCGAGGATTATCTTATTCAAGGTCATACACTTAAGCATGGTCCAAATAATTCTCTCATATTTTATTATGTCGGTTATACAAATGAATTCCCGTTACCTAACCGGGAACTTCGCTTGTATGGCTGTAAAAATCTAACCACACCTCTAGAAAAAGAGGAGGCTGCACGCAGGAGTACTTCTTCTCGCAGGAGGACGCGCAGGCCGGAGCCGACCGCCGACACCGGGATGCCCGCACCGCAGCCCATGGCCTATGCATATGGGCCAAGCTACGGTCACGCCGGGTATGGTCCCGGTGGGTACACCACTCCACCACCATTTGAGGTCGGCGGCTTGTCGCAGCAGGGTGCGGGCCAAGCCCAATGGACGCACCATCCCCGCGCGCAATGGGAGGAAATCTCCTCCGATTCGACGTCCTACTCACCGTGGGCCGGTGGGCGACGTTCGTCTGCAACTCGTGATCCATATCTCGAGCAGCAAATGAATGCGCTCACCGAGCAAATGGGACGCATCGAGACTCGAGGAGAGGACGTTGAGTACACTCTCAACCAACACGTCCTGCAGACCCATCAGTGGCAAGAAAACACAAATGCCCAGCTCACCAACCTCACCAACATGACGCAGCAGGGCCAAGCCGATATGTTGGCTTACTTTCGCCACACCGGGTTCGATCCTCGACATCACCCATGAGCAAGAACAAGCTTGGGGGGGATGCCATACCCCCCACTAAGGTATCATGTATCGCAACTTGTATCCTTTTCTTTCTTTTGTTTGCTTGTTCTTGCACCTCTTATGAAAAATACAAAAAAATGATAAATCTGAAAATAAAATAAAAATGACAAAACTAAAAAGAACAAAAATAGTCTTTAGTGTGGTTTCTAGTTTTTCGTAGTTTCTCTTTATATGCGAGTATGAGTGTTTAGCCTTCCTTATGTTGAGATGATGAATAGTTGCTCTGTTTTATCTCTTGTTTGTACCTAGTCACAACTTAGTGCTCTCCCAAGTTTTGAGACTTTTGGCTTATGCTTACCTAGAACTTGAAACTTGTGGGCTGCATAGTGCTTGATCTAAGTCTAAGTTGTTGTGAGATATGATATGGTACAAATAGGGCTGCCATGATCTTGTTCAAAGTAAGACTTGACTTCCGGAGTTTTTATTTTACAAAATACAAAAAAAAAAATGATAAAGTTCCTCAATGATCAAAATTCCTACCAAAGCCGTATGTTGTTCTTACATTGCAAACCCTTGCACATATGCTGCTTGTCATTGCATTGAGCTTTATCAAAATTGTGTGACCCTAGTGAGAAGCTTGTCATACTCTCATCGATCAAGATCACGTACACTCCACCTCGCATGCTAAACTTCTACACTGGAAGTTAAGCAATACCACCACACTTTCCACCAAAATAAATACTCCAAAAATTCATTGTTACCTCTCTCTCAAAATTTATCATTGGAGACATGGCTATGCAAAAGAAAGAAAAAAAAGAAAAAGAATAATCCCCTGCTCATACAAAAGTAGAGCATGATGAAAAAAAATGGGGAAAGAAAGAAAAATGTTGAGAAAAAGAAGAAAGAAAGATAGCCATGTTCTCCTCAAAAAAAAAAAAAAAAATCAAAAAGAGAGAGAAGGAACAAATAAAAAGGAGTATAGTTCTTCCACCTCACCACCACCATATACATACATGCACATCTTGATCAAGGTTGTATGACTTGCATTCTCCATGGATCCACTCTTTTGGTTCGGCAATATGTGTGATGCAAGTATGCCTCATATCATCCCTACCTTGAGCCCCACATACAAGCCTTAGAAGTAGGATGACAAAGAGGCAACACAATAATGCCTTGGTGAGGAATATACACTTATTGAGCGATTCAAGAGCATCATTTGAGGAACTTTGCTTTTATTTCAAAACTTTTGAAAACCTCCGGAAAATAAAAGTCAAACAATGGACAAGTGAATGGTGCTCTGTTATAACCGTTCTATCTCTCAACCGCCCAAGACAAGGAAAAAGCCATACGCCCCATAAGGAGTAAGGTAAAGGGTGAGTTACCATGCCAACTTTTTCAACTCAAAGGAGAGTATTTTGTTGTGTACATGGTACCTATGAGATATGAAACATTGTAGCAACTCCTGATCAACATCCTAAGTCCTACTTCTTGCTCGGGACGAGCAAGGAGGACAGCTTGGGGGAGTTGTTGACGGTCCTTAGACCCAGTTTTTGACCGTCAATTAGCTCTATAAATAAGGAAGAACTAACACTTGTTACTTGCATTTTGTTATCAAATAACCTATTTCCACGTGTACCTCTAGATTTGGATGTGCAGGTGGAAAACAGGGATTTCCAGGTGTAAACAAGGCCCAAGGCGACGATTCCAACACGTCCATCAAACGACGCTCGCCGCGGGAATATAATTCAAGGATTAAAGGCCCAGAACCACCCAGAATATCAACTGAGGCCACGCACCTGGAAAAGAGGCTAAAAGGCCGAGGGGAGACAACCTGCCAAAGCCCAGCCCAGGGGGGGCCAGGGCTAGGTCGGCCGACCCCAAACCCTAGGTCGGCCGACCTGACAGGGAGGCCCCCTGGGTCCATCTTCTTATGGCGGTTTGCAACCGACTTCAGGAACCGACCTACGGAACCGCCTCAATTCCACCGCCTTTGAGGGCTATAAATAAAGGGGTACCCCCTCCCCTTGGAAGACACACAACACAAGAGGCTCATTCCCTCCTCCACACATCCAGAGCTAGGGGCTCTCTAGTTAGGCTTAGGCTGAGTAGTTGGGCTGCCCTTTTGGCTCCCAAGTCCCTTGGAGAGTTTGGGGTATATTCCCTTGTATCCTTTTACTCTCTTTGTAAGACTTATTTCTTTATCAATGGAATATCATCGTTCTTGTAGTAGTTATGTGCTTATGCTAGTTCATCGTTCATCCTTGATCTTGGATGAACGTTCTTCGTTCGTTCATGCTCGTTCATCGTTCGTTCATCGTTCATCGATGTTCGTTCATGATCGTTCATCGTTCGTTCGTCGTTCGTTCATACTCGATCATCGGTTAACGATGATCGTTCTTCATTGTTCATCGTTCGACGCTCGTTCTTGAGCGACGAACGCCTATGCTTAACGTAGTGCTAGCTTTGATCCTTTGTCTAAGTAATCGCTTGCTAGACCTAGTTGTTCCTTTTGCTTAGTCATCGGGTCCATTGTCTTGCAAGAGTGCTCTAGGTTTATCGCCTTGCGAGGTGCCTCGAGGGATCTAGAGTTGTGGTTAGTTACGCTAGCATGGTGCTAGGGCTTCCTTTCCACCCTTGGATGCGTGTTCGTGCCCCACGGTTTGTAGAGGTAGGCGGCAGGTGGTGACAGCCCTGTCCGTCCCTTGTAATCCTCCACGTTCGGGTATGGCGTAGGAGTATATATGAAATGTCCGGAGATTGGGGCAGACTCTGATCGCTGGATCTCCCGATGATGGCTTGGCAGTAGAACAGCTTAGTCTTGGCTTGTGTGCAGCTTAGGCTATAGGTAGATGCTACGCACGCTACTTGACGATGTACATTAGGAGTAGCAGTTCTTCTTACTTAACCTTAGTCTAGCTTAGAGCCGCCTCTCGCCTTTTATCAGAGAGTGGAAATGCCTGCTGTGTGTGTCGCACTATCCTCTATCCATACATTGCCTTACCCCTGTATTTGGATATTGGTTATGATCTATCATTTGTAACACCATGAGTATAAGTACACACTTGTCAACCACGTCTTCCTTTGGGAAAATATAAATAACGATACCCTGGAATACTCTCGGGTGAAATGCTACAACGGGTTATCCGTGCGCTTGCGGATTATCTTTTATGATTAAATACTAATAATACATATCTGGCACTCGTTGCTAGTTGTGGATTATTATGTATCCTAAGCAAGTAACTTAACCCCAGGTATTTCTGGCGCCGAACCGGGAATATTCACTCTAGGCCTAACCAGCCTAAGGTGGTGTTTTCTGTTTGGTGTAAGAAATACCAACAGAGTCCATAGGAAAAACCGGACTATCAAGAGGGATCGAATTGGTTCTCTTAGAGCACACTAGGTTAGAGATCAAATGGATGCATTGTGAGTCTCTTGAGGGCTAGGGTGGCTGAAGAGAAGAAGAGGAACCAAGGATGAAGAAGTTGGAAGCAAGGATCAAGAGTGGATCAAGTTTTCAGCTTATCCGGTAGAGACCGGACAGTACGGTCCTAGGGACCGTATGGTACGGTCTTCATTGAAGATCCAGACAGAGAAGTGAAGTCTCGGGATGCTGAGAAAATAAAGACCGGACAATGGACCGTATGGTACGGTCAAGGGGACCGGACAGTACGGTCATCAGAAGTTTTCCAGACAGAGAAGTTGGAGTTTCTGGAAGTGGAAGAAATGAAGACCGGACAATCAACCGGATGGTACGGTCCTAGGGACCTGACAGTACGGTCTTCATTGGAGATGAAGAAGAAGATGGAGATGCGCCTGGAAATAGAGACCGGACAGTTCGGTCCTTTGTACGGTCTCTAGTTTCGCAGGGCACTTTTGGGCAACGGCTAGTTTTGGGTTGGTAGCCTATATATAGTTGGTTGCCCGCCCCTTGAGGGGTCTCTTGGCCATTGTTGGAGTGCAGGAAACTCAGAGGAAGCCAAGAGCAAGGGAGAGAAGCACTTGTGAAGGATTTGGAGTGATCCTAGTGCTTGAGAGAGTAGCAATTGCATCCACTTGATCTCTAGGCTAGTGTGAGCTTGAGAGAGTCACTTCGGTTTGTTACTCTTGGTCTATGGCGAGGCCTAGACCGGTTAGGCGTTGGTGTTGAGCTGTCCGAGGAGAGTGTGGAAGCCAACACAAGTTTGTACACGGTCTTGGAGCTTCCAGTGCGAAAGAAGCATCACTAGTGGAGCGCCCTTTGGCACGCATCACGTGCGGAGCCTTACCTCCGGAAGAGTACCCGGGATCGAGCCCGGCGGGACGTGCCCGCGACTTCACTCGGAGGGTGAAGTGTGCTCTAGGAGGGATCGCCTTCGAGCGGAGGGACGGGGTCGAGACTCCGGCGGGAGTGACCCAACGTGGAGTAGGGGAAGGCACCATCCTTCCGAGACCACGGGAAAAATCATGAGCATTCCTATCCTTATCTCCTTTACTTACTAGCATTTACGTTTCCGCATTTACTTCATGTGCTAGTAGAATTGCTTGATAGGGTGTCTCTTTACTACTTGGTAGAATTGCTTGCTAGGGTGTTGCTTGTTGCATAGACTAGATTGTGTGCGCGCATCGCTTGCTTTTGTTATCACCATATCTAGTCTTGCTAGCTTCACGCCTAAAGTACGTTTGGGAGAAATTGTTGACACACCGATTCACCCCCCCCCCCCCTCTCGGTGCCCTTGATCCTTTCAGCATCCTCCTTGGAGTCCTCCAATATTTTGCTAGCCTTCTTGCATTCTCTCTTTCCAGATAGTCTCTCATGTATGCAATGAGCTTGTCTGGCTGTGGCATGGGTGGAGTAATCTCAATCTTCTCCACTCTCCTTGGGTCCTTTCCATATATGACCCGTACTTGCTTGCATTGCTCAACCTTAGGCTTGAAGTTGAACGTTTCTTCCCTGCCGTTGAAGTCCAAGTGGATCTCTCCTGCCCCCACGTCGATGTTGGCGTTGGTGGTGCTCAAGAACGGCCTCCCAAGGATGAGAGGAGTCTTGACATCCACTTCCATATCCAGCACAACAAAGTCAACGGGGACGTAGAGATTTCTGATCTGCACGGGAACTTCTTCGACAATCCCCAAGGGCAGGCGTAGTGACCCGTCTACAAGCTGGAGCTTCATGGTCGTTGACGATAATGGATGGTTTAACCCATCGTACATCGCCTTCGGCATGATGCTCACGCTCGCCCCTAAGTCACATAATGCCCGAGCGAAACACCGGTCGTTGACCAAACACGGAATGGTTGGCCATCCGGGATCTTTTCTGATCATGTCCTTGGGGAGTGCGGCATCCAAGTCGCTCTCTTCACACCTGATGGTTATTGCATTCACACTCTCCTTGGGATTAACTTCTGGTTGCCCAGGAAGTTTACCCGCACGAGGAGACTGCACAGCTGAAGCTATTTGTGCTATTTGCGTTTCTAGCATCTTGTTATGGCTTAGCTGATTCTGCAGAGCAGTGCTGAACGACTCTAGCTTGGCATCTATGCTCTCTAAAGCCTTGTCGGTAGTAAGAAACTTCTTACTAATACTGTCATTGATCTTGACCTGGCCGAGAACTAGATCCTTTATAGAGGGCTCATAACGGGAAAGATTACCATTGTTACCTCCCTGATTCTTGTTGAAGAAGAGGTCGGGCCTGGAATTCCAGCCGTAGTTGTTCTGGGAGCGGTACCCATTGCCATTGTTGAGGAAATTGCATTCCTCTCTCGCATTCGGGCAATTGATGCCCATATGCCCAACGTTGCCGCATTCCTCACATGTCATGCGGGAATCCGCAACTTGCAGGTCCTGTGGAGACTCCACCTTGCGGAGTAGCTGATCGAGCTTGATGGCGAGCATGTCCATCGTCTCCACTTGGTGCACTCCACGGGTCTTGGTGCTCGCCGCTTGGCGTTCACCATGAGTCTGGTTGGCCGCCACCTTCTCAATCAACTTCTTAGCATTCTTCACGCTAAGGGAGAAGAAGGAGCCGCCTGCTGCGGCGTCGAGGTGCTCTCGAGCGGACGGCCTCAAACCATGGTAGAAACTCTGTATGAGGAGCCATTCCTCCATGCCATGGTGTGGGCATGAGAGAACATACTCCTGCATCCTGTCCCAGGCTTCCGCGGTCGACTCATCTGCGAGCTGTTGGAAGCCCGATATCTTGTTCCGCAGGGCAGTCGTCTTGCCCGGCGGGAAGAACTTGGCGAGGAAGGCATTGGAGCATGCCGTCCACGTGTCGAGGGATTCTTGGTTCGCGTAGAACCACTGGAGAGCCTTCCCCAACAGAGAGAATGGGAAAAGCTGTAGTCGAATGGCGTCCTGAGGTGCATCCTTTATGACGAAAGTGTTGCACGTCATCAGGAACCTTTGGAGGTGAGCATTTGCATCCTCCGACGGCTTCCCACAGAAAGGACTGGCCAAGATCATGTTGATCAAGGCTGGCTTGAGCTCGTAGTCCTTGTTGGTAATGCGCGGGTTGGGACCCACGCGGATGTTTTCCGTAGTTGGCGCGGAGAAGTCATTGATCGTCTTCTCGATCGGATCACCCATGTTGTTGTTCGTTGATGAAGGTGGAGGGTGATCGACAATCGTCGGAAGGGATCCTTCAAGAGCCAGAACTTTCGATCGAGCGTGGGTGGGAGGAGGGGTAAGCCTGGCCCTCACACTTCTCAAGAAATGTTCGGGATCTGGGTGGAAGTTTTCTGGTAGGTCGAAACCAGTCATGCACAGTCCTGTTTCAAATTTCCACAAGAAGAAAAACCAGGACAAGGGTAAGCCCGCAAAAGTAAGTGATAATTATTCTTCTCACAAACTTCAATGCATTTATTCAGTTCCTAGCTGCTACTTCCCCGGCAACGGCGCCAGAAATGCTTGTTGGCGGTTCTTATGCGATAAAATTAATTTCATTAATTCCGCAAGCGCACGGATCACCATTGTAGCATTTCACCTTGGAGTATTCCAGGGTTATCGTATTTATATTTCCGCAGGGAAGTAGAGCAAAAGGAAGCTAAATAATAGCTATGCATTGGATAATTTGGAGAAAGAAATAATGTATCAACTATACTTGAGAGGGGGGTAAGATAGGCATGATATATATGGGTGGCACACACATCCTCAAATCCAAGATAATAAAATAAATAAAGCGTAGTATACATTTGGGAGAGCAACGAGATAGAGATAAGGCTACCTGTATGTTCATCTATTATTTACTTTCCTAGCAGTCAAGTCTACAAAGATTATTTACTCTAGTTAAGCTCATACACATACAAGTCATGTCGTTTCGGGGCACACATGTGCTAGGTTAACCGATGATGCTAGTTCAAACCTAGGGAACCGTATGCTATAATTAAGACCCTGCTGAGTCCAACCCGGACGTGGTGGATTACAGAGACCGGTGCAGCTGTCACATACACTCGCGGCTACCATCCTTCGTGGGGTTGGGTGCCAAACGTGCATAGGCCAAGTTCTAAGCGCCATGCTTACAACCCGCCTAGAGGAGCTACTCTTGATCAACGGAGCAGTCCTATCTAAGAATGAACAAGCACAGATTTCACACGACGTCATCTCCGACGATGGCACTCTCTCGTACTCGCTATTCCAACAATCACGAATCCCACAACAAGACTTCTACGAGCACTTACTTAACGAATAAATAAACTAATTAGAAAAGAACTACTAAAATAAATAAATAAAGATAAAACTAATTATATAATAAATAAAATAATATCTCAAAAGAGTAAGGATACAAAGAACTATACCGAACTCCGAGAATACTCCGGAAGCCCGAGAGAGCTCTCACTCTACTCTACTCTACTCTAACTCCCAAAGCTACTACTAAACTAATGAACACTTGGATGAAGTGTGATGGTGCGAATTGATTTGGAGGCCGAGGGGTCCAAT
Organism: Eragrostis nindensis; assembly: GCA_012490785.1. Classification (NCBI taxonomy): domain Eukaryota; kingdom Viridiplantae; phylum Streptophyta; class Magnoliopsida; order Poales; family Poaceae; genus Eragrostis; species Eragrostis nindensis. Next base: position 93,355 of record JAAXCT010000028.1, read on the forward strand.
TTATAGCTTGTGAAGGCGGTGGAAGCACACTGGCGACTTTGGAGAGGCGGCGCCGACAAATCGGCCGGCCGGCCTAGGGGGGTGGCCGGCCGGCCGTCCCTTCGGTCGGTTGGCCACCGTCTTTTGCCTGAACGCTCCAGATCATCTCCTGATGGCGGTCCGAAGGTCGGCTACTTCGTGGGGTCGGCAGAATTGAAGTGAGGGCCAAGTAAAGGCCCAAATAGCCCACCTTCTAGAATGTCGGTGGAATCCTGCCGGGCTGGGCTTGAATTATGCGTTGAGGATTATTTTCCAGCCCACTGGAGGAAGTCTGGGGCCTGCGGCCACCAGGTGGGGCCGGCCGGCCAGGGATTTTCCCTGGCTGGGCCCACTTTTCTCCATTATTCACTCCTGCATCCAAATATCCACCAAAACTTGTGGAGTAGCATTATTCCTAACTACTATGCACAAAATCTTGGTGTTATGTATTTATTTACCGGTAGGGTGGCGGTCAAAACATGGTTTAACGACCGCCAACATGGACCGAGTACAATTCATGGAGATCATTGAAGTCCACCACAAGTGTCAAGGGCATGAATGAGAACATCTACTCTTCAAGGAGGTATCTTGTATCTTAGTGTAGTTTCTTTCGTGTTAGTTCACTTGCTTTTTAGTAGCTCCTTAATACTCTGGGGAACCACCCGCTATAATTAAGACCCTGCTAGGTCCAACCCGGACGTGGTGGATTACAGAGACCGGTGACAAGCACTCGCGGCTACCATCCTCCGTGGGGTTGGGTGCAAACTCACGTCTAGATTAATTCCTTGAACCATACAAGCAACTATCCTAAATAACTTACCCTCGCGCTAAGGGCAAGCCAACCATGCATAATAAATCCAAACAAACTGTGCGAGGTCGTAACAATAAGGCAATTATATAGTCCCTACTGCCTAGCTCAACAATTCATTCGAACCTATCATACACAGACGTGGAACCAACACAGGAATTTCTCTATAACAAATACTTAAATAAATAAATGTAAACTAAAAAGAAAACTAAATTAAATAAATAAGAAAATAATTATATTAAAGAAAGTATAAAAGAAAAGATACACGAGAACTTTACCCAAACTCCGAAGAGAACTCCGGAGCTCCGAGCGAAGCTCTCACTTCTACTCTAACTCCCATGATTAAAATACTAATCCTATTCTAAACTACACAAGTGGAATGATCTTCCGTGAGAAAGAGCGTGACCCTACATTGGATCTTCTCTTCTCAAGTGTTTTGGTGCAGGTTGGAGTGAGGGGAGGGGTCCTCTATTTATAGTGGAGTTGCCTTGGGAGAGTGATGAAGGTATTGAGCATTTTGTGGAATATTCCTTCTTGCCGACGTCCCCTTGGCTTGGCGGGTGCGTCAAGTGGCTTGTGACCGCCTCTGGAACCGATTGGAGCAAGATTGAGGCGGTTGGAGTTTGTCTTGGGCCGGCCGGCCTGGTGTTCGGGCCGGCCGGCCTGCTTTTTCCTGTTTTTCCTCCAATCTTGCGCGAGGCATAACTCCTGCTCCCGAACTCCGAATTGGGTGATCTAAAAGCCCATTTCGACTATCTTGACGAGGCCTTTGACATGGAGGGATCAAATTTGTCATTTGAAATATTATTTCTTGATGTCCAAGTCATCCCTTATTTCTTCCGTCGAATGTCGTCGAGATGTCGGAGCATAGTCTTGCTTTAACATGTGCTTTTGGATATTTGCTAATTCTCCATGATTGTAAGCACAATTGCACCAATATTCCTATGTACCTTGCAAAACAAGATCACATCCAAAACTTGTGGAACTTTATTAGTTTAATGCAAGAAACATTGGTGTATACCTTTCATTCGCCGATAAGTTGACGGTCATTTTATGTTTTAACGACCGTCAACAATGCGGTAAGGTAAAGAAGTGAACCAATCATAGAACGATAAAGAAGTGAACCAATCATAGCACGGAACTCATCATTATAGATTTCGTTAGTAGAGCCATAGATGATATCATCAACATAGATTTGACAAACAAAGAGATCATCACCAATATGCTTAGTAAAGAGAGTGTTGTCGATACTACCGATCTTGTAGCCTTTGGTGATGAGATGATCTTGAAGTCGTTCATACCATGCTCTTGGTGCTTGTTTGAGTCCGTAGAGAGCCTTCTTGAGCTTGTACACATACTCCGGATGCTCGGGGTCCTCGAAGCCGGGAGGTTGCTCTACATAAACTTCTTCATTGATTAGCCCATTGAGAAATGCACTTTTCACATCCATTTGGTGAAGTTTAAAATCAAAATGAGAAGCATAAGCAAGAAGGGTTCTTATAGCCTCAAGACGAGCGACGGGGGCAAAAGTCTCGTCAAAATCGACGCCTTCAATTTGAGAGTAGCCCTTCGCCACTAGCCTTGCCTTGTTCCTCACTATTGCTCCCTTCTCATCTTGCTTGTTCTTGAAGACCCAGTTAGCACCAATGACATTGGATCGCTTGGGCCGCTTCACCAACTTCCAAACATCATTCCTCTTGAAGTTGTTGAGCTCCTCTTGCATGGATAGCACCCACTTGTGATCTTTCAAGGCTTCCTCGATCGTCTTCGGCTCTAGGGTAGAGACAAAAGAGAAGTTCTCAACAATGTTAGCTTCATCAACATAATTTGGCTTATATTGACTTCTCCTAGTCTTTATCCTTTGAGAAGGACTCCCAATGATGAGATCACGTGAATGATCCCTAGCAATGGGTTTGTGCTTCCTTGAAGGTTCTTGTCGAGGAGGAGGAGGAGCCGGCGATGTATCTTGTGCGTCTCTTGCGGCTTGCTCCTTGGAGATGTGAGTGTCTTGTTGTCGAAGAGGTGAACCCGAGCCATCATCTTGAGTTGAAGTAGATTGTGCTTGTTCTTGATTGCTCGGTGAAGCTTGGCTCGTGGATGCATGAGGTAGACCACTTGAAGGTGCTTGTTGCGGTTCACTTGGTGTAGCTTGACTTGATGATACTTGTTGCGGCTCGCTTGAAGTAGCTTGACTTGTTGCTTGTTGCCGTTCACTTGAGGGAGCTTGATGTTGTTCACTTGAGGGAGAGCTTGGATTCACTTGAGATGTACTCGTTGAAGGTCCGCTTGATGAAGTTGTAGGAGGAGGTGTATCTTCTCGAGGGATAAGTTCACCAATGGGCATGTTCTCCAAAGCTTCCCCCACGGGTTCATCACCTACAATATGAGAAGATGGAGGGTCTTCTTGAGACCCGTGAGACTCATCAAATTGCACATCATAAGTTTCTTCAACAAAGCCGGTAGAGGTGTTGTAAACCCGATAAGCCTTGGCCGAGCTCGAGTAGCCGACAAGAATGCCCACGTCGGTCCTCTTCTCGAACTTGCCAAGTCATTCCCTCTTCTTGTAGATGTAGCACTTGCAACCAAACACCGGAAGTATGCAACATTCGGTCTTCTCCCAACAAGCACTTCATATGGAGTCTTGTTTAGCAACTTGTGAGGATAGATCCGGTTGGAGGTGTAGCATGCGGTGTTGATAGCCTCCGCCCAAAACTTCTCCAGAGTGTTGTACTCATCAAGCATAGCACGAGCAAGAGTGATAAGGGTCTTGTTCTTCCTCTCAACAACACCATTTTGTTGAGGGGTGTATGTAGCCGAGAACTCATGCTTGATGCCAATCTCATCACAATAGTCCTCAATGATAGAGTTCTTAAACTCCGTCCCATTATCACTCTGAATCTTCTTGATGTGATGGCCATACTCAACTTGCACTCTTCTAGCAAACTTCTTGAATATCTCAATTGCTTGTGCCTTGTTCTCAAGAAAGAATACCCAAGTGTATCTTGAGTAATCGTCCACTACCACCAAGCAATAGAGATTTCCACCAATGCTCACATAAGTTGTAGGCCCGAAGAGATCAATGTATAAGAGCTCGAGAGGTCTTGAGGTTGACAAGAAATTCTTGGATGGGTGAGGTGAAGCCACTTGCTTTCCGGCTTGGCATGCACTACATAGCTTGTCCTTCTCAAAGGTGACATCCTTGACTCCTCTCACTAGCTTGTTCTTCATGACATGCTTGAGTTGACCCATACCAATGTGAGCTAGCCTTCGATGCCATAGCCAACCTAGAGCGGATTTAGTGAAGAGACAAGTGCTAGGGGCAACAATGTTAGTCTCAAAATCAACAACATATAGATTATTATGACGAAAACCCTTGATAGTGAGATCCATAGCATCATTGCGAAGAACAACCCCATTGGCATCAAAGTTACAAGAAAAGCCAAGATCACATATTTGAGCAACGGATAGAACATTGAAGTTTAGGGACTCAACAAGAAGCACGTTAGAAATTGAGAGGTCATTTGAGATGGCCACCTTACCAAGGCCTCTTACTCTATGCTTCGAGTTGTCTCCAAATGTGACCTTGTCATGATCTTCATCTTCCTCCAAGGTGGTGAATATGGATGAAGTCCCGGTCATGTGTTGAGTGCACCCACTATCTAACACCAAATGTTTGCCACCAATCTTGTAGTTCACCTTGGAAGTAGCCATCAAGCAAAGAGGAGGGTTAGTATCAAAAGAATCAATTGACATGTTATCTACCTCTTGCTTGCTCTTGATATAGGCCATAGGAACTCCATTGAGAAAATCCAAGTCCAATGCATCCAAGGCGTCAATCATTGCCTTGGTGACTCCATTGTGCCTCCAAGCCGTCCTATCAACACCCATGTGTATGACATGAGTTCCAAGAGGGAGACCTTGGAATCTTCCCACATCTCCACTAGCATTGAAGTACTCAAGAATGTTGTAGATTTGATTCTCATAAGATAGTGCCATCAAGATAGCCTCCTTGAGAGTCATCCCACTAATATCATCATTAAGGTCATTTAGAATGTGGACCTTTCTATTGTATGGAAGAAGAGAAAGCACCGTGTGGATAGCATGCTCATCACTAATCTTGTCTTCTCCTTCAAAAGAGTTCACTCTAGCCACCAACACAAGGAACCTCTTCCAACAATCAAGCCAAGACTCCCCATCTCTCCTATAGTACTCATCATACATGTCGTAGAGGAGATAGTGAGGCCGACCGGCAAGACCCGGTTCATACAAGTTGTAGTAGTCTTCAAAGAGGGATGGCAAGACTTCTCCCTTCATGTGATATTCCTTGATAGGCATTGGGTTGTCTTCACTCCCACTTGAGTAAGCATCATCACCACAGAAAGTGGGAATCTTGTTCTCATCATCTTCATCTTCTTTCTCATCATCACTTGGGGTCTTGAATGTGTTAGAGAGGATAGAGCGGGCTCTTCTTCTTGTGATGATCTCAATGACTTCTTCAATAGAGTATGACTCAAGCTCAAAGTCCTCAAACTCAATGTGATCACCATATTTGTCCTTCGGGAGAGCATCAAGAAACCTTCTAAGACCTTGCCCTTTGGTGATTATCCAAACCTTGTTTCCATTTATCATCTTGATAAGATAATCCATCCGAAGGGCAAATTCCACTAGATCCTCATTTGGCCTCATGGAGATGTGGTCCAACTCATCACATAACTTGATGTATCCATCTTCTTGATCTTGAGTAGAACATCCTTCACTAATATGAGATGATGATGGAGCTTGAGGTAGAGGTTGAGCTTCAATGTGTGCATTGTCACTTGCTTGAGAATTCATCTTGCTCTTCTTGTAATCTTGCTCGAGAGAGGAGATGATAGAGACCACCTCATCATAAGGCATGTTCACAAACTCATCCAACCGCACCATCGGAAGAATACCAAACCGTGAGGGTGGTAGGGACCGAATGAGCTTCTTCACCACATGCTTGTGCGTGAAAGAATAATAGCCTCGAGACATGAGTTTCCTAGCAAGAGAATACAAGTGAGAGCCAAAGTGAGTAACATCATCATCATCATATAAAACAAGATCCTCATACTCATCAAGAACACTATAGAAAGAGTTATCACTAAGCACACAATCATCGGGCTCAATCAAGGTAGAGGCGATGGAAGTGTCGGAAACTTCATCATGAGTGGACCCCATTTTCCCACACACAATCCCGGTCACGACTCAAGGCGGTAAAGCCCTAATAAAGAGCACTTGGCTCTGATACCACTTGTAAGGATCGTGTGACCGAGAGGGGGGGTGAATCGGTGCACTCTAGAATCTATTTCCAAACACTTACACCCAAGCAACTCCTAGCGAATAGTTCTAGTAGCAAGGTAAAGCACACAAAGGAGTATCCTTAACCTATATAGCTAATGAGTATAGATAACACAAGCACACCACACTAGCAACCTAGCACATCATATATATAGCGGAAGACTTAAGCTAGGCAAGGCAAGGTAACAAGATAACTAGAGACAAGGTAACCAAGATACTAGACACACTAAGTAGAGTCCTTAGAGCTACTAGATAGGCTAGAACAAGTAAGCACACGAGCAAGGCAAACAAGCAAACCTAGTGAAGCTAGTAGGTACTGTTGGCGGTTCTTATGGGATAAAATTAAATTCATTAATTCCGCAAGCGCACGGATCACCATTGTAGCATTTCACCTTGGAGTATTCTAGGGTTATCGTATTTATATTTCCGCAGGGAAGTAGAGCAAAAGGGAGCTGAATAATAGCTATGCAGTGGATAATTTGGAGAAAGAAATAATGTATCAACTATACTTGAGACGGGGGTAAGATAGGAATGATAGATATGGGTGGCACACACATCCTCAAATCCAAGGTAATAAAATAAATAAAGCGTAGTATACATTTGGGAGAGCAACGAGATAGAGTTAAGGCTACCTGTATGTTCATCTATTATTTACTTTCCTAGTAGTCAAGTCTACAAAGATTATTTACTCTGGCTAAGCTCATACACATACAAGTCATGTCGTTTCGGGGCACACACGTGCTAGGTTAACCGATGAAGCTAGTTCAAACCTAGGGAACCGTATGCTATAATTAAGACCCTGCTGAGTCCAACCCGGACGTGGTGGATTACAGAGACCGGTGCAGCTATCACATACACTCGCGGCTACCATCCTCCGTGGGGTTGGGTGCCAAACGTGCATAGGCCAAGTTCTAAGCGCCATGCTTACAACCCGCCTAGAGGAGCTACTCTTGATCAACGGAGCAGTCCTATCTAAGAATGAACAAGCACAGATTTCACACGACGTCATCTCCGACGACGGCACTCTCTCGTACTTGCTATTCCAACAATCACGAATCCCACAACAAGACTTCTACGAGCACTTACTTAACGAGTAAATAAACTAAATAGAAAAGAACTACTAAAATAAATAAATAAAGATAAAACTAATTATATAATAAATAAAGTAATATCTCAAAAGAGTAAGATACAAAGAACTATACCGAACTCCGAGAATACTCCGGAAGCCCGAGAGAGCTCTCACTCTACTCTACTCTACTCTAACTCCCAAAGCTACTACTCAACTAAACTAATGAACACTTGGATGAAGTGTGATGGTGCGAATTGCTTCGGAGGCCGAGGGGTCCAATTTATAGGTCTCCAAGGCGGTGGAAGCACAGCTGCCGACTTTGGAGAGGCGGCGCCGCCAAAGCCGGCCGGCCGGCCTAGGGGGGTGGCCGGCCGGCCGTCCCTTCTGTCGGTTGGCCACCGTCTTCTGCCTGAACGTTCCAGATCCTCTCCCGATGGCGGTCCGAAGGTCGGCTACTTCGTGGGGTCGGCAGAATTGAATTGAGGGCCAAGTAAAGGCCCAAATGGCCCACCTTCTAGAATGTCGGTGGAATTCTGCCGGGCAGGGCTTGAATTGTGCGTTGAAGATTATTTTCCAGCCCACTGGAGGAAGCCTGGGGCCTGCAGCCACCAGGTGGGGCCGGCCGGCCTAGGGTGGGGCCGGCCGGCCAGGGAATGTCCCTGACTGGGCCCACTTTTCTCCACTATTCACTCCTGCATCCAAATATCCACCAAATCCTGTGGAGTAGCATTATTCTTATCTACTATGCACAAAATCTTGGTGTTATGCATTTATTTACCGGTAGGGTGGCGGTCAAAACATGGTTTAACGACCGCCAACAACCTCCCCAAGCTTAAACTTTGCTCGTCCCGAGCAAACTCAACTCAGGGTACCGGCGGATCAGGAGTTACAAAGAAGCGTCCCATAGGTAATAAAGATGCAACAACATACTCCCTAAACAGTGCTAAGTTTACGAGAGCACAAAATATTCATGAGTGTTGCAAAAATCGTGGGGCTTATATGTCACACCTTGTCATGCAGCATTGAAGACTAGAACGGCATTTTGGGACAAGTACACAATTCTAGCAGGTATGCATCCAGAGTTTTTATGTGCTGCAAGGTAAGGTGCAAAAATTCTCCTTCGTTTTGGGTGGCACTTCCCTTACCACTCCGATGTGAGTTCTATTCCTACAAGCTTCACTCATCCTACCTTCTACCAAATGAGGCTTTGTATGTGGAGCTTGGTAAGGAATGCACAAATGTCATGCATATATTGTAAAGCTAAAGAATGAATCTCAATCAACATAGCAACTCCATTTATTTTGGTCATAAGAAATGATGTGATGGAGGGGGAGAAAATGAACTCACACTTGTGGAAGGGGGTTTTGAAAAACATTGGTCCTCTATTTTGCTCAAGATGTTTTATGATAAGAACCATATAGCCATTGACTTTTGTCATGCAACCATGGAGTTTTTTTTTTTACTACTCCATGGTGCAAGGGGCCATAAATTTTGAATGGTTCAATGAAACATTTTGAAATATTCTTGAGCATTTTGGATGGACCAAAAGTTTTGCAAATTCTGAAAAATGTTTGGTTGATTTATCCAAACATTCCCCCTTTTTATTTGGTGGAGAGAAATTTTCGAAAACACACGCGAAGGAATTATGACCAAAATTAGGAGTGCTTAGTTTCAAGAGTACATCAAACCTTAACAAAACTCAATGCATAAACAAATGGCTATGAGTGGGGCTGTTTCGAATATTATGATATGGCTCTGGTAGGTAAATAAATCCTCACACTAAGAGAAGTGTGCCAAAGCAGAAGGGTTTTAGGTACTTGCAGCAATTCAAGAAAAACGTCTCTGGATGAAACCATACTAAGAAATTGCAACAAGTCCTAATCATGCCATATCACAATCCACAATGCTCAGACTTGGTGTAACAAATGCAACCCACGGAAATAAGCAAGACTCCTGATGCGATCATGCTCAAGTAAAAATAACACATATGTCAGGAGTAGAGGTTGCATCTATGCGACACATGGGAAGCTAATTTGTAACTTGATCATCATTTCCCTTAAGCGTAGCATAACACCAAGATTCTAGCATTTATTCGAAATAGGGAGTTTATTTATTTATTAAGGAAAGTTAGGAATACTTACCTGGGGGTCCTCCCCAAGCTTGAGTCTTTGCAAGACTCGAGCTTGTATTGAACTCCTTCTTACCTAGGGGGCCCTCCCCAAGCTTGAGTCTTTGTAAGACTTAAGCTTGATTCAGGCTCTTCCTCCTTCTTCTTGACCTGCAAAAAAGAGTGAAGATGATACAAGTGGCTAGCCCCTAATGGGCATCACCGGGAATCCTATTATTTTTGTTGTTTTTAATTTTTTTCAAATTTTTATTTTGTTTTTATGATTTATGAAAAGAAAAACAAGTGCTAGGCCTAGCTAGGATAACGATTGGGATGGCCTCCCCAATCGGAGGGCTCTCATTTTTACGTCTTTGAGCTTGACGTTCTCCATGTCTTTTCAACTCGTTTGGACCTCGCTCGCTGGAGAATCTGGCGAGGTAGAGGTTCCTTCTTTCTTCCGCCACACCTTGATTGTCTTCTTTGTGTTGGTGGCGGCGACCTTTTCTTTAATAGGCGCCTTTGTTGTGCTCTCATCGGTCGATACCATAGCTGCCTTCTTCTTTCTTGAGCGCCTCGCTCTTCTCTTCTTAGGCGATTGTGACTCGCCTACTCCTTCTTGCGGAGGAGTAAGAGGGGCTTGAGGTGTATTTGGCAGCTGAGGCATCCTCCTTGGAGTCCTCTAATATTTTGCTAGCCTTCTTGCATTCTCTCTTTCCAGATAGTCTCTCATGTATGCAATGAGCTTGTCTGGCTGTGGCATGGGTGGAGTAATCTCAATCTTCTCCACTCTCCTTGGGTCCTTTCCATATATGACCCGTACTTGCTTGCATTGCTCAACCTTTGGCTTGAAGTTGAACGTTTCTTGCCTGCCGTTGAAGTCCAAGTGGATCTCTCCTGCCCCCACGTCGATGTTGGCGTTGGTGGTGCTCAAGAACAGCCTCCCAAGGATGAGAGGGGTCTTGACATCCACCTCCATGTCAAGCACAACAAAGTCGATGGGGACGAAGAAGTTTCTGATCTGTACGGGGACGTCTTCGGCAATACCCGCAGGATGACGAACGGACTGATCTGCGAGCTGCAAGCACATAGCCGTAGGCGATAATGGACAGTTTAACCTGTCATATACCGTCTTGGGCATAACGCTCACGCTTGCACCCAAGTCACAAAGCGCTTGAGAGAAGTGCTGGCTGCCAATCGAACATGGGATAGTAGGGCATCCTGGATCCTTCTTCTTTTCCGGAAGAATGTTCAGAATGGCTGCGCTGCACTCTTCTGTAAGCTTCACTACCTCCATTGCTGGAATGGGGCGCTTGTTGTTGAGGATGTCCCGGAAATACCTAGTGTAAGTAGGTACCTGCATGGCATCAAGCAGCGGAATATGCACATATATATGCCGGATAGCCTCAACAAATTTATCAAAGCGCTCATCCACAGTGAGCTTCTTCCTGCGGTCGGGGTAAGGCAAGCCTGTAGTGTCAAAATACTCGTGAGGTGCTGCCTTAGGTGGAGCTTGCTCAACGGGAGGATCTGTCGTTGGTTCCTCCTCGGAGCTCTCCTTCTCGGCATCTTCCTTTTCAAGGACCTTCTTTTCTGGAACCTTTTTGCCGGCCTTCTCCTTGGGGGCTGCATTTGGTGTCTTTCTCTCTGCACCCTTGGGGTATGGTGGGTCCACAGTACCTCTTCCTCCCCTGGTGGTGATAGCACTAACACTCTCCTTCGTACGAGGAGCCTGCACAGCTGAAGCTATTTGCGCAATTTGCGTTTCTAGCATTTTGTTATGGCTTAGCTGATTCTGCAGAGCTGTGCTGAACGACTCTAGCTTGGCATCTATGCTCTCTAAAGCCTTGTCGGTAGTAAGAAACTTCTTACTAATGCTGTCATTGAATTTGACCTGGCCGAGAACTAGATCCTTGATAGATGGCTCATAACGGGAAAGATTACCATTGTTACCTCCTTGATTCTTGTTGAAGGAGAGGTCGGGCCTGGAATTCCAGCCGTAGTTGTTCTGGGAGCGGTACCCATTGCCATTGTTGAGGAAATTGCATTCCTCTCTCGCATTCGGGCAATTGATGCCCATATGCCCAATGTTGCCGCATTCCTCACATGTCATGCGGGAATCCGCAACTTGCAGGTCCTGTGGAGACTCCACCTTGCGGAGTAGCTGATCGAGCTTGATGGCGAGCATGTCCATCGTCTCCACTTGGTGCACTCCACGGGTCTTGGTGCTTGCCGCTTGGCGTTCACCATGAGTCTGGTTGGCCGCCACCTTCTCAATCAACTTCTTAGCGTTCTTCACGCTAAGGGAGAAGAAGGAGCCGCCTGCTGCGGCGTCGAGGTGCTCTCGAGCGGACGGCCTCAAACCGTGGTAGAAACTCTGTATGAGGAGCCATTCTTCCATGCCATGGTGTGGGCATGAGAGAACGTACTCCTGCATTCTGTCCCAGGCTTCCGCGGTCGACTCATCTGCGAGCTGTTGGAAGCCCGATATCTTGTTCCGCAGGGCAGTCGTCTTGCCCGGCGGGAAGAACTTGGCGAGGAAGGCATTGGAGCATGCCGTCCACGTGTCGAGGGACTCTTGGTTCGCGTAGAACCACTGAAGAGCCTTCCCCAACAGAGAGAATGGGAAAAGCTGTAGTCGGATAGCGTCCTGAGGTGCATCCTTTATGACGAAAGTGTTGCACGTCATCAAGAACCTTTGGAGGTGAGCATTTGCATCCTCCGACGGCTTCCCACAGAAAGGACTAGCTGTTGGTATTTCTTACACCACGAATAAATCCGCAAGCGCACGGAATACCGTTGTAGCACTTCACCCGGGAGTATTCCAAGGTATCGTATTTGTTTTCCCCAAGGAACGGTGATAATCTGCAGCAAGGTTAGTTTTACCCAAGGACACACAAGAATGGCAGTAGTATAGGATTGAGAGGATGAATAAAGATCTAGCTGTCCCGCAGGACGATCGCACTCTAGTTCTACTCGTTTACTTCGGGCACTGGTATAGACCTGGTCTGCCAAGTCACGCCAGCCTGTAGCTCTACGACGAACCCGAACGTGGAGGATTACAAGGGACGGACAGGGCTGTCACCACCTGCCGCCTACCTCTACAAACCGTGGGGCACGCTGCAAACAAAGGTAACCTCTAGCCTAGACACCACGTCTATGCCATCGATTACTACTCTAACCCCGGTCCTGGTACCAATCTGGAAGGCTAGAGCACCCCTCGCGGAGCGATGATCCCGCAAACAAGTATAACAAGAATAACGACTAGTATGTAAAGCTCGCTAGATCAATATCACCACGAATACTAATCTTACGAATAAGAACAACGATCGTTCTATGAACGAACGACGAACGATGAACGAACTAAGAACGAACGACGAACGAACGAAGAACGAACGAAGAACTATTAATAAGGTAAATATCCGCCAAGGGTACAAGATAAGGAAATAACCAAAGGAAGCTATCCCTCTCCTTGATCCTTGCCCTCTCCTCTATTCTACTGCTGTACAAGAGGCCCTTGGCCTGGATGGGAGTGGAATGACTTGTGTCTTGTGATGTGGTTTGGAGGAGGGGGGTACCCATTTATTTATAGCCCAAGAAGGTCGGCAACTTGAGGCGGTTCCTTAGGTCGGTGGCATTGATTGCAGGTGGAACCGACCTCTGGAAGGCGGTGGCGAACCGCCATAGGAAGATGGGCCAGTGGGGCCACCACAGGGGGTCGGCCGACCTAGGGTTTGGGGTCGGCCGACCTGTGGCTGGCCCCTTTGGGCCTGGGCCTTCTCAGGTGGGCTTCCCTGACTGCCTTCTCCTCTGATCCACCTGCTATGGGTGGACTTGAAGTCTTTTTATTGGGAGTTGGGCTTTATTTGGATAATTCTTTATGACGGGGAAAATTGGTGTTTCCAGGATGGGCCTTTTATGCTTTCTTTTCCCCGTTTTCCTATGAATTGCAGCTGCACTCACAAATTCACCAAGACTCGTGGAAATCATTAGTTTAAAGACCTAAGTCTACCTTTGGTGATTGTTTCATTATAAAAAGCGCAGCTAGTTGACGGGTAAATATTGGGTCTAAGAGCCGTCAACAACTCCCCCACACTTAGCTCTTTGCTCGTCCTCGAGTAAAGTTGCGAGCATAAGGCGGGAGATACTCATCCTCATAAATGGGAGCCTGCACACAAGTTATTTCAAGCCACACTTCATACCTGTGAACTTTGAGGTGTCTAACATGCATTCCTTGGATGATTGATAAGTGGAACGGTCATGTCTCAAATCACCTCGCCTTCCCTGTCAAGTACCTTGGGATTTTTGCATAATTTTCAGAAATAAAAACATAGTTTCATGCTCCTCAAATGACTCTCTCAAGTCGCTCATGGTGTTTATGTATTTTCCTCTCAAGGGCCATGATTTAGCCTCTTCCCTCCTTGTGTTTGATTAGGCTTTTGTGGAGCTCAAGGTAGGGTAAAGTGTGAGCATACTAGTGTCTCTTATTTTGCTAAGTCAAAGACTGGATCCAATGGAGAAAACAAGTCATACAATCTGATCAAGAAGTGCATGTGTGGTGGTGGTATGAAGTGGAAAATTATTTGTACTCCTTTTTATGGTGTTACCTTCTCTCTCTTTTTGAACTTTTGAGGAGGACATGGCTATCATACTTTTTCTTTCTTTTTCTTTATTTTTCCCATCATCATTTTTTTTCATCATGCTCTACTTTTGTATGAGCAGGGATTATTCTTTTCTTTTTGCATAGCCATGTCTCCAATGATATTTTTGAGAGAGAAAGGTAACAAGACTTTGGAGTATTTATTTGGTGGATGGATGATGGAATGTTGCTCAACTTCCAGTGTAGAAGTGTAGCATGTGAGGTGGAGTGTACGTGATCTTGATCAAAAGAGTATGACAAGCTTCTCACTAGGGTCCAAGAATTTGACAAAGCTCAAATCGACAACTAGCAGCTTATAGGCTATGAAAATATTCATGTAGAGTTCTTGGCCTTGGTAGGAAAATATAAATCAAGTGAGGAGCATCATACTATGGAATTTTGATTTTCATAAAGATAAATTCCCAAGGACTTGAAGGTTAAGCAAAGATCATTTCGACAAACCATATCTCACATGCCAATTATCTAGGAAAAACATGGGTTCCTAATGATAAGGTGTTCACAAGCATTCAGCTATGAAGCGAGAAATAACAAGTGTGCAAGTCCATGAATGTGAGAGGTAGAGTTGTGGGCAAAAGATAAATCAATTATGATTTTCCCAAAAGATTAGTGCGTCAAGTTTTATTTAATTTTCAGATTATCAGAATAAACTTGACGGTGTAGCAGGCAAAAAGTGGAAGTGTGGTGCAAACTCAGGTGGCAGGAGGGGGCTGGAGCCTGGTGGGGACCACCAGGGGTCGCCCGACCCTCCTGGTGGGGTCGGCCGACCTGGCCTGGACCCCACTGGTGCTGTGTTTTCTCGTGGCAAACGTCCCTGAGTCGCCTCGTATGATTCTGGATGATTCGGTCGTGATTGTTCCAGATATGGCGATGTTTCCCCCCCACACTTGCCTTTTTGCCTGTTTCCTTCAAAAATGACAAAGATATGGAAACACAAATATTGCTCTACCGGTATGCAAGCCCGGGGAGCACTATCATTGATTGAATTATAAACTGAACTGATAGGCGCATTACAATTGGAAGGGAAATAATTGATAAAAAGGAAATAAACAAAAGCGCCTATTCTTATTCTATTTATTTGGCCCTCTTAATCCTTTTCTATCACCTCCAGGGCCAGATCAACTTGTGCCCACTTCTTGGAGAGAGTTTGATGAGGGCCTCGTCTTGCATCCTCTCATGCATAAGATTGTTGTAGAGGTTTTGGAGGACGCCGTTTTCCTTCTTTGCTCGGGCCACCTCCTGCTCCAAGCTCCTAATCTTGAGGTGGGCTTTTCCTAGAGCCTTAGCGCATCTTTCAAAACGCTCGTCATCGGCCACCCAATAGGGTCTTTCTTCCTTACCCTTATTCTCGGTGCAGATGGAGGAGGCGTCGCTCTTTTCGCTCATGACTGAGGTGAAGGGTTTGGTTCAAGGAGTGGATCTTGAAAGAGATGAATGGAGAGGGGGTGCAGAGGGTTGTATTTATAGTGGTTCTCCCTCTCCCGGCGAAGAAACGAAGGATTTATTTCCAAAGCATAGCTGGACGAGACAAGGAAAACTTGGATGGCAGAATGAGCAAAGGATGGAAAGCAGAGGTGGCTAGAGGGGGTCGGCCGACCCAGATAGCCAGGTCGGCCGACCTGCCTTGGCAGGCTCTGGCCTTTGTATTTTTCGTGGAGCTTTGTTGGGAAAGGTATCTTCGGGATGTACAGGGTATAGAAAGATATTTTAATGCAGAGGTCAAGAAAAGATATTTAGATCAATTAAGTGCATGACATCGAAATCTTTATTTGCTTCGGGTTCAAGATAAATTTTAAGGCGCTGACCATTTACCTTGAATACATTACCTCCGTCGTCCTGGAGTGTGATTGCCCCATGAGTCGACGTATCGATGATGGTGTATGGTCCGTTCCATTTACTTCTCAATTTTCCATGCCCGAAGAGCTTTACCCTTGAATTGAAGAGCAACACCTTGTCTCCAACTTTGAATTCTTTTATCTTTATTCGCCGGTCATGCCAGCGCTTTGTACGCTCCTTGTAGATGGCTGAGTTGTGGTATGCTTTGTCTCTCCATTCTTCTAACTCGGCTATCCATTTTTCTTCTCCACCCAGCTCCTTTCATATCCATGTTCCAAGTTCTCATGGCCCAATATGCTTTATGTTCCAACTCGACTGGCAAATGGCATGTTTTTCCATAGACGAGTTGGTATGGTGACATGCCTATGGGTGTCTTGTAGGCTGTTCTATATGCCCATAGTGCATCGGGTAGCTTGTTCTTCCATCGCTTCCCCATTTCCAAGACTGTTTTCTGCAGGATCCGCTTGATCTGTTTGTTGGATGTTTCGGCCTGCCCATTTGTTTGGGGATGGTATGGAGTGGCAATGTTGTGCTTTGCTCCAAGTTCTCTTAGAAAGCTACGGAAGGTCTTATCGATGAAGTGAGACCCTCCATCGCTTATCACCATTCTCGGAGTTCCAAACCTTGGAAAGATGAACTCGTGGAACATCCGGCGAGCGTGTTTGGAGTCTGCCGCTCGGCATGGCATAGCTTCTACCCATTTGGATACGTAATCCACCGCCACCAATATGTATTCACAATCTTGGGACTTCACGAATGGTCCCATGAAGTCAATGCCCCATACATCGAAGAGTTCGACTTGAAGGTTGTATGTGAGGGGCATTGCATCTCGTGCTGTGATGCCTCCAAATCTCTGGCATTGTGGGCATCTTCTAATAAATTCTTTTGTATCTTCATACATGGTTGGCCAGAAGAATCCACTTTGCCAGATCTTTGCTTGGGTACGGAAGGCACCGTAGTGTCCACCGTATGGGGCTGCATGGCATTTTTCAATGATTTGTGTGCTCTCGGGAGTGGGCACACGTCGCCTAAGCAGTCCATCGGCGCAGACACGATAGAGGTATGGTTCATTCCATAAGTGACGGCGACTTTCATAAATCAATCTTCTTTTATCCGCCCCTGGTGGTACGTATCCTGTGGCGATGAAGTTCACAATGTCGGCGTACCAAGGGTGCGAATCCGTCACTTTCAGCAGCATGTCGTCGCGTAGGAAGTCATTTATGGGTAACTCCTGCAAGTTAGTGAACTGCATACGCGACAAATGATCTGCTACAGAATTTTCTACTCCTTTCTTATCTTTAATTTCAAGATCAAACTCTTGGAGCAGAAGGATCCATCTTATGAGACGAGGTTTAGCATCTTTCTTAGCAAGCAGATATCTCAAAGCAGCATGATCAGTGTAAACGATAACTTTTGCTCCAGCTAAGTAAGATCTAAACTTGTCAAAAGCAAAAACAACGGCAAGGAGCTCTTTCTCAGTGGTAGTATAATTCAATTGAGCTCCAGTCAAAGTTTTGCTAGCATAAGAAATTGCATGATGCTTTTTGTCTTTAATTTGACCAAGAACTGCCCCCACAGCATAATCACTAGCATCACACATTATTTCAAAAGGAAGCGTCCAATCAGGGGGTTGAATGATTGGAGCAGAGATGAGTGCATTCTTAAGAGTAGCAAAGGCATGCATGCAGTCATCATTGAAATCAAAGGGTGCATCCTTAGCAAGCAAGTTTGTAAGGGGTCGTGCAATTTGAGAGAAATCTTTTATGAAGCGACGATAAAAACCAGCATGACCCAGAAAACTACGAACACCCTTGATATTCACAGGAGGCGGAAGTTTTTCTATAACTTCTATTTTTGCTTTGTCCACCTCTATGCCTCTCTCGGACACAAGGTGTCCAGAACTATGCCCTCTCGGACCATGAAGTGGCACTTTTCCCAATTAAGTACCAGGTCCTTCTCACGGCATCTCTGTAAGACCTTGTCTAAATTTTCTAAGCAATGATCGAAGGTTTTTCCATAAACAGAGAAATCATCCATAAAAACTTCCATAATTTCTTCGATCATATCAGAGAAAATAGACATCATGCAACGTTGGAACGAGGCAGGTGCATTGCACAAACCAAAAGACATGCGACGATAAGCATAAGTTCCATACGGGCATGTGAAAGTTGTCTTAATTTGATCATCGGGGTGGATGGGAATTTGATGATATCCCGAATACCCATCAAGGAAACAAAAGAAAGAATGATTTGCCAACCGTTCCAACATCTCATCGATGAAGGGCAGCGGAAAATGATCTTTCTTTGTAGCCTTGTTAAGTTTTCGGTAATCAATGCACATTCGCCACCCCGTGACGGTTCGTTGAGGAATGAGTTCATTTTTTATCATTATGAACAACCGTCATACCTCCTTTCTTGGGTACCACTTGTACGGGGCTCACCCAATCACTGTGAGGAACAGGATAGATGATCCCGGCGTGTAATAGCTTCAAGACCTCTTTCTTCACAACTTCTCTCATCGCATTATTCAGCCTCCTTTGAGGTTCCCTTGAAGGTGTACTTTCAGGATCCGTGGGAATGCGATGGGTGCAGAGAGCAGGGCTGATCCCTTTTAGGTCTTCAAGTGAGTAGCCAAGAACGGAGCGATGTTTTTCAAGCACGGCTATGAGTTTGGTGGTTTCTTCTTGCGAAAGCTTGTCACTTATGATGACGGGAGCTTGCGGATCTCCGTGCAAGAGAGCATAGCGCAAACCGGGAGGTCGCGCTTTGAGATCAATGGGAGGTCGTGGCGGTGGTGTGGTTTGTGGTAGCTCAAAGGTGTCTTCCGAGTCGGCTTCTTCTAAGATAAAGTCTTGTGCATCTTCTTCCAAAGCTAACTCGGGGTCCATGTGAGGAAAAATAGCCATAACTCCTCCACTTGATATTCCTCAAGTGGTTCATCGGAAAGAGTGTTTCGTGATGTGTGATTGGTATGGAGAATATTCCCGGTTCGGCGCCAGAAATACCTGGGGTTAAGTTACTTGCTTAGGATACATAATAATCCACAACTAGCAACGAGTGCCAGATATGTATTATTAGTATTTAATCATAAAAGATAATCCGCAAGCGCACGGATAACCCGTTGTAGCATTTCACCCGAGAGTATTCCAGGGTATCGTTATTTATATTTTCCCAAAGGAAGACGTGGTTGACAAGTGTGTACTTATACTCATGGTGTTACAAATGATAGATCATAACCAATATCCAAATACAGGGGTAAGGCAATGTATGGATAGAGGATAGTGTGACACACACAGCAGGCATTTCCACTCTCTGATAAAAGGCGAGAGGCGGCTCTAAGCTAGACTAAGGTTAAGTAAGAAGAACTGCTACTCCTAATGTACATCGTCAAGTAGCGTGCGTAGCATCTACCTATAGCCTAAGCTGCACACAAGCCAAGACTAAGCTGTTCTACTACTGCAAGCCATCATCGGGAGATCCAGCGATCAGAGTCTGCCCCAATCTCCGGACATTTCATATATACTCCTACGCCATACCCGAACGTGGAGGATTACAAGGGACGGACAGGGCTGTCACCACCTGCCGCCTACCTCTACAAACCGTGGGGCACGAACACGCATCCAAGGGTGGAAAGGAAGCCCTAGCACCATGCTAGCGTAACTAACCACAACTCTAGATCCCTCGAGGCACCTCGCAAGGCGATAACCTAGAGCACTCTTGCAAGACAATGGACCCGATGACTAAGCAAAAGGAACAACTAGGTCTAGCAAGCGATTACTTAGACAAAGGATCAAAGCTAGCACTACGTTAAGCATAGGCGTTCGTCGCTCAAGAACAAGCGACGAACGATGAACGATGAAGAACGATCATCGTTAACCGATGATCGAGTATGAACGAACGACGAACGAACGATGAACGATCATGAACGAACATCGATGAACGATGAACGAACGATGAACGAGCATGAACGAACGAAGAACGTTCATCCAAGATCAAGGATGAACGATGAACTAGCATAAGCACATAACTACTACAAGAACGATGATATTCCATTGATAAAGAAATAAGTCTTACAAAGAGAGTAAAAGGATACAAGGGAATATACCCCAAACTCTCCAAGGGACTTGGGAGCCAAAAGGGCAGCCCAACTACTCAGCCTAAGCCTAACTAGAGAGCCCCTAGCTCTGGATGTGTGGAGGAGGGAATGAGCCTCTTGTGTTGTGTGTCTTCCAAGGGGAGGGGAGGGGGTACCCCTTTATTTATAGCCCTCAAAGGCGGTGGAATTGAGGCGGTTCCGTAGGTCGGTGGCATTGATTGCAGGTGGAACCGACCTCCTGAAGTCGGTTGCAAACCGCCATAAGAAGATGGACCCAGGGGGCCTCCCTGTCAGGTCGGCCGACCTAGGGTTTGGGGTCGGCCGACCTGGCCCTGGACCCCCCTGGGCTGGGCTTTGGCAGGTTGTCTCCCCTCGGCCTTTTAGCCTCTTTTCCAGGTGCGTGGCCTCAGTTGATATTCTGGGTGGTTCTGGGCCTTTAATCCTTGAATTATATTCCCGCGGCGAGCGTCGTTTGATGGACGTGTTGGAATCGTCGCCTTGGGCCTTGTTTACACCTGGAAATCCCTGTTTTCCACCTGCACATCCAAATCTAGAGGTACACGTGGAAATAGGTTATTTGATAACAAAATGCAAGTAACAAGTGTTAGTTCTTCCTTATTTATAGAGCTAATTGACGGTCAAAAACTGGGTCTAAGGACCGTCAACAACTCCCCCAAGCTGTCCTCCTTGCTCGTCCCGAGCAAGAAGTAGGACTTAGGATGTTGATCAGGAGTTGCTACAATGTTTCATATCTCATAGGTACCATGCACACAACAAAATACTCTCCTTTGAGTTGAAAAAGTTGGCATGGTAACTCACCCTTTACCTTACTCCTTATGGGGCGTATGGCTTTTTCCTTGTCTTGGGCGGTTGAGAGATAGAACGGTTATAACAGAGCACCAATCACTTGTCCATTGTTTGACTTTTATTTTCCGGAGGTTTTCAAAAGTTTTGAAATAAAGCAAAGTTCCTCAAATGATGCTCTCGAATCGCTCAATAAGTGTATATTCCTCACCAAGGCATTATTGTGTTGCCTCTTTGTCATCCTACTTCTAAGGCTTGTATGTGGGGCTCAAGGTAGGGATGATATGAGGCATACTTGCATCACACATATTGCCGAACCAAAAGAGTGGATCCATGGAGAATGCAAGTCATACAACCTTGATCAAGATGTGCATGTGTGTATATGGTGGTGGTGAGGTGGAAGAACTATACTCCTTTTTATTTGTTCCTTCTCTCTCTTTTTGAATTTTTTTTTGAGGAGAACATGGCTATCTTTCTTTCTTTCTTTTTCTCAACATTTTTCTTTCTTTCCCCCATTTTTTTTTTCATCATGCTCTACTTTTGTATGAGCAGGGGATTATTCTTTTTCTTTCTTTTGCATAGCCATGTCTCCAATGATAAATTTTGAGAGAGAGGTAACAATGAATTTTTGGAGTATTTATTTTGGTGGAAAGTGTGGTGGTATTGCTTAACTTCCAGTGTAGAAGTTTAGCATGCGAGGTGGAGTGTACGTGATCTTGATCATGAGAGTATGACAAGCTTCTCACTAGGGTCACACATTTTGATAAAGCTCAATGCAATGACAAGCAGCATATGTGTAAGGGTTTGCAATGTGAGAACAACATATGGCTTTGGTAGGAATTTTGATCATTGAGGAACTTTATCATTTTTTTTTTGTATTTTGTAAAATAAAACTCCGGAAGTCAAGTCTTACTTTGAACAAGATCATAGCAGCCCTATTTGTACCATATATCTCATATCTCACAACAACTTAGACTTAGACCAAGCACTATGCAGCCCACAAGTTTCAAGTTCTAGGTAAGCATAAGCCAAAAATCTCAAAACTTGGGAGAGCACTAAGTTGTGACTAGGTACAAACGAGAGATAAAACAGAGCAACTATTCATCATCTCAACATAAGGAAGGCTAAACACTCATACTCGCATATAGAGAGAAACTACGAAAAACTAGAAACCACACTAAAGACTATTTTTGTTCTTTTTAGTTTTGTCATTTTTATTTTATTTTCAGATTTATCATTTTTTTGTATTTTTCATATAAGGTGCAAGAACAAGCAAACAAAAGAAATAAAAGGATACAAGTTGCGATACATGATACCTTGGTGGGGGTATGGCATCCCCCCCAAGCTTGTTCTTGCTCATGGGTGACGTCGAGGATCGAACCCGGTGTGGCGAAAGTAAGCCAACATATCGGCTTGGCCCTGCTGCGTCATGTTGGTGAGGTTGGTGAGCTGGGCATTTGTGTTTTCTTGCCACTGGTGGGTCTGCAGGACGTGTTGGTTGAGAGTGTACTCAACGTCCTCTCCTCGAGTCTCGATGCGTCCCATTTGCTCGGTGAGCGCATTCATTTGCTGCTCGAGATATGGATCACGAGTTGCAGACGAACGTCGCCCACCGGCCCGCGGTGAGTAGGACGTCGAATCGGAGGAGATTTCCTCCCATTGCGCGCGGGGATGGTGCGTCCATTGGGCTTGGCCCGCACCCTGCTGCGACGAGCCGCCGACCTCAAATGGTGGTGGAGTGGTGTACCCACCAGGACCATACCCGGCGTGACCGTAGCTTGGCCCATATGCATAGGCCATGGGCTGCGGTGCGGGCATCCCGGTGTCGGCGGTCGGCTCCGGCCTGCGCGTCCTCCTGCGAGAAGAAGTACTCCTGCGTGCAGCCTCCTCTTTTTCTAGAGGTGTGGTTAGATTTTTACAGCCATACAAGCGAAGTTCCCGGTTAGGTAACGGGAATTCATTTGTATAACCGACATAATAAAATATGAGAGAATTATTTGGACCATGCTTAAGTGTATGACCTTGAATAAGATAATCCTCGGTGATAAGAGAGCGGGGTGTATCAATATAAGCAACATTAGCATCATGCAAAGCACCAACACCTGCAGCAATACGTGTAATCAACGAGGTGCACTCAATTGGTCCAGTCATTCTAAAATTTTCTAACCACTGAGAAATCATGGACATGACAGGAGCAATCTTTATTTTCTCAACCATAGCATAAAGAATTTTCAGATCATCCTCGCGCACAATCCTAATATCACTTCTAGGAAACAAGGTAATGCCAAGCCACATGTGCAACAAGCGCAAGGTAGGATGATGAATATGATTAGTTCGGGGTTTCTCACAAGTAGGAGATGCAGAAATTCTTTGCCAAAAAGCTAACTTTGAGTAACCCGGAATCGAACTATCAACATCAATAGTGCAGCGAGAATTAAAGCCGAGGCATTGACTAAGGATTTTCCATGTCAAATGATATTCCTCCCGGAAAAACCGAAAGGTAATACCGTCATCTACCACGCGTAGGGTGCATAAAAACTGCAGCGTAAGTAAGCGGGAACCCTGCTCATCTACACTTGCAAACTTATCCCACCCTATTGCTTTAAAGACTCGAGAAAATTCAGCATCCATACCAATCTTTTGCAGCAGTTCCGTATCAAATGCTCGCGTAGGAGCAAATGTACGGAGTCGGAGAGCTTCGTAGGCGCCCATCTCTTCGTCGCCCACCAAGTCGAGGTCGGTGTCGACGAGAAGACGATGCTCGGTGTTGGCTTGTTCCTCCGTTGCGGCTTCATGTTGAGGGCTTGACACTTGCTCGGTGGTGGTGCAGGCGCGAGTGCGAGGTCGAGATGAACCCGAACCGGTGCTCCCGGACCGGAGCAGCGAGGCGAAGGCCTTGCCGGCGCGCTTCATGCTGCAGCGAGGTCGAGCGAGAACGCAAGAACGAAAACTCCGAACGGGTTATGAAAACCAATCGATGAAACCGTCGGTGTTCTTGCAAGCGAGAAAACGCAACTCGGAAAACCAAACCAAATCAAAACTGCAAAGCAAACCAAGGGAGAAATGAGCACAATGGAAAGAACTCAATGAGGTAATGGAGTGAAGTGAGTTGAGGAGCAATGGAGTGAAGTGAGTTGAGGAGTGGAAATGAGAGTGTGAGAGGGAGAGAGCTTGTGGCCGGCCACCTCCTCATATACATGAGCCATAACGGCCATTTTCGAAAAGAGGAGAGGACAGGTGACTGTTGACGGCTCTTAGACCCAATATTTACCCGTCAACTAGCTGCGCTTTTTATAATGAAACAATCACCAAAGATAGACTTAGGTCTTTAAACTAATGATTTCCACGAGTCTTGGTGAATTTGTGAGTGCAGCTGCAATTCGTAGGAAAACGGGGAAAAGGAAGCATAAAAGGCCCATCCTGGAAACACCAATTTTCCCCGGAATAAAGAATTATCCAAATAAAGCCCAACTCCCGATAAAAAGACTTCAAGTCCACCCATAGCAGGTGGATCAGAGGAGAAGGCAACCAGGGGAAGCCACCTGAGAAGGCCCAGGCCCAGAGGGGCCAGCCACAGGTCGGCCGACCCCAAACCCTAGGTCGGCCGACCCCCTGTGGTGGCCCCAATGGCCCATCTTCCTATGGCGGTTCGCCACCGCCTTCCAAAGGTCGGTTCTACCTGCAATCAATGCCACCGACCTAAGGAACCGCCTCAAGTTGCCGACCTTCTTGGGCTATAAATAAAGGGTACCCCCCTCCTCCAAAACACATCACAAGACACAAGTCATTCCACTCCCATCCAGGCCAAGGGCCTCTTGTACAGTAGTAGAATAGAGGAGAGGGCAAGGATCAAGAGAGGGATAGCTTTCCTTTTAGTTATTTCCTTATCTTGTACCCTTGGCGGATATTTATCTTATTACTAGTTCATCGTTCGTTCTTCGTTCGTTCGTCGTTCGTTCATCGTTCTTCGTTCGTTCTTAGTTCGTTCGTCGTTCGTTCATCGTTCGTCGTTCGTTCTTGGTTCGTTCATCGTTCGTCGTTCGTTCGTCGTTCGTTCATAGTACGAACCTTGTTCTTATTCGTAAGATTAGTATTCGTGGTGTTATTGATCTAGTGAGCTTTACATACTAGTCGTTATTCTTGTTATACTTGTTTACGGGATCATCGCTCCGCGAGGGGTGCTCTAGCCTTCCAGATTGGTACCAGGACCGGGGTAGAGTAGTAATCGACGGCATAGGCGTGGTGCCTAGGCTAGAGGTTACCTTTGTTTGCAGCGTGCCCCACGGTTTGTAGAGGTAGGCGGCAGGTGGTGACAGCCCTGTCCGTCCCTTGTAATCCTCCACGTTCGGGTTCGTCGTAGAGCTACAGGCTGGCGTGACTTGGCAGACCAGGTCTATACCAGTGCCCGAAGTAAACGAGTAGAACTAGAGTGCGATCGTCCTGCGGGACAGCTAGATCTTTATTCATCCTCTCGATCCTATACTACTGCCATTCTTGTGTGTCCTTGGGTAAAACTAACCTTGCTGCAGATTATCACCGTTCCTTGGGGAAAACAAATACGATACCTTGGAATACTCCCGGGTGAAGTGCTACAACGGTATTCCGTGCGCTTGCGGATTTATTCGTGGTGTAAGAAATACCAACAAGCATTTCTGGCGCCGTTGCCGGGGAACGGTTGCTAATTCTGTAGCGGACCAGGTTTGCCCTCGTAACTTATCTTTACATTTCCCGTTCAATTAAATTAAAAAAAAAATTACACACATGGAGTCATCACCCACAATCCAATCTTTTTCCACTCCACGGGGCGAGCTCTTAGAGCCACCATGTCATCTCAACTTGTTGTTTCAACAAGCTATGAGCTCAGCCCCAGTTTTATTTCTTTGATCAAAGGACTTTCTTTCTCTGGTTTTAAAAATGAAAATCCTTTTGAACACTTGCGAGAGTTTGAGCAATTGTGTGCATGCCGATTGATCAATGGCATGACACATGAAACTTTAAAGTGGAAATTGTTTTCTTCTCTCTCAATGGGAAGGCGAAGCAATGGTACACTTACACCGCTAAGAGAGTGAACGGTGATTGGAAAGAATTGCGAGACAAATTTTGTCTAGCATTTTTTCCCGTATCTCGTATCACTGCTCTACGCGCGGAAATAATTAACTTTCACCAAGAGGAGGAAGAAACCCTTAGTGCGGCATGGATACGGTTCTGTTCATTAACAGATTCCGGTCCAGAGTTATTGCTCCCAGAACCCGTTCTTTTGCAACATTTTTATTCAGGGTTGAGCAAGGACTCCGCACTTTATCTTGACACGGCTGCCGGTGGTTCTTTTTCTCATAAGACCATAGCGGAAGCAAAAGATTTGCTAGAAAGAATTGTTGAAAATACACCTTTTTCCGCTGAAATACCCGAGGAGCCGGAGTCAAAAGATGAGGAACTCATTGTGGAAACACAACAAAAGGTGTCTACCTTGGTAGACCCAACATCCGAGTCCTCATCTGATTCCCGAACAATGACAGAGGATGATGAACCTCTTGAGTTCCCATTTGAGTTTGAGGAAGAAATTTTTGAAGATTTTGGAAACACCTCGAACTATTTGTTTCAAAAGAGACCGCCTGTTCCTTTGCCGCCTCCCGAACCAATTGAAAAAGAATATCTTGTGGAGACTGTTCGGGAGCTTACTTCAATCATGAGCGATGAATGGTTGAGGGAGAATGAGCTATCCATGGATATCATTCGGCTCTGCCCTCCCTCAACCAACATATGCTGCTCCATCAAAGGAACCAAGTGGATGCACTCTACAACCCTCTTGTTGGTGCCAATATCCTCTCCGACACATACGCGTTGTCAATCTTTGGCAACCGACCATGGACATCAACAAACAAACTCCTCAAGCACCCATCAGGCCATATTCTTGAGAGTTTGGGGATTGTCAGAAATGTGACTCTCTATTATGAAGACCTTGAGGTTATCCTGGATTTCTACGTCTTCGAAGTCCCAAACTTCAACATAATGATCGGGCATCCCATAGAAAAATTCCTCATTGATGCCCCATCATTTGGAAACCTCAATTTCACCCTCGGAAAAGAGTCATTCTCCATTCCAATTACCACCTCACGAAACACTCTTTCCGATGAACCACTTGAGGAATATCAAGTGGAGGAGGTCATGGCTATTTTTCCTCACATGGACCCCGAGTTAGCCTTGGAAGAAGATGCACAAGACTTTATCTTAGAAGAAGCCGACTCGGAGGACACCTTTGAGCTACCACAACCACACACACCACCACGCCACCCTCCCATTGATCTTAAAGCGCTACCTCCTGGTTTGCGCTATGCTTTCTTGCACGGAGATCCGCAAGCTCCCGTCATCATAAGTGACAAGCTTTCGGAAGAAGAAACCACCAAACTCATAGCCGTGCTTGAAAAACATCGCTCCGTTCTTGGCTACTCACTTGAAGACCTAAAAGGGATCAGCCCCGCTCTCTGCACCCATCGCATTCCCACAGATCCTGAAAGTGCACCTTCAAGGGAACCTCAAAGGAGGCTGAATAATGCGATGAGAGAAGTTGTGAAGAAAGAGGTCTTGAAGCTATTACACGCCGGGATCATCTATCCTGTTCCTCACAGTGATTGGGTGAGCCCCGTACAAGTGGTACCCAAGAAAGGAGGTATGACGGTTGTTCATAATGATAAAAATGAACTTATTCCTCAACGAACCGTCACGGGGTGGCGAATGTGCATTGATTACCGAAAACTTAACAAGGCTACAAAGAAAGATCATTTTCCGCTGCCCTTCATCGATGAGATGTTGGAACGGTTGGCAAATCATTCTTTCTTCTGTTTCCTTGATGGGTATTCGGGATATCATCAAATTCCCATCCACCCCGACGATCAAAGTAAGACCACTTTCACATGCCCGTATGGAACTTATGCTTATCGTCGCATGTCTTTTGGTTTGTGCAATGCACCTGCCTCGTTCCAACGTTGCATGATGTCTATTTTCTCTGATATGATCGAAGAAATTATGGAAGTCTTTATGGATGATTTCTCTGTTTATGGAAAACCTTCGATCATTGCTTAGAAAATTTAGACAAGGTCTTACAGAGATGCCATGAGAAGGACCTGGTACTTAATTGGGAAAAGTGCCACTTCATGGTCCGAGAGGGCATAGTTCTTGGACACCTTGTGTCCGAGAGAGGCATAGAGGTGGACAAAGCAAAAATAGAAGTTATAGAAAAGCTTCCGCCTCCTGTGAATATCAAGGGTGTTCGTAGTTTTCTGGGTCATGCTGGTTTTTATCGTCGCTTCATAAAAGATTTTTCTCAAATTGCACGACCCCTTACGAACTTGCTTGCTAAGGATGCACCCTTTGATTTCAATGATGACTGCATGCATGCCTTTGCTACTCTTAAGAATGCACTCATCTCTGCTCCAATCATTCAACCCCCTGATTGGACGCTTCCTTTTGAAATAATGTGTGATGCTAGTGATTATGCTGTGGGGGGCAGTTCTTGGTCAAATGAAAGACAAAAAGCATCATGCAATTTCTTATGCTAGCAAAACTTTGACTGGAGCTCAGTTGAATTATACTACCACTGAGAAAGAGCTCCTTGCCGTTGTTTTTGCTTTTGACAAGTTTAGATCTTACTTAGCTGGAGCAAAAGTTATCGTTTACACTGATCATGCTGCTTTGAGATATCTGCTTGCTAAGAAAGATGCTAAACCTCGTCTCATAAGATGGATCCTTCTGCTCCAAGAGTTTGATCTTGAAATTAAAGATAAGAAGGAGTAGAAAATTCTGTAGCAGATCATTTGTCGCGTATGCAGTTCACTAACTTGCAGGAGTTACCCATAAATGACTTCCTACGCGACGACATGCTACTGAAAGTGACGGATTCGCACCCTTGGTACGCCGACATTGTGAACTTCATCGCCACAGGATACGTACCACCAGGGGCGGATAAAAGAAGATTGATTTATGAAAGTCGCCGTCACTTATGGAATGAACCATACCTCTATCGTGTCTGCGCCGATGGACTGCTTAGGCGATGTGTGCCCACTCCCGAGAGCACACAAATCATTGAAAAATGCCATGCAGCCCCATACGGTGGACACTATGGTGCCTTCCGTACCCAAGCAAAGATCTGGCAAAGTGGATTCTTCTGGCCAACCATGTATGAAGATACAAAAGAATTCATTAGAAGATGCCCACAATGCCAGAGATTTGGAGGCATCACAGCACGAGATGCCATGCCCCTCACATACAACCTTCAAGTCGAACTCTTCGATGTATGGGGCATTGACTTCATGGGACCATTCGTGAAGTCCCAAGATTGTGAATACATATTGGTGGCAGTGGATTACGTATCCAAATGGGTAGAAGCTATGCCATGCCGAGCTGCCGACTCCAAACACGCTCGCCGGATGTTCCACGAGTTTATCTTTCCAAGGTTTGGAACTCCGAGAATGGTGATAAGCGACGGAGGGTCTCACTTCATTGATAAGACCTTCCGTAGCTTTCTAAGAGAGCTTGGAGCAAAGCACAACATTGCCACTCCATACCATCCTCAAACAAATGGGCAGGCCGAAACATCCACAAACAAATCAAGCGGATCCTGCAGAAAACAGTCTTGGAAATGGGGAAGGGATGGAAGAACAAGCTACCCGATGCACTATGGGCATATAGAACAGCCTACAAGACACCCATAGGCATGTCACCATACCAACTCGTCTATGGAAAAACGTGCCATTTGCCAGTCGAGTTGGAACATAAAGCATATTGGGCCATGAGAACTTGGAACATGGATATGAAAGGAGCTGGGTGGAGAAGAAAAATGGAGATAGCTGAGTTAGAAGAATGGAGAGACAAAGCATATCACAACTCAGCCATCTACAAGGAGCGAACAAAGCGCTGGCATGACCGGCGAATAAAGATAAAAGAATTCAAAGTTGGAGACAAGGTGTTGCTCTTCAATTCAAGGGTAAAACTCTTCGGGCATGGAAAATTGAGAAGAAAATGGAACGGACCATACACCATCATCGACACGTCGACTCATGGAGCAATCACACTCCAGGACGACGGAGGTAATGTATTCAAGGTAAATTGTCAGCGCCTTAAAATTTATCTTGAGCCCGAAGCAAATAAAGATTTCGATGTCATGCACCTAATTGATTTAAATATCTTTTCTTGACCTCTGCATCGAAATATCCTTCTATACCCTGCATATTCCGAAGATACCTTCCCCAACAAAACTCCACGAAAAACAGAAAGGCCAGAGCCTGCCAAGGCAGGTCGGCCGACCTGGCTACCAGGGTCGGCCGACCTCCTCTGGCAGCCACTGCCTTCCATCTTTTGCTCCTTTTGCCACCCAACCCTTCCCTTTCTTGTTCACCTATGCCTTGGAAATAAATCTTTCGTTTCTTCGTCGGGAGAGGGAAAACCACTATAAATACAACCCATTGCACCCCCTCTCCATTCGTCTCTTTCAAAACTCCACTCCTTGAACCAAAACCTTCACCTCAGCCATGAGCAACTTGTACAACCCTTCCTACTTCCTCAACATAGAGGAAATCGATGAGCCTTCATCCAAACGCTCGAAGAAGGAAGGAAACCTATCTTGGCTCTCCGAGGAAGAACATGTGAACAAGTACGTCAAGGCTCTTGACTTGGCTTGCGAAAAAATCATAGATCTAGAGCTTCACATCGCTACGGCGAAGATGGAAAGAGATGAAGCAAGGCACCTCTCCATGTGCCTCACCTCTGGAGGGGCAGAGTGCTGCAGGGCCTTAAAGGCGATAGAAGATGCGAAGGAAAAACTAAGGAACAAGAAAGAATAAATAGAATAAGAATAGGCGCTTTTGTTTATTTCCTTTTTCATTCCAATTTCCCTTCCAATTGTAATGCGCCTATCAGTTCAGTTTATAATTCAATCAATGATAGTGCTCCCCGGGCTTGCATACCGGTAGAGCAATATTTGTGTTTCCATATCTTTGTCGTTTTTTAAGGAAACAGGCAAAAAGGCAAGTGTGGGGGGGAACATCGCCATATCTGGAACAATCACAACCAAATCATCCAGAACCATACGAGGCAACTCAGGAGCGACCAACACGCGAAATACCAGAACCTGTGGGGTCCAGGCCAGGTCGGCCGACCCCACCATAAAAAGGAGTACAAATAATTTTCCACTTCATACCACCACCACACATGCACATCTTGATCAGATTGTATGACTTGTTTTCTCCATTGGATCCAGTCTTTGACTTAGCAATAAAAGAGACACTAGTATGCTCCACGTTACCCTACCTTGAGCTCCACAAATGCCTGATCAAACACAAGGAGGGGAGAGGCAAAATCATGGCCCTTGAGAGGAAAATACATAAACACCATGAGCGACTTGAGAGAGTCATTTGAGGAGCATGAAACTATGTTTTTGTTTCTGAAAATTATGCAAAAATCCCAAGGTACTTGACAGGGAAGGCGAGGTGATTTGAGACATGACCGTTCCACTTATCAATCATCCAAGGAATGCATGTTAGACACCTCAAAGTTCACAGGTATGAAGTGTGGCTTGCAATAACTTGTGTGCAGGCTCTCTTTTATGAGGATGAGTATCTCCCGCCTTATGCTCGCAACTTTACTCGAGGACGAGCAAAGAGCTAAGTGTGGGGGAGTTGTTGACGGCTCTTAGACCCAATATTTACCCGTCAACTAGCTGCGCTTTTTATAATGAAACAATCACCAAAGATAGACTATAGGTCTTTAAACTAATGATTTCCACGAGTCTTGGTGAATTTGTGAGTGCAGCTGCAATTCGTAGGAAAACGGGGAAAAGGAAGCATAAAAGGCCCATCCTGGAAACACCAATTTTCCCCGGAATAAAGAATTATCCAAATAAAGCCCAACTCCCGATAAAAAGACTTCAAGTCCACCCATAGCAGGTGGATCAGAGGAGAAGGCAACCAGGGGAAGCCACCTGGGAAGGCCCAGGCCCAGAGGGGCCAGCCACAGGTCGGCCGACCCCAAGCCCTAGGTCGGCCGACCCCCTGTGGTGGCCCCAATGGCCCATCTTCCTATGGCGGTTCGCCACCGCCTTCCAGAGGTCGGTTCTACCTGCAATCAATGCCACCGACCTAAGGAACCGCCTCAAGTTGCCAACCTTCTTGGGCTATAAATAAAGGGGTACCCCCCTCCTCCAAAACACATCACAAGACACAAGTCATTCCACTCCCATCCAGGCCAAGGGCCTCTTGTACAGTAGTAGAATAGAGGAGAGGGCAAGGATCAAGAGAGGGATAGCTTTCCTTTTAGTTATTTCCTTATCTTGTACCCTTGGCGGATATTTATCTTATTACTAGTTCATCGTTCGTTCTTCGTTCGTTCGTCGTTCGTTCATCGTTCTTCGTTCGTTCTTAGTTCGTTCGTCGTTCGTTCATCGTTCGTCGTTCGTTCTTGGTTCGTTCATCGTTCGTCGTTCGTTCGTCGTTCGTTCATAGTACGAACCTTGTTCTTATTCGTAAGATTAGTATTCGTGGTGTTATTGATCTAGTGAGCTTTACATACTAGTCGTTATTCTTGTTATACTTGTTTACGGGATCATCGCTCCGCGAGGGGTGCTCTAGCCTTCCAGATTGGTACCAGGACCGGGGTTAGAGTAGTAATCGACGGCATAGGCGTGGTGCCTAGGCTAGAGGTTACCTTTGTTTGCAGCGTGCCCCACGGTTTGTAGAGGTAGGCGGCAGGTGGTGACAGCCCTGTCCGTCCCTTGTAATCCTCCACGTTCGGGTTCGTCGTAGAGCTACAGGCTGGCGTGACTTGGCAGACCAGGTCTATACCAGTGCCTGAAGTAAACGAGTAGAACTAGAGTGCGATCGTCCTGCGGGACAGCTAGATCTTTATTCATCCTCTCGATCCTATACTACTGCCATTCTTGTGTGTCCTTGGGTAAAACTAACCTTGCTGCAGATTATCACCGTTCCTTGGGGAAAACAAATACGATACCTTGGAATACTCCCGGGTGAAGTGCTACAACGGTATTCCGTGCGCTTGCGGATTTATTCGTGGTGTAAGAAATACCAACAGTGACCGTTGGGGCAAAGGGGAGCGCGCCCAACGGCAACCATGGGTCGGCCGACCTGCCAAGTGGGGTCGGCCGACCCCCTGTGGGGTCCACTTGCTTCCCTCTTTGGCCCGCAGCCCCCAACGGCCAAATGGAGATTGACCATGGTTGCTATGTCCAGAAACTCCTCAAAAATATTTGCTCAAAAAGATTTCCAAATAAAAGGTTGCCTCGAATTCAAAATTTTTCGAAAAAATTCAAAAATCGACATGTTGATGAAAAATTTCAACATGCAAAAATATTTTTGGCTTTTCCATGATGATACAAGGGTGGTCCAAAAATTTCATCCAAGATGAGTCATTTTGAACGCAAAAGTATTTTTGAAAATTTTGATTTTTAAATGCATGGCGAGGGAAAAATTCAAATATGCTGGCGGAAAAGTCCAAATAAATTTTTGGTGGAGGAAATAAATATGCAAAGTGGTTTGGAAAGAAATCCAAATGCAAATGTGGTGGAAAAGTTCAAAAAGAAAAGAGAATCAAACCGAATGATAATGCCGGTTTTCCTGGCGGCCAGGGCCGTGTCGTTTAAAGTCCGACGGGCTAAGACTTCTCCAACGGGTTTAGCTTGGTGGCGCGGACCCGATCCTTGGAGATGGGATGTAGAGGGCTGCGCCTTGACTTGCCACACTTGTTTCATCTTTGGTGGTGTAGGTGGCTTTTCGGACTTTGGGACGGGTTTCTTGGCCCATAATCCCGGCCTTGTGGTCGCAGGTTTCTTTGGTTGAAACTGCGATGGATTCTCAATCTTTGCCAAGCTCTTCCATAGAGCAATGAGGCTGTCCGTTTTCCTGGCTGTCACTTCAACTTCTTGAATGTTGGAGGTGTTTGGCCCATACTTGACCTTGATCATCGAGCATTGTTCTTTCCGAGGTTGGAACTCGAACTTCTCCTCCTTCCCATTGATGTAGAGGCGGATTTCTCCAACTCCAACATCAATTTGGGCCTTTGTGGTGCTAAGGAAGGGACGTCCCAAGATGAGGGGCGTTTCCTTATCAATATCCATGTCAAGCACCACAAAGTCGACGGGGATGAAGCTACCCCGGATTTTCACCGGAATATCTTCGGCGATGCCCGCCGGGTAGCGGATGGATGAATCTGCTAGTTGCAGCCGCATGGGAGTAGGAGTTAAGTCAGTGTGGCTCAATTGATCGAAGACCTCCTTGGGCATCACGCTAACACTTGCCCCAAGGTCGCATAGAGCGTTGTTGAAGTGGTGTGTCCCAATAGAGCATGATATGGTGGGACATCCAGGATCTTTCTTCTTTTCAGGAAGTTTGTTGAGTATAGCAGCGCTACACTCCTCAGTGAGCTTGATCGTTTCTGTGGTGGGCAAGGGTCGCTTGTTGTTGAGGATGTCCTTGAGATAACGTGCATAGGTGGGTACTTGTATCATATCCATCAAGGGCACGTTGACATGAATCTTCTGAATTGTCTCAACAAATCGGGCGAATTGCTCATCCACATTTCTCTTCTTGGTGCGGTGCGGGAATGGCATGATGTTTGTATCTTGGAAGTCCAATGGTGCTTGCCTCCCGTCATCTTCCTTAGGCTCACTTTCTTCTTTTTCTTGATCTTTAGATGGTCCTTCTTCTTCTTCTTGTTCGTTCCTGTTCTTCCCTGCATGGTTAGGATATGGCGGGTCGCGAGTGGATTTTCCTCCCCTCGTGGTGACCGCATTAACATTTTCACAAGTAGGAACAAGAGCAGCAAGCTGAGCTAACTGAGTTTCTATCATTTTATTAAAGCTCAACTGATTTTTGAAAGCGGAAGAAAGACCTTCTAATTTTGAATTTAAACTTTCTAAACTTTGATCATTGGCAGCAAGCTTTTTGTTGATTGATT
This sequence comes from Eragrostis nindensis, assembly GCA_012490785.1. Taxonomy (NCBI): domain Eukaryota; kingdom Viridiplantae; phylum Streptophyta; class Magnoliopsida; order Poales; family Poaceae; genus Eragrostis; species Eragrostis nindensis. The sequence goes on from JAAXCT010000028.1 coordinate 128,024, forward strand.
CGTTGATTTTAGCTTGGCCATAAACCAAATCTTTCAAAGAAGGCTGATTATTATTAAAACCAGAGAAATTATTACCTCCTTGATAAGATTGGCGGTTTTGGTTAAAACCTTGACCTCCACTTGGACGATACCCATTGTTGTTGTTCATGTAGAATGCTTCTTCATGGATATGGTTGGGGCAGTCCTTCCCCATATGGCCAGTGTTGCCACATTCCTCACACGTGATGCGTGAGTCAAGTGAACGAACACTACCCTGCGTGTTGAAGTCGTCCAAGCGCTTCATGACGAGGTCGAGTTTGGCGGACAATAAGTCCACCTCCTTGATAGGGTGTACGCCTTTAGAGCGTGGTTGGAGACGTTCATCGCTCCACCCTTGATTGGAGACCATCTTCTCAATAAGTTCTTTAGCTTGAGCAACGGTCATTGAGAAGAAGGCTCCTCCAGCAGCGGCATCCATATGTCCACGGGTTGTTGGTGTCAACCCGTTGTAGAAATGTTGAAGAATGAGCCATTCTTCCATCCCGTGGTGTGGGCAGGCGGATATGTAATCTTGGAGCCTATCCCACGCCTCGGCGATGGTTTCATTGTTGGCTTGCTGGAAGCTTGATATTCTTCCACGAAGGGCATTGGTTTTACCCAACGGGAAAAACTTTGCGAGGAACGCGGTAGAACAGCGGTCCCAAGTGTCAATGCTAGCATGATTGGCATAGAACCATTGTTTCGCCTTCCCAAGGAGGGAGAGGGGAAACAAACGAAGTCGAATGGCATCTTGGTTGACTCCGGCGGTTGCCGATGTGTTGCATATCTCAAGGAATTGCTGGAGATGAGTGTTGGCGTCCTCCGTGGCCTTTCCACAAAAGGGAATGGCCTGCACCATAGTGATTAGGCTTGATTTGACTGCAAACCCTGCGTCACCGGCGTTGACATTGGGCCCAACGGGAACATTGGCAACGGAGGGAGCAGAGTAGTCACGGAGGGTCCTTTGATCAGCCATGTCAATAAGTGATGATGGTGCGGATGATGTGGGTTCGTCTGTCGGGAGTGTCGCTTGTGAGGGAGAGTCGACGCGGGGTCGGACTTTCCTTACAAGCGACTCTGGATTATCAACGAAGTTTTCCGGCAAGTTGAATCCACGCATACACTATCCTGTTTTCACATCAAAGAGAGAAAACAGATCAAGGTTAGCCTGCAATGGAAATGGTTAAATCACATCAAGTGTAATCATGAGTAATCATTGTATACACTTGTCAACAATTGTCTTCCCCGGCAACGGCGCCAGAAATGCTTGTTGGTATTTCTTACACCAAACAGAAAACACCACCTTAGGCTGGTTAGGCCTAGAGTGAATATTCCCGGTTCGGCGCCAGAAATACCTGGGGTTAAGTTACTTGCTTAGGATACATAATAATCCACAACTAGCAACGAGTGCCAGATATGTATTATTAGTATTTAATCATAAAAGATAATCCGCAAGCGCACGGATAACCCGTTGTAGCATTTCACCCGAGAGTATTCCAGGGTATCGTTATTTATATTTTCCCAAAGGAAGACGTGGTTGACAAGTGTGTACTTATACTCATGGTGTTACAAATGATAGATCATAACCAATATCCAAATACAGGGGTAAGGCAATGTATGGATAGAGGATAGTGCGACACACACAGCAGGCATTTCCACTCTCTGATAAAAGGCGAGAGGCGGCTCTAAGCTAGACTAAGGTTAAGTAAGAAGAACTGCTACTCCTAATGTACATCGTCAAGTAGCGTGCGTAGCATCTACCTATAGCCTAAGCTGCACACAAGCCAAGACTAAGCTGTTCTACTGCCAAGCCATCATCGGGAGATCCAGCGATCAGAGTCTGCCCCAATCTCCGGACATTTCATATATACTCCTACGCCATACCCGAACGTGGAGGATTACAAGGGACGGACAGGGCTGTCACCACCTGCCGCCTACCTCTACAAACCGTGGGGCACGAACACGCATCCAAGGGTGGAAAGGAAGCCCTAGCACCATGCTAGCGTAACTAACCACAACTCTAGATCCCTCGAGGCACCTCGCAAGGCGATAAACCTAGAGCACTCTTGCAAGACAATGGACCCGATGACTAAGCAAAAGGAACAACTAGGTCTAGCAAGCGATTACTTAGACAAAGGATCAAAGCTAGCACTACGTTAAGCATAGGCGTTCGTCGCTCAAGAACGAGCGACGAACGATGAACAATGAAGAACGATCATCGTTAACCGATGATCGAGTATGAACGAACGACGAACGAACGATGAACGATCATGAACGAACATCGATGAACGATGAACGAACGATGAACGAGCATGAACGAACGAAGAACGTTCATCCAAGATCAAGGATGAACGATGAACTAGCATAAGCACATAACTACTACAAGAACGATGATATTCCATTGATAAAGAAATAAGTCTTACAAAGAGAGTAAAAGGATACAAGGGAATATACCCCAAACTCTCCAAGGGACTTGGGAGCCAAAAGGGCAGCCCAACTACTCAGCCTAAGCCTAACTAGAGAGCCCCTAGCTCTGGATGTGTGGAGGAGGGAATGAGCCTCTTGTGTTGTGTGTCTTCCAAGGGGAGGGGGTACCCCTTTATTTATAGCCCTCAAAGGCGGTGGAATTGAGGCGGTTCCGTAGGTCGGTGGCATTGATTGCAGGTGGAACCGACCTCCTGAAGTCGGTTGCAAACCGCCATAAGAAGATGGACCCAGGGGGCCTCCCTGTCAGGTCGGCCGACCTAGGGTTTGGGGTCGGCCGACCTGGCCCTGGCCCCCCCTGGGCTGGGCTTTGGCAGGTTGTCTCCCCTCGGCCTTTTAGCCTCTTTTCCAGGTGCGTGGCCTCAGTTGATATTCTGGGTGGTTCTGGGCCTTTAATCCTTGAATTATATTCCCGCGGCGAGCGTCGTTTGATGGACGTGTTGGAATCGTCGCCTTGGGCCTTGTTTACACCTGGAAATCCCTGTTTTCCACCTGCACATCCAAATCTAGAGGTACACGTGGAAATAGGTTATTTGATAACAAAATGCAAGTAACAAGTGTTAGTTCTTCCTTATTTATAGAGCTAATTGACGGTCAAAAACTGGGTCTAAGGACCGTCAACAGACTCAAGCTAGCATCTACACCAAGCCAACACTTGCTTGGTCTATCATGTCCTTAGCCTTGATCCATCTTCAACCTTGACTCCATCAAGTTCTCGATCCGAATCGTCGAGGCAACCAATCACCAAGTCGTCGATAGATAGAGTATGTGAGACGACACTTCTTTGACATGACCATTTGAATATCCTACAAGGAAATGTTAGTCACATCAATATGGTCACCCAATCACCAAAACATTCATACCTTTGGGGTTTCCGAACTCCAATGGTCATGAAGCTTACAATCTCCCCCTTTTTGGTGATTGGTGACAACACATATCAAAAGATATCAAAAGATATATAATGAAATGCGTAAGAGTGATCTAGAAGATTGGATATGAAATGAAGAACAAGTAAAACGGAGAACTAGGTAGTCATAGCTCAAAAGGTATCACCTGCAAAATAGAGTTAAAGCACATGGGTGATATATATAGTATATATGGAGTAAAACATGAGCTATGACCACAACTCTGTGATGATAAGATTATAAGATATTCCTGCAAAGGCAAGTGAGTGCACATATCATCACAGAAAGAGGAAACCTGGCAAGATAGATATAAATAAGCGCATCCAGGTAAGCATGCACAAACTCAGTAAATATACCAGAGCAATATACAAGATATATAGATAACGAGCAAGTGTATGTAAATGAAACCAAGTGTATTCTTGATGAGCTAAACACAAGTAAAAGCAAATCAAGCTCAACAAGAACCACGAAGTACCAAAGGAATATACAAATGAAGTACCAAAAGGTCTCCCCCTGGACAAAAGCTGTCTCACACTCCCCTGGACACAAGATCACTCCACTACTCCCCCTAGACCTATACAAGATCTCTATCTCTCTCCCCCTTTGGCACCAATGACCAAAAAGAGAAGGAAGGAAAGAGAAAACTACTGTCCTACGTGTCGGAGGCTGGAGGAGGTGCAGTGGCAGCAGGTGCTGAAGAACTGGTAGAAGGCTGAGCACTGTCCTGCTGCTGCTGAGAAGGTGGCACTGGAGGTGTCCAAGTCCAAGTCCGCGGCATCCCCAAGGTCTCCTGAGGCTGAAAGAGTGGTGTGTACGGAACAAGCTGCCTGTGAGCTATCCCAGGAGAGTCTGTCTGAAGCAGGGTCTGCTCAAGCTGTGTCGCGTACTCAACTGCCTCTGAGTCTGAAGCTGAGTGGACTGAAGGAGAGGGTGAGCGACTGGGGGTCCAAGTGAAACTGCCAGTAGGAGAGAGTGCCTTGGACGGTGGATCCTGTCCTGCAGCGAGAGCCTCATCTATCTCCTGGCGAGTGTACCCAAAATCAGTAAGATCCACTGTGTACTCGACAACCCGAGACAGAGTAGGTGTCCTGGGAGACTCTGTCTGCTGTACTGCTGCTGTCTCAGCTGTAGTAGACACGACCTCTGCCTGTGAAGCTGTAAGAACTGAGTCAGTCTGCACAGAGGCGGTCTGTGCTACTGTGTCGAAGTCAAGAGTACGAGCTGGCAGTGGTGACACAAAGAAGGGACTCGTCAGCTGAAGCGGTGAGAAGCTCGGAGCTGTAGTAGCTAGTAGGGCTGACGGAGTCATGGAGAGGCCTGGTGAAGAAAAGTACTGCTGAGAAGGTCCTGCCGCTCCAGTCAAACCAGCAAACGTGGACGTCGACGGTCCCACCGTAGGTGCACCAGCAGGTGAGATGGGAGCCGTGAGTAAGGTGCTGAAATACTGTCCCTGACTGGATGACTGTCCTCCCTGTGTCTGAGCAAACTGCTGCTGCTGCTGCTGCTGTAGCTGCTGAAACTATACTGTATCTGGTGGCAGCACACCTGGGAAAGTGATAGGCGGGAAAGACGGGAGTCCTGACAATGCCTGTCCGAAAAGACGAAGAGTCTGAGCAATCGCCTCAAAACCAGTGAATAGCGACGACAAGCCAGAGGCCATCTCCCTCTGAGTGAGTACAACACTGTCTAGCATCTGTCGATCCCTCTCCCTATCCTCTCGCTGACTCTGGATCTCTCTACGGATAGCTGCAAGCTCTGCACGTAGTACTGAGTCTGTCTGAGCGGGAGCTGTAGCTGAGCCTGAAGGTCCTGCTCTAGAGTCCGGAGTCACGTCCTCAGGAATGGACTCCATATGGCTACCAGTGTGGATATGCTGCTCTGTCTCGGTAGCCGTGTCACCTAGGCCCTGTGAAGAACTCCCCTGTGAAGCTGACTCCCGGGCAGCAACCCGTCTGTCGGAGGCAGGTAGGGGTGTGTACGCTGTGGTCACCTTGAACAGCTCATCGTAGTCCTCCTGAGACAACAACTGTAGCCTCCTCAGAATATAGCAGATCAGTGGTGCGAAGGCTAAGTGTCTGGCAGCTATGCTCTCTGCAATGACATCCTCCATCTGGCACAGTATCAGATCAACCAAATCAAAGCCTCTGTGCCTCAGCATCAACATCACAACCCACTGAGCAAGGATGGAGAACTGATCTCTGTATCCACTCCTGGGAACTATCGTCCTGCTCAGTATACTCCTGAGAACCCTGCCCTCATGTGTAAGTCTGGTGTGAGCTCGACTGAAGTTCTCCGGGTGAGGTGGAGGGAAAGCAATGCTCATATCAACATCTGAAGGTAAGTGTCCCCCAAGAGGTCTGCGGGGAGGCTCCATCCCTGGGTGAGCAAGCGGGAACACTCTGGTCTCGTGCTGGATGGTCTCAAGGGCCTCAACGAGGTCCTCCCTCGTCACTCTGTGGGGCTGTCCTCTGAGCATAAACCATATAGCTGAGCGGTCTGGCGCTATCCACAGAGAAGCGTAGAAATCCATCACTATATCATAATCCCAACGCATCTGAGTGGTGATGATCTCCTCGAGGCCCGGGATAAAAGATAGGTGCTGTGTGAAATCCGTCCCGGCACCTCTGCTGGCAGCCTCTATGCTGCAGTGCTGGTGAGTAACAAAGAGCTTATCAGGACCATCTGTCCGCAGTCTACTCCTCAAACCAGCTGCTATCCTCTGCTGAAGAAGGGTCCAGAAACGACCTCCTGCCTGTGGGTCTCTCCTGGCAGGTACCCAAGTCTCCTCAGCAACTCTCCTAAACTTCTTGAGGACGGGGCCTGGCAGCCTAAGAGCGTCCTCAGCAAGCACGTCCCTGAGTGTGGCACTCCTGTCAAGAGCATAGAACTTGACTGCCATCCTCTGTCTGTCAGCCTCTGTGACCTCGTCACCTGAGTGGGAACTCTCCTATGCCTCTGACTCTGGCTGCTCCTGCGCGGTCCTCGACGTACCAACCTCACGGGTGGACGGAGTCCGCTGCACTGTAGCTCTAGCCCTGGAAGACCTCCTCGGAGTCTCCCCCTGTCGTCCAGCAGGTGTGTCTCTGATCCTGAAGGCTGTGTCCCTGCCAGCTGGTATATCAACATCTGCTGCCCTGAGAGATCGATCCCACTCTGGATCACCAGTCTTCTGCTTCTTCTTCTGGGCTGCTCTACAAGCTTGGCCTTGCCCCTGTCACGATCTCCTCTGCCCCTGCCTCTGCCTCTGCCAGAACCTCCTGCCATAACAGCTGACTGGCCTGCAGACTAGATAGGGCGAGTGAGCTTGGCTCACCAACCCGTCCACTGACAAGCTGACTGCCAAAGATGGGACTAAGGGCTTGGCCCTCAATCCGTCCACTGTCTCTGCTCTGCTGTCAACTGCCCACTGTCCGCTGACCACTGCCACTGCACGATAGGAATAGACAGGGTATATGAGTATAGAATAACCTACTATAATCTACAAGCAAGAATCGTAGGTAAGCGCGTAAATCTATATGAAGTCCTAGCGCAGAGATGAAGGACACAATGCCGGCAAATATGCAATGGGGAACTACGGCATTGTCGATTATCGGTGGAGATCGACTAGTGTACATAGATCATATGCAAAAGACACAATGTACCACTAACCGAGAAATATGCTAAGTGTCGAGCTAGATGTAAATTGTATGGAAACGGAAATCGACACAAAGCGACCAACTACCACAAGTCATAGATAAATGGAGTGCAATACTCGAACACTATGACAGCAGTAGGCAAATGACCTAAATTGCGAAGCAATAGATAGCAATGCATATCGATTTCACAATAAAGGATCGATTTTTGGATGATTTTCTAGGGATTTTAATCGATGAAGGAATCGAATGGCTCAAACCCTAGATGAATCATGGAAACGAGACGAGCTACTGTGCAATCCAAGAGTCCAGAAGCTCACCGGACCTCAACTGATCGACGGCGATCGTCGGTGAAGGAGCTCGAGTCTGGTGAGGTGCCGTGGAGAGGGAGCAATCCGCGTGGAAGAAGAACTCGATGTCGCACGGGAATGGAGGTGCTCCTCGGCGCAGAGCTCAGCGAGGTCCTCGTCCTCGTCTCCAGCTCCGGCAGGCGGCGCGCGCAGGCGAGGTGGAGCGGCGGCGGCTCGGCGAGGTGCGGCGGCGCGGCGCTAGGGTTCGCGGTGAGTGCGGGCGCGGTGGAGTGGAACAGGCGGCGGCGCGCGGCTGCGGTGAAGGTGCTGGAGCTCGTCGGCGAGGTCGACGGCGGCGGCTGCTGGTCGGCGTACGGCGGAGCACGCGCGCGGGAAGGTGGAGGCGGGAGCTCGAACGGCGGCGGTGATTGGGTTGAGGAAGCACAGTAACACGGAAGATTTCCCGTTGGCTTAGGTCAATTTTGAATCGACGGCCTGGATCGACTTGAAACGGAATCAACGGATCAGATTGAAAGTAATCTCCCGATGAAGATAACCAGACCGTATGGTACGGTCATAGGGATCGTATTGTACGGTCCTTTGGAACCCTGACAGTTATTCTATAGAGACCGCATTGTACGGTCTGCAGGACCGTATTGTACGGTCTCCTTTCTGCCTCAGGTTTCGAAGGATCTCGTGCAAAAGCACACCGTATTGTACGGTCCCTTTGACCGTATTGTACGGTCCAGTCCAGAAAAGTTGATTTTCAAGGAATTTCCTTCTAAGTCCAAGTTTCTCACACAAGAACCAAATAAACACCAAACATGGACTAGAAGGGGAACTCTCAAACACTCCTTTGAAAATAGACCAATATAGGTTGCGCATAGGCTTATAGCAATTTTTCAATCGGCAAATAAGATGCGACCAAATAAGAACCAAAAGCGATAAAACCAAAGGAGGGGTATGTATGAGCCATTTGCCTATGATCCGTGCAAGTAGATTTAACCTTGAGGATCATTTAGCAAGACTCAATGGGCATGAAGCGCAATTCTTTTCTTTAGTCACACTTCTATGAGATGTGAGATCATATTACGAATGAAGCACTTCCTCATAGTGTGACAACTCCTTTGTGATTTCCTATATGCAATGCATGAGACAAGCTTACAAATGCAAGGGAAAGTAAATATGCCATGTGATATGCAAGCAAAGTTAAGACAACGCATAAAGGAAACCTACTCAAGGTCAAGTTTGAGCCTCTCTCAAGCTTACTCACTATGAGCCAAACCTTGCCTTGAGTCCATCGGTCCACCAACTCAAGCATCCCCCATGCTCATAGCTATCTTGAGAAAGTTAGACCTTGAACTAATTTTTTTGTTCTTTTCTTTTAGTTATTTACATATGCATGGATGCAAACATACTAGTTCACAAAGGAGCACCTAGCTACCATGCAAGCAATGCAAGAAAAGAAACTACTATGATACAAGTTACCTCCTTGAAGAGTAGATTTGTCAATGAAGCACTCGAAGCTTGTGGTGGACGTTCATGAGTTGACGTTGCGGCGCACGGTCCACCACCATCACCCTTCTAGGTCTTGTTCTTGGGAGCCCACTCGCACTTGGTTGGCCTCTCAAGGTCAACTATGCATTTGGGCACCCAAATCTTCCTCATCATCCTCCTCTTGTCGGGTGATCCAAGAGCCTTTGCCTTCACCCTTCCTTTCTTGTCCCTAAAGAGCTTGTAGTGTGTATTCCTATGGAACAAGTTAGCGTTAGGCAAAACTTTGGAACTTCTCACCTTGGGACAATTCTTGCTAGTGTGCCCGTCACGGCAACACTTCTCACAATAATAGTCGTCCGCCATGAGAGGGACTACCCAAAGTGGAATGTCATCGTCCTTGCCGATGAGGTTGATGGCGTGAAAGGATCAAGGGCACCGAGAGGGGGGGTGAATCGGTGTGTCAACAATTTCTCCCAAACGTACTTTAGGCGTGAAGCTAGCAAGACTAGATATGGTGATAACAAAAGCAAGCGATGCGCGCACACAATCTAGTCTATGCAACAAGCAACACCCTAGCAAGCAATTCTTCCAAGTAGTAAAGCCTAACAAGCAATTCTACCAAGTAGTAAAGAGACAACCTATCATGCAATTCTACTAGCACATAATAGTAAATGCGGAAGCGTAAATGCTAGTATGTAAAGGAGATAAGGATAGGAATGCTCATGATTTTTCCCGTGGTCTCGGAAGGGTGGCGCCTTCCCCTACTCCACGTTGGGTCACTCCCGCCGGAGTCTCGACCCCGTCCCTCCGCTCGATGGCGATCCCTCCTAGAGCACACTTCACCCTCCGAGTGAAGTCGCGGGCACGTCCCGCCGGGCTCGATCCCGGGTACTCTTCCGGAGGTAAGGCTCCGCACTTGATGCGTGCCAAAGAGCGCTCCACTAGTGATGCTTCTTTCGCACGGGAAGCTCCAAGACCGTGTACAAACTTGTGTTAGCTTCCACAATCTCCTTGGACAGCTCAACACCAACGCCTAACCGGTCTAGGCCTCGCCATAGACCAAGAGTAAAACCGAAGTGACTCTCTCAAGCTCACACTAGCCTAGAGATCAAGTGGATGCAATTGCTACTCTCTCAAGCACTAGGATCACTCCAAATCCTTGACAAGTGCTTCTCTCTCTTGCTCTTGGCTTCCTCTGAGTTTCCTGCACTCCAACAATGGCCAAGAGACCCCTCAAGGGGCGGGCAACCAACTATTTATAGGCTACCAACCCAAAACTAGCCGTTGCCCAAAAGTGCCCTGCGAAACTAGAGACCGTACAAAGGACCGTACTGTCCGGTCTCTTCTAGACCGTATTGTCCGGTCTCTATTTCCAGGCGCATCTCCATCTTCTTCTTCATCTCCAATGAAGACCGTACTGTCCGGTCCCTAGGACCGTACCGTCCGATCGATTGTCCGGTCTTCATTTCTTCCACTTCCAGAAACTTCAACTTCTCTGTCTGGAAAACCTCTGATGACCGTACCATACGGTCCCTAGACCGTACTGTCCGGTCCTATTGTCCGGTCTTCATTTTCTCAGCATCCCGAGACTTCACTTCTCTGTCTGGATCTTCAATGAAGACCGCATTGTACGGTCCCTAGGACCGTACTGTCCGGTCTCTTCCGGATAAGCTGAAACCTTGATCCACTCTTGATCCTTGCTTCCAACTTCTTCATCCTTGGTTCCTCTTCTTCTCTTCAGCCACCCTAGCCCTCAAGAGACTCACAATGCATCCATTTGATCTCTAACCTAGTGTGCTCTAAGAGAACCAATTCGATCCCTCTTGATAGTCCGGTTTTTCCTATGGACTCAAGCTAACATCTAACCAAGCAACACTCGCTTGGATCTAGCATGTCCTTAGCCTTGATCCACATCTTCTCCGCGACTCCATCAAGCTCTCGATCCGAATTGTCGAGGCAACCAATCACCAAGTCGTCGATAGATAGAATATGTGAGACGACGCTTCATTGACATGACCATTTGAATATCCTACAAGGAAATGTTAGTCACATCAATATGGTCACCCAATCACCAAAACATTCATACCTTTGGGGTTTCCAAACTCCAATGGTCATGAAGCTTACAATCTCCCCCTTTTTGGTGATTGGTGACAACACATATCATAAGATAGAGAATGTAAAGCGCAAGAGTGATTGATAAGATAGGATATGAAATGAAGACCAAGTAAAAAACGGAGAACAAAGTAGTCATAGCTCAAAAGGTATCACCTGCAAAATAGAGTTAAAGCACATGGACGATATATATGGAATAAATACATGAGCTATGACCACAACTCTGTGATGATAAGATTATAAGATATTCCTGCAAAAGCAAGTGAGTGCACATATCATCACAGAAAGAGGAAACCTGGCAAGATAGATATAAATAAGTGCATCCAGGTAAACATACACAAACTCAGAGCAATATATCAGAGCAATATATCAACAACAGAGCAATATGCAGATATATATAGATAACGAGCAAGTGTATGTAAATGAAAACAAGTGCATTCTTGATGAGCCAAACACAAGCAAAAGCAAATCAAGCTCAACAAGAACCACGAAGAACCAAAAGAATATACAATGAAGTACCAAAAGATCTCCCCCTAGACAAAAGCTGTCTCACACTCCCCCTGAGCACAAGATCACTCCACTACTCCCCCTAGACCTATACAAGATCTCTCTATCTCTCTCCCCCTTTGGCACCAATGACCAAAAAGAGAAAGACGGAAAGAGAAAACTGCTGTCCTACGCATCGGAGGCTGGAGGAGGTGCAGTGGTGGTAGTCACTGAAAGCCCTGGAGCTGAAGAGGTGCCCTGCTGCGGCTGCTGCTGCTCAGAAGAAGTGCCAGTGTACTCAAACTCTGGAGGTGGTGAAGGAGTCCTGGGGGGTGCTGTCTGCTGCTCTGGAGAGGTGCCTGTGGCAAGTGCCTCACGTAACTCCTCACGAGTGTAGCCAAAGTCAGTGAGATCTGCTGAGGGCTCAACAACTCGAGGCGGAGTAGGTGTCCTGGGAGACTCTGTCTGCTCCACTGCTGCTGTCTCAGCTGTAGAAGTCACGACCTCTGCCTGTGAAGCTGTAAGAAGTGAGTCTGTCTGCACTGAGGCTGTCTGTGCTACTGTGTCGAAGTCGAGTGAACGAGCTGGCAGTGGTGACACGAAGAAAGGACTCGTCAGCTGAAGCGGTGAGAAGCTCGGAGCTGTAGTAGTGTTGGTATTTCTTACACCAAACAGAAAACACCACCTTAGGCTGGTTAGGCCTAGAGTGAATATTCCCGGTTCGGCGCCAGAAATACCTGGGGTTAAGTTACTTGCTTAGGATACATAATAATCCACAACTAGCAACGAGTGCCAGATATGTATTATTAGTATTTAATCATAAAAGATAATCCGCAAGCGCACGGATAACCCGTTGTAGCATTTCACCCGAGAGTATTCCAGGGTATCGTTATTTATATTTTCCCAAAGGAAGACGTGGTTGACAAGTGTGTACTTATACTCATGGTGTTACAAATGATAGATCATAACCAATATCCAAATACAGGGGTAAGGCAATGTATGGATAGAGGATAGTGTGACACACACAGCAGGCATTTCCACTCTGATAAAAGGCGAGAGGCGGCTCTAAGCTAGACTAAGGTTAAGTAAGAAGAACTGCTACTCCTAATGTACATCGTCAAGTAGCGTGCGTAGCATCTACCTATAGCCAAAGCTGCACACAAGCCAAGACTAAGCTGTTCTACTGCCAAGCCATCATCGGGAGATCCAGCGATCAGAGTCTGCCCCAATCTCCGGACATTTCATATATACTCCTACGCCATACCCGAACGTGGAGGATTACAAGGGACGGACAGGGCTGTCACCACCTGCCGCCTACCTCTACAAACCGTGGGGCACGAACACGCATCCAAGGGTGGAATGGAAGCCCTAGCACCATGCTAGCGTAACTAACCACAACTCTAGATCCCTCGAGGCACCTCGCAAGGCGATAAACCTAGAGCACTCTTGCAAGACAATGGACCCGATGACTAAGCAAAAGGAACAACTAGATCTAGCAAGCGATTACTTAGACAAAGGATCAAAGCTAGCACTACGTTAAGCATAGGCGTTCGTCGCTCAAGAACGAGCGACGAACGATCATCGTTAATCGATGATCGAGTATGAACGAACGACGAACGAACGATGAACGATCATGAACGAACATCGATGAACGATGTTCGAACGATGAACGAACATGAACGAACGAAGAACGTTCATCCAAGATCAAGGATGAACGATGAACTAGCATAAGCACATAACTACTACAAGAACGATGATATTCCATTGATAAAGAAATAAGTCTTACAAAGAGAGTAAAAGGATACAAGGGAATATACCCCAAACTCTCCAAGGGACTTGGGAGCCAAAAGGGCAGCCCAACTACTCAGCCTAAACCTAACTAGAGAGCCCCTAGCTCTGGATGTGTGGAGGAGGGAATGAGCCTCTTGTGTTGTGTGTCTTCCAAGGGGAGGGGGTACCCCTTTATTTATAGCCCTCAAAGGCGGTGGAATTGAGGTGGTTCCGTAGGTCGGTGGCATTGATTGCAGGTGGAACCGACCTCCTGAAGTCGGTTGCAAACCGCCATAGAAAGGTGGACCCAGGGGGCCTCCCTGTCAGGTCGGCCGACCTAGGGTTTGGGGTCGGCCGACCTGGCCCTGGCCCCCCCTGGGCTGGGCTTTGGCAGGTTGGCTCCCCTCGGCCTTTTAGCCTCTTTTCCAGGTGCGTGGCCTCAGTTGATATTCTGGGTGGTTCTGGGCCTTTAATCCTTGAATTATATTCCCGCGGCGAGCGTCGTTTGATGGACGTGTTGGAATCGTCGCCTTGGGCCTTGTTTACACCTGGAAATCCCTGTTTTCCACCTGCACATCCAAATCTAGAGGTACACGTGGAAATAGGTTATTTGATAACAAAATGCAAGTAACAAGTGTTAGTTCTTCCTTATTTATAGAGCTAATTGACGGTCAAAAACTGGGTCTAAGGACCGTCAACAACTCCCCCAAGCTGTCCTCCTTGCTCGTCCCGAGCAAGAAGTAGGACTTAGGATGTTGATCAGGAGTTGCTACAATGTTTCATATCTCATAGGTACCATGTACACAACAAAATACTCTCCTTTGAGTTGAAAAAGTTGGCATGGTAACTCACCCTTTACCTTACTCCTTATGGGGCGTATGGCTTTTTCCTTATCTTGGGCGGTTGAGAGATAGAACGGTTATAACAGAGCACCATTCACTTGTCCATTGTTTGACTTTTATTTTCCGGAGGTTTTCAAAAGTTTTGAAATAAAAGCAAAGTTCCTCAAATGATGCTCTCGAATCGCTCAATAAGTGTATATTCCTCACCAAGGCATTATTGTGTTGCCTCTTTGTCATCCTACTTCTAAGGCTTGTATGTGGGGCTCAAGGTAGGGATGATATGAGGCATACTTGCATCACACATATTGCCGAACCAAAAGAGTGGATCCATGGAGAATGCAAGTCATACAACCTTGATCAAGATGTGCATGTGTGTATATGGTGGTGGTGAGGTGGAAGAACTATACTCCTTTTTATTTGTTCCTTCTCTCTCTTTTTGAATTTTTTTTTTTTTTGAGGAGAACATGGCTATCTTTCTTTCTTCTTTTTCTCAACATTTTTCTTTCTTTCCCCATTTTTTTCCATCATGCTCTACTTTTGTATGAGCAGGGGATTATTCTTTTTCTTTCTTTTGCATAGCCATGTCTCCAATGATAAATTTTGAGAGAGAGGTAACATTGAATTTTTGGAGTATTTATTTTGGTGGAAAGTGTGGTGGTATTGCTTAACTTCCAGTGTAGAAGTTTAGCATGCGAGGTGGAGTGTACGTGATCTTGATCAATGAGAGTATGACAAGCTTCTCACTAGGGTCACACAATTTTGATAAAGCTCAATGCAATGACAAGCAGCATATGTGTAAGGGTTTGCAATGTAAGAACAACATATGGCTTTGGTAGGAATTTTGATCATTGAGGAACTTTATCATTTTTTTGTATTTTGTAAAATAAAACTCCGGAAGTCAAGTCTTACTTTGAACAAGATCATAGCAGCCCTATTTGTACCATATCATATCTCACAACAACTTAGACTTAGATCAAGCACTATGCAGCCCACAAGTTTCAAGTTCTAGGTAAGCATAAGCCAAAAGTCTCAAAACTCGGGAGAGCACTAAGTTGTGACTAGGTACAAACGAGAGATAAAACAGAGCAACTATTCATCATCTCAACATAAGGAAGGCTAAACACTCATACTCGCATATGAAGAGAAACTACGAAAAACTAGAAACCACACTAAAGACTATTTTTGTTCTTTTTAGTTTTGTCATTTTTATTTTATTTTCAGATTTATCATTTTTTTGTATTTTTCATATGAGGTGCAAGAACAAGCAAACAAAAGAAACAAAAGGATACAAGTTGCGATACATGATACCTTAGCGGGGGGTATGGCATCCCCCCCAAGCTTGTTCTTGCTCATGGGTGATGTCGAGGATCGAACCCGGTGTGGCGAAAGTAAGCCAACATATCGGCTTGGCCCTGCTGCGTCATGTTGGTGAGGTTGGTGAGCTGGGCATTTGTGTTTTCTTGCCACTGATGGGTCTGCAGGACGTGTTGGTTGAGAGTGTACTCAACGTCCTCTCCTCGAGTCTCGATGCGTCCCATTTGCTCGGTGAGCGCATTCATTTGCTGCTCGAGATATGGATCACGAGCTGCAGACGAACGTCGCCCACCGGCCCGTGGTGAGTAGGACGTCGAATCGGAGGAGATTTCCTCCCATTGCGCGCGGGGATGGTGCGTCCATTGGGCTTGGCCCGCACCCTGCTGCGACGAGCCGCCGACCTCAAATGGTGGTGGAGTGGTGTACCCACCGGGACCATACCCGGCGTGACCGTAGCTTGGCCCATATGCATAGGCCATGGGCTGCGGTGCGGGCATCCCGGTGTCGGCGGTCGGCTCCGGCCTGCGCGTCCTCCTGCGAGAAGAAGTACTCCTGCGTGCAGCCTCCTCTTTTTCTAGAGGTGTGGTTAGATTTTTACAGCCATACAAACGAAGTTCCCGGTTAGGTAACGGGAATTCATTTGTATAACCGACATAATAAAATATGAGAGAATTATTTGGACCATGCTTAAGTGTATGACCTTGAATAAGATAATCCTCGGTGATAAGAGAGCGGGGTGTATCAATATAAGCAACATTAGCATCATGCAAAGCACCAACACCCGCAGCAATACGTGTAATCAACGAGGTGCACTCAATTGGTCCAGTCATTCTAAAATTTTCTAACCACTGAGAAATCATGGACATGACAGGAGCAATCTTTATTTTCTCAACCATAGCATAAAGAATTTTCAGATCATCCTCGCGCACAATCCTAATATCACTTCTAGGAAACAAGGTAATGCCAAGCCACATGTGCAACAAGCGCAAGGTAGGATGATGAATATGATTAGTTCGGGGTTTCTCACAAGTAGGAGATGCAGAAATTCTTTGCCAAAAAGCTAACTTTGAGTAACCCGGAATCGAACTATCAACATCAATGGTGCAGCGAGAATTAAAGCCGAGGCATTGACTAAGGATTTTCCATGTCAAATGATATTCCTCCCGGAAAAACCGAAAGGTAATACCGTCATCTACCACGCGTAGGGTGCATAAAAACTGCAGTGTAAGTAAGCGGGAACCCTGCTCATCTACACTTGCAAACTTATCCCACCCTATTGCTTTAAATACTCGAGAAAATTCAGCATCCATACCAATCTTTTGCAGCAGTTCCGTATCAAATGCTCGCGTAGGAGCAAATGTACGGAGTCGGAGAGCTTCGTAGGCGCCCATCTCTTCGTCGCCCACCAAGTCGAGGTCGGTGTCGACGAGAAGACGATGCTCGGTGTTGGCTTGTTCCTCCGTTGCGGCTTCATGTTGAGGGCTTGACACTTGCTCGGTGGTGGTGCGGGCGCGAGTGCGAGGTCGAGATGAACCCGAGCCTGTGCTCCCGGACCGGAGCAGCGAGGCGAAGGCCTTGCCGGCGCGCTTCATGCTGCAGCGAGGTCGAGCAAGAACGCAAGAACGAAAACTCCGAACGGGTTATGAAAACCAATCGATGAAACCGTCGGTGTTCTTGCAAGCGAGAAAACGCAACTCGGAAAACCAAACCAAATCAAAACTGCAAAGCAAACCAAGGGAGAAATATTTTTGCAGAATTTTGAGGCAAGAACTCAATGAGCACAATGGAAAACTTGAGAGCAATGGAGTGAAGTGAGTTGAGGAGTGGAAATGAGAGTGTGAGAGGGAGAGAGCAATGGCCGGCCACTCCCATCTTATACATGGCCATAGTAGCCGTTTTTGAACGTTGGGAGGATCAGTTGACCGTTGGGGCAAAGGGGACAGGGAGCAACGGCTCTCCTGGGTCGGCCGACCTGACTGGTGGGGTCGGCCGACCCCCTCTGGGGCCCACCTGCTTCCCTCTTTGGCCCACAGCCCCCAACGGCCAAATGGAGATTGACCATGGTTGCTATGTCCAGAAACTCCTCGAAAATATTTGCTCAAAAAGATTTCCAAATAAAAGGTTGCCTCGAATTCAAAATTTTTTGAAAAATTCAAAAATCGACATGTTGATGAAAAATTTCAACATGCAAAAATATTTTTGGCTTTCCATGATGATACAAGGGTGGTCCAAAAATTTCATCCAAAGATGAGTCATTTTGAACGCAAAAGTATTTTTGAAAATTTTGATTTTTAAATGCATGGCGAGGGAAAAATTCAAATATGCTGGCGGAAAAATCCAAATAAATTTTTGGTGGAGGAAATAAATATGCAAAGTGGTTTGGAAAGAAATCCAAATGCAAATGTGGTGGAAAAGTTCAAAAAGAAAAGAGAATCAAACCGAATGATAATGCCGGTTTTCCTGGCGGCCAGGGCCGTGTCGTTTAAAGTCCGACGGGCTAAGACTTCTCCAACGGGTTTAGCTTGGTGGCGCGGACCCGATCCTTGGAGATGAGGATAGAGGGCTGCGCCTTGACTTGCCACACTTGTTTCATCTTTGATGGTGTAGGTGGCTTCTCGGACTTTGGGACGGGTTTCTTGGCCCATAATCCCGGCCTCGTGGTCGCAGGTTTCTTTGGTTGAAACTGCGATGGATTTTCAATCTTTGCCAAGCTCTTCCATAGAGCAATGAGGCTGTCCGTTTTCCTGGCTGTCACTTCAACTTCTTGAATGTTGGAGGTGTTTGGCCCATACTTGACCTTGATCATCGAGCATTGTTCTTTCCGAGGTTGAAACTCGAACTTCTCCTCCTTCCCATTGATGTAGAGGCGGATTTCTCCAACTCCAACATCAATTTGGGCCTTTGTGGTGCTAAGGAAGGGACGTCCCAAGATGAGGGGCGTTTCCTTGTCAATATCCATGTCAAGCACCACAAAGTTCACCGGGACGGTGTGGCCTCTTATGAATACCGGCACATCCTCCGCAATCCCCATTGGAAAGCGAAAGGATGAGTCGGCCAATTGTAGCCGCATCGCTGTTGGTGTGAGGAATCTGTACTTTAATTGCTCGAAGATTGCCTTGGGCATAATGCTCACGCTGGCCCCAAGGTCACACAGTGCATAGTCGAAGTGGAATCTCTTGATTGCACAAGAGATTACTGGAAAGCCTGGATCAGATTTCATTGTAGAAGGTTCTCCTCTTATTTGCCTGTTCTCCCCTGCATGGTTAGTCCCACGAGAGAACATTTCTCCTCTCGTAGTGATAACATTAGCTTTTTCAATGGGAGATTCTGGTTGCCCAGGAATCTGCCCAGATTTAGCAGAAGGAACAAGAGCAGCAAGCTGAGCTAACTGAGTTTCTATCATTTTATTAAAGCTCAACTGATTTTTGAAAGCGGAAGAAAGACCTTCTATTTTTGAATTTAAACTTTCTAAACTTTGATCATTGGCAGCAAGCTTTTTGTTGATTGATTCGTTGATTTTAGCTTGGCCATAAACCAAATCTTTCAAAGAAGGCTGATTATTATTAAAACCAGAGAAATTATTACCTCCTTGATAAGATTGGCGGTTTTGGTTAAAACCTTGACCTCCACTTGGACGATACCCATTGTTGTTGTTCATGTAGAATGCTTCTTCATGGATATGGTTGGGGCAGTCCTTCCCCATATGGCCAGTGTTGCCACATTCCTCACACGTGATGCGTGAGTCAAGTGAACGAACACTACCCTGCGTGTTGAAGTCGTCCAAGCGCTTCATGACGAGGTCGAGTTTGGCGGACAATAAGTCCACCTCCTTGATAGGGTGTACGCCTTTAGAGCGTGGTTGGAGACGTTCATCGCTCCACCCTTGATTGGAGACCATCTTCTCAATAAGTTCTTTAGCTTGAGCAACGGTCATTGAGAAGAAGGCTCCTCCAGCAGCGGCATCCATATGTCCACGGGTTGTTGGTGTCAACCCGTTGTAGAAATGTTGAAGAATGAGCCATTCTTCCATCCCGTGGTGTGGGCAGGCGGATATGTAATCTTGGAGCCTATCCCACGCCTCGGCGATGGTTTCATTGTTGGCTTGCTGGAAGCTTGATATTCTTCCACGAAGGGCATTGGTTTTGCCCAACGGGAAAAACTTTGCGAGGAACGCGGTAGAGAACAGTGGTCCCAAGTGTCAATGCTAGCACGATTGGCATAGAACCATTGTTTCGCCTTCCCAAGGAGGGAGAGGGGAAACAAACGAAGTCGAATGGCATCTTGGTTGACTCCGGCGGTTGCCGATGTGTTGCATATCTCAAGGAATTGCTGGAGATGAGTGTTGGCGTCCTCCGTGGCCTTTCCACAAAAGGGAATGGCCTGCACCATAGTGATTAGGCTTGATTTGACTGCAAACCCTGCGTCACCGGCGTTGACATTGGGCCCAACGGGAACATTGGCAACGGAGGGAGCAGAGTAGTCACGGAGGGTCCTTTGATCAGCCATGTCAATAAGTGATGATGGTGCGGATGATGTGGGTTCGTCTGTCGGGAGTGTCGCTTGTGAGGGAGAGTCGACGCGGGGTCGGACTTTCCTTACAAGCGACTCTGGATTATCAACGAAGTTTTCCGGCAGGTTGAATCCACGCATACACTATCCTGTTTTCACATCAAAGAGAGAAAACAGATCAAGGTTAGCCTGCAATGGAAATGGTTAAATCACATCAAGTGTAATCATGAGTAATCATTGTATACACTTGTCAACAATTGTCTTCCCCGGCAACGGCGCCAGAAATGCTTGTTGGTATTTCTTACACCAAACAGAAAACACCACCTTAGGCTGGTTAGGCCTAGAGTGAATATTCCCGGTTCGGCGCCAGAAATACCTGGGGTTAAGTTACTTGCTTAGGATACATAATAATCCACAACTAGCAACGAGTGCCAGATATGTATTATTAGTATTTAATCATAAAAGATAATCCGCAAGCGCACGGATAACCCGTTGTAGCATTTCACCCGAGAGTATTCCAGGGTATCGTTATTTATATTTTCCCAAAGGAAGACGTGGTTGACAAGTGTGTACTTATACTCATGGTGTTACAAATGATAGATCATAACCAATATCCAAATACAGGGGTAAGGCAATGTATGGATAGAGGATAGTGTGACACACACAGCAGGCATTTCCACTCTCTGATAAAAGGCGAGAGGCGGCTCTAAGCTAGACTAAGGTTAAGTAAGAAGAACTGCTACTCCTAATGTACATCGTCAAGTAGCGTGCGTAGCATCTACCTATAGCCTAAGCTGCACACAAGCCAAGACTAAGCTGTTCTACTGCCAAGCCATCATCGGGAGATCCAGCGATCAGAGTCTGCCCCAATCTCCGGACATTTCATATATACTCCTACGCCATACCCGAACGTGGAGGATTACAAGGGACGGACAGGGCTGTCACCACCTGCCGCCTACCTCTACAAACCGTGGGGCACGAACACGCATCCAAGGGTGGAAAGGAAGCCCTAGCACCATGCTAGCGTAACTAACCACAACTCTAGATCCCTCGAGGCACCTCGCAAGGCGATAAACCTAGAGCACTCTTACAAGACAATGGACCCGATGACTAAGCAAAAGGAACAACTAGATCTAGCAAGCGATTACTTAGACAAAGGATCAAAGCTAGCACTACGTTAAGCATAGGCGTTCGTCGCTCAAGAACGAGCGACGAACGATGAACGATGAAGAACGATCATCGTTAACCGATGATCGAGTATGAACGAACGACGAACGAACGATGAACGATCATGAACGAACATCGATGAACGATGAACGAACGATGAACGAACATGAACGAACGAAGAACGTTCATCCAAGATCAAGGATGAACGATGAACTAGCATAAGCACATAACTACTACAAGAACGATGATATTCCATTGATAAAGAAATAAGTCTTACAAAGAGAGTAAAAGGATACAAGGGAATATACCCCAAACTCTCCAAGGGACTTGGGAGCCAAAAGGGCAGCCCAACTACTCAGCCTAAGCCTAACTAGAGAGCCCCTAGCTCTGGATGTGTGGAGGAGGGAATGAGCCTCTTGTGTTGTGTGTCTTCCAAGGGGAGGGGGTACCCCTTTATTTATAGCCCTCAAAGGCGGTGGAATTGAGGCGGTTCCGTAGGTCGGTGGCATTGATTGCAGGTGGAACCGACCTCCTGAAGTCGGTTGCAAACCGCCATAGAAAGGTGGACCCAGGGGGCCTCCCTGTCAGGTCGGCCGACCTAGGGTTTGGGGTCGGCCGACCTGGCCCTGGCCCCCCTGGGCTGGGCTTTGGCAGGTTGGCTCCCCTCGGCCTTTTAGCCTCTTTTCCAGGTGCGTGGCCTCAGTTGATATTCTGGGTGGTTCTGGGCCTTTAATCCTTGAATTATATTCCCGCGGCGAGCGTCGTTTGATGGACGTGCTGGAATCGTCGCCTTGGGCCTTGTTTACACCTGGAAATCCCTGTTTTCCACCTGCACATCCAAATCTAGAGGTACACGTGGAAATAGGTTATTTGATAACAAAATGCAAGTAACAAGTGTTAGTTCTTCCTTATTTATAGAGCTAATTGACGGTCAAAAACTGGGTCTAAGGACCGTCAACAACTAGCTAGTAGGGCTGACGGAGTCATGGAGAGGCCTGGTGAAGAAAAGTACTGCTGAGAAGGTCCTGCCTCTCCTGTCAATCCAGCAAAAGTGGACGTCGACGGCCCCACCGTAGGTGCACCAGCAGGTGAGATGGGAGCCGTGAGTAAGGTGCTGAAGTACTGTCCCTGGCTGGAAGACTGTCCTCCCTGTGTCTGAGCAAACTGCTGCTGCTGAAGCTGCTGAAAGCGAACTGTATCTGGTGGCAGCACACCTGGGAAAGTGATAGGTGGGAACGACGGGAGTCCTGGCAATGCCTGTCCGAAAAGACGAAGAGTCTGAGCAATCGCCTCAAAACCAGTGAAAAGCGACGACAAGCCAGAAGCCATCTCCCTCTGAGTGTGTACAACACTGTCTAGCATCTGTCGATCCCTCTCCCTATCCTCTCGCTGACTCTGGATCTCTCTGCGAAGGGCTGCTAGCTCTGCATGTAGTAGATCTGTCTGAGCTGGAGCTGTAGCAGACGCTGAAGGTCCTGCTCTAGAGTCCGGAGTCACGTCCTCAGGAATGGACTCCATATGGCTACCAGTCTGTATATGCAGCTCTGTCTCGGTAGCCGTGTCACCTGGCCCCTGTGAAGAACTCCCCTGTGAAGCTGACTCCCGGGCAGCAACCCGTCTGTCGGAGGCAGGTAGGGGTGTGTACGCTGTAGTCACCTTGGGCAGCTCGTCCTAGTCCTCCTGAGACAACAACTGTAGCCTCCTCAGAATGTAGCAAATCAGAGGTGCAAAGGCTAAGTGTCTGGCAGCTATGCTCTCAGCAATAACATCCTCCATCTGGCACAGTATCAGATCAACTAAATCAAAACCTCTGTGCCTCAGCATCAACATCACAAACCACTGAGTAAGAATGGAGAACTGATCTCTGTATCCACTCCTGGGAACTATCGTCCTGCTCAGTATACTCCTGAGAACTCTGCCCTCATGTGTAAGTCTGGTGTGAGCTCGGCTGAAGTTCTCCGGGTGAGGTGGAGGAAAGGCAATACTCATATCCTTATCTGAAGGTAAGTGTCCCCCAAGAGGTCTGCGGGGAGGCTCCATCCCTGGGTGAGCGAGTGGGAACACTCTGGTCTCGTGCTGGATGGTCTCAAGGGCGCTAACAAGGTCCTCCCTCGTAACTCTGTGGGGCTGTCCTCTGAGCATGAACCATATAGCTGAGCGGTCTGGCGCTATCCACAAAGATGCATAGAAGTCCATCACGATGTCAGTATCCCATCGCATCGGTGTGGTGATGATCTCCTGGAGGCCCGGGATAAAAGATAGGTGCTGTGTGAAATCCGTCCCGGCACCTCTGCTGGCAGCCTCTATGCTGCAGTGCTGGTGAGTAACAAAGAGCCTATCAGGTCCATCTGTCCGCAGTCTACTCCTCAAACCAGCTGCTATCCTCTGCTGAAGAAGTGTCCAGAAACGACCTCCTGCCTGTGGGTCTCTCCTGGCAGGTACCCAAGTCTCCTCAGCAACTCTCCTGAACTTCTTGAGGACGGGGCCTGGCAGCCTGAGTGCGTCCTCAGCAAGCACGTCCCTGAGAGTAGCAGTCCTGTCAAGAGCACAGAACTTCACGGCCATCCTCTGCCTGTCTCCCTCGGTGACCTCAGGGGGTCCGTCACCGGAGTGTGAACTCTCCTCTGCCTCTGACTCTGGCTGCTCCTGCGCGGTCCTCGACGTACCAACCTCGCGGGTGGACGGAGTCCGCTGCACTGTAACTCTAGCCCTGGAAGACCTCCTCGGAGTCTCCCCCTGTCCTCCAGCAGGTGTGTCCCTGATCCTGAGGCCAGTGTCCCTGCTAGCTGGTAGGTCAACCTCTGCTGCCCTGAGAGCACGATCCCACTCAGGATCACCAGTCTTCTGCTTCTTCCTCTTGGGCTGCTCAACCATCTTGGACTTGCCCCTGTCACGGTCTCCTCTGCCCCTGCCTCTGCCTCTGCCAGAACCTCCTGCCATAACTGCTGACTAGGCTGCAGACAAGATAGGGCGAGTGAGCTTGGCTCACCAACCCGTCCACTGACGGCTGACTGCCAAAGATAGGACTAAGGGCTTGGCCCTCAATCCGTCCACTGTCTCTGCTCTGCTGTCAACTGCCCACTGTCCGCTGACCACTGCCACTGCACGATAGGAATAAGACAGGGTATATGAGTATAGAATAACCTACTATAATCTACAAGCAAGAATCGTAGGTAAGCGCATGAATCTAGATGAAGTCCTAGCGCAGAGGTAAAGGACACAATGCCGGCAAATATGCAATGGGGAACTTCGGCATTGTCGACTATCGGTGGAGATCGACTAGTGTACATAGATCATATGCAATAGACACAATGTACCACTAATCGAGGAAATGCTAGTGTCGAGCTAGGTGTATAGTATGGAATCGGAAATCGACACAGAGCAACCAACATGTCGTAGGTATAAGAGATGAAATACGACCTCTACGACATATGGTAACCTAAATTGCGAAACAATAGTTAGCAATGCATATCGATTTCGCAATAAAGGAGCGATTTTTGGATGATTTACTAGGGATTTTAATCGAAGAAGGATTGGATGGCTCAAACCCTAGATAGGTATCGTAATCACGGCTACTGTGCAATCCATGGGTATCAGTGGCTCACCAGAACTGTCAATCGACGCCAATCGTCGAGATGGAGGAGCTCGGTCTGGTGAGTTGCCGGAGTGGAGGAGCAATCGCGCGCGAGGGGAAAAGCCGAAGCTTGATGGCGCGTGCTGGAGATGCTCCTAGGCCAAGAGTGAGTCGCAGACGATGTCTTCGTCCCCAGCTCGGCAGGCGGCGGCGCACGGCGAGGTGTAGCGGCGGCGGCTCGGCGAAAAGGTGGCACGGCGGCGCGGCGCTAGGGTTGCAGGTGCGTGCGGGCGCGGTGAAGTGGACCAGGCGGCGGCGCGCGGCGGGAGCTGGAGCACGTCGGCGTGAGGCACGACGGCGGCGGCTGGTCGACGGCGAGGGCGCGCGCGCGGGAAGCGGCGAGGCGGTGGCGGGAGCAGGCGAACGGCGGCGTAATGGTGAAGGGGATGCACAGTAACGACTCGTTTTCCGTTAGGTTTAGCTTTAATTTGAATCGACGGCTGAGATCGATCCAAATCGGAATCAACGGATAGGATTGAATGTATCTCACGATGAAATTAACCAGACCGTATGGTACGGTCATAGGGATCGTATTGTACGGTCTCCTTTGGAACCCTGACAGTTAAGCTATAGAGACCGCATTGTACGGTCTGCAGGACCGTATTGTCCGGTCTCCTTTCTGCCTCAGGTTTCGAAGGATCTCGTGCAAAAACACACCGTATTGTACGGTCCCTTTGACCGTATTGTACGGTCAGGTCCAGAAATGCTGATTTTCAAGGAATTTCCTTCTAAGTCCAAGTTTCTCACTCAAAAACCAAATAAACACCAAACATGGACTAGAAGGGGAACTCTCAAACACTCCTTTGAAAATAGACCAATATAGGTTGCGCATAGGCATATAGTAATTTTTCAATCGGCAAATAAGATGCAACCAATAAGAACCAAATGCGATAAAACCAAAGGAGGGGTATGTATGAGTCCTTTGCCTATGATCCGTGCAAGTAGATTTAACCTTGAGGATCATTTAGCAAGACTCAATGGGCATGAAGCACAATTCTTTTCTTTAGTCACACTTCCATGAGATGTGAGATCATATTACGAATGAAGCACTTCCTCATAGTGTGACAACTCCTTTGTGATTTCCTATATGCAATGCATGAGACAAGCATATCATACAAATGCAAGGGAAAGTAAGCATGCCATGTGATATGCAAGCAAAGTTAAGACAACGCATAAAGGAAACCTACTCAAGGTCAAGTTTGAACCCCTCTCAAGCTTACTCACTATGAGCCAAACCTTGCCTTGAGTCCATCGGTCCACCAACTCAAGCATCCCCCATGCTCATAGCTATCTTGAGAAAGTTAGACCTTGAACTAATTTTATGTTCTTTTCTTTTTAGTTATTAACAAATGCATGAATGCAAACATACTAGTTCACAAAGGAGCACCTAGCTACCATGCAAGCAAATGCAAGAAAAGAAACTACTATGATACAAGTTACCTCCTTGAAGAGTAGATTTGTCGATGACGCACTCGAAGCTTGTGGTGGACGTTCATGAGTTGACGCTGCGGCGCACGGTCCACCACCATCACCCTTCTAGGTCTTGTTCTTGGGAGCCCACTCGCACTTGGTTGGCCTCTCAAGGTCAACTATGCATTTGGGCACCCAAATCTTCCTCATCATCCTCCTCTTGTCGGGTGATCCAAGAGCCTTTGCCTTCACCTTGCCTTTCTTGTCCCTAAAGAGCTTGTAGTGTGTATTTCCATGGAACAAGTTAGCGTTAGGCAAAACCTTGGAACTTCTCACCTTGGGACAATTCTTGCTAGTGTGGCCGTCTCGGCAACACTTCTCACAATAGTAGTCGTCCGCCATGAGGGGGACTACCCAAGGTGGGATGTCCTCGTCCTTGCCGATGAGGTTGATGGCGGCGGGGTAGGAGCCGAGTCCCTTGTGCCCGGGGTTGTTCACAAGGTTCCGACCAAGTATCTCCTTATGAATGGTCCTTCCCCTTGTGAGCCTCTCGAAACCGTCCATCACCGAAGCTCTCTCCTCCTTGAGTTGATGATATTCCTTCAAAATGTTCTCATCAAGAGAGATGCTCTCAAGAGAGGGAGTTAGTCCATCACAAGTAATATATGAAGAATCGGAAATAGATGAACTAGAAGAAGAAGTGTTACACTTTTCGAGGAGGGATTGATGTTCTTCCTCAAGAACCTTGAACTTGCCGTTGAGCCTCATGTGTTCAACCTTGAGCTTGTCATAGCTCTCATCCAAGGTCATGAGCGAAGTGGAAAGGTGCTTGATCTCATCCTCTAGTAACTTGGACTTCTCCTTGAGCTTCATGTGGTCTTCCTCAAGCTTGTCATAGTCTTCATCAAGAGCCTTGTGAGAGATGGATAAGTCCCTAAGTTCACCCTCAAGTTGACGAACTCGGAAGGCGGCCACATCATGTTCCTTCTCCAACCGAGCAATGGTCTTGTCCTTCTTCATGATCATCTTGCCGGTTAGGAGAATGCTATCCAAGAGTTCCTCATATGTGGGCTTATCCTCCTCACCAAACTCTTCATCGGACTCGCTCTCCTCATCCTCACTACTATCATCATCTTTGGCCATCAAGCAAGTCGGTGGTGGAGGTAGAGTCTCGGACATGTTTGTGAGAGCAATGCCGGCCATCTTCTTTCCCTTGGAGGATGAGTCATCACTTTCTTCTTCTTCACTATCATCATCCGACACCCACTCTCCAACATAGAGTCCCTTGCGAGATGATCTTCTCTTGTCTTTGCCTCTAGAGCTTTCCTTCTTGACAAACCTCTTCCTTGCCTTGTACTTGCTTCTAGGGTCTTCTTCTTCATCATCGCTTGACTCTTGAGTCTTCTTCTTGCTCTTCTTGATTGGCTTCGGGCATTCCTTGGCAAAGTGACCCTTCTCCCCACAATTGTAGCACTCAGCATCTTTCTTGTTGATGAATCTTCTCTTGAAGAAGTTGCTTCTCTTCATGAGGAGTGCTAGATCATTGGGATGAAGTTGCAACAAGTCTTCAACATCTTCTTCGAGCTCGTCATCACTTGAATCTTGAGTCACCACCTTCTTCATCTTCTTGCTTGACCCCTCGGAAGCAAAAGCAAGATTCTTGGAGGGCTTCTCATCAAGCTTCTTGTCGAGGTTGTAGCTCTCGAAGGCGGTGATCTTCCCAAGTAGCTTGTGGGTTGTGAGGGTTTGAATGTCGGTGTTGAAGAGGCATGTGATGAGTGCTCCATATTTCTCCCTTGGGAGAATCCTCAAGATCTTCCGCACAAGGTCACCATCATCAATCTTGTCCTTCACACCGAGAGAGTTGATATCCTCTACAAGCACATTCAAGCGAGAGTAAGTATCATTGATTAGCTCATTTGAAGACATGGCAAAGTCATCATACTTGTTCTTTAGCACATAGTATCTTTCCTCTTTCACGTCCGTGGAACCCTCATGAATTTGTTGAATTTGAGTCCACACTTCATGAGCGGTACCCGCGGACTTGACTCGAGCAAAGACCTCTTTAGTGATAGCTTCAAACAAGGCATTTTTAGCTTTAGCATTTGCCTTTGCAAGATTCACATCAAGAGTACCAATGGGAGTCCTTAGAGAGACACCGGTACTTACCACCTCCCATGCGAGAGGATCGAGAGCCTCGAGGTAAGCTTGCATGCGAGCTTTCCAATAGGCATAGTCGGTCCCATCGAACGGGGGCGGCCCATGATCTCTCGGCATCCTTACTCAAGGCGGTTAAGCCCTATTTGAGCAACGAGGCTCTGATACCACTTGAAAGGATCAAGGGCACCGAGAGGGGGGGTGAATCGGTGTGTCAACAATTTCTCCCAAACGTACTTTAGGCGTGAAGCTAGCAAGACTAGATATGGTGATAACAAAAGCAAGCGATGCGCGCACACAATCTAGTCTATGCAACAAGCAACACCCTAGCAAGCAATTCTACCAAGTAGTAAAGCCTAACAAGCAATTCTACCAAGTAGTAAAGAGACAACCTATCATGCAATTCTACTAGCACATAATAGTAAATGCGGAAGCGTAAATGCTAGTATGTAAAGGAGATAAGGATAGGAATGCTCATGATTTTTCCCGTGGTCTCGGAAGGGTGGCGCCTTCTCCTACTCCACGTTGGGTCACTCCCGCCGGAGTCTCGACCCCGTCCCTCCGCTCGATGGCGATCCCTCCTAGAGCACACTTCACCCTCCGAGTGAAGTCGCGGGCACGTCCCGCCGGGCTCGATCCCGGGTACTCTTCCGGAGGTAAGGCTCCGCACTTGATGCGTGCCAAAGGGCGCTCCACTAGTGATGCTTCTTTCGCACGGGAAGCTCCAAGACCGTGTACAAACTTGTGTTAGCTTCCACAATCTCCTTGGACAGCTCAACACCAACGCCTAACCGGTCTAGGCCTCGCCATAGACCAAGAGTAACAAACCGAAGTGACTCTCTCAAGCTCACACTAGCCTAGAGATCAAGTGGATGCAATTGCTACTCTCTCAAGCACTAGGATCACTCCAAATCCTTGACAAGTGCTTCTCTCTCTTGCTCTTGGCTTCCTCTGAGTTTCCTGCACTCCAACAATGGCCAAGAGACCCCTCAAGGGGCGGGCAACCAACTATTTATAGGCTACCAACCCAAAACTAGCCGTTGCCCAAAAGTGCCCTGCGAAACTAGAGACCGTACAAAGGACCGTACTGTCCGGTCTCTTCCAGACCGTATTGTCCGGTCTCTATTTCCAGGCGCATCTCCATCTTCTTCTTCATCTCCAATGAAGACCGTACTGTCCGGTCCCTAGGACCGTACCGTCCGATCGATTGTCCGGTCTTCATTTCTTCCACTTCCAGAAACTTCAACTTCTCTGTCTGGAAAACCTCTGATGACCGTACCATACGGTCCCTAGACCGTACTGTCCGGTCCTATTGTCCGGTCTTCATTTTCTCAGCATCCCGAGACTTCACTTCTCTGTCTGGATCTTCAATGAAGACCGCATTGTACGGTCCCTAGGACCGTACTGTCCGGTCTCTTCCGGATAAGCTGAAACCTTGATCCACTCTTGATCCTTGCTTCCAACTTCTTCATCCTTGGTTCCTCTTCTTCTCTTCAGCCACCCTAGCCCTCAAGAGACTCACAATGCATCCATTTGATCTCTAACCTAGTGTGCTCTAAGAGAACCAATTCGATCCCTCTTGATAGTCCGGTTTTTCCTATGGACTCAAGCTAACATCTAACCAAGCAACACTCGCTTGGATCTAGCATGTCCTTAGCCTTGATCCACATCTTCTCCGCGACTCCATCAAGCTCTCGATCCGAATTGTCGAGGCAACCAATCACCAAGTCGTCGATAGATAGAATATGTGAGACGACGCTTCATTGACATGACCATTTGAATATCCTACAAGGAAATGTTAGTCACATCAATATGGTCACCCAATCACCAAAACATTCATACCTTTGGGGTTTCCAAACTCCAATGGTCATGAAGCTTACATGGCGGCGGGGTAGGAGCCGAGTCCCTTGTGCCCGGGGTTGTTCACAAGGTTCCGACCAAGTATCTCCTTATGAATGGTCCTTCCCCTTGTAAGCCTCTCGAAGCCGTCCATCACCGAAGCTCTCTCCTCCTTGAGTTGATGATATTCCTTCAAGATTTTCTCATCAAGAGAGATGCTCTCAAGAGAGGGAGTTAGTCCATCACAAGTAATATATGAAGAATCGGAAATAGATGAACTAGAAGAAGAAGTGTTACACTTTTCGAGGATGGATTGATGTTCTTCCTCAAGAACCTTGAACTTGTCGTTGAGCCTCTTGTGATCAACCTTGAGCTTGTCATAGCTTTCATCCAAGGTTATGAGCGAAGTGGAAAGGTGCTTGATCTCATCCTCTAGTAACTTGGACTTCTCCTTGAGCTTCATGTGGTCTTCCTCAAGCTTGTCATAGTCCTCATCAAGAGCCTTGTGAGAGATGGATAAGTCCCTAAGTTCACCCTCAAGTTGACGAACTCGGAAAGTGGCCACTTCATGTTCCTTCTCCAACCGAGCAATGGTCTTGTCCCTCTTCTTGATCATCTTGCCGGTTAGGAGAATGCTATCCAAGAGTTCCTCATATGTGGGCTTATCCTCCTCACCAAACTCTTCATCAGACTCGCTCTTCTCATCTTCACTACTATCATCATCTTTGGCCATCAAGCAAGTAGGTGGTGGAGGTAGAGTCTCGGAGATGTTGGTGAGAGCTATGCCGGCCATCTTCTTTCCCTTGGAGGATGAGTCATCACTTTCTTCTTCTTCACTATCATCATCCGTGACCCACTCTCCAACAAAGAGTCCCTTGCGAGATGATCTTCTCTTGTGTTTGCCTCTAGAGCTTTCCTTCTTGACAAACCTCTTCCTTGTCTTGTACTTGCTTCTAGGGTCTTCTTCTTCATCATCGCTTGACTCTTGAGTCTTCTTCTTGCTCTTCTTGATTGGCTTCGGGCATTCCTTGGCAAAGTGACCCTTCTCCCCACAATTGTAGCACTCGGCATCTTTCTTGTTGATGAATCTTCTCTTGAAGAAGTTGCTTCTCTTCATGAGGAGTGCTAGATCATTTGGGTGAAGTTGCAACAAGTCTTCAACATCTTCTTCAAGCTCTTCATCACTTGAATCTTGAGTCACCACCTTCTTCATCTTCTTGCTTGATCCCTCGGATGCAAAAGCAAGATTCTTGGAGGGCTTCTCATTAAGCTTCTTGTCGAGGTTGTAGCTCTCGAAGGCGGTGATCTTCCCAAGTAGCTTGTGGGTGGTGAGGTCTCGCATGTCGGTGTTGAAGAGACATGTGATGAGTGCTCCATATTTCTCCCTTGGGAGAATCCTCATAATCTTCCGCACAAGGTCACCATCATCAATCTTGTCCTTCACACCGAGAGAGTTGATATCCTCTACAAGCACATTCAAGCGAGAGTAAGTGTCATTGATTAGCTCATTTGAAGACATGGCAAAGTCATCATATTTGTTCTTTAGCACATAGTATCTTTCCTCTTCACGTCCGTGGAACCCTCATGAATTTGTTGAATTTGTGTCCATACTTCATGAGCGGTACCCGCGGACTTGACTCGAGCAAAGACCTCTTTAGTGATAGCTTCAAACAAGGCATTTTTAGCTTTAGCATTTGCCTTTGCGAGATTCACATCAAGAGTACCAATGGGAGTCTTTAGAGAGACACCGGAACTTGTCACCTCCCATGCGATAGGATCGAGAGCCTCGAGGTAAGCTTGCATGCGAGCTTTCCAATAGGCATAGTCGGTCCCATCGAACGGGGGCGGTCCCCTTCCTTCACTTCCTCTCGGCATCCTTACTCAAGGCGGTTAAGCCCTATTTGAGCAACGAGGCTCTGATACCACTTGAAAGGATCAAGGGCACCGAGGGGGGGGGTGAATCGGTGTGTCAACAATTTCTCCCAAACGTACTTTAGGCGTGAAGCTAGCAAGACTAGATATGGTGATAACAAAAGCAAGCGATGCGCGCACACAATCTAGTCTATGCAACAAGCAACACCCTAGCAAGCAATTCTACCAAGTAGTAAAGAGACACCCTATCAAGCAATTCTACTAGCACATGAAGTAAATGCGGAAACGTAAATGCTAGTAAGTAAAGGAGATAAGGATAGGAATGCTCATGATTTTTCCCGTGGTCTCGGAAGGATGGCGCCTTCCCCTACTCCACGTTGGGTCACTCCCGCCGGAGTCTCGACCCCGTCCCTCCGCTCGAAGGCGATCCCTCCTAGAGCACACTTCACCCTCCGAGTGAAGTCGCGGGCACGTCCCGCCGGGCTCGACCCCGGGTACTCTTCCCGAGGTAAGACTCCGCACGTGATGCGTGCCAAAGGGCGCTCCACTAGTGATGCTTCTTTCGCACGGGAAGCTCCAAGACCGTGTACAAACTTGTGTTGGCTTCCACACTCTCCTCAGACAGCTCAACACCAACGCCTAACAGGTCTAGGCCTCGCCATAGACCAAGAGTAACAAACCGAAGTGACTCTCTCAAGCTCACACTAGCCTAGAGATTAAGTGGATGCAATTGCTACTCTCTCAAGCACTAGGATCACTCCAAATCCTTCACAAGTGCTTCTCTCCCTTGCTCTTGGCTTCCTCTGAGTTTTCTGCACTCCAACAACGGCCAAGAGACCCCTCAAGGGGCGGGCAACCAACTATATATAGGCTACCAACCCAAAACTAGCTGTTGCCCAAAAGTGCCCTGCGAAACTAGAGACCGTACAAAGGACCGTACTGTCCGGTCTCTTCCAGACCGTATTGTCCGGTCTCTATTTCCAGGCGCATCTCCATCTTCTTCTTCATCTCCAATGAAGACCGTACTGTCCGGTCCCTAGGACCGTACCATCCGGTCGATTGTCCGGTCTTCATTTCTTCCACTTCCAGAACCTCCAACTTCTCTGTCTGGAAAACTTCTGATGACCGTACTCCTTGACCGTACCATACGGTCCATTGTCCGGTCTTCGTTTTCTCAGCATCCCAAGACTTCACTTCTCTGTCTGGATCTTCAATGAAGACAGTACCATACGGTCCCTAGGACCGTACTGTCCGGTCTCTACCGGATAAGCTGAAAACTTGATCCACTCTTGATCCTTGCTTCCAACTTCTTCATCCTTGGTTCCTCTTCTTCTCTTCAGCCACCCTAGCCCTCAAGAGACTCACAATGCATCCATTTGATCTCTAACCTAGTGTGCTCTAAGAGAACCAATTCGATCCCTCTTGATAGTCCGGTTTTTCCTATGGACTCAAGCTAGCATCTACACCAAGCCAACACTTGCTTGGTCTATCATGTCCTTAGCCTTGATCCATCTTCAACCTTGACTCCATCAAGTTCTCGATCCGAATCGTCGAGGCAACCAATCACCAAGTCGTCGATAGATAGAGTATGTGAGACGACACTTCTTTGACATGACCATTTGAATATCCTACAAGGAAATGTTAGTCACATCAATATGGTCACCCAATCACCAAAACATTCATACCTTTGGGGTTTCCGAACTCCAATGGTCATGAAGCTTACAGATGCCTCAGCCGCCAAATACACCTCAGGCCCCTCTTACTCCTCCGCAAGAAGGAGTAGGCGAGTCACAATCACCTAAGAAGAGGAGAGCGAGGCGCTCAAGAAAGAAGAAGGCAGCTACAGTATCGACCGATGAGAGTACAACAAAGGCGCCTATCAAAGAAAAGGTCGCCGCCACCAACACAAAGAAGACAACCAAGGTGTGGCGGAAGAAAGAAGGAACCTCTACGTCGCCAGGTTCTCCAGCGAGCGAGGTCCAAACGAGTTGAAAAGACATGGAGAACGTCTAGCTCAAAGACGTAAAAAAAAATGAGAGCCCTCCGATTGGGGAGGCCATCCCAATCGTTATCCTAGCTAGGCCTAGCACTTGTTTTTCTTTTCATAAATCATAAAAACAAAATAAAAATTTGAAAAATTTAAAAACAACAAAAATAATAGGATTCCCGGTGATGCCCATTAGGGGCTAGCCACTTGTATCATCCTCTCTCTTTTTGCAGGTCAAGAAGGAGGAGGAAGAGCCTGAATCAAGCTTAAGTCTTACAAAGACTCAAGCTTGGGGAGGGCACCCCAGGTAAGAAGGAGTTCAATACAAGCTCGAGTCTTGCAAAGACTCAAGCTTGG
The DNA here is from genome assembly GCA_012490785.1 of Eragrostis nindensis. NCBI lineage: Eukaryota > Viridiplantae > Streptophyta > Magnoliopsida > Poales > Poaceae > Eragrostis > Eragrostis nindensis. Next base: position 162,306 of record JAAXCT010000028.1, read on the forward strand.
GGAGGACCCCCAGGTAAGTATTCCTAACTTTCTTAATAAATAAATAAACTCTCTGTTTCGAATAAATGCTAGAATCTTGGTGTTATGCTACGCTTAAGGGAAATGATGATCGAGTTACAAATTAGCTTCCCATGTGTCGCATAGATGCAACCTCTACTCCTGACATATGTGTTATTTTTGCTTGAGCATGATCACATCATGAGTCTTGCTTATTTCCGTGGGTTGCATTTGTTACACCAAGTCTGAGCATTGTGGATTTTGATATGGCATGATTAGGACTTGTTGCAATCTCTTAGTATGGTTTCATCCAGAGATGTTTTTCTCGAATTGCTGCAAGTACCTAAAACCCTTCTGTTTTGGCACACTTCTCTTAGTGTGAGGATTTATTTACCTACCAGAGCCATATCATAATATTCGAAACAGCCCCACTCATAGCCATTTGTTTATGCATTGAGTTTTGTTAAGGTTTGATGTACTCTTGAAACTAAGCGCTCCTAATTTTGGTCATAATTCCTTCGCGTGTGTTTTCGAAAATTTCTCTCCACCAAATAAAAAAGGGGAATGTTTGGATAAATCAACCAAACATTTTTCAGAATTTGCAAAACTTTTGGTCCATCCAAAATGCTCAAGAATATTTCAAAATGTTTCATTGAACCATTCAAAATTTATGGCCCCTTGCACCATGGAGTAGTCAAAAAAAAAAAAACTCCATGGTTGCATGACAAAAGTCAATGGCTATATGGTTCTTATCATAAACATCTTGAGCAAAATAGAGGACCAATGTTTTTCAAAACCCCCTTCCACAAGTGTGAGTTCATTTTCTCCCCCTCCATCACATCATTTCCTATGACCAAAATAAATGGAGTTGCTATGTTGATTGAGACTCATTCTTTAGCTTTACAATATATGCATGACATTTGTGCATTCCTTACCAAGCTCCACATACAAAGCCTCATTTGGTAGAAGGTAGGGTGAGTGAAGCTTGTAGGAATAGAACTCGCATCGGAGTGGTAAGAGAAGTGCCACCCAAAACGAAGGAGAATTTTTGCACCTTACCTTGCAGCACATAAAAACTCTGGATGCATACCTGCTAGAATTGTATACTTGTCCGAAAATGCCGTTCTAGTCTTCAATGCTGCATGACAAGGTGTGACATATAAGCCCCACGATTTTTGCAACACTCATGAATATTTTGTGCTCTCGTAAACTTACCACTATTTTGGGAGTATGTTGTTGCATCTTTATTACCCATGGGGCGCTTCTTTGTAACTCCTGATCCGCCGGTACCCTGAGTTGAGTTTGCTCGGGACGAGCAAAGTTTAAGCTTGGGGAGGTTGTTGGCGGTCGTTAAACCATGTTTTGACCGCCACCCTACCGGTAAATAAATACATAACACCAAGATTTTGTGCATAGTAGTTAGGAATAATGCTACTCCACAAGTTTTGGTGGATATTTGGATGCAGGAGTGAATAATGGAGAAAAGTAGGCCCAGCCAGGGAAAATCCCTGGCCGGCCGGCCCCACCCTAGGCCGGCCGGCCCCACCTGGTGGCCGCAGGCCCCAGACTTCCTCCAGTGGGCTGGAAAATAATCCTCAACGCATAATTCAAGCCCAGCCCGGCAGGATTCCACCGACATTCTAGAAGGTGGGCTATTTGGGCCTTTACTTGGCCCTCACTTCAATTCTGCCGACCCCACGATGTAGCCGACCTTCGGACCGCCATCAGGAGATGATCTGGAGCGTTCAGGCAAAAGACGGTGGCCAACCGACCGAAGGGACGGCCGGCCGGCCACCCCCCTAGGCCGGCCGGCCGACTTTGTCGGCGCCGCCTCTCCAAAGTCGGCCAGGGTGCTTCCACCGCCTTCACAAGCTATAAATTGGACCCCTCGGCCTCCGAATCAATTCGCACCATCACACTTCATTCAAGTGTTCATTAGTTTAGTAGTAGCTTTGGGAGTTAGAGTAGAGTAGAGTAGAGTGAGAGCTCTCTCGGGCTTCCGGAGTATTCTCGGAGTTCGGTATAGTTCTTTGTATCCTTACTCTTTTGAGATATTATTTTATTTATTATATAATTAGTTTTATCTTTATTTATTTATTTTAGTAGTTCTTTTCTAATTAGTTTATTTATTCGTTAAGTAAGTGCTCGTAGAAGTCTTGTTGTGGGATTCGTGATTGTTGGAATAGCGAGTACGAGAGAGTGCCGTCGTCGGAGATGACGTCGTGTGAAATCTGTGCTTGTTCATTCTTAGATAGGACTGCTCCGTTGATCAAGAGTAGCTCCTCTAGGCGGGTTGTAAGCATGGCGCTTAGAACTTGGCCTATGCACGTTTGGCACCCAACCCCACGGAGGATGGTAGCCGCGAGTGTACGTGACAGCTGCACCGGTATCTGTAATCCACCACGTCCGGGTTGGACTCAGCAGGGTCTTAATTATAGCATACGGTTCCCTAGGTTTGAACTAGCATCATCGGTTAACCTAGCACGTGTGTGCCCCGAAACGACATGACTTGTATGTGTATGAGCTTAACTAGAGTAAATAATCTTTGTAGACTTGACTGCTAGGAAAGTAAATAATAGATGAACATACAGGTAGCCTTATCTCTATCTCGTTGCTCTCCCAAATGTATACTACGCTTTATTTATTTTATTACCTTGGATTTGAGGATGTGTGTGCCACCCATATATATCATGCCTATCTTACCCCCGTCTCAAGTATAGTTGATACATTATTTCTTTCTCCAAATTATCCAATGCATAGCTATTATTTAGCTTCCTTTTGCTCTACTTCCCTGCGGAAATATAAATACGATAACCCTGGAATACTCCAAGGTGAAATGCTACAATGGTGATCCGTGCGCTCTTGCGGAATTAATGAAATTAATTTTATTGCATAAGAACCGCCAACAGTCCACCACCTCCACCACTTCAAGTCTAGTACTTGGGCGCCTCCATGTGATTGGCCGGCTTCATCCGGTCCATTAAGTTCTTGGGCACCCAAAGCATCCTCATCTTCCTCTTCTTGTCCAAAGCTCCTATATATTGACTTTGCCTTCACAACACTACATCACATCTCATAAGAACAAAGTGAGTGTTGTCAAGATAAAGTAAATAATCAAATGAAATCGTAGGAGCTTAGGAAGCAAACAATCCTTTGTTGAGTGGCCAACTTATGTAACGAAGCTTGCAATAGTGGTCATTGGCCATCAACGGTACTTCTTCTCTTGGTGTGGCATCGCCTTGCCAATGGCTTCCATGTTCACCGGAGAAGTACCAAGTCCTCTTGTGAGCTTTGTATATACTTGCATCATTGACTCACTCTCATCCTTGAGCTTGTGGTATTCCTTCAAAACAAAGACTTAAGAGAAAGAGCTCTCACAAGAGAGGGTTAGTTCATCACAAATAGTAAATGGATGCGAGATAGATGAACTAGGAGTAGTGGATGAAGAAGAAAACAAGCTAGATAAGGTTGGTAGCTTGATAAGCGATCTCAAGGTTCTCATACTTCTCATGAAGCTCAATGTTATCCAACTTGAGCCTTCAACTCATATATAGAGCCTCATGAGATGACATGGGATCCTTGAGCTCCTCATCAAGCTCACCAACACGAAATATGGCCATATCATTCTTTCTTACCACCTTTACCTTGGAGGTACTTGTGAAGATAAGACCAACAACATGTTTGCATATACTCTTGAAGAAGAGTCACTCTCATAGTCTTCATCATTGGCAATCCTCTCACCAACAAAGAAAACTCTTTGTGAGATAACCTCTTCTACTTCTTGACCTTGGTCTTGTCCCACAAACTTCTTCTTGTGTTTGGCCTTGAAATCATCATCTTCTTCATCATCACTCTCACTTGATCCTTCCATCACCACCTTCTTCTCTTGTCGATGACCCGCAAGTCATGTCTTCTAGTGAGGCACACGGGAGGAGATGGAGGAGTGAAGTCTCCATCAAAATATCAATAGCAACTAGATCTTCACCATCGGTTCATAGTCACCTTGCTAACAACGAGACACAAAGATGAGTTAGATAAAGAATTGAAATTCGGTTCTAGGTATACCGTCATCTTTGCATTCTCCGAGGAAGATGCAGGTTCACTTGAGTGATCAAGGAAGTGAGTATCCTGAGCTTGCATTATCTTCTTCTTAATTGCTTGCTCTTCAAATGATGGAAGCTTGCTCACGGTTGTGGATTGATCTTCAATGGAACCACCATCACCAATTGAGATGTCCTCAAAATGAGAGACATTTCTCGAGTGATCATCATGTGAGGAGGTCATGAGCAAGACTTCTTCATATTGTAGCTTCGCAAGATCTTCATGTTGAAGTGCAAAAATGTTGTCGCCGAATCTTGAATGAGGAGGTGCTTTCAAGATCTTCATGATAACATCACCACTTGAGTTCTTCCACTTGTCATATGAATCGATCCTATCATAACCAAGCGAAGACACAAATAAGTGATTCATTAAGAAAAATGGTAAGATTATCCGAATCACTCCTCAACAAGAAAACTAGCAACAACAACATCATGATCATCATAAGATATAACAAGAACAACAAGATCATCATGATAACATGGTTATTCGTGAAAGTGCTAGAGAATTTATTCATGGTATCCCACAATTCATTTGGAACTATGGACATAAGGTAGCTATTCAAGCGATTCTTTCAACGTCCAAAGCCCAAACCCATAAGGGATGAAACCCAAACTCATTCGGTCACATCTCAAGGGCGGTTAAGCCCTAAATTGAGCACTTAGCTCTGATACCACTTGTAAGGATCGTGTGACCGAGAGGGGGGTGAATCGGGCACACCATGAACTAAAACTTTTTGCACTTCTAGCTACTCTTTCTAATTGCACAAGTAAAGGATACATAACTAGAGAGTACGTGTGCACTATGTGATAGTGATCAAGCAAGGATAACCATGTGCTAGGACTTGTACATGCTAGGAGCAAGGTATACAAGAGCATATAGAACAACCTAGCATAAGATACGAGATAAGCTCAACAAGTCCTACACATGCTAGTGTATAAGGTAAAGGCAATCAAGCAATCTAGCATGCATATGGGTAACACATACGGAAGCTCAAGTAGGTCCTACACATGCTAGTATATAAGATAGATAGACAAGCAAACTAGCATGCATATAAGTAACACATGGTGAAACTCAATCTAGTGATCATGACAACAAGATAGATACAACATAAAGCATAACAAGATCACTAGATGATATCAAGCAAGTGTATGAGCTATGAGCAAGTAAGTACACATAAGGAAAGCGCATATCACTAGAGATAACATAGAGCTAGCACACGGAAACAATCATCGAGCAATCATATGATAAGCACAAGATCTACTACATGCATATAAGATAAACAAGATAGTAAGTGCAAGTAGTAGAGAGTAAGAGTAAGAGATTGCTCATCGATTTTTCCCGTGGTCTCGGAAGGATGGCGCCTTCCCCTACTCCACGTTGGGTCACTCCCGCCGGAGTCTCGACCCCGTCCCTCCGCTCAATGGCGATCCCCTCTAGAGCACACTCCACCCTTTAAGCCGGTGATGTCCCCTAAGAGCACGCTTCACTCCTCGAGTGAAGTCACGGGCTTCACCCCGCCGCACACCGGCAATGCTCTCCTCCTTGGGACCATCCACCGCTCTTGAGTGAAGTCGCGGGCACGTCCCGCCGGGCTTCTCCCGGGTACTCCTCCGAAGGTAAGGCTCCGCACTTGATGCGTGCCAAAAGGCGCTCCACTAGTGATGCTTCTTTCGCACGGGAAGCTCCAGACCGTGTACAAACTTGTGTCGGCTGCCACACTCTCTTTGGCAAGCTCAACACCGACGCCTAACCGGTCTAGGCCTTGCCATAGACCAAGGGTAACAAACCAAGACCGCCTCCCTATGACCACACTAGTCCTAGAGGTGGATGGAAGCTCTCAACCCCCTCAAGCACTAAGCTTTCTTCTCTAAATCTTCTTCATGTGCTTCTCCTCTCTCTCAAGCACCAAGATTTCTCTCCAAAGCTTCTCCATGTGCTTCTCTTGCATCCTCTTGGCTCCCACTGTGTTTCCCCACTGATAACAATGGCCAAAGGCACCCCAAAGGGTCAAGCAACCGGCTATTTATAGCCCTCCACTCATAAACTAGCCGTTGCTCAAAAGTGCCCTGCGAAACTAGAGACCGTACAAAGGACCGTACTGTCCGGTCTCCATTAGACCGTACTGTCCGGTCTCTATTTCCAGGCGCATCTCCATCTTCTTCTTCATCTTCAATGAAGACCGTACTGTCCGGTCCCTAGGACCGTACCGTCCGGTCGATTGTCCGGTCTTCATTTCTTCCACTTCCAGAAACTTCATCTTCTCTGTCTGGAAATCCTCTGATGACCGTATTGTACGGTCCCTAGACCGTACTGTCCGGTCAACTGTCCGGTCTTCATTTTCTCAGCATCCCGAGACTTCACTTCTCTGTCTAGATCTTCAATGAAGACCGTATTGTACGGTCTCCATGACCGTACTGTCCGATCTCTACTGCATAAGCTGAAAACTTGATCCACTTCTTGATCCTTGCTTCCAACTTCTTCATTCTTGGTTCCTCTTCTCCTCTGCTGTCACCCTAGTGCCTGAGAGACTCTTTGGGCATCCACTCACCTCTACCACTAGTGTGACCTAAGAGAAACGACTCGATCCCCCTTGATAGTCCGGTTTTTCCTATGGACTCAAGCCAACATCTACACCAAGCCACACTTGCTTGGATCTAGCATGTCCTTAGCCTTGATCCATCTCTTCAACCGCAACCTCCATCAAGTCCTTGATCCTTGTCGTCATCCATCGTCGAGGCAACCAATCACCGGGATATAGAGAATAGGTAGGCTCACTCCTTCAACGACGAAGCTTCTTCATTGTGACCTAAAGAATATGCATGAACACCTTTCCTACATCCAAAGATGTTAGTCACAATGATCTAGTTGTCACAAAGGACAACCCGATCGAAGCATCATATAATGTGCATAAGATAAACAAGAACATCATCACAAAATAGACAAGATCATCATGGCATATGATATAAGGTAAGACCAACATGATGATCAAGAGTATGTCAAGGTATAAGATACATAGAGGAACACATGACATACTCACCTTGTCTCTTACCTCATGTGCATAGTAGTTACCTCGTAGAGTAGTCCTCATGTTCACTTCTTCTCTTTATCAACTTCCTTGCAACCTTTGAGGTGTTGGCACTCCAATAGTATATCACTACATCCATGAGACTAAACATCTTGCACACTAGCAAACCTTGTTAGTCTCATTGACCATGTTGACATCAATCACCAAAACCTATGAACCATGCTCTAGGTTCATTGATCTTACACTCGCGGCTACCATCCTCCGTGGGGTTGGGTGCAAACTCACGTCTAGATTAATTCCTTGAACCATACAAGCAACTATCCTAAATAACTTACCCTCGCGCTAAGGGCAAGCCAACCATGCATAATAAATCCAAACAAACTATGCGAGGTCGTAACAATAAGGCAATTATATAGTCCCTACTGCCTAGCTCAACAATTCATTCGAACCTATCATACACAGACGTGGAACCAACACAGGAATTTCTCTATAACAATTACTTAAATAAATAAATGTAAACTAAAAAGAAAACTAAATTAAATAAATAAGAAAATAATTATAGTAAAGAAAGTATAAAGAAAGATACACGAGAACTTTACCCAAGCTCCGAAGAGAACTCCGGAGCTCCGAGCGAAGCTCTCACTTCAACTCTAACTCCCATGACTAAAATACTAATCCTATTCTAAACTACACAAGTGGAATGATCTTCCATGAGAAAGGGCGTGACCCTACATTGGATCTTCTCTTCTCAAGTGTTTTGGTGCAGGTTGGAGTGAGGGGAGGGGTCCTCTATTTATAGTGGAGTTGCCTTGGGAGAGTGGTGAAGGTCTTGGAGCATTTCGTGGAATATTCCTTCTTGCCGATGTCCCCTTGGCTTGGCGGGTGCGTCAAGTGGCTTGTGACCGCCTCTGTGTTGGTATTTCTTACGTCACGAATAAATCCGCAAGCACACGGAGAATACCGTTGTAGCACTTCACCCGTGAGTATTCAAGGGTATCGTTATTTATATTTTCCCAAAGGAACGGAGTGGAATTATCTTCTAGTCTAGCTCGTCCAAGGACACGAAGAAGGATGGTAGAAATGGGTAGAGAGGATTCCTATGGATGAGGTTCTTTCTAGAAAAAGAGAGGTTTAAACTAAGCAGGGCTGTCACCACCTACCGGCAACCCTCTACCACTAGGACACGTGACACTAGGGCTATCAAGTCCCTATGCCAGTCCTGAGGTCGCGTGACAACAAGGCAATCAAGTCCTCACTGCCAGACCTATGGTAGATCCCTCCTCTAATTGCTTACTTTGGGCGCCGGCTTAGACCTGGTCTGCCAAGTCACTCCGGCCAAGAGGCCTACTACGCACCCGAACGTGGAGGATTACGAAGGACGGATAGGGCTGTCACCACCTACCGCCTACCTCAACAAACCGTGGAGCACGCAGCAAACAATGGTAACCTCTAACCTAGACACCACGTCTAAGTTATTGATTACTACCTTAACTTGGTTCAAAGGTAAGGCACTCTAGATGAATAGAGCGATGATCCCGTAAGCAAGTAAAGGAAGAACTTAATCTAGATAAGAAGTACTCAAATCATAATCAAGCCAAGGATCCACAACCAAACAAGGAACGCTTAACCAAGGCTAGATTATATCCAATAGGAGATCGAGAATACTTACTTTGATGAAGATGAACGAACGATGAACGACGAACGAACGATGAACGAACGACGAACGATGAACGAACGACGAACAATGTATTATAAATAAGTATCCTCAAAGATACAAGATTGGGGCTAAGTCCTCACAAAGGGAGGACGGCCCTTCTCCTCTACCCTACTCTCTCCCTACTCTACTAGTATACAAGGGACCCTAGGCCCTTGGGAGTGGAATGAGGCTCTCCTTCTTGTGTGTCTTGAGGGGAGGGGGTACCCCTTTATTTATAGCCTCCAAAGGCGGTGGAATTGAGGCGGTTCCTTAGGTCGGTGGCATTGATTGCAGGCAGAACCGACCTTGGTACGTCGGTGGGGAACCGCCACAGAAAAATGGGCCAGAAAGGCCACTGTAGCAGGTCGGCCGACCTAGGGTTTGGGGTCGGCCGACCCCCCCCCTTGGCCCCTATGGCCTTGGGCTTTGGTGTAGTGGTCCATGGGGTCCTCATAAGGCCTCTCCCCGGTGTATGGCCCAGGATGAGTCCAGATGACTGTATTTTGGCCTTTTCTCCATCCCGGGTGATTTCTGCGATGACCGTGGACTTGCCGGAGTGATATCTTTCTTGGGCTTGGCCAAGGTGTCTCCCTTTGGGTTCTAATGATGTATCTCAATGTGTTGACCCAAAGTGAATAGGGTTTGTATCCCTTTTGGTGTATGTCATCCTTGGCTGCCGATGCTGATTTCTCGGAGTGGTGTCCTCTTTGGAATATGGTATGGGTTGATTTGGTGGATCCATATATCCTTGCCATTGTTGAGGATCTCCAAGGGATGATCTTTCTTCATATCTCCTTGATATTCGGCTTTTGGGGAGATTTCCTTATGACGGGGAAATTCGGTGTTTGCAGAGTGGGCCTTTTATGCTTCCTTTTCCCGGTTTCCTATGAAATGCAGCTGCACTCACAAATTCACCAACACTTGTGGAATTGGTTAGTAATAAACTCCTACCACTATGTTTGGTGTTCATTTTAATTCTTTTATGAAGGTAATTGACGGTAAAATTCTTGCTCTAAGGACCGTCAACAACTCCCCCACACTTAGCCTTTGCTCGTCCTCGAGTAAAGTTGAAGGACTAAGGTGGAACAAAACTCCCTTTGGTATGATGCTAGCACACAAGTTATTCCAAGCCATACCTGCACCTGTGAACTTTGATGTGTCTACCATGTCATCTTGGGCGGTTGAGGAATGGAACGGTCTTGATTCAAGTCATCATTACTCCCCTGTTGAGTAACTTGGGTTTTTGATAGATTTTCAAAATAAAACATAGCTTGTACTCCTCGAATGATACTCTCAGATCGCTCAGTGTGTATGATTCCTCACCAAGGCATTTGAGTTGCCTCTTTTCATCCTACATTTACAAATGGTTTTTTGTGGAGCTTGGTAGGGATGGAAAGGAGCATACTTGCATCACTTATATTGCTAAGTCAAAGAGCGGATCCAAAGAGAAAACAAGTCATACAATCTGATCAAGAATGTGCATGTGTGTGGATTTGTGTATATGATGGTGAATGGAATGAGATGGATACCCCTTGATGTGCGATGTTATCTCTCTCTCTTGATTGATTTTCTTTGAGAGCATGGCTATCTCTTCTTCCTTTCTCTCTCATTTTTTTTTTGATCAGGCTCAAGATGTTGAGCAATTCTTGCTCATGCACATGAGCACTCTTTCTTTCTTCTTGATTTTTTTTTCAACTTCTCTTTCTCTCTTTTTTTTTTTCGATAGCCATGTCTCTTTTGCAAGAATATTTGGAGAGAGACATCAACAACAATTGATGGAGTAATTATTTTGGTGGATGGGTGGATGGAAATGGCATTGCTAACTTCCAGTGTAGAAGTTTAGCATGCTTTTGTGGTGGTGGTGTATGTGTACGTGATCTTGATCACGAAAGTATGACAAGCATCTCACAAGGGTCACAACAATTTGACAAAGCTCAAAGTAATAACAAGTAGCATTTGTAGGGGTTTTCAATGTGGTCATTATATTTGGCTCTGGTGGGAATATAAGATCATTGAGGAGTGCAAAGCTATAGATTTTAAATTTTTCAAGATAAATTCCCAAGCACTCTTATACAGAAAAAGCAAGATTCCTCTCATCCAACCATATCACATTCGCCAACAACTTAGATAAACATGGGGTCCTATGAGATTGGTGTGTTCACAAGCAACAGAGTATGATGCGAGGAATAAAGAGTATGCAGGCCAACCATGCAGAAGTATGTTGGTTGAGGGGATAACAAGGTTTCTTTTATCATTGAGTTAAATTTTAGTGATCGACTCATAAGATTATTCTAACTCATGAGTTAGGGAGAGAGAGTAGTAGGGTAGAATGCGCAAACCATCGCGTTGGATGAAGTGGAGACCAAGAGTGGCCATAGGAGATCAAACCAAAGTTACGATCGAACTTTCTTTTCTTGTGCCCGATGACTCCACTCCATAGCGTGTTTGAACGGTGCGATGTTTGTGCATTGTGTTGGTGGGAGATCTCGAGTGTGTGCTTGATGAAGAACGAGAGGTCTCCCCCAAACTTGTTCTTGTACCTAGACTTCTTTATTCAAAACAAACAAAAGGATATGGAAATAAAAAGGACTCTACCGGGGTTAAAGAACGGGGAGCCTTAGTTTAATGAATATGACACAATAACTCAAGGCGCGTTATATGTTTGAAAGGGAAATAAAAGCGCCTAGTTTATTCATATAAATTCTTTTTTTTTTGTGTTGAATTTTTTTTTATTATTTTAAATTTTATCAAATAAAGAAGTGCAACAAAAGAGATACTTCCGGTTATCCTGTCGGCAAGGGCATCGTCATTTTGAGTCTGACGAGCAAGACTTTTCTCCGTCATGTTTGGCTTGATGATGTGGCTCCGGAGAATGTCTGCAAGGTTAGTGCCAATACACAACCACGATATTTGCAATATTTATGATAAATGAAAGCATCTACAACCATCCTAAAGAACAAATAGCAAAAGGAAGCCTTATGGAGGTTGCAGAGCTCATGCATGGTTTTGGCACCGATGATTATTGACTCTAGAGGAGGATCATATGAGCAAGAGTCTTGTGGGTTTTCAAGAAAGAAGCTCTTATGCTCATGCAAAGTTTCATGTTGTTCATACACTAGAGTCGACGCCTCAAGAATGTCCATAGCCTAGAAGTTTTTCTTGTCAAGAGGCTCTTGATCGCCAACAAGAACGGCGTATGGAGGGCTAGAGGGAAGAGGCTCAAGATCGAGTGATGGTGATGACGATCGTTGGGTTAGGAACAATTCTTTTGCTTTATCCTCATCTTGGGTGGAAAACTTCTCATTCTCATGTAGAGCAAGCTCGGGTGATGTGAAAAGGGATAGAAATTTCACTTGCTCAAGTGGTTCATGATCGATCTGAGGTTTTGCCAAAGGATTTTGAGTGGTAATGGTGGCGAAAGAGGTTTTCCCAAGACTTGCCATCATATCCTCCTTGAGAAATGGTTCCTTGAGAGGATCGGGAGGAGTAGGAGGCATCTTTCCCAAGTGTAGTTCGAGGTGTTTCCATAATCATCAGAAAGATCTTCCTCGAATAAAGGGAACTCAAGAGGTTGAATTTCTTCTTCCTCCTTCATTGTTCTTGGTACAGGAGAGGGCTCAACAGGCGAATCTTGGGATGTGGTCGATGTAAGGTTTGACTCGGATGTTGAGGGCTCCTCATGGCTTGACTCTTGGAGGGGTATTTTCAAATCATCAACATAGGAAGAGTTTTCTTGGATAAGTTCTAGGAGCGCTCTTCCTTCTGTCAGGGTTTTGGTAGCAAAAGACCCTCCAGCGGTGATGTCAAGGTATAGGGCGGAGTCCTTGTCTAGACCCATATAGAAGTGTTGCAATAACATGTGGTCGGGAATAGACAAGTTTGGGCCGGAAAGAGTTAGCAAGGAAAACCTAGCCCAGGCCGCACCTATAGACTCCTTCTCGATCTGACGAAAGTGGAGAACTTCCATACGGAGAGCAACGACGCGGGATAAGGGAAAGAAGGCTAAGCAAAATTTATCTCGAAGCTTTTCCCAATCACCGAACGTGCTTCCGACAGCCAATATGTACCATTGTTTCGCTCTCTCTTGAAGGGAGAAAGGAAACAACTTCCATTTTACGGTTTCTTGTGACATGCCTTGGATCATGACGCATGAACACAAGTGCTCGAACTCTCGCAGGTGGTGATACGGATTTTCATGGTCAAGTCCAGAGAAGGGTCGTTCCCGTACCATGGTTATAAAGGCGGGGTGGATTTGATAGCCAGATGAGGAAATAGGATTTGAAGATGATGGTGGCTCAAAGAACTCTCCCCTAGGAGCAGAGAATGATTCGATTGTAGGTTCTGGCTCCATGATAGATGTTTTTGGTATTTTCTTTTTAGTGAAAAGGTGATGATGGGGATAGGATAGGAAGGATAGATGGTGGAAGCTTGATGATGGAAAGAAAAACAAAAGAAAGATTTTTTTTTTTTGAAAGGATACAATAAGAGGACCAACTAGGTTCGAAGATAAAAGCAACAACCGTTCCCAGGCAACGGCGCCAGAAATGCTTGTTGGTATTTCTTACGTCACGAATAAATCCGCAAGCGCACGGAGAATACCGTTGTAGCACTTCACCCGTGAGTATTCAAGGGTATCGTTATTTATATTTTCCCAAAGGAACGGAGTGGAATTATCTTCTAGTCTAGCTCGTCCAAGGACACGAAGAAGGATGGTAGAAATGGGTAGAGAGGATTCCTATGGATGAGGTTCTTTCTAGAAAAAGAGAGGTTTAAACACAGCAGGGCTGTCACCACCTACCGGCAACCCTCTACCACTAGGACACGTGACACTAGGGCTATCAAGTCCCTATAACAGTCCTGAGGTCGCGTGACAATAAGGCAATCAAGTCCTCACTGCCAGACCTATGGTAGATCCCTCCTCTAATTGCTTACTTTGGGCGCCGGCTTAGACCTGGTCTGCCAAGTCACTCCGGCCAAGAGGCCTACTACGCACCCGAACGTGGAGGATTACGAAGGACGGATAGGGCTGTCACCACCTACCGCCTACCTCAACAAACCGTGGAGCACGCAGCAAACAATGGTAACCTCTAACCTAGACACCACGTCTAAGTTATTGATTACTACCTTAACTTGGTTCAAAGGTAAGGCACTCTAGATGAATAGAGCGATGATCCCGTAAGCAAGTAAAGGAAGAACTTAATCTAGATAAGAAGTACTCAAATCATAATCAAGCCAAGGATCCACAACCAAACAAGGAACGCTTAACCAAGGCTAGATTATATCCAATAGGAGATCGAGAATACTTACTTTGATGAAGATGAACGAACGATGAACGACGAACGAACGATGAACGAACGACGAACGTTGAACGAACGACGAACGAACGATGAACGAACGACGAACAATGTATTATAAATAAGTATCCTCAAAGATACAAGATTGGGGCTAAGTCCTCACAAAGGGAGGACGGCCCTTCTCCTCTACCCTACTCTCTCCCTACTCTACTAGTATACAAGGGACCCTAGGCCCTTGGGAGTGGAATGAGGCTCTCCTTCTTGTGTGTCTTGAGGGGAGGGGGGTACCCCTTTATTTATAGCCTCCAAAGGCGGTGGAATTGAGGCGGTTCCTTAGGTCGGTGGCATTGATTGCAGGCAGAACCGACCTTGGTACGTCGGTGGGGAACCGCCACAGAAAAATGGGCCAGAAAGGCCACTGTAGCAGGTCGGCCGACCTAGGGTTTGGGGTCGGCCGACCCCCCCCCTGGCCCCTATGGCCTTGGGCTTTGGTGTAGTGGTCCATGGGGTCCTCATAAGGCCTCTCCCCGGTGTATGGCCCAGGATGAGTCCAGATGACTGTATTTTGGCCTTTTCTCCATCCCGGGTGGATTTCTGCGATGACCGTGGACTTGCCGGAGTGATATCTTTCTTGGGCTTGGCCAAGGTGTCTCCCTTTGGGTTCTAATGATGTATCTCAATGTGTTGACCCAAAGTGAATAGGGTTTGTATCCCTTTTGGTGTATGTCATCCTTGGCTGCCGATGCTGATTTCTCGGAGTGGTGTCCTCTTTGGAATATGGTATGGGTTGATTTGGTGGATCCATATATCCTTGCCATTGTTGAGGATCTCCAAGGGATGATCTTTCTTCATATCTCCTTGATATTCGGCTTTTGGGGAGATTTCCTTATGACGGGGAAATTCGGTGTTTGCAGAGTGGGCCTTTTATGCTTCCTTTTCTCGGTTTCCTATGAAATGCAGCTGCACTCACAAATTCACCAACACTTGTGGAATTGGTTAGTAATAAACTCCTACCACTATGTTTGGTGTTCATTTTAATTCTTTTATGAAGGTAATTGACGGTAAAATTCTTGCTCTAAGGACCGTCAACACTCTGGAACCGACTGGAGCAAGATTGAGGCGGTTGGAGTTTGGCTTGGGCCGGCCGGCCTGGTGTTTGGGCCGGCCGGCCTGCTTTTTCCTGTTTTTCCTCCAATCTTGCGCGAGGCATAACTCCTGCTCCCGAACTCCGAATTGGGTGATCCAAAAGCCCATTTCGACTATCTTGACGAGGCCTTTGACATGGAGGGATCAAATTTGTCATTTGAAATATTATTTCTTGATGTCCAAGTCATCCCTTATTTCTTCCGTCGAATGTCGTCGAGATGTCAGAGCATAGTCTTGCTTTAACATGTGCTTTTGGATATTTGCTAATTCTCCATGATTGTAAGCACAATTGCACCACCATATTTCTATGTACCTTGCAAAACAAGATCACATCCAAAACTTGTGGAACTTTATTAGTTTAACGCAAGAAACATTGGTGTATACCTTTTATTCGCCGATAAGTTGACGGTCATTTTATGTTTTAACGACCGTCAACACCTCCCCAAGCTTAAACTTTGCTCATCCCGAGCAAACTCAAAACTTAAGTATCGGTGGATCAGTAGTTGCTACAATGTTAGTGCCCTGCAGGTATCAAATATGCAACGACATACTCCAGGATAACAAAGTAATCTATAAACCAGCACAATCTATTTACCAGGTACTGCATACACTTAGTGAGGCTTATAGATTACTTTGTCATATGACATTGAAAAGCAGAACGGTCATCTTAGGCTTTTGTCAAACAATTCCTGCAAGTAACAAGTCCAGAGCTTTTGTTTGCTGCATAAGAAATAAATACTTCTTTAAGCTTGCACTTCCCTTTTTGTCTCTCTTTTGATGAGGCATTTCCCTACAGGATGTCACTCAAGACCTATTGCTACACAAGAGGGATGTTTTGGTGGAGCTTGGTCGGGATATGCATATCTTTCATACATATTTTGTAAGGTTAAAAGATGATCTAGAGAAACTTAGCAACTCCTCAAAGTCAGTCATATGGAAGAGAATGATAGCCAGCGGGAAGAGAAATCACTCATGAAAATTTCAGTCTTCGTTGCTCAAGAAAAATTTTGATAGTGGCCATCAACCTCTAAAAAAAATTTTTTGCTGCACATTATGGGAGGTTTTTTTTTTACATTTTTTTCTTTTTTTTTCTCTTCTCTTTTTTTTTTGCGCCCCCATAATGCAAAGGCAGAAATTTTTGATGGCCTAGACAATATTTTCGGAATTTTTCTTGAGCATTTGAATGAAGACAAGGAATTTTGTGAATGAGTGGTAACGAATTTCTCAAATCCCCATATGTAGGATAAATGACTGACATGAGGAGTGCAATGTTCCTAAAGATCAAAATTTAACCAAACTCAACATATAAAAGATTGCTATGAGTGGAGCTATTTTCGAATTTGTCATGATATGGCTCTGGTAGGTAAATAAGTCCTCACAAGGGAAGTGCAAAACATAAAGGGTTTTTGTTGCAGCAATTTAGAAATTAAAAACATCTCTGGAATGTTACTGCAGGAAATTGCAAACTTAAACCAGAATAACCATATCGTACGAATCAATGCCTAGACTTGGTGAACCAGGTGCTACCCACATAAATATAGAAATACTAGTAATATGATCATGTCGATCTACATCATACTTAAATTAAATAAGGAGTAGAGGTTGCATAGAAGACACACACAAGGAACTAACAGAGCAACCATTCATCATCTCCTTTAAAGTTTGGTAAACACCAAGTTCTAGCATTTTATTCGGAAAAATGGAGTATTTTATTGATCGATAGGGATACTTACCTGGGGCCCTCCCCAAGCTTGAGTCTTCGCAAGACTTAAGTTTGAATAGGCCGCTTCCTCCATTCTTGTTGTGTTTGCAAAAAGAATGAGGGTGATACAGGTGGCTAGCCCCTATTGGGTTTTGCCGAGAACCTAATGTTTTTTTTTTTAAAAGAAAGGGCACAATTCAAGAAGAGTATAATATCGTATGGAAGTATTTACCTGGCGGTCCCTCCCCAAGCTTAGCTCTTGCAACCATGTGCAAAGCTAAGCGATTAAATCTTTATTTGAAGGTACTAGGTCCGACTGGTTGGTTTCTCCTTCTTGAATTATGTGCCTTTTGTTGGTATTTCTTACACCACGAATAAATCCGCAAGCGCACGGAATACCGTTGTAGCACTTCACCCGGGAGTATTCCAAGGTATCGTATTTGTTTTCCCCAAGGAACGGTGATAATCTGCAGCAAGGTTAGTTTTACCCAAGGACACACAAGAATGGCAGTAGTATAGGATCGAGAGGATGAATAAAGATCTAGCTGTCCCGCAGGACGATCGCACTCTAGTTCTACTCGTTTACTTCGGGCACTGGTATAGACCTGGTCTGCCAAGTCACGCCAGCCTGTAGCTCTACGACGAACCCGAACGTGGAGGATTACAAGGGACGGACAGGGCTGTCACCACCTGCCGCCTACCTCTACAAACCGTGGGGCACGCTGCAAACAAAGGTAACCTCTAGCCTAGGCACCACGCCTATGCCGTCGATTACTACTCTAACCCCGGTCCTGGTACCAATCTGGAAGGCTAGAGCACCCCTCGCGGAGCGATGATCCCGTAAACAAGTATAACAAGAATAACGACTAGTATGTAAAGCTCACTAGATCAATAACACCACGAATACTAATCTTACGAATAAGAACAAGGTTCGTACTATGAACGAACGACGAACGAACGACGAACGATGAACGAACCAAGAACGAACGACGAACGATGAACGAACGACGAACGAACTAAGAACGAACGAAGAACGATGAACGAACGACGAACGAACGAAGAACGAACGATGAACTAGTAATAAGATAAATATCCGCCAAGGGTACAAGATAAGGAAATAACTAAAAGGAAAGCTATCCCTCTCTTGATCCTTGCCCTCTCCTCTATTCTACTACTGTACAAGAGGCCCTTGGCCTGGATGGGAGTGGAATGACTTGTGTCTTGTGATGTGTTTTGGAGGAGGGGGGTACCCCTTTATTTATAGCCCAAGAAGGTCGGCAACTTGAGGCGGTTCCGTAGGTCGGTGGCATTGATTGCAGGTGGAACCGACCTCTGGAAGGCGGTGGCGAACCGCCATAGGAAGATGGGCCAGTGGGGCCACCACAGGGGGTCGGCCGACCTAGGATTTGGGGTCGGCCGACCTTTGGCTGGCCCCTCTGGGCCTGGGCCTTCTCAGGTGGGCTCCCCTGGCTTCCTTCTCCTCTGATCCACCTGCTGTGGGTGGACTTGAAGTCTTTTTATTGGGAGTTGGGCTTTATTTGGATAATTCTTTATTCCGGGGAAAATTGGTGTTTCCAGGATGGGCCTTTTATGCTTCCTTTTCCCCGTTTTCCTGTGATTTGCAGCTGCACTCACAAATTCACCAAGACTCGTGGAAATCATTAGTTTAAAGACCTAAGTCTACCTTTGGTGTTTGTTTCATTATAAAAAGCGCAGCTAGTTGACGGGTAAATATTGGGTCTAAGAGCCGTCAACAACTCCCCCACACTTAGCTCTTTGCTCGTCCTCGAGTAAAGTTGCGAGCATAAGGCGGGAGATACTCATCCTCATAAATGGGAGCCTGCACACAAGTTATTGCAAGCCACACTTCATACCTGTGAACTTTGAGGTGTCTAACATGCCTTCCTTGGATGATTGATAAGTGGAACGGTCATGTCTCAAATCACCTCGCCTTCCCTGTCAAGTACCTTGGGATTTTTGCATAATTTTCAGAAACAAAAACATAGTTTCATGCTCCTCAAATGACTCTCTCAAGTCGCTCATGGTGTTTATGTATTTTCCTCTCAAGGGCCATGATTTTGCCTCTCCCCTCCTTGTGTTTGATCAGGCTTTTGTGGAGCTCAAGGTAGGGTAAAGTGGAGCATACTAGTGTCTCTTATTTTGCTAAGTCAAAGACTGGATCCAATGGAGAAAACAAGTCATACAATCTGATCAAGATGTGCATGTGTGGTGGTGGCATGAAGTGGAAAATTATTTGTACTCCTTTCTACGGTGTTACCTTCTCTCTCTTTTTGAACTTTTGAGGAGGACATGGCTATCATACTTTTTCTTTCCTTTTCTTTTATTTTTCCCATCATCATTTTTTTTTCATTATGCTCTACTTTTGTATGAGCAGGGATTATTCTTTTTCTTTTTGCATAGCCATGTCTCCACTGATATTTTTGAGAGAGAAAGGTAACAGAGATTTTTGGAGTATTTATTTGGTGGATGGATGATGGAATGTTGCTCAACTTCCAGTGTAGAAGTGTAGCATGTGAGGTGGAGTGTACGTGATCTTGATCAAAAGAGTATGACAAGCTTCTCACTAGGGTCCAAGAATTTGACAAAGCTCAAATCAACAACTAGCAGCTTATAGGCTATCAAAGTATTCATGTAGAGTTCTTGGCCTTGGTAGGAAAATATAAATCAAGTGAGGAGCATCATACTATGGAATTTTTGATTTTCATAAAGATAAATTCCCAAGGACTTGAAGGTTAAGCAAAGATCATTTCGACAAACCATATCTCACATGCCAATTATCTAGGAATAACATGGGTTCCTAATGATAAGGTGTTCACAAGCATTCAGCGATGAAGCGAGAAATAACAAGTGTGCAAGTCCATGAATGTGAGAGGTAGAGTTGTGGGCAAAAGATAAATCAATTAGGATTGTCCCAAAAGATTAGTGCGTCAAGTTTTATTTAATTTTTCAGATTATCAGAATGAACTTGACGGTGTAGCAGGCAAAAAGTGGAAGTGTGGTGCAAACTCAGGAGGCAGGAGGAGGCTGGAGCCTGGTGGGGACCACCAGGGGTCGCCCGACCCTCCTGGTGGGGTCGGCCGACCTAGCCTGGACCCCACTGGTTCTGAATTTTCGCGTGTTGGCCTTTCCTGAGTTTCCTCATGTGATTCTGGATGATTTGGTCGTGATTGTTCCAGATATGGCGACGTTTCCCCCCCACACTTGCCTTTTTGCCTGTTTCCTTCAAAAACGACAAAGATATGGAAACACAAATATTGCTCTACCGGTATGCAAGCCCGGGGAGCACTATCATTGATTGAATTTAAAACTGAACTCGCAGGCGCAGTACAAATTTGAAGGGAAATAAGAATGAAAATGAACTAAGCAAAATGCGCCTTTTAGCTAAAATAAAAGTGGAGGATTAGATATAGAATTTTTCCTCCTTTCCTGCGCCCTTGAAGAGACGCTTAAGCTTGGAGTTGGTGCTGCGGCGTAAGTTTGCGTTGTTCTCCGCGCAGCTCCTCCACGGCTTCCCTTAGCTCGGCCACTTTGTTCCCGAGCTCAAGATGCGAGTCACGGAGGTCGATGTACTTAGCAAGGAGGCGGTCATAAGGCTTCTTCTTGGGCGTCTTTTCCTCTTCACTTTCGTACATACCCCCTGCCCTTTTGATAGGTGAGGGAGAAAGGTGCCTCCTAACTCTCTTGGTAGGAGTAGAGCTCATGGATTCATAGGCACCCTTCTTTTCTGCTGATGTAAGCGGCTGAACGAGCTGTTTCCCCCTTCCCGCGGACGCCCGTAATCTTGAAGCGTGGATCTCCCATCTTCTTGGGAGCAGCAGCGAGGGGAGAGTGCTCAATGTATTGATGGTGTACCACATTGCCACTCTTGGTGACTAGTGATCCCACGTACTTCTCTCCTGGGCGGAGAGAGGTTCCCGGATCGTCGCGACGAGCCTTCCTTGGAGTGAGCTCCCCCGTGGTAGGATGAGGTGGAGTAGAATGACTCTTCCTTAAGACCTTCTTGGCTATGGGAGCTGCAACGGGGGTACTTGGTGGTGGTAGGAGGGCTATGGGTGCGACATCCACAAAGTTGGCTTGCTCAATGGGGGTGACGGGATCAAGGATGTTCTCTAGGTCAAGTTCGCGCAAGAGTTGGCTTGTGGTGGCGGACACATCAAAGTCAGGGATGCTGCTGTCCATGGTGATGTTGGGAGTGTTTTGGGATCTTGGTTTGATGAAGAAGATGGGTGGTGCAAGAGAGGAAATCACTAATATTTATAAGGGAGACTAAGGAAAGAATTTCCCTGATTTTCCCGGAGCAGAGCAGGAGCTACATCAGTGGGATTTCTGCTTGTGAACGTTGGAGAAACAGGTGGGGGAAAATTAGGACCGTTGTGGATCTCGCAGGGGTCGCCCGACCTGGTAGGGGGGGGGTCGGCCGACCCTGTGTGGGTCCCACTCGCCCCCTGATTTCTGCAGTGCTCTTCTTATTCGAAAATATATTGTACAATAATTGCGACGGGTAAAAATAAGAAACAGAGGATGTCAGGATAAAAGATTTAAATCAATTAAATTCATGACATCGAAATCTTTATTTGCTTCGGGTTCAAGATAAATTTTAAGGCGCTGACCATTTACCTTGAATACATTACCTCCGTCGTCCTGGAGTGTGATTGCCCCATGAGTCGACGTGTCGATGATGGTGTATGGTCCGTTCCATTTACTTCTCAATTTTCCATGCCCGAAGAGCTTTACCCTTGAATTGAAGAGCAACACCTTGTCTCCAACTTTGAATTCTTTTATCTTTATTCGCCGGTCATGCCAGCGCTTTGTACGCTCCTTGTAGATGGCTGAGTTGTGATATGCTTTGTCTCTCCATTCTTCTAACTCAGCTATCTCCATTTTTTTCTCACCCCCAGCTCCTTTCATATCCATGTTCCAAGTTCTCATAGCCCAATATGCTTTATGTTCCAACTCGACTGGCAAATGGCATGTTTTTCCATAGACGAGTTGTATGGTGACATGCCTATGGGTGTCTTGTAGGCTGTTCTATATGCCCATAGTGCATCGGGTAGCTTGTTCTTCCATCCCTTCCCCATTTCCAAGACTGTTTTCTGCAGGATCCGCTTGATTTGTTTGTTGGATGTTTCGGCCTGCCCATTTGTTTGAGGATGGTATGGAGTGGCAATGTTGTGCTTTGCTCCAAGCTCTCTTAGAAAGCTATGGAAAGTCTTATCAATAAAGTGAGACCCTCCGTCGCTTATCACCATTCTCGGAGTTCCAAACCTTGGAAAGATAAACTCGTGGAACATCCGGCGAGCGTGTTTGGAGTCGGCAGCTCGGCATGGCATAGCTTCTACCCATTTGGATACGTAATCCACTGCCACCAATATGTACTCACAATCTTGGGACTTCACGAATGGTCCCATGAAGTCAATGCCCCATACATCGAAGAGTTCGACTTGAAGGTTGTATGTGAGGGGCATTGCATCTCGTGCTGTGATGCCTCCAAATCTCTGGCATTGTGGGCATCTTCTAATGAATTCTTTTGTATCTTCATACATGGTTGGCCAGAAGAATCCACTTTGCCAGATCTTTGCTTGGGTACGGAAGGCACCATAGTGTCCACCGTATGGGGCTGCATGGCATTTTTCAATGATTTGTGTGCTCTCGGGAGTGGGCACACATCGCCTAAGCAGTCCATCGGCGCAGACACGATAGAGGTATGGTTCATTCCATAAGTGACGGCGACTTTCATAAATTAATCTTCTTTTATCCGCCCCTGGTGGTACGTATCCTGTGGCGATGAAGTTCACGATGTCGGCGTACCAAGGGTGTGAATCCGTCACTTTCAGCAGCATGTCGTCGCGTAGGAAGTCATTTATGGGTACTCCTGCAAGTTAGTGAACTGCATACGCGACAAATGATCTGCTACAGAATTTTTCTACTCCTTTCTTATCTTTAATTTCAAGATCAAACTCTTGGAGCAGAAGGATCCATCTTATGAGACGAGGTTTAGCATCTTTCTTAGCAAGCAGATATCTCAAAGCAGCATGATCAGTGTAAACGATAACTTTTGCTCCAGCTAAGTAAGATCTAAACTTGTCAAAAGCAAAAACAACGGCAAGGAGCTCTTTCTCAGTGGTAGTATAATTCAACTGAGCTCCAGTCAAAGTTTTGCTAGCATAAGAAATTGCATGATGCTTTTTGTCTTTCATTTGACCAAGAACTGCCCCCACAGCATAATCACTAGCATCACACATTATTTCAAAAGGAAGCGTCCAATCAGGGGGTTGAATGATTGGAGCAGAGATGAGTGCATTTTTAAGAGTAGCAAAGGCATGCATGCAGTCATCATTGAAATCAAAGGGTGCATCCTTAGCAAGCAAGTTCGTAAGGGGTCGTGCAATTTGAGAAAAATCTTTTATGAAACGACGATAAAAACCAGCATGACCCAGAAAACTACGAACACCCTTGATATTCACAGGAGGCGGAAGCTTTTCTATAACTTCTATTTTTGCTTTGTCCACCTCTATGCCTCTCTCGACACAAGGTGTCCAAGAACTATGCCCTCTTGGACCATGAAGTGGCACTTTTCCCAATTAAGTACCAGGTCCTTCTCATGGCATCTCTGTAAGACCTTGTCTAAATTTTCTAAGCAATGATCGAAGGTTTTTCCATAAACAGAGAAATCATCCATAAAAACTTCCATAATTTCTTCGATCATATCAGAGAAAATAGACATCATGCAACGTTGGAACGAGGCAGGTGCATTGCACAAACCAAAAGACATGCGACGATAAGCATAAGTTCCATACGGGCATGTGAAAGTGGTCTTACTTTGATCGTCGGGGTGGATGGGAATTTGATGATATCCCGAATACCCATCAAGGAAACAGAAGAAAGAATGATTTGCCAACCGTTCCAACATCTCATCGATGAAGGGCAGCGGAAAATGATCTTTCTTTGTAGCCTTGTTAAGTTTTCGGTAATCAATGCACATTCGCCACCCCGTGACGGTTCGTTGAGGAATAAGTTCATTTTTATCATTATGAACAACCGTCATACCTCCTTTCTTGGGTACCACTTGTACGGGGCTCACCCAATCACTGTGAGGAACAGGATAGATGATCCCGGCGTGTAATAGCTTCAAGACCTCTTTCTTCACAACTTCTCTCATCGCATTATTCAGCCTCCTTTGAGGTTCCCGTGAAGGTGTACTTTCAGAATCCGTGGGGATGCGATGGGTGCAGAGAGCAGGGCTGATCCCTTTTAGGTCTTCAAGTGAGTAGCCAAGAACGGAGCGATGTTTTTCAAGCACGGCCATGAGTTTGGTGGTTTCTTCTTCCGAAAGCTTGTCACTTATGATGACGGGAGCTTGCGGATCTCCGTGCAAGAAAGCATAGCGCAAACCAGGAGGTAGCGCTTTAAGATCAATGGGAGGTCGTGGCGGTGGTGTGGTTTGTGGTAGCTCAAAGGTGTCCTCCGAGTCGGCTTCTTCTAAGATAAACTCTTGTGCATCTTCTTCTAAAGCTAACTCGGGGTCCATGTGAGGAAAAATGGCCATGACCTCCTCCACTTGATATTCCTCAAGTGGTTCATCGGAAAGAGTGTTTCGTGAGGTGGTAATTGGAATGGAGAATGACTCTTTTCCGAGGGTGAAATTGAGGTTTCCAAATGATGGGGCATCAATGAGGAATTTTTCTATGGGATGCCCGATCATTATGTCGAAGTTTGGGACTTCGAAGACGTAGAAATCCAGGATAACCTCAAGGTCTTCATGATAGAGAGTCACATCTCTGACAATCCCCAAACTCTCAAGAATATGGCCTGATGGGTGCTTGAGGAGTTTGTTTGTTGATGTCCATGGTCGGTTGCCAAAGATTGACAACGCGTATGTGTCGGAGAGGATATTGGCACCAACAAGAGGGTTGTAGAGTGCATCCACCTTGGTTCCTTTGATGGAGCAGCATATGTTGGTTGAGGGAGGGCAGAGCCGAATGATATCCATGGATAGCTCATTCTCCCTCAACCATTCATCGCTCATGATTGAAGTAAGCTCCCGAACAGTCTCCACAAGATATTCTTTTTCAATTGGTTCGGGAGGCGGCAAAGGAACAGGCGGTCTCTTTTGAAACAAATAGTTCGAGGTGTTTCCAAAATCTTCAAAAATTTCTTCCTCAAACTCAAATGGGAACTCAAGAGGTTCATCATCCTCTGTCATTGTTCGGGAATCAGATGAGGACTCGGATGTTGGGTCTACCAAGGTAGACACCTTTTGTTGTGTTTCCACAATGAGTTCCTCATCCTTTGACTCCGGCTCCTCGGGTATTTCAGCGGAAAAAGGTGTATTTTCAACAATTCTTTCTAGCAAATTTTTTGCTTCCGCTATGGTCTTATGAGAGAAAGAACCACCGGCAGCCGTGTCAAGATAAAGTGCGGTGTCTTTGCTCAACCCTGAATAAAAATGTTGCAAAAGAACGGGTTCTGGGAGCAATAACTCTGGACCGGAATCTGTTAATGAACAGAACCGTATCCATGCCGCACTAAGGGTTTCTTCCTCCTCTTGGCGAAAGTTAATTATTTCCGCGCGTAGAGCAGTGATACGAGATACGGGAAAAAATGCTAGACAAAATTTGTCTCGCAATTCTTTCCAATCACCGTTCACTCTCTTAGCGGTGTAAGTGTACCATTGCTTTGCCTTCCCATTGAGTGAGAAGGAAAACAATTTCCACTTTAAAGTTTCATGTGTCATGCCATTGATCAATCGGCATGCACACAATTGCTCAAACTCCCGCAAGTGTTCAAAAGGATTTTCATTTTTAAAACCAGAGAAAGAAAGTCCTTTGATCAAAGAAATAAAACTGGGGCCGAGCTCATAGCTTGTTGAAACAACAAGTTGAGATGAACATGGTGGCTCTAAGAGCTCGCCCCGTGGAGTGGAAAAAGACTGGATTGTAGGTGATGACTCCATGTGTGTATTTTTTTTCTTTTCTAATTTAATTGAACGGGAAATGTAAAGATAAGTTACGAGGGCAAACCTGGTCCGCTACAGAATTAGCAACCGCTCCCCGACAACGGCGCCAGAAATGCTTGTTGGTATTTCTTACACCACGAATAAATCCGCAAGCGCACGGAATACCGTTGTAGCACTTCACCCGGGAGTATTCCAAGGTATCGTATTTGTTTTCCCCAAGGAAAGGTGATAATCTGCAGCAAGGTTAGTTTTACCCAAGGACACACAAGAATGGCAGTAGTATAGGATCGAGAGGATGAATAAAGATCTAGCTGTCCCGCAGGACGATCGCACTCTAGTTCTACTCGTTTACTTCGGGCACTGGTATAGACCTGGTCTGCCAAGTCACGCCAGCCTGTAGCTCTACGACGAACCCGAACGTGGAGGATTACAAGGGACGGACAGGGCTGTCACCACCTGCCGCCTACCTCTACAAACCGTGGGGCACGCTGCAAACAAAGGTAACCTCTAGCCTAGGCACCACGCCTATGCCGTCGATTACTACTCTAACCCCGGTCCTGGTACCAATCTGGAAGGCTAGAGCACCCCTCGCGGAGCGATGATCCCGTAAACAAGTATAACAAGAATAACGACTAGTATGTAAAGCTCACTATATCAATAACACCACGAATACTAATCTTACGAATAAGAACAAGGTTCGTACTATGAACGAACGACGAACGAACGACGAACGATGAACGAACCAAGAACGAACGACGAACGATGAACGAACGACGAACGAACTAAGAACGAACGAAGAACGATGAACGAACGACGAACGAACGAAGAACGAACGATGAACTAGTAATAAGATAAATATCCGCCAAGGGTACAAGATAAGGAAATAACTAAAAGGAAAGCTATCCCTCTCTTGATCCTTGCCCTCTCCTCTATTCTACTACTGTACAAGAGGCCCTTGGCCTGGATGGGAGTGGAATGACTTGTGTCTTGTGATGTGTTTTGGAGGAGGGGGGTACCCCTTTATTTATAGCCCAAGAAGGTCGGCAACTTGAGGCGGTTCCGTAGGTCGGTGGCATTGATTGCAGGTGGAACCAACCTCTGGAAGGCGGTGGCGAACCGCCATAGGAAGATGGGCCAGTGGGGCCACCACAGGGGGTCGGCCGACCTAGGGTTTGGGGTCGGCCGACCTGTGGCTGGCCCCTCTGGGCCTGGGCCTTCTCAGGTGGCTTCCCCTGGTCGCCTTCTCCTCTGATCCACCTGCTATGGGTGGACTTGAAGTCTTTTTATCGGGAGTTGGGCTTTATTTGGATAATTCTTTATGACGGGGAAAATTGGTGTTTCCAGGATGGGCCTTTTATGCTTCCTTTTCCCCGTTTTCCTGTGATTTGCAGCTGCACTCACAAATTCACCAAGACTCGTGGAAATCATTAGTTTAAAGACCTAAGTCTACCTTTGGTGATTGTTTCATTATAAAAAGCGCAGCTAGTTGACGGGTAAATATTGGGTCTAAGAGCCGTCAACACCTTTCGTGTTGCCTGATGTACTTGGTTTGCTCTCAAAAGGATCCCTGCAATGGTTAGTACAAATCCATTCGTCTACAATCGACACATCTCTATAGTTCCATTGATCAACCTAGACACCACGTCTAATTCGATCAATTGTGTGAGGAGAGCACAGGATATCATACTCTTCTTCTGTCATGAGAGCGTTATAGAGGCATGTGTTTTTCTGTTGTTCAGACAGACACCGGGCGTAGTCTAAAAAGACCATAGACACAGAAGTGCCGCACCCAAGCAACAGAAAGAGAAGCAGGCGATTGAATTATGACTAACAGCTCAACCAACACCCATGTATGAATAGGAACTTCAAGAGCAAGGGGTATGGTCAAAAAGATGCAGCATATTTTCATCAAAGAGCAACTCAAAGTACTCTGCATTCACAAGCATGGAACGATTCAGGCAGCATTTTTATTTTTTTTATTATTTTTTTATTTTTTATTTTTATTTTATGAAAGGAGAGGATATACGACAAGAAAAACAAGGAATAATTGCATATGCGTACCTGGCGGTACCTCCCCAAGCTTAGCCTTTGCAATTGTATGCGAGGCTAAGCTATAGATTTCTTCATTGAACATCTTGGTTCCGCCACATATGGTTCCTTCTTCCTGTCATACAAATCCAACCTTTCTTGCAAAATCCCTGGCCTATGATTGGGCACTCGGGTTCTTTTTTTTTTATAAATATATATTTTTTCAAAGCCCGAGGCCTATGATTGGGCACTCGATTCTTTTTTTTTTTGAAAGCCCGAGGCCGATGATTGGGCACTCGGGTTATTTTTTTTTAAATGCAGCGGGGTGGGATGGAGGGGAATTATATATGCAGATGGATTGGAAAGAAAACAATGCAGATGCGATGGTGATATGTTCAAACAAAATGCAGGTGGATGCTTAGTTTAGCAGTAAATTAATCATAACAGATAATCAAAGTCAATCATAGATATCTTAAACCATTGCTTCCCCGGCAACGGCGCCAGAAATGCTTGTTGGCGTTTCTTACGCAAAAAGATTTAATTCAATTTCCGCAAGCGCACGGAACACCATTGTAGCATTTCACCCGGGAGTATTCCAAGGTTATCGTATTTATATTTTCCTCAGGGAAGCAGGGCAAAGAATATCATGAGTTAACAAAGAATTATCTATTATTTATAACTTGCAAACTAGACCAAAGCAGTGATAAGGTATGTGATAAATGTGGCACTCAGGAGAACATCCATCGATATAGATAACAAGGAGTTAGCATTTAGTCTGGGAGAACAACGAGAAGAAGGGTATCAGTCAGATCTACGAGCCAACCCGAACATGGTGGATTGCATAGGATAGATAGGGCTGTCACCACCTACTACCTACCGCCCATCCCGTGAGGTTAGGTGCAGATAAAGGATGCCTAGGGGTTAGCATTTAGTATTTCCTGATAGTCTACAACTACTTACTTAAGCTTTCATTAAAGATACATTCAAGTGCATCGGGGCACGGATGTGCCAAAGTAATAAACTTGTTCTGTTGCTCGAACTACCACCGGGCATAATTTCAAAAGAACAGAGGCACAGAAGTGGCCCACCCAACCAACCGAAAAAGATTTGTGAAATAGTATGTTGTGCACTTTCATGCATCATCTAAAAACCTAAAAGAAAAGCACAAAAATATTAGTTCGAGGTCTAACTTTCTCAAGATAGCTATGAGCATGGGGGATGCTTGAGTTGGTGGACCGATGGACTCAAGGCAAGGTTTGGCTCATAGTGAGTAAGCTTGAGAGAGGTTCAAACTTGACCTTGAGTAGGTTTCCTTTATGCATTGTCTTTAATCTTGCATGCATTCATCATGGCATGTTTAATTTCCCCTTGCATTTGTATTATATGCTTGTTTCATGCATTGCATATAGGAAATCACAAAGGAGTCTTTCACCCGTGTGTTCTTTGTTTTAGTTTCTATCATGAGGGTACTTGTCATAATGTCTTCTCTCCGAAAGGTATGCCTAGAACCGATCTATTTCAATTATCTTTTGTTCTAGCTACCATCCATAACATAGTTTAAACTACCCTATGTGTTTCACGAAATGATATTCATATATCTTGCCATCCACTATAAGTATGTATAACTCTAGGGGGGGTTTAGCCTATGTTATGAGGCTTTCATGATCATGGTCCAAATGCCTTCCACTCAAAAGGACATGGTTCATGAAGCTCTCTTGTGCATTTGACGTTTGCCCTTCTTGTTCTTTTCTCTATTGTAAGATCAATTGTAGGAACAAGGAGGAGGCACAAGAAAAAGGAGAGAACACGGTGAAGACAATGAAGACCACCTCAAGGAGGAGTTTGCATTTGAAGATCATGTGATCGTGATGATCGGTCTTTCTCACAATCTTGAGGTGGAGAAGAAGACGACGACCATCTCAAGGGGGAGTTAGCACAAAGGAAGGTCAAGTTGATCAAGTTGATCGATCTTCCTCACATTCTTGAGATGGAAGCTTATGTCAAGGGGGAGCGACATTCTACAAAGGTAAGTATGAAGGTAATCTCCTTGACCCTATGGTGATGAGCGTTTCTTGCTAGTTATCTTTTACTTGTCACCATTCCTTATGCTTGTCATAGCTCCTTGTGCTTTATATTCACTTGTTGTATGAGTTTTTGCTCTAACTTGTGACATCTTATGAGCTATGACTTGCCTCGATCGGAACATCAAGGTAACATCTCCTTCATCCCACATTGCCTCTTGTATGTATATCCCGTGATGATATGGTTGTACTTGATTGCGTATTGTTCCTTTTCATATCATCACTCTTTCATGCTTGTCATTCGCTCCATGTGCTTAGCTTTATCTTGTGGTACCCTTTGTTGCTTTATATTGTTTATCTTTCAAATAGTATCTTATCTTGAGCTATGACTTGCATGCTTGTCTTTTTACCGTCATGTGTGTAGTGTCCTTTTATTTCTTGCATGATACTTTGTTGTGATTCTGATGCTTTACCCTTGTCTTTACTTCATATGTATATGCTTTTACAAGTGGTAAAGTCTTGTATGCTTTCACTCATATCCTTTACATGTGGCATCTATTTATGCGCTCATTTCATATCTCTTTATATGCCATGATCCGAGATATAGGGTAGTCTCCTTGACTTGTCTTTATTGACAAAGTGCATGCCATGCACTAACTTTAGGAGGAGTCTATCCTATGTCTTGAGATTCTTGAGACTAATGTGTTTGCAAGTTTATCTTTGTCTAGTCTCTTGATAGGAATGATCATCCATAGGTTGAGATGCCATGAATTGATGGTCATCCACTTTGAGGTGCCATGATTCTCTTTGACACATTCTATATGGCATCGAAAAGAAATCACTCTGTTGACGGCTCTTAGACCCAATATTTACCCGTCAACTAGCTGCGCTTTTTATAATGAAACAATCACCAAAGGTAGACTTAGGTCTTTAAACTAATGATTTCCACGAGTCTTGGTGAATTTGTGAGTGCAGCTGCAAATCACAGGAAAACGGGGAAAAGGAAGCATAAAAGGCCCATCCTGGAAACACCAATTTTCCCCGTCATAAAGAATTATCCAAATAAAGCCCAACTCCCGATAAAAAGACTTCAAGTCCACCCATAGCAGGTGGATCAGAGGAGAAGGCAACCAGGGGAAGTCACCTGAGAAGGCCCAAGCCCAGAGGGGCCAGCCACAGGTCGGCCGACCCCAAAGCCTAGGTCGGCCGACCCCTGTGGTGGCCCCACTGGCCCATCTTCCTATGTCGGTTCGCCACCGCCTTCCAGAGGTCGGTTCCACCTGCAATCAATGCCACCGACCTACGGAACCGCCTCAAGTTGCCGACCTTCTTGGGCTATAAATAAAGGGGTACCCCCCTCCTCCAAAGCACATCACAAGACACAAGTCATTCCACTCCCATCCAGGCCAAGGGCCTCTTGTACAGTAGTAGAATAGAGGAGAGGGGAAGGATCAAGAGAGGGATAGCTTTCCTTTTAGTTATTTCCTTATCTTGTACCCTTGGCGGATATTTATCTTATTAATAGTTCATCGTTCGTTCTTCGTTCGTTCGTCGTTCGTTCATCGTTCTTCGTTCGTTCTTAGTTCGTTCGTCGTTCGTTCATCGTTCGTCGTTCGTTCTTAGTTCGTTCATCGTTCGTCGTTCGTTCGTCGTTCGTTCATAGTACGAACCTTGTTCTTATTCGTAAGATTAGTATTCGTGGTGTTATTGATCTAGCGAGCTTTACATACTAGTCGTTATTCTTGTTATACTTGTTTACGGGATCATCGCTCCGCGAGGGGTGCTCTAGCCTTCCAGATTGGTACCAGGACCGGGGTTAGAGTAGTAATCGACGGCATAGGCGTGGTGCCTAGGCTAGAGGTTACCTTTGTTTTGCAGCGTGCCCCACGGTTGTAGAGGTAGGCGGCAGGTGGTGACAGCCCTGTCCGTCCTTGTAATCCTCCACGTTCGGGTTCGTCGTAGAGCTACAGGCTGGCGTGACTTGGCAGACCAGGTCTATACCAGTGCCCGAAGTAAACAAGTAGAGCTAGAGTGCGATCGTCCTACGGGACAGCTAGATCTTTATTCATCCTCTCGATCCTATACTACTGCCATTCTTGTGTGTCCTTGGGTAAAACTAACCTTGCTGCAGATTATCACCGTTCCTTGGGGAAAACAAATACGATACCTTGGAATACTCCCGGGTGAAGTGCTACAACGGTATTCCGTGCGCTTGCGGATTTATTCGTGGTGTAAGAAATACCAACAAGCATTTCTGGCGCCGTTGCCGGGAACGGTTGCTAATTCTGTAGCGGACCAGGTTTGCCCTCGTAACTTATCTTTACATTTCCCGTTCAATTAAATTAGAAAAAAAAAATACACACATGGAGTCATCACCTACAATCCAATCTTTTCCACTCCACGGGGCGAGCTCTTAGAGCCACCATGTTCATCTCAACTTGTTGTTTCAACAAGCTATGAGCTCAGCCCCAGTTTTATTTCTTTGATCAAAGGACTTTCTTTCTCTGGTTTTAAAAATGAAAATCCTTTTGAACACTTGCGAGAGTTTGAGCAATTGTGTGCATGCCGATTGATCAATGGCATGACACATGAAACTTTAAAGTGGAAATTGTTTTCCTTCTCTCTCAATGGGAAGGCGAAGCAATGGTACACTTACACCGCTAAGAGAGTGAACGGTGATTGGAAAGAATTGCGAGACAAATTTTGTCTAGCATTTTTTCCCGTATCTCGTATCACTGCTCTACGCGCGGAAATAATTAACTTTCGCCAAGAGGAGGAAGAAACCCTTAGTGCGGCATGGATACGGTTCTGTTCATTAACAGATTCCGGTCCAGAGTTATTGCTCCCAGAACCCGTTCTTTTGCAACATTTTTATTCAGGGTTGAGCAAAGACACCGCACTTTATCTTGACACGGCTGCCGGTGGTTCTTTTTCTCATAAGACCATAGCGGAAGCAAAAGATTTGCTAGAAAGAATTGTTGAAAATACACCTTTTTCCACTGAAATACCCGAGGAGCCGGAGTCAAAAGATGAGGAACTCATTGTGGAAACACAACAAAGGGTGTCTACCTTGGTAGACCCAACATCCGAGTCCTCATCTGATTCCCGAACAATGACAGAGGATGATGAACCTCTTGAGTTCCCATTTGAGTTTGAGGAAGAAGAAATTTTTGAAGATTTTGGAAACACCTCGAACTATTTGTTTCAAAAGAGACCGCCTGTTCCTTGGCCGCCTCCCGAACCAATTGAAAAAGAATATCTTGTGGAGACTGTTCGGGAGCTTACTTCAATCATGAGCGATGAATGGTTGAGGGAGAATGAGCTATCCATGGATACCATTCGGCTCTGCCCTCCCTCAACCAACATATGCTGCTCATCAAAGGAACCAAGGTGGATGCACTCTACAACCCTCTTGTTGGTGCTAATATCCTCTCCGACACATACGCGTTGTCAATCTTTGGCAACCGACCATGGACATCAACAAACAAACTCCTCAAGCACCCATCAGGCCATATTCTTGAGAGTTTGGGGATTGTCAGAGATGTGACTCTCTATCATGAAGACCTTGAGGTTATCCTGGATTTCTACGTCTTCGAGGTCCCAGACTTCGACATAATGATCGGGCATCCCATAGAAAAATTCCTCATTGGTGCCCCATCATTTGGAAACCTCAATTTCACCCTCGGAAAAGAGTCATTCTCCATTCCAATTACCACCTCACGAAACACTCTTTCCGATGAACCACTTGAGGAATATCAAGTGGAGGAGGTCATGGCTATTTTTCCTCGCATGGACCCCGAGTTAGCTTTAGAAGAAGATGCACAAGACTGTATCTTAGAAGAAGCCGACTCGGAGGACACCTTTGAGCTACCACAAACCACACCACCGCCACGACCTCCCATTGATCTTAAAGCGCTACCTCCCGGTTTGCGCTATGCTTTCTTGCACGGAGATCCGCAAGCTCCCGTCATCATAAGTGACAAGCTTTCGGAAGAAGAAACCACCAAACTCATGGCCGTGCTTGAAAAACATCGCTCCGTTCTTGGCTACTCACTTGAAGACCTAAAAGGGATCAGCCCCGCTCTCTGCACCCATCGCATTCCCACGGATCCTGAAAGTACACCTTCACGGGAACCTCAAAGGAGGCTGAATAATGCGATGAGAGAAGTTGTGAAGAAAGAGGTCTTGAAGCTATTACACGCCGGGATCATCTATCCTGTTCCTCACAGTGATTGGGTTAGCCCCGTACAAGTGGTACCCAAGAAAGGAGGTATGACGGTTGTTCAAATGATAAAAATGAACTTATTCCTCAACGAACCGTCACGGGGTGGCGAATGTGCATTGATTACCGAAAACTTAACAAGGCTACAAAGAAAGATCATTTTCCGCTGCCCTTCATCGATGAGATGTTGGAACGGTTGGCAAATCATTCTTTCTTCTGTTTCCTTGATGGGTATTCGGGATATCATCAAATTCCCATCCACCCCGACGATCAAAGTAAGACCACTTTCACATGCCCGTATGGAACTTATGCTTATCGTCGCATGTCTTTTGGTTTGTGCAATGCACCTGCCTCGTTTCAACGTTGCATGATGTCTATTTTCTCTGATATGATCGAAGAAATTATGGAAGTTTTTATGGATGATTTCTCTGTTTATGGAAAAACCTTCGATCATTGCTTAGAAAATTTAGACAAGGTCTTACAGAGATGCCATGAGAAGGACCTGCTACTTAATTGGGAAAAGTGCCACTTCATGGTCCAAGAGGGCATAGTTCTTGGACACCTTGTGTCCGAGAGAGAGAATAGAGGTGGACAAAGCAAAAATAGAAGTTATAGAAAAGCTTCCGCCTCCTGTGAATATCAAGGGTGTTCGTAGTTTTCTGGGTCATGCTGGTTTTTATCGTCGCTTCATAAAAGATTTCTCTCAAATTGCACGACCCCTTACGAACTTGCTTGCGAAGGATGCACCCTTTGATTTCAATGATGACTGCATGCATGCCTTTGCTACTCTTAAAAATGCACTCATCTCTGCTCCAATCATTCAACCCCCTGATTGGACGCTTCCTTTGAAATAATGTGTGATGCTAGTGATTATGCTGTGGGGGGCAGTTCTTGGTCAAATGAAAGACAAAAAGCATCATGCAATCTCTTATGCTAGCAAAACTTTGACTGGAGCTCAGTTGAATTATACTACCACTGAGAAAGAGCTCCTTGCCGTTGTTTTTGCTTTTGACAAGTTTAGATCTTACTTAGCTGGAGCAAAAGTTATCGTTTACACTGATCATGCTGCTTTGAGATATCTGCTTGCTAAGAAAGATGCTAAACCTCGTCTCATAAGATGGATCCTTCTGCTCCAAGAGTTTGATCTTGAAATTAAAGATAAGAAAGGAGTGGAAAATTCTGTAGCAGATCATTTGTCGCGTATGCAGTTCACTAACTTGCAGGAGTTACCCATAAATGACTTCCTACGCGACGACATGCTGCTGAAAGTGACGGATTCGCACCCTTGGTACGCCGACATCGTAAACTTCATCGCCACAGGATACGTACCACCAGGGGCGGATAAAAGAAGATTAATTTATGAAAGTCGCCGTCACTTATGGAATGAACCATACCTCTATCGTGTCTGCGCCGATGGACTGCTTAGGCGATGTGTGCCCACTCCCGAGAGCACACAAATCATTGAAAAATGCCATGCAGCTCCATACGGTGGACACTATGGTGCCTTCCGTACCCAAGCAAAGATCTGGCAAAGTGGATTCTTCTGGCCAACCATGTATGAAGATACAAAAGAATTCATTAGAAGATGCCCACAATGCCAGAGATTTGGAGGCATCACAGCACGAGATGCAATGCCCCTCACATACAACCTTCAAGTCGAACTCTTCGATGTATGGGGCATTGACTTCATGGGACCATTCGTGAAGTCCCAAGATTGTGAGTACATATTGGTGGCGGTGGATTACGTATCCAAATGGGTAGAAGCTATGCCATGCCGAGCTGCCGACTCCAAACACGCTCGCCGGATGTTCCACGAGTTCATCTTTCCAAGGTTTGGAACTCCGAGAATGGTGATAAGCGACGGAGGGTCTCACTTCATTGATAAGACCTTCCGTAGCTTTCTAAGAGAGCTTGGAGCAAAGCACAACATTGCCACTCCATACCATCCTCAAACAAATGGGCAGGCCGAAACATCCAACAAACAAATCAAGCGGATCCTGCAGAAAACAGTCTTGGAAATGGGGAGGGATGGAAGAACAAGCTACCCGATGCACTATGGGCATATAGAACAGCCTACAAGACACCCATAGGCATGTCACCATACCAACTCGTCTATGGAAAAACATGCCATTTGCCAGTCGAGTTGGAACATAAAGCATATTGGGCCATGAGAACTTGGAACATGGATATGAAAGGAGCTGGGTGGAGAAGAAAAATGGAGATAGCTGAGTTAGAAGAATGGAGAGACAAAGCATATCACAACTCAGCCATCTACAAGGAGCGTACAAAGCGCTGGCATGACCGGCGAATAAAGATAAAAGAATTCAAAGTGGGAGACAAGGTGTTGCTCTTCAATTCAAGGGTAAAGCTCTTCGGGCATGGAAAATTGAGAAGTAAATGGAACGGACCATACACCATCATCGACACGTCGACTCATGGGGCAATCACACTCCAGGACGACGGAGGTAATGTATTCAAGGTAAATGGTCAGCGCCTTAAAATTTATCTTGAACCCGAAGCAAATAAAGATTTCGATGTCATGAATTTAATTGATTTAAATCTTTTATCCTGACATCCTCTGTTTTTATTTTTACCCGTCGCAATTATTGTACAATATATTTTCGAATAAGAAGAGCACTGCAGAAATCAGGGAGCGAGTGGGACCCACACAGGGTCGGCCGACCCCTCCTATCAGGTCGGGCGACCCCTGCGAGATCCGCAACGGTCCTAATTTCCCCGCCTGTTTCTCCAACGTTCACAAGCAGAAATCCCACTGATGTAGCTCCTGCTCTGCTCCGGGAAAATCAGGGAAATTCTTTCCTTAGTCTCCCTTATAAATGTTAGTGATTTCCTCTCTTTTCCCTTGCACCACCCATCTTCTTCATCAAACCAAGATCCCAAAACACTCCCAACATCACCATGGACAGCAGCATCCCTGACTTTGATGTGTCCGCCACCACAAGCCAACTCTTGCGCGAACTTGACCTAGAGAACATCCTTGATCCCGTCACCCCCATTGAGCAAGCCAACTTTGTGGATGTCGCACCCATGGCCCTCCTACCACCACCAAGTACTCCCGTTGCAGCTCCCATAGCCAAGAAGGTCTTAAGGAAGAGTCATTCTACTCCACCTCATCCTACCACGGGGGCGCTCACTCCAAGGAAGGCTCGTCGCGACGATCCGGGAACCTCTCTCCGCCCAGGAGAGAAGTACGTGGGATCACTAGTCACCAAGAGTGGCAATGTGGTACACCATCAATACATTGAGCACTCTCCCCTCGCTGCTGCTCCCAAGAAGATGGGAGATCCACGCTTCAAGATTACGGGCGTCCGTGGGAAGGGGAAACAGCTCGTTCAGCCGCTTACATCAGCAGAAAAGAAGGGTGCCTATGAATCCATGAGCTCTACTCCTACCAAGAGAGTTAGGAGGCACCTTTCTCCCTCACCTATCAAAAGGGCAGGGGGTATGTACGAAAGTGAAGAGGAAAAGACGCCCAAGAAGAAGCCTTATGACCGCCCTTGCTAAGTACATCGACCTCCGTGACTCGCATCTTGAGCTCGGGAACAAAGTGGCCGAGCTAAGGGAAGCCGTGGAGGAGCTGCGCGAGAACAACGCAAACTTACGCCGCAGCACCAACTCCAAGCTTAAGCGTCTCTTCAAGGGCGCAGGAAAGGAGGAAAAATTCTATATCTAATCCTCCACTTTTATTTTAGCTAAAAGGCGCATTTTGCTTAGTTAATTTTCATTCTTATTTCCCTTCAAATTTGTACTGCGCCTGCGAGTTCAGTTTTAAATTCAATCAATGATAGTGCTCCCCGGGCTTGCATACCGGTAGAGCAATATTTGTGTTTCCATATCTTTGTCGTTTTTGAAGGAAACAGGCAAAAAGGCAAGTGTGGGGGGGAACATCGCCATATCTGGAACAATCACGACCAAATCATCCAGAATCATACGAGACAACTCAGGAAAGGCCAACACGCGAAAATTCAGAACCAGTGGGGTCCAGGCCAGGTCGGCCGACCCCACCAGGAGGGTCGGGCGACCCCTGGTGGTCCCCACCAGGCTCCAGCCTCCTCCTGCCTCCTGAGTTTGCACCACACTTCCACTTTTTGCCTGCTACACCGTCAAGTTCTTTCTGATAATCTGAAAATTAAATAAAATTTGACACACTAATCTTTTGGGACAATCCTAATTGATTTATCTTTTGCCCACAACTCTACCTCTCACATTCATGGACTTGCACACTTGTTATTTCTCGCTTCATCACTGAATGCTTGTGAACACCTTATCACTAGGAACCCATGTTCTTCCTAGATAATTGGCATGTGAGATATGGTTTGTCGAAATGATCTTTGCTTAACCTTCAAGTCCTTGGGAATTTATCTTTATGAAAATCAAAAATTCCATAGTATGATGCTCCTCACTTGATTTATATTTTCCTACCAAGGCCAAGAACTCTACATGAATACTTTGATAGCCTATAAGCTGCTAGTTGTTGATTTGAGCTTTGTCAAATTCTTGAACCCTAGTGAGAAGCTTGTCATACTCTTTTGATCAAGATCACGTACACTCCACCTCACATGCTACACTTCTACACTGGAAGTTGAGCAACATTCCACCATCCATCCACCAAATAAATACTCCAAAAATCTCTGTTACCTTTCTCTCTCAAAAATATCAGTGGAGACATGGCTATGCAAAAAGAAAAAGAATAATCCCTGCTCATACAAAAGTAGAGCATAATGAAAAAAAAAAATGATGATGGAAAAAAATAAAAGAAAAGGAAAGAAAAAGTATGATAGCCATGTCCTCCTCAAAAGTTCAAAAAGAGAGAGAAGGTAACACCACAAAGGAGTACAAATAATTTTCCACTTCATGCCACCACCACACATGCACATCTTGATCAGATTGTATGACTTGTTTTCTCCATTGGATCCAGTCTTTGACTTAGCAAAATAAGAGACACTAGTATGCTCCACTTTACCCTACCTTGAGCTCCACAAAAGCCTGATCAAACACAAGGAGGGGAGAGGCAAAATCATGGCCCTTGAGAGGAAAATACATAAACACCATGAGCGACTTGAGAGAGTCATTTGAGGAGCATGAAACTATGTTTTTGTTTCTGAAAATTATGCAAAAATCCCAAGGTACTTGACAGGGAGGGCGAGGTGATTTGAGACATGACCGTTCCACTTATCAATCATCCAAGGAGGGCATGTTAGACACCTCAAAGTTCACAGGTATGAAGTGTGGCTTGCAATAACTTGTGTGCAGGCTCCCATTTATGAGGATGAGTATCTCCCGCCTTATGCTCGCAACTTTACTCGAGGACGAGCAAAGAGCTAAGTGTGGGGGAGTTGTTGACGGCTCTTAGACCCAATATTTACCCGTCAACTAGCTGCGCTTTTTATAATGAAACAATCACCAAAGGTAGACTTAGGTCTTTAAACTAATGATTTCCACGAGTCTTGGTGAATTTGTGAGTGCAGCTGCAAATCACAGGAAAACGGGGAAAAGGAAGCATAAAAGGCCCATCCTGGAAACACCAATTTTCCCCGTCATAAAGAATTATCCAAATAAAGCCCAACTCCCGATAAAAAGACTTCAAGTCCACCCATAGCAGGTGGATCAGAGGAGAAGGCAACCAGGGGAAGTCACCTGAGAAGGCCCAAGCCCAGAGGGGCCAGCCACAGGTCGGCCGACCCCAAAGCCTAGGTCGGCCGACCCCCTGTGGTGGCCCCACTGGCCCATCTTCCTATGTCGGTTCGCCACCGCCTTCCAGAGGTCGGTTCCACCTGCAATCAATGCCACCGACCTACGGAACCGCCTCAAGTTGCCGACCTTCTTGGGCTATAAATAAAGGGGTACCCCCCTCCTCCAAAGCACATCACAAGACACAAGTCATTCCACTCCCATCCAGGCCAAGGGCCTCTTGTACAGTAGTAGAATAG
Organism: Eragrostis nindensis; assembly: GCA_012490785.1. Taxonomy (NCBI): domain Eukaryota; kingdom Viridiplantae; phylum Streptophyta; class Magnoliopsida; order Poales; family Poaceae; genus Eragrostis; species Eragrostis nindensis. The sequence goes on from JAAXCT010000028.1 coordinate 202,466, forward strand.
AGGAGAGGGGAAGGATCAAGAGAGGGATAGCTTTCCTTTTAGTTATTTCCTTATCTTGTACCCTTGGCGGATATTTATCTTATTAATAGTTCATCGTTCGTTCTTCGTTCGTTCGTCGTTCGTTCATCGTTCTTCGTTCGTTCTTAGTTCGTTCGTCGTTCGTTCATCGTTCGTCGTTCGTTCTTAGTTCGTTCATCGTTCGTCGTTCGTTCGTCGTTCGTTCATAGTACGAACCTTGTTCTTATTCGTAAGATTAGTATTCGTGGTGTTATTGATCTAGCGAGCTTTACATACTAGTCGTTATTCTTGTTATACTTGTTTACGGGATCATCGCTCCGCGAGGGGTGCTCTAGCCTTCCAGATTGGTACCAGGACCGGGGTTAGAGTAGTAATCGACGGCATAGGCGTGGTGCCTAGGCTAGAGGTTACCTTTGTTTGCAGCGTGCCCCACGGTTTGTAGAGGTAGGCGGCAGGTGGTGACAGCCCTGTCCGTCCCTTGTAATCCTCCACGTTCGGGTTCGTCGTAGAGCTACAGGCTGGCGTGACTTGGCAGACCAGGTCTATACCAGTGCCCGAAGTAAACAAGTAGAGCTAGAGTGCGATCGTCCTACGGGACAGCTAGATCTTTATTCATCCTCTCGATCCTATACTACTGCCATTCTTGTGTGTCCTTGGGTAAAACTAACCTTGCTGCAGATTATCACCGTTCCTTAGGGAAAACAAATACGATACCTTGGAATACTCCCGGGTGAAGTGCTACAACGGTATTCCGTGCGCTTGCGGATTTATTCGTGGTGTAAGAAATACCAACACACTCCCCGAAGGTACGCTAATTTTTTATTCTTGCAAGAAGGTAATGGTTTTCCTTTATTCTTGCATTATCTATCTAGCTACCTTCCATAACATAGCTTAAGGTCTCCCACTTGACTTAATTGTTAAATTGTGTGTTGACGGCTCTTAGACCCAATATTTACCCGTCAACTAGCTGCGCTTTTTATAATGAAACAATCACCAAAGGTAGACTTAGGTCTTTAAACTAATGATTTCCACGAGTCTTGGTGAATTTGTGAGTGCAGCTGCAATTCACAGGAAAACGGGGAAAAGGAAGCATAAAAGGCCCAAGTTGGAAACACCAATTTTCCCCGGAATAAAGAATTATCCAAATAAAGCCCAACTCCCAATAAAAAGACTTCAAGTCCACCCACAGCAGGTGGATCAGAGGAGAAGGAAGCCAGGGAAGCCCACCTGAGAAGGCCCAGGCCCAGAGGGGCCAGCCACAGGTCGGCCGACCCCAAACCCTAGGTCGGCCGACCCCCTGTGGTGGCCCCACTGGCCCATCTTCCTATGGCGGTTCGCCACCGCCTTCCAGAGGTCGGTTCCACCTGCAATCAATGCCACCGACCTAAGGAACCGCCTCAAGTTACCGACCTTCTTGGGCTATAAATAAAGGGGTACCCCCCTCCTCCAAAGCACATCACAAGACACAAGTCATTCCACTCCCATCCAGGCCAAGGGCCTCTTGTACAGTAGTAGAATAGAGGAGAGGGCAAGGATCGAGGAGAGGGATAGCCCCCTTTGGTTATTTCCTTATCTTGTACCCTTGGCGGATATTTATCTTATTAATAGTTCATCGTTCGTTCTTCGTTCGTTCGTCGTTCGTTCATCGTTCTTCGTTCGTTCTTTGTTCGTTCGTCGTTCGTTCATCGTTCGTCGTTCGTTCTTAGTTCGTTCATCGTTCGTCGTTCGTTCGTCGTTCGTTCATAGAACGATCGTTGTTCTTATTCGTAAGATTAGTATTCGTGGTGATATTGATCTAGCGAGCTTTACATACTAGTCGTTATTCTTGTTATACTTGTTTACGGGATCATCGCTCCGCGAGGGGTGCTCTAGCCTTCCAGATTGGTACCAGGACCGGGGTTAGAGTAGTAATCGACGGCATAGACGTGGTGTCTAGGCTAGAGGTTACCTTTGTTTGCAGCGTGCCCCACGGTTTGTAGAGGTAGGCGGCAGGTGGTGACAGCCCTGTCCGTCCCTTGTAATCCTCCACGTTCGGGTTCGTCGTAGAGCTACAGGCTGGCGTGACTTGGCAGACCAGGTCTATACCAGTGCCCGAAGTACACAAGTAGAACTAGAGTGCGATCGTCCTGCGGGACAGCTAGATCTTTATTCATCCTCTCAATCCTATACTACTGCCATTCTTGTGTGTCCTTGGGTAAAACTAACCTTGCTGCATATTATCACCGTTCCTTGGGGAAAACAAATACGATACCTTGGAATACTCCCGGGTGAAGTGCTACAACGGTATTCCGTACGCTTGCGGATTTATTCGTGGTGTAAGAAATACCAACAAGCATTTCTGGCGCCGTTGCCGGGGAACGGTTGCTAATTCTGTAGCGGACCAGGTTTGCCCTCGTAACTTATCTTTACATTTCCCGTTCAATTAAATTAGAAAAGAAAAAAAAATATACACACATGGAGTCATCACCTACAATCCAATCTTTTTCCACTCCACGGGGCGAGCTCTTAGAGCCACCATGTTCATCTCAACTTGTTGTTTCAACAAGCTATGAGCTCGGCCCCAGTTTTATTTCTTTGATCAAAGGACTTTCTTTCTCTGGTTTTAAAAATGAAAATCCTTTTGAACACTTGCGAGAGTTTGAGCAATTGTGTGCATGCCGATTGATCAATGGCATGACACATGAAACTTTAAAGTGGAAATTGTTTTCCTTCTCTCTCAATGGGAAGGCGAAGCAATGGTACACTTACACCGCTAAGAGAGTGAAGGGTGATTGGAAAGAATTGCGAGACAAATTTTGTCTAGCATTTTTTCCCGTATCTCGTATCACTGCTCTACGCGCGGAAATAATTAACTTTCGCCAAGAGGAGGAAGAAACCCTTAGTGCGGCATGGATACGGTTCTGTTCATTAACAGATTCCGGTCCAGAGTTATTGCTCCCAGAACCCGTTCTTTTGCAACATTTTTATTCAGGGTTGAGCAAGGACACCGCACTTTATCTTGACACGGCTGCCGGTGGTTCTTTTTCTCATAAGACTATAGCGGAAGCAAAAGATTTGTTAGAAAGAATTGTTGAAAATACACCTTTTTCCGCTGAAATACCTGAGGAGCCGGAGTCAAGAGATGAGGAACTCATTGTGGAAACACAACAAAAGGTGTCTACCTTGGTAGACCCAACATCCGAGTCCTCATCTGATTCCCGAACAATGACAGAGGATGATGAACCTCTAGAGTTCCCATTTGAGTTTGAGGAAGAAATTTTTGAAGATTTTGGAAACACATCGAACTATTTGTTTCAAAAGAGACCGCCTGTTCCTCCCTCGGAACATATGCGTTGAGGGAGAATGAGCTATCCATGGATCATTCGGCTCTGCCCTCCCTCAACCAACATATGCTGCTCCATCAAAGGGACCAAGGTGAATGCACTCTACAACCCTCTTGTTGGTGCTAATATCCTCTCCGACACATATGCGTTGTCAATCTTTGGCAACCGACCATGGACATCAACAAACAAACTCCTCAAGCACCCATCGGGCCATATTCTTGAGAGTTTGGGGATTGTCAGAGATGTGACTCTCTATCATGAAGACCTTGAGGTTATCCTGGATTTCTACGTCTTCGAAGTCCCAAACTTCGACATAATGATAGGGCATCCTATAGAAAAATTCCTCATTGATGCCCCATCATTTGGAAACCTCAATTTCACCCTCGGAAAAGAGTCATTCTCCATACCAATCACACATCACGAAACACTCTTTCCGATGAACCACTTGAGGAATATCAAGTGGAGGAGGTTATGGCTATTTTTCCTCACATGGACCCGAGTTAGCTTTGGAAGAAGATGCACAAGACTTTATCTTAGAAGAAGCCGACTCGGAGGACACCTTTGAGCTACCACAAACCACACCACCGCCACGACCTCCCATTGATCTCAAAGCGCGACCTCCCGGTTTGCGCTATGCTCTCTTGCACGGAGATCCGCAAGCTCCCGTCATCATAAGTGACAAGCTTTCGCAAGAAGAAACCACCAAACTCATAGCCGTGCTTGAAAAACATCGCTCCGTTCTTGGCTACTCACTTGAAGACCTAAAAAGGATCAGCCCTGCTCTCTGCACCCATCGCATTCCCACGGATCCTGAAAGTACACCTTCAAGGGAACCTCAAAGGAGGCTGAATAATGCGATGAGAGAAGTTGTGAAGAAAGAGGTCTTGAAGCTATTACACGCCGGGATCATCTATCCTGTTCCTCACAGTGATTGGGTGAGCCCCGTACAAGTGGTACCCAAGAAAGGAGGTATGACGGTTGTTCATAATGATAAAAAATGAACTCATTCCTCAACGAACCGTCACGGGGTGGCGAATGTGCATTGATTACCGAAAACTTAACAAGGCTACAAAGAAAGATCATTTTCCGCTGCCCTTCATCGATGAGATGTTGGAACGGTTGGCAAATCATTCTTTCTTGTGTTTCCTTGATGGGTATTCGGGATATCATCAAATTCCCATCCACCCCGACGATCAAAGTAAGACAACTTTCACATGCCCGTATGGAACTTATGCTTATCGTCGCATGTCTTTTGGTTTGTGCAATGCACCTGCCTCGTTCCAACGTTGCATGATGTCTATTTTCTCTGATATGATCGAAGAAATTATGGAAGTTTTTATGGATGATTTCTCTGTTTATGGAAAAACCTTCGATCATTGCTTAGAAAATTTAGACAAGGTCTTACAGAGATGCCGTGAGAAGGACCTGGTACTTAATTGGGAAAAGTGCCACTTCATGGTCCGAGAGGGCATAGTTCTTGGACACCTTGTGTCCGAGAGAGGCATAGAGGCGGACAAAGCAAAAATAGAAGTTATAGAAAAACTTCCGCCTCCTGTGAATATCAAGGGTGTTCGTAGTTTTCTGGGTCATGCTGGTTTTTATCGTCGCTTCATAAAAGATTTCTCTCAAATTGCACGACCCCTTACAAACTTGCTTGCTAAGGATGCACCCTTTGATTTCAATGATGACTGCATACATGCCTTTGCTACTCTTAAGAATGCACTCATCTCTGCTCTAATCATTCAACCCCCTGATTGGACGCTTCCTTTTGAAATAATGTGTGATGCTAGTGATTATGCTGTGGGGGCAGTTCTTGGTCAAATTAAAGACAAAAAGCATCATGCAATTTCTTATGCTAGCAAAACTTTGACTGGAGCTCAATTGAATTATACTACCACTGAGAAAGAGCTCCTTGCCGTTGTTTTTGCTTTTGACAAGTTTAGATCTTACTTAGCTGGAGCAAAAGTTATCGTTTACACTGATCATGCTGCTTTGAGATATCTGCTTGCTAAGAAAGATGCTAAACCTCGTCTCATAAGATGGATCCTTCTGCTCCAAGAGTTTGATCTTGAAATTAAAGATAAGAAAGTAGAGAAAATTCTGTAGCAGATCATTTGTCGCGTATGCAGTTCACTAACTTGCAGGAGTTACCCATAAATGACTTCCTACGCGACGACAAGCTGCTGAAAGTGACGGATTCGCACCCTTGGTACGCCGACATTGTGAACTTCATCGCCACAGGATACGTACCACCAGGGGCGGATAAAAGAAGATTGATTTTTGAAAGTCGCCGTCACTTATGGAATGAACCATACCTCTATCGTGTCTGCGCCGATGGACTGCTTAGGCGATGTGTGCCCACTCCTGAGAGCACACAAATCATTGAAAAATGCCATGCAGCCCCATACGGTGGACACTATGGTGCCTTCCGTACCCAAGCCAAGATCTGGCAAAGTGGATTCTTCTGGCCAACCATGTATGAAGATACAAAAGAATTCATTAGAAGATGCCCACAATGCCAGAGATTTGGAGGCATCACAGCACGAGATGCAATGCCCCTCACATACAACCTTCAAGTCGAACTCTTCGATGTATGGGGCATTGACTTCATGGGACCATTCGTGAAGTCCCAAGATTGTGAGTACATATTGGTGGCGGTGGATTACGTATCCAAATGGGTAGAAGCTATGCCATGCCGAGCTGCCGACTCCAAACACGCTCGCCGGATGTTCCACGAGACTATCTTTCCAAGGTTTGGAACTCCGAGAATGGTGATAAGCGACGGAGGGTCTCACTTCATTGATAAGACCTTCCGTAGCTTTCTAAGAGAGCTTGGAGCAAAGCACAACATTGCCACTCCATACCTCAAACAAATGGGCAGGCCGAAACATCCAACAAACAGATCAAGCGGATCCTGCAGAAAACAGTCTTGGAAATGGGGAAGGGATGGAAGAACAAGCTACCCGATGCACTATGGGCATATAGAACAGCCTACAAGACACCCATAGGCATGTCACCATACCAACTCGTCTATGGAAAAACATGCCATTTGCCAGTCGAGTTGGAACATAAAGCATATTGGGCCATGAGAACTTGGAACATGGATATGAAAGGAGCTGGGTGGAGAAGAAAAATGGAGATAGCCGAGTTAGAAGAATGGAGAGACAAAGCATATCACAACTCAGCCATCTACAAGGAGCGTACAAAGCGCTGGCATGACCGGCGAATAAAGATAAAAGAATTCAAAGTTGGAGACAAGGTGTTGCTCTTCAATTCAAGGGTAAAGCTCTTCGGGCATGGAAAATTGAGAAGTAAATGGAACGGACCATACACCATCATCGACACGTCGACTCATGGGGCAATCACACTCCAGGACGACGGAGGTAATGTATTCAAGGTAAATGGTCAGCGCCTAAAAATTTATCTTGAACCGAAGCAAATAAAGATTTCGATGTCATGCACTTAATTGATCTAAATATCTTTTCTTGACCTCTGCATTGAAATATCTTTCTATACCCTGTATATCCCGAAGATACCTTTCCCAACAAAGCTCCACGAAAAATATAAAGGCCAGAGCCTGCCAAGGCAGGTCGGCCGACCTGGCTATCTGGGTCGGCCGACCCCCTCTGGCCACCTCTGCTTTCCATCTTTGCTCATTCTGCCATCCAAGTTTTCCTTGTCTCGTCCAGCTATGCTTTGGAAATAAATCCTTCGTTTCTTCGCCGGGAGAGGGAGAACCACTATAAATACAACCTATTGCACCCCCTCTCCATTCATCTCTTTCAAGCTCCACTCCTTGAACCAAAGCCTTCACCTCAGCCATGAGCAACTTTTACAACCCTTCCTACTTCCTCAACATGGAAGAAATCGATGAACCTTCGTCCAAACATGCGAAGAAGGAAGGAACCTTATCTTGGCTCTCCGAGGAAGAGCATGTGAACAAGTATGCCAAGGCTCTTGACTTGGCTTGCGAAAAAATCATAGATCTAGAGCTTCACATCGCCATGGTGAAGGTGGAAAGAGATGAAGCCAGGCATCTCTCAATTTGCCTCACTGATGGAGGGGCAGATTGCTGCAGGGCCTTGAAGGCGATAGAAGATGCCAAGGAAAAACTTAGAAACAATAAAAAATAAATAGAATAAGAATAGGCGCTTTTGTTTATTTCCTTTTTATCAATTATTTCCCTTCAAATGTGTAATGCGCCTATCAGTTCAGTTTTATAATTCAATCAATGATAGTGCTCCCCGGGCTTGCATACCGGTAGAGCAATTTTGTGTTTCCATATCTTTGTCGTTTTTGAAGGAAACAGGCAAAAAGGCAAGTGTGGGGGGGAAACATCGCCATATCTGGAACAATCACGACCAAATCATCCAGAATCATACGAGGCAACTCAGGAACGTTCGCCACGAGAAAACACAGCACCAGTGGGGTCCAGGCCAGGTCAGCCGACCCCACCAGGAGGGTCGGCCGACCCCTGGTGGTCCCCACCAGGCTCCAGTCTCCTCCTGCCTCCTGAGTTTGCACCACACTTCCACTTTTTGCCTGCTACACCGTCAAGTTTATTCTGATAATCTGAAAATTAAGTAAAACTTGACGCACTAATCTTTTGGGAAAATCATACTTATTTATCTTTTGCCCACAACTCTACCTCTCACATTCATGGACTTGCACACTTGTTATTTCTCGCTTCATCGCTGAATGCTTGTGAACACCTTATCATTAGGAACCCATGTTTTTCCTAGATAATTGGCATGTGAGATATGGTTTGTCGAAATGATCTTTGCTTAACCTTCAAGTCCTTGGGAATTTATCTTTATGAAAATCAAAATTCCATAGTATGATGCTCCTCACTTGATTTATATTTTCCTACCAAGGCCAAGAACTCTACATGAATATTTTCATAGCCTATAAGCTGCTAGTTGTCGATTTGAGCTTTGTCAAATTCTTGGACCCTAGTGAGAAGCTTGTCATACTCTTTTGATCAAGATCACGTACACTCCACCTCACATGCTACACTTCTACACTGGAAGTTGAGCAACATTCCATCATCCATCCACCAAATAAATACTCCAAAAGTCTCTGTTACCTTTCTCTCTCAAAAATATCATTGGAGACATGGCTATGCAAAAAGAAAAGAATAATCCCTGCTCATACAAAAGTAGAGCATGATGAAAAAAATGATGATGGGAAAATAAAGAAAAAGAAAGAAAAAGTATGATAGCCATGTCCTCCTCAAAAGTTCAAAAAGAGGAGAGAGGTAACACCATAAAAAGGAGTACAAATAATTTTCCACTTCATACCACCACCACACATGCACTTCTTGATCAGATTGTATGACTTGTTTTCTCCATTGGATCCAGTCTTTGACTTAGCAAAATAAGAGACACTAGTATGCTCACATTTACCCTACCTTGAGCTCCACAAAAGCCTGATCAAACACAAGGAGGAAGAGGCTAAATCATGGCCCTTGAGAGGAAAATACATAAACACCATGAGCGACTTGAGAGAGTCATTTGAGGAGCATGAAACTATGTTTTTATTTCTGAAAATTATGCAAAAATCCCAAGGTACTTGACAGGGAAGGCGAGGTGATTTGAGACATGACCATCCACTTATCAATCATCCAAGGAATGCATGTTGTTAGACACCTCAAAGTTCATAGGTATGAAGTGTGGCTTGCAATAACTTGTGTGCAGGCTCCCATTTATGAGGATGAGTATCTCCCGCCTTATGCTCGCAACTTTACTCGAGGACGAGCAAAGAGCTAAGTGTGGGGGGTTGTTGACGGCTCTTAGACCCAATATTTACCCGTCAACTAGCTGCGCTTTTTATAATGAAACAATCACCAAAGGTAGACTTAGGTCTTTAAACTAATGATTCCACGTGTCTTGGTGAATTTGTGAGTGCAGCTGCAATTCACAGGAAAACGGGGAAAAGGAAGCATAAAAGGCCCAAGTTGGAAACACCAATTTTCCCCGGAATAAAGAATTATCCAAATAAAGCCCAACTCCCAATAAAAAGACTTCAAGTCCACCCACAGCAGGTGGATCAGAGGAGAAGGAAGCCAGGAAGAACCACCTGAGAAGGCCCAGGCCCAGAGGGGCCAGCCACAGGTCGGCCGACCCCAAACCCTAGGTCGGCCGACCCCCTGTGGTGGCCCCACTGGCCCATCTTCCTATGGCGGTTCGCCACCGCCTTCCAGAGGTCGGTTCCACCTGCAATCAATGCCACCGACCTAAGGAACCACCTCAAGTTACCGATCTTCTTGGGCTATAAATAAAGGGGTACCCCCCTCCTCCAAAGCACATCACAAGACACAAGTCATTCCACTCCCATCCAGGCCAAGGGCCTCTTGTACAGTAGTAGAATAGAGGAGAGGGCAAGGATCAAGGAGAGGGATAGCCCCCTTTGGTTATTTCCTTATCTTGTACCCTTGGCGGATATTTATCTTATTAATAGTTCATCGTTCGTTCTTCGTTCGTTCATCGTTCGTTCATCGTTCTTCGTTCGTTCTTCGTTCGTTCGTCGTTCGTTCATCGTTCGTCGTTCGTTCTTAGTTCGTTCATCGTTCATCATTCGTTCGTCGTTCGTTCATAGAACGATCGTTGTTCTTATTCGTAAGATTAGTATTCGTGGTGATATTGATCTAGCGAGCTTTACATACTAGTCGTTATTCTTGTTATACTTGTTTACGGGATCATCGCTCCGCGAGGGGTGCTCTAGCCTTCCAGATTGGTACCAGGACCGCGGTTAGAGTAGTAATCGACGGCATAGACGTGGTGTCTAGGCTAGAGGTTACCTTTGTTTGCAGCGTGCCCCACGGTTTGTAGAGGTAGGCGGCAGGTGGTGACAGCCCTGTCCGTCCCTTGTAATCCTCCCCGTTCGGGTTCGTCGTAGAGCTACAGGCTGGCGTGACTTGGCAGACCAGGTCTATACCAGTGCCCGAAGTACACAAGTAGAACTAGAGTGCGATCGTCCTGCGGGACAGCTAGATCTTTATTCATCCTCTCAATCCTATACTACTGCCATTCTTGTGTGTCCTTGGGTAAAACTAACCTTGCATATTATCACCGTTCCTTGGGGAAAACAAATACGATACCTTGGAATACTCCCGGGTGAAGTGCTACAACGGTATCACCGTTCCTTGCGGATTTCACCATAGGGTCAAGGAGATTACCTTCATACTTACCTTTGTAGAATGTCGCTCCCCCTTGACATAAGCTTCCATCTCAAGAATGTGAGGAAGATCGATCAACTTGATCAACTTGACCTTCCTTTGTGCTAACTCCCCCTTGAGATGGTCGTCGTCTTCTTCTCCACCTCAAGATTGTGAGAAAGACCGATCATCACGATCACATTGTTGACGGTCCTTAGACCCAGTTTTTGACCGTCAATTAGCTCTATAAATAAAGAAGAACTAACACTTGTTACTTGCATTTTGTTATCAAATAACCTATTTCCACGTGTACCTCTAGATTTGGATGTGCAGGTGGAAAACAGGGATTTCCAGGTGTAAACAAGGCCCAAGGCGACGATTCCAACACGTCCATCAAACGACGCTCGCCGCGGGAATATAATTCAAGGATTAAAGGCCCAGAACCACTCAGAATATCAACTGAGGCCACGCACCTGGAAAAGAGGCTAAAAGGCCGAGGGGAGCCAACCTGCCAAAGCCCAGCCCAGGGGGGGCCAGGGTCAGGTCGGCCGACCCCAAACCCTAGGTCGGCCGACCTGCCAGGTGGCCCCCCTGGGTCCATCTTTCTAAGGCGGTTTGCAACCGACTTCAGGAGGTCGGTTCCACCTGCAATCAATGCCACCGACCTACGGAACCGCCTCAATTCCACCGCCTTTGAGGGCTATAAATAAAGGGGTACCCCCTCCCCTTGGAAGACACACAACACAAGAGGCTCATTCCCTCCTCCACACATCCAGAGCTAGGGGCTCTCTAGTTAGGCTTAGGCTGAGTAGTGGGCTGCCCTTTTGGCTCCCAAGTCCCTTGGAGAGTTTGGGGTATATTCCCTTGTATCCTTTTACTCTCTTTGTAAGACTTATTTCTTTATCAATGGAATATCATCGTTCTTGTAGTAGTTATGTGCTTATGCTAGTTCATCGTTCATCCTTGATCTTGGATGAACGTTCTTCGTTCGTTCATGTTCGTTCATCGTTCGTTCATCGTTCATCGATGTTCGTTCATGATCGTTCATCGTTCGTTCGTCGTTCGTTCATACTCGATCATCGGTTAACGATGATCGTCCTTCATCGTTCATCGTTCGTCGCTCGTTCTTGAGCGACGAACGCCTATGCTTAACGTAGTGCTAGCTTGATCCTTTGTCTAAGTAATCGCTTGCTAGACCTAGTTGTTCCTTTTGCTTAGTCATCGGGTCCATTGTCTTGCAAGAGTGCTCTAGGTTTATCGCCTTGCGAGGTGCCTCGAGGGATCTAGAGTTGTGGTTAGTTACGCTAGCATGGTGCTAGGGCTTCCTTTCCACCCTTGGATGCGTGTTCGTGCCCCACGGTTTGTAGAGGTAGGCGGCAGGTGGTGACAGCCCTGTCCGTCCCTTGTAATCCTCCACGTTCGGGTATGGCGTAGGAGTATATATGAAATGTCCGGAGATTGGGGCAGACTCTGATCGCTGGATCTCCCGATGATGGCTTGGCAGTAGAACAGCTTAGTCTTGGCTTGTGTGCAGCTTAGGCTATAGGTAGATGCTACGCACGCTACTTGACGATGTACATTAGGAGTAGCAGTTCTTCTTACTTAACCTTAGTCTAGCTTAGAGCCGCCTCTCGCCTTTTATCAGAGAGTGGAAATGCCTGCTGTGTGTGTCACACTATCCTCTATCCATACATTGCCTTACCCCTGCATTTGGATATTGGTTATGATCTATCATTTGTAACACCATGAGTATAAGTACACACTTGTCAACCACGTCTTCCTTTGGGAAAATATAAATAACGATACCCTGGAATACTCTCGGGTGAAATGCTGCAACGGGTTATCCGTGCGCTTGCGGATTATCTTTTATGATTAAATACTAATAATACATATCTGGCACTCGTTGCTAGTTGTGGATTATTATGTATCCTAAGCAAGTAACTTAACCCCAGGTATTTCTGGCGCCGAACTGGGAATATTCACTCTAGGCCTAACCAGCCTAAGGTGGTGTTTTCTGTTTGGTGTAAGAAATACCAACAAGCATTTCTGGCGCCGTTGCCGGGGAAGACAATTGTTGACAAGTGTATACAATGATTACTCATGATTACACTTGATGTGATTAACCATTTCCATTGCAGGCTAACCTTGATCTGTTTTCTCTCTTTGATGTGAAAACAGGATAGTGTATGCGTGGATTCAACCTGCCGGAAACTTCGTTGATAATCCAGAGTCGCTTGTAAGGAAAGTCCGACCCCGCGTCGACTCTCCCTCACAAGCAACACTCCCGACAGACGAACCCACATCATCCGCACCATCATCACTTATTGACATGGCTGATCAAAGGACCCTCCGTGACTACTCTGCTCCCTCCGTTGCCAATGTTCCCGTTGGGCCCAATGTCAACGCCGGTGACGCAGGGTTTGCAGTCAAATCAAGCCTAATCACTATGGTGCAGGCCATTCCCTTTTGTGGAAAGGCCACGGAGGACGCCAACACTCATCTCCAGCAATTCCTTGAGATATGCAACACGTCGGCAACCGCCGGAGTCAACCAAGATGCCATTCGACTTCGTTTGTTTCCCCTCTCCCTCCTTGGGAAGGCGAAACAATGGTTCTATGCCAATCGTGCCAGCATGACACTTGGGACCGCTGTTTACCGCGTTCTCGCAAAGTTTTTCCCGTTGGGCAAAACCAATGCCCTTCGTGGAAGAATATCAAGCTTCCAGCAAGCCAACAATGAAACCATCGCCGAGGCGTGGGATAGGCTCCAAGATTACATATCCGCCTGCCCACACCACGGGATGGAAGAATGGCTCATTCTTCAACATTTCTACAACGGGTTGACACCAACAACCCGTGGACATATGGATGCCGCCGCTGGAGGAGCCTTCTTCTCAATGACCGTTGCTCAAGCTAAAGAACTTATTGAGAAGATGGTCTCCAATCAAGGGTGGAGCGATGAACGTCTCCAACCACGCTCTAAAGGCGTACACCCTATCAAGGAGGTGGACTTATTGTCCGCCAAGCTCGACCTCGTCATGAAGCGCTTGGACGACTTCAACACGCATGGTAGTGTTCGTTCACTTGACACACGCATCACGTGTGAGGAATGTGGCAACACTGGCCATATGGGGAAGGATTGCCCCAACCATACCCATGAAGAAGCATTCTACATGCACAACAACAATGGGTATCGTCCAAGTGGAGGTCAAGGTTTTAACCAAAACCGCCAATCTTATCAAGGAGGTAATAATTTCTCTGGTTTTTATAATAATCAGCCTTCTTTGAAAGATTTGGTTTATGGCCAAGCTAAAATCAACGAATCAATCAACAAAAAGCTTGCTGCCGATGATCAAAGCTTAGAAAGTTTAAATTCAAAAATAGAAGGTCTTTCTTCCGCTTTCAAAAATCAGTTGAGCTTTAATAAAATGATAGAAACTCAGTTAGCTCAGCTTGCTGCTCTTGTTCCTTCTGCTAAATCTGGGCAGATTCCTGGGCAACCAGAATCTCCCATTGAAAAGGCTAATGTTATCACTACGAGAGGAGAAATGTTCTCTCGTGGGACTAACCATGCAGGGGAGAACAGGCAAATAAGAGGAGAACCTTCTACAATAAAATCTGATCCAGGCTTTCCAGTAATCTCTTGTGCAATCAAGAGATTCCACTTCGACTATGCACTGTGTGACCTTGGGGCCAGCGTGAGCATTATGCCCAAGGCAATCTTCGAGCAATTAAAGTACAGATTCCTCACACCACAGCAATGCGGCTATAATTGGCCGACTCATCCTTTCGCTTTCCATGGGGATTGCGGAGGATGTGCCGGTATTCATAAGAGGCCACACCGTCCGGTGAACTTTGTGGTGCTTGACATGGATATTGATAAGGAAACGCCCCTCATCTTGGGACGTCCCTTCCTTAGCACCACAAAGGCCCAAATTGATGTTGGAGTTGGAGAAATCCGCCTCTACATCAATGGGAAGGAGGAGAAGTTCGAGTTTCAACCTCGGAAAGAACAATGCTCGATGATCAAGGTCAAGTATGGGCCAAACACCTCCAACATTCAAGAAGTTGAAGTGACAGCCAGGAAAACGGACAGCCTCACTGCTCTATGGAAGAGCTTGGCAAAGATTGAAAATCCATCGCAGTTTCAACCAAAGAAACCTGCGACCACGAGGCCGGGATTATGGGCCAAGAAACCCGTCCCAAAGTCCGAGAAGCCACCTACACCACCAAAGATGAAACAAGTGTGGCAAGTCAAGGCGCAGCCCTCTACGTCCTCATCTCCAAGGACCGGGTCCGCGCCACCAAGCTAAAACCGTTGGAGAAGTCTTAGCCCGTCGGACTTTAAACGACACGGCCCTGGCCGCCAGGAAAACCGGCATTATCATTCGTTTTGTTTTGGTTTGGTTTTCCGAGTTGCGTTTTCTCGCTTGCAAGAACACCGACGGTTTCATCGATTGGTTTTCACTCTCATAACCCGTCCGGAGTTTTCGTTCTTGCGTTCTTGCTCGACCTCGCTGCAGCATGAAGCGCGCCGGCAAGGCCTTTGCCTCGCTGCTCCGGTCCGGGAGCACAGGCTCGGGTTCATCTCGACCTCGCACTCGCACCCGCACCGCCACCGAGCAAGTGTCAAGCCCTCAACATAAAGCCGCAACGGAGGAACAAGCCAATACCGAGCATCGTCTTCTCGTCGACACCGACCTCGACTTAATGGGCGACGAAGAGACGGGCTCCTACGAAGCTCTCCGACTCCGTACATTTGCTCCTACACGAGCATTTGATACGGAACTGCTGCAAAAGATTGGGTTCCCGCTTACTTACGCTGCAGTTTTTATGCACCCTACGCGTGGTAGATGACGGTATTACCTTTCGGTTTTTCCGGGAGGAATATCATTGGACATGGAAAATCCTTAGTCAATGCCTCGGCTTTAATTCTCGCTGCACCATTGATGTTGATAGTTCGATTCCGGGTTACTCAAAGTTAGCTTTTTGGCAAAGAATTTCTGCATCTCCTACTTGTGAGAAACCCCGAACTAATCATATTCATCATCCTACCTTGCGCTTGTTGCACATGTGGCTTGGCATTACCTTGTTTCCTAGAAGTGATATTAGGATTGTGCGTGAGGATGATCTGAAAATTCTTTATGCTATGGTTGAGAAAATAAAGATTGCTCCTGTCATGTCCATGATTTCTCAGTGGTTAGAAAATTTTAGAATGACTGGACCAATTGAGTGCACCTCGTTGATTACACGTATTGCTGCGGGTGTTGGTGCTTTGCATGATGCTAATGTTGCTTATCTTGATACACCCCGCTCTCTTATCACCGAGGATTATCTTATTCAAGGTCATACACTTAAGCATGGTCCAAATAATTCTCTCATCTTCTATTATGTCGGTTATACAAATGAATTCCCGTTACCTAACCGGGAACTTCGTTTGTATGGCTGTAAAAACCTAACCACACCTCTCGAAAAAGAGGAAGCTGCACGCAGGAGTACTTCTTCTCGCAGGAGGACGCGCAGGCCGGAGCTGACCGCCGACACCGGGATACCCGCACCGCAGCCCATGGCCTATGCACATGGGCCAAGCTACGGTCACGCCGGGTATGGTCCCGGTGGGTACACCACTCCACCACCATTTGAGGTCGGCGGCTCGTCGCAGCAGGGTGCGGGCCAAGCCCAATGGATGCACCATCCCCGCGCGCAATGGGAGGAAATCTCCTCCGATTCGACGTCCTACTCACCACGGGCCGGTGGGCGGCGTTCGTCTGCAGCTCGTGATCCATATCTCGAGCAGCAAATGAATGCGCTCACCGAGCAAATGGGACGCATTGATACTCGAGGAGAGGACATTGAGTACACTCTCAACCAACACGTCCTGCAGACCCATCAGTGGCAAGAAAACACAAATGCCCAGCTCACCAACCTCACCAACATGACGCAGCAGGGCCAAGCCGATATGTTGGCTTACTTTCGCCACACCGGGTTCGATCCTCGACATCACCCATGAGCAAGAACAAGCTTGGGGGGGATGCCATACCCCCCACAAAGGTATCATGTATCGCAACTTGTATCCTTTTATTTCTTTTGTTTGCTTGTTCTTGCACCTCTCATGAAAAAATACCAAAAAAATGATAAATCTGAAAATAAAATAAAAATGACAAAACTAAGAAGAACAAAAATAGTCTTAGTGTGGTTTCTAGTTTTTCGTAGTTTCTCTTTATATGCGAGTAAGAGTGTTTAGCCTTCCTTACGTTGAGATGATGAATAGTTGCTCTGTTTTATCTCTCGTTTGTACCTAGTCACAACTTAGTGCTCTCCCAAGTTTTGAGATTTTTGGCTTATGCTTACCTAGAACTTGAAACTTGTGGGCTGCATAGTGCTTGATCTAAGTCTAAGTTGTTGTGAGATATGATATGGTACAAATAGGGCTGCTATGATCTTGTTCAAAGTAAGACTTGACTTCCGGAGTTTTATTTTACAAAATACAAAAAAAAAATGATAAAGTTCCTCAATGATCAAAATTCCTACCAAAGCCATATGTTGTTCTTACATTGCAAACCCTTACACATATGCTGCTTGTCATTGCATTGAGCTTTATCAAAATTGTGTGACCCTAGTGAGAAGCTTGTCATACTCTCATTGATCAAGATCACGTACACTCCACCTCGCATGCTAAACTTCTACACTGGAAGTTAAGCAATACCACCACACTTTCCACCAAAATAAATACTCCAAAAATTCATTGTTACCTCTCTCTCAAAATTTATCATTGGAGACATGGCTATGCAAAAGAAAGAAAAAGAATAATCCCCTGCTCATACAAAAGTAGAGCATGATGAAAAAAAAATGGGGAATAAAGAAAAATGTTGAGAAAAAGAAAGAAAGAAAGATAGCCATGTTCTCCTCAAAAAAAAAAAAAAGAAAGAGAGGAAACAAATAAAAATGAGTATAGTTCTTCCACCTCACCACACCATATACACACATGCACATCTTGATCAAGGTTGTATGACTTGCATTCTCCATGGATCCACTCTTTGGTTCAGCAATATGTGTGATGCAAGTATGCCTCATATCATCCCTACCTTGAGCTCCACATACAAGCCTTAGAAGTAGGATGACAAAGAGGCAACACAATAATGCCTTGGTGAGGAATATACACTTATTGAGCGATTCGAGAGCATCATTTGAGGAACTTTGCTTTTATTTCAAAACTTTTGAAAACCTCCGGAAAATAAAAGTCAAACAATGGACAAGTGATTGGTGCTCTGTTATAACCGTTCTATCTCTCAACCGCCCAAGACAAGGAAAAAGCCATACGCCCCATAAGGAGTAAGGTAAAGGGTGAGTTACCATGCCAACTTTTTTCAACTCAAAGGAGAGTATTTTGTTGTGTGCATGGTACCTATGAGATATGAAACATTGTAGCAACTCCTGATCAACATCCTAAGTCCTACTTCTTGCTCGGGACGAGCAAGGAGGACAGCTTGGGGGAGTTGTTGACGGTCCTTAGACCCAGTTTTTGACCGTCAATTAGCTCTATAAATAAGGAAGAACTAACACTTGTTACTTGCATTTTGTTATCAAATAACCTATTTCCACGTGTACCTCTAGATTTGGATGTGCAGGTGGAAAACAGGGATTTCCAGGTGTAAACAAGGCCCAAGGCGACGATTCCAACACGTCCATCAAACGACGCTCGCCGCGGGAATATAATTCAAGGATTAAAGGCCCAGAACCACTCAGAATATCAACTGAGGCCACGCACGTGGAAAAGAGGCTAAAAGGCCGAGGGGAGCCAACCTGCCAAAGCCCAGCCCAGGGGGGGCCAGGGTCAGGTCGGCCGACCCCAAACCCTAGGTCGGCCGACCTGCCAGTTGGCCCCCCTGGGTCCATCTTTCTAAGGCGGTTTGCAACCGACTTCAGGAGGTCGGTTCCACCTGCAATCAATGCCACCGACCTACGGAACCGCCTCAATTCCACCGCCTTTGAGGGCTATAAATAAAGGGGTACCCCCTCCCCTTGGAAGACACACAACACAAGAGGCTCATTCCCTCCTCCACACATCCAGAGCTAGGGGCTCTCTAGTTAGGCTTAGGCTGAGTAGTGGGCTGCCCTTTTGGCTCCCAAGTCCCTTGGAGAGTTTGGGGTATATTCCCTTGTATCCTTTTACTCTCTTTGTAAGACTTATTTCTTTATCAATGGAATATCATCGTTCTTGTAGTAGTTATGTGCTTATGCTAGTTCATCGTTCATCCTTGATCTTGGATGAACGTTCTTCGTTCGTTCATGTTCGTTCATCGTTCGTTCATCGTTCATCGATGTTCGTTCATGATCGTTCATCGTTCGTTCGTCGTTCGTTCATACTCGATCATCGGTTAACGATGATCGTCCTTCATCGTTCATCGTTCGTCGCTCGTTCTTGAGCGACGAACGCCTATGCTTAACGTAGTGCTAGCTTTGATCCTTTGTCTAAGTAATCGCTTGCTAGACCTAGTTGTTCCTTTTGCTTAGTCATCGGGTCCATTGTCTTGCAAGAGTGCTCTAGGTTTATCGCCTTGCGAGGTGCCTCGAGGGATCTAGAGTTGTGGTTAGTTACGCTAGCATGGTGCTAGGGCTTCCTTTCCACCCTTGGATGCGTGTTCGTGCCCCACGGTTTGTAGAGGTAGGCGGCAGGTGGTGACAGCCCTGTCCGTCCCTTGTAATCCTCCACGTTCGGGTATGGCGTAGGAGTATATATGAAATGTCCGGAGATTGGGGCAGACTCTGATCGCTGGATCTCCCGATGATGGCTTGGCAGTAGAACAGCTTAGTCTTGGCTTGTGTGCAGCTTAGGCTATAGGTAGATGCTACGCACGCTACTTGACGATGTACATTAGGAGTAGCAGTTCTTCTTACTTAACCTTAGTCTAGCTTAGAGCCGCCTCTCGCCTTTTATCAGAGAGTGGAAATGCCTGCTGTGTGTGTCACACTATCCTCTATCCATACATTGCCTTACCCCTGCATTTGGATATTGGTTATGATCTATCATTTGTAACACCATGAGTATAAGTACACACTTGTCAACCACGTCTTCCTTTGGGAAAATATAAATAACGATACCCTGGAATACTCTCGGGTGAAATGCTGCAACGGGTTATCCGTGCGCTTGCGGATTATCTTTTATGATTAAATACTAATAATACATATCTGGCACTCGTTGCTAGTTGTGGATTATTATGTATCCTAAGCAAGTAACTTAACCCCAGGTATTTCTGGCGCCGAACCGGGAATATTCACTCTAGGCCTAACCAGCCTAAGGTGGTGTTTTCTGTTTGGTGTAAGAAATACCAACACACATGATCTTCAAATGCAAACTCCTCCTTGAGGTGGTCTTCATTGTCTTCACCGTGTTCTCTCCTTTTTCTTGTGCCTCCTCCTTGTTCCTACAATTGATCTTACAATAGAGAAATGAACAAGAAGGGCAAACGTCAAATGCACAAGAGAGCTTCATGAACCATGTCCTTTTGAGTGGAAGGCATTTTGACCATGATCATGAAAGCCTTATAACATAGGCCAAACCCCCCCTAGAGTTATACATACTTATAGTGGATGGCAAGATATATGAATATCATTTCGTGAAACACATAGGGTAGTTTAAACTATGTTATGGATGGTAGCTAGAACAAAAGATAATTGAAATAGATCGGTTCTAGGCATACCTTTCGGAGAGAAGACATTATGACAAGTACCCTCATGATAGAAACTAAAACAAAGAACACACGGGTGAAAGACTCCTTTGTGATTTCCTATATGCAATGCATGAAACAAGCATATAATACAAATGCAAGGGGAAATTAAACATGCCATGATGAATGCATGCAAGATTAAAGACAATGCATAAAGGAAACCTACTCAAGGTCAAGTTTGAACCTCTCTCAAGCTTACTCACTATGAGCCAAACCTTGCCTTGAGTCCATCGGTCCACCAACTCAAGCATCCCCCATGCTCATAGCTATCTTGAGAAAGTTAGACCTCGAACTAATATTTTTGTGCTTTTCTTTTAGGTTTTTAGATGATGCATGAAAGTGCACAACATACTAGTTCACAAATCTTTTTCGGTTGGTTGGGTGGGCCACTTCTGTGCCTCTGTTCTTTTGAAATTATGCCCGGTGGTAGTTCGAGCAACAGAACAAGTTTATTACTTTGGCACATCCGTGCCCCGATGCACTTGAATGTATCTTTAATGAAAGCTTAAGTAAGTAGTTGTAGACTATCAGGAAATACTAAATGCTAACCCCTAGGCATCCTTTATCTGCACCTAACCTCACGGGATGGGCGGTAGGTAGTAGGTGGTGACAGCCCTATCTATCCTATGCAATCCACCACGTTCGGGTTGGCTCGTAGATCTGACTGATGGATGTTCTCCCAGACTAAACGCTAACTCCTTGTTATCTATATCGATGGATGTTCTCCTGAGTGCCACATTTATCACATACCTTATCACTGCTTTGGTCTAGTTTGCAAGTTATAAATAATAGATAATTCTTTGTTAACTCATGATATTCTTTGCCCTGCTTCCCTGAGGAAAATATAAATACGATAACCTTGGAATACTCCTGGGTGAAATGCTACAATAGTGTTCCGTGCGCTTGCGGAAATTGAATTAAATCTTTTTGCGTAAGAAACGCCAACAAGCATTTCTGGCGCCGTTGCCGGGGAAGCAATGGTTTAAGATATCTATGATTGACTTTGATTATCTGTTATGATTAATTTACTGCTAAACTAAGCATCCACCTGCATTTTGTTTGAACATATCACCATCGCATCTGCATTGTTTTCTTTCCAATCCATCTGCATATATAATTCCCCTCCATCCCACCCCGCTGCATTTAAAAAAAAATAACCCGAGTGCCCAATCATCGGCCTCGGGCTTTCAAAAAAAAAAAAGAATCGAGTGCCCAATCATAGGCCTCGGGCTTTGAAAAAAAATATATATGTATAAAAAAAAAAGAACCCAAGTGCCAAATCATAGGCCAGGGATTTTGCAAGAAAGGTTGGATTTGTATGACAGGAAGAAGGAACCATATGTGGCGGAACCAAGATGTTCAATGAAGAAATCTATATCTTAGCCTCGCATACAATTGCAAAGGCTAAGCTTGGGGAGGTACCGCCAGGTACGCATATGCAATTATTCCTTGTTTTTCTTGTCGTATATCCTCTCCTTTCATAAAAATAAAAATAAAAAATAAAAAAATAATAAAAAAATAAAAATGCTGCCTGAATCGTTCCATGCTTTGTGAATGCAGAGTACTTTGAGTTGCTCTTTGATGAAAATATGCTGCATCTTTTTGACCATACCCCTTGCTCTTGAAGTTCCTATTCATACATGGGTGTTGGTTGAGCTGTTAGTCATAATTCAATCGCCTGCTTCTCTTTCTGTTGCTTGGGTGCGGCACTTCTGTGTCTATGGTCTTTTTAGACTACGCCCGGTGTCTGTCTGAACAACAGAAAAACACATGCCTCTATAACGCTCTCATGACAGAAGAAGAGTATGATATCCTGTGCTCTCCTCACACAATTGATCGAATTAGACGTGGTGTCTAGGTTGATCAATGGAACTATAGAGATGTGTCGATTGTAGACGAATGGATTTGTACTAACCATTGCAGGGATCCTTTTGAGAGCAAACCAAGTACATCAGGCAACACGAAAGGCACATAATTCAAGAAGGAGAAACCAACCAGTCGGACCTAGTACCTTCAAATAAAGATTTAATCGCTTAGCTTTGCACATGGTTGCAAGAGCTAAGCTTGGGGAGGGACCGCCAGGTAAATACTTCCATACGATATTATACTCTTCTTGAATTGTGCCCTTTCTTTAAAAAAATATTAGGTTCTCGGCAAAACCCAATAGGGGCCAGCCACCTGTATCACCCTCATTCTTTTTGCAAACACAACAAGAATGGAGGAAGCGGCCTATTCAAACTTAAGTCTTGCGAAGACTCAAGCTTGGGGAGGGCCCCAGGTAAGTATCCCTATCGATCAATAAAATACTCCCTTTTTCCGAATAAAATGCTAGAACTTGGTGTTTACCAAACTTTAAAGGAGATGATGAATGGTTGCTCTGTTAGTTCCTTGTGTGTGTCTTCTATGCAACCTCTACTCCTTATTTAATTTAAGTATCATGTAGATCGACATGATCATATTACTAGTATTGCTATATTTATGTGGGTAGCACCTGGTTCACCAAGTCTAGGCATTGATTCGTACGATATGGTTATTCTGGTTTAAGTTTGCAATTTCCTGCAGTAACATTCCAGAGATGTTTTTAATTTCTAAATTGCTGCAACAAAAACCCTTTATGTTTTGCACTTCCCTTGTGAGGACTTATTTACCTACCAGAGCCATATCATGACAAATTCGAAAATAGCTCCACTCATAGCAATCTTTTATATGTTGAGTTTGGTTAAATTTTGATCTTTAGGAACATTGCACTCCTCATGTCAGTCATTTATCCTACATATGGGGATTTGAGAAATTCGTTACCACTCATTCACAAAATTCCTTGTCTTCATTCAAATGCTCAAGAAAAATTCCGAAAATATTGTCTAGGCCATCAAAAATTTCTGCCTTTGCATTATGGGGGCACAAAAAAAAAAAAGAGAAGAGAAAAAAAAAGAAAAAATGTAAAAAAAAAAAACCTCCCATAATGTGCAGCAAAAAAATTTTTTTAGAGGTTGATGGCCACTATCAAAATTTTTCTTGAGCAACGAAGACTGAAATTTTCATGAGTGATTTCTCTTCCCCGCTGGCTATCATTCTTTCCATATGACTGACTTTGAGGAGTTGCTAAGTTTCTCTAGATCTTCTTTTAACCTTACAAAATATGTATGAAAGATATGCATATCCCGACCAAGCTCCACCAAAACATCCCTCTTGTGTAGCAATAGGTCTTGAGTGACATCCTGTAGGGAAATGCCTCATCAAAAGAGAGACAAAAAGGGAAGTGCAAGCTTAAAGAAGTATTTATTTCTTATGCAGCAAACAAAAGCTCTGGACTTGTTACTTGCAGGAATTGTTTGGCAAAAGCCTAAGATGACCGTTCTGCTTTTCAATGTCATATGACAAAGTAACCTATAAGCCTCACTAAGTGTATGCAGTACCTGGTAAATAGATTGTGCTGGTTTATAGATTACTTTGTTATCCTGGAGTATGTCGTTGCATATTTGATACCTGCAGGGCACTAACATTGTAGCAACTACTGATCCACCGATACTTAAGTTTTGAGTTTGCTCGGGATGAGCAAAGTTTAAGCTTGGGGAGGTGTTGACGGTCGTTAAAACATAAAATGACCGTCAACTTATCGGCGAATAAAAGGTATACACCAATGTTTCTTGCGTTAAACTAATAAAGTTCCACAAGTTTTGGATGTGATCTTGTTTTGCAAGGTACATAGAAATATTGGTGCAATTGTGCTTACAATCATGGAGAATTAGCAAATATCCAAAAGCACATGTTAAAGCAAGACTATGCTCCGACATCTCGACGACATTCGACGGAAGAAATAAGGGATGACTTGGACATCAAGAAATAATATTTCAAATGACAAATTTGATCCCTCCATGTCAAAGGCCTCGTCAAGATAGTCGAAATGGGCTTTTGGATCACCCAATTCGGAGTTCGGGAGCAGGAGTTATGCCTCGCGCAAGATTGGAGGAAAAACAGGAAAAAGCAGGCCGGCCGGCCCAAACACCAGGCCGGCCGGCCCAAGCCAAACTCCAACCGCCTCAATCTTGCTCCAGTCGGTTCCAGAGGCGGTCACAAGCCACTTGACGCACCCGCCAAGCCAAGGGGACATCGGCAAGAAGGAATATTCCACGAAATGCTCCAAGACCTTCACCACTCTCCCAAGGCAACTCCACTATAAATAGAGGACCCCTCCCCTCACTCCAACCTGCACCAAAACACTTGAGAAGAGAAGATCCAATGTAGGGTCACGCCCTTTCTCATGGAAGATCATTCCACTTGTGTAGTTTAGAATAGGATTAGTATTTTAGTCATGGGAGTTAGAGTTGAAGTGAGAGCTTCGCTCGGAGCTCCGGAGTTCTCTTCGGAGCTTGGGTAAAGTTCTCGTGTATCTTTTCTTTTATACTTTCTTTACTATAATTATTTTCTTATTTATTTAATTTAGTTTTCTTTTTAGTTTACATTTATTTATTTAAGTAATTGTTATAGAGAAATTCCTGTGTTGGTTCCACGTCTGTGTATGATAGGTTCGAATGAATTGTTGAGCTAGGCAGTAGGGACTATATAATTGCCTTATTGTTACGACCTCGCATAGTTTGTTTGGATTTATTATGCATGGTTGGCTTGCCCTTAGCGCGAGGGTAAGTTATTTAGGATAGTTGCTTGTATGGTTCAAGGAATTAATCTAGACGTGAGTTTGCACCCAACCCCACGGAGGATGGTAGCCGCGAGTGTAAGATCAATGAACCTAGAGCATGGTTCATAGGTTTTGGTGATTGATGTCAACATGGTCAATGAGACTAACAAGGTTTGCTAGTGTGCAAGATGTTTAGTCTCATGGATGTAGTGATATACTATTGGAGTGCCAACACCTCAAAGGTTGCAAGGAAGTTGATAAAGAGAAGAAGTGAACATGAGGACTACTCTACGAGGTAACTACTATGCACATGAGGTAAGAGACAAGGTGAGTATGTCATGTGTTCCTCTATGTATCTTATACCTTGACATACTCTTGATCATCATGTTGGTCTTACCTTATATCATATGCCATGATGATCTTGTCTATTTTGTGATGATGTTCTTGTTTATCTTATGCACATTATATGATGCTTCGATCGGGTTGTCCTTTGTGACAACTAGATCATTGTGACTAACATCTTTGGATGTAGGAAAGGTGTTCATGCATATTCTTTAGGTCACAATGAAGAAGCTTCGTCGTTGAAGGAGTGAGCCTACCTATTCTCTATATCCCGGTGATTGGTTGCCTCGACGATGGATGACGACAAGGATCAAGGACTTGATGGAGGTTGCGGTTGAAGAGATGGATCAAGGCTAAGGACATGCTAGATCCAAGCAAGTGTGGCTTGGTGTAGATGTTGGCTTGAGTCCATAGGAAAAACCGGACTATCAAGGGGGATCGAGTCGTTTCTCTTAGGTCACACTAGTGGTAGAGGTGAGTGGATGCCCGAAGAGTCTCTCAGGCACTAGGGTGACAGCAGAGGAGAAGAGGAACCAAGAATGAAGAAGTTGGAAGCAAGGATCAAGAAGTGGATCAAGTTTTCAGCTTATGCAGTAGAGATCGGACAGTACGGTCATGGAGACCGTACAATACGGTCTTCATTGAAGATCCAGACAGAGAAGTGAAGTCTCGGGATGCTGAGAAAATGAAGACCGGACAGTTGACCGGACAGTACGGTCTAGGGACCGTACAATACGGTCATCAGAGGATTTCCAGACAGAGAAGATGAAGTTTCTGGAAGTGGAAGAAATGAAGACCGGACAATCGACCGGACGGTACGGTCCTAGGGACCGGACAGTACGGTCTTCATTGAAGATGAAGAAGAAGATGGAGATGCGCCTGGAAATAGAGACCGGACAGTACGGTCTAATGGAGACCGGACAGTACGGTCCTTTGTACGGTCTCTAGTTTCGCAGGGCACTTTTGAGCAACGGCTAGTTTATGAGTGGAGGGCTATAAATAGCCGGTTGCTTGACCCTTTGGGGTGCCTTTGGCCATTGTTATCAGTGGGGAAACACAGTGGGAGCCAAGAGGATGCAAGAGAAGCACATGGAGAAGCTTTGGAGAGAAATCTTGGTGCTTGAGAGAGAGGAGAAGCACATGAAGAAGATTTAGAGAAGAAAGCTTAGTGCTTGAGAGGGTTGAGAGCATCCATCCACCTATAGGACTAGTGTGGTCGTAGGGAGGCGGTCTTGGTTTGTTACCCTTCGTCTATGGCAAGGCCTAGACCGGTTAGGCGTCGGTGTTGAGCTTGCCAAAGAGAGTGTGGAAGCCGACACAAGTTTGTACACGGTCTTGGAGCTTCCCGTTCGAAAGAAGCATCACTAGTGGAGCGCCCTTTGGCACGCATCAAGTGCGGAGCCTTACCTTCGGAGGAGTACCCGGGAGAAGCCCGGCGGGACGTGCCCGCGACTTCACTCAAGAGCGGTGGATGGTCCCAAGGAGGAGAGCATTGCCGGTGTGCGGCGGCGTGAAGCCCGTGACTTCACTCGAGGAGTGAAGCGTGCTCTTAGGGGACATCACCGGCTTAAAGGGTGGAGTGTGCTCTAGAGGGGATCGCCATCGAGCGGAGGGACGGGGTCGAAACTCCGGCGGGAGTGACCCAACGTGGAGTAGGGGAAGGCGCCATCCTTCCGAGACCACGGGAAAAATCGATGAGCAATCTCTTACTCTTACTCTCTACTACTTGCACTTACTATCTTGTTTATCTTATATGCATGTAGTAGATCTTGTGCTTATCATATGATTGCTCGATGATTGTTTCCGTGTGCTAGCTCTATGTTATCTCTAGTGATATGCGCTTTCCTTATGTGTACTTACTTGCTCATAGCTCATACACTTGCTTGATATCATCTAGTGATCTTGTTATGCTTTATGTTGTATCTATCTTGTTGTCATGATCACTAGATTGAGTTTCACCATGTGTTACTTATATGCATGCTAGTTTGCTTGTCTATCTATCTTATATACTAGCATGTGTAGGACCTACTTGAGCTTCCGTATGTGTTACCCATATGCATGCTAGATTGCTTGATTGCCTTTACCTTATACACTAGCATGTGTAGGACTTGTTGAGCTTATCTCGTATCTTATGCTAGGTTGTTCTATATGCTCTTGTATACCTTGCTCCTAGCATGTACAAGTCTTAGCACATGGTTATCCTTGCTTGATCACTATCACATAGTGCACACGTACTCTCTAGTTATGTATCCTTTACTTGTGCAATTAGAAAGAGTAGCTAGAAGTGCAAAAAGTTTTAGTTCATGGTGTGCCCGATTCACCCCCCCCTCTCGGTCACACGATCCTTACAGCGAGTGCTTGTCACCGGTCTCTGTAATCCACCACGTCCGGGTTGGACCTAGCAGGGTCTTAACTATAGCGGGTGGTTCCCCAGAGTATTAATCTTTTTCTGTTGGTTGGGTGGGCCACTTCTGTGCCTCTGTTCTTTTGAGATTATGCCCGGTGGTAGTTCGAGCAACAGAACAAGTTTATTACTTTGGCACATCCGTGCCCCGATGCACTTGAATGTATCTTTAATGAAAGCTTAAGTAAGTAGTTGTAGACTATCAGGAAAAACTAAATGCTAACCCCTAGGCATCCTTTATCGGCACCCAACCTCACGGGATGGGCGGTAGGTAGTAGGTGGTGACAGCCTTATCTATCCTATGCAATCCACCACGTCCGGGTTGGCTCGTAGATCTGACTGATACCCTTCTTCTCGTTGTTCTCCCAGACTAAATGCTAACTCCTTGTTATCTATATCGATAGATGTTCTCCTGAGTGCCACATTTATCACATACCTTATCACTGCTTTGGTCTAGTTTGCAAGTTATAAATAATAGATAATTCTTTGTTAACTCATGATATTCTTAGCCCTGCTTCCCTGAGGAAAATATAAATACGATAACCTTGGAATACTCCCGGGTGAAATGCTACAATGGTGTTCCGTGCGCTTGCGGAAATTGAATTAAATCTTTTTGCGTAAGAAACGCCAACCGCCTCAATCTTGCTCCAGTCGGTTCCAGAGGCGGTCACAAGCCACTTGACGCACCCGCCAAGTGTTGGCGGTCGTTAAACCTTTGACCGCCACCCTACCGGAAAATAAATGCATAGTAGATAGGATAATGCTACACCACAGATTTTGGAGGATATTTCGATGCAGGAGTGAATAATGGAGAAAAGTGGGCCCAGCCCGGGAATTTCCCTGGCCGGCCGGCCCCACCCTAGGCCGGCCGGCCCCACCTGGTGGCCGCAGGCCCCAGATTTCCTCCAGTGGGCTGGAAACTGATCCACAACGCACAATTCAAGGCCAGCCCAGCAGAATTGCACCGCCATTCTAGAAGGTGGGCCATTTGGGCCTTAACTTGGCCCCACTGCAATTCTGCTGACCCCACGAAGTAGCCGACCTTCGGACCGCCATCAGGAGAGGATCTGGAGCGTTCAGGCAGAAGACGGTGGCCAACCGACACAAGGGACGGCCGGCCGGCCACCCCCCTAGGCCGGCCGGCCGACTTTGGCGCCACCGCCTCTCCAGCTTCGGCCAGGGTGCTCCCACCGCCTTCACAAGCTATAAATTGGACCCCTCGGCCTCCGAAGCAACTCGCACCATCACACTTCATCCAAGTGTTCATTAGCTTAGTTTAGTAGTAGCTTTGGGAGTTAGAGTAGAGTATAGTAGAGTGAGAGCTCTCTCGGGCTTCCGGAGTCTTCTCGGAGTTCGGTATAGTTCTTTGTATCCTTACTCTTTTGAGATATTCTTTTATTTAATATATAATTAGTTTTATCTTTATTTATTTCTTTTAGTAGTTCTTTTCTATTTAGTTTATTTATTTATTCGTTAAGTAAGTGCTCGTAGAAGTCTTGTTGTGGGATTCGTGATTGTTGGAATAGCAAGTACGAGAGAGTGCCGTCGTCGGAGATGACGTCGTGTGAAATCTGTGCTTGTTCATTTTTAGATAGGACTGCTCCGTTGATCAAGAGTAGCTCCTCTAGGCGGGTTGTAAGCATGGCGCTTAGAACTTGGCCTATGCACGTTTGGCACCCAACCCCACGGAGGATGGTAGCCGCGAGTGTATGTGACAGCTGCACCGGTCTCTGTAATCCACCACGTCCGGGTTGGCCTCAGCAGGGTCTTAATTATAGCATACGGTTCCCTAGGTTTGAACTAGCATCATCGGTTAACCTAGCACGTGTGTGCCCCGAAACGACATGACTAGTATATGTATGAGCTTAGCTAGAGTAAATAATCTTTGTAGACTTGACTGTTAAGAAAAGTAAATAATAGATGAACATACAGGTAGCCTTAACTCTATCTCGTTGCTCTCCCAAATGTATACTACGATTTATTTCTTTTATTACCTTGGATTTGAGGATGTGTGTGCCACCCATATTTATCATGCCTATCTTACCCCCGTCTCAACTATAGTTGATACATTATTTCTTTCTCCAAATTATCCAATGCATTGCTATTATTCAGCTCCCTTTTGCTCTACTTCCCTGCGGAAATATAAATACGATAACCCTGGAATACTCCAAGGTGAAATGCTACAATGGTGATCCGTGCGCTTGCGAAATTAATGAATTTAATTTTATCGCATAAGAACCGCCAATACCAAGCCAAGGGGACGTCGGCTAGAAGGAATATTACACGAAATGCTCCAAGACCTTCTCCACTCTCCCAAGGCAACTCCACTATAAATAGAGGACCCCTCCCCTCACTCCAACCTGCACCTCACACATGAGAAGAGAAGATCCAAAAGGGTCACGCTCAGCTCATGGAAGATCATTCCACTTGTATAGTTTAGAATAGGATTAGTATTTTAGTCATGGGAGTTAGAGTAGAAGTGAGAGCTTCGCTCGGAGCTCCGGAGTTCTCTTCGGAGTTTAGGTAAAGTTCTCGTGTATCTTTTCTTTTATACTCTTTTTAATATAATTATTTTCTTATTTATTTATTTTCTTATTTATTTAATGTAGTTTTCTTTTTAGTTTCATTTTTTTATTAAGTAATTGTTATAGAGAAATTCCTGTGTTGGTTCCACGTCTGTGTATGATAGGTTCGAATGAATTGTTGAGCTAGGCAGTAGGGACTATATAATTGCCTTATTGTTACGACCTCGCACAGTTTGTTTGGATTTATTATGCATGGTTGGCTTGCCCTTAGCGCGAGGGTAAGTTATTTAGGATAGTTGCTTGTATGGTTCAAGGAATTATTCTAGACGTGAGTTTGCACCCAACCCCACGGAGGATGGTAGCCGCGAGTGCTTGTCACCGGTCTCTGTAATCCACCACGTCCGGGTCGGACCTAGCAGGGTCTTAATTATAGCGGGTGGTTCCCCAGAGTATTAATCTTTTTCTGTTGGTTGGGTGGGCCACTTCTGTGCCTCTGTTCTTTTGAGATTATGTCCGGTGGTAGTTCGAGTAACAGAACAAGTTTATTACTTTAGCACATCCGTGCCCCGATGCACTTGAATGTATCTGTAATGAAAGCTTAAGTAAGTAGTTGTAGACTATCAGGAAATACTAAATGCTAACCCCTAGGCATCCTTTATATGCACCCAACCTCACGGGATGGGCGGTAGGTAGTAGGTGGTGACAGCCCTATCTATCCTATGCAATCCACCACGTTCGGGTTGGCTCGTAGATCTGACTGATACCCTTCTTCTCGTTGTTCTCCCAGACTAAATGCTAACTCCTTGTTATCTATATCGATGGATGTTCTCCTGAGTGCCACACACATATCATATATGTATCCCTGCTTTGGTCTAGTTTGCAAGTTATAAATAATAGATGTTTCCTTGTTAATTCATGATATTCTTAGCCCTGCTTCCCTGAGGAAAATATAAATACGATAACCTTGGAATACTCCCGGGTGAAATGCTACAATGGTGTTCCGTGCGCTTGCGGAAATTGAATTAAATCTTTTTGCGTAAGAAACGCCAACAAGCATCTAGACCGGATATCATGTTTGGTGTGTGTCGTTGTGCTCGATATCAAGCTAACCCCAAGGAGTCCCATATGAGTGCCATGAAAAGAATTCTTAGGTATGTCAAGAACACTCCTACAATGGGCCTATGGTATCCAAAAGGCTCGAACTTTGGACTTGTTGTTTATGCGGACTCAGGACTTCGCCGGTTGCAAAGTGAGTAGAAAGAGTACCTCCGGTGGATGCCAATTTCTTGGACAATCACTCATCTCATGGAGTTCCAAGAAACAAAATTGTGTGGCTATCTCTACGGCGGAGGCGGAATATTTGGCGGCCGGTGCTTGTTGTGCTCAACTCTTATACATGAAGCAAACCCTATTGGACTATGGATTATCTTATGGGCAAGTACCTCTCTATTGTGATAGCGAAAGTGCTATCAATATGGCTCTCAACAAGGGTGATCACGGCCATGCAAAGCACATTGAAGTCAAGCATCACTTCATCCGAGATCATGTGGCTAAGAAGGATATTGAATTGATTGGTGTCCGGACTTATGAACAATTGGCGGACATCTTCACCAAGCCACTTGACAAGAAGACCTTTTGTAAGCTTCGGGGAGAACTTAACGTTCTCGACCTCTCCGACTTCACTTGAGTATCCTTTGAGCTTACATTGTATATATGTATATACCTTGCTTGTCTTGTTTTCTTGTTTGTGTTGTTGTTTTGTGTGTTCTTCTTGTTTTGTAGGACCAACGACAAACCTTCACGAGATAGCAATGAGCATGGGTTAAGCTTGGGATTGGTGGCACTTGGCTCCCGAGGCTTTGAAGAATGGATTGTTGTGATCAAGCTCATGGAGGGTTCAAACTTGTTGTTGGTAACTTGGCTTTTAGCTTTCTCTTGTTTTACTCTTATAGACCATGCATTGTACACTTATCATTTCTTTTGCATTAGCATCATGCATTCTTGCATAAGTGTCTCGGTGTTGGCGGTTCTTATGCGATAAAATTAAATTCATTAATTCCGCAAGCGCACGGATCACCATTGTAGCATTTCACCTTGGAGTATTCCAGGGTTATCGTATTTATATTTCCGCGGGGAAGTAGAGCAAAAGGGAGCTGAATAATAGCAATGCATTGGATAATTTGGAGAAAGAAATAATGTATCAACTATACTTGAGACGGGGGTAAGATAGGCATGATATATATGAGTGGCACACACATCCTCAAATCCAAGGTAATAAAATAAATAAATCACAGTATACATTTGGGAGAGAGCAACGAGATAGAGTTAAGGCTACCTGTATGTTCATCCATTATTTACTTTCCTAGCAGTCAAGTCTACAAAGATTATTTACTCTAGCTAAGCTCATACACATACAAGTCATGTCGTTTCGGGGCACACACGTGCTAGGTTAACCGATGATGCTAGTTCAAACCTAGGGAACCGTATGCTATAATTAAGACCCTGCTGAGTCCAACCCGGACGTGGTGGATTACAGAGACCGGTGCAGCTGTCACATACACTCGCGGCTACCATCCTCCGTGGGGTTGGGTGCCAAACGTGCATAGGCCAAGTTCTAAGCGCCATGCTTACAACCCGCCTAGAGGAGCTACTCTTGATCAACGGAGCAGTCCTATCTAAGAATGAACAAGCACAGATTTCACACGACGTCATCTCCAACGACGGCACTCTCTCGTACTTGCTATTCCAACAATCACGAATCCCACAACAAGACTTCTACGAGCACTTACTTAACGAATAAATAAACTAAATAGAAAAGAACTACTAAAATAAATGAATAAAGATAAAACTAAATATAATTATATTGAATAAAATAATATCTCAAGAGTAAGGATACAAAGAACTATACCGAACTCCGAGAAGACTCCGGAAGCCCGAGAGAGCTCTCACTCTACTCTACTCTACTCTAACTCCCAAAGCTACTACTAAATTAAACTAATGAACACTTGGATGAAGTGTGATGGTGCGAGTTGCTTCGGAGGCCGAGGGGTCCAATTTATAGCTTGTGAAGGCGGTGGGAGCACCTTGGCCGAAGCTGGAGAGGCGGTGGCGACAAAGTCGGCCGGCCGGCCTAGGGGGGTGGCCGGCCGGCCGTCCCTTCTGTCGGTTGGCCACCGTCTTTTGCCTGAACGCTCCAGATCATCTCCCGATGGCGGTCCGAAGGTCGGCTACTTCGTGGGGTCGGCATAATTGAAGTGAGGGCCAAGTAAAGGCCCAAATGGCCTACCTTCTAGAATGGCGGTGGAATTCTGCCGGGCTGGGCTTGAATTATGCGTTGAAGATTAGTTTCCAGCCCACTGGATGAAGTCTGGGGCCTGCGGCCACCAGGTGGGGCCGGCCGGCCTAGGGTGGGGCCGGCCGGCCAGGGATTTTCCCTGGCTGGGCCCACTTTTCTTCATTATTCACTCCTGCATCCAAATATCCACCAAAACCTGTGGAGTAGCATTATTCCTATCTACTATGCACAAAATCTTGGTGTTATGCATTTATTTACCGGTAGGGTGGCGGTCAAAACATGGTTTAACGACCGTCAACACTCGGCGCCGAGGACCCATCTAGGGGGAGTTGCTTATTCACGGTATGAGTATATGACCTCCTATGATGAATTTATAGCAATGCTATATGAGCTTCATGCCCATTGAACCAAGATTTTTGAGCTCCAAGATAAATCCACTTGCGCCGCTCAAAGTCTAAGGGTTCATACATTTCCATCATCATCAACTAACCCCTATGTACTTAAGACAATATTCTTTTGAGAATGTGTGTAGGGACAATTGTTGGGAGATGGAGAATCACGGATCAAGGGGGAGCTTCACGCAAAATCAAGTAACTCATTTTCCCACTCGTCTCATACATTTACACTAACCTTTTCTCCCTTGGAAGATTCTTTTTGAGTGATAGATGCCAAAGGGGGAGAAGAGTTCGGGCTTAAAATGATGGAGAAGATTACGGGGGGAGAAGAGTACGGGCTATGAGAAGGAAGAGTTCGGGGGGAGAAGAGTTCGGACTATGAGTTGAAAGATGTCACCTCAAGGGGGAGTTGGCACAAATGAAGATCAAGTGATCAAGAGGATCGATCTTTACACAATCTTGAGGTGAAACATGGTTTAACGACCGCCAACAACCTCCCCAAGCTTAAACTTTGCTCGTCCCGAGCAAACTCAACTCAGGGTACCGGCGGATCAGGAGTTACAAAGAAGCGCCCTGTTGACGGCTCTTAGACCCAATATTTACCCGTCAACTAGCTGCGCTTTTTATAATGAAACAATCACCAAAGGTAGACTTAGGTCTTTAAACTAATGATTTCCACGAGTCTTGGTGAATTTGTGAGTGCAGCTGCAAATCACAGGAAAACGGGGAAAAGGAAGCATAAAAGGCCCATCCTGGAAACACCAATTTTCCCCGTCATAAAGAATTATCCAAATAAAGCCCAACTCCCGATAAAAAGACTTCAAGTCCACCCATAGCAGGTGGATCAGAGGAGAAGACGACCAGGGGAAGCCACCTGAGAAGGCCCAGGCCCAGAGGGGCCAGCCACAGGTCGGCCGACCCCAAACCCTAGGTCGGCCGACCCCCTGTGGTGGCCCCACTGGCCCATCTTCCTATGGCGGTTCGCCACCGCCTTCCAGAGGTCGGTTCCACCTGCAATCAATGCCACCGACCTACGGAACCGCCTCAAGTTGCCGACCTTCTTGGGCTATAAATAAAGGGGTACCCCCCTCCCCCAAAGCAAATCACAAGACACAAGTCATTCCACTCCCATCCAGGCCAAGGGCCTCTTGTACAGTAGTAGGATAGAGGAGAGGGCAAGGATCAAGAGAGGGATAGCTTTCCTTTTAGTTATTTCCTTATCTTGTACCCTTGGCGGATATTTATCTTATTAATAGTTCATCGTTCGTTCTTCGTTCGTTCGTCGTTCGTTCATCGTTCTTCGTTCGTTCTTAGTTCGTTCGTCGTTCGTTCATCGTTCGTCGTTCGTTCTTAGTTCGTTCATCGTTCGTCGTTCGTTCGTCGTTCGTTCATAGTACGAACCTTGTTCTTATTCGTAAGATTAGTATTCGTGGTGTTATTGATCTAGTGAGCTTTACATACTAGTCGTTATTCTTGTTATACTTGTTTACGGGATCATCGCCCCGCGAGGGGTGCTCTAGCCTTCCAGATTGGTACCAGGACCGGGGTTAGAGTAGTAATCGACGGCATAGGCGTGGTGCCTAGGCTAGAGGTTACCTTTGTTTGCAGCGTGCCCCACGGTTTGTAGAGGTAGGCGGCAGGTGGTGACAGCCCTGTCCGTCCCTTGTAATCCTCCACGTTCGGGTTCGTCGTAGAGCTACAGGCTGGCGTGACTTGGCAGACCAGGTCTATACCAGTGCCCGAAGTAAACGAGTAGAACTAGAGTGCGATCGTCCTGCGGGACAGCTAGATCTTTATTCATCCTCTCGATCCTATACTACTGCCATTCTTGTGTGTCCTTGGGTAAAACTAACCTTGCTGCAGATTATCACCGTTCCTTGGGGAAAACAAATACGATACCTTGGAATACTCCCGGGTGAAGTGCTACAACGGTATTCCGTGCGCTTGCGGATTTATTCGTGGTGTAAGAAATACCAACAAGCATTTCTGGCGCCGTTGCCGGGGAACGGTTGCTAATTCTGTAGCGGACCAGGTTTGCCCTCGTAACTTATCTTTACATTTCCCGTTCAATTAAATTAGAAAAAAAAAATACACACATGGAGTCATCACCCACAATCCAATCTTTTTCCACTCCACGGGGCGAGCTCTTAGAGCCACCATGTTCATCTCAACTTGTTGTTTCAACAAGCTATGAGCTCAGCCCCAGTTTTATTTCTTTGATCAAAGGACTTTCTTTCTCTGGTTTTAAAAATGAAAATCCTTTTGAACACTTGCGAGAGTTTGAGCAATTGTGTGCATGCCGATTGATCAATGGCATGACACATGAAACTTTAAAGTGGAAATTGTTTTCCTTCTCTCTCAATGGGAAGGCGAAGCAATGGTACACTTACACCGCTAAGAGAGTGAACGGTGATTGGAAAGAATTGCGAGACAAATTTTGTCTAGCATTTTTTCCCGTATCTCGTATCACTGCTCTACGCGCGGAAATAATTAACTTTCGCCAAGAGGAGGAAGAAACCCTTAGTGCGGCATGGATACGGTTCTGTTCATTAACAGATTCCGGTCCAGAGTTATTGCTCCCAGAACCCGTTCTTTTGCAACATTTTTATTCAGGGTTGAGCAAGGACTCCGCACTTTATCTTGACACGGCTGCCGGTGGTTCTTTTTCTCATAAGACCATAGCGGAAGCAAAAGATTTGCTAGAAAGAATTGTTGAAAATACACCTTTTTCCGCTGAAATACCCGAGGAGCCGGAGTCAAAAGATGAGGAACTCATTGTGGAAACACAACAAAAGGTGTCTACCTTGGTAGACCCAACATCCGAGTCCTCATCTGATTCCCGAACAATGACAGAGGATGATGAACCTCTAGAGTTCCCATTTGAGTTTGAGGAAGAAATTTTTGAAGATTTTGGAAACACCTCGAACTATTTGTTTCAAAAGAGACCGCCTGTTCCTTTGCCACCTCCCGAACCAATTGAAAAAGAATATCTTGTGGAGACTGTTCGGGAGCTTACTTCAATCATGAGCGATGAATGGTTGAGGGAGAATGAGCTATCCATGGATACCATTCGGCTCTGCCCTCCCTCAACCAACATATGCTGCTCCATCAAAGGAACCAAGGTGGATGCACTCTACAACCCTCTTGTTGGTGCCAATATCCTCTCCGACACATACGCGTTGTCAATCTTTGGCAACCGACCATGGACATCAACAAACAAACTCCTCAAGCACCCATCAGGCCATATTCTTGAGAGTTTGGGGATTGTCAGAGATGTGACTCTCTATTATGAAGACCTTGAGGTTATCCTGGATTTCTACGTCTTCGAAGTCCCAAACTTCGACATAATGATCGGGCATCCCATAGAAAAATTCCTCATTGATGCCCCATCATTTGGAAACCTCAATTTCACCCTCGGAAAAGAGTCATTCTCCATTCCAATTACCACCTCACGAAACACTCTTTCCGATGAACCACTTGAGGAATATCAAGTGGAGGAGGTCATGGCTATTTTTCCTCACATGGACCCCGAGTTAGCCTTGGAAGAAGATGCACAAGACTTTATCTTAGAAGAAGCCGACTCGGAGGACACTTTTGAGCTACCACAAACCACACCACCGCCACGACCTCCCATTGATCTTAAAGCGCTACCTCCCGGTTTGCGCTATGCTTTCTTGCACGGAGATCCGCAAGCTCCCGTCACCATAAGCGACAAGCTTTCGGAAGAAGAAACCACCAAACTCATGGCCGTGCTTGAAAAACATCGCTCCGTTCTTGGCTACTCACTTGAAGACCTAAAAGGGATCAGCCCCGCTCTCTGCACCCATCGCATTCCCACGAATCCTGAAAGTACACCTTCACGGGAACCTCAAAGGAGGCTGAATAATGCGATGAGAGATGTTGTGAAGAAAGAGGTCTTGAAGCTATTACACGCCGGGATCATCTATCCTGTTCCTCACAGTGATTGGGTGAGCCCCGTACAAGTGGTACCCAAGAAAGGAGGTATGACGGTTGTTCATAATGATAAAAATGAACTTATTCCTCAACGAACCGTCACGGGGTGGCGAATGTGCATTGATTACCGAAAACTTAACAAGGCTACAAAGAAAGATCATTTTCCGCTGCCCTTCATCGATGAGATGTTGGAATGGTTGGCAAATCATTCTTTCTTCTGTTTCCTTGATGGGTATTCGGGATATCATCAAATTCCCATCCACCCCGACGATCAAAGTAAGACCACTTTCACATGCCCGTATGGAACTTATGCTTATCGTCGCATGTCTTTTGGTTTGTGCAATGCACCTGCCTCGTTCCAACGTTGCATGATGTCTATTTTCTCTGATATGATCGAAGAAATTATGGAAGTCTTTATGGATGATTTCTCTGTTCATGGAAAAACCTTCGATCATTGCTTAGAAAATTTAGACAAGGTCTTACAGAGATGCCATGAGAAGGACCTGGTACTTAATTGGGAAAAGTGCCACTTCATGGTCCGAGAGGGCATAGTTCTTGGACACCTTGTGTCCGAGAGAGGCATAGAGGTGGACAAAGCAAAAGTAGAAGTTATAGAAAAGCTTCCGCCTCCTGTGAATATCAAGGGTGTTCGTAGTTTTCTGGGTCATGCTGGTTTTTATCGTCGCTTCATAAAAGATTTTTCTCAAATTGCACGACCCCTTACGAACTTGCTTGCTAAGGATGCACCCTTTGATTTCAATGATGACTGCATGCATGCCGTTGCTACTCTTAAGAATGCACTCATCTCTGCTCCAATCATTCAACCCCCTGATTGGACGCTTCCTTTTGAAATAATGTGTGATGCTAGTGATTATGCTGTGGGGGCAGTTCTTGGTCAAATGAAAGACAAAAAGCATCATGCAATTTCTTATGCTAGCAAAACTTTGACTGGAGCTCAGTTGAATTATACTACCACTGAGAAAGAGCTCCTTGCCGTTGTTTTTGCTTTTGACAAGTTTAGATCTTACTTAGCTGGAGCAAAAGTTATCGTTTACACTGATCATGCTGCTTTGAGATATCTGCTTGCTAAGAAAGATGCTAAACCTCGTCTCATAAGATGGATCCTTCTGCTCCAAGAGTTTGATCTTGAAATTAAAGATAAGAAAGGAGTAGAAAATTCTGTAGCAGATCATTTGTCGCGTATGCAGTTCACTAACTTGCAGGAGTTACCCATAAATGACTTCCTACGCGACGACATGCTGCTGAAAGTGACGGATTCGCACCCTTGGTACGCCGACATCGTGAACTTCATCGCCACAGGATACGTACCACCAGGGGCGGATAAAAGAAGATTGATTTATGAAAGTCGCCGTCACTTATGGAATGAACCATACCTCTATCGTGTCTGCGCCGATGGACTGCTTAGGCGATGTGTGCCCACTCCCGAGAGCACACAAATCATTGAAAAATGCCATGCAGCCCCATACGGTGGACACTATGGTGCCTTCCGTACCCAAGCAAAGATCTGGCAAAGTGGATTCTTCTGGCCAACCATGTATGAAGATACAAAAGAATTCATTAGAAGATGCCCACAATGCCAGAGATTTGGAGGCATCACAGCACGAGATGCCATGCCCCTCACATACAACCTTCAAGTCGAACTCTTCGATGTATGGGGCATTGACTTCATGGGACCATTCGTGAAGTCCCAAGATTGTGAGTACATATTGGTGGCAGTGGATTACGTATCCAAATGGGTAGAAGCTATGCCATGCCGAGCTGCCGACTCCAAACACGCTCGCCGGATGTTCCACGAGTTTATCTTTCCAAGGTTTGGAACTCCGAGAATGGTGATAAGCGACGGAGGGTCTCACTTCATTGATAAGACCTTCCGTAGCTTTCTAAGAGAGCTTGGAGCAAAGCACAACATTGCCACTCCATACCATCCTCAAACAAATGGGCAGGCCGAAACATCCAACAAACAAATCAAGCGGATCCTGCAGAAAACAGTCTTGGAAATGGGGAAGGGATGGAAGAACAAGCTACCCGATGCACTATGGGCATATAGAACAGCCTACAAGACACCCATAGGCATGTCACCATACCAACTCGTCTATGGAAAAACGTGCCATTTGCCAGTCGAGTTGGAACATAAAGCATATTGGGCCATGAGAACTTGGAACATGGATATGAAAGGAGCTGGGTGGAGAAGAAAAATGGAGATAGCTGAGTTAGAAGAATAGAGAGACAAAGCATATCACAACTCAGCCATCTACAAGGAGCGAACAAAGCGCTGGCATGACCGGCGAATAAAGATAAAAGAATTCAAAGTTGGAGACAAGGTGTTGCTCTTCAATTCAAGGGTAAAACTCTTCGGGCATGGAAAATTGAGAAGTAAATGGAACGGACCATACACCATCATCGACACGTCGACTCATGGAGCAATCACACTCCAGGACGACGGAGGTAATGTATTCAAGGTAAATGGTCAGCGCCTTAAAATTTATCTTGAGCCCGAAGCAAATAAAGATTTCGATGTCATGCACCTAATTGATTTAAATATCTTTTCTTGACCTCTGCATCGAAATATCCTTCTATACCCTGCATATTCCGAAGATACCTTCCCCAACAAAACTCCACGAAAAACAGAAAGGCCAGAGCCTGCCAAGGCAGGTCGGCCGACCTGGCTACCAGGGTCGGCCGACCTCCTCTGGCAGCCACTGCCTTCCATCTTTTGCTCCTTTTGCCACCCAACCTTTCCCTTTCTTGTTCACCTATGCCTTGGAAATAAATCTTTCGTTTCTTCGTCGGGAGAGGGAAAACCACTATAAATACAACCCATTGCACCCCCTCTCCATTCGTCTCTTTCAAAACTCCACTCCTTGAACCAAAACCTTCACCTCAGCCATGAGCAACTTGTACAACCCTTCCTACTTCCTCAACATAGAGGAAATCGATGAGCCTTCATCCAAACGCTCGAAGAAGGAAGGAAACCTATCTTGGCTCTCCGAGGAAGAACATGTGAACAAGTACGTCAAGGCTCTTGACTTGGCTTGCGAAAAAATCATAGATCTAGAGCTTCACATCGCTACGGCGAAGATGGAAAGAGATGAAGCAAGGCACCTCTCCATGTGCCTCACCTCTGGAGGGGCAGAGTGCTGCAGGGCCTTAAAGGCGATAGAAGATGCGAAGGAAAAACTAAGGAACAAGAAAGAATAAATAGAATAAGAATAGGCGCTTTTGTTTATTTCCTTTTTCATTCCAATTTCCCTTCCAATTGTAATGCGCCTATCAGTTCAGTTTATAATTCAATCAATGATAGTGCTCCCCGGGTTTGCATACCGGTAGAGCAATATTTGTGTTTCCATATCTTTGTCGTTTTTGAAGGAAACAGGCAAAAAGGCAAGTGTGGGGGGGAAACATCGCCATATCTGGAACAATCACAACCAAATCATCCAGAACCATACGAGGCAACTCAGGAACGGCCAACACGTGAAATACCAGAACCTGTGGGGTCCAGGCCAGGTCGGCCGACCCCACCAGGAGGGTCGGGCGACCCCTGGTGGTCCCCACCAGGCTCCAGCCTCCTCCTGCCTCCTGAGTTTGCACCACACTTCCACTTTTTGCCTGCTACACCGTCAAGTTCATTCTGATAATCTGAAAATTTAAATAAAACTTGACGCACTAATCTTTTGGGACAATCCTAATTGATTATCTTTTGCCCACAACTCTACCTCTCACATTCATGGACTTGCACACTTGTTATTTCTCGCTTCATCACTGAATGCTTGTGAACACCTTATCACTAGGAACCCATGTTCTTCCTAGATAATTGGCATGTGAGATATGGTTTGTCGAAATGATCATTGCTTAACCTTCAAGTCCTTGGGAATTTATCTTTATGAAAATCAAAAATTCCATAGTATGATGCTCCTCACTTGATTTATATTTTCCTACCAAGGCCAAGAACTCTACATGAATACTTTGATAGCCTATAAGCTGCTAGTTGTTGATTTGAGCTTTGTCAAATTCTTGGACCCTAGTGAGAAGCTTGTCATACTCTTTTGATCAAGATCACGTATACTCCACCTCACATGCTACACTTCTACACTGGAAGTTGAGCAACATTCCATCATCCATCCACCAAATAAATACTCCAAAAATCTCTGTTACCTTTCTCTCTCAAAAATATCAGTGGAGACATGGCTATGCAAAAAGAAAAAGAATAATCCCTGCTCATACAAAAGTAGAGCATAATGAAAAAAAAAATGATGATGGGAAAAATAAAAGAAAAGGAAAGAAAAAGTATGATAGCCATGTCCTCCTCAAAAGTTCAAAAAGAGAGAGAAGGTAACACCACAAAAAGGAGTACAAATAATTTCCACTTCATGCCACCACCACACATGCACATCTTGATCAGATTGTATGACTTGTTTTCTCCATTGGATCCAGTCTTTGACTTAGCAAAATAAGAGACACTAGTATGCTCCACTTT
This sequence comes from Eragrostis nindensis, assembly GCA_012490785.1. Classification (NCBI taxonomy): domain Eukaryota; kingdom Viridiplantae; phylum Streptophyta; class Magnoliopsida; order Poales; family Poaceae; genus Eragrostis; species Eragrostis nindensis. The sequence goes on from JAAXCT010000028.1 coordinate 244,736, forward strand.
ACCCTACCTTGAGCTCCACAAAAGCCTGATCAAACACAAGGAGGGGAGAGGCAAAATCATGGCCCTTGAGAGGAAAATACATAAACACCATGAGCGACTTGAGAGAGTCATTTGAGGAGCATGAAACTATGCTTTTATTTCTGAAAATTATGCAAAAATCCCAAGGTACTTGACAGGGAAGGCGAGGTGATTTGAGACATGACCGTTCCACTTATCAATCATCCAAGGAAGGCATGTTAGACACCTCAAAGTTCACAGGTATGAAGTGTGGCTTGCAATAACTTGTGTGCAGGCTCTCATTTATGAGGATGAGTATCTCCCGCCTTATGCTCGCAACTTTACTCGAGGACGAGCAAAGAGCTAAGTGTGGGGGAGTTGTTGACGGCTCTTAGACCCAATATTTACCCGTCAACTAGCTGCGCTTTTTATAATGAAACAATCACCAAAGGTAGACTTAGGTCTTTAAACTAATGATTTCCACGAGTCTTGGTGAATTTGTGAGTGCAGCTGCAAATCACAGGAAAATGGGGAAAAGGAAGCATAAAAGGCCCATCCTGGAAACACCAATTTTCCCCGTCATAAAGAATTATCCAAATAAAGCCCAACTCCCGATAAAAAGACTTCAAGTCCACCCATAGCAGGTGGATCAGAGGAGAAGGCGACCAGGGGAAGCCACCTGAGAAGGCCCAGGCCCAGAGGGGCCAGCCACAGGTCGGCCGACCCCAAACCCTAGGTCGGCCGACCCCCTGTGGTGGCCCCACTAGCCCATCTTCCTATGGCGGTTCGCCACCGCCTTCCAGAGGTCGGTTCCACCTGCAATCAATGCCACCGACCTACGGAACCGCCTCAAGTTGCCGACCTTCTTGGGCTATAAATAAAGGGGTACCCCCTCCCCCAAAGCAAATCACAAGACACAAGTCATTCCACTCCCATCCAGGCCAAGGGCCTCTTGTACAGTAGTAGGATAGAGGAGAGGGCAAGGATCAAGAGAGGGATAGCTTTCCTTTTAGTTATTTCCTTATCTTGTACCCTTGGCGGATATTTATCTTATTAATAGTTCATCGTTCGTTCTTCGTTCGTTCGTCGTTCGTTCATCGTTCTTCGTTCGTTCTTAGTTCGTTCGTCGTTCGTTCATCGTTCGTCGTTCGTTCTTAGTTCGTTCATCGTTCGTCGTTCGTTCGTCGTTCGTTCATAGTACGAACCTTGTTCTTATTCGTAAGATTAGTATTCGTGGTGTTATTGATCTAGTGAGCTTTACATACTAGTCGTTATTCTTGTTATACTTGTTTACGGGATCATCGCCCCGCGAGGGGTGCTCTAGCCTTCCAGATTGGTACCAGGACCGGGGTTAGAGTAGTAATCGACGGCATAGGCGTGGTGCCTAGGCTAGAGGTTACCTTTGTTTGCAGCGTGCCCCACGGTTTGTAGAGGTAGGCGGCAGGTGGTGACAGCCCTGTCCGTCCCTTGTAATCCTCCACGTTCGGGTTCGTCGTAGAGCTACAGGCTGGCGTGACTTGGCAGACCAGGTCTATACCAGTGCCCGAAGTAAACGAGTAGAACTAGAGTGCGATCGTCCTGCGGGACAGCTAGATCTTTATTCATCCTCTCGATCCTATACTACTGCCATTCTTGTGTGTCCTTGGGTAAAACTAACCTTGCTGCAGATTATCACCGTTCCTTGGGGAAAACAAATACGATTACCTTGGAATACTCCCGGGTGAAGTGCTACAACGGTATTCCGTGCGCTTGCGGATTTATTCGTGGTGTAAGAAATACCAACACGCCCCATGGGTAATAAAGATGCAACAACATACTCTCTAAACAGTGGTAAGTTTACGAGAGCACAAACTATGCATGAGTGTTGCAAAAATCGTGGGGCTTATATGTCACACCTTGTCATGCAGCATTGAAGACTAGAACGGCATTTTCGGACAAGTACACAATTCTAGCAGGTATGCATCCAGAGTTTTTATGTGCTGCAAGGTAAGGTGCAAAAAAATTCTCCTTCGTCTTGGGTGGCACTTCTCTTACCACTCCGATGTGAGTTCTATTCCTACAAGCTTCACTCATCCTACCTTCTACCAAATGAGGCTTTGTATGTGGAGCTTGGTAAAGAATGCACAAATGTCATGCATATATTGTAAAGCTAAAGAATGAGTCTCAATCAACATAGCAACTCCATTTATTTCGGTCATAAGAAATGATGTGATGGAGGGGGAGAAAATGAACTCACACTTATGGAAGGGGGTTTTGAAAAACATTGGTCCTTTGCTAAAGATGTTTATGATAAGAACCATATAGCCATTGACTTTTGTCATGCAACCATGGAGGTTTTTTTTTTTAACTACTCCATGGTGCAAGGGGCCATAAATTTTGAATGGTTCAAGGAAACCTTTTTGAAATATTCTTGAGCATTTTGGATGGACCAAAAGTTTTGCAAACTCTGAAAAATGTTTGGTTGATTTATCCAAACATTCCCCTTTTTATTTGGTGGAGAGAAATTTTCGAAAACACACGCGAAGGAATTATGACCAAAATTAAGAGTGCTTAGTTTCAAGAGTACATCAAACCTTAACAAAACTCAATGCATAAACAAATGGCTATGAGTGGGGCTGTTTCGAATATTATGATATGGCTCTGGTAGGTAAATAAATCCTCACACTAAGAGAAGTGTGCCAAAGCAGAAGGGTTTTAGGTACTTGCAGCAATTCAAGAAAAACGTCTCTGGATGAAACCATACTAAGAAATTGCAACAAGTCCTAATCATGCCATATCACAATCCACAATGCTCATACTTGGTGTAACAAATGCAACCCACGGAAATAAGCAAGACTCCTGATGCGATCATGCTCAAATAAAAATAACACATATGTCAGGAGTAGAGGTTGCATCTATGCGACACATGGGAAGCTAATTTGTAACTTGATCATCATTTCCCTTAAGCGTAGCATAACACCAAGATTCTAGCATTTATTTGAAACAGGGAGTTTATTTATTTATTAAGAAAAGTTAGAAATACTTACCTGGGGGTCCTCCCCAAGCTTGAGTCTTTGCAAGACTCGAGCTTGTATTGAACTCCTTCTTACCTGGGGGGCCCTCCCCAAGCTTGAGTCTTTGTAAGACTTAAGCCTGATTCAGGCTCTTCCTCCTCCTTCTTGACCCGCAAAAAAGAATGAGGATGATAGAAGTGGCTAGCCCCTAATGGGCATCACCGGGAATCCTATTATTTTTGTTTTTAAAATTTTTCAAATTTTATTTTGTTTTTATGTTTTATGAAAAGAAAAACAAGTGCTAGGCCTAGCTAGGATAACGATTGGGATGGCCTCCCCAATCGGAGGGCTCTCATTTTTATGTCTTTGAGCTAGACGTTCTCCATGTCTTCAACTTGTTTGGACCTCGCTCGCTGGAGAATCTGGCGAGGTAGAGGTTCCTTCTTTCTTCCGCCACACCTTGGTTGTCTTCTTTGTGTTGGTGGCGGCGACCTTTTCTTTAATAGGCGCCTTTGTTGTACTCTCATCGGTCGATACCGTAGCTGCCTTCTTCTTCCTTGAGCGCCTTGCTCTCCTCTTCTTAGGCGATTGTGACTCGCCTACTCCTTCTTGCGGGGGAGGAGTAAGAGGGGCTTGAGGTGTGTTTGGCGGCTGAGGCATCCTCCTTGGAGTCCTCCAATATTTTGCTAGCCTTCTTGCATTCTCTCTTTCCAGATAGTCTCTCATGTATGCAATGAGCTTGTCTGGCTGTGGCATGGGTGGAGTAATCTCAATCTTCTCCACTCTCCTTGGGTCCTTTCCATATATGACCCGTACTTGCTTGCATTGCTCAACCTTGGGTTTGAAGTTGAACGTCTCTTTCCTGCCGTTGAAGTCCAAGTGGATCTCTCCTGTCCCCACATCGATGTTGGCGTTGGTGGTGCTCAAGAACGGCCTCCCTAGGATGAGAGGGGTCTTGACATCCACCTCCATGTCAAGCACAACAAAGTCGACGAGGACGAAGAGATTTCTGATCTACACGGGAACTTCTTCGACAATCCCCATGGGCAGGCGTAGTGACCCGTCTGCGAGCTGGAGCTTCATGATCGTTGGAGATAATGGATGGTTTAACCCATCGTACATCGCCTTTGGCATAATGCTCACGCTCGCCCCTAAGTCACATAATGCCTGAGCGAAACACCGGTCGTTGACCAAACACGGAATGGTTGGCCATCCGGGATCTTTTCTGATCACATCCCTGGGGAGTGCGGCATCCAAGTTGCTCTCTTCACACCTGATGGTTATTGCATTCACACTCTCCTTGGGATTAACTTCTGGTTGCCCAGGAAGTTTACCCGCACGAGGAGACTGCACAGCTGAAGCTATTTGCGCTATTTGCGTTTCTAGCATCTTGTTATGGCTTAGCTGATTCTGCAGAGCAGTGCTGAACGACTCTAGCTTGGCATCTATGCTCTCTAAAGCCTTGTCCGTAGTAAGAAACTTCTTACTAATGCTATCATTAATCTTGACCTGGCCGAGAACTAGATCCTTGATAGAGGGCTCATAACGGGAAAGATTACCATTGTTACCTCCCTGATTCTTGTTGAAGGAGAGGTCGGGCCTGGAGTTCCAGCCGTAATTGTTCTGGGAGCGGTACCCATTGCCATTGTTGAGGAAATTGCATTCCTCTCTCGCATTCGGGCAATTGATGCCCATATGCCCAACGTTGCCGTATTCCTCACATGTCATGCGGGAATCCGCAACTTGCAGGTCCTGTGGAGACTCCACCTTGTGGAGTAGCTGATCGAGCTTGATGGCGAGCATGTCCATCGTCTCCACTTGGTGCACTCCACGGGTCTTGGTGCTCGCTGCTTGGCGTTCACCATGAGTCTGGTTGGCCGCCACCTTCTCAATCAACTTCTTAGCGTTCTTCACGCTAAGGGAGAAGAAGGAGCCGCCTGCTGCGGCGTCGAGGTGCTCTCGAGCGGACGGCCTCAAACCGTGGTAGAAACTCTGTATGAGGAGCCATTCCTCCATGCCATGGTGTGGGCATGAGAGAAAGTACTCCTGCATCCTGTCCCAGGCTTCCGCGGTCGACTCATCTGCGAGCTGTTGGAAGCCCGATATCTTGTTCCGCAAGGCAGTCGTCTTGCCCGGCGGGAAGAACTTGGCGAGGAAGGCATTAGAGCGTGCCGTCCACGTGTCGAGGGACTCTTGGTTCGCGTAGAACCACTGGAGAGCCTTTCCCAACAGAGAGAATGGGAAAAGCTGTAGTCGGATGGCGTCCTGAGGTGCATCCTTTATGACGAAAGTGTTGCACGTCATCAGGAACCTTTGGAGGTGAGCATTTGCATCCTCCGACGGCTTCCCACAGAAAGGACGGGCCAAGATCATGTTGATCAAGGCTGGCTTGAGCTCGTAGTCCTTGTTGGTGATGCGCGGGTTGGGACCCACGCGGATGTTCTCCGTAGTTGGCGCGGAGAAGTCATTGATCGTCTTCTCAACAACGGGGTCGGCCATGGTGTTGTTCGTTGATGAGGCCCTGACCACTGGTGGAGGAGACGATTCAAGAGCCAGAGCGTTCTTGCGGATCTGTTTGGTGAGTTTTGCTCGAACTTTCCTCAAGAACTGCTCTGGATCTGAGTGGAAGTTTTCTGGTAGGTCGAAACCAGTCATGCACAGTCCTGTTTCAAATTTTCACAACAAAGAAAGACAGGACAAGGGTAAGCCTGCAAAAGTACGTGATAATTATTCTTCTCACAAACTTCAATGCATTTATTCAGTTCCTAGCTGCTACTTCCCCGGCAACGGCGCCAGAAATGCTTGTTGGCGGTTCTTATGCGATAAAATTAAATTCATTAATTCCGCAAGCGCACGGATCACCATTGTAGCATTTCACCTTGGAGTATTCCAGGGTTATCGTATTTATATTTCCGCAGGGAAGTAGAGCAAAAGGGAGCTGAATAATAGCAATGCATTGGATAATTTGGAGAAAGAATAATGTATCAACTATACTTGAGACGGGGGTGTTGACGGTCCTTAGAGCAAGAATTTTACCGTCAAATACCTGCATGAAAGAATTAAAATGAACACCAAACATAGACTTAGGACTTGAAACTAACGAATTCCACAAGTCTTGGTGATTTTTTGAGTGCAGGTGCATTTCATAGGAAACCGGGGAAAAGGAAGCATAAAAGGCCCACTCTGCAAACACCGAATTTCCCCGTCATAAAGAAATCTCCCCAAAAGCCCAATATCAAGGAGATATGAAGAACAATCATCTCTTGGAGATCCTCAACAATGGCAAAGATATATGGATCCACCAAATCAACCCATACCATATTCCAGAGAGGACACTACTCCGAGAAATCAGCATCGGCAGCCAAGGATGACATACACCAAAAGGGATGCAAACCCTATTCACTTTGGGTAAACACATTGAGATACATCATTAGAACCCAAAGGGAGACTCCTTGGCCAAAGCCCAAGAAAGATATCACTCCGGCAAGTCCACGGTCATCGCAGAAATCACCCGGGATGGAGAAAAGGCCAAAATACAGTCATCCGGACTCATCCTGGGCCATACACCGGGAAGAGGCCTTATGAGGACCCCATGGACCACTACACCAAAGCCCAAGGCCATAGGGGCCAAGGGGGGGTCGGCCGACCTGCTACAGTAGGTCGGCCGACCTGCTACAGTAGCCATTCTGGCCCATTTTTCTGTGGCGGTTCCCCACCGACGTACCAAGGTCGGTTCTGCCTGCAATCAATGCCACCGACCTAAGGAACCGCCTCAATTCCACCGCCTTTGGAGGCTATAAATAAAGGGGTACCCCCCCTCCTTTGAGGACACACACCAAGAGGGATTCATTCTCTAGCATTAGGCTTAGCCTCCAGGCCAGAGTAGAGTAGAGGGGAGTAGAGGGCTGACTAGAGGTCCTTGACCTAGTCTTGGAGAGTTTGGGGGTGGATCTTCTCCATTCCCCTCTTGTAAGACTTTCTCCATTTATCAATAGAATTATCTTCTTTATTTTCTTTATTCCTTATGCCTTATAGTTGTGCTAGTGCTGCAGCCATGTACCTTCTATATGGTTATTGCCTAGTCATGTTTGGTTGCTTTATGCTTCACATACTAGTCCTTCTATGTTCATACGCTCGTTCCATGCATAATGAGGTTAAGCATGCCTTGGCCCATGACTTGTTAATCCGTAGGGTTAGAGTTCTATGCGCCATGGTTTGTGACTTGTTAATCCGTAGGGTTAGAGTCACGCTTGTCTTGCCTCTTGACTGGATGATCCGTAGGGTCAGAGTTATGCATGTTATGGCACTTGATCTGTTGATCCGTAGGGTCAAGGTTAGGTGTACTCTTGTTCCCGACTTGATGATCCGAAGGGTCAGAGTCCCATGGGAATTGGGAGTACTGTTTAGCAATGTAAGCATGGTGCTTAGATTGGTAAATAGCTGTGAGTGTTTGGTTGCCTCCATGAACAAGAATAGGTCTGGCATAGGGACTTGATTGCCCTAATGTCACGTGTCCTCTAGTAGAGGGTTGCCGGTAGGTGGTGACAGCCCTGCTGTGTTTACTCCTCTCTGTTCGAGGTTAACATAGAACCTAGATTTGTCTGTGATGCATGTATAACCTTTAGACAGGAATACAAGAAGTACATAGGGGCCCAGCTCGACCTCCTCTTAACCCCGCTTAACCTAGGCTTTGTACTGATGTTAGATTGGATTGCTCTGTGTGTCACCCTATCCATAACTGTATCCTTACCCCTGTTTAGACCTTGGTATATTATTAGTTATATGATTATGAACATGCTATCTCATAAACCGCCGCCTTCCCTTAGGAGAACTATAAATGACAGCCATTGGAGTAATCCATTGGTGAAATGCTACAACGGTATTCTCCGTGCGCTTGCGGATTTACCTAATCGACACAAAGACACATCTATAGATCATTTCTGACATCAGTGTCAAAGATGATTTATTTGGTGTGACTTAACAAATGTCAACAGGGGGTAAGATAGGCATGATATATATGAGTGGCACACACATCCTCAAATCCAAGGGAATAAAATAAATAAATCGTAGTATACATTTGGGAGAGCAACGAGATAGAGTTAAGACTACCTGTATGTTCATCTATTATTTACTTTCCTAGCAGTCAAGTCTACAAAGATTATTTACTCTAGCTAAGCTCATACACATACAAGTCATGTCGTTTCGGGGCACACACGTGCTAGGTTAACCGATGATGCTAGTTCAAACCTAGGGAACCGTATGCTATAATTAAGACCCTGCTGAGTCCAACCCGGACGTGGTGGATTACAGAGACCGGTGCAGCTGTCACATACACTCGCGGCTACCATCCTCCGTGGGGTTGGGTGCCAAACGTGCATAGGCCAAGTTCTAAGCGCCATGCTTACAACCCTCCTAGAGGAGCTACTCTTGATCAACGGAGCAGTCCTATCTAAGAATGAACAAGCACAGATTTCACACGACGTCATCTCCAACGACGGCACTCTCTCGTACTTGCTATTCCAACAATCACGAATCCCACAACAAGACTTCTACGAGCACTTACTTAACGAATAAATAAACTAAATAGAAAAGAACTACTAAAATAAATGAATAAAGATAAAACTAATTATAATTATATTGAATAAAATAATATCTCAAGAGTAAGGATACAAAGAACTATACCGAACTCCGAGAAGACTCCGGAAGCCCGAGAGAGCTCTCACTCTACTCTACTCTACTCTAACTCCCAAAGCTACTACTAAACTAAACTAATGAACACTTGGATGAAGTGTGATGGTGCGAGTTGCTTCGGAGGCCGAGGGGTCCAATTTATAGCTTGTGAAGGCGGTGGGAGCACCTTGGCCGAAGCTGGAGAGGCGGTGGCGACAAAGTCGGCCGCCGGCCTAGGGGGGTGGCCGGCCGGCCGTCCCTTCTGTCGGTTGGCCACCGTCTTTTGCCTGAACGCTCCAGATCATCTCCCGATGGCGGTCCGAAGGTCGGCTACTTCGTGGGGTCGGCAGAATTGAAGTGAGGGCCAAGTAAAGGCCCAAATGGCCTACCTTCTAGAATGGCGGTGGAATTCTGCCGGGCTGGGCTTGAATTATGCGTTGAAGATTAGTTTCCAGCCCACTGGATGAAGTCTGGGGCCTGCGGCCACCAGGTGGGGCCGGCCGGCCTGGGGTGGGGCCGGCCGGCCAGGGATTTTCCCTGGCTGGGCCCACTTTTCTTCATTATTCACTCCTGCATCCAAATATCCACCAAAACCTGTGGAGTAGCATTATTCCTATCTACTATGCACAAAATCTTGGTGTTATGCATTTATTTACCGGTAGGGTGGCGGTCAAAACATGGTTTAACGACCGTCAACACTCGGCGCCGAGCACCCATCTAGGGGGAGTTGCTTATTCACGGTATGAGTATATGACCTCCTATGATGAATTTATAGCAATGCTATATGAGCTTCATGCCCATTGAACCAAGATTTTTGAGCTCCAAGATAAATCCACTTGCGCCGCTCAAAGTCTAAGGGTTCATACATTTCCATCATCATCAACTAACCCCTATGTACTTAAGACAATATTCTTTTGAGAATGTGTGTAGGGACAATTGTTGGGAGATGGAGAATCACGGATCAAGGGGCAGCTTCACGCAAAATCAAGTAACTCATTTTCCCACTCGTCTCATACATTTACACTAACCTTTTCTCCCTTGGAAGATTCTTTTTGAGTGATAGATGCCAAAGGGGGAGAAGAGTTCGGGCTTAAAATGATGGAGAAGATTACGGGGGGAGAAGAGTACGGGCTATGAGAAGGAAGAGTTCGGGGGGAGAAGAGTTCGGACTATGAGTTGAAAGATGTCACCTCAAGGGGGAGTTGGCACAAATGAAGATCAAGTGATCAAGAGGATCGATCTTTACACAATCTTGAGGTGATGAAGAAGAAGAAGCAATGCCGTCTCAAGGGGAGTTTGCGCGAAGGAAGATCAAGTGATCAAGATGATCGATCTTCACACAATCTTGAGATTGGTGCATTTATCAAGGGGGAGCGGAATTCTACAAAGTAAGTATGAAGGTAAACCCTTGCAACTTTTGCTTGTCATAGCTCCATGTGCTTTATTTCACTTGTGATATGAGTTTTTGCTTTAACTTGTGACCTCTTTTGAGCTATGACTTGCCTCGACCTAATCAACAAGGTAACAATCTCTCTATCATATACTTGTTGTTTAGTGTCTTGATCAAGTTGTGTTTTTATCTTGGCTTTTGTCATTACGTCTTTTATCTTCTCGATCATTTTCATCATGGTTGTCATCCATCACCAAAAAGGGAGAGATTGTAAGCTTCATGACCATTGGAGCTATGGAAACCCCAAGATATGAATGTTTTGGTGATTGGATGAGAACCATGAATGTGACTAACAATCTTTGTAAGATCTTATAGGTCACATATGAAGAAAGCTCCGTCCGTTGGTGGTGAATGCCAACACACCATGAACTTAATGAAAAGGATGATTGGTTGCCTTCATCGACACAAGAACGGACTTGATGGAGTCGCGGAGAAAATATGGATCAAGGCTAAGGACATGCTAGATCTAAGCGAGTGTTGCTTGGTTAGATGTTAGCTTGAGTCCATAGGAAAACCGGACTATCAAGAGGGTTCGAGGTGGTTCTCTTAGTGCACACTAGTTGTAGAGATCATTGGATGCATGGTGAGTCTCTCAGGGGCTAGGGTGGCAGAAGAGAGTTGAAGGAACCAAGAAGTACAAGTCTTGAAGAAGAAGATCGAGAAGAAGATCAAAGCTGCGAAGTCAGAAGAGACCGGACAGTACGGTCATGGAGACCGTACAATACGGTCTACAGAGGAAATCCAGACAGAAAGGCTGAAGTTTCTGGAAGTGGAGAAATGGAGACCGGACAGTTGACCGGACAGTACGGTCCTAGGGACCGGACAATACGGTCTCTATTGAGTGTTCCAAACAGAGAAGCTGAAGTTTCTGGAAGTTGAAGAATGAAGATCGGACAGTTGACCGGACAATACGGTCAGAGACCGGACAGTACGGTCTTACAGGAGAAGAGCAACAGAGAAGGAGAAGTTTCTGTTGGCTGAAGAAGATGTGGAGACCGGACAGTACGATCCTAGAGACCGTACAATACGGTCTGCTTTGAGATGAAGAACAGCACTCCCTGGATGCCGTCTGGTGAAGACCGGACAATACGGTCTAATGGAGACCGGACAGTACGGTCCTATTGTACGGTCATCACGCAGACTGGGCACTTTTGGACAACGGCTAGTTTGAGGTTGGTGGCCTATATATAGTCGGTTGTTTACCTCTTTGAGGTGCTCTTGGACCCAGGAAAGAGGGGAGGTGCTGCCAAGAAGCCAGGAAGAAGTGTGAAGCACTTGAGAGGGATTTGGAGAGATCCTAGTGCTTGAGAGAGTAACAAGTTGCATCCTTTGTTCTCTAGGCTAGTGTGGGCTTGAGAGAGTCATCTAGGGCTGTTACTCTTGGTCTATGGCGAGGCCTAGACCGGTTAGGTGTCGGTGTTGAGCTGTCCAAGGAGATTGTGGAAGCCGACACAAGTTTGTACACGGTCTTGGAGCTTCCCGTGCGAAAGAAGCATCACTAGTGGAGCGCCCTTTGGCACGCATCAAGTGCGGAGCCTTACCTCCGGAAGAGTACCCGGGATCGAGCCCGGCGGGACGTGTCCGCGACTTCACTCGGAGGGTGAAGTGTGCTCTAGGAGGGATCGCCATCGAGCGGAGGGACGGGGTCGAGACTCCGGCGGGAGTGACCCAACGTGGAGTAAGGGAAGGCGCCATCCTTCCGAGACAACGGAAAACATCATGAGCATTCTCTATCCCTTCTCCTTTACTACTCGCATTTACTTATCGCACTATATATGATTGCTTGTAGTACTTGAGTTGTGCTCTTATCTTGCTTGTGTGTTTACCTTGGTACCTACTAGCTTCACTAGGTTTGCTTGTTTGCCTTGCTCGTGTGCTTACTTGTTCTAGCCTATCTAGTAGCTCTAAGAACTCTACTTAGTGAGCCTAGTATCTTGGTTGCCTTGTCTCTAGTTATCTTGTTGTTGGTATTTCTTACACCACGAATAAATCCGCAAGCGCACGGAATACCGTTGTAGCACTTCACCCGGGAGTATTCCAAGGTATCGTATTTGTTTTCCCCAAGGAACGGAGGTATCCTGCAGCAAGGTTAGTTTTACCCAAGGACACACAAGAATGATAGTAGTGTAGGATTGAGAGGATGAATAAAGATCTAGTTATCCCTTAGGATAGACGCACTCAAGCTCTACTTGTTTACTTCGGGCACTGGTATAGACCTGGTCTGCCAAGTCACGCCAGCCTGTAGCTCTACGACGAACCCGAACGTGGAGGATTACAAGGGACGGACAGGGCTGTCACCACCTGCCGCCTACCTCTACAAACCGTGGGGCACGCTGCAAACAAAGGTAACCTCTAGCCTAGACACCACGTCTATGCCGTCGATTACTACTCTAACCCCGGTCCTGGTACTGATTCAGAAGGCTAGAGCACTCCTTGCGGAGCGATGATCCCGCAAACAAGTATAACAAGAATAACGACTAGTAAATAATGCTTGCTAGATCAATATCACCACGAATACTAACTTATGAATAAGAACAACGAACGAACTATGAACGAACGATGAACGAAGAACGAACGACGAACGAACGAAGAACGAATGATGAACTATAAATAAGATAATATCCGCCAAGGTACAAGATTTGGGCTAAGTCCTCACAAAGGGAGGACTACCCCTCTCTTCTCCCCTGCCCTCTCCTCTACTCTACTACTATACAAGAGGCCCTTGGCCTGGATGGGAGTGGAATGACTTGTGTCTTGTGTTGTGTGTTGAAAGGAGGGGGGGTACCCCTTTATTTATAGCCTTGGTAGGTCGGTTTGGGGGTCCTCCACCGCCTTTGGGCATTGATTGCTGGCTGAACCGACCTTGGTATGACGGTGGGAAACTTCCATAAAAAGATGAGCCTTAGAGGCTAAGGCTCTGGGTCGGCCGACCTATGCAGTGGGGTCGGCCGACCCCACAGGGCCACCTCCTGGCTCCCCTCTTCTCTGGTATATCTTCTGGAATATTCTCTTCTTGATTTCGCTTGCTATCCTCTGATATATTCTTGATATTATCCTGATTTGGTTCCTTGGAATATTCCTGATATTATTCTGATATGGATCCTCTGAGATATTCTTGATATGATCTGGGTTGATTTGGTGGGTCCATATATCTTTGCCATTATTGAGGATCTCCAGGAGAGGATATTTCTTCATATCTCCTTGATATTGGGCTTTTGGGGAGATATCTTTATTCCGGGGAAAATCGGTGTTTCCAGAGTAAACCTTTTATGCTTCCTTTTCCCCGTTTTCCTATGAAATGCAGCTGCACTCACAAATTCACCAAGACTCGTGGAATCCGTTAGTTTCAAGTCCTAAGTCTACCTTTGGTGTTTGATTAGAGGGCAAAAGGTGCAGCTAGTTGACGGTTTATTTTGGGTCTAAGAGCCGTCAACAACTCCCCCACACTTAGCCTTTGCTCGTCCTCGAGTAAAGCTGAAGGACTAAGGTGGAACATAACTTTCTTTGGTATGATGCTAGCATACAAGTTATTCCAAGCCATACCTGCACCCGTGAACTTTGATGTGTCTACCATGTCATCTTGGGCGGTTGAGGAATGGAACGGTCATGATTCAAGTCATCGTTGCTGCATCTGCTGAGTAACTTGGGTTTTTGAAAGATTTTCAAAAGTAAAAGCATAGCTTATACTCCTCAAATGATAACTCTCAGATCGCTCAATGTGTATGTTTCCTCACCAAGGCATTTGATTTGCCTCTTTTCATCCTACTTCTATATAAGGCTTTATGTGGAGCTTGGTAGGGAATGAAAAGGTGCATACTTGCATTACTTATGTTGCTAAGTCAAAAACCGGATCCAAGGAGAAAACAAGTCATACAATCTGATCAAGAATGTGCACGTGTGTGGATAAGTGTATGGAAAAGTGAATATGGTGGATACTCGTTGATGTGATGATGTCTCTCTCTTGATTGATTTTTATTTGAGAACATGGCTATCACTTCTTCTCTTTCTTTTTTTTTTCAACCATGCTCAATATGCTTGAGCGGTCTTTTTATTTTTATTTTTTTAAAAAAAAAATCATGCTCATGCATATGAGCACTCTTTCTTTCTTTTTTTTTCAACTTCTCTCTCTTTTTTTTTCGATAGCCATGTCTCTTTTGCAAGAATATTTGGAGAGAGGCATCAACAACAAATGAAAGAGTATTTATTTTGGTGGATGGATGAAATGGTGTGGCTAACTTCCAGTGTAGAAGTTTAGCATGTTTTGTGGTGGTGGTGTATGTGTACGTGATCTTGATCATGAAAGTATGACAAGCATCTCTCAAGGGTCACAACAATTTGACAAAGCTCAAAGCAATAACAAGCAGCATTTGTAGAGGTTATCAATATGATCATTATTTGGCTCTGGTGGGAATATAAGATCATTGAGGAGTGCAAAGCTATGGATTTTAAATTTTGCAAGATAAATTCCCAAGCACTTTATGCAGAATAAGCAAGATTCCTCTCATCCGACCATATCACATTCGCCAACAACTTAGATAAACATGGGGTCCTATGAGATTGGTGTTCACAAGCAACAGATGTATGATGCGAGGAATAAAGAGTATGCAGGCCAACCAGGTGAAAGTATGTTGGTTCATTTTATATTTGAGTTAAATCTACAAGATTTTCATGAAAGATTATTTTAACTCAAGAAATAGGGACTAGGGGATAAGATGCGCAAACCATCGCCATGGATGAAGTGGAGATCAAGTGGGACCTTTGGGTGTTTGATCGAACCAAAGGGTTCAATAATTCTTTGTTTTCTTGTGCCTAATGGCTCCACTCAGCGTGTTGATCGGTGCGATGTTGTGCATCGTGTTGGTGGGAGATCTCGAATGTATGCGTGATGAAGACAGAGGGATCTCCCCCACACTTGTTCTTGTACCAGGCTTCTTTTATTCAAAACAAACAAAAGAATATGAAAGCAAAAAGGACTCTACCGGGGTTAAAGATCGGGGAGCCTGAATTTATTCAATTAGGAAACTAGCTCAAGGCGCATTATGTGTATGAAAAGGGAAATAAAAGCGCCTAGTTTATTCATATGTTTTTTTTTTGTTATTTATTTATTTTATCATGTAAGGTGAAAGTGAAAAGATACAAGTTGCGATACAATTTACCTTAGTGGTGGAGGGAACCTCCCCCACACTTGTTCTTTGCTCATAGCCCTTGATTGGGGTTGAACCCCATGCGTTGGTAGTAGGTCATGAGATTGACTGGGCTTTGTTGCAGCGCGGCGTTGATGTTGGCACCTTGGTCCTTAGTGGTTTTGCCGCCATGTGCCACGATGAACCTCAAACCTCATATCATTGCGTGGGTTGGTCCCAACCAAGTGGATACTTAGTTGTTTCCCACCCTGCTAGATATTCATAGGCTGGGGCTGTGGTGGTGGCACCTTCATGGCTGCATTCCTTGATCTTTTCCAAGTAATCCCTGCCAAAAGCACTACTCTTGCAAGCAATCCTCATCCAACTTGGAGAGGGGTGGTTAGCTCTCATAGCATATACAAATAAAGTCCTGGGTTAGTTAACCGGACCTCATTTGTATAGCTGAGGAAGATAAGCACAAGCGAATCATGTGACCATGTATGAGTGTGACCATAAACATGATAATCCTCATTGATAAAAGATCAGGGCTCATTGATATAAGAAACTTAAGCATTTTCTAAAGCCCAGACTCTTTAAGCAACATGAGCAATCAACGAGGTGCACTCAACAGGTCCTTGATGCTTGAAAAGTTCTAACCATTGCCAATGCATTGCAGAGGAGAGATTATTAAGTTGTAAACCATGGCAGCTGGCTTCTAAGCTCATTCCTCATAGAATGGTCAAATGATCGTTTTAAGGAACACAAGTCATAGCAAGCCATTCATGCATCAAGCACAAGGTGGAATGTGACACTTTGCCAAAGAGCATGCTTGTGAAGATCAGGAGTTGAAGAAAAACTCAAGCAAGCAATGCTTATGGAAACCTAATAGCAGACTAAGATTGTTTCATGAAAGCGCGTGATACTCGTCAGCAAGAACCGAAGAGTAAAACCATTGTCTACTACTAGCAGGGTGCATAAAAACTGCATGGCAAGTAAGAAGGAACCTTTCTCACCACATAAGCAAATTCATCTCACCCTAAGGCTTCTCATCATTGGCTAAGTTAACATTCATACCTGTTTTGTGCAGCAATTCCGAGTCACATACTCATGTGTGAGCATAGACATGGTTCCATGAGTGTTGTAGGCTTGCATCTCCTCATCGCACACCAAGATGGATTGGTGTGAGAGAGGAGTCTCGACGTGTTGTTCTTATCGTGGTCCACCTCCATGGGATACTCTTGGAGCTCTTCATGCCAACCCTCTTGAGTTGGGCATGAGCTTGATGGAGAAGTATGAATATGTGTCACATCGAGAGTGACTTGGGTTTGAGCTTGTCGCCTTCTTCAACGCATCGATGAGCCACTTGTTGGCCCATTTCATAGCTGCACACAAGAGCGAGAACACAAGAGCAAACTCGAGAACGGGTTATGTTAGTGTAAACAAAAGTGGCACACCCATGGATTGCTCTTGCAAGGCTCTTTTTTTTTTCGCAACTCAAATCATGAAAACAAACTAAAAGAAGAAAAGGGAAATCTTTTTCTTACGTTTGAGGCAAAACGCAAAAAGGATTTGTCTCAAATTTATTTCTCCTCTTTTTCTTTGAATGATTTTCAAGTAGAAAAAAATAATAAAATGAAGAGTTGGAACACTTCCAACAACGAAGAACTTATTTTGGAAACTCCCCAACATGAAAATGGAAAAGCAAAAAGGGAGAGAGAAAATATTTTTCTTAAACTTGAGATAAAATACAATGGAAAATTGGGGAAATGCGAGAGCAAGAATTTCGTTGTAAGGGTGCTTGAGTGAAATTTGAAGAGTCCAAACGCCCTTGCATCCAAATATAGAGAAATGAAGCCCAAGTTGGTCACCAGCCCCACTTGGCTATAAAATGCCATAGGAGGTTGTGCCAAAATGTTTCAGAAATTTTGCTCAAAGCATTTTCCAACAAAAGAATATCTCAAATTTATTTTCCCAAAATTGTTAATTCAAAAGAAATGAAAATCTCTTTGTTTTTCAAAGAAGCAAAAAAAAGAGTTGGAGAAGGTCCAACTTGCTGGAGAATTATTTTGGAAACTTCCAAAAAAATACAAATGGAAAAATCAAAACAAGATGGAAATATTTTTTTCTTGAATTTTGAGACACAATCCAATGAAAACTTTGGAGAAAGGTGTGAACAAATGAAGTCCAATTCGGTCAACAACCCCACTTGGCTATAAACAGCCATAGGAGGTTGTGCCAAATTTCCACCAAAAGTTTGCTCAACGCATTTTTTTTTCATCAAAAAGTAGTCTCAAAAATCATTTTCCAAATTTATTCCCTTAAAAGAAATAAAATATTTTTTTTTTCATGCAAAATGCAAAGTGGTTTGAAAAATCCCAATCATGATTTGGAAAAATTCAAACATGCAAAAAAATGCAGGTGAAAAATCAAATATGCAGTTATGTGGAAAAACCAAATATGCAAAACAAATGCAGGTGAAAATTCAAACATGCATGGATGCAAATTGGGGAAAAATCAAATCTGCATGCTGATGGGAAATCAAATATGGAAGAAATGCAAATATGAGATAGCTGCCGATTATCCTGTCGGCAAGGGCATCATCATTTAAAGTCCGACAAGCGAGACTTTTCTCCGTCATGATGTGGTCCCGGAGAATGTTCTGCAAGGTTAGTGCCAAAAATGCAACCACGAGATTTGCAATATTTATGGTAAATGAAAGCATCTATGTTGGTATTTCTTACACCAAACAGAAAACACCACCTTAGGCTGGTTAGGCCTAGAGTGAATATTCCCGGTTCGGCGCCAGAAATACCTGGGGTTAAGTTACTTGCTTAGGATACATAATAATCCACAACTAGCAACGAGTGCCAGATATGTATTATTAGTATTTAATCATAAAAGATAATCCGCAAGCGCACGGATAACCCGTTGTAGCATTTCACCCGAGAGTATTCCAGGGTATCGTTATTTATATTTTCCCAAAGGAAGACGTGGTTGACAAGTGTGTACTTATACTCATGGTGTTACAAATGATAGATCATAACCAATATCCAAATACAGGGGTAAGGCAATGTATGGATAGAGGATAGTGCGACACACACAGCAGGCATTTCCACTCTCTGATAAAAGGCGAGAGGCGGCTCTAGGCTAGACTAAGGTTAAGTAAGAAGAACTGCTACTCCTAATGTACATCGTCAAGTAGCGTGCGTAGCATCTACCTATAGCCTAAGCTGCACACAAGCCAAGACTAGGCTGTTCTACTGCCGAGCCATCATCGGGAGATCCAGCGATCAGAGTCTGCCCCAATCTCCGGACATTTCATATATACTCCTACGCCATACCCGAACGTGGAGGATTACAAGGGACGGACAGGCCTGTCACCACCTGCCGCCTACCTCTACAAACCGTGGGGCACGAACACGCATCCAAGGGTGGAAAGGAAGCCCTAGCACCATGCTAGCGTAACTAACCACAACTCTAGATCCCTCGAGGCACCTCGCAAGGCGATAAACCTAGAGCACTCTTGCAAGACAATGGACCCGATGACTAAGCAAAAGGAACAACTAGGTCTAGCAAGCGATTACTTAGACAAAGGATCAAAGCTAGCACTACGTTAAGCATAGGCGTTCGTCGCTCAAGAACGAGCGACGAACGATGAACGATGAAGAACGATCATCGTTAACCGATGATCGAGTATGAACGAACGACGAACGAACGATGAACGATCATGAACGAACATCGATGAACGATGAACGAACGATGAACGAACATGAACGAACGAAGAACGTTCATCCAAGATCAAGGATGAACGATGAACTAGCATAAGCACATAACTACTACAAGAACGATGATATTCCATTGATAAAGAAATAAGTCTTACAAAGAGAGTAAAAGGATACAAGGGAATATACCCCAAACTCTCCAAGGGACTTGGGAGCCAAAAGGGCAGCCCAACTACTCAGCCTAAGCCTAACTAGAGAGCCCCTAGCTCTGGATGTGTGGAGGAGGGAATGAGCCTCTTGTGTTGTGTGTCTTCCAAGGGGAGGGGGTACCCCTTTATTTATAGCCCTCAAAGGCGGTGGAATTGAGGCGGTTCCGTAGGTCGGTGGCATTGATTGCAGGTGGAACCGACCTCCTGAAGTCGGTTGCAAACCGCCATAAGAAGATGGACCCAGGGGGCCTCCCTGTCAGGTCGGCCGACCTAGGGTTGGGGGTCGGCCGACCTGGCCCTGGCCCCCCCTGGGCTGGGCTTTGGCAGGTTGGCTCCCCTCGGCCTTTTAGCCTCTTTTCCAGGTGCGTGGCCTCAGTTGATATTCTGGGTGATTCTGGGCCTTTAATCCTTGAATTATATTCCCGCGGCGAGCGTCGTTTGATGGACGTGTTGGAATCGTCGCCTTGGGCCTTGTTTACACCTGGAAATCCCTGTTTTCCACCTGCACATCCAAATCTAGAGGTACACGTGGAAATAGGTTATTTGATAACAAAATGCAAGTAACAAGTGTTAGTTCTTCCTTATTTATAGAGCTAATTGACGGTCAAAAACTGGGTCTAAGGACCGTCAACAACTCCCCCAAGCTGTCCTCCTTGCTCGTCCCGAGCAAGAAGTAGGACTTAGGATGTTGATCAGGAGTTGCTACAATGTTTCATATCTCATAGGTACCATGCACACAACAAAATACTCTCCTTTGAGTTGAAAAAGTTGGCATGGTAACTCACCCTTTACCTTACTCCTTATGGGGCGTATGGCTTTTTCCTTGTCTTGGGCGGTTGAGAGATAGAACGGTTATAACAGAGCACCAATCACTTGTCCATTGTTTGACTTTTATTTTCCGGAGGTTTTCAAAAGTTTTGAAATAAAAGCAAAGTTCCTCAAATGATGCTCTCAAATCGCTCAATAAGTGTATATTCCTCACCAAGGCATTATTGTGTTGCCTCTTTGTCATCCTACTTCTAAGGCTTGTATGTGGAGCTCAAGGTAGGGATGATATGAGGCATACTTGCATCACACATATTGCTGAACCAAAAGAGTGGATCCATGGAGAATGCAAGTCATACAACCTTGATCAAGATGTGCATGTGTGTATAAGGTGGTGGTGAGGTGGAAGAACTATACTCCTTTTTATTTGTTTCCTCTCTCTCTTTTTGAATTTTTGAGGAGAACATGGCTATCTTGCTTTCTTTCTTTTTCTCAACATTTTTCTTTCTTTATTCCCCATTTTTCTTCATCATGCTCTACTTTTGTATGAGCAGGGGATTATTCTTTTTCTTTCTTTTGCATAGCCATGTCTCCAATGATACATTTTGAGAGAGAGGTAACAATGAATTTTTGGAGTATTTATTTTGATGGAAAGTGTGGTGGTATTGCTTAACTTCCAGTGTAGAAGTTTAGCATGCGAGGTGGAGTGTACGTGATCTTGATCAATGAGAGTATGACAAGCTTCTCACTAGGGTCACACAATTTTGATAAAGCTCAATGCAATGACAAGCAGCATATGTGTAAGGGTTTGCAATGTAAGAACAACATATGGCTTTGGTAGGAATTTTTGATCATTGAGGAACTTTATCATTTTTTTGTATTTTGTAAAATAAAACTCCGGAAGTCAAGTCCTACTTTGAACAAGATCATGGCAGCCCTATTTGTACCATATCATATCTCACAACAACTTAGACTTAGATCAAGCACTATGCAGCCCACAAGTTTCAAGTTCTAGGTAAGCATAAGCCAAAAGTCTCAAAACTTGGGAGAGCACTAAGTTGTGACTAGGTACAAACAAGAGATAAAACAGAGCAACTGTTCATCATCTCAACATAAGGAAGGCTAAACACTCATACTCGCATATGAAGAGAAACTACGAAAAACTAGAAACCACACTAAAGACTATTTTTGTTCTTTTTAGTTTTGTCATTTTTATTTTATTTTCAGATTTATCATTTTTTTGGTATTTTTCATGAGAGGTGCAAGAACAAGCAAACAAAAGAAACAAAAGGATACAAGTTGCGATACATGATACCTTAGCGGGGGTATGGCATCCCCCCAAGCTTGTTCTTGCTCATGGGTGATGTCGAGGATCGAACCCGGTGTGGCGAAAGTAAGCCAACATATCGGCTTGGCCTTGCTGCGTCATGTTGGTGAGGTTGGTGAGCTGGGCATTTGTGTTTTCTTGCCACTGATGGGTCTGCAGGACGTGTTGGTTGAGAGTGTACTCAACGTCCTCTCCTCGAGTCTCGATGCGTCCCATTTGCTCGGTGAGCGCATTCATTTGCTGCTCAAGATATGGATCACGAGCTGCAGACGAACGCCGCCCACCGGCCCGTGGTGAGTAGGACGTCGAATCGGAGGAGATTTCCTCCCATTGCGCGCGGGAAGGGTGCGTCCATTGGGCTTGGCCCGCACCCTGCTGCGACGAGCCGCCGACCTCGAACGGTGGTGGAGTGGTGTACCCACCGGGACCATACCCGGCGTGACCGTAGCTTGGCCCATGTGCATAGGCCATGGGCTGCGGTGCGGGTATCCCGGTGTCGGCGGTCGGCTCCGGCCTGCGCGTCCTCCTGCGAGAAGAAGTACTCCTGCGTGCAGCTTCCTCTTTTTCGAGAGGTGTGGTTAGGTTTTTACAGCCATACAAACGAAGTTCCCGGTTAGGTAACGGGAATTCATTTGTATAACCGACATAATAGAATATGAGAGAATTATTTGGACCATGCTTAAGTGTATGACCTTGAATAAGATAATCCTCGGTGATAAGAGAGCGGGGTGTATCAAGATAAGCAACATTAGCATCATGCAAAGCACCAACACCCGCAGCAATACGTGTAATCAACGAGGTGCACTCAATTGGTCCAGTCATTCTAAAATTCTCTAACCACTGAGCAATCATGGACATGACAGGAGCAATCTTTATTTTCTCAACCATAGCATAAAGAATTTTCAGATCATCCTCGCGCACAATCCTAATATCACTTCTAGGAAACAAGGTAATGCCAAGCCACATGTGCAACAAGCGCAAGGTAGGATGATGAATATGATTAGTTCGGGGTTTCTCACAAGTAGGAGATGCAGAAATTCTTTGCCAAAAAGCTAACTTTGAGTAACCCGGAATCGAACTATCAACATCAATGGTGCAGCGAGAATTAAAGCCGAGGCATTGACTAAGGATTTTCCATGTCAAATGATATTCCTCCCGGAAAAACCGAAAGGTAATACCGTCATCTACCGCGCGTAGGGTGCATAAAAACTGTAGTGTAAGTAAGCGGGAACCCTGCTCATCTACACTCGCAAACTTATCCCACCCTATTGCTTTAAATACTCGAGAAAATTCAGCATCCATACCAATCTTTTGCAGCAGTTCCGGATCAAATGCTCGCGTAGGAGCAAATGTTCGGAGTCGGAGAGCTTCGTAGGCGCTCATCTCTTCGTCGCCCACCAAGTCGAGGTCGGTGTCGACGAGAAGACGATGCTCGGTGTTGGCTTGTTCCTCCGTTGCGGCTTCATGTTGAGGGCTTGACACTTGCTCGGTGGCGGTGCGGGCGCGAGTGCGAGGTCGAGATGAACCCGAGCCTGTGCTCCCGGACCGGAGCAGCGAGGCGAAGGCTTTGCCGGCGCGCTTCATGCTGCAGCGAGGTCGAGCAAGAACGCAAGAACGAAAACTCCGAACGGGTTATGAGAGTGAAAACCAATCGATGAAACCGTCGGTGTTCTTGCAAGCGAGAAAACGCAACTCGGAAAACCAAACCAAAACAAAACTGCAAAGCAAACCAAAGGAGAAATATTTTTGCAGAATTTTGAGGCAAGAACTCAATGAGCACAAAGGAAAACTTGAGAGCAATGGAGTGAAGTGAGTTGAGGAGTGGAAATGAGAGTGTGAGAGGGAGAGAGCTTGTGGCCGGCCACCTCCTCATATACATGAGCCATAACGGCCATTTTCGAAAAGAGGACAGGACAGGTGACCGTTGGGGCAAAGGGGAGCGCGCCCAACGGCACCCCTGGGTCGGCCGACCTGCCAAGTGGGGTCGGCCGACCCCCTGTGGGGTCCACTTGCTTGCCTCTTTGGCCCACAGCCCCCAACGGCCAAATGGAGATTGACCATGGTTGCTATGTCCAGAAACTCCTCAAAAATATTTGCTCAAAAGGATTTTCAAATAAAAGGTTGCCTCGAATTCAAAATTTTTCGAAAAAAATCAAAAATCGACATGTTGATGAAAAATTTCAACATGCAAAAATATTTTTGGCTTTTCCATGATGATACAAGGGTGGTCCAAAAATTTCATCCAAAGATGAGTCATTTTGAACGCAAAAGTATTTTTGAAAATTTTGATTTTTAAATGCATGGCGAGGGAAAAATTCAAATATGCTGGCGGAAAAATCCAAATAAATTTTGGTGGAGGAAATAAATATGCAAAGTGGTTTGGAAAGAAATCCAAATGCAAATGTGGTGGAAAAGTTCAAAAAGAAAAGAGAATCAAACCGAATGATAATGCCGGTTTTCCTGGCGGCCAGGGCCGTGTCGTTTAAAGTCCGACGGGCTAAGACTTCTCCAACGGTTTTAGCTTGGTGGCGCGGACCCGGTCCTTGGAGATGAGGACGTAGAGGGCTGCACCTTGAGTTGCCACACTTGTTTCATCTTTGATGGTGTAGGTGGCTTCTCGGACTTTGGGACGGGTTTCTTGGCCCATAATCCCGGCCTCGTGGTCGCAGGTTTCTTTGATTGAAACTGCGATGGATTTTCAATCTTTGCCAAGCTCTTCCATAGAGCAATGAGGCTGTCCGTTTTCCTGGCTGTCACTTCAACTTCTTGAATGTTGGAGGTGTTTGGCCCATACTTGACCTTGATCATCGAGCATTGTTCTTTCTGAGGTTGAAACTCGAACTTCTCCTCCTTCCCATTGATGTAGAGGCGGATTTCTCCAACTCCAACATCAATTTGGGCCTTTGTGGTGCTAAGGAAGGGACGTCCCAAGATGAGGGGCGTTTCCTTATCAATATCCATGTCAAGCACCACAAAGTCGACGGGGATGAAGCTACCCCGGATTTTCACCGGAATATCTTTGGCGATGCCCGCCGGGCAGCGGATGGATGAATCTGCTAGTTGCAGCCGCATGGGAGTAGGAGTTAAGTCAGTGTGGCTCAATTGATCGAAGACCTCCTTGGGCATCACGCTAACACTTGCCCCAAGGTCGCATAGAGCGTTGTTGAAGTGGTGTGTCCCAATAGAGCATGATATGGTGGGACATCCAGGATCTTTCTTCTTTTCAGGAAGTTTGTTGAGTATAGCAGCGCTACACTCCTCAGTGAGCTTGATCGTTTCTGTGGTGGGCAAGGGTCGCTTGTTGTTGAGGATGTCCTTGAGATAACGTGCATAGGTGGGCACTTGTATCATATCCATCAAGGGCACGTTGACATGAATCTTCTGAATTGTCTCAACAAATCGGGCGAATTGCTCATCCACATTTCTCTTCTTGGTGCGGTGCGGGAATGGCATGATGTTTGTATCTTGGAAGTCCAATGGTGCTTGCCTCCCGTCATCTTCCTTAGGCTCACTTTCTTCTTTTTCTTGATCTTTAGATGGTCCTTCTTCTTCTTCTTGTTCGTTCCTGTTCTTCCCTGCATGGTTAGGATATGGCGGGTCGCGAGTGGATTTTCCTCCCCTCGTGGTGACCGCATTAACATTTTCACAAGTAGGAACAAGAGCAGCAAGCTGAGCTAACTGAGTTTCTAACATTTTATTAAAGCTCAACTGATTTTTGAAAGCGGAAGAAAGACCTTCTATTTTTGAATTTAAACTCTCTAAACTCTGATCATTGGCAGCAAGCTTTTTGTTGATTGATTCGTTGATTTTAGCTTGGCCATAAACCAAATCTTTCAAAGAAGGCTGATTATTATTAAAACCAGAGAAATTATTACCTCCTTGATAAGATTGGCGGTTTTGGTTAAAACCTTGACCTCCACTTGGACGATACCCATTGTTGTTGTTCATGTAGAATGCTTCTTCATGGGTATGGTTGGGGCAATCCTTCCCCATATGGCCAGTGTTGCCACATTCCTCACACGTGATGCGTGAGTCAAGTGAACGAACACTACCATGCGTGTTGAAGTCGTCCAAGCGCTTCATGACGAGGTCGAGCTTGGCGGACAATAAGTCCACCTCCTTGATAGGGTGTACGCCCTTAGAGCGTGGTTGGAGACGTTCATCGCTCCACCCTTGATTGGAGACCATCTTCTCAATAAGTTCTTTAGCTTGAGCAACGGTCATTGAGAAGAAGGCTCCTCCAGCAGCGGCATCCATATGTCCACGGGTTGTTGGTGTCAACCCGTTGTAGAAATGTTGAAGAATGAGCCATTCTTCCATCCCGTGGTGTGGGCAGGCGGATATGTAATCTTGGAGCCTATCCCACGCCTCGGCGATGGTTTCATTGTTGGCTTGCTGGAAGCTTGATATTCTTCCACGAAGGGCATTGGTTTTACCCAACGGGAAAAACTTTGCGAGGAACGCGGTAGAACAGCGGTCCCAAGTGTCAATGCTAGCACGATTGGCATAGAACCATTGTTTCGCCTTCCCAAGGAGGGAGAGGGGAAACCAACGAAGTCTGATAGCATCTTGGTTGACTCCGGCGGTTGCCGATGTGTTGCATATCTCAAGGAATTGCTGGAGATGAGTGTTGGCGTCCTCCGTGGCCTTTCCACAAAAGGGAATGGCCTGCACCATAGTGATTAGGCTTGATTTGACTGCAAACCCTGCGTCACCGGCGTTGACATTGGGCCCAACGGGAACATTGGCAACGGAGGGAGCAGAGTAGTCACGGAGGGTCCTTTGATCAGCCATGTCAATAAGTGATGATGGTGCGGATGATGTGGGTTCGTCTGTCGGGAGTGTTGCTTGTGAGGGAGAGTCGACGCGGGGTCGGACTTTCCTTACAAGCGACTCTGGATTATCAACGAAGTTTTCCGGCAGGTTGAATTCACGCATACACTATCCTGTTTTCACATCAAAGAGAGAAAACAGATCAAGGTTAGCCTGCAATGGAAATGGTTAAATCACATCAAGTGTAATCATGAGTAATCATTGTATACACTTGTCAACAATTGTCTTCCCCGGCAACGGCGCCAGAAATGCTTGTTGGTATTTCTTACACCAAACAGAAAACACCACCTTAGGCTGGTTAGGCCTAGAGTGAATATTCCCGGTTCGGCGCCAGAAATACCTGGGGTTAAGTTACTTGCTTAGGATACATAATAATCCACAACTAGCAACGAGTGCCAGATATGTATTATTAGTATTTAATCATAAAAGATAATCCGCAAGCGCACGGATAACCCGTTGTAGCATTTCACCCGAGAGTATTCCAGGGTATCGTTATTTATATTTTCCCAAAGGAAGACGTGGTTGACAAGTGTGTACTTATACTCATGGTGTTACAAATGATAGATCATAACCAATATCCAAATACAGGGGTAAGGCAATGTATGGATAGAGGATAGTGCGACACACACAGCAGGCATTTCCACTCTCTGATAAAAGGCGAGAGGCGGCTCTAGGCTAGACTAAGGTTAAGTAAGAAGAACTGCTACTCCTAATGTACATCGTCAAGTAGCGTGCGTAGCATCTACCTATAGCCTAAGCTGCACACAAGCCAAGACTAGGCTGTTCTACTGCCGAGCCATCATCGGGAGATCCAGCGATCAGAGTCTGCCCCAATCTCCGGACATTTCATATATACTCCTACGCCATACCCGAACGTGGAGGATTACAAGGGACGGACAGGCCTGTCACCACCTGCCGCCTACCTCTACAAACCGTGGGGCACGAACACGCATCCAAGGGTGGAAAGGAAGCCCTAGCACCATGCTAGCGTAACTAACCACAACTCTAGATCCCTCGAGGCACCTCGCAAGGCGATAAACCTAGAGCACTCTTGCAAGACAATGGACCCGATGACTAAGCAAAAGGAACAACTAGGTCTAGCAAGCGATTACTTAGACAAAGGATCAAAGCTAGCACTACGTTAAGCATAGGCGTTCGTCGCTCAAGAACGAGCGACGAACGATGAACGATGAAGAACGATCATCGTTAACCGATGATCGAGTATGAACGAACGACGAACGAACGATGAACGATCATGAACGAACATCGATGAACGATGAACGAACGATGAACGAACATGAACGAACGAAGAACGTTCATCCAAGATCAAGGATGAACGATGAACTAGCATAAGCACATAACTACTACAAGAACGATGATATTCCATTGATAAAGAAATAAGTCTTACAAAGAGAGTAAAAGGATACAAGGGAATATACCCCAAACTCTCCAAGGGACTTGGGAGCCAAAAGGGCAGCCCAACTACTCAGCCTAAGCCTAACTAGAGAGCCCCTAGCTCTGGATGTGTGGAGGAGGGAATGAGCCTCTTGTGTTGTGTGTCTTCCAAGGGGAGGGGGTACCCCTTTATTTATAGCCCTCAAAGGCGGTGGAATTGAGGCGGTTCCGTAGGTCGGTGGCATTGATTGCAGGTGGAACCGACCTCCTGAAGTCGGTTGCAACCGCCATAAGAAGATGGACCCAGGGGGCCTCCCTGTCAGGTCGGCCGACCTAGGGTTGGGGGTCGGCCGACCTGGCCCTGGCCCCCCTGGGCTGGGCTTTGGCAGGTTGGCTCCCCTCGGCCTTTTAGCCTCTTTTCCAGGTGCGTGGCCTCAGTTGATATTCTGGGTGATTCTGGGCCTTTAATCCTTGAATTATATTCCCGCGGCGAGCGTCGTTTGATGGACGTGTTGGAATCGTCGCCTTGGGCCTTGTTTACACCTGGAAATCCCTGTTTTCCACCTGCACATCCAAATCTAGAGGTACACGTGGAAATAGGTTATTTGATAACAAAATGCAAGTAACAAGTGTTAGTTCTTCCTTATTTATAGAGCTAATTGACGGTCAAAAACTGGGTCTAAGGACCGTCAACAATCTACAACCATCCTGAAGAACAAGTAGCAAAAGAGATAAACAAGGGGGTTGTAGGTAGCAAAAGTGGTTATGGCACTAACGATGCTTGACTCTAGAGATTCATGAAGTGAGCATGTATCAAAAGGTTGTTCAAGGAAGAAGCTCTCATGCTCATTCAAAGATTCATCTTTGGATTCTAGAGTCGATGCCTCAAGAAATTCCATGGCCGAAGGATTTTCTTCGAGAAGTTCTTGATCATCATCAAGAATGATGCAAGGAGGGCCAGAAGGAAAGGACTCAAGTGAGGCAGAAGAAGAGGGTTGTTGGATTGGTAGTGTTTCTTCCTTCTTGTCCTCTTCTTTGTTGGAAAACTTCTCATCCTCATGAAGAGCAAGATTGGGCGATATGAATGGAGATATGAACTTTACTTGCTCGAGTGGTGAATGATCGAGGTGAGGTTTCACCAAAGGATTTTGAATGGTGGTGGTGAAAGAAGTTTTCTCAAGATTTTCTTTTGGATCCTCCTTGTGAAAAGATTCTATTGGAGGATCGGGAGGAGAAGGAGGTGGTTTCTTGACCCAAGTGTAATTCGAGGTATTCCCATAATCTTCAAAAATTATTTCCTCAAACATCGGATATTCAAAGGGTTCATCTTCTTCTTCCTCCTCCATCATTTGTGGTTTGGGGGGTGATGTAGAGGTTGGTGGTTTTTGATAGGAAGAATTCAAGGTGTTTCCGCAACCTCCAAAGATATCATCCCCAAACTTGGATGGGAACTCCAGAGGTTTTTCGTCCTCTTTCATTGTTCGTGGCTTCGGTGAGGGCTCAACGGTCGAACGATATGATTTAGAAGTCAAAGGCTTGCATTCGGCAGTTGGAGTCTCCTCACAGCTCGACTTGGGTTCTTCTGGCGGTTCGAAGGAAAAGGGAGTGTTTTCTACGATCCGTTCTAAAAGTTCTTTTCCTTCGGCTAAGGTTTTATGAAAGAAAGATCCGCCAGCAGCATTGTCGAGATAAAGTGCGGTGTTTTTGCTCAACCCCGAATAAAAATGTTGCAATAAAACTGGTTCGGGGAGCAAAAGTTCTGGGCCGGAATCGGTCAATGAACAAAACCGAACCCAAGCCGCACTAAGGGTTTCTTCCTCTTCTTGGCGAAAGTTAATTATTTCCGCTCGTAGAGCAGTGATACGAGATACGGGAAAAAATGCTAGACAAAATTTGTCTCGCAATTCTTTCCAATCGCTGTTCACTCTCTTAGCGGTGTAAGTGTACCATTGCTTCGCCTTCCCATTGAGGGAGAAGGAAAACAATGTCCACTTTAAGGTTTCATGTGTCATGCCATTGATCAATCGGCATGCACACAATTGCTCAAACTCTCGCAAGTGTTGAAAAGGATTTTCATTTTTAAGACCAGAGAAAGATAAACCTTTGATCAAAGCAATAAAACTGGGGCAAAGCTCATAGCTTGATGATAAAGCTGGTTGTGATGATAAAGGTGGCTCTAAGAGCTCGCCCCGTGGAGCAGAGAATGATTGAATCATAGGTTGTGGCTCCATGGTAAATGTTTTTGGTATTTTTCTTTAAGTGGATAGGTGAAGGTGTGAAAAGGATGGAAAGGATAGATGGTGGAATATATTTTTTTTTCTTTTAATGATGGTAAAGGAAAAAGGTAAAGGATACAGTACGAGGGCAAACCTGGTTCGCAGCAGAGATAGCAACCGTTCCCCGGCAACGGCGCCAGAAATGCTTGTTGGTATTTCTTACACCACGAATAAATCCGCAAGCGCACGGAATACCGTTGTAGCACTTCACCCGGGAGTATTCCAAGGTATCGTATTTGTTTTCCCCAAGGAACGGAGGTATCCTGCAGCAAGGTTAGTTTTACCCAAGGACACACAAGAATGATAGTAGTGTAGGATTGAGAGGATGAATAAAGATCTAGTTATCCCTTAGGATAGACGCACTCAAGCTCTACTTGTTTACTTCGGGCACTGGTATAGACCTGGTCTGCCAAGTCACGCCAGCCTGTAGCTCTACGACGAACCCGAACGTGGAGGATTACAAGGGACGGACAGGGCTGTCACCACCTGCCGCCTACCTCTACAAACCGTGGGGCACGCTGCAAACAAAGGTAACCTCTAGCCTAGACACCACGTCTATGCCGTCGATTACTACTCTAACCCCGGTCCTGGTACTGATTCAGAAGGCTAGAGCACTCCTTGCGGAGCGATGATCCCGCAAACAAGTATAACAAGAATAACGACTAGTAAATAATGCTTGCTAGATCAATATCACCACGAATACTAACTTATGAATAAGAACAACGAACGAACTATGAACGAACGATGAACGAAGAACGAACGACGAACGAACGAAGAACGAATGATGAACTATAAATAAGATAATATCCGCCAAGGTACAAGATTTGGGCTAAGTCCTCACAAAGGGAGGACTACCCCTCTCTTCTCCCCTGCCCTCTCCTCTACTCTACTACTATACAAGAGGCCCTTGGCCTGGATGGGAGTGGAATGACTTGTGTCTTGTGTTGTGTGTTGAAAGGAGGGGGGGTACCCCTTTATTTATAGCCTTGGTAGGTCGGTTTGGGGGTCCTCCACCGCCTTTGGGCATTGATTGCTGGCTGAACCGACCTTGGTATGACGGTGGGAAACTTCCATAAAAAGATGAGCCTTAGAGGCTAAGGCTCTGGGTCGGCCGACCTATGCAGTGGGGTCGGCCGACCCCACAGGGCCACCTCCTGGCTCCCCTCTTCTCTGGTATATCTTCTGGAATATTCTCTTCTTGATTTCGCTTGCTATCCTCTGATATATTCTTGATATTATCCTGATTTGGTTCCTTGGAATATTCCTGATATTATTCTGATATGGATCCTCTGAGATATTCTTGATATGATCTGGGTTGATTTGGTGGGTCCATATATCTTTGCCATTATTGAGGATCTCCAGGAGAGGATATTTCTTCATATCTCCTTGATATTGGGCTTTTGGGGAGATATCTTTATTCCGGGGAAAATCGGTGTTTCCAGAGTAAACCTTTTATGCTTCCTTTTCCCCGTTTTCCTATGAAATGCAGCTGCACTCATAAATTCACCAAGACTCGTGGAATCCGTTAGTTTCAAGTCCTAAGTCTACCTTTGGTGTTTGATTAGAGGGCAAAAGGTGCAGCTAGTTGACGGTTTATTTTGGGTCTAAGAGCCGTCAACACTTGTTACCTTGCCTTGCCTAGCTTAAGTCTTCCGCTATATATATGATGTGCTAGGTTGCTAGTGTGGTGTGCTTGTGTTATCTATACTCACTAGCTATATAGGTTAAGGATACTCCTTAGTGTGCTTTACCTTGCTACTAGAACTACTCGCTAGGAGTTGCTTGGGTGTAAGTGTTTGGAAATAGATTCTAGAGTGCACCGATTCAACCCCCCCCCCCCCCCCCCCTCTCGGTCACACGATCCTTACACGCCTCCGTGACCTCGACACGCGCCCGGAGCCGCGCAATGTCAAATCCTTCGAGCGATGCCTGCAGGTGTCGAGCAAGCACCGCCACCTAACGAAGCGAAGCAAGTCAGCTACAGCAAGTAAATCGAAGCAAACACAAGGAATACAAACCTTGATCGCAAGCCCGGAGAGAGCCGATGCAGCGTCCTCCGGAGCAACTTCCTCCATAGCTTCTTCCAGCTCACCGAGCCCGTTGAAGTCATAGACTCCACGAAGGACTTCGGCGGCCTTCGGTCGATCCAAGAAGTCGCTCCACTCGAGACGGGCGTCCGACGTCTTCGAAGGCCCGGCCTGCTCGATGGGCGACCTCCCGAAGTAGCCCTTTCCCCGCCCATGAGTGGGCTCCGGACTGGCCACCCCCGAACGCCTTCCGCTAGAGCAACAGAGTTAGTGGGACTCCCACAACCAGCAAAGCAAGAGTGATGGGAGGAGAAAACGATACCGGGAGACCGGAAGACCGGCTCCATCGTTCCCTCGACGTCAGCCGCGAAGGATTGCATGCCGAAGAACCCGACGTCTTCATCGTCCGAGTCAACATTCACCACCTTGGCCGAGCGCGGAGCCGCCGTCGCGGCAATCGCCGCTCGGGCAGCGTCGTCAGTCAACTCCTCCAGGTCGGTGCCATATCCCAAGTCCCCTTCGACAGCCGAAGCCCCGGCTCGGGAGGTCGACCCCTCGACACGCGTCACGGTGGGTCACGGCCGCTTCGGCCCCGGCCTGCTGGTATCCCCGGCAGCGCGCTTCGAGCCAGCCGGGACAATGGTCTCCGGAGCCAAGGGAGCTTCGCTCTCGGCCTCCTCATCTTCCCCTTCGCCGCTGGCAGCGACGACCACCTCTCGCTCCGGCAGCTCGAGCTCCGGGTACTTGATGGAGAGCACCCGATTGATGCGGGGACCCCCAACAAGCTTCGCCCGCCGCGAAGCCTCGTCCGGAAGGAAGGGGCCGAGAATCTCAGCGGCACCGTCCTCCACCTCCTTCAGCGTCAGAGCTACACAAACCACGTCGTCAAGCTACGGCAAACAACCGAAGGAAAGTGTTCACCGGAGCAAACGTACCTGCAAAATTCTCAGGCTTCAAGTGGACCTCCGAGTCTCCGCCCGGAACTTCAACAACGAACCTCTGCTCCCAATCACGGAGCAAAGGCCACACCCCCGCCGCGACGAACTCTTCGCAGAGATCGCGCATCGAGAGTTTTCGCGCCACGGTTGCCAACAGCTGCACCCGGGACTCGCCGGTCCCGTCCAACTGCACCGTCGGGTACCGATGGAACAGCACCTCCGACATCGTCGACCGAAGAGGGTAGTCTTCCTCCATGCGGTAGTAAAACCACCCGGTTGTCCAACGCCCCCAATGCAACTTGTACGCTTTCGCCGGAACGACGGCTTCGGGGCGGGAGACGAAGGAGATAACTCCCATGGACCCGACGACGTCCTTCCCGTCCAACTTGAAGATCTTTTTCACGGCGTGCGCATAATGCGTCGCCGCGAAGGCCCCAGCGTACGGCCGAGACCCTTCGAGCCAGAACGCCCACTCGAAGACGCTCAGCCGCACAAGCGCGTTGACAGTGAGCTGCTGAATCTCGAGGCCGAAGAGATCCAACACCTCGGCCACGAAGGGGGAGCACGGCATCCGGAAGCCAGCTTCGAAGAATCGCCGGTACAGGACGATGAACCCGTCCTTCGGACTGGGGGTCATCTCCGCCCTCCTTGGCGCTTCGGCCCGGCTCCGATCCAGGAGCCCTTGGGCCGCCATATCATCCAGCGCCTTCGAGTCCACCGTGCTTCGGTCCAGGAACGGCGAAGCAGGGTAGCGGTCGTCGATGCGGACGCGCTGCGAAGCGCCGGTCTTCCCCTTTCGAGCCATCTTCGAAGCCAGGACGACAACCACGAACGGTGTGACGAAGGAGCGAAAGCAGCGAAGCAAACGCACACAGCGGCCGCGGCGTGGGTGAAGTGAAATCTGAAATCTGTGGCGGGGTGAAACCCTAGCACCCGGGCGGTGAATATATAGCCCTCGGGTAAATCGGAGCGACCATCCGCGCCTGGATCAACGGCTACGGATCGCGCAGGATGGAACTGACACGTCCGGTCAGCATTCAAGACGCGTCGCGACAACGAGACGGAATCGCCCCGCGATTCGCGCCGGGCAATAACAACGCCTTCAATGCACGGCCGGCCTCGAGTCACCACCGGACAGTAGCTGGCAGCTACCCCCGGGACGTCAAGGCCAACCTTCGGCGGCCACCGTATCTCCAGGACGTCTAGGCCAACCTTCGGCGACCACCGTATCTCCGCGACCACGGCGACGTAGCTGGCAGCTACCTTCAGAACATCAACGACAACCTTCGGGGAACACCGTACCTTCGGCAATCACGCCCCCTCGGAGTCGCGACCTTCGGAAACATGACGAAGGCATCCCTTCCACAACCGAAGCAGACCAGACCTTCGAAGCGCCGAAAGAGGGGACGACGGGCGGACCTCCGGATGGACACAGTTTCAGCCCTACCAAAGGTGGATCTAGACTGTGTGGGGCTAGCTGTTGGGGGAGGCCCACTGTGTCCCCTCCCCCTGGCCCAAAGGCCTTGCCTGCAAGGAAGCCTATCAAGGCCCAAGATGATGCATAGTATAGGACAGGCCCATGTACATTGGCCTATGGCCCACTAGGGTTAATGAATCCCACCTTGTAATAAGGAAATGACCATAATGCCCTGGATGAAGGGCAATATGGTACTTGTAACTCTAGGGTTGCAGGGGTGTATGAGCCTATAAATACACCCCTACCACCCTCAAGACCAGGCATTGAATACCAGCTCTTGATTACATACTTCTCTTGGCTCTTGTTTGGTCCCTTCCTAGTCCTTCCCAGGGGTCCCTCACTTGTGGTAGACCCTTGAAGGATCCTCTTTCTACTATTGTGAGCTTGTAACCACAACAGCGTCAGGTTGAACTCTGCATAGCGTGCACACCGGGTTGCCCTGTCTACCGTGGCGGATGATTCTATCAGCCGTCCAGAGCTTGTTTGTTTTGCAGTAGAAACCAACTGAACTGAAAAACTTGCACTTGTTCTCTGTCTTGGACTTCCACAGTCGCTCCCAATCATGGTCTAGCACTGGCGCCGAGAATCGGAAATTGTAGGCCGAGATGCGCCAAGTGATATCATCCGGTTGCTCCACTTTGTTGGTGGTCAAATTTGGCAAGTGGCTTTGGTTTGCAGGGATCGAAATGCTGGAGTAGCAAGGTGATGAGTTACTGGTCTGATCAAGTTACGTGGCTTTCTCCATGGAGGAGTTACGTGGTGGTTCTGCTGAATTACGAGGTTTACGTGGTGATTGCTTGTGTTGGGAGAGGCTGCCAGATTCGTGAGCCTGAAAGACTGCACGAATATCAGACTTTGGTGCGATGGTATTCGGTGGAAAAGTCCAGGTTCAGTTCAAGATAAAGGACACACGGTGAATCTTGAGATTCCTTAGTTAGGATTTTTATTCAGTTATGCTTCAGGAGTCGGTTTGAGTAGATTTCGTATCCAAGTTGAGTCTGTTACGTAGAAAACTTGTCGTTAAATACCCAAGGTTCGGTAGAGAAAGAGGTAGACAGAATACAATCGACAACTTCATTATGTTTCAAGCTGTTATTTTCGTTTTCCCTTGCTTTGGTGTTTTGTCGTGAAAAACACTCGTATTTCTCTACGAAAGTGAGAATTTTTGCTGGTTTGCCGAGAAAATCAGTCGCTTCGCCGCTGCGTAAATACGGTGTTTATCTTGCTGTTGCTTGGCGAATTTGTTAGGCAACACAACTTCCTGAATAAGCGACCACAACGATCAGGAATTGGTAAATTAATTTCAGAGGTTGTGGCATTTCCTCATAGGCCACTCATCCGACATCTGGCCGTCAGTCCTTGCGCCACCGTACGTGCCATTTTTCCTCCAAGCCAATCTGAACACCGTAGGCGCGATCTCCGCTGGAGCTAGTCCCTGCAACCATCGGTCAGGCCAGAACAGTGTTCGCTTCCCATCGCCGATGGTAAGAGCGTCTCCAACGGTTGAGTCACCCGCTAACTCTTAGCATTTTCGTCT
Source organism: Eragrostis nindensis (assembly GCA_012490785.1). Taxonomy (NCBI): domain Eukaryota; kingdom Viridiplantae; phylum Streptophyta; class Magnoliopsida; order Poales; family Poaceae; genus Eragrostis; species Eragrostis nindensis. The sequence goes on from JAAXCT010000028.1 coordinate 280,475, forward strand.
GATAAATAAAGTGAACATGGACCCTACAGATGAGGTTATTTTAATATTAGTTTGAGGCATCAGCAGAGAAATGTGAGGCGGTCAGATGCGTTTTTCTCCTCACGACTTGGTTGCTGTGCCTGGAGGCTACCTCTTCAGCAAGAGTCAGTCAGACTCTCTCTCCTTTATTTTTTCAATAAACTAGTATTTCTGCTAGCTCTTACGCGCCCGTTGGGGACGCTCTAAGGGTTGTGCATGCTCTGAGCAAGATGTGTGCTAGCTGCTGGTCGATCGTGCCGTCGGCAACGTCAGCTTTGATCGGTGGCCTGGTAGTGGTAGCCGGCATGCATGGCACGCGGCACCGTTCCGGGTGCCAGGCGCTCGGTCGCGGTCTACAAGGTGTGTGCTAGCTGCTGGGAGGGAGGCGACATGATGCACCCTCGCAGCGTTCGACGACTCCATCCATTTGGGAGCAGGAGCCCGTGAGGCAGGCCATCCCTGGAGAGTGGAGACTGGAGGCTGGAGTTTAGCGCGCAAATTAAACCGAACAGCATCGTACGCAGTGACGGCATCCGGCGTGGCGCCAGCAGCTGCGGACGAGGTGTCATTGTGGTCCGACGACGTGCATGTGGCGAGGAGCCTGCCTGGTACTTAACACGGCGGACGTGGACGAGCATATACATCGTCGGGGTGGGATAGAGTACGGACACCTTAGCAGATAACAGGGGAATTTTTTTGGTCCAAATGAGTATTCTTTCATTTTTTTTTGTCAATTTCAAAATTTTATTTAAGTCTTTTAAGAAGAATAAATGTTTGGAAATCCTGACGTGAATTTAAAAGTAGACAAAAAATGAAACAATACTTATGCTGACATCTCTGGTGTGTGTGTGGGTGGGTGGGGGGGCGGGGGGGTCCATGAGCACCCCTGGCCTTAGAGAAGTTATGTCAATACTCAAGTGAATTGTTCTATATACAGGGAGCGTACTTCCCAAACGGGTTGCTTAGTCTCTCTCACACACAGTCACACAATGTTGAATAATTTTTCATATGTCTCCCTCTCTCTGTGTGTCGCTCGCTTAGCCGCTCTCACATCGCTAAATACTTTTTTTCTTCATATGTCTCTCTCTAAAAATTATCAGACTATAAATAAGATTTTTGTAATTCTCATAATGAAAATTATAATTAAGAAACACTACCAATAAATATTATTTTGTTCTTATATATTTTGCTTCATTTTAATATCTTGAGCAATGTATTTGCATAGTAAGGTTTTTTAATGGTTGTTTACACTTGGCCAAATTATAATTGCTTCGTAATGTGGGTAGCCACACAAGAGGAGTGGGAAAGTTCTTGCATCGTGCATATATTACCGAATAAATGTGCTGGTATTATTCATATAAGAGATTGATTATGAGTCAGAGCCGCATAGTCCATAGTTCTCGGATTGTTGTCTTGAATTCTAATTTGTCTGAATGGCGTTGCTATATCATATAAGAAGGAAGCAAGTAAATCTTATGGACAAGATATTACATGACAACCTAAATGACTCGTCTCGATGCAAAAATTTTAACTAAATAATCTCGTGGAATCCACATAGGTTGTGGGCCGGGGTGCAATGTGTTGTTCTCAAACACTCCTTGTTGCGTTCTTATTACCAATTTTTCCTTGTCGTGTCCATCATATAATAGACCTAATTATGCATTATCAGTTGTTCTGATAGAAGGGAGAGTCACTGTCCAGTACTTTATCTTATTAACTATTACCATCACATTTCTTTAATAATTGTCAAAATGCTACCTAAGTTATGTAGCACGAAGGACTTTGGAGTAGTCTATCTAATCTATCTAATCTAATCTAAACCAATAAAGAACCAGTTGTTTATTCATTTGATCGTATGCAGATAACATGTCAAATACGTAAGGGAATCCTCACTGAGTAAAACAAATAACTAAAACGTAATCCTGTCATATGAGCATTGAATTTAATAAAAGCTAGATAAACTGGGAAAAAATTGGTCAGAATTAGGATCATTTATCACCCAAGAAAAAGAGTCAACCAGCTGCGGCTTAAAGATTAAAATAAAGCAATCATCATTATCAGTGAATTAGAAATGACATTGTACCACGATTAAATCATCATTATCACGAATTACTTTTGTTGATAGAAGTGCATAGCAAAGCAAAAGAACTAAATTGCGGAAAGCAGACATGGGACTACCTCATTGATCACTTGATATCAGACTGCTGCGGTCTCCGTCCTTCTTCACCTGCATATAGAACTGGGAAAAAGCAATTGATCAGAATTAGGATCATTTAACATCCAAGAAAAAGAGACGACCAACTATGTCTTAAAGACTGAAATAAGGCGATCAGCATTATCAGTGAATTAGAACTAACTGTGAGCCACGGCTAAATCATTATTATCATAAATGACTCTTGTTCGGATCAAAGCAGAGCATAGCAAAGCAAAAGAAATAAAATGCAGAAAGCAAACATGGGCCAACTTGTTGATCACTTGTTATCTGACCTGTTGTTTCCATCCTTCCGCACACACGTATAGAATCGGGTAACCTGCAGTACTCACCGATTTCTTCGCAGAGGCTGAGACGCCGGCAAAGCTCGGTAACGAGCGGCGCTGGCCGACAGGTCAGCAGAGAGGAGACTTAGGTGACCGACGAGGGCGAGGCGTCCGTGGCCGCCGCGCCCAACACCTTACCCGCAGCGCCGCTTCACAAATCGTCGGTGCCCGCCGCCTCCGTCTCCGGAAGCTCGTCTGCGACGCATATCCCCGGCGGCCTTCCTCGAATTACGCAGCGGATTCACGACGGCCTTCCTCGCCTTCCGGGTTAGCAGAGGAGGAGCGATCCTTTTGCGGCGATGGAGCAGCATATCAACAATGACGCCTGTATTTTTTTGGCCGGGCGTTACAGAGGATGGAAAGCAATAAACAAACAAGGAAAGCAATAAACAAAAAAGGAAACAAGGGAGGTGGGACTTGGACGGGTATTTTTTTGGCCGGGTGAGAAAAAACCAGGGGATGTCACGCTATTATAACGTACAATGACGCCTGTAACGCCCGAGTTGTCCCGTGGTTACTTTTGTGGGGTCGCTTTTGGCAGGATCAACGGTAGATTACGAGGGATGGTCCAAATCAACGATTGATATACAGGTGGGGTAGATTCTGACAGGTCAAATTGATTTTCCTCACAACTGGTTCTTTATTGGTTTAGATTGAAATGAATAAAGTACTTTAATCACGTGCGTGGCGCACGTGCATTGGTACTAGTAGCTTAAGTTAGTCTCCTTGATATGGACCACTAATACACCAACATTAGTTTATTGTAGGCTACAAGTTAATTTTAGAAAATGTAGTGACATGGATTTTCAGGTGGATATGTGTTTTCAATGCCCTATAATATAACCAATAATAATGGGTGCGCGTAACTGTGTAGCTCGTCGTGAGATTCTGACCATCTAAGAGCAGTGGTTGCACCGCTGTTGAAGCACATATTACACAGGGGCTCAGAGGTCACGGGGGTTACCGTGTGCGCGAGCCAAGGCAATGTACTCAAAGCATGCAGTGGGGATTGAGGTCGGTGGACAAGTGTGGTGTGCTTTGCAGGTTGCCGGTTGGCTCTTCCTCTATGTGTTTGCATGTTTTGTCTATCTTTTCAGTATACACTCGGCAATTAACTTTTTAATACTATTATACATAATATATTTTATGTATGAAGGCAGAGGACCCCAACAAACTCATTTTTTTTTATTTTGCATGAGCATGAAACCTTTGCTTCATTTTTATATTGAACATCAGCACAAACCGTCCAGAGATGCCAGTGGTTTCTCGGCTGCAGAAGTCCTCGATGTTGTCAGGCAAATGGTTTGTCATTTTCATTAATTTGGATATAAGGAAAATATGATATGCTGCCTTAAAGAACAATTAACTATGATTTTAGACAAGTATTGCCAACGCGGGTGCGCCCGGGTGGCCAGAGCCAGCAGGCTCCGGGAGCGTCAGCTCCTGTCGGCCCCGGTTCGACGCCCCGCTGCGGCACAGAGGCATTTCAGTGAACAGTGCCAGAGATGGTACTGTTCACTGGAATGCAAAAAAATCCCCTCGCTCTCCCCGGGTCAAATCACATGGTTAAGACTCGCGCCGAAGCTCACAACGGCCAGCTGAGTCCCTGTGTAGGATCGGGGAGTGGGTTCGGGGGTTTTCTCGGCCTGCGTGAGAGGCTCTTCTCCTTAGCAAAATGCCGTCGGGGCCGGTCTTACCCCCGGCAGGTCGAGTTTTTTTTAGACAAGTGTTTGGTTCAACTCTGCAACTATGCTCATCAAACTTTCACAGCACCTTATCTTACCAATCTGATTCTTGATTACCCCTTCTCCACACTCTTCCTCTCTCTCGACTGCTACAGTAGAGAGAGGCGAAACAGAGGCGATTGCGTCCCGGCGGCGGCTCCCCTCGTTCTCCCCCTCCTCCGGCGGCCCGTAGGGCTCTGGAGGGCTGGGAGATCGACGGAGCCGTCGTCCGGCAAGGGTTCTAGCTGCTAGTAGGTTAGTAGTTTAGATTAGGTCCCGTTAGGGTTAGGGTTCCGGCGGCGTCCTTGTCGATGCCGCTCGGTTTTGGTTCCTCCCTTGGCGGATCAGGCGACGACGGCGGCGACGACGGCGGCGACGTCCTCTGTGAAGCTGTGTGGAGGTCTTTGTTTCCTGGCGACGCCGGCGGGTCGATGGCGGCGTCAGCGCAGTGGAACCGGTCCTCCCGGTCTCTCCTTCGACCTGTTGGCGCTCCGCTCCGGCGTCGGCAGCGAGTCCGTGGAGGTGGGACTCCCCGAGTGGAGTCTCTGTTTAGGAGTCGCTCGGCGGCGGCTCTCCGGCCAGGTATGGTGTGGGGGTCGTTGCTCTTTTGCTCTGAGGTGCGTGGGACAGCTGCGGTTGTTGAGGAAGCTGGGAGAGGGGAGCGGGCTCGGGCGTTCCGCGGCGGCGTCCGTCGCCGTTGGCGAGTCTGCTTTCGGGATCAAAGGAGTTCGGGGCGCGACCCCGGCCGATGCGCGATCTGCTCTTGCTCCATCTCGTTGGCCACGACGAGTGTCTGGTTCGGCTATTCTGGAAGCCTTCTGGCGAGAGGGCTCCTTCGGTCCTGGGGTCCGTGGCGTTTGAGTTCGGCGGTGGTCGGCAGCGGTCGGCCGGCGAAGGACTCGATGTGCAAAAGCTCCAGGGGCTGTGTTGTGTTTTCTTTGTTTTGTAGGGGCTTTTGTGCAAAGTTGGGTGGACAGTTGTCCTTTGTATCCTCTCTGAACGTATCTGTCTGTATTTGTACAGGTCTTTGTACTGTATCCTTAACATCAATACAGGTATGTTTTGATAAAAAAAAATCTGATTCTTGATTTCTTGCTCAAATTTTCCATAATTCGATTTCAAATGTATCTAGGCAAAAGGAGGACTGTCCGTACGCACGAGAACGCTGCCCCATGCACGGACACGCGGCTTTTGTTTTCCAGAATCAGCAGACAGCAGGCACAAAATCCGAAAGCGTGTTGACGGTCTGACCCCCAAAAATCCCAGTGCTCTGCTCGCTCGCAGCAGAAAACAAAAGAAAAAGGTCCAGTAAAAAAAAAAACTTGACGTCTCTTTCCTTTCCTCTCAACCTCATCAGCACCAAACCAGCGTAATTAACAGCAGCAGTGCCAGTGAGTGAGTGAGCGAGCGAGCTTTATAGCAGCTGGTCACTCGCTGATCGATCCCTCCCTCGCGTGGGAACGCTGAGTGTTAGGTGGCCGCCGCTGATGGCGGCGCCGCAGCTCCTCTCCTTGATCCTCGTCGCGCTGCTGCTGATTCCCTTCTGCTCCTGCCAGGTGCGTGTCTCTCTCCCTCTCCCTCTCAATTAACCCGGTTTGCGATTCAATTCTCGCTACGGTTCCACTTCTCTGGTGGCATCAATCTGTCTGTAGCTCGAGCGAGTTCTTGCACGGCTCGATCTGATCTTCACGGCCACAGTTCTTGCTGAAATTGCTGCATGGGATTACCACATCTCGATCCTTTTCCTTGATTGATTCCATGCCTTTGCAGACGGAATTCAGTTGGCAGCGAATGGTTGATTGATTCGGATTGTTTTTGCAGGTCGGGGATTCGTGCTCCTCCGCGCGGGACTGCGGCGCAGGCCTGTACTGCGGCAACTGCCCCGCTGCCGGCAAGACCCGGGCCTCCTGCATCAGGGACCTCGCCATCCAGCCCACCTCCATTGTGATTCTCTGCGCCCTCGCTTCTCTTTCTCTGCTCATGTCCCTTGTTCTTGATCCATATATTTGAGTCTTTCGTTTCTTGATCAGTTGAATGGGCTGCCGTTTAACCGGTACACATGGCTCGTCACGCACAATTCCTTCTCCATTCTCGGGGAGCCGTCGCGCACCGGGGTCGAGAGGGTCACGTTCTACAACCAGGAGGACTCGGTCACCAACCAGTTGAGGGTAGGTGTTTTGACTGAGCCCCCAGCAAATTGTCCAGTTGCCTTGTTGGGGAGCTTAATTGGTATGATTTGGGTGTTTGCAGAATGGAGTGAGGGGATTGATGCTTGACATGTACGACTTCAATGATGATATATGGCTTTGCCACTCTCTGCAAGGGCAGTGCTACAACTTCACCGCTTTCGTAAGTTCTGTTCCTTGCATATACCAGTAATTTTTGATTGGCCATCTCGAATTTAATAATCTAGATAAACCCATGTAACTCTGTGCTAAGGAAAAATAATCATGAACTTGAGATATCTACACAAGTTCATGATTCCTAGTTTTTTTCTTTATGAAAACATCTCATTGAAATACTCAGCTGGTTGGCTTACATGTTGGCTATGATAAGGATTTTGTTTTTTTTCTAAAACTTAGCACAACTTTGCGAAACATTTACACAAGGATATATTCAAATATGATCTTAGGAACCAGCACTTGACACGCTAAAAGAAGTGGAAGCATTTCTCTCTGAGAACCCAACGGAGATTGTGACAATATTCATTGAGGATTATGTCCGTTCACCAATGGGGTTGAGCAAGCTCTTTACTGCCGCTGACCTGATGAAGTACTGGTTCCCTATCTCAGAAATGCCAACTGATGGCAAGGACTGGCCAACTGTTATGGATATGGTTGCTACGAACCGCAGGTTGTTAGTGTTCACTTCTAATCCCTCAAAGGAGGCTAGTGAAGGAATAGCTTACCAATGGAGCTACTTGCTGGAGAATGAGTGTAAGTATGACTTTCTGTGCTTTAATCTAATCTAATAAGATCTAAAACAGATGTTATTCTATAGCCATGTCCTATAGCGATGTGCAGGGTGTGATATGGTCCCTTTGGCTTCTGCACAGTTCCCTTATTTGACATTTTTATTTGCCGCACATGGCACAAGTTTGATGGGCTAGGAATCTGAGATTCTCCAAGATTAGTATGAGCTGGGCATTTTCGAAATTAGAGCAAAAACTAGTGACCGTTGTGTGATTTTATTTATTTATTTATTTTTTTGGGGGGGGGGGGGGGGGGGGGTCCCTCTGGATAGTGATGTGATTCCTCTAATAACTCTATATTTTCTTTTCGATAAGAGATTACATGGTTTAGCACTATTTTTTTAGCTATCTAGTTGTGTATGAAATTTATAGTTTGGCCTATAATCACTTAAGAATTTTCCTGGGACTTGTGTTACTCCTAACCCCTAAAGTTGAACATGAAGTTATACCATGGTTTGTGCTCCATTATATTACAGCATGCTACTACATCTGAAATTAATGTACTATATATGTTCAGTGCACTTCACAAAATTTGGCATTTAGGCCTCTTTTTTTAAGAGTTCATTCTTTACCACTCGGCAAGTAAAGGACGTAAGACATGGTACCTACAGTAACATTCCCGTTGCACGAAACAAATTTGTTCTACATGGACATTTAATAAAAATTCTCAAGACTTTTACCAAATAGCGAAAGTATTTCTGCCAGACCCATCTGTTGATATTATATTTATAATTCAAATCCTCATTTTTATAAATTCTTACAAATGCTACTATTGTAGTCTATCAAAAAAAAAAATCTTCTCTACAAAGCAAAACTGTTACATGTAGCAGAGGTTCAAACAGCATATTTCTTTCTGTTACTTTCTGGGGAAAACCATGTATCAGCATAATTAGAACTTTATAGTTATACAAACTAAGGGCAATGGGTGTTTAGTTATTTCAAGTGTGCAACTTTTGAATATAAACGCCCGAGCATCTATTTTGGGATGTGGTGACAAGTCAATCATGTCTAGCAATCTCTTTAATATGTGGTGACCTTTTTAACATGACACGTATGAAGACTGAGCCATGGTATAGTCTTCATAGACAAATGAGGCTGCTTGTCAATTGAAGCTTTTGAATGGTCATTTGTTTTGTTCGAACCCTGAATCAAAGGGCAGCCCGGTGCACGTAGATCACGCTTGCGCAGGGTCCGGGGAAGGGTCCGACCACTTTGGGTCTTTTGTACGCAGCCATTCCCTTGCATTTCTGCAAGGGTATTACAATTTTTATTTCTAACAATTAATTGGTTCAAATGGATTATCCTGACAAAGACATAAGCATATGAAGTACCTTTCCTGTTGGAGCTCTTACATTTTCCTTAATTTTAACAAAGTAAAATGGCAGATGGTACCAACTATGATTTTGTCCTGGGTGTTAAGATTAGATAACACATGATCATGATTGGTTTATACTTCATCCATGATCTAAGCCCATAACATACCATGTAGAAAAGATTTTTGTGCAATTTTAATTTGGGAAACTGTATGTCTGTATCTGATGTAAGTTGGTTGGTGACAGATGCAAAGTCACACTGAAATCAAGAACAGATCAAGGTCAGGGGGTGTATTCGTAATCAAGTGGCTAGATTCTGTCTCTGATCAAATATGAAATCGGAACCAAATGTCATTCATTAGCCCCATATTATAGTTGTAACAGAATCATAGCGAATTTTCTCTTGAACAACAAATGTAATGGGAAGCATCAGATTGAAGAAACACAGATTCTATTGCATGAAGCCTAGATGCGCTTAGGATCTTAGCTATAAAGTTTCAATTGATAATAGCTGCTTGAATTTGCAGTCAAATGGCATGGATAATCTTCAATCCATTCCCATCTATGGACAACCCGACCCATGCACTACTTACCTTTCCCCAGAAAAATCCAGTCACCTACCCTGAGGATTGATGCGAAGTAACTTTTTGTCAACTCAGCCTAGTGGTACATTTTTTGTTTCTGATTGATGAAGTGGTAAACTAATAAGTTGTAATTATGCTGGTAGCTATTTATCAACTATCACGTATCTGCAACTGACTTGTGTTTTGCTAATTTCTACCAAAAACCAACATGAGAGTTTATCTTGTATCCGAAGTGACATTTTGTCTCTCATGATCATGGCAGCTGGCGATCCAGGGATTGTGCCTGGCTCTTGTCCAAACAGGAAGGAATCACAGCCACTGAACTCAAGATCTGCATCTCTATTTCTGCAAAATTACTTTCCTACGATGCCTGTGCAAAATGAAGCATGTAAAGAGAATTCTGGGCTACCACAGATGGTCCAAGCTTGTTATGCTGCAGCTGGCAATAAAATCCCTAATTTCATAGCTGTGAATTTCTACATGGTAATATTTCATTCCCGCTTATACTAACAATGAATATCCGTTGTGTCGAATTGAACAGTTTTTACTATGATATGTGCAGCGAAGCGATGGCGGTGGTGTTTTTGATGTTCAAGATAGAATCAATGGCCTCACATTATGCGGTTGCAACACCATTGCTGCTTGTCAGGTACTGGAGTTATGAAGCTGCTGTAGCTAAACATTAAGATACTGTGTACCCCTTTAACTTGGCAAGTTTGTGTTTTCCACGATCATTGGCATCAGGTTTGATTCCATCAGGGTTTGTGGGTAGTATCATTTGTTTGGATGCTATAGTTGTGGTTTACTGCTTTTTGGAGTCTGACAGAGAAGATACATTTGCAGGCTGGCGCGCCAATGGGCGCATGCAAGAACCTTGGAGCACCTAACCGGAGTTCCTCCTCCTCTACCTCCTCATCTGCTGTGAATGGAAATGTTTATTCAGGAACTATAGAATTCAAGGCACATCCTTCAAGTGCCAGCACGACTTCAGTCAAGGCTAGTTTTGTTCTTTTGCTATGCCTGTTGTCAACTTTAAAGCTCCTGTGACCTTTGAGGCTTCAATCACCACGGTTCCCAAATTTCTTTTTCTTTTTCTCTATAGAAGAAATTAATATCAGCATTGTTGTGAGCTTATTTCTGAGAACGAGTGACAGTTAGTAACTTGCTAGCTTTAGCATAGATGAAGGTTGGCTAAATGTTAATATAAGAATGTGTTAGCAATCTCATTTTTGCTGTTTGTTCTGCCCGAAAGCAGTATAAAGAGACTTATGTTCTTATTTATGGGTGTCAAACGCAAATGTGTTATTTTACAAGATTGTATGAGGCATTTGGACGAAAACGAAGTTCTATCTAATAGAGGTGTTTGTTTTGCCGCCTGTAGAAATGCTCCATTTGTACGGCTGTTTAAATGTAAGCAGTAGAGGAAACGCATGTTGAAATGTATTCTAGTACGCTTATAAATTTTTTTCCTGTACTAGTGATATGAAGTACATGTATGAGATTGAATTTGTAAAATTCCCTATCACTGGCAATGTGGCTTGGAAGTTTGGAACCCACACGTCACAGATCCATTTCTACACCAGGATTCAGGAATGTCCTAATTGCTGTTTGATCAAGAGTCGTTGTACGCTGACATTTTTTCTTCCAGAAGAGGCATGTAATTAAGGAATTCATGTTCCCGCAGAGTGCAACAGAAGAGAAACCTGTAGGACTGAGAAGTGACCCATTGATTGTGGGCTGGGTGATGTTAATTTCTACTTTGAAGGAATTATTTTCTTCTTGGAAAACTCCCCTTTCGTTGTCACTGACAAGCAAAGGTTTGTTTGTGAAAGATTTTTAGTTTGCTCCGTGGAAGTGAAACAAACCAAATGATGTTGCAATTCCATTTTTCCCAGAAACAGTTTTCACGGACATAGGGGCACATTTCTTTGTTGGCTAAAACTGAATGTAGTGCTCAAAAGTAGCAACAGCTCTGGTGGGTGGGATGGAGCCTGAAGCGAAAGGTGTCGGAAACATATAGACATGGCCTGGTCGGTTTTGTCGACGCTCAAACTTCATTCGCTGAACGTTCCTGCTTTGAACTGAAAAAAGATACTAACCTCCGTTCACAAATAATTAGCAATTTTGACTTTTTCAATCACCTTTTGACAATTCATCTTTTCTACAAATTTTTTTGCTGTTAGATGGAAACAAAATACATGCTTAAAGTATCTTTTGTTACAAATCTATTAATACAATTGTTAGCACCGGTAACTAGAAATTTAAAAAGTTATTGTCAATCAAAACGTGAACATTAAAAGTTAATATTGCCAAGTATTTGTGAACAGAGGTTGGTACTAGCAATCCGAAGGCTGAAAAATCTCCCCTCTCAAGCGTCGTCCGTCCACGGAGGTTTCTCGTCCTGTAGCGATTGTAAGTAGCAGCATGTGGAGCGAGCGAGCCATCAGCCTGAGAAGAAAAGTGAAAAGGAGGAGTCGAGGAGAGGAACACGACGTGAGAAACAGTGACATTGGCGGCTGCTGCTGCGTCGCATGGGGGTTGCCCTGCCCCTGCGGCGGCGCACGCAGACGCCGGTTTGGCCTCGTTCCGGTTGGGTTGTTTTTGTTCTTTGACTGCTTGAAATGAAAAGGATTACCAGTTTCAACTTTGATCACTTTTTGAGTTTCTAAATACTTGACACTTCATCTTCATGTTTATTACTTTCACAGCAATGTATCCTATGAGAACCAACTTAATGTGCGAACTATAAGAAACTCCAATCAAGATCACAGGTACCTCATCCGATGGCTAGGGGTAGAGGTGCGTTATTTTAGCACTTAAACCCCCCGCCCCCGCCCACTCATCCCTACTTTGACATCAATTTGTCTACTGTGCCATCCTGGCGTTAGTTGTTCTAGGAGCAGGGGCGAATTAAGCAGTGTTTAAAAGCCATGAGAATAACAAAGTTGGTTGTGTTCTTCACACAGAGAATGACCCCCAGCCTCAGCTGTTTAAATGCCAACCATAATGTCATAATATATGAGTGTTAGTATTTGCCTCTCTTATTAAACCGCATGGTCTTTCCCTCCACTCGCTTGCTTTCCCTCCAAAGAATTCTAGTAGAGTGAACATTTTAGCCTTCTTCTTTGTGTTCTGTTCATACCTGGTGCAAGGAATTGAAGACTGAAAACCGGTAATTAACTAAGATATTTCGAAACGGGAGGGTGACAGTCAGGTCGACCGAGAGGAGCACGTGCAAGTCGACCGACCGATGGCGGGAACGCGGACCACAGGAACCGCCCCGTCCCTGTCCGTCGTCTCTTCCGGCGCGCTATTCTTCGCCGCCGGACACTAACGACGGAGAGGAAGAGCGGTAATTTCTCACACGCTTCTCCGGTCCGGTTGCTATATATATCCACGCCACTCCAATCTGGCCGTCCATCCACCGGCGGCGCCTCTCCCTCCCTCCGTCCACCACCGCTTCACACACGGAAGCGAACCCAATCCCCGAGCCGCGGGCGCGCCATGGACCCCGCCGCGCTGCTGCTCGCCTCCGCCGACGCCGCCCTCGCCGCCGTCCCCGCCGGCCGGAACCGCCCGTCCAAGCTCGCTCGCCCGCGGTTCGCCGCGCCGGGCCGGTTGTCCTGCAGCGGCAGGTCTGTGTCCGTCAGCGCGCGCGCCGCGGCGGCGGCCGCTCCGGCCGCCGGAGGCATCAACGGGGTGAGCGCACCACACACCTTATCTTATCTGCCTTTTCAATTCGATTGACTGATGTTGCATGCTGCTGTTGCTTGCCCGTACGTCGTTGGCTTGCTTCGCGTTCTGACCACCACCACTGCTTCAGTTTTGCCTATACATACCGAAATGAAACGGAAGTTCCTGTGTTTATTCAGTTCTGAAACTGTGTACCCTTCCCGTATTTAACCTGACTTTGCCTTCGAAAACTGAGAGCACTCACCGTCCTTATGCCAGATTGAGATGTTTCTTTCTCCGCTGAAATCTATAAGCCTCTTCTACACTAGAAAGGGAACAAAAAAAGGAAAAGCACAGGCTGTTCCTGAATAAATTCTTTGTTAATTATTCGTTCCACAATTACTGTTAAGCTCGTACGTAAAATGGTGTTCAAGCAGATTTCTTTTTTTTCTTTCCCCAGGACAACTAACAACACTGTTTCATGGGATGACAAATATGTCCATTTTCCTTTTTTTCTCTGGATTTATTTAAAGGACGAGACATGTCTAGCTAACACTAACAGCACCCGTTTCAAAAAAAAGAAAAAAGAAAAAGAAAAAGAAACACTAACAGCACATCAGCACCTGTTCAGTTGTTCTGCTCGTGTGCGCGGCGCAACTGTATTTCACATTCTCCCCGCAGACACGCCGCTTCCGATTGCTACTATCTGCGTTTAAGCGTTATTACTCAAACTGCTGACCACATCTGCATTTCAGCACAACAGCGGCGTGTACACGGTTAGTGACTTCATGACCAAAAGGGAAAACCTCCACGTCGTGAAGCCTACAACCCCGGTTGACGAAGGTTGGTGCCTTCATTCCTGGCGCGGTGTGCGCTCCATTAAGTTTCCAAATCGCTCACTTGTTTTTCTTCTGGGCAGCGCTGGAGCTGCTGGTGCAGCACAGGATCTCTGGCTTTCCTGTCATTGACGACAACTGGAAGTTGGTTAGTCGATTTAGATTTTTCTCCTTACAAAATATTTTATTTTATTTACACAACATGTTACGGAACACGCTTATGCTCATAAGCTATGCAAAGATTTTTTACACGTCGAATTATAAATGCATACTCTGTTTTCTTAGATGGTACCATTCAGTACAGATTTTTCTTGATAACAATGATGCTGCGGTAAAATGACACAAGTGTGTTCTTGAAAAACTTGCTTCGCAACTTTGTTAAAATCAAGTTCTTCTAGATCTGTACATGTTAAGCTTGGCATCCTTGTTAGCGTTTTACAAGAAGGCTTTACAAAGATTTGAGTATGGTGTCAGTTCACAAAATGGTCTCTCATTTTCAGAGTGCTCAGTTTTATGTTGTTCTTCTGATGTTATGTGTCCTGCTTCATCCTTCAAATGTAAAACGTTTTAAATGCCAACTCGGCCATACTTTCTCATGTGCATCGATCATTTATAGCTTGGTAGTGATCGCAATATATGTTCATCTCTAATGGATTCGTATTTCCAATATTTCCACCTGCAGGTTGGCGTTGTCTCAGATTATGATCTCTTGGCATTGGACTCGTTGTCAGGTATATATTTTTAGTACTGGAACTTGCATCTCTTTGCTTTTAAAGAACACGTATTATACAGCTTGTTCTGCACATTGCAAATGTTATTCATCATATACAGCGATGAACCACCATATACTTATTGCCTATAGTACAATGTAGCCCCTTGATCCATGCGCAAGTTTTGTATCATTCCTTCATATCCTACAATCATCTTTATAATGTTGCATCCATAGTATCTGCAACTACTGTTTTATGTTACCACTTATTGTATTTTGTATCGTATTTCAGGTGGACTGGCTGATACTACTAGTACAAGCATGTTTCCTGATGTTGATAGCACTTGGAAGGTATACCTTTTTCCCCCTTGTAAATCGTGGAAATGATATTGATTAAATTGTTTATCGCCCAGTTCTTAATTTTCTTTTAACATTGTTCCTTTATGAATCTGCTTAAGTTTTCTAATCTTTTTACTGCCATCTATCGAGATGGAATGTTCTAGTTTGATGGGAAGACAATTTCTCTCTATCATAGTTTTACGTTGAAGAAACTGGCTCCTCAGAATTACCTTGCTTCAAATTTTAGGAAATATTTTTCAGTTTTTACTACAATTTAAACCACTATTCATATACTTCTAGAAAACCTTAGCAGTTTAGCTTGAACAAATTTGCACTGGGTAAAATGAAGATACCATGCTGCAATATTTGTATTGTCTTGCATTCATTGTGGTTTTATAAATATTTTTTTTGCTGCCATATCTTGACGAAAGATTTGTTTGACTGAAATCACTGGCCTGCAGACATTCCGTGAAATACAGAGACTGTTAAGCAAAACTAGTGGCAAAGTCATTGGTGATGTAATGACGACTTCACCTATTGTGGTGCGCGAAAATACTAATCTCGATGCTGCTACAAGGTTGCTACTTGAGACCAAATATAGCAAGCTGCCTGTAGTTGATAGCATGGGTAAACTGGTGAGTGGATCCATCTTTCTCCCCATTCGTTCTTCTCCTTACCCTGAGCGACTTTTGGTCAGTACAAACTAATGGAATCTCCATCCCTGAAGGTTGGGATGATAACAAGGGGAACCGTCGTCAGAGCTGCCCTCCAAATAAAGAAGAAAATTGAAGAAGGCGCTTGAACTGGATAGCTTAGATTATTCTTTATAGGTCTACCAATTGCAATTCAATTCATTGAAACACGCATATTATCGCTGGATACCAAGAGATGAATATAGACATATGGTGTTGTCTAAAACTTAATATAAATTGCAAAGGATGTAATATAGTTTCACATAAGGACCACTGGAATTTTCATTGGAGGAGCCATATTTGGTTCCCTCCAATTATTAGTAGGTAGTACTAGTGTAGTAATATATATGTTGTACTGCTTTTTGACTTTTTTGAGTATTCATGAACATTCCACGCATTATAGTGAGATATAGAGCTTGTGATGCGCTGAATACTTTGTGCTGAGGTAAGCCTTGAAATTGGTCCAACGTAACTGGAGCACAATCCTAATGGTGAAGCCTCTTTTAGCGGAAGCAACATAAAGGTGTCCCTTTGAAATGAATATTGATCAAGACACCCAAGTGAGGGTTCAGTTGGTATTCATTTTGTCCCTTATAAGCTATGCTAATTGCAAGATGAACTTAAAATAGCATTTATCCAGATGCGCACTACGTGAGCATGATAGGGAGCTATACTGTATGGCAACAAGAACATAACACCGTCGAGCTTAAATTGGCACATAAAGAAAGCCATTTTAAGAAATGGAAATTATGCTCATAATAAGGAGAGAGAGCCCAACGTACCAAGGAGTTGGCACTCCCCACTACGGCACCCCTTGCCCCCCATGCGGAAAAACATTGGATACCCTCTCTTTTGTCCGATGTCGATAATGGCATAGATTGTTGTTGATTCAACACAGGATTTCCATGAAGCTCATGAACGATGCTAGGCCACCTAAGTGACACCAAATCACCAAGATTAGGAAGCCAAAACTTCAGTTAAGCTACAACAAAGAACTAGATGGATGCACTTATTACTCTCTCAGAGCGCTGATTGAAACTTTAGCCTTTTACCTTGCAATCTATTTAAGAGTTAAAATGGGTGTTTTGATTTTGCAAGCATTTTCTCTCTCTCTAAAATTATCCAAAAAGGCTGATAGAATGTGAAAATAATTTTGACAAGTTTCAACAAAACTATTTTCATGTAGTTAAATTGAAGTTCGTCAAAGTGGGTTGCTTTTAACCATTGAGTGAATTATTAAGGTTTTAAAATGGATTCACACTTTTTTATATTTAAAAACATATTTTCTTCATCTACATGCATCAATCTCTAAAATTAATATATGACTCTACTTATCCATGAAATTTGTGAGTTACTTCATAAATCCATTTAAACAAATCACTTTAACTCAACTCAATGTCGAATGTATTATGGTCCAAAAATTGTATGAGTCCAGATGTATTTAGATTATAAAGTATCGTTAGGCACATGTCAAATGTTTTTTATTTGATTGCTTTTATAAATCATTATTTGTTATTTAATTGAACCATTTGAATTCAACTCAAATATAAAGGGAAATTTTACTCAAAATTTGAGCAACATTTGCACGGGCATGGTCTCTAAATGGTTTCTAAAATGAGATGCATAAGTGGGGGCGTGACCGTTAGCCGGCTATAAGATTACCAACTGAGTTTGTCATAATTTACCTCATTGTCAAACGTTGATATTAGTCGTAGCGCCACAGTGAAAAACACACTCTACTAGGACTGTCATAATGTAACAATGTATGAACACCTCTGAATGAAGAGTGGGCCTTACATAAGGGTGATTGTGAGCATGCGTACGTTGTGAGTGTATGAATTCATCTGAGTAATCACAAAAAAAGAACATACGTAGGTCGTGTCGTCGTTTATTGTATGAATACAAGCGAGGACTGGAACAGATGCATGAGACATTTTTGTTTCTCAAACCACGCAAACAATCAGGCTGCAAGCAATGTTGATTACACATTCCTCTGTCATGTCTATCACCTTCATGAATCATCATTTTGTTATTTGCTTGAACCATTCAAATTCAGTTCATTTCGTGCATTACACGTTCTAAGAAAAATCGAACGCAATTCAAATGTAAACGGAAACTTTACTCAAACTCTGAAGCATGATCAATAATGCTCATGCAAGTGTAGCAACCCGCATATAACAAGTGCGGTACTACGTGAAATGTCATTGCAAAAATGAAAAGAATGCATAGTAAAAGAAACATTTATTATTGTAACAAAACAAAGTCACAAGCGGAAGCAAACTGAAATGAAAGTTTAAACCACTGGACCGGTCCACAAGAGAAATAAAACATTTGACTCTAAAATAGATTGCATTCGACGGTGCTGGAATGTGCGTGCCACCCATGACACATACTCATGCTTCTACTCCTTTAACTTTTTACCTGGAACAAGAAAGCAAGTGTGAGATGAAAAATCTCAGCATGTATAGCAACATAGCTAGAGTAAAGTCAAGAATATGTTGTCAAGAGTTCCAGGCAGCCACAAGGGATTGTGGCCATGGTGCAATCAAATATAACGGTTACAACATCAGAGATGGTAAAAGAAAAAGGATTTGTAGCATTTGCAGTTCAAAGATCGCTAAAAGCCCAGCCCACCTACGGGGCGGACACGCATGCGTAGCACCTCTTTTGAGCTTTCGTCATCGCTTTGCTGAAAAAAGTTAACCCCAAGGTGCTACGTCTTGAACCAACAAGGCTTATAATCTAGAGTACCTCTTGTTAAATTGGCAATGTCGTACTAAACTGCGGGGTGTTACAGTCACCCTAAAAGGACTGATGTCCTCGGCAGTGAACTACCCAGGATCAATCCTCGGTGCATGGGAATACCACGCAAGCGTGGCGTGCAACATGCATGAGATTGCCACAGGTAAAAGTGGCGTGTAGCGAGGGTGATGCTCTGATACTATTTGTAGCACTTGCAGCTCAAAGATCGCTAAAAGTCCAGCCCACCCACAGGGTGGACACACATGCGTAGCACCTCTCTTGAGCTTCGTCCTCACTTTGCTCAAAAAGGTTAACCCGGAGGTGCTACGCCTTAAACCAACAAGGCTTATAAGCTAGAGTAACTCTTGTTAAACTGACAATATGGTACTAAATTGTGAGGTATTACAACAAGATTTTCTTTAAATGATATACGTAAGTTTGAGCGTTTCTGCTGAATTTCACACTCAAGAACAAAGCCGCCAGACATGAAAGATACGGAGAGTATTCACACTTTCTCAAAATTTTAAAATCTGTCACTTTATGCCCATGGACGGGTATTTATATAGAGATTAAAAGTCATTATTTAGCAACAATTAAAATGCCTCTGATCAACTGCTACTCTGCTACATTGTAGGAATATTCGATAAAATACTTATATGGCATTAAGGTCATTTCTAACATCTACAAAAAGTCTGCACTCTAACGCTAATCTATGATGTCACTGATGACGAGCGTGTCCTTGACATTAATTCCTAAACCTTGATAAGATCTGACATGTCTTTCATCCTAGGAACTCTGAAGTCGACCGGGGCATCTTGGTACAACCCTGAGTGCTTAATTGTAACACCCGCATTCAGATTAGTCTAAAAATGGCTCCACAAGTAACAACTTCAACGTCTAACCGCTGACACAGATCCTAACGGTTTGAACTCTAAGATTACCAAACGAGAGGTTATCATAATTCATCTCGTAGTTAGCCACATAAATAATAATTATGGCAACTACTTTAAGACTCTCATGATAATGTATGCAGACCCGTGTTTCCACTACTCACACATACATATATTGTGTGCCAATTTATTGTGATGAAAACAAGTGCCGATTGAGACGTAATCGCATGGGCTGTTTTCATTTCTCAAACTAAGCAAACGATGTTGATTACACATTTTCTTATGTTATGCGGGAGTATTTATTTGCAGCCGTTTTGTCATTTGAACGGTCACTTTCGCCCGAATTTTCCCAAACACAATCCAGGTGCACCACGCCACCCGGCCTGTCCTGCCGCCTCCGGAAAAGGGAGGTTTCCCGAACGCCCGAGCGCCACCACGTCATCGAATCATCCCTAGCCCCACAGCGGCTTCCCAGAGTCCGCACCCGCGCTCTCGTCCGTCCATCCACGCCCGCAGACCGATCGGACGGCCCAGATGCGACGAGGGTTTTGCCCCGGGAGGTACAAATAGCGGCTCCTCCCCCGCGCCGCCGCCACCGCGCTCTTTTTTTCTGCCTCCGCACGACGCCGCCGTTGGGAGCCCGGACCCGGAGCCCCCAACCCTTATCAAACCCTAAACCAAAAATTACCCCCAAAAAAATCCGCAAAAAACCAGAAAAAAACCAAATCCAGATGGCGGCGCAGGGGCAGTCGGCGGCGGCGGCGGGATCCGCGTCCGAGGGCGGCTCGCCGGCCTCCGGGGCCGCGGCGGCGGCGGCGTCGGCGTTCCCGGCGACCTCGCTGTACGTGGGGGACCTCCACGAGAGCGTGCAGGACGCGCAGCTCTTCGACGTCTTCAGCCAGGTCGGCGCCGTCGTCTCCGTCCGCGTCTGCAGGGACATCAATTCCCGCAAGTCGCTCGGATACGCCTACGTCAACTACAACAACCCGGCCGACGGTGAGCGCTGGGTCCCCTCCCCTCTCGTCGATCTGTCGGTCGGCTACGGTCTCGGCGGTCGCGATCGAGCGCCTTCGACCGGCGCTCGGATTTGCGGCGGTTAGGGTTTAGATGCGGTTGCCCCAGTCGGTGCTTCCGATTGGCACGATGAATTTTTTCCCGGTGCGGTTAGGGTTTGATGGCCTGTTTCGCATTGTTGCGTTTCGATTTATAGGAATTAAAGGCAACCCTTGTTCTGATGTCCTATTTTTCATGATTTAGTGGTGAGATGGCGCCAGGATTATTTTACATGCTAAATGCTGGTCATTTTTTTGGTCATTTGTTACAGCGCGGTTCGGTTGTTCTTCTTGAATTAGGAAGTGTGTTGTGCTGTTACATATTCATTTGAATTGCATGTCCTTAAATGGCTGCCTATGTTCGAGGGAAGAATTATAACCATTTTATTGTTGCTAAATTCGTGCCGTCTAATCAACTTTGTTTTCATATAACATCGGTGGTGTCAAAATGCTTTTCATCCGGTGTAAATGAACAGTTTGGCTATGTGCGCTTGAACAAGGATTGCTTGTTCTTTCGTATGGCATTTTGTTTCGCAACTGACATTTTATTGATTTGATTGCAGCTGCACGGGCACTTGAACTGCTTAACTTCACTCCAATCAATGGGAAGCCTATCAGGATAATGTATTCTAACCGCGACCCCAGCTCGCGCAAAAGTGGCGCAGCAAACATATTCATTAAGGTCTGTAACAATTCTGTTTGTTATTCTTTCTTGGGTTGGTGGTTGTTATACTGAAATGGTTCCTTCTATTTTGCAGAATCTTGATAAGTCAATTGACAACAAAGCATTGTATGACACGTTCTGCGTGTTTGGAAACATACTTTCTTGTAAAATAGCAACAGACCCTTCTGGAGAATCTAGGGGCTATGGCTTTGTTCAGTTTGAGAGGGATGAGTCTGCTCAGGCTGCTATTGATAAACTCAATGGGATGCTTATAAATGACAAGAAAGTGTACGTTGGCCCCTTTGTCCGTAAGCAGGATAGGGAGAATGTTTCAAGCAATGTTAAGTTCAGTAATGTTTATGTGAAGAATCTATCTGAGACTGTATCTGATGATGAGTTGAAGGAGATGTTTGGAAAATATGGAACCATAACTAGCGCCGTTGTTATGCGCGATAGTGATGGAAAATCCAGGTGTTTTGGATTTGTCAACTTCGAGAGTGCAGATGATGCTGCTGTGGCTGTTCAAGAGTTGAATGGCAAGGTAATCAATGAGAAGGAACTATATGTTGGGAGGGCACAGAAGAAATCTGAAAGGGAGACGGAGTTGAAGGAGAAATTTGAAAAGAACCTTCAAGAGGTAGCTGACAAGTACCAGAACACTAACTTGTATCTGAAAAACCTGGAGGACACTGTTGATGATGATAAGTTGCGTGAGCTCTTTGCTGAGTATGGCACTATTACGTCATGCAAGGTTTGTTTGAATACACAGAGACTGATCGATTAGTAATACTCTTCACTGTTTTGGGTACTGACTAGGGACCATTTCAGGTTATGCGGGATTCAAATGGTGTCAGCCGAGGATCTGGATTTGTTGCTTTCAAATCTGCTGAAGATGCTTCCCGAGCAGTAAGCTGACTTGGGTTACATGTGATTTTGAACATTTGTTGCTAGGAATTTTACATAATTGTTTTCTTTTCGTAGCTTGCTGAGATGAATGGCAAGATGGTTGGCAGCAAACCACTCTATGTGGCTCTGGCACAGCGCAAGGAGGACAGGAAGGCGAAGCTACAGGTAACATGCCTCTGTGAACATTAGTTTGCTGAACATTGCTGTTATCTTGGTTGTGCAATTGTATTCCATATGCACTGAATGGTTTTTATTTAAAGAGCAATTCCTCAATTTTTGCTTTCTTATTTAATTATCCAATTATACAATTATACGCTGTACTTATTTAATTATTCTGATGTCTTTACCCATGGAACTCTGCATATTTGTATTGAAATTCTGTTACAAATTAACAATTCTGGCTTTGCAAAGATTACTGGAGATGTGCTACCTATTTGCTTCTCTTGATGTATGGCTAATCCTGGTTTGTGTTCGGATCCTGTTGTTTTTCTGAGTTTTCTTTGCATTTGATTGTTTAATATGCATTTTCAATTGTAATGGGTTTTTTTACTCTAAATTTTCTGTTTACCCATGTTAGAAAATTTATCATTTATTCATGTCATAAGTGTTGACTTGCAAATCGTCCCTAATGGTGTCTATTGGATGACTTCTTGAGCTGAGTAGACTTGGCGTTCTTTTTATTTTAGCATCTGTTTATATGTCATGTGGTCGGACCCTTCCCCGGACCCTGCGCAAGCGGGAGCTACGTGCACCGGGCTGCCTTTTTTTTTAATCTGTTTATATGTAATGTCATTGTTTCTGATTGGGAACAATCAATTTAAATGCTTTGTTTGCAGGCACAGTTTTCACAAATGCGGCCTGTGGCAATGGCTCCATCTGTTGGTCCTCGCATGCCCATGTTTCCTCCTGGTGTCCCTGGAGTTGGTCAACAGTTGTTTTATGGTCAGCCACCCGCAGCCTTTATTAACCCTCAGGTAAAAACGAATCTTTCTTTGGACTTCTACTATATCGTGATAAAATTGGTATCGTGCAGTAGCCAGTGTTTATTTCTTTTCTTTGTGTTCTTTTTTCCCTTAATGATTTGGCCAAGAAGACCGTCATTGTCAGAACTTCAGTGCGTGCAATTTTTTTTGGCTAATATTAGTATAACATCAATGTGGATTGATAAGTTTTGTGGTCAGCTAATTTTGCTCGTTAAGTCTAAAAGTTATTTTGATTTAAGGACTGGTTTGTACTGTCATCCTTGAGTGGGTGCATAGCACTAATATTGTCATTTTTAAGTTGCTTCATTGTATTACTTTGCTGTTAATATATTCGCCTAATTTCCTTGGATCATTTACCTTCTATTTTTGAGGCTAAATGCTCACTTATCTTATGCAGTATCATTTGCTGTCGAGTTTGTATGTTTTGAGGTCTTTTTTATGTGTTCAAAACAAAACATACTGCTTCTGTGCTACCATTGTGCTATTTTGTGGTCTACTAATGGATTGGGATTCAAACTTTTGATATTCAGCCTTTACTTTTTCGCTGGTTTACAACTAGATTACATGGTCCATGATTATGTAGTAACTTTTTGTAATTAGGTATATGAAGCATGGAAAATATTTCCTGACACCATTCTATGTGGTTCATAGACCTTGCCAACATCTTTGCATGAATTCTGCTGTGAACCCGCTTAATGCAAGTTTTCATATGTTTTTTTGTTAGGCTGGATTTGGCTTCCAGCAACCCCTCATGCCTGGAATGAGGCCTGGTGCCCCAATGCCGAACTTTATCATGCCTATGGTTCAGCAGGGGCAGCAACCACAGCGTCCTGCTGGTAGGCGTGCTGGTGGAATGCAGCAACCCATGCCAATGGGTGGTCAGCAACAGGTATGCTATGCCTGTCCGTTATTGTTCTTATACTTAGTTGGAACTCTCCCCGAGGTAGTCGTGGAACTCTAATATAATAATTTCTTTATGATGCAGATGTTCCCTAGAGGTGGTCGTGGATACCGCTATCCCACTGGACGTGGAATGCCTGATCCTGGCATGCATGGTGTTGGAGGTGTGATGCCATCTCCATATGAGATGGGTGGTGGAATGCCTCTTAGAGATGCTGGTGTGTCACAGCCTGTTCCGATTGGGGCACTGGCTACAGCGCTTGCAAACGCACCCCCGGAGCAGCAGAGACTGGTATGGTAGCTATTTATTCTTGGGATCCGTGCATCATCTTACCAAAGATGGATCATGACTTTTATTGGTGTTGCAGATGCTTGGTGAGAATCTGTATCCTCTTGTGGATCAGCTGGAGCATGAGCAGGCTGCCAAGGTGACTGGCATGCTTCTGGAGATGGACCAGACTGAGGTTCTGCACCTGCTCGAGTCACCAGACGCCCTCAAGGCCAAGGTTGCTGAAGCAATGGAGGTTCTCCGTTCTGCTCAGCATCTTCAGCAGACCAATGCTTCCCCTGAGCAGCAGCTGGCTAATCTGTCGCTCAATGATGGTGTCGTTTCCAGCTAAATGACTTCATTTCCGACTTGGTGGTTGCAGGTTGCTGGCAATTTTTGCTACTTATCCTATCTAGAGTGCAAAATGACTTGGTTTATTGGAGTTTTAGCTTATATAATTAGCGAAACAGGTCTAGGATTCTCGCGGATTGGTTACTCTGTATGGATTTGTTTGTTTTGCTGAAGTTGTATCTGGTTGTTACCGGAGTTATCTTGTGAGGCTACCTGTTGAGCATCAATTGGTTTGCTTGTTGTATGCGGTATGTGATTTGCTTGCCGGAGGTAATTTGTAGCCAAGCATGTGTAGACGGTAGTTGTCTGGTAACCTGAACATCCCCTCATGCAGAATTTTTAAGTTTCGCTAGCGAGAATGATATTATCAACATATACAATAAAGAGGGACTTTTCCCGCCAGAACTTCTGGGTAGGGATTCATCTTCTTTTGAGGCTAAGAATCTGTAAGTCATTCAGCTTTTTTAACCCGGCCTTAGATTAGATGCTTGCTTCAACCCATAGAGAGACTTGAGGAGCTTGCACACATAAGATGGATGACTGTGTTTGATAGCCTGGACACCCATTCGAGCCTGGCCCCTGTGGATGCAAAAAAGAAGCGAAAAAGCTGCACCGCCGTAAATGAAAATTGAAGTTGTTTTCTCCGAGCCTAGCTTCTTTCCTCATAAGTGAGGGATGCGTGCAGGCTCTCTCTCTCTCTCTCTCTCTCTCTCTCTCTCTCTCTCTCTCTCTCTCTCTCTCTCTCTCTCATCAGGCGGGTTTGTCGGCGCCCGGGCTGTTGGGCGAGGCGCCAGTGGCGTGGGTGCCGCTGCGAGGGAGTGAAGCAAGCGCGCGATCACCGCGGCGAGCGAGAGTGTGGGCGACCTAGTGGCCGGCACGGCGCATATCCTTGCAAGCGGAACGTTCGGGCGGGGCGAGGAGCACGCATCCGATGCGAGGATGGCAACTCTACCTTATGCCAATGCAAGGTAAGTTTATCAAATTAAGCAGGCTACCAAACACCGTCTCAGCTCACCCTGTTTGCGAGTGGACAGGCTACCAAACACAAGGGTAAAAAGAGATTCTACATCAGGTCAGCTTGGCTACCTCGGCAGTCTCTGTCGAGATGATACTGGCCAAGCTGGTAAGACTAACCAAACGCGCTCTAAGTGCATAGACGTTGCCTGCAAAATTGATGAAGCATATCTGGTGTAGGACATGAATCAGAGTTGTGCTACCTCTGTTCAAAAATAAAATATAAACATCACAGAGATATAAGCATTTGTAGAGTTTTAGTTTTACTATTCGTCTTATTCAATAAATTTGTAAAAATATAAAAACAAATAAGTTAAAGTATGCTTAGTGATAAAACAATTCATAACAAAATAACTAGTATTTTCACAAGTTTTTGAATAAGATGAACGATAACAAATAAGTCGTACTTAAAGTATATTTAATAATAAAACAAGTTAGAAAATTAACCAATATTTTCAAAAAAAAATTAATAAGATGAACGGTAACGTGATATCCAAAAAAAATAAAAAATACTTATATTTTTGCACGGGTGGAGTATCTTGTAATCTTGTTGAGTTTGAGTGCAGGTGACTACCCATTCGGTTCTCACTGGCAGATAAATAATTCTTGATTTCCAAGAGCTTGGTAACAGATTGGAAGTGATATGTTTTCTAACATCAAAGTAATTAGAGCACTTCTTTACATTTTGTCACTGGTTACCAACACGAATTGGTCTGTTTTTTCGGGGGTGTCAGTGGCTAAACAGAGGTGGACCACACTCCTCTCGTGTCACTTGTTCATCATTTGCATTTTGGTACTGCCATGCATTACGAGCGTGATGGTATGTCTTCTAAAGTTGAACAGAGTCGAAGTTGGTGTGCTTCCTTTTACGCTAGCAAAACTGCTGTATAATTTTTCTTTAGATTTAGTTGAGGGAAAGTTAAACAGTGTAAATAGGTTTCTACTAACTTTTATGCCAACCTCCATAAACATGTTTTTCATACAGAGAGGGGAACATGACATAGGAGGATCTTTATGCAGGTACCAGACCAAAGAAGCTGCAAGCGAGGAAAAGAGGAGGAAAGGAGCGAGATGTTTTGTTTTTTTTGATCAAACCATACCTGTATTAAAAGTTAAGGAGACATACACGATACCGTAGACCTACAGGTACGATACAGGATACAGAGGACAGCTGTCCTTTCCAAATTGCACAAAGGCGACAAACATCGAAATCATAAAAAGATCCCTGGGACCTTGCACACCAAAGCCAGTCGCCGTCGCGCAGCGCCAGGACCTGGCCGCCATCTTCCGAAGACCAAGGCGAGCTCCCCAGAGCCAAATGGCTCTGTCGCGCGAACGCTTTGAAGAGCCGGAGAAGACACTCGCCGCCACGGGCGAGATGAGCAAAAGCCGACCGCCCAATCGGCCGGGGCAGCGCCCCAAGCCCGCCTTGGCCCTGGCTCGAATCTCGCCGGCGATGACGACCACCGCGGGAAAGCCGAGCACGAGCCACCATCCTCCATCCGCTGGACCCGCAGCTTCCTCTGTGCCAGGAGCTCGAAACGGCCGACCGCCACCCCGCCTCGCCGAGACGGGCGGCCGCCGCGCCATGGACTCCTGTACAAGGGCTCCACCTCCACGAGCTCACCGCCGGCGTCGGAGTGAAACGCCGGCAGGACGCGGCGGAGCTCGAGAGGACAAAATCGGATTGACCAACGGCGCCGGCGTCTCACCGGAGGCCTCTAGACCTAAAGAACCCTAGACTAGGACGAACTCCGCCGACCGGCAGAGGGACAGCCGTCTCCGCCACCTCCCGATGCCCCGAGGGCCATCGGAGGCGACGGAGACGGCCACCACCGCCGGCGGCGACCAGGGCCTCTTTTCCGCCTGCTCTCAACTGTAGCGCCAGGAGAGTTCGAGAGAGGAGGAATACCCAAACGTAATTGCCGTTCCAAAGGAGCGAGATGTTAACACGATATGCTTGGTTGTTTATTTTTTTTCTGCTTTAAATCAGGTACTCTTCGGCTCTTGGCTTTCAACAGAAGTCAGGGTTCAAGCCCTGTTTTCAGAGGAGAGCTTGCCCTAGTATGTATAGGGTGAAGTTTTTCTTATCTGCTTCTTTATGTTTCAAAATATATGCAGTTCTGGCTTTGTATCAGATTCATATAAAACGTTAGGGTCATTGCGTTTTTACCCTGCTTTGCCTTTCAATTTCGATTTTACCCTTGAAATTTATAGTTTGCGATTTTACCTTTGAAATTTCAAAACGAAGACAAAGTTTACGGCTCTATCAGGGGTAAAACCGCAATAAAAATATTACGATTTTACCCCAGCAAGGGCAAGTCACACTTCAGTTTGAAAAATCAAAGGTAAAATCGCAAAGTTGAAAAAAGAGGTATAAAATCGCAATTAGAAAGCAAACAAGGGTAAAAACGCAATAATCCCACAGAAGGTGCTATGAATATGAACATTAAAAAACATAGTCATAACTGTATATATTTTGAAACAGAGGGAGTACCCGATATATAAAATGGTAAAGGCCTGTAAGGATATAGAGCTCATTCTAAACATAATGAAATATGAGGCATGTCAACATTTGTTACTGAACATAATCTATATGGAACTATGTGAGATATACACTAAGACATAGAGTTCTCTCATGGAAGTAATATCCTTTGTGTCTCCAATTGTATTGTAACTTTTATTTTTCTTGTGGATGTTTTGGTTTTGGTCCCTACTTGCGCGATCGTGTCTAGAAAGCTCCATTTGGAAGATGAGTTAGAACAATGGTACTGCTTGTTGGGTCTGACTTGGGTTAGATAATGCTAGGAAAAATGGGCACTACGGGATGCTGTTATATTGGAAAAGATCGCAATCGTTAATTGTAAACAATGACTCGAATGAAGGACAACATAATCGTGCCGTTAGAATTGCCATGACAGACAATTCCGTTCCGATCTAGTGAGAATATTATCTTTCTGGATGACATCATCCTATTTGTCCTCGATCCAAACACTATCAAAAGTGGAATGGATACATCGTATCCAACTTCGTCACGTCTCGTCACTGCAATCAAACACATATTTAACCTAAGGGTGAGTTCGTTTCCTGTCCTCTAAATTTTAGACCTGTCACATCAAAAAGAATTTTACTATTTAAGAGTATTAAATAAAGTCTAATTATAAAACTTTAGTACTGGTACATAACGGTCATCTGCAAAAAAGTTTTATAATTAGACTGTATTAAAACCAGTGTTTTAAAAAGCGGTAGAACTAAGCGGGCGGTTGAGCACCGCCTAGCGCCTAGGCGTGACTAGGCGGCACTTAAGCGGTGCTAGGCAGTCCTAGGCGTTTGTACTTTAAACAAATAAACATAAAAAGATAGAGAAAAATAGTGAAAACATTGCATATTAACACATATTTATTGAAAAAATATAGGAAAATGCTTAATTAACAGCTTAGTTGAAAGCGAAGCGGTGGAGCTCCGCCTAGCGCCTAGGCGGCGCTTAAGCGGTCTAGGCGGCGGCTTTTTTAAACACTGATTAAAACATAGATTAATTAGGCTCATTAGATTCATCTCGTAAAATAATGCTCATCTATAAAAAAGTTTTATAATTAGACTTTATTTAATACTC
Source organism: Eragrostis nindensis (assembly GCA_012490785.1). Classification (NCBI taxonomy): domain Eukaryota; kingdom Viridiplantae; phylum Streptophyta; class Magnoliopsida; order Poales; family Poaceae; genus Eragrostis; species Eragrostis nindensis. Next base: position 309,254 of record JAAXCT010000028.1, read on the forward strand.
TTAAATAGTAAAATTTTTTGATACGAACACGCCTGTATTCGCGCGATCTAAGAAGAAAGGAAAGAGAAAAACCATTGCCACACGAGAGACGAGACTACTGTAGCCTGTAGTGGCCCTTGCACAGGTACACACAGCATCAATTTCAGGAACCAAGGCTCCTGACAGCGTCGTCTCTCTCGACCCTTCGCCCTCTTTCTCTTCCGCTACAGTAAAGAGCGGCGCTTTCTCGGCCCGACTCTGATCCGGCGCTTCCCCCTCCTCTCCGGCGGCCTCGTCGGCGCCGGAGAAGGAGGGGAAGCTTCGATCTGTCGTGTGCTGTACATATTAGCCGTAGGTTTTCCTTTGTGCTACATATTATCTCCATGTCGATGCTTCGCCATGGTGTGCTCTGTTTCCCCTCCGTCGGCGGCTACTCCGGCGGCGGTGTGTGGCTGGTGTCCCTCCTCCTCCTGTTTCTTGGTGGCGTGATGGGTGGTGGTGTGGGGTCGGAGGTCTCCGGCCTTCCTGCCATCGGTGACGGTGCCGATTGGAGGTTAGGGTTCCGGGGCCTTTGCGACGGCGTCTCCGGCGAGCGACGGCGAGGCGGTGAGGAGGTTGGCTCTGGGCTTCGGTTCGGATCGGCCTTCGTCATCTCCCTCGACGGTTTTCGTGTCTCTACGGCGGACGGCGGCGTGAGGTCTGTGTTCCTCCTTCCGTCCGGAAGGGTGGATGTTTTGGGCCTCCCTGGGAGTGCTCTTCGAGTCGCCGTCGTTGTGCTCAGCGACGTGCGGCTTAGCTGGTCGTGGTCGGCGTCGGCAGTGATCTTGTCTTCCCCTTCCTCCCTCTGTGCGGCGACAACTTTGGTGCCTTATGCTATTGCAGATGCGTCTGTTTGCCGGGCGCTGGTTATTGTGGTGGTGGTCGCCGGCCGGCGAGGGAGGTGGATCTGGTGGTTGGCCGTCGATCGTCGGCGGTCTCCAGAAGATTCGAGTTCAATCTCGTGTGAGGGGTTTGTGCGTAATTGCCAGTGTTTCCAGGGGGCTATCTGTAAACACCGTGGATGTACTGTTCCTTTCTTTTAATATACTTTATTACCCTTCTGCTCAAAAAAAAAAAAAATTCAGCAACCAAACTTTCACCATTTTTTGCTGGGCGAGGTCCAGAGCCCCAAAGGCGCAGCGCGATGCCTTGCCGCTTTTATTCGGCATTCACCTTCTCTCTTCTCGTGTCGTCCCAATCTTCACAGGGGGAGCGGAGCAGAGCGCATCGCAGCGCAGCGGAGGGAGGAGGAGGACGCGATGGGGAGGCCCAAGCGAGGGGAGCGGCGGATCGACGCCGCCGTCGACCGCCTCGCCGAGCTCGGCTTCCATAGGACCCAATCCGTAGGGTCATCAACGACTTCCTCTCTCCCTCGGTAATCTTTCTTTTTTTGTCTTGCCATCGCCCAGCCCCCTCTGCTTCGTGTTCTTGTGCTCCTCGAAAAACCGCTATTATTTTCTTGCCGTGCATTTTTCTTTTCTTATCCTTGGACTAGGGCAGTCCCCTCCAGATGAAAAATATCAACCCTTTTGCCCCCAAGATTGTGGCCTGTGTCCTGAATTGTTGCGATTTTGCGGCGGATGGACGCGATTAAATTCTTCTGTGCAGATGGAATAGCAAAGATGGCACCTTCCCGTGCTTTAAAGAACCCACCGGCTGCCAAGGTTGTGCTGCTCCGGTCTGCTTCACTTGTACTTTGATGGGGTTTCCCTTGTGCTGCAGGATCATCTAGTGGAGTGGAGTTCACAGAAAATGATGCACTTGAATTTTACATAAATGTTCCTACCAAAGCAAGCACCTTGATTTTTTTTCTTTGCCTTGTAATAGCACTTCACATGCTATTTTTCTGTTGGGAAATGTTTGAAATCCAGATGTACGGGAGAGAAGGCTGGATGTTCCTGGAGGAGGGACAATACCGTGTTGTGCTTGATAAGCTACTGGAAGAACAGGTACAGGAGGAGCAGGATCAGGTGAGCACTCCCTTCCTTCACAATATTCATGTATTTATGTCTGCCTGTCTGTCACGTGTTGTTCCTATTCTTGATTTTTCATGACTCAAATAACACATGGCTGGCGTTCAGTGTTCTGTTTGCCTGATTTCTCTGTCGTAGTTGCACTTGTCCTTTTATGCCAGAGCATGTAACGGTGCATCGTTGTATTTTAAGCAGCATTTTCAGTGAACTTGCAGCATCTTCTGGGCTATGAACTGTAGTTTTCTTAGCAATATCTTACAATTCTAAAATGGGATACTTAAGGACATACTTCCAGGCCAAATTCTCAGCATTGTGTTGGTATTTGCAAACTTACAATTACTTGTTCTGCACCAAACATACCAATTACTAAAATTCTGGCAGATACTAGCACATGAAGAAATTATCTCTAAAAGAAAACCGTGGCTCATTTTGACCAAATTTTTGCTTTTGATTTATGTCGCCATACGGTCAGATTTCAAAGTGGTCTCCCTTTCGTTGTGCAGAAACAAAAAGCAGCAGGTGGGAAAGAGGCAGTGCCGGAAAATGATGTGCAAGTATCGCCGGAAAATGATGTGCAAGTATCACCGGAAAATCATATGCAAGTTTCGCCGGAAAATCATATGCAAGTTTCGCCGGAAAATCATGTGCAAGTTTCGCCGGAAAATCATATGCATGTTTCAGGGGTGCAGAATGAGACACCGACTAATATACCTCAGTCAGCCCTTGAGAAGCAAGCTTCTCACAATGGTTCAGCTATCCTTGAACCCGTACTACCACTGCCTCCAGCTGCACAAGCTGCTCCTGCAAAGCCTGTAAGGCCTCCCTGCCATGGATGGATAAGTGAAGAGTCCGAGAGCGAGAGTGAACTGGAAGCTGGAGAACTTCCTGATATACCAATCACTAGTGAAAGATTGCCTCCTAGGAAGAGGGGACCAAGTAGATGGGATGTGGGTCCTAACACCTGGTGAGGATTTTAATCTCTTGATTGCTTAATTTGGTATTGATGGCATAACGAGTTTTAGCCTGTTAGTAGTATATGCCCATGACATGACAGATCCATTTTGGACCTTTAAATTTGAAAGTGGAAATTTCCTTTCTTTATTTCTTATACATTAATATCATATTTAGCACACTAGGGCTTTCCCTACTGTAATTCCCTTAAAAAAATGACAGATCCAGTTTTATGAACACCCTATCTGAGTTTCAGATTTCCAATTGAACAGAATCTGTGCAAAAGAAGCTGTTTAGCCTGTATGCCTTCTTTCGCAGGAATGTGTCCAAGTCCATAAACTTTATATAAACATATACTCCCAGTATCACATTCCAAGCAAAAGAAATATTTCTTCCAGAATCCAAAGTTGAAAATATTTTCATAGACCTCCAGATAGCAGTAGTAGGACTGGAACTAGTATCTATTGTAACAAGGAATTCCGTTTGACTTTGCAGAAGCTTGATTTTAGCTGGTTCCTGGAAATGTTTGCTGGAATTTAACATTCAATAGTAAAAATCTTTGCGGAATTAATAAAATTAAGTGAGGAAAGCCTTAGGACATGGCTTCTGTACTTCTGTTAATCTACATTAGGGCTACACCGTATCATGTCTGAATCAGTGTTGTATTTTGATTTGTGTAAAAAAAAAAGTGTTGTATTTTGATCCTTCAACCTAATTTTCGTGTTCTAACCCACTAGCCTATTGTTGTCTTCTGAATCTCACAGAGGCACATCAAGAAGCTTCAAGGATGGAGAAGTGTTAATGTAGGGAGCAACCAATTATCGAGACTTGAATTGGCCTGCACCTAGAAGAATTACCTTCCAGGGAGCAAACAGTTCGAGATGTATCTGCTGTTTGGTTGCCGATAATGACAGCATACTATATGCTGCTATTTGATTACTTTTCATGCGCTTAGACTTCTGTACAACATGGGTCTATAATTAACTTTGTAGTATTTGCTTTCAGAATCAGATGCGTTTTCTGATAATTTAGGTGCAAAAGTTAAGCATCCTTATTTTCTTTTGTTGGCTGTTTGGTTTACCATTCCAAGGGCAGAAATGATAGAAATCAGCATCCCTTGGCCATTTCGGAGCACGAAATGGACGATAATCTGAAGCTTGCTAAACCTGCTGTGTCGCCAAAAAGAAACTAAGGGCATGGTACATTGGTACCACCAATTGCTTTTGGATGGGAGAATCCTGGGATTCTTGTGGAAGGCCGTAGTTTTCATCCCGTCTTGCGAAACTGCATTTTCGACTTCAGCTTTTGAAAGTATTAATCCAACTGTTTTGATGCCAAAACATCATTTTGAAACTAAAAATCTCCATTAATGTACGACCTAGGCTTTTCTTTATATGACATGAATTTTGCACTAAAATCAAGTGTAAACCCCTCGCCCTAACCGCCATATAAAGAAAACAAAGGTGGTGCTAGCTTGGGCGGCGGTTCCAGGCACTCATGCTACCACTCTCGACGAGCTGGTTGCTGCCAGCGTCGAGCCCCTGGCTATGAAGCGGTCGACCAACAGCTGACAGCAATTCTTCTTCTTTTTTTTTTGAGCAAAGACAGCAATTCTTCTACCGCAGCTACTTTGCAGAGCCGGCAGCGTGTGGGCGGCCGTGGCTGCCCATGGGCCTGACATTGTGAGTTTTAAGTGGTCCACTCGTCTGTCTTTAGTGATTTCGTTTCGATAATTAACTTTTCGTAATGGGCCTGACATTGTAAAACCGTGGCCATTTGCCGTCGCGGCTCGTACAAAATTGTTTGTTTCTTAGAGTTTGAGGTGAGAGGGTGTGCTCATGAAAAGACTATATAATAATACCCTTTGAGCTTGTAACAACTATTTTAGCTAGTAATGCCTCTTTTTTTTTTGTATGTGTAAAAAAAATTATAATGGAAGATACGACAACACTGAAACATACAGTTTTCAAAATTTGAGAACAGAAATTGAAAAAACCAGAAATCGAGTAATGTGCCACATGTATCATAAGCGTTATATATAGGCATACATTTTTGATTTGCTTTGGCACGGCGCAAGGGCGACGCGTCCAGCTAGCGAGCGCGGCGCCGGCGGACACGGCCCGCGCGGCCCGCGCGCGGCATGGCAGTCGCGGTCACCGCGGCCAGCTGGCTCGGTCAACGAGCGGGGTGGTGTGGCTTCGGAAACGATTGCATTCGTGTAGATGCCTTTCGCACACCAACTTGTCTTGTGCACCGAGCTCATCTCGTGCAGAACCAGCGGCCGGCCGGCCGGGCAAACGAACAGCATAATTAACCTGATCGAGATGCTGGATGTACAACTAGCTAGCTGCCAGACATTTCATTATACATAGTATTGCTGAATGTCAGGAACAGTCACGACTTGTTAGCTAGCGGCCGGCATGCGTGAGTAGTGACCAAGTTGGTTCGTGGCTTGCGTTCTGCTGCGTCGAGGATGGCTGGCCGGTTTCTGCCTGCGTATGGAACTGTGTGTTTTAAGTTCGTTCGTCGAGTTGGATCGGGCAATACAGAAAGACCTGTGGCTGGCTTGTGTTGCCTACCGCCGGCTTTCGTCGGCATAAAATTAAACAGTGTGTTTTAAGTTCGTTCGTCGACGTAATTAAACTGTGCTGTATATCTCCTCGATTGCGCTTGTGATTTCTGGGCATTCCCAACATGGAACACCTTGCTGGATGTACAGCTAGCAATAGGGTGACCGCGACGTAAAGTGAGCTCCGGGGGAGTCGACCGGCCACGAGAATCAGAAGCATGGAGAGAATCTTTTTTTTTTTTTGAAAATAGGGCAGGAGCTCTGCCATTCATTAAGATAGGAGAAATCAAAAGTACAACTTAAAGGTACATAAACTAACTTAGCATTAGAGCTAGGCCCGAGTTAAGGTCATCACACAGCTCAAGAAAGAAGAGAACAAAGAAAATAAACCGACAGACACAGCTTGAGATGATGGACTAACAACCAGGAAGGTCACTTGCAATTAGGATGTCCTGCTTGACACACCAAATAGAGTGCTGCAACTCATGATCTTCAGCAGTCTTCACTGGGTACCTTAGGAGCAAGTGTTTGACAACTATAAACTGCTCTTTTTTTTTTTGAGATCAACTATCAACTGCTCTTAGAGAGCCCACTCACATTGTTGTTATTGCAGAAACATGCTTGTGGCTGATTACCTTCTTTTTCTTCCTCCTCAACTCGGGAGCTTTTGTTAACTTCCTGATTCCTTGCATGAGCATAGCCAATCTCAAAACTTCAATGTTGCTCCCCTTCGAGAGCTTCTTGCAGGTGTCTAGGAATCGTCGTAAAGGCCAGGACCCCAGCTGCTTTTCCTCCTTGATAAAAACCCATTTCTTGGTCAGCACATCCCGAACCACCTTAAAGGCTGGCTTCTGAGGCTTGATGTTAATCATCGATTTGTGTCCACAACATTGGTTTCTCTTCAGGCTCACAACAGAAACTTTCTTCCCGGCTGATGTGTTTAGCACAATAGGGGGCGACTGATGGGGAACCACATGCTGCTTGAGGATGCTTTAATCAGTTCATGCCTAATCTGTTTGTCCGCCTCACTTCTAATCATCAATGGAGTCTCACTAAGCTGGCTTTGCCTCGTCTGATCTTCAGCGGGAAGCTTGACAACAGGCGACGGCATGAGAGTCTAAAGCTGTATGGTGGCCTCCAACACCATTGGGTCCATCGATTTCTGGCAGGCCGCCTGTGGCGGATCGTGCTTGAGGAAGATCAAGCTATCATCAACAATGACACCAGGACAGTAGGCCGCTGTCACTTTCCTGGTGTCATTGTTGATGATAGCTTGATCTTCCTCAAGCGCGATCCGCAACAATGATAGCTTGATCATCAACAATGACACCATCAACAATGATAGCTTGATCTTCCTGGTGTCATTGTTGGCGGATCAGACTTGTTGATGATAGCTATCATTAAATCCGCCTCCCAGACCACAGCGGCTGGGTCGACATGGTGGAGCCGGGCACACTTCTTCACTTTTAGGCAGGGATTGGTAGCATCGGGCCAAATCCCTCTCTGCTCCAACTCGTGAGCCTCACAGAGGGACTGCCCAACTGGATTAGAGGCATCCGCAACCCCTTCAACCTTCTCTCCGTCGGAGCTCCGCCGGAACTGCCCGCCGAATCGAGTCGGGGGAGGTACTCTGATCTGCTGCTGTGCTGTGAGGAAGGACGATTTGGTGGTGGTCTAGGTTGGAGATGGAGGAGAGGGTGGTGGATCTGAGCTCTGGTTGGTGAAGGAGGGTTGGAGGTGGCTGGACGCCGGGGACGAGCCCGGCGGCGGCGCGGTCGCCCCCGCAGTCGCCAGGGGCGTGCGCGCTGTCTAACGGTCAGTTCGCGCGTGGTAACTGAAATCCTTCGCATGGAGAGAATCTGATAAGTTTTGCTTCTCTTCTGTCCAGGCGCCGCAGGCCGGCTCATCACTGCGCCGGCCAAACTGATCGAGCTCAAACACAGATGGTGCTCAGCACAGAGCAGATGTGCTCGGTGGATTTGCAGAAGCTGGACTCCGCCTTGGATCTCATGGAGGACTTCCTCCTCTGCGTTGGAGCCTCGGAGCCGGAAGTAGCCGAGCTTCGCCTTCATCTTGCCGTTGGCCATGCCATGACATACATTGGCGATGGTTGAGGACTGGAGGAGGTGCGGAGATCTTTCACGCGGGCACGGAGGAATTGTGCGAGGCTGGCTTAATTAGCGAGCGTTTGCACAACCTACTTTTTAATGCAAGGAAAGCAAACAAATGAAAAAAATGATTTTGCTGCGTTACCTAAGCATGTCTAGCTTTTTGCTGCGTTACCTAAACAAATGAAAAAAATGATTTTGCTGTGTTACCTAAGCCCGGCCCAAATAGATTCGGTCAAAAAATGCAGCTGGGCATGTAGTGCTAGCGTGCATGAGTTTAGTTCCACATTGAAAATTGAGAGGGAGCATGATCAACTTAAATACCTAGTCCAGGGTGCAGTAATAACCGGGTTAACCCTTTTACGCGAAGCGAGGACGAAAACGTAAGAGTTGCTACTATGAGGTGGGCCCGCACTATAGGCATACGGGCCTTGAGCCGTACTCTGTGTTGGGGTGTTACAAATTTCTACTATGGAAAAACGTTGGGCTAGTGCACAATAAATTGGGTAATGTATATATTACATTATTGATTATGATGATAAAAGGTTGGCTGGCAGTGCAAGTCTAATAAAAATTTGTAACTGCATTGTAGAAGAGGAAGGATCCTGCAGCACGGAGTTTTCTTTGGTTATAGCAGTGATTGTATTACAATCAAGCCTCAATCTATGTAGCTTGGGATCATGGAAGGAGAACGTTTTTATCACAAACATCATGAAAAACATCAGAGATATTTTTTAAATACAAATATGTCAAACAAAAGGGACATGTTCTACCAAGATCTACCCCTCAGAATTTATCCCAAGCCATGAAAATCTTATAAGAGTTAAGCCTTTTTTTGTAACATCATGCATACCGATCAGTCAGCAGAAGGCAAAAAAGTTAATAAATTCAATGCAACTTGAACCATTTATGTACTTGCTGCAACTCAATTGTCCTAGTCCAATCTCGTGAAATCTCTATTTCATTATGTACAATTACCACTTAGCAATTTTTCAATGAATAGGGACGTCAACTACATGCTACCACATCTTAAGCTCAGAGTGTTTCGAACATGTCAAAGCAATCAACTTTCTACTACAACTCTAGACCATCACGGCTCAAAACAAGGAGCAGACAATACCTCTGAAGGAGGAGGTGCAGGAACATGGAGGGAGACGATGGCAAGGTACTTCAGATCTGATGGCCAATACCTAGGTCTTCTCTTGAACCAGATCCAAAAGAAGCCACCTGCGCCCCAATCCTAGCCACCATCTCACAAGAACAATGATGCACTATAGCGGCGGCCCAAAAGGCATTGTAGTGGCGGATTTTCATCTCCGCTGCTACGCAAACGTCACTACAAACGGGGCACAGTAGCGGCGGGGGCTTCCATACTATGCCACTACAAATCAACTAAACAAACAAAAAAAAGACCGGGCCCATGGCAGGCCCTATTGCTCGCTGCCGGCGAGGTCCCTGTCGTCGCTGCCTCCAGATCCGCGCCACGCCGGTGCCATGCCGCACCATGTCGTCGAGGTCGAGGACCAGATCCACATCTCGCCAGAGTCCCGCTGCGCCACATAATTGAGGTCGAGGTTGATGACTAAATCTGAACGCTCGAGGAGTCGAGGTGGAGCCGTTGAAGTGGACTCATCCCCGACAACGTTGAGGGGGGAGAGAAGGGGACCGACCATGTCGTGGAGGGAGGAGGAGCCCGTCATAGTCGCGTCGTCTCGCTGAGAAATCGGGGAGGCCTAGATGTCGAGGAGGGAGAGGAGGGCCCGCTGTAAGATCAATGAACCTAGATCACGGTTCATAGGTTTTGGTGATTGATGTCGACAGTCATTAAGACTAACAAGGTTTGCTAGTGTGCAAGATGTTTAGTCTCATGGATCTAGTGATACACTATTAGAGTGTCAACGCCTCAAAGGTAGCAAGGAAGTAGTTGATAAAGAGGAGAAGTGAATATGAGGATTACTCTACGAGGTGACTACTACGCACATGAGTTTGTCATGTGTTTCTCCATGTATCTTATACCTTGACATACTCTTGATCATTATGTTAGTCTTGCTTTATATCCTATACTATGATAATCTTGTTTCTTATGTGATGGTGTTATTGTGCTAGATCCTTATTACATATCTTATGCACATTATATGATGATTCGATCGGGTTGTCTTTTATGACAACTAGATCATTATGACTAACATCTTTGGATGAAGCAAAGGTTTTCATTTGGTCACATGATCGGAGGAATGAGTTGAGCAACAACAATCTTCTATCTACATCCCGGTGATTGGTTGCCTCGATAATGGACGACGACAAGAATCAAGGATTTGATGGAGGTCGCGGTTGAGGAGATGGATCAAAGCTAAGGACATGCTAGATAAAAGCAAGTGTGGCTTGGTGTAGATGTAGGCTTGAGTCCATAGGAAAAACCGGACTATTAAGGGGGAATCGTAATATGCAAAGGAAAAGGAATTCTCATCCGTAGGGGCCGTCACAAACACAAGTATATTGTTCAAGTTTGCAGCCACACCAGAATTAATCTGCAAGGTTTGAGCATGCATGTGACATATCTTTGAAAAGATATTGAAGTCTATTTTCATATGCAACAAACGGTGCGACATTTTGACTTTTAAGCAAAGAGTTATGGTTAGTTTAGTGGATGCTGCCATCCAACCAAGTTCCTGCGCAAAAATTGAAAAGACTTTTGGATACTCCACTCAAGAAGCAAATCAAGAGTCAAGAAGACCTTTCATATGGTGGGTTAGCACTCAGATTAATTTCACAACTTTTCACATGCTATTCATGGTATAAATACTCATGTAATCCTCCAATGAAAAAGAGACTTTTGATTATGAATACATAGCCACCCTGTGTGTGTTCTCCTCCCATGGAGGAAATCTTTGGAAACCTCTAGTAGGGCATGAGTGTCTCACAATAATTGTTCTTTCGATTCCTGAGGGGATTGTAGAACACCGAACTTCGGTTCACCCCGTTCGTGCCTTCATGTCTATATGATATATAGAACACCCCAATCGAAGATGAGAGTTAGGAGTTATGACCAAAATACTGCGAGCTGTCTGGAAGAGACTGGACGGTCCGGTCCAACGGTCCGATCCCTATTATTTCTGAGCACTTTTGGAGTAACGACTAGTTTATGGATGGAGGCCTATAAATAGCCGGTTCCTTGGCCCTTTAGGATGCTTTTGGCCATTGTTATCAGTGGGGAAACATAGTGGAAGCCAAGAGGATGCAAGAGAAGCACATAGAGAAGTTTTAATTTGGAGAGAAATCTTGGTGCTTGAGAGAGAGGAGAAGCACATGGAGAAGATTTGGAGAAGGAAGCTTCGTGCTTGAGAGGGTTGAGAGCATCCATCCAACTCTGGTACTAGTGTGGTCGTAGGGAGGCGGTCTTGGTTTGTTACCGTTGGTCTATGGTAACGCCTAGACCGGTTAGATGTTGGTGTTGAGCTTGCCAAAAAGAGTGTGGAATCCGACACAAGTTTGTACACAGTCTTAGAGTTTCCCGTGCGAAAGAAGCATCACTAGTGAAGCGCCCTTGGCCCACATCACGTGTGGAGCTTTACCTTCGGAGGAGTACCCAGGAGTGCCCGGCGGGACGTGCCCGTGACTTCACTCAAGGAGTGGTGGATGGCCTTATGGAGGAGAGCATTGCTGGTGTGCGGCGGGGTGCAGCCCGTGACTTCACTTGAGGAGTGAAGCGTGCTCTTAGGGACATCACCGGCTTGAGGAGTGGAGTGTGCTCTAGAGGGGATCACCATCGAGCGGAGGGACGGGGTAGAGACTGCGGCGGGAGTGACCCAACGGAGACTAGGTGAAGGCGCCATCTTTCCGATACCACGGGAAAAATCGATGAACAATCTCTTACTCTTACTCTCTACTAATTGCACTTATTATATTGTTTATCATATATGCTTGTAGTAGATCTTGTGCTTATCATATGATTGCTTAGCGATTGTTTTCGTAAGCTTGCTTCTCGTTATCTCTAGTGATATGTGCTACGCTTGTTATTCATGTGTACTTACTGTTCATAGCTTTATGCTCTTGCTTGACACCACCTAGTGATCTTGTTATGCTTATGTTGTATCTATCTTGTTATTATGATCACTAGCTTGAGGTTCTCCATGTGTTACATATATGCATGCTAGTTTTCTTGTCTATCTATCATATATACTAGCACGTGTAGGACCTACTTGAACTTCCGTATGTGTTACCCATATGCATGCTAGATTGCTTGATCCTTTACCTTAAACACTAGCATGTGTAGAACTTGTTGAGAGCTTATTGTTATATGCTATGTTGTTCTTATATGCTCATGTATGCCTTGCTCCTAGCATGTACAAGTCCTAACATATGGTTATCTTTGCTTGATCACTATCACATAGTGCACATGTATGCTCTTGTTATGTATCCTTTACATGTGCAATTAGTTAGAATAGCTAAAAGTGCAACAAGTTTTAGTTCATTGTGTGCCAGATTCATCCCATCTCGGTCACACAATCCTAACACCCGCCGTCGTCGGTGAGGAGAGGGGGGGTGGGGGGGAGCCACAACAGGTTTTGCGTTGTCATGCTTGAAATTTAAATATTTAAAATTAACTCAATATTGTAAAAAAATGAGCTCGAACAAGAACCTTAATGCTTTTCACATAAGTGTGTACCAGCAAATATTTATCTAGCTAGGTTTCAAGGACCAATAGAGTATTTTGAAGAATTTTTCATGAACTGGAAGTGCCTCTAAAAATTCAGACAATGTTTATCAAGTTCCTGTCAATTTCTAGTTCAAACTTTGTAGCTCAGATGCACTCCGACCCAAAAGAATAGTTTCAGATCATGCTTTTTGTTCGGTTGACCAAAAATGTTTGCTAAGGAAGTGTTTCTTTTGATCCGTGGAAGAAGGCTGGTCGTCAATGGCTGGAAATACGTGGAAAAATCAAATGGACGCAGGACCCATTCATCAGTAACCCTGTCGGCCTTCTCCTTCGTGCTGGTTTGGCAAACAGTTCGTCGGCCACTGCAGTCCAATTTCGTCCGTCACTAAAGGCTCTCATTGTACTAGTTGCGGTGGTATTGTGCCACGTGGCCAAGAAAAAAAATGAAAATATAATCGGTATAAACGATGAATCATCCCAAAAGTATCTATGTCCTGATTCGAAAAAAAGAAAAAGAAAAAAAGAAAAGTAGCTAATGTTGTCGGCTCACACATTTATGGCACAATGCTAAAGTAGAGTTGTCAACGGGCATTTTGCCCGCGGATAGTGGCAAAGCATGCCCGTCCTTGCTGGCGAAACCACGTACCCGTGCCCGTTGCTCGCGCTGCGGGCAGCAAACACCGCCCGTGCCCGCTGCCAGCGGGCAACACATGCCCACGAGCATGCCCGTCAGGTGGCAGCGGCCGCGCAAAAGCGAGGGTCGGCGGCGGCTCAAAGTCCTCGACGATCGGTCTACCGTGGGAGGACGTCGACGACGCCTGCATCATCACAGGGAAGGTCGGCGTCAGGTGTCGTCGCGGAGGGCGGGGCGGGTGCCGGTGTCATCGCGGAGGGCGGCACCAGGTGCCGGCGTCTCCACGGAAGCCAAAAGAGCAGGGGAGGCATCGTGCCCACGGACAGAGACGTGCACCCGCATCCGTGCCCAATGGGCATTTTGCTGGCAGGCATGCGAGCAAAACGCGGCCGTTGTCATTCATATGCAAAAGAGCATGGTCACAAGTATCATTGTCGGCTCTACATATTGTGCAATGTTTAGGGGTGTGTTTGGTTGAGGGATGAAGCGGGGGACTGGATCGTCCCGTCCCATTTTTGCAAGCGTTTGTCTTGGGGATCAGAAGAGGAGGGACGTCCCAGTAGCAAACATTCGGCTGGGATGCGGGATGCCCTCGTCCCTCCAAATTGGCTGAACCGATCCGTCCCACGCCGTTCGACTCCTCCACACGTTCCTTTTTTCCCAGGCAGACCTGTGGCCTTGCAGGGCGCCGGAGCCCGCAACGACGGGCGGTAGTGCGGACGAGCGGCAGAAGTAGTGTGATGCAGCGGCGACGCAAGGGTGGGCTGCAGTAGGGGCGAGGCGTAGTGACGACGCAGCGCCGCGGCCTGGAGCTCAGGAGACATGGACGACGACACGAGCTTAGCAGACATGGACGTGGCAATGGCGAGTTTGGCGGACATGGACACGACGACGTGAGCTCGGCAGACATGGACGGCGACACGCGGCCGAGGAGGTCGTGCGTGCGGCAGCGCGACGTGCCGGGGCAGGTGCGCGCGCTGCGGAAGCGCGGCGTGCCGGGGCTCGCACCCACGGCGGCGGCGGCGCGCAGCGTGCGGGGACAGGCCGCGCGTGTTTTGGTGGCCGGTATGCGGCGACGCAGCGAGTGGGGATGGGCGTGCGCTGCGGTGGCGCGGCGTGCGGGGACGGGTGTGGGCAAGTGGTGGAACATTGGCGTGGGCGCGCGCCAGGTGTTTGACGAATTTCCGGAGTGAAGCAAGCTGAGGGTTGAGGAAGACGGCATCCATCCCAATTCGTCCTCGTTCCTCCTACCAAACAAAAAACAAGGACAGTTCCATACTTGTTTCATATCTTTCAATAAAACATAAAATAGGACGGCTCCATTATGAAAAACTGGAAAGGTTCCATCCTGTCACACTTGGTCCTAGAACCAAACACACCTTAGAAGTACTAATCATATTCCTCTTTATGCGTACCATTTCAGTCGGAATAGAGTTGTATGCGAATCTCCATGCAGATATTTTAATCTTGGGTGGGAGCTTAATCCCCGCAAACTTTTCCATGAGAGAGCCTCATTCTGCCAATTTGAGTGTTCTTGTTTCTCTTCTAACTTATGTTCGCTGTGTTTTCAGCTGAACCAGCATACGATAGGTAGAGTGAACCGCGAAAGGGCCTGAAGCTTAATGGTTAAAAAGCCTTAGTAACACCTTAGATCCTGGGTTCGACTCCTTATATGAGTGAATTTTCTACAATTTAACGGCATTATGCTTTCAACGATAGGCGACATGGCCATCGACAGCGAGACGCCAGTGGTGACTTCATCAATCTCGAGAATTTGCTAGCTCAGTCTTCGAAGATACCCATATGAGTAGGGTTTGCGTATGTGCGTTTATATATAGAGATGAGTATGCGTGCGCTGTGAGTGTCTGTGTTGTACCCTGTTATTAGAAAAAAAAAAATAGGCAGAGTGAACTGAAAAATTGGCGCTACTGTCGTAATGCCGTGCCCAATTCTCTTTGTGTTTTCAGGTTGTTGACGTGAGAAAAGTTGGGCCAGGCCGAATCCAGGAAAGAATAAGATTATATCTCCGATATATACGGTCCCATGCCACACGACACTCGTTTCACTAGGGCAGTCGACATAGACGCACACTGACCACGCCGTCCCCATCTCCCCACCGACGCCGCTGCGCACGGCCGATCAAGACCGGCTGCGTCCTTCGCCGTCCATGGCGTCTCCACTGCACAAGCCTTCCTCCTCGACGTCCCCTACTTTCTCCTTCCACGGGGAACCTCCGATCTAGTCATACACCTCGACGTCTCCATCCTTCTCCTTCCCCGCGGCTCCTCCTCCTCCTTCTCCGCCGCCGTACAACCAAGCCGGAGGTCCTCCGATATTCAGCCTTGTTTCTCCTGGATCGCCGTTTTTGCTCCCGCTTGGTCGACTTACTCCCCCGTCGCACCCATGTATGCTTCTTTCCCCTCTCCGCCGTCGACCTACTCTTTCCCCGTCATGCCGAGGTATCCCCCCAGCTCGCCGGTTTACTCCCCCACTTCGCGCGGTGCTGTGTGGTGGATGGAGCCGTACCACTCCCCGGATTACTACCCCTGGACCCCGCCAATGAATTCCCCCGGTTCGCCGAGTTACTCCCCTAGTCCCGGCTCGCAACTGTATTCCCCCTCTTCGCCGGGGGTTGTGTGGCGGGCAGGAGGAAGCTATTATTCTCCCACCATGCCGCTGGATGTGCCCTTGTCGCCGCCCCATCCATCCTACTCCCCGCCGCCCCCGACCTCACCGGCTGATTTCCGAGTAGTATGCAGACGGAGACGATTGGGAGGACTTCACTCCTCCGGCCTCACCGCCCGAGTACTGTTACTGTTGTTCGGGGCAGATTGAACACTGTTGCTACCCATCGACGATGCCCCTGCCGTGATTTGATCCGACGGTGCATGCCACACTACGAGAAACCCCTCCTTTGCTCTGTGTCAAAAACACTCGGCAAAGGTCAAACTACACTAAGCAAACAACAGACGGCAAACAGCTGTTTGCCGAGTGTTTTTCGTCGGACACTCGGCATAGAGTTCGTCGTGTGTCAAAAAACACTCGGCAAAGGTTAGCACTCGGCAAAATGTAAACCAAAAAAATAAAAAATAATAGAATTTTTTTATGGGGAGGCCCCCACCGGCCAGCCAGCCCGTCATCAAGTCGCAAGTCGCGTATTTTTCGCACGCTACGAGACCGGCTGGATTTAAACTGATAAGCACACGCATATGGATTACGTGGCACCAAGCTTTTGTGGCCCGATCTTCACGGTGGAACACATGGAAAACTTGATAACTATCGTTGCATGACCTGACACAGAGGTAGCGTACCACAAGATCTTACACCCGTGACGAACCACCGAGACAACCGCCCTTCCACGCATCGACAAGAACCAGCCCACACAATCATATCATATAGACATGAAGGCACGAAAGAGGTAAACCGAAGTTCGCTGTTCTACTATCCCTTCAGGAATCGAAAGAACAATTGTTGTAGACACTCATGCCCTACTAGAGGTTTCCAAAGATTTCCTCCCTGGGAGGAGAACACACACAAGGTGTCTATTTTTTCATCATCAAAAAGTCTCCTTTACATGTGAGGATTACATTGATATTTATACTATGGAAACAAGCCTTCTATCAGCTGCAAGTACCAGCAATAAAAAGGAGGTGAAATGGTAGCGTAGGTGGAGAAACTGAGAAGTCTTCTTTTAATCTCGCGCAGCCAAAAGACATTATGTGCACCTTCCATCAAAACGGCCATAACTCATAGCTCAGATGTCCAAAGGTCGCACGGTCAGTTGCACATGAAACTAGACTTCACGATCTTTCTGTGGAGATAGAATATGCATGCTGCAATGTAACATAGTGACGCTGGTTTTGCTGTAAACGTCACAAACAAAGCTGTCACTGTCCTTGGACAGATTGATGCTTGTCATGCTTCAATGTTCTCATCATAAACCCACGACCTCCCTCGCACGTAACCTACTCTACCAGTGCACCACACTCTCACATGCGTCTATACTCCATTTTGAATCCCCACATATTATGCGTAACCGAGTCTGAATTGCTAGTTTGAGGCCCTAAACGAATTCAAATTAAAAAGTTGTTAACTACAAAGTTTCATAGCTTTATGAGATCTACAAATTTCATTTTGGTAGTTTCTCCATCCGAGGTCTTTTACAAAATTTGAAATTCAAATTTGAGAAATTCAATCTTAGTTTTCGTTGACAAGATGATTTCAAATAAAAAAGTTGAGTTTCATAACTTATTGTGATCTACAACTCTCATTTTTGCTGTTTCTCCATATGAGGTAACTTTTCGTTAGCAAAATTATTTTAAATTAAAAAGTCATGAACTACAAAATTGTGTAACATCTGAGGATATACAACTTTTAGTTTGATCATTTGTTCATCCGACATAGTGGTAGTAACATTGTTTACAAATCTTATATATCTCTCTTATAGTTTCAGGGAGCTATATGATAGATGTAGATTTTGTGAACAATTTTACTATCACTTTGTTGAATCAAAAAATGGTCCAAATAAGAGTTGTATACCTTGAGAACTTATGCAACTTTGTCAACACCTTTTAATTTGAATTCGATTAGGGCTTCAAAATGTGGTTTGAATTTTGCTTTGCCGAGTGCCAAAGATAATACAATTGGCAAAGAGGTCTTTGTCGAGTGCCAAAAAAATACACTCGGCAAACACCCATCTATGTCGAGTTTTTTTTTTAATTTTGCACTCTGCAAATAGAGGTTTGCGCAGTGTATTTATTTGCCGAGTTCTTTTTGGCACTCGGCAAAGACGTTGTTTGTCGAGTGCCCGAAGAAACACACTCGGCAAATTCTCAGGCACTTGGCAGACATGAGTTTTCTGGTATCGATCATTTCCACAATCAAGGCGTGACAAGACTTCTTAGGACTTCTGCCGTGTGCTTGCTGTCTTATACTTCCTGTTCTGTCTGAGATGTATCGTTAAGCTTGTCTGACCTGATCACTAGGTTTTATGAATACTGTGTTGGATTTTTTCTTTCTTTTATTTATCGACTACAGTGTTATATTTTAATTTGCCTAATCAAGGCGTCTGTCCAAGTAGCTAGCAAGCATCCATGTGTTTCTCTCCAGTGAACAAAAGGTAGCAGAATTGAATGATAAGTGAAGCCAGACCATGTCTTGTGCGGCCAGCATGCCCTTACACATAGATCTGAGCATGGAAATGCATGATTTAGGAAATTGTTTTTCATTTTTCGCTCATTTTTACAACTCTGAATTCGTATCGGCCAGCTAGCTAGGAGATTGCATCCGCTTCTTAAGATGCCCTAGGCAAATTAATCAGTGGATGACTGACATAGGTCTGAACACACACACACACACACACACACACACACACACACACACACACACACACACAGACACAGTTTTTCATGTAACTGAGATAGGTTATTGTATGGATTCTGTTGTAATAGACAAATTAATAGTAGGCTGAATACCAGGCATAGATCTGCCCGCATCCTCAATTTCCATCTGCATTGTGTAGGATTAGTGTTTATTCATCTTTGATGACTAAATCAGTTGATGATAAACGAACTGATTTAGATGCTTCCGATGCACTTGCAATTATAGCCTGCAGTGATCTTACCCAACTGGTGGTTGCAGCTGAATCTTGGACCAACGTCCTTGCTTACTAATTACTACAATTCTGTTATGTTCTTATATTTTGTTTATCTAAATGTGCAATTCTACTCTAAATCCTGGTCATTTCTTGCCGCCCTACTCTTACCATCGGTGGTTTATAACCCATGCTCGATCGCCGGGTAGTTATCCGATGCCCAACTCCACCAGCATCCGGGACTTTATACTCTAAATTCCTACAACTTTACAAAACAAGCATTTGTGTTACAAGCACACTCAGTAACACAAATGCATGTGTTACTCTGAACTATGTTTGTAACACATTCTTACTTGTGTTACAGGAGTGTATTATAAGAGATATGTTTTGTAGTAGTGATAATCGAGTTTGTGGAGAGGAACAACAAAAAGATAGAGAGAAAGTACAATGAGATAATTACCTGAGCTTCTTCATCTTCATCATGTGCTATGTCACCCAGAATGGTATTTTCTTGAGGCGACTCAGCCACAGATGGTTCTTTTGCTGGAAGGCACATCAAGTTCAATTAAACTTTTTACAACATGAATATGGATATTTGATTGAATGAAATCAGGCACCGCTATTGTAAGTTGACGAGGATAGGCAAAATCACCTGAGGCGGCTTTTGGTCCTCCTCCTCATGAGACTCCTTTAGTAGCCGGTCCTGCTTCTGTTTCTCCCCTTCCATCTCCAAGAGCTTCTCTTGGACACCTACCTAAACTTCAAAGCAGCGGACCCGCCTTTGTGACCAGCGGTTCTTCCGTGTATAGGATTGCCGATATGTCCCCGAGGCCTAGCCTCCTGACTAAGGTTGGATCTGACTCAGAGGCAGGTGGCTCGCCACACATCCTACCTGTGCTCACAACCACTACTTCTCCCACCCAAATTGCTAGCAGCCTGGCCGCCGGATACCCAAAATTCCCACTCCAAAAACCACATATCTGGCTGCCGAGCTCAATCCCCAAACCCTAACAAGAGGAAGGCGATGGCGATTACCTTGAGCAGGGTGGCGGTGGTGCGGCTGACATCGCGGGCGTTGTAGCCCATCGCTCGGAAGTAGTTGATGGTAGTGTTGATGTGGTGGACGCCCTCCCTTGGCGCCATTCCTCGATCAGCTTCTTCATTGGCGGTCTGGTCGCCCTCTGCTCATTTCGCGCAGTCTCTGTTCTTGCTCGACTGCCACATGGTTGCATGTTTCATTCCCGAGCATACTTTATATGCAAGTTCCTACGAATTTCAATATGTAAAAGTAAGAAAATTAACAACATACATTAAAGGTTGAATTTGATAAGAAACTTCACTTACATGCTTGCAGAAACAAGCACACTTGTGTGTGTGAGCGCGCATGCATGGCAACAAACACACACACACACACACACACACACACACACACACACACACACACACACACACACACACACACACACACACACACACACACTTAACGGCATCAATCAATTCCTTGGTTGCTCTCTCTGGTCTAGCTATCTCATAACTCCAATGCACTTAACAAGGGCAATAAATTAATCAAAGAAAGTTTGCATCCTTTAGAGGACAGCGATGTCAAAGAAAGAAAATACATGGTTGCTGAATGATGAGACACCCGACATGCCGGAAATGAAACCATAACCGAGTTTGTTGAGCGGAACAACTAAAAGATGGTAAAGTGAGATATTTACCCGGCCTTCTTCTTCCACTTGATCTTGTGCTATGTCATCCTGAGTGGTATTTTCTAGAGGTACCTCATGCACAGCTGGTTCTTGTTGCTGGAAAACACATCAAGTTTTTAAACTTTTCACAAGATGCATATGGACATTCGATTGAATGAAACCGGGCACGAATAGTTTAAATTGATGAGGAAATGCAAAATCACCACTATTACAAATTGACGAGGAAAGGAAACAACTACCAGAGGTGGCTGTTGCTCCTCCTGGTGGTGGGACTCCCTCGGCTGCTCGTCCTCCTCCTGCTGTTTCTCTTTATCTTCCATCTTCAGGAGCATCTCTTGGGCGAGATTGTTGAAGGCATCCTCCAGGAAAGGCCATGCAGCAATGCCAATGCCATACTCCTGCAGCCATAAAAGAAAGCAGCATCAGTTGCAGATGATTGAAGGGACCCGTTTCCGTTTGCTTTGCTCGTCAGCAGTACAATAGACATGAACTAATATTCTAAAGATGACATGGTGAATCTTTTGTCAAAGAACGGTGAAAAGGATTGGTAGGCGAATCCTGAACTCTAGCTAGCAGTCCACGGGCACCGGCAGACGATGCATCAATCAAAAGGGACAATTCCTATTCCATTAGTTGTCATTTCCATTACTCTTTCATTCTGCAAATAAAGGACACAACCTACTTCAGGAAATTTCAGTCGAGATCTTAGATTTTGTCGTCATTTACTCCGCACCCAAAATCACATTCACTAAATTCATACATTTTGACAAAACAAGCATTTGTGTTACAAGCACACTTAGTAACACAAATGCATGCATTACTCTGAGATATGTTTGTAACACATTCTTACTTGTGTTACAAGCGTGTGTGTTACAAGAGATATGTTTTGTACGTAGTAGTGATAATCGAGTTTGTGGAGCGGAACAACAAAAAAGATAGAGAGAAAGTACAGTGAGATAGTTACCTGAGCTTCTTCCACTTCATCATGCATGTGATATGTCACCTTGAAAAGTATTTCCTGGAGGCGCCTCATCCGCAGCTGGTTCTTGTTGCTGGAAAACATATCAAGTTCATTTAAACTTTTCACAACATGGATATGGATATTTCATTGAATGAAATCGGGCACCACTGTCATAAATTGATGACGAAATGCAAAATCACCCTGCGGTGTCTGTTGCTCCTCCTCCTGATGCGACTCCCTCAGTTGCTGGTCCTGCGTCTGTTTCTCCACCTCCATTTCCAAGAGCTTCTCTACCAAACCATTAGTTTCGTAGGGAATGTTGGTGTTTCCCTAGAATTCCCGGGTCAGCTTCTAGGGATTAATACTTTCCCTAGGGCTGCCAATATTTTCCTAGGGAAAAAAAGAAACGGTAGGAGAACCGGGAATTCCAGTACTGTTGGACGGCATGAGTACTTCAGCTGCTTCTGTGCAGGAATGGCAATAGGGGACAGTGGTGTATTGGGGTCACCAGCAGAGTGCTTGGCCGAGCCATTTCCACTTCTCCGGAAGTAGAAAACTTTTCTTAGTAACTTTAAAGTTACATCGTGTGTTGGTTTATAATTTATTTCATATATTTGTATTGAAGTGTGTCGATATAATTTGCCCATCTGCTGAAACAGTAAATAATGATTGCACGCTGAGAATGGTTGGAACCAGCGATTACTAGAGTTTTTATCCCCTAGCAAAAACAAAACAAAAAAACTTGAATTTTTATCATATGCAGGATGCTAGAAAACATCGCACCGGAGGTGTTGTAGCCACTGCGGCTGTCTGTTCTTTTCTTTGAGCTGTTTCTCTATTTCCCTTCTGCGTGATTGATTGTCTAAGAATGCCCACACGCTGTCTTTTGTTCCTTCATTTCCCTGATCGACACTTCCTTCTCCCTTTATTACTTGGCATCTGATACGAATGGTTTGAGAATTATCACTCATTATTCACAGGCAATACATATATACGACAGCACTTGGCTTTCAAAAGAATCATTCAAGTCATTCAAGCAAAAAAAAAAAAAAAGTAAAAGAAGAACAAGTCAAGCATGCTATTTTACACATAAAATTTCCTGAATTTTATTATACGTATTACCACACTTTTGCCAAAAATTAAAATCAGTAACCGTCTATTTCTTGTTAAAAATATATGTAACACGTCTAAGGAAAATATAAGAAGCATTTCTAAGGTTTTATTTTACCAACAAACAAGTACAATATATTTAATTATAATGAAGGAGAGAAGAAATTGTTACACAATCGATGACAAAAATAAAGAGAGAAGTACACCATTTCTTCATGAAGGAAAATCAAAAACTATATTTTTCATCTATTTGTGGGAAAGTTCGCTTAGCCCAACTTGAATTGAAAACTTCCAGAAGACAATGTTATAGAACTAAATTTAAATGAAAAATATAAAACCACAGAAAAGATAACCTTGCATTAGCAGAAATATTAAATATGTACTGCAGTAGGCTCTTTGCCTCCACCATTGACCGTAATCGACTCCAACGACTTCGTCCGGAGAAGGATCACACTCTTTCCTCGGCTTCCGAGAGTGAGAAGCCATTATTGCAACAAGAGTATTTGAAGAGATTGTCACCATACTCTCAAGTGATGCTACCATGGCTTGTCTTGAATTTGGTGATAAGGTACTTGTCCTGGGAAAGAAAATTATAGATGAACATGTACTACAACTTAGGTGTAATAGTTGTAACCCATATACAATATGCAGATTACCAACATTCAAACAGATAAAATTCAAGGAAGGGATATATCAAGTATGAAATAAAAACTGAGATAGCAACTACTTAAAGTTTCCATTCTTCCCTCTTTGCAGACTAGATGCACCAGCCATTATGTCTTCTTGTTTAAAATGGCAAGCTCCTCACAAAGCGCAGCACGCCTTTAATGATATTTTTTTTTAATTTTTTGAACAACATAATAAATTAAATCTGTAGAAAAGGTATACATCCGCCAAGTGATTAAGAGTAACATCTAACAACAGATTTAGTTGACTTCTAGGGCCTCGAGTTTTCACACCAACGAATCGAGTCCAAATTCAAAATCGCTTGCCAAAAACCTAGTGCTTCCGATCTGCATAAAGACCCACATAGCACACAGAACATTCTCACACAATTACAAAGCCTCCGGTAGTACTTGTGCCCAAAACAAAGCTTTCTATGTCTCCCCATCAAAAGAGCCTCCACACTGTTGGCATAGTTTAAACTACCTGCTTTATTGTCAATTTATACATTATATTTGAGCATCAATGACATGATTACACGGAGAAATAACCCTATTTCTCGATATGTTGTGTGTTGTTGTGTATATGTTATATTACGTAGGAAATTGGACGTATTCTGGAGATTCTGGAGTCACAAGATACATTATGGAATAAAGAGCCGAGCATAAGGGAGTTGGGCCCACAAGATAGAGCAACTTAAGCTACATGCCGTTCGGTGTGACCAACATGCCAATCAGCCCACGCTTCGATGAAGCCCAATAAAGCCAGAACGTTGTTAACAACTAACATACACATCCCAAAGGAGAGAGGCGGTCGGACTTAGACCCTATATAAAGGATAGTAGACCTAAGAAGCTGTAACACCCCGCAGTTTAGTACCACATTGCCAGTTTAACAAGAGTTACTCTAGCTTATAAGACTTGTTGGTTCAAGACGTAGCACCTCCGGGTTAACCCTTTTGAGCGAAGCGAGGACGAAAGCCCAAGAGAGGTGCATGCGTGTCCTCCCCGTGGGTGGGCTGGGCTTTTAGCGATCTTTGAGCCGCAAGTGCTACAGAAGCAAAGGAGCTTTTGGATGGAACTTCTCATCAAGTTAGGCATTCATCATGTAATAGAAAGATCTATTTTAGGGTAGGAAGTCATGTCTCTCACCAGACGAGTTCTCTCGTGGTGCCTTGTGGAGTTATGGCTAGGTCTTCTTTGGTCCCACCATGATGTCAGAGTAGTTCTCTGTTCTCTCCAATAGCAAAGGGAATATTATGTAACTCTCAACACTCATTCTTTTATATGTATCTGGGTCTTTGCAATATGTGTTCTTTATTCTTATAACCCTAGCGAGGTTAGCATATTTGGATAGATGTATACATGACAGGTTGAGTCTATCTTTGCTAATCCATTGCATATGTATGGGAACAGTTGGACAAACGATAAGGAGGTCATATGTGACAGATGGGCGCCGAACACAGTACCGGTATAGCTGGAGTACATTCAATTACCACGCCCAAGAGAGAGCTGAGATAGTTGCTTAAGTGCCCCATATAGGAGAAGAGTCCCTTTTATCCTGCTCACAATTCTTTCTTTCATCCGCATTTCATTCAGTGCTCACTTCCAATCTTTAGTTTACAACTCTCTCTCTCTCTCTTAATAACCTTGTTAGTAGCATAACTTAGTTAAGGTTTCGTTTGTTCCTTGTGGATTCAATATAACCTTGCAATACTTTGAGAGAAAAGCTACATTTGACCCGTGCACTTGCGGCTAAATATTTTGGGTACATAAGACACACCAACACACACCTACCACACAAAGAAATGGCCGGTTGGACGTTGCTTCCCCAGGACATTGTTGTTCTCGTTGCTGACTTCTTGATCGCCGACAATGACGCGGACTGCTACATGCACTTCTGTGCCGTCTACAATGACTGACAGAAGTCCACCGTCGACCCCAACAAGGTGCACCCCCAGATGTTTCAACCTAAAACGTGGGCTGTCCTCAAGAAGTACAGCTATCTCAGTGGCCACTGTGTTGTCTCCATTGTGAATCTACACACTTGCCGTGTCCTATGTAAGAAGCCCCAATGCTCCTCAACTGTTATTTCTTCAATACAGTGGTGGTTTCTGCCTTGTTCTTGGGGAACAGTACAGAGCATACTATCATGCTTGGGCGATCAATCCATTCACAGGCTCCATGGTCTCTTTCACAGTGCCCATATTTGCAGAAATTGTTAAGCCAGTGGCTGTGACCACATCGCCCACCATGAGGCTCTTTGTTTCTAACCTGTGGACATTTTTAGGGTGGGCAAATCCGGACAGCCAAGGGTTTCAAGAGTATAGGGTTCCATACCCAAGCTAGTTTTCCAGCATGATGCAGGTCGCTGGTGACATCTATATTGCAGATCGATAAGGTTCCATTGTCTCCACGGCTAATGAAGAAGACACTCAACAAGGTCGTGCTAGTAAGGAGATTATTAGGTTGACCCCCACCATTCACGCTACACAGTCGAGTATGATCCTTATCACTGCCTCGTGGAATCTGCGAGGGAGCTACTTTTTGTAAGCAGGCGCAGTGGCGAAGATGGTCACTTCGTAGAAGTTTACAATGTGGATGCCACGAGGAAGATCCTTTAGCCAGTGAAGAACATCGACAGGCGTGCCATCTTTGTCAGCCGAGTCAGGTCCTTCTTCATCAACGTGTTTGCAATCATAGAAGCTGGATGCATCTACTTCGTGGACCCAACCATGGATAGCATCCGCAAGTATGGAGTCGTCGCTACCACTGTTCGCCTTACGGACCAAAGACAAGAAGACATCATGGACTGGTCAAGTATGGGGACTTTTCTGGCCCTCTCACTCTTGTTGAGGTCCGTGTAGGTTATTGCAGGTTCATCCTGACATTTGAACACGAATTTGTTAGCAGTAGCGAGAATTGTGTCACACCCAGTTTTAAGGACAAAACTGAATGCATAGCTATATGTGTGCCAGGATCAAATTCCAGACATTAGAGACAATAGTGAAATAAACAGTATAACCAGTGTCATTATTACATCGTCTCATCTTAGCATTATTACAATATCTGAATATAATGTCTCAAAGGACTAAATAAAACGACAGCGGAAGACACCCAAACACACAGGCAGTCGACTGGGAGACAGCACGCCTTGTATTCCTCATCAAAGTACTCCATGGCGCCTTCATCTTCTGAGCAGCATTTCAATGTAGAGAGGGGAATAGCAAGTGTGAGTACATATCGTACTCCGCAAGTATAGGAAAAGATGACATGCATAGCTTAAACAAAAGAAAGGCTAATACATGGTTCATAGCAAAGAGCAATTATAATTAAAACATTTATTAAAGCACCCATCTAAAAGTTACCATCAAAGAGGGACACTACAAGTTACCCACTTGTAGCCAACGGGTTACCCACCCAAAGCCACACTACAAGGTATCCCCTTGCAGCATCAAACTGGTTACCCACCAGAACCATCCATCTTTAATCATGTGAGGATCCATGCCGCTTCTAACCGTGAGCACGGCTGTCATAACAGTTTAACTTCTCTGCAGAGGTGCACAACTATACCCACAGGGTGGTGATTCCGTCACTATTCAGCGACTAAAATCTCCATGTTGCCATAATCACACTACCAAGGTGTGAAGCCAGGAGAACACCACATAGTCTTTCAAAGCGCTTCCCAGCCTGCCAACATCCTCGCTAAGGTTGCACTACTGCCAGTACCCCTGCAACAGTAGCCCCCTCTGGCGCCGTGGCTAGGAGTACCCCTCCATCACCTGAGTTGAGAAGTAACCCTTCCTCCCTCTTCCCTTTAACACCAGCAAAACTGGGAAGACAGCATAATACTTGACCAAGTCTACCATAATCAACCCTGTGCTTTGCGCTGTTGTCCTGGGTTGCCGCTCCACGAACCGATCCTTAGCTAACTTGAGCAAGACTAACACAAACCAAAGTCTCGTGCTAACCACACCATCATCAAACATACCACTTTCTCAAGTCATAGCATACCTAAAGTCCCGGTTGCTAAAAAGAATAAACCGGTCCATGATCATTATGTTCAAGTGAACCATTAGTCAAGATTATTAGTCAAATTATATTCCAACCCAGTTCAGCAAGCTAAGCATGACCTACCAATCCTTATACTATCATCTACCACAACCAAGCGACAAGGAAATAGTATGGAATAGGATATATGACACATAGGATTCAAATTAAACGCTATGCATGATGTTACACTAGAGGGAGAAAGAAATAGGTCCAGAATGGTCAAAGACATTTGCCTGTTCCCCCTGCTGCTGCTTGATCAAACTCTTGGTTCTGTAAGTTCTCAAACGGCTCATCTTCTAATAATGGTAACATGCAAAACACACATACACAAACAATAAGGAACAGTACACCAAACAGTATCAAAATGCTACAACTGTACCAAAAGCTAGAGCTCGTCCCTACGATCGCGTGAGCGCAAGAATCGCTTAAACGGAGTTAAGATCAAAAAGTTATAAGCATCTGAAGTTAGAGGGTTTAAACTGTAAGTTTATCATTTCGAGAATTCTTCTTATACTGGAAAAACTGAGTTATTGCGCAAGCATGACGTCGTGCTGATGCAGTAAAGAGTAAACGAATTAAATTAAATTGAGAAATCTCGTGGACTCAGTCCATGGCGCCGTGGACCGGACTGGGGACCTCGGTCCATGGGTCCACGGAGGACCACGCCGGCCGGAAACGGGCGGGGCACGGCAGCGCTTCGCCGGCAACTCGCCAGAACGGCGTCGCAATCCTCCAAAGCTCGTCGCGAGAGGCTGGGGAGCACGATCTGGCGACGGAAAACTCATCTAGGCGGTTTCGCGGGTGCGGGAAGGTCCGGAAGACGGCGGTCGACGGCGAGGTAGGGCGGCGGGTCATCGGCGACGTCGGGGAAGACTTCAGGGTATCGAGGCTTGTCGCGGCCAGGCGGAAGAGGAGCGGCGCGTCACGAGGAAGCTCGTCCGGGTGGCGGCGTCGTCCGGGGCGGCGGCGTCGAGTAGCTTCCTGATCTCGGCGGCGGCGACAATGACGGCGGCGGCTAGGGTTGATGCGAGGCGACGAATCGTGCAAAAAGGGGTCGCGGCAGGGGTCCACCTCCCTTTATAGTGCGGAGATCGAGGGTGGGTCCGACTCGGACGTCGAGGGCGGCGTGGCAGCGACGTACGGGCGGCGTCGGCGGTCGCGGGCCGAGGCGCGGCTGGCGGGGCCGGACGGGCTGCGCATAGGCTGGCGAGCGGATTGAGGCGGCCGCGGAGCGAACTGGGCCAAGAGAAAAGGAAAGGGAAGCCGGCCCAGGAAGAAAAAGAGAAAAGGAAGAAAAAGAAAAAGGTAACTGGGCCGCAGAGATTTGGTCCAAGACCGACGGTTTCCTTCTTTTCTATTTCTATTTCCTTTCTAGAGCCTAAATAAAAACGAAAACGATTTCTACTCGCATTTTAAATCCATTTGCCACACAATAAAATCCCTACTGCAGACTACTCCAGCATGAATGCAGCAAACAAATATTTTATAACTAAATTAATTTATTTAATTTAGAAAATAGTTCTTTTACCTAGGAAAAAAATGATAACACCCTAATTAAATTAAGGAAATTTTAAACTATTGCGAAAATGTGAAAATTAGGGTGTTACAAACCTACCCCCCTTAGGATGAATCTCGCCCTCGAGATTCGGACGGATCGGAGAAGAAATTTGGAAATTCTGACTTCAGATCATCTTCCCTCTCCCAGGTAGCTTCTTGTTGACACCGGAATTTGACCGCTTTTCCAGTAAATTCCAAGATGGTGAGATGTTCTCATGATGACGTGTCTCTGGAGGAGTTTGGACGGATTAAGAGTCCATGTGCAAGAAAGGAGGATGCCAAATTCTAGGAGATTTTCATTATATGGAATGATTAGCAAAGTGGCCAGAATATTATATTATTTGGTATGTTGAGTATGCGTTGATTACAAGGGTGCAAGAAGGAAGATACAAGAGGAGTCAAAGAAGATATGGCGTGGAAGATTAAAGAAAGGAATCATGAAGGGAGATTAGCACCTTGCCGGATTATTTTAATATTTCCATCGATGATGAAGACTCTAGTGCATACACGAAGAGATTGACGTGGGCATACGGAAGCTACTCACGTACAGCTTGCTGAATAAAGAATCATGTATTCTGTTTAGGAAGTAGCAAACCGACTTGTTTAGATTAGTATAATATCTCTGTACGTAGTCGGTTTAGCTTGGAGTCTTTTGCTTGTACATCAAGTCCGTGCAGCCGTATAAATATAAAGGGTCACGGCATCTTGTAATCTATCTCTCGATCAATATACAAACTCGGCGCATCGCCACCCTCTTCCGAGGTTCTTCTTGCCAACGAGACTTGGCACCTGACGCAGGGCTGACCTTCGGCGGAGGGGTAAGTCTAAGGTTCTGCGGCTCGGTAAGTGCGCTATGTTCTAGCAGTTTGACTTGTCCTGTTAGAACTGGCGTAACTGCTAGTTACCCGGTGACCTGGGTCGATATGATACTACTGTTACGAATATCGGCAACTTGGAATAGTCGACGTGTCCTATTCTGTTCGAGGTGGTTGACGTGTCCCACCACGTTCTCGTTGTTGATGCTAGTGCTGTAGTTATCGGTCGATCTGGTTATTCGAGTCACCGCTAAGGCGTTTAGCTGATTCGATCTGTCCCTAGCGATTGTAATAGCGCGGTTGACTTGTCCCGTGTGGCTTCTTTGGAGTTGACTTGTCCTTCAACGAAGCAGTTGCTAGGGGTTAGATCAGAGAGGTTAGGCACCTGGGATTGCTATGTCCGATTATATTCTGTACCTGCTGATTTGTGTGATACGGTTGACTTGTCCCGTATTACTTTATTCTCACTTAGTTGACGTGTCCTCGGTGAGGGAGAATCGGCAGAATACAAGTATGATTTTGTCATAGTGATTAAGCGGTTCGACCAGGGTGTTTAGCTGGTAGCTTATCACTTATTTTTTGGTTGTATCGGCCCAGCATCCTATTTCTATTAACTGCGGCCGATGCGACATCATTATGTATTTTTCGTTGTATCGGCTTGGCATTGTATTTCTATTAACCAGCCGATGCGACGTCACCTCATATCTTGTCAGCTGCGGGATCAAGCTGACTGGCACGCCTAGCACCTCAAGAAGCCATTGGACCTGTACAGGAGCTAAGCAGATCTCCCAGGCCACGTGTGTGCGGCGCATGAAGAAATCAGCTCCGACGGCAGACGGTGAATTTTTACGTCAACACGCTTTTTGGCACGCCCAGTGGGACACGTCTTCTATCATCTGGAGGTACCCTTATTTTACAATCACCTGATTAGAAGTCAGATTTATCATCAATTGCCGGCATAGCTTGGATTATTATATTGCTATAGCGCATCGGCTGGAGTATTAAGGCATCGGCGACTGATTAGATTATTATATTGCTAATGTCTATCGGCTGCTTGAGTATTTGTGTATCGGCAAGTGCATCGGCCGTTGGATTGTACTATTGCTATAGTGTATCGGCAGTTGAAAATTCAAGTGGTTGCAACTTCTTCATCGGCAAGTGTTGTTTTCTCTCCATCTGCAAGCATGTGTGTGGGCACTTGGATTATTATATTACTAATATATCGGCTTGTGGAGAATGGCTGTGTCCTGTGTGTCCATCGGCTGACATGAGATTCACTCTACCATCGACTGACCAGCAGAAGACCAAAAAAAACTCGACCTGCGGGGGGTATGACGGCCCCCGGGCATTTTTTAAGGAGAACGATCGTCTCACACAGATCGAGAAAACCCCCGAACCCTCCTCCGCACCATACACAGGGACTCAGCAGGCCGGTGAGAATCGGCGCGAGTACTTAACCTATGCTTTGGTCCAACGGAGGAGCGAGGGGATTTTTTTGTGCACTGCAGCGACCAGAGCCATATCGCAGGAAATAGTCGCTACAGTGCTGTGCCGCGGCGGAATCGAACCCGGGCCAGCAGCCACAGCGTCAACAGGAGCGAACGCTCCTGGAGCTGGTGGCGCTAGCCACTCGGGACCGCCCCGCGTTGGCGACTGACCAGCAGAAGACCAGAAAGAAACGAATTGCTAGCTTATCTGGTGTTGAAAAAATATTGATCCGATGGTTAGAAATTGCTATGGATCGGAGGTTATTGGGACATCAGCTTCCATGAGATTTTGTTATTCATGCCACCATCGGCTTGCATGGATGTTTAACATAAGGGATATACGAACAATAAGGAGACATCGGCATCGGCTCTTCGACATCTTCATTAGTTGGTATTTAAATAATATGTGTTTGAGCTGATGGCTGCCGGGAATTAGTGCATCGACTGGCATTTGGATTTTTATAGTACTAATCTATGAGCTAGTACATCGGCTGTTTGCGCATCGGCTGGCATTTATCCGTTCCATCGGCTGATGACGTAAAAGAAGTTTCTAGTTGATTGCTTTGCCGATCGGCCTTGCTCTTCAGAGTCACTTAGACTTGGAAGTATTATTTGTGATTCGGCATGCAAGTCCCACATGGTAGATCGGCAATGGCTAGAGAATCGGCAAGAGAATTGACTGCTGAAGGGATCTTCAATGGGTCATGAGAGTACAAGATTAAATCGGCTCGGGGGGCAGGAATCGACAGACACACATGATTGAACCATATCGGCAATGAGAATCGACAAGCATCGGCTGTTGGAAAAAATTGTGCACCGGCTGGATTCTTCATTAGCCACTATTAAAATAATATATCTTTGGAAGGGTTGGTGGTGAGCCTGAAGCAATCAAGATATGCCTTCCTCATTATTGTCCGTCACAGCCTTGTTGATCTGTTCATCACAATCTCTGTTGCCGATTTTCTCTCTTCCTTTGCTGATTTCCTTTGCCGATCTCTGTTGTCATCTCGTCCCGCTTCATCTGGAATCAAGCAGCTGATAGAAGGCAAGAACCACACGTGCCACTACGCAAGTGTCTTGGCTGTAGGTGTGCACTACGGCAGGCAAATCGGCAGGCATGTCATCCTCATGCTAGTCAAGTTCTACCAGGGTGTTTAGCTGGTAGCTTATCACTTATTTTTTGGTTGTATCGGCCCAGCATCCTATTTCTATTAACTGCGGCCGATGCGACATCATTATGTATTTTTCGTTGTATCTGCTCGGCATTGTATTTCTATTAACCAGCCGATGCGACGTCACCTCATATCTTGTCAGCTGCGGGATCAAGCTGACTGGCACGCCTAGCACCTCAAGAAGCCATTGGACCTGTACAGGAGCTAAGCAGATCTCCCAGGCCACGTGTGTGCGGCGCAAGAAAGAAATCAGCTCCGACGGTAGACGGTGAATTTTTACGTTAACACTTCTTCCTCTGAGTGATGGCTCCAATGCACTTTGCACATACGGTACCTCTTGTTTCTGGTCACCTTCTCTGATGTTTCCAAGATTTTGACTGGATACTCTTGATATGTGAGATCCTCGCTAGCATCCAAGGCTTCTAGTTGCTCCTCAGGAACTCACAGACACTTCTTCAGCTGAGAGACATGGAACAAATCGTGTACATCTGACAGCCTCGGTGGTAACTCCAACTGATATGCTACTTCACCTCTCCTTTCCACGATCTTAAAAGGACCAATGAACCTCGGTGACAGCTTGCTTCTGACCTTGAAACGGCGAAGTCCTCTCATAGGAGATACCTTCAAGTACACAAAGTCACCAACCTCAAAACTGAGATCGCTCCTTCTATGATCGGCATAGCTCTTCTGCCTGGATTGAGTGTTGGTGCTCATTATGACGACCTTTTAGCACCAAATTCTCTTAGTATATCGATGATCATCCATCATATTATATTGATTATTGCCACTAATCATGACGTTTTGCTTCTTTAGTTTCTTTTTGTGTTTTTGTGTCATTTTAGGTGAAATACGACATATAAAGCAAGGGGGGCGAATTATACATCAATGACGGGTCGAAGCTTCAGCCCGCAGCACCTCAAGCACTCCTTGGACGTCCATGAAGCCCAACACGTAAGGCCCAAACTCATTTGCTTGTTTTCCAAGTCCTCTAGAAGGCTCACCCAAAATATTCCCGGAATCTGGAGATTTTCGCAGAGTCCAGGACAACAACATCTTGTGACGAGGATTTGGAGTTCAAGACGACCTCAAATGCAAATCCGTTGAATATCAAAGTTGAAGATCTCATCGAGTGCTTTCCGGAACACATATGGATGATATTATTTGGACTCCGGAGCTAGGAAATATAGGGCCCGCAATAAGTACTACGCAGAGAAGTCTGAATCAGGACAGAATATCTTGCAACGCGTTTTTGGATATGAAGATGACGTTTCTTGAAGCTTGGTTGAACACCAAAGTTGTAGATCTTTTCATGCGCTACAAGATAGAGTCCTAGTTTGCTTCGTTTGGGGTCCGGACGATGGAGATATGGTTTTTGGAAGGCGGAGCTGTGAAAAGGGAAAATAGAGTCCCAGTTGGAACCGACCTAGATTTGTTTCCTTTTGTTAGATCTCGTGTATAGGCCGGTGAAGGACGCCTCCAGGCGCCTCCCTACTACATATGTAACCCAAGGGACGCCCTCTGGAGTACCTCATTGTCACATTATCAAAGTATTTCGAGTTGAGAGCCAAAACTTGCGGCGTTACGCCGCCGGTTTCACCATGTAGCCTAGTTGTCTAGATCTTCTCTAGTTGGTGAGTTGGAGGAGCTAGCTAGGGTTCTAAGAGGAGTCAACACTCGTGGTGAAGCTCTAATTTAGGCCCTAGTTAGTCTATGAATTCAAATAACCAAGGTTCAAGAGCCGGATGTTATCGTCGTCGCGGTATGTGATGAAGGTGATGTTCTATGCGTCTCAATTTGGTCGACCTACTTCCTGTTCATGCCTGCTTTCGATCTTGTTTCCCCTCTATGTCTTCCTTCTTGTTGCAATTTGCTATATTCATGTCGTGTCGACCGGCACAACCCTTGTGCCGATCGGCACCATCTTCATATGCAATAGTTGGTGCGTTGTTTATCTTGTCGGTGTTGTTTAGCTATTAGCGCTATTAGCCGCCGTCGTCAAAGGATCGCAGCAAAAACTTAATAGTGATGCAATGCTAATAGATCCTCACCGTAGTGCCTTTTCCTTTGCCTTATTAGCCGCCGCCGTGACAGGGTCGCAGCAAACAGCTTAGGTGCATAGGTGTGGGACTAGAGGAGATGATAGATTGATGTGCTTCATTGGACTATAGTAGTTTACCTTTTGCTATGAACTGCAACTTGTGCTATTAGTGTGTGCTTCATTCATATACGGCTAAGACTCGTTAGCATTGTTATTGGCTTTGGAACTCAACATTCTTTTCGTTGTTTCGTTCTTTGTACCGATCGGCATGGCTCCCTTGCCGATCGGCACAACAACAACTCACTCCGATTCTCTCGTGTTTCCTGTATATGCAATTGTGCTTAATGCTTAGGTTTAGTTTGCTGGGTTTAATAGTAGAATGCCTATTAGTTTGCATGCCGGTCCTTGGATTCGATAAACCTTGGAATACTCTTCTAAGGGAAAAGCTACCACAACTGACCCGTGCGCTTGCGGTCATAAAAGGTGCGCGTATCCCGCGCCAACATTGAGCAACCCTCAGATTCTCCCTAATGATCTGCACCTGTCGCTCGGCATCTCGGAGAATTTCTGGCCCAAAGACTTGGCTTTCACCGGTTTCATTCCAGAACAGTGGAGTTCTGCACTTCCGTCCATACAAAGCTTCAAACGGTGACATCTTCAAACTTTCCTGGTAACTGTTGTTGTAGGAGAACTCAGCATACGGAAGACTCTTATCCCAACTGCGGCCATACTTCAAAACACAGGCCCTCAACATGTCCTCCAATATCTGATTCACCATTTCCGTCTGCCCATCTGCCGGAGGATGATATGCTGAACTGAAGTTTAATCTTGTGTCCATAGACTCATGCAACTTTTCCCAAAATCTAGAAGTAAACTGCGTACCTCGATCTGACACAATCTTCTTAGGCGTACCGTGCAGACAAAATATCCGGGATATATACGACTCCGCAAGCTGGGGCCCGCTGTAGGTCGTCTTTACTGGAATGAAGTGAGCCACTTTAGTCAAACGATCCACAATGACCCTTATGGAATCATACCCTGCTTTAGTTCTAGGCAGACCCACTATGAAATCCATACCAATTTCTTCCCATTTCCATGCAGGCACTTTTAGGCTGTAGCAAACCAGCTGGCCTTTGGTGTTCTGCCTTGACTCTCTGACAAGTGTCACAAAGTGCAACATATTCAGCAACATCCCTCTTCATGCCGTACCACCAATACTGAGGCTTGAGGTCTTGGTACATCTTGGAACTACCTGGATGAATAGAGTAAGCCGAATCATGAGCCTCTCGCAGTATCAATTCCTTGATCTCCTTATCATCCGGCACACAGAGCCTCTTCTTGTACCAAATAATACCCTATTCATCCTCCAAGAATTCTGGTGCTTTGCCCTTCTTGATCTGTTACTTGATCTCTCGTATCTTCTCATTCTTCAGCTGACCTTTCTTGATATCCTGCTCCAGTGTGGAATCCACTTCCATGGCAACCACTTCAGTGTTAGATACTATCTAAGATTGAAATCCCGATCTGACCGTTTGAACAGAAAGCAGGGCATGCTGCTGGTGATCGAGTGGCGCCGCGCGACGGAAAGAGCACTGCCTTAGTGTTGGAGTATAAGTGAATTGCCCACCTTTCTCTATCAGCTTAGGCTTTTGGTTGAACTGGTTGGTGCATGCAACTCAACATGGTATCAGGGCCAGAGGTCTCGAGTTCGAATCCTGGCTGGCGCAATTTATTAAATAAATTGCAGCCCACTCTAATATTCCACGTTTGCGGCCTGAGGGAGCCTGCACGTAAGGTGAATTGCCCACCTTTCCCTATCAGCTTAGGTTTTAGGTGAACTGGTTGGTGCATGCAACTCAACATTTAGATAGCTTAACACCTCTGCTGCTTGGCGAGCCTGTAGATCCAAATATATACGACTGTAAAGAAATGTGCATAAGAATACACATTCTGCTACCTGCTGATGCACAGAATCCTGTGTGTCTGGTCCATTTGGAAACACAGGAATGACATGCTAGTGCAACTGATTATGCTTTCTTTTAACTTGGCGTGTGGATGATGGCTACAGGAGTACGGCATTGGCATTGCTGCGTGGCCTTTCCTGGAGGATGACTCCTACAGTCTCGTCCAAGAGACGCTCTTCAAGATGGAAGATGAGGAGGAACAGCAGCAGCAGGAGGAGGAGCAACAGCCGCCTCAGGTGATTTTGCCTTTCCTCATCAATTTATACTATTCGTCATTCAATCGAATATCCATATGCATCTTGCGAAAAGTTTAAAAATTTGATGTCTTTTCCAGCAACAAGAACCAGCTGTGAATGAGGGGACTCCACAGAATACCGCTCAGGGTGACATAGCACAAGATCAAGTGCAAGAAGAAGCCCAGGTAAATATCTCACTTTACTTTCTCTCTATCTTTTTTTTTTTGCTCTATTCAAAATAGTTGTATTTACTCATCAATTCAAGATTTATCTGCCATTTCATCTCAGAACATAGGCACCATCAATATAATTTAGTATACGTTTAAATTTGTCATCTCATCTCCTGACTGAATTTTTCTCAAATGGGTTGTCCTTTATTTGCAGGACGAACATGTAATGCCCATGGACTAATGGAACTGAAATCATCCTTGTGTATGACGA
This sequence comes from Eragrostis nindensis, assembly GCA_012490785.1. Classification (NCBI taxonomy): domain Eukaryota; kingdom Viridiplantae; phylum Streptophyta; class Magnoliopsida; order Poales; family Poaceae; genus Eragrostis; species Eragrostis nindensis. Next base: position 345,961 of record JAAXCT010000028.1, read on the forward strand.
AATTCCACTAGATTGTGAGCTTCCCGTGCCATATCCCGAACCTAATGGGGAAGAAAATGGGGGGAATTATCCCAGTCAAGGAGGAAGCTTCGATTGTAAGAGGGAGCAGACCTAGTAGACAGTGTGCAGAATAATATACTTAAAAGCACTGTTGTTCTTATCTTTAAGTACCATTGTTTTCTTGAATAAAGCACGAAGGAATGTGTGGCTTCTTGTAAAAATTTCAGCTTTTATTTTAGTAAAATATTTCTGTACTTTGAGATATCATATAGCCATGGATGCTGATGCTGCTGTTTCTAGTAGTTCTATGCTAGAAATGAGTGTGGCATTGCCTCACTTCTCTTGCTTTGACTATCTGTTGGATAACACCTGTTTGGCCCCTTGTTGACTGGCCCCTAGACATGTAGATTGCGTTCAATTACAGTAGTTTAGCTCTGACCTATCACAATGCAAGCCTTCACATTTGTCTGATTATATTAACAACAAGGTTGAGGGGCGTCGGATCTACCACAGAGATCATGTTTTTTTTTAAAAAAATATCCTCTTAACCCGAGGTCAAATCAGATACAAATAGAAGGCAGACAAGATTGTGTACACTATCAGAAGCCCATGCCACTATCTCAATTAACTGGAATTGTTCCTCAACAAAAAAGGAACTGGAACTGTAAAAAATAATATCGATGTTGTGAATATATCTTGCATTTATTAGATGCAATGTTGTGCAATTATAGTGCATGTCTAATCTAGTAGAAATTAAAAGGAAACCAAAATGCTTGTCAAGCTTTCAACAGAGTAAATAAGAATAAAACCAAAAAGCAATTTGATAGTTACAGTGGAAGGACATCTAGAGATTATATTTTGCACTTTTCATATGATGAAGTTGATACATGCGATTACTTTGATATAGAGTACCAGGGTGCCATATTAGTCCGTAGCAATATTTATATCTTGCAATTCGATCTATGATCGAAGCCGAATTCATCTCGTGCCATAGTAAGGAATGATTTCTTTGTTGTATCCAAAAAAGTTGTATTTACTCACCAATTCAATTTTTAGCCGCCATTTTCATCTCAGAACATATGCAACATGAATTTAGTAAAGGGTTGATATTTTGAAAAAAAAAAACATCTCATCTCCTGACTGAAATTTTCTCAAATGGGTTTGTGTCCTTTATTTGCAGAACAAACATGTAATGAGCATGGCAACTAATGGAACCGGTAGAATCATCCCCGTATATGATGAACTTACATTACATTATGAACTTCCAGTGCCATATCCGCAACTAATGGGGAAGAAAACGGGGGTGGGGGGGGGGGGGGGGGGGGGGGGTGGGTTTGCGAATCCATGTCAAGGAGAAAGCTTCGTTTCTAAGAGGGAGCAGCCCTAGTAGACAATGTGGCAGAATATTGTGCTTAATTAAAAGCTCTGTTGTTCTTATCTAATTAAGTGATGTATTATTCTTATTGCTTTACGTACTATTGATGCTTGAATAAAGCAAGACTCAGTGTGCTGCTTCTTGTAACAATTTTAACTTCTATTTTAGTAACATATTTCTGTACTTTGAGATATTATATAGGGATGGATGCTAGTGCTTTTAAAAGTTGCATCAGAAGAGAAGGCTGTTTCTAGTAGTTCTATATGCTAGAAACGACTGTGGCATATTGCCTCACTTCTCTTTCTTTGATTATCTATCGGATAACAAATGTTTGGTTCCTTTTTCGCTGACCGTAGACATAAGCTTGTTCGCTTGGCCTGCTGCTTATCAGCCGCTACAGTGTTCGCAGTTATTTCTTCTGCAGCCGTTACAGTAAGACGGCTTCACTTCAGCCAGCCGAACAGCCTGATAGCTTGCGTTCAATCATAATGGTTTAGCTATCACAATGCGAGCCTTCACATTTGTGTAATTATATTAGTATATATTACCAACAAGGTTGAGGAGATCGGATCTGCCTTGGACATCATGATTGTTTGAACGTTTTAAATCACATATAGATAGAAGGCAAACAAGATTATGTTCACTATTAGGAGCCCACGCCAATTCTCAATTTATTAGAATTGTAAAAAAAATTATGATCATCCATATGATGTGCAATTATCATGCATGTCTAAGCTAGCAGAAAAAGGCAGCCAAAATGCTTGTCAAGCTTTCAATAGAGTAAATAAGAATAAAACAAAAAAGCAGTTTGATACTTATAATGGAAGGAAATGAAAAGATTATATTCTGCACTTTTCAGATAATGAAGTTGATACATGCAATTTCTTCTTAATATAGTGAAGCGCAGTTCTCCTGCGTTTTCGAGAAAAAAAAGTTGATACATGCAATTACTTCGATATATAGTACCTTGGCGCCATATTAATAATCCATAGCAATATTTATATCTGCAGTAGTGTGATTATGATTGAAGCCGAGTTCGTCACGTGGCGGTAACGTACGCGAAGCCCAACAGAAAGAGATTCCTCAGTGATCCGTCTTTAGTACGTAACACTGAATTGAGGTCAAAACAGTGGCTCTCATTCATCTAAAAAACTGGTTATGGTTGAGACACTGAATTATGGTTGAAGCTACATCCCAGAGTTGATTGCTCAGTGCAATATTGATGTCACAAAGCACCATCAATATTTCCTAATTAATTTCTTCTTGAAAGTCCAGTTTCTATACGAATGAGTCATTTGCTACTCATTAGAGCACTTGAAGTATACCATAAATATGGTTTCATCATTATTAGGAGATAAACTCATAAGATCTTATTTCTTGAAGGTCGATAGAATGTACTTTCACCGTGAGGATATCTTATATTTTAAGTTTGTAAGTTTAATGAGAGCTGTAACACCGTAACAAATTGTGGTATGTAATTTAATTTTGACCTCAGTTCTTCTGTGGAGTATTTCTAGGAGTGAATCTATTTTCTATGTTATATCTCGGAGTCTAGAATTATCAACTCTTGTATTTTGCTTCTCATGATACCACTTGAATTGTGCCGTGATTATTTCTCAACACATTTTCAGAAACACGGTCTTATATATCTTTTTTTTTCTCAAACTCTGGGATGTAGCTTCAACCATAATTCAGTGTCTCAACCTTGCATTCAATAATCGTCACAGAATGCTAAATTTCTTGCAGTGTGTTTTTACATTTATGGTAGCCAGAAATTTATTGACTTATTATTAGAAAAATATTAAAAGAGATTTTGTTTTTGGAAAATTTTCTGTTGCCGGGACTTGTACAAAGGATGTTGCTTGTCAAACTACAAAAATCACATGATTTGTGTCATGTTTTGGTTCCATCAGATTTGACCATTCCGGCTGACATAGCATATGATGAAATGGAAGCAGATGAGGTAACTAATCTCACTCTACTTTAACTTTTTGCTGTTCCATTTCACAAACTTAATTGATTATAGTTTCATTTCCTGTATGTTAGGTGTCTCAACATGCAACCATGTGATATATTTCTTTCTTTGACCAGGTCATAGCCTCTTTTGAGGTCAAGACCGGGTACCCTTTTATTTTTGCATTATCTAAAAAAATGGTTTCTTTGACATGATTGTCCTATAAATTAGAGGATGCAAGGTTTCATAAGAGTATTCAAGGATTTTTTCAGAAATGGAATATGTTTTTTCTGTATTCAGAACTATTTATTTACTCATCAGTTGAAGATTTATCTGTCATTTCAACCTCATAACATAAGTTGACATTTTGGAAAATCATTTGATGTCCTAATTGAAAATTTCTTAAATGGGTTGTGCCCTTTTGCAGAACAAAGCTGTAAATGTTGAAGACCCTGTGTTCATTGAACCACCAGGTTATGAACTTCCAGCGCCAATTCCTACCACTATGGGAACTGGTGCCACAAGGCGCCCCTGTTATGGATGGATCAGTGAGACCAAAGATGTAAAATACACTCGGCAAACACCCATCTTTGCCGAGTGTTTTTTTTTTTTGGCACTCGGCAAAGAGCTCTTTGTTGAGTGTATTTATTTACCCGAAGAAATACGCTCGGAAAATTCTCAGGCACTCGGCAAACATGGGTTATCCGGTAGTGCCACATCGATCATTTCCACAATCGCCGGCGTGACAAGACCTCTGCCATGTGCTTGCTGTCTTATATTTCTTGTTCTGCCTGTGAGATGTATCGTTAAGCTTGTCTGACCTGATCACTAGGTTTTATGAATACTGTGTTGGATTTTTTCTTCTTTCTTTTATTTATCGACTACAGTGTTATATTTTAATTTGCTGAATCAAGGCGTCTGTCCAAGTAGCTAGCAAGCATCCATGTGTTTATCTCCAGTGAACAAAAGGTATCAGAATTGAATTATAAGTGAAGCCAGATCTTGTGCGGCCAGCATGCCCTTACACATCGATCTGAGCATGGAAATGCATGATTTAGGAAACTGTTTTTCATTTTTCGCTCATTTTCACCACTCTGAATTCGTATCGGCCAGCTAGCTAGGAGATTGCATCCGCTTCTTAAGATGCTCTAGGTAAATTAATCAGTGGATGACTGACATAGGTTTGAACACACACACACACACACACACACACACACACACACACACACACACACACACACACACAGTTTTTCGTGTAAGCGAGATAGGGTATTGTATTGATTCTGTTGTAACAGACAAAGTAATAGTAGGCTGAATACCAGGCATAGATCTTCCTGCATCCTCAATTTCCATCTGCGTTCATGTGGATTGTGCAGGATTAGTGTTTATTCATCTTTTATGACTAAATCAGTTGATGATAATACGAACTGATTTAGATGCTTCCGATGCACTTGCAATTATAGCCTGCAGTGATCTTACCCAACTGGTGGTTGCAGCTGAATCTTGGACGAACGTCCTTGCTTACTAATTACTACAATTCTGTTCTGTTCTTATATTTTGTTTATCTAAATGTGCAATTCTACTCTAAATCCTGGTCATTTCTTGACGCCCTACTCTTATCATTCGCTAGTTTATAACCCATGCTCGATCACCGGGTAGTTATCCCATGCCCAACTCCACCAGCATCCGGGTACTTTGTACTCTAAATTCCTACATTTTTACAAAACAAGCATTTGTGTTACAAGCAGACTCAGTAACACAAATGCATGTGTTACTCTGAACTATGTTTGTAACACATTCTTACATTAATGTATGTAAGAGATATGTTTTGTAGTAGTGATAATTGTGTTTGTGGAGAGGAACAACAAAAAGATAGAGAGAAAGAACAGTGAGATAATTACATGAGCTTCTTCATCTTCATCACGTGCTATGCCACCCAGAATGGTATTTTCTTGAGGCCAGCGTCTCAGACACATATGATTCTTTTTGCTGGAAGGCACATCAAGTTCATTTAAACTTTTTACAACATGAATACGGATATTTGATTGAATGAAATTGGGCACCACTATTATAAGCTGACGAGGATAGGCAAAATCACCTGAGGCGGCTATTGTCCTCCTTCTCCTGAAACTCCCTTAGTAGCTGGTCCTGCTTCTGTTTCTCCCCCTCCATCTCCGAGAGCTTCTCTTGGACACCTAGCTAAACTTCAACGCAGGAGACCTGCCTTTGTAACCAGCGGTTCTTCCGTGTATAGGATTGCCACTATATATGTACCCGAGGCCTAGCCTCCTAACTAAGGTTGGATCTGACTCAGCGGCAGGCGCCTCGCCGCACATCCTCCCCGCGCTCACAAGCACTACTTCTCCCACCCAAATTACTAGCAGCCCGGCCGCGGGATACCCAAAACCCCCAATCCAAAAACCGCATATCCGGTTGTCGAGCTCAACCCCCAAACCCTAACAAGAGGACGGCGATGGCGATTACCTTGAGCAGGGTGGCGACGGTGCGGCGGATGTCGCGGATGGTGTAGCCCATCGCTCGGAAGTAGTTGATGGTAGTGTTGATGTGGTGGTCGCCCTCCCTCGGCGCCATTCCTCGATCAGCTTCTTAATTGGTGGACCCGGTCGCCCTCCCCTCGTTTCACGCAGTCTCTGTTCTTGCTCGACTGCCACATGGTTGCATGTTTCATTCCAAGACATCGAGCATAATTTATATGCATGTTCCTAAGAATTTCAATATGTAAGAGTAAGAAAATTAACAACATATATTAAAGGTTGAATTTGATTAAGAAACTTCACTTACATGCTTGTTGCAGAAACAAGCACACTCGTGTGTGTGAGCGCGCAAGTGTGGCAACACACACACTCTCTCTCTCTCTCTCTCTCTCTCTCTCTCTCTCTTAACGGCATCAATTTCTGAAAATTCATTGGTTGCTGATCTCTTCGGTCTAGCTATCTCATCACACCAATACACTTAACAAGGGCAATGAATTAATTCATGTAAATTTTCATCCTTTATAGGACATCGATGTCAAAGAAAGCAAATATATGGTTGCTGAATGATGAGACACCCGACATGCCGGAAATGAAACCATAACAGATTTTGTCGAGTGGAACAACTAAAAGATAGAGAGAAAGTAAAGTGAGATATTTACCTGGGTTTTTTCTTCCACTTGATCTTGTGCTATGTCACCCTGAGTGGTATTTTCTGGAGGCGCCTCATCCACAGCTGGTTCTTGTGTTTGCTGGAAAACACATCAAAGTTTTTAAACTTTTCACAGATGCATAAGGATATTCGATTGAATGAAACCGGGCACGAATAGTATAAATTGATGAGGAAATGGTAAAATCACCTGAGGCAGCCGTTGCTCCTCCTCCTGGTGCCTCGGCAGCTCGTCCTCCTGCTGCTATTTCTCCTCATCTTCCATCTTCAAGAGCGTCCCTTGAACACGATTGTAGGAGGCATCCTCCAGGAAAGGCCACGCAGCAATGCCAATGCGGTGCTCCTGTAGCCATCATCCACACGCAAAATTAAAAGAAAGCAGAATCAATGGCAGATGATACAAGCTGACTGTTAGGAACAACATTGGTTGCTGAACACTAGTATATCATTCCTATGTTTCCAAAACACAGGATTTTGTGCATCAGCAGGTAGCAGAATATACTTACGACGCACAAAACAACTGACAGTCTTTACAGTCGTATATATTTGGATCTACAAGCTTGCCAAGCAGCAGGAGGCATTACGCGATCTAAGGCTGTGGTCTTTCCGTGTCGCAGCGTTACTCGATCATCAGCATCCCCTTTCATGTTCAAATGCATCCTGATCCACTGGCGCAGCCTCGCCGAGCGGAACATAGACTCACTCGTTATATTGATCCCTTGAATTCTTTACTGGAGCCTCACTCGCTGTTTTGGGTCCAGTGTTGAGGCTAAAGAAATACTAACAGTGGAATATTTTAGAATATAGCTCGGCAGCTCCCTGCTTTATGTTGAAAGCAAAACCATGTTCTCTGGAATCGGTCGCCCCAGCAGCATTTACGGTGTCTTACAAGGAAAAAAAAAGAAGCAAAGTTCAGAAGTAAAAAACAAGGTACAATCTCCAAACAGGTTTTTGAACCCCAAAATATAATGAACGGCCACTAGCTTAACGCAGGCACGTAGCTTCGTTCTGAATCAACAATGAAGGTGTGCTCGCCTGCTCGGCAGATCCGCCTCAGCCGGCCGCACATCCTCGCCACCTCTCCCACCCAAACTGGAGACCCAAAACCACGTCACCAGCTGCGGAGCTCAACTGAAGCCATCGCCGTACATGGAACCCTAGCTAACAATCAGAGGGAGACTGGATCGCTGGATCGATTACCTTGAGCAGCGCGGCGGACCTTGTGGACAGCGTAGCCCTTCTCTCGGAACTGGTCGATGGCAGCGTCGTTGCGGCGATCGCCTTTCCTCAGCGCCATTGCTTCCGATCGATGTTTAAGTACTACTAGAAACAATCTTTCCTTCAGATGCAATTTTTAAAAGCATCAGCATCTGTGCCTATATGATGTCTCAAAGTGGAGAAATATGTTACTAAAACAAAGCTAAATTGTTACAAGAAGCAGCACGTTGCTCCTGCTTTGTTCAAGAAAACAGTAGTACTTAACACTACAAGAAAACATGGATCTAGTCACCAAGTTTAGTGACCAAGGAAATTTTTTCTATATTGGTCACTAAAAGGTTGTTAATAGTGACTAAGTTTGAGATTTTTTATGGATATACGCTTTTAGTGACCAACGTTATATGTAGTTACCAAAGTTGTGTTGGTTGCTATATAGTTTTAGTGACTAACATATGCAATTATTGGTCACTATATACATATAGTGACAAGGTTTTAGCCACCAAAATGTGACCAAGCTTTGTTGGTGACAAGCTAGCTATAGTGACTAACAATAGACATATAGTGACCAAGTACCTTGGTGACTAATAATCATTTTTCTTGTAGTGTAAAGATAAGAACAATAGAGCTTTTGTGTACAATATTGTGCACACTGTCTACTAGGGGTGCTCCCTCTTACAATCAAAGCTTCCCCCTAGACTGGGATCACCCTACACCCCGCCTCCCCCCCCCAAAATTTTGTTCCCCATTAATTAGGTCCATTAGGTTCGGGGTATGGCACCGGAAGCTCATAATTTAGTGGAATTTCGTCATATACAGGGATGATTTCAGTTCCATTTGTTTCCATGGCCATTACACGTTCGTCCTGCAAATAAAGGACAACCCGTTTGAGAAAAATTCAGTCAGGAGATGAAGATGACTAAATTTAACCGTATACTAAATTTTATTGATGGTGCCTATGTCCTGAGATGAAAATGGCAGATAAATCTTGAATTGATGAGTACAACTATTTTGAATGGAGCAAAAAAAAAAAGATAGAGAGAAAGTAAAGCGAGATATTTACCTGGGCTTCTTCTTTCATTCGATCTTGTGCTATGTCACACCCTGAGCGGTATTTTGTGGAGGCGATTCACAGCAGGTTCTTGTTGCTGGAAAACACATCAAGTTTTTAAACTTTTCACAAGATGCATATGGACATTCGATTGAATGAATCCGGGCATGGATAGTATAAATTGATGTGGAAAGGCAAAATCACATGAGGCGCTGCTCCTCTTGGTGGGACTCCCTCGGCAGCTCGTCCTCCTCCTTCTGTTTCTCCTCATCTTCCATCTTCAAGAGCGTCTCTTGGACGAGATTGTAGGAGGCATCCTCCAGGAAGGGCCATGCAGCAATGCCAATGCCATACTCCTTTAGCCATCCTCCACACGCCGAATTAAAAGAAAGCAGAATCAATTGCAGATGATTAAAGGGACCCATTTGCTTTGCTCGCCAGTATTACACTACACACGAACTGATATTCTACTGCCGACATTAAAGGGACCCATTTGCTTTATATGCATGTTCCTACCAAATTCAATATATAAAAGTAAAAAAATTAACAACATACAATAAAGGTTGAACTTGATAAGAAACTTCACTTACATGCTTGCCCCACACACACACACAAACACATAGCTCCGCCGCTGCCGGGCTGCCTCGCCCAGAGGCAGACCAATGTAACGTCCCGCTCCTCGAGCCGAGTCCGCCTACACCTGGCAGCTCTCTAGGATCTCAAGACTGTCCTCACAAACCAACACAAGTATTTTCTCCGCACTTTGTCCTCACTCGTACGCACCGGGAACACTTCCTGGTCGGTCACCCATCCCAAAATTGCTCCAGGCCAAGCACGCTTAACCTCAGAGTTCTTTCGAGATGAGCTTCCGGAAAAGAAGTTGCAACTTGTTGGTACGAGTATTCTATCAATCCTATTAAGCCCTGGGCCAGGATGTCACATACTCACCCCGTTAGAAGACCGACATCCTCGTCGGCCAACCCCAGTCCAGGAACGTCCTCTCTTGCTCACGTCCGTGTGTCCAGTGCTAGCGCATGTGCCATGCTATGTGACCACTCCAGGCCCACACCAGCCATGCGACCCAAGCCTGCGCAACTGCGCCCACACGCGCCTGTGAAACCGCGAGAGTCGGCTCTAATACCACTGTAACGTTCCGCTCCCCGAGCCGGGCCCGGCTACACCTGGCAGCTCTCTAGGATCTCAGACTACCCTCACAAACCAACACAAGTCTTTTCTCCGCACTTTGTCCTCACTCGTGCGCACCCGGGAACACTTCCTGATCGGTCATCCATCCCAAAATTGCTCCAGGCCAAGCACGCTTAACCTCAGAGTTCTTTCTTTCGAGATAAGCTTCCGGAAAAGAAGTTACACCTTGTTAGTATGAGTATTCTATCAATCCTATTAAGCCCTGTGCCAGGATGTCACAACAAACAGGGCCAGGGGTTGGCTGGCTCGTGCGTGGCAACGGCTGTGGTAGGGCGCAAGCGTCGACGCAGCGGTGGGATGAAATCATGAAATCAGCCATGGCTGGTGGCTTTTTTATTTCTTTTACGATTTAAACTATTCTAAACATTTCCTTGCATTTAAAAAATTGCTTATTTTACTTAAAAATGTGTTTGGATTTATAAAAAATATAGAACTTAATGACAAAAATTCATAGCAGTGATGATTTACCACTATAATAAAATTGTGACGCTCTTGGTTCGGCTCACATGGCATTCCTCACATTAAATCTACGGCTGGTTTTTATGACGCATATCTAATTTTCGTCACCAAACTCATTAGACCATATGAATGGTCATAAAACAGAGAGCCCTAGTGACGTTTTCATCGCTCCATAATCGTCACAGAAGGCCAAATTTCTTGTAATGTATTGTTACAAGTCTAGCCAGAAATTTATTGACTTTCCAAAAATACTAAAAGAGATTTAGTTTTTGAAAATTTTCCGTTGCCGGGACTGAACAAACGATGTTGCTTGTCAAACTACAAAAATCACATGATTTTGTGTCATGTTTTGGTTCCATCAGATTTGCACCATAGGAATGCGTTGGAAATCTCGGGCACTGGGCTTTGTTGTTCTCGGTGAGAGCATCATGCCCCATGTCCTCTGTGGTCGAGCAGATGTATCAGTTCAGGCATAAGCTCCTTTGGTTCTCTTGCGTGACTGCTCGCCAAATAGATTTTCAGCAAGAATGGCCTGCAAGACAGCTGTTTATCGAGTTGATCGGCACCAAGAAGAATGTTAGATAATTAGACGTGGAAGCGATTCTTCAAAAACACAAACGCCAAATCACATGATCACAGAAAAGAGAACGAACCGAGACAAGATGTTTTTTAATGAGGTTCAGCGATGTGCCTACATCCTCGAGGCATGACTACAGGCGCTCCTCCCTATCATAACCTTAGTAATACCAGCATCTAAGAGTACATGGCTTGGCTGCCTCTAGGGCACGCCGCCCTAGCCACCGTCACCCCTTGCCTACTACATCTGTTGTCGTTGCGGTAGCAACGGTGCTGCCTTCATATGTATGGGCCCGAGAATACAAGTCTAACAGAAACTCTATCCCTAACACCGAATACAACTCAAATCCTAATTGCAACCGACTTTCGTACACATATTCCACACAAATATAACAAACTTCACCTTGACGAATATGCATGGCGAACCTCCGTGTACGCAGACTTGAGTTGTCTTCTCCACTGCTCACTTTGAACAGTCCGGCAAGGCCGTCTCGCCGCCAGGACTAAACACCGCAATACCTGCAGCTCCATCCTCCATGATTCCACCTTTTAGCTTATAGCGATGAATATCCGACCTCTCGCCTATCATCACAGTCTTGCCATTCTGCATCACCCTCAAGGTCTTTCTATCTAGCGCCGTCTGATACAACCAACCTTTCTCATGCAGAACCCCAAGCGAGATAAGATTCCTCCTCAGTTCCGGAACATGACACACACCCTTGAGTAGCACCTCCTGACCATCATACATTGTAAGCTTGATGTTGCCAACTCCCATGATACGATGTACTGTATCATCTCCCAACTAAGCAAAACCAAAATCGCCCTCAACATATGAAGAGAACCACTCCTTCCGAGATGTAGCATGATAAGAACTCGCAGAATCCAGCAACCACGCTTCTCCACAAGACTTCTCACTCGATAAAATAAGAACATCACCATCGCTATCCGATTCATCCTTCCTGGAAACCACAATATTTGCCACGTCCTTCTTCTTCTTCAGCTCGGACAATCCCTCCTGACATGTCCCTACTCCTTGCACTTATAGCACTGCGGCCTATTATTCTTCTTCTTCTCAGCCTCCCTTCCTCGATCACTCCTGACCAGAAAAGCATCTCCAGCAACAGTAGCATCACTAGAATTGTTCTTCCTCCTCTGATCCTAAGCAAGCAACTCCGTAGTGATATCAACCACCTTCCGCTCGCTTTTGCCATATGTCAGTGTAGTAACCAAATGCTCATAAGAACTAGGCAACGAACAAAGAAGTATAATTGCCTTGTCCTCATCATCAAGCTTCACATCCACCTTCACAAGGTCAGTCACAACTTGATTAAAGACATTGATGTGCTCAGCAATATCTAACCCCTCCTGCATCTTCAGCCCATATAACTTTTGCTTCAAATACAGCTTCTGAATTAGCGTCTTGGACATGAACTGATTGCCCAATTTTTCCCAAATTTCCTTCGGTGACGTCTCATCTATGACATGGTACAAGATCTAATCAGAGATACACAGTCTAATAGTCGCTGCCGCTTGCTCCTGCATCTCATCCCACTTCTCATCATCTATCTTGGCCGGCTTTGTCCCCTTGAGTGCCTTCAGGATCCCTTGCTGCGCTAACAAATCCTTCACTCTTGTTTGCCAAAGCCCGAAATTACCAGTACCATCAAACTTTGTCACCTCAAATTTGGACGACATCGACGCCATCCGCCTGTTACCACGGATCGCCAAAAGAAACCGCCGCACTTGCACACCGCTCGGCGAAGATGCGTGCCTCCTGCACGCCCACGACCACACAAGCAAGTACCCGAATACAATGCCGCGTACTCCTGCGTCTCGCCTAGACGCGCTGCCGCGTACGCATGCCGCCGAGCCGCGCGCGCCTCCCTACGCACATGTCTTCTCCTGCCTCACGTACGCCTCGCCGTACACACTGTCGTGCAACACGACGATGCCGACCGCTTCGATCGCCGCCCGCTGTTCGCCGTCAACCGCCGCAAGCTTTGGTTCACGAACAGCCGATTGCATTGTACAATCCCGTGGACTTCCCTCTTGTGTTTTTATCTGGAGTCAAACCGAGCGACGCGCCGAGTCCAATTGAACACGGACTCACTCGCGCACGACATCATCGAGCCTTGACTTGCCATACGAAACGGAGTCCCACCGAGGCAAATTACCGTGCCAAAGGAAACAAATCCCAAACCTGCATGCATACGAGATTAATTCCTTAATCAAACACATGCGGGCCATACCTTGTCTCCCATGGATCAAACACCCACGCATGCATGCATCCAGATTTCCATCGCATGCACACGTACACGCCTCCAACTCCAACTTCGCACACGACTCCACGTCACGGCACGTATGCTCCACAGACTCCTGGTTCTCGCACGGTCGCACGGCATCGCACCACGTGCCCTAGGCAATCTGTGCAGCCCGCCGCCACCAGCTCGCCGAGTCCAGCATGCGCACCACGCGCCAACGCCGCCATCGCGCAACACCAGAAACAAAACTGCTCCATCAACACACCAAGTCCACCATGACTAACGTCATCGCCGTCGCAGCTCCACTTTGAGCACACAACAGCCGCTCCGATCATGATCGACAGCCCGTCAACATGATCACGAGTCCAAGACGCCGCCATCATCCGCGTCGTCTTCGGCCGCACCGTCGAACATGGCCACCACGATCGACCCCTATCGAACAGCAGCCTCCAGCCGCCATCAACCCGATCTCCACGTCTGGACGGATCCCCGTTGATGCAGCTCATCGGACGGTTCGAGCCGCCATGCTCGAAGTGTCCAACTCCACCGACCGAGTCGTCGATCGCCGTCATGCTCCACCTTGCGCCATGTCTCGGACATCTCGTGCAAGCTTTGCGCGGTGTGGAACATCTTCGTCATACCTCCCGTGATCTTCTCCCGTGAATCTGGCTCTTGATACCACTTGTTAGATAATTAGACGCGGAAGCGATTCTTCAAGAACACAAACACCAAATCACAAGATCACAGAAAAGAGAACGACACCGAGACACGATGTTTTTTTAACGAGGTTCAGCGATGTGCCTACATCCTCGTGGCATGACTACGGGCGCTCCTCCCCATCATAACCGTAGTAATACCAGCATCCAGGAGTACATGGCTTGGCTGCCTCTAGGGCACGCCGCCCTAGCCACCGTCAACCCTTGCCTACTACATCTGTTGTCGTTGCGGTTGCAACGGTGCTGCCCTCATATTTATGGGCCCGGTACAAGTCCAACAGAAACTCTATCCCTAACACCTAATACAACTCAAGTCCTAACTGCAACCGACTTTCGTACACATATTCGACACGAACGATGTTGCTTGTCAAACTACAAAATCACGATTTGTGTCATGTTTTGGTTCCATCAGATTTGCACCATAGGAATGCGTTGGAAATCTCGGGCACTGGGCTTTGTTGTTCTCGGTGAGAGCATCATGCCCCATGTCCTCTGTGGTCGAGCAGATGTATCAGTTCAGGCATAAGCTCCTTTGGTTCTCTTGCGTGTGCATAACGGCTAGAGGTGTATGGCAACGGCACTGCTGCATGGCCCTTCCTGGAGGATGGCTCCTACAACGCCAGCTGCTGCTGATGGACTCCCACTACCAGGAGGAGGAGGAGCATGGTGCCTGATTTCATTCAGTTGAGTATCCATACCATATGCATGTTGTGAAAATTTTAAATGAGCTTGATTTGTTTTCTAGCAACTAGAACCAGCTGCGGACGTTGCGCCTCTAGAGAGATCATTCCGCATGACATAGTCACATAGCATATGAGGAAGTGGAAGAAGATGAGGTAACTGGTCTCACTCTACTTTTTGGCTTTCCTCATCAATTTATATAATAGTGATACCCGATTTCATTCAATCGAGTATCTATATCCATAGTTTTTTTAAAAAAACTATTTATATCCATATGTTTGTTGTGAAAATTGGGCTTGATGTGTTTTCCACCAACTAGAACCAGCTGTGGTTGAGGCGCCTCTAGATATCATTCCGGGTGACATAGCATATGGTGAAGTGGAAGAAGATGAGGTATAACTGGTCTCACTCTATTTTCTCTTTATCTTTTTGTTGTTCCATTTCACAAACTCGATTATAGTTTCATCAGTTCCGGCATGTCAAATATCTCATCATTCAGCAACCATGTGCTGTATTTGCTTTCTCTGGCATCAGTATCCTATATAAAAGGACGAAAATTTTCATTGTTTAGTTGCTCTTGTTGAGTGTATTGGTGAAAGAAGAGATTACCGAAGGATTTTTCAGAAATTGCTTTATGACGGTTTCTCTTTGATCTATGACAAATTACGAACGTCATTGATCACTAAGTTTCTTTTAGTGTATGGATGGATCAGTGAGACCAAAGATGAGGACGGAAATGAGGGTCCAGGAGAGGAGGAGGTTTTGTTGGTAAGAGGAAGCAACACAAGTAGGCAGTGTGCAACTCTATCAACTGGTAATGTTTCTGATCTATAATCACTCTAACTTTGTTACAATGAATTGGTCATACCATGGGAGCAACCACGCTAATATAAATTTCTAGAACACTGCAAAGCAATGGATAATTATTAAAAGATCAACATTAATGTGTAATCAATGAACTTCATCAACAAGATAATAACACAAAGTCCCAAGTAGCTAGAGGAATAGTTCATATTTGAACCACTACTCAGAAACATGCTTTAAAATCTCCAGCTAAGCCATTTGGCGGCAGCATTCGGAAACAATGCTATAGCGTGACATAGCTGGCTATAGCGGGATTTAGCAGCAAAAATGACTTAGCGGCGATCCTTTCTAGCAACTATAGCCTACAGCGGCTGCTATAGCCGAAGATTTGAATCCTTGCTCACAAACAAGGTAGATGGAAGCACTCAGTTTCATTGTTACCTGATTAAGGAATGATGTTTTTATGTTGTCATTCCATATTTTATCACTTAATTTTCATAAAGAAATTGTTTCTACTTTTCTTTGTTGTACATCAGATCACATGTGTCATCTCCGACAAATTGGTGCATTCTGAACAACTCAAACATGTGTGACATCCTGGCCCAGGGCTTAATAGGATTAATAAGAATACTCATATCAACAAGTTGTAACTTCTTTTCCGGAAGCTCATCTCAAAAGAACTCCGAGGTTAAGCGTGCTTGGCCTGGAGCAATTTCGGAATGGGTGACCGACCGGGAAGTTGTTCCCGGGTGCGCACGAGTGAGGACAAAGCGCGCAGAAAAGACTTGTGTTAGTCTTTGAGGCAGTCTTGATATCCTAGAGAGCTGCCAGGTGTGAGCGGGCCTGGCCTCGGGGAGGCGGGACGTTACAGTGGTATCAGAGCCGACTCTCACGGTTACACGGGCGCGTGTGGGCGCAGTTGTGCAGGCATGGGGCGCATGCCTGGTGTGGGCCCAGAGTGGTCACACAGCATGGCACATGCGCTAGCACTGGACACACGGACGTGGCTAAGAGAGGACGTTCCTTGACTGGGGTTGACCGACGAGGACGTCGGTCTTCTAAGAGGGTGAGTATGTGACATCCTGGCCCAGAGCTTAATAGGATTGATAAGAATACTCATATCAACAAGTTGTAACTTTTTTTCTGGAAGCTCATCTCAAAAGAACTCCGAGGTTAAGCGTGCTTGGGCTGGAGCAATTTCGGAATGGGTGACCGACCAGGAAGTTGTTCCCGGGTGCGCACGAGTGAGGACAAAGCGCGCAGAAAAGACTTGTGTTGGTCTTTGAGGCAGTCTTGATATCCTAAAGAGCTGTCAGGTGTGAGCGGGCCCGGCCTCGGGGAGGCTGGACGTTACAACATGTAAACAATTTTATTTAAAACTCAAACAGTGTCACTGAAACTATCTTTTAAGCATCAATATCTTATTCAATCCTTAATCACCATTCGTTTATTTTGTGATAGATCGCTGATACCATGCTGCAATGCCCAACTAGGATGCTTATTACTGGGTTCTGGGGCATGAAGAATTGACATGAAGAAGTATTGTACTTCAAAGCTGTTCTTTGTTTTATGTACTGTTGTTGTTTGCTAGTGATGTACTGTTTTCGTTTGCTTTAAGTATTGTTGCTTGCTTCAATAAAGAAGGGAGACGATGAGCTGCTTCTTGTAACAATCGTCGCTTCTATTTTGGATTTCGAGATATTATTACTATAGGTATGAAGAAACAAGAAGTACAAGGCTACATTCCTCCACAAGTACCTTTTTTTTTTTTATCAAACACAAGTACGGTTAATTAGGAACCATCTCTCTAGAAATTAAGAAAAGCAACAACCCACACCACCCCATACCCTAACCAGTTAGAAAAGTGAAAATTATTCTGGGGTGCAGCCTCCAATAGTCCCAACCTGTGCAGGATCATGGCTCATATATTTGCCCGCTGAAAACAAATGAGACCAAGATGTGCTTTTTTTAAGGGCAAAATAGCAGGTGCTCTGCCTTTTCATTAAGCAAGATAGAAGCGGTCAGTCTCAAGGGAAAAAACATTAAAAAAAAACAGGCAGATCAGATCAGGCATCACCTTCTGACCCAATACAGATAAAAAGATAGAAAACACTGCATCAGAACTAGAAATGGAGGCCAACAGGCTGGCCGGAAACACACCAAGATGTGCTTAACATATGTATGGGTTTGGGTGTTGATGCTTTTAATATGTGCAACAGTATGAATAGGTTCTAGTTCTCTTTAGGCAAAAAGAAGAAAACAGAAACAGATGTTCCGTCTCACAAAATAAAATTCCGTTGCCGGGACTCGAACCCGGGTCTCTCGGGTGAGAGCCGAGTATCCTAACCAGCTAGACTACAACGGATGTTGCTTACTGCATTGTACTGATGCCTTTTGTCTAAAGTCCTTACGGTTTGGTTCCATCAGCAAATTCGCAGTTGTCGTGGGACAACAATGGGGCGCCATGCCCTCTGTTGCGTGGCCTGCAAACAGACAGGGGAAACAACAATGGAGTAAGTTTAACAGCTTAGACTACCACATCAGAAGTTCTGCCTGGTTTTTTGCTGCAGCCAGATACCTCCAGAGCTTTGCTAGCCGTGTAGTGAGGAGGCTCAGGGCTTTCTCTGTCATACTGTGTTTGGGTAGTTTTAATTTTATTTGGCCCGATGTTATAAGTGTTTCAATGGAAGGACTTGGCGTTGTATTATTTTTTTCGTCTACTATAATGAAATGCATGTAGTCACTGGCACCCTCAAGGAAAAATAAAGAAAACAATGGATGGTGTCTGCAAATAAATCATGAAAAACTATTTAAACAATAGTTCGTCTTGTTGAATGAGTTATGAACAACATGCTGGCATATACATGCTTGCTGAAATTTCGGAGACACTTAGCTCGTGGGCTTCTGAGGAGTCCGTCGATTTTCACACTTGGTCAACAATCAGTTCTACACAAAAGAAAGGTCGCATAATATAAGGGGAACATGTTTCTGTATTACATCACAATACTCCTAACAAAAACCACACTGACGTCATTTGAACACACGTCTCTAGTACCAACAAACAAAAGAAAAGGGGAAAACAAGCGCCAGTCAGACACAAAATATTCAACTCAGTCTGTCTTCATGCACATTTATAGCATGACAGCACTAGAAAGACATTACAAGTGGCCTTCCTTTGGCAGATTTCTTTATGTAGAACAACTATTGACATCGCCGTCAATGAAGGCTGAAAACATTAAGCATTGTATGCTCAGTATTTGCATGAAAGAATGCCCATTCACTCTCACTCACACTCTCACCACTCACTAATATTTCTCTACATTGACATCTCACTTTATACGCACAAGAAATTTACATCCGAAGAGAACAGTCACCCTACTAACATACTTATGTGGATCCCGTGGCCAAGTAAAAACAAGCACGAAGGAGATCTCATCAGGTCTTAGCTGCATTGTCACCTTGTCCAGGTAGTTAGCTGTGTAGATTTGCAAACCGTGTCAGTTCGTGTTGAAATCAAAAAAGGAAAGTCTGTTTCACATCACTCTATGTGGTTTATGAGGAAGAAGCTGAGGTCTGGGCCTAGCTCTCGTCATCGTTTCATCACTGTGCCGGATCATCTCAGACAATTTCCACGGCTTTTGCCACTTCCACTTGAACTGCAGTAGCCACTGGTGATGGCTTCTTTTCCATCTCCAGAGTTTTCCTGATTGCCCAGATATTGAAACTTTCTTCCCCACAGACAACTGAGCTATCGGAATCATCTGCATTGAATATTATCCATGAAAATATTAGAGAGAGAATGATGATGATCAGTAAGAAAAAGAAGATCACATATAGATATAGAACCTTTAGTTGTTCTTTGTTGAACGCAGAAATCCCTTTGCTGGGACTGTTTACAATTCCAGCCGAGTACTTCAGCTGCTTCTGTGCAGGAACGGCAACAGGGGATAGTGGTGTATTGGGGTCATCAGCAGAGTGCTTGGCTGAGCCATTTCCACTTCTCTGTAAGTAGAAAACTTTTCTTAGTAACTTTGAAGTAAACATTTTATTGGTTAATAATTTATTTCATATAATTTGTATTAAAGTGAGTCAATATAATTTACCCATCTGCTGAAACAGTAAATACTGATTGCACGTTGACAGTGGTTGGAACCAACTACAACTAGAATTTATCTCCTTGGAAAAACAAAAACAAAAAACTAGAGTTTTTATCATGCATGTTGATGGAAAATCGCACCGGAGGTGTAGTGGCCATTGCGGCTGTCTGCTCTTTTTGTTTGAGCTGTTTCTCCATTTCCCTTCTGCGTGATTCACTGTGTCTAAGAATGCCCACAAGCTCGGTCATTTGTTCCTTCATTTCCTTGATCTCCACTTCCTTCTCCCTTACTTGGCATCTGATATGAACAGTTTAGAAATTATCACTCATTATTACCAGGCAATACATATGACAGGACTTGGCTTTCAAAAAATTCATTCAAGTCACTCAAAAAAAAAGAGTAAAAGAACAAGAAAAGTATGCTATTTTACATATTAAATTTCCCTAATTTTATTATACGTAATGCCACACTTTTGCCAAAAATTAAAATCAGTAACAATTTCTCTCTTGTTAAAATATATGTAACACTTCAAGGAAAATATAAGAAGCACTTCTAAGATTTGATTTTACCAACAGACAAGTAAAATATTTTTGTAGTGAAGGAGAGCAGACATCGTTACAATAGATGACAAAAAATAAAGGGAGAAGCACGCCACTTCTTAGTGAAGGATAATCAACTACTATATTTTTCTTCTATTTATGGGAAAGTTCGCTTAGCCCAACTTTAATTAAAAACTTCAGAAGATAGTGTTATAGAAATAAATTAAATGATAACCTTGCATCAGCAGCAATATTAAATATGTACTGCAGTAAGCTCTTTGCCTCCCCCATTGACCGTAATTGACTCCAACGACTTCGTCCAGAGAAGGATCGCTCTCTTTCCTCGGCTTCCGAGAGTTGAGAAGCCATTGCAACAAGGGTATTCGAAGAGATTGTCACCATACTCTCAAGTGATGCTATCCTGGCTTGTCTGGCATTTGGTGATAAGGTACTTGTCCTGGGAAAGAAAATTGTAGATAAACATGCACTATAACTTAGGTGTAACAGTTGTAACTCATATACAATATGCATATTACCAACAATCAAACAGATAAAATACAAGGAAGGGATACATCAAGTATGAAATTAAAACTGAGATAACAATTACCTGGAATTGCCATTCTTCCCTCTTTGCGGACTAGATGCACCAGCCATGATGTCTTCTTGTTTCAAAATGGCAAGCTCCTCACCAAGCGCAGCACGCCTTTTATGATATTTTTATTATTAATTTGTATGAACAATATAATATATTAGACCCCTAGAAAAGGTATACATCCGACAACAGATTATAGAGCAACATACAGTTGACTTTGCTTTTCATATTCGTTTCGGACTTCATGCACATGCAACATAACTTCAAGCTCTTGATCCAACCATTTTTGCAGAGATTTCTCACTCATCTGTATTAAATCAGGAATGCATTTAGGATATATAGTCAATAAGGCATACGAATTTTTTGTTACATATGGACAGATCTTACGTGAGAGCCTGGAGAGGTACCATTCGCGCCAGCTACGTTTGAAGACAGTGAGAACATTTAACTGTTAGGTTGAAAATATTTCATTGTATGCAAACACATAGTTTCACAATGCAGGGAAAGATACCTGAATTGTCACGAGTCGAAGATTTCCTAGCTTCTAGTATCTCTTTCAACCTTTTGGTAGCCATGGCAGCCTCTTCAGTCTTCCTTTGCAAAACCTATGAAAAAGAAAAGGCATGGACACAGCCAGTTAAAATACAAGTAGGATCTTTTCTGGAAATATAGGAGAATATTGTTTCATCAGAAAGTCTGTCGTCGGAAGAAACATGTGCTGTACAGAAAGTCTTTACAATAATCTTCCCAGTAGTTTAGTTAGAAAATTTCCCCTCAAACAATAGTATAGTTATGATGGTGACTAAAGATAATAAATTAGAAACCTACCAACTTCTGCCGCTGATTAAGTGCTTGAAGCTTGTGGCGTTCATATTCATTTCTCCGCCCCTCTTTGCGCAGCTGTGTTGAAAGCAAATGTGAGGATTAATCTTCTCAAGTTGATAGCTGGAAAAGAACCTTATCCATTGAAAAATGACAACAGAAGCACTTATATAAGTACCAAAGATGAAACAGTGGAAATACTAGAACAGGTCTCCAAGTAGATATGGTCAAATCAGTTTTAATGATGCTTGTGTTGATTGATTAAAAAATTTCAAAAATCAATTTCACATTTGATTTAACTAGCAAACATTTACTATTCTTACCTGAAGAAGTTCCTTTTCACGGGTAGCTTTCCATTGCCGGAACTGTTCTGCTTCCTGTTTGATTTTGTGTTGCAGTTGAACCTGACAACATTTACAATTGGAGTAATGTAAATTAAATATTTTTATTGTATTCATGAAACAAGGGATGCATCATAATTATAGACGAGATGAGAGAGGAAAAGGAACCTTTTGTGCCTTTATAAACTGAATTTCTTCTTGCAGTTTCTTTGCAGCTTCGTCACTCTTTTGCTTCTCCTTCAAAAGCTGAACTTGATTCTCCTGCTTTTTCTTAAGATCTTGAATCTGCATGCCAGTGTCTCTTGAGTAACAAATGTCATATTAGGGAAAACCTATTGAAGTGCATTGTGCAGTGCTATTTACCTGTGCTTCAAGAGACTTTAGTTTTTGCAGTTGTGCATCCCGCAGTTTATGAGAATGGCCATCAGCATTTAGGCTTTCAACTTCCGCCAACAATCTATCCCGTTCTTGCTGAAAGTGTTCATAGTTTCTTGTGAGCCCAAGTTATTCATGTGCAAAATCTCAACATGCAATCCTACAATGATCTCTTATGATATTATAATATATAAAAATAATTTGACAGACCTGTACAGCTCTTTTCTCTTCTTCAAGCTCCATAAGTTTCTTTCCAAAGTGTTGTTTAAGTGCAACAGTATCACATCCATACATTTTCATCTCAGACTGCAGAACGATTCAAAACTCAATGTAAGTTTCAAAGGAAAAACTAGGAAGTGAATGAATCATGAAACAATGGGGTATTTTTTTTTCGGAATTCATCAATTCCAAGGCTAACACATTGATATCATAACATAACTCTTATGGTTACAAGTTTAATAATACCTCTTTTTGTTCTAGTCGTCTGTTTAATTCATTCAACTCTTTGCCCATACTGTCCTGCAGCATTGTGTGTTCCCATTCTTTAGCTACCTCATCTTCAATATCTTTAGTGTTTCCTGCAACAGGTAGGGGACATCAATGATATTAACAGAGATCAGATACAACTTCGTTCGAAAAACATGTAAAATGGGGAATCCTCATTAACGTTCATAATCATGGTGAAAAGAAGCCAACCATGAATATCAAGAACAAGAAAAATATAGAGATGCAAGAGATTACCTCTTACTGTGTCTGTCATTGGGACATCGAATGGATCTGTACTCTGCAAGCTTCGTTTGAGCCCTTCAGTTTTGGTGAATGCATTTGATGTTTTCTGAAACAGAGTAGAATTATTTATATATTTTATCTTGCTATAGCATTTGATATCTTAAAGACTAGGGCTGCAAGTAGGTGCCCCTTAGGGTACCCTCCGACCCTCTTTAGTTCAACCAAATGAACTAGATTTTCAAAATGAGATCTCATTCTGAAAATCTAGTTCGTTTGGTTGAACTAAAGAGGGTCGGAGGTGACCCTAAGGGTCGCCAAATTGCACCCCTATTAAAGAGTGATTACATAGAAAAAGAGGTGTCTAATAGGCACTACGTTGTGTCATTGTTTCTCAGTTTAATTATTTGTAAGCTCTTATGTTAAATATCAAAATGCATGTATAAGAACCAAGTGACATACTTGCATTTCAGGTTCACATGGATCAGTTTGAGAACGGTTTCGAATATCATACAGTTCCCTGCAAAGGTCTTCGTTTGTTTGTTCAAGCCATGATATCCTTTGTCGGAGACTCTGAAAGTTGAATCCTTGTTATAACAATCCTATAGTCAGTGCATTACATGGTGTCAATTTGTCAGACATTACCTGAACATCATCTGATGCAATTCCTCCACGAGCTGAAACAAGTTCTGCTTGCAAGTATTCAATCTGCTGGCGCATCCTTTTCATCTCATCAGCAATAGGATTTCTGTTGACCTGAAAATTCAGAGAAAACAGATATCAGATAAGGCAAAATTAACACCATGGATAAGGTAACCAACTAAGAAAATATTATACATATCAGATTTGCTTCTAAGGAGACAGGAAGTAATGAACTCACAATTGGTTTGTTCTGGATATTACGTGCCCGGTTAGCATATTTCAAAGTGTTTAATGTTTCTTCAGCATTAATATCTGCTGGACTTATACAGGCTGCAGAAGAAAAATATAGATACAAGTCAGGCAATTGTAAGCTGAACCAATGCATTTTTACATCTAAAAAAAGCAACAAGTAATTAAGTCAATTATTCAGAGAACTGATAATAACCGATTGCCTCCTAAGGAAACATACATTAAAATAAACCATAAGTTCTAAAAAAAACTTTTGCAAAATCATAAGTATCAAAAGTAATAGTACTATGAATAGCAAATTTAACAATCCCATACAAGACGAATTACCTATCATTACAGTCTTGCTATTTCCACCGAGAGAATCCTGTAATAGACAAAGTAGATGATACATAAGTAATCAGTAATACTGGACTGTCATCAATATACTGCCACTGAATGTCAACCCATTTTTAAGATTGCTGTTGAGTTGGTGCACCCATTTTTTGAACACTACTATGAAATCAGTAACAATTCTGAATAGTAAGAGGAACTGTACCTGCAGAAGACGAGTCAGTTTGCTGTCACGATACGGGACATGAGCTCCTTCCTTTCTTTTTTTCTCATCTCCAAGGGCACTTATGACATTGCCAAGGGCGAGAAGTCCTCTGTTGATGTGAACACCTGATGGATGCAGAATAAATTTCTGTGAATTAATTGCCTTTAAAGTTTGTTGAATGTGAACACAAACAAGAAACAAGCATATACCTTCCTTGAACCGAAGGCCATCTGAACCAGTTCTCTTAGCCCGCTCTGATCCAGCAAGATCTACTAAATGCAACT
Source organism: Eragrostis nindensis (assembly GCA_012490785.1). Lineage (NCBI taxonomy): Eukaryota > Viridiplantae > Streptophyta > Magnoliopsida > Poales > Poaceae > Eragrostis > Eragrostis nindensis. The sequence goes on from JAAXCT010000028.1 coordinate 370,623, forward strand.
TGGCACAGAGATAGTCTTCATTCATTTCTTCAATAGGCACTCCATCTGATGTCATGATGGGATCTGTTTTGCGCATCTGCTCCAATGTGATTGTGAAGATGGCATGGGAACGACTATTACATGCCGAAAATAAAGTATAAGGTTCATTAAACAAAGAAGTCAAATACAGTAATAGAAAAACAGTGTTGCAAATAGCCCGCTATAGCTCGGGCTATAGCCCCGCTATAGCTTTTTGAGATAGATGCCACAACGATATTGCAAATATTACCGCGTTAGATAGCTCCGCTACTTCAGCCGCTAACTCCGCTATATTTGAGTTATGAACTTAAGTACATATGATTTTTGAAACATAAATCATAAATCAAGTCAAGGTGATGAATTTAGTTATTCATAGTTCATATCGTGTTTGTTTTCTTGGTTAAGTGGATTGTTCAGCCGCTAGAAAAGATCGCAAATGCATATTTTAATGCTGACATATTTCGATGATGACATGCACTTATGAAGTGTGGGCTGAAATTGATTAAATCATTAATTTTTTGGTCAAAAAATTTTGCTATGTTTTACAAAACGCTATAGGCAATAGCTTTTTCGATAGCACTCCGCTAAATTCTATAGCCCGCTATTTGCAACATTGGAAAAATTAGGTAGTCATTATGACTGAATGTGCTCTAAAGCACTAAAGCAGAAAAAAAATAACAGGAAAATTTGATACGGATATTGAGGAAAAAAATAGCAAGAATGTATACTTTCTCCTGCACCAATGATTTTACAGTCTTGATAGTGCCATTTTATAGTCATGGATGTGGTGAATTTTCTTCCTTCTAGAGGAGGTAGTTAAAGAGTGCTTAGGATGCTAACCTTGACTGGTTGTTCATGTTGGTACTTCCGGTTGCGCGACTTAGGGAACCTTGCTCAAGGCACGCAGTCATTTCCTTCTGAGTAGTGACATGAACTTCGGTCGATCCAGCTAGCGTTATGACCCCATTCGACGCCTCTCGAATTTGCACAGGGGGTTTCCCTGGCACTGACAGTTTTCCATGACCATTGCCGTTCTCAACTTTTCCCACAACTGCAGTAGCAGGATCAAGCAAATCCCTGACCTCTTCTTTTAAAATCTACCAAGACAAAACACGCAACGCAAATAAGCTTGATATCATAAGATACTGCACCAAAAAGTGTTTGTTTTGATTCAGTTCACTAGAAGTCTTCTACCTCAATGAATGAGACGCGTAATTGGAATTCCACTTGACTTTTCAGGTTTTCAATCTTGTCAAACAACGCAGCCATGGCTCGCGGGATGATCCCAATGTATGACCCCTCCTTGCACGCTGTTCCCATGGTGTATGTCTTCCCCGATCCAGTCTATAAATGAAAATGAGAAACATATTGAAACAAATCACCTTATTAATACGATTTGGAGAAAAAGTACTACTGAAAACCATCCGTATTTCTTTCTCCAAAGATAGGTTTTTTTTAAGGGAAAAAAGAAAGAAACAATCCTCCTCGACTCATTATACGCCTGTTTGACTAAGGGGTTGGGTTCCTTCTAAAATCATCTGGATTGTAAGGATTAGTATCTAAATCCCATCTATATTAGTACTACTGAAATGACCAGCTACCCATCATCATGGCAGAAACAGCTGGGAGAGGAAAAATAAAGAGGGGCAAAGGATTGCTGTTCCATCCCAGCGGCAGCACCACATGCGGCGGTGCTGGCTTTAGGCCCCAACGTGGTGGTCCAATCTTTGGCAGCATCAATGGCACATGGGGGCAAAATGATTGACGGAGACATGGGAGGAGAAGGTGGTGGCGAAGCGAAACCAGACCTGGCCGTACGCGAGCACGGTGGCGTTGTAGCCCTGGAAGAGGCCCTCCACCAGCGGCGCCACGCACTCGTCGAACATCGCCGCCGACGGCGTGCCGGAGCTGCCGTAGACATGGTCGAAGGTGAAGGAGTGGCTGCCGATCTGGACCTGCGCAACAACACCAGACGCGCATGTCTCAGCAAAAAGATACTGCAATGATGGTGGTCAAATCTCGTCGCCATCTAATCATCATTATTGGCAAAGCGCTGTAGTTAGAAATCCAATTGGGGAGAAAAAGCAGTTGTGTTGCTGCCATGCAGCCCACATGTGCAAATATGTCATCGTCATCATTGGTATGTGAGGTAAGGGAGCAAAGTAACTTTTCATCTTCACCAAAAAATGCTTCACCCGAAAATGATCGCAAAGACCGAGAAGAAAGAAACCGGCGAGGAACCCGAGAAAGGCAACAACATTGGCAGCTGGAAAACAAAACGGAGATCGTCTAGAAAGCATAAACAGTTGTTGTTTTTTTTGGGTAATTGAAACACAAACAGCTGTTAAACCTAAGCCAGATCTCAGTGTTAATCCTTCAGTTTCATGCAAATGATACCTTTTTTAACAAAGATAATAGATTTTGCCCCTCAAAGAAGAAAGGGAAACAAGCAGTGGTGGGGAAAAGTGAGAGTCGGATCAAGAAAATTGGACAGAAATTCCGGTGGCGATAATTGCATGACGCTGACAGGATTCCTGCCCTGATAAGGAAAAGCAAGAGCGTTAACAAGATTGGAAGCAGCTTCACACCACAAATGGCCCTGCCGACACAACTTTTTCTTTTTTTTAGCTTGGTGAGAGTGAAACAGGAGTAGCTAGACACATTCAATGAGCACAAAAAGAAAAGGAAAGGTGAAGAAAAAGGAAGAAGTAGGCTTCTCTCACTCAGCTAGGGACCTAAGACAGGGGAAGCAACCTAGATTCCTCCTGAAAATTCCAGAAGTTTTTGGCCGTGATGGAAGTTCATACATTGGAAGATCTTGATGTTCAGGAATGGAGTGAAGCAGAAGGAAGTCAATTGATCTGTTCTCTGCACAGCAGTTCTTGAGTAGACAGATACTAGGGGATAACAGAGCCACTGGTGCCAAAAAAGAATTGCTGTTTTATTAAATAAAACTCAACAATCCGAAAAATCTGCAGACAGTGTCACCTGTCTCTCAGAATTGTACTTAAAAAACAGAGGAAAATATCAGGACAGTCATATTTCAGAATTGAGTCAATCCAAAGTCCAAATCATATCAGGACAGTCATATTTCAGAATTGAGTCAATCCAAAGTCCAAATCGAGTACTGAATGCCAGAAAAGAAGAAGAAAACAAAGGCAGCAGGGGGAGAAAGCGCCAAAAATTCCCAAAGAAATCCTCTCCAATCCGAGAAAGCAGAGCACAGAATTGGGTTCTACCTGTGGCTTTCCGGGCACTACGGCGACGCAGTCCTTACATCCCTGCAGCTTCTCGTCGCCGATGAGCGGCCGGACGTGGACCGCCACCTTGACGCTGCAATCCTCGCCGTGCTCCATCGTCATCTTGGCCACCGACCATACAACACCGGCAAGTGCTCTGCTCTGTCTCTTGCCTCAATGCAAGCAGCCCCAAGAACAGGGAGGGCAATAAGACAGAGAAGGAAGAGGAGGAGAGAGAAAGAGGAGTGAAGCGCGGATTAAAGAAGAAGAAGATGGGGGTGAAAGGAAAGCAGGATGGTCAGTGGCGAGTAACAGCGGCCACTACCACGGCCGATCGATCACTCTTGCTTCTCCTGCCACACCATCATGGTTTCTTGGGTTGCACTGCAATCTCTCTCTCTTTCGCCGAGCAGAGCAGTGCAGTGCAGGGGAGGTTAGGGGTTGCAGATAGCCAGGCTCCGGTAGATAGAGATGGAGATGGGTTCAGGTGGAGATGTTGGTGACTTGGTGGTGTGGTGAATGAACGGAGGATGAAGAAAACTTCACCCACACTTCTGCAACTACTGCCACCACCACCACCACCAGCAGCAATTCTTGCCGATCCAACCGCAGCTGCAATTGTGCCTACAAATGCTGCTGATCCAAAGCCGCTGCTATTCCAGTGTTGGATCTTCCTGGGGTGCCCGGCCTCTTGCTGCTGGTGTTCTTTGGGAGGTATGTGTTTGGTGGTGGGTGGAAATGGAGGAGGACAATGAGAGGGAGAGAGGGTGTGTAGTGTAGGTGAGGGTTGTGTGTGCGAGGTGCCCCTGTCTTTTTATTTTTATTTTTTTGCTCGCTCCACACCTTTCTTTCTGGTGAGGGACTCAGGGCTTACTGGAACGGAATGGATTGTTACCAGTGTCCACTGCAACAAGGACATGGCATCTTCTTGGTTGTTAGTGACCCACACCCCACCCCCACCCTACGACGTACTAGTAGCTGGAATTGACTGTCTCTCTCTCTCTCTGGCCGTAAATTCCTGCTTGACTTCTCTCTTATTACACTTTTCTAACACTAATGGCTCTGCAAACATCATTGCTCAAATTTTCTTATTTCAGAATGTGGATTTTGAATTCCGAAATCTGTATGCAAAGGCCACATAATTGCCCCCATAATCTCCCCTTCCTCTTCTTGTAATTGAAGTTAATGCGCGTTATTCCTTTCCATTTTTTAACGGGATTTTCACTTTACTGTTGTTCTGGTTCAGTGCCTGTCAGCAGGAACAGACTCCTGCCGGGTATGATGGACAATGTAGAGCTAGATAAAAAGAATACTGGCCAACACAGGCCACTGTGTACATGAAAGTCTGAGCAGAATAATCCCAAACATATGGAACTGTACGGAAACATTATTCAGCTTGTTGAAATAGAGAGTGTATGTCTTTTATAAGATTAAAAGTGTCTTCAGGTGACCGTTGCTCTGTGCAACGTGGTAGAGCGTTAGCTCTTTCGCAGAAAATCAGGGTCTCACCTTTGTTTGTTTTCACTATATGGATTTCCAACCATGACCTCTGCAATTTGAACATGGCATGTGAGTTATATATGTTGTTTGTAATCCTATGCGAGTAAGTAGATCAGATTCAGGATCATCATAGCCATTCATCAAACAAAACAAATGGTGTTATATGCAGTTTCAAATTGTTTCTCCTTCATAAATGTGCATTATACTAAATTTGCCATGAATTGAGTCAATAGGTAAAATCCGCCTATAATACCCCTATGCTTCTTCCCATCATCAGTACATTCTTTGCAAAATTCAAACTATAATTTGAATCTGACTAATTACTAATTTCTATAATTAAGAATCCACTGTTAATAAACATTTTGTTTCGTCACAGAGTAGGGTAGCAACAAAAGCACACATTGAATGTAAGCTGTTTTGACTGTTTATTAATATAAGCTGTTTTGGAGGGAAATCATATTAAGAATCCATTTTCTATACCGGCTATGGGGTCAAATCTACTCTGTGCTAAATGCAAAATTGACTGAGCATGACAACCTAAAGCATATTTGCTCGTGCCGTTACATCTAAGAATATTGTTTCTAACTTTTTCCCTTCAATTTGCTAGAAACACTGTCCCGATCTCCTCCCTCCTAACGTTGGCTTCACATCCACATCTCTCCACACCAATCTATATATCATACCACACGTACCAAAACAGAAAACTCTGACCAACCACGTGACAACACATAATTTGGTTATATGGCATCTAAAAAAGAAGAGAGAGGATTCGGTTACTGCACGGGATGGAGATATATGTATTAGACCAAGGATCTGATCGGAGGAAGTAAAGTTGCAGGAGCCTAGCATATAACATGGCTGCGTCGTACGTGATGCGGCAGCTGAAACAACACTCTTAACTGGGAAGCTGAGGCGTCGATTTATTCGGTTGCGTCTGCCGATAGCATATATATGTTGGGGAGGCGTAGGCGTTGTGGTTTAAACAGATCACATTTGGTCAGGAGACTATTACATGACTGATGCTAACTCTTCACCTCTCCTAATAGTGACTTTATGCGTAGTTTATGAAAAGCAGGTGATGCCCCTCACATTATCATATTTGTTTGTGAAAAGTGCTAGCTCCCTTTCACGTCGAGATGCAGCTGGTAGTTAGCCAGTCCCATGTGACTTCAGGAACAATTTATTTATTTATTTTAAATTTCTCTGGATTTTGTATGAAAAACATTATTTTTTCTTTTATGCAGTAAAGTTATATTCCAAGGGCAAACTTCCTCATGAGATTTGGTTGTCAACTGTTAAAATTAACTCTACAGGAATACAGCAGCCTGGGCTAGCCGACCGACCTCTCTGCTCCTTTTTTCTAACTGACTCTTCCTTTTTGTAGTTGCTTTGCTCTTTTTTATATGATTTTTAATTAACCTAGTCATGGACATTACTTGGAATGTATGTATGTATGTTGGTGGAGGACCACATGCATACTGGCCTGTGCATAATTAATCAAATGGGGAATCTGTGTTCAGAGGAAGTTTCTTGGATCATAAGGGTCTTATATGGTATAGAATTTCGGACATGCATGTTACTCTACGAACCCCATTTTTTGTATATTTTAAGGAGCAGATATCATGTGTTTGCCTGTCAATGCATGCATTCTCTTTGATTAGTAGAAAACTTTGATATTATGTTCTTTTTCCTTGCTTTCATGTTTTAGAATGACTGGGTCTATCAGCGAACCGAATTTCATAACACCATAAGAGACTCTAAATCTGTCACATTAATAAATGATGGTCGTCATAGCTTCATCCACTAGGGACAGAACTGCTTATCATATTAGAAGAAATATGCAAGAGAGACCTATCATTTGTTCACAAACCCAACAAACTCATACAGCAAGATCTGTTTGGCAGCTAAATTAAAGTGCAAATCTATTTAACAGGGTCAAGTTCTGCTATTAATTACATCTGTACTATTTAACCATACAAAAGGTAACTAGTGAAAGCTTCATCCAATACATCACTAATCCAACCAGAACTGCAGTTTTTGATAACTTAGATCCTATCAACCAAAACATCAGTAATCTAGTCCCCTCCTAGCTAGTAGGGTAAATATAATGCACATTAATTACTTAGTCGTTCATTAGCTAGGGAATGATTAAGTCAAAAAAATTCCAATCAAAATATACTATCATATGTCGATATAGATATGAATGTAGGAGTAATCCTATAACGTTTCAACTTGCGTAACTCCAATCCCTATAACATATTTTTGCTCATTTATATAATTACATTATCTATGCATATTTAATATTTTTAGAGGAAAAATAGCATGTGACATTTCTGAAGATGCATAATGTAACTACATTGATTATACATTAACTGATGATTCAATCGAATAAATTACATTACATGATCCATCACTCTATATATTCGATACAAATTAAAATGAGTTGCTCGAGTACTGGTCTGTACATTGCCACAATTTGTTGGATATAAATGCTACTCTTCAATTCATGTGCATGTCCAAGAAGGACAAAGTATTGCCTCTATTGAACGATTTCATTCATGTAAAAACGCAAATATTTATGAAAATAATGTCAAATCACACTTAGAATTAATGTACCATATTCACAAAAGTATTCAAGAGTAAATTACAGGTCAGGCAATGATCTTGTGACGGTTCATTTCTAGCATTAATAATATATTTATCAACTGAACCCTTTAATGTTTTCAATAAAAATGTGTGTAGACATTTGGATCAGTTCAACAGATCTTCATAACTTTACACATTATAAACAAAATTTCTTCCTTCGACAAGAAACCGAAATAAGTTTCCTAGGAACAAAAGCATGCGAGCATACCCAGCAGTCAACATTTCATTAGTGCTTCTAGTACCAAGTACTTCAAGCTTTCAATCTTGCAGAAAATAGCTTGTCATAAATTGTTCTTCAACAACTTTCTCGTACCTTCTCCAAGAGACCTTTGTTCAACTCGCATTTTGTTAAATCTTAAAGAGGAAACAGAATTGCTAGCAGACACAGATGGAAAGTCCACAACCCCAAAGGTGGTACTTCTGAGTATGAAGTCAAAACGGTACTCTTCGTGTGCTTATATCTGATGAAAGCATTACTCTGCATCAATCGCACGATTCTTCTAAAAAACAAACAATGATGCAAGTCGCTTCAAATTCTGCAGGCTTATTCATCAGTCCAACCTGACAAGTTCAAAAATAAATTCAAAATCAGTCCAACCTATGAGGCATCTGTGTCCTAGTCTTGCTAACAACATCTCAGGCTCTGTTCATGTGGCGGCTTTACCAAGTTTGTTGTTTTCCATTTAGGATAACACTGTTACTCAACCGCACCATTTAAATAAAGTTAATTAAGGTCCTATTGATGGGCTCCATATATCAAGCAGCTTTCTTTCTTTCTTTTTTTGCGAGGATATCAAGCAGCTTTCAATTCGCTTGACGTGATTACACTTAACTGGATACTATATATGCTCCTAAGAATCAAGCATATGCACGCATACGAAAAACATAGTTGCCTCATGTGGCAAATCTCAATAGAAGATGTCCTCTTGGCTTTTGGCGACCTGATTTCATTTGCCTAATCATAAAGCTCTTTGTGTTTTTTCTCGGCATGCACTTGTATTAAATCCAATTGTTCTCGGCACTCATCCCCTTCTCGGACCAGACTTAACTGGACCCTCCATTATTTGTTGTCACAATCAAAACTTGATCAATTTATACTCACCTTCTCATGTGATCTAGATTTATGTACACCGAGGAAAATCATAGAAACTGTTCATTCAACATGGTGTACGTGCTGGACACATGGAAATTTCAAAGGTGGCATGACTTGTTAGCAAGTAAAGCATCAATGGGTGCATGTGGAGGGTAAAAATCCCACACCTGCCCAACCCAACCCAACACACCACACCCACTGGCACCTGTAGCAAAGTGGACAGATGGTGGGGAGTGCAGTGCCCCTTTGTTTAAAGAATGCAAATGACCCCTTCGCAAGTGCTATCTTGCTTCTAATAAGTGATTAGCAAGTAGAAGAGAGAGGAGAGCAGCACCCCCTGACAGGCAGTTTGTTGAGTGAATAAGCACAGGAACAGCTTGTACAACGCAGAAACAACCCAGCAGGCACATGACCACTAAATATGCCATGACCCCTCCCTCACATGCAGCAACAATATTGTTCCCTTCCCTCCCCCACTCTTATTAAAAGGGTTGGTTGAATGGGGCAGCAAGGAATGTCAACTTTTTCCCCAGCTTATAGATCAAAAGATGAAACAGGCGTTGCTTCCCAGCACAAGCCACCTCCCATTCTCATTCAGATCACGGCGGCTTGCCTTTGAGGCTACTGGCTAGTGCTATATATATTTATCATACCTTCAGAATACAAAATATTGGCAGTTGATGTAGGAAAAAATTGGATAGCTGGAGGCCAAATTAGTACAGATTGAACAGGGACTCCATCTAATTCTGAAAAACGAAATAGTTGACAGCTGGCTAATAATGTGGAACCTGGTTTGCATTAATTTTTACTGTGAACTTTAGTCCACTCTCCCTCCAAGAGTAGCTTAACTTAATGAAAATGTGTAACAGGGCAGCCTTTATGAATTTGTTTGCCAGTAGGCTGCACGTTTTCCTCTCATAGCTACCAGCTGCAGGTGTTTAAGTACACTTGCTGATGATGCTCCTCTCTTAATAAAATATCAATCTCAGTGATAATAACAGAAGGCAATATATGACCTGCTGCACTTGAACACTGACCATGAAGATGTCAATCCCGGTGTTACCAATAACTGTGTTCAAAGAACATGCGCCGAGATTAGCAATTAATTGCACTGGACTAGCCTGTTATTTGTGTGTGTGTGTGTGTGTGTGTGTGTGTGTGTGTGTGTGTGTGTGTGTGTGTGTGTGTGTGTGTGTGTGTGTGTGTGTGTGTGTGACGCGCAGAACTCAAAGAAGAACACCAGGTTGCAAAGAAGAAGAAGAAGAAGAACACCAGAGAAAATAAAGGTCAAATAAGACTTAACCCTGATGTCGATTCGAATTGTCCTCAAGTGTACAACAGAGTGGTCTACTAAAATATTATCCTGGCTCATGCATTATATTGCTGAGACAAAAATGTTCAACAAATCTGATAGTAACAAGGTTCATTGTGCCTGTTTGCTGCCAGTTAAATCGATGCTTGAGATGTGCCCTACCTATAAGCTAGAAAAACCGCATCAATTAATGTTACATTAATTATAACAATAAAATTTTTAAATTAAACAATTAAATTTATAATACTTTTGGTACCAGAAGCCGCCCTCTATGTGCATATTGTCTACTACTTCAGGATGTTCAAGATTCACTTTTTTTATAATTTAGACTATAATTTGTTCCAATCACTTAGGATATTCTCAGTAAATCTAGCAAGGCACAGTTTTGTAACAAAGACCAACCGAGGTAACTACAGACTTAGATCCATCAGTTTTTAGTTTCTTTTTTTTTTTTCTTCTTCATAGAGCAGCATAGCCAAGACTTGTTTTATTCAAGATTGGTGTAGAGCACATCTTTTTCTTCAGAGAGCAGCAGAGCCAGCACTTTAATTATTTGTCCTTTTCGACGTATACGGTAAAATGACAGAATGAAGAATGTCTGTCCCAAGTTTGTGGTAGGGGCCATTCCTAAGCAGAAAATTAAGTAGACTGACTGAGGGAATGAATAATATAATTATAAAATTCAATTTTTTTTTCATTATGCACTCTCTTCACGAAAAAAATAAAATAACTTCTTGGCACTGTCCAGTCTTTTCTTGGTCCTATACATACATATCTGAATGATGTTGATGAGAATTGAGACTTCAGACAATCGCAATAGTCAGCCGCGAAAATGTGTTCAGCCAGAAGCAGCAGTTTTTATGACTACCGAGTGTCATTTGAAAGACAAGCATTGAAATTACCCAAAGTCTCCAAAGGAAAATGATAATGCACCAGCGGTTCTTAAACTATTTCAAGTGTGTCATCCAGGTCCACGAACTCTCAAACCGCACATCTAGGTCCTCAAACTATCAAAACCGTTCACCCGATGTCCGTTGGCCGGTTTTGGTTTTAGAAAAATGCAAGGAGGCCCTTGAGTTTCCTATTCTTCTCGCACACGAGCCCTCAGCCCCTCATCGGCTCGCTTAGTAGCATGCACGGGTACATTGTCGCCGCCGTCAGGGACGTCAGCTCGCTCAATGATGTTATCAGCTCCTCACTGAGGAAGTTCACGAGGCCACTGACTAGCACCAAACAAGGTTTGCAAAACCGGCCAAAAGCGAATTGGTTTCCGAATTTAAAATTTGAATAAATTTAAATTTTTTAGAACTAAATCGATGGAGCAGCAGCATGATGGAGCAGTACAACATGGACGACAGTGGAGGGGAGCAGCAGCGGCATGATGAAGCAGTACAGCATAGACGTCGGCGATTGCAATGGTGAAGACCGCGGGCGCCGATGACGTGAGAAGAATAGGAAACTTAGAGGCCTTTTTGCATTTTTCTAAAACTAAAACCGGCTAACGGACCTCGAGTGAACGGTTTTGATAGTTTAAGGACCTGGATATGCGGTTTGAAAGTTTGTGGACCTGGATGACACACTTGAAATAGTTTAAGGACCGCCGGTGCATTTCTCAAAATGATATATCCCCTCAGATTATCCTTCAAAATTGGCCTGAGAAATCAGTTCATTTTCTCACTGCTCCTAATTAAGCTACTGGTCCAGATGGTCGATACACAAATATGCATTTTTATAATAGGGCTGCTGTTCTATCTCGATCGGTAGATACGAAGTGGCATGGAGAGGAAAGATCTGTGGATGTCAGTAGAGTTTGTCGGCACACATGTGAGCTCAACGTGGCCACAAATAGGCTTCAAGAAGGTTTGCTGATCTTCACAGAGCAACCGATCGATGGCTAGTTTTCTTGCCTTTTTTGCTTTTCCTGAATCCAATCCTAGCACCCGATTGGATTGGTATTTATTGGAAATCAGTACTGGTGCCGCACCAATGTAGGAGCCTCTATAAAATGTTATATTGTACAAACTGTAAATGTGAACGACTGAACGACGACCACAAAACCAAACAGTATATCTACATAATAGATATAACATCTACTCCCTTTAGAATTTCTAGAGGGCTTATGAGGATATGAGGAAGTTTTTTCAAAGTGTAACACATATCTTATTAGAAGATATGCGGACCGTGAATCTATTGATATGCGGACCGTGAATCTATCATTTATACGCTAGATATGCACATAATTTGACAGCTTGATGGTCAAATTTACAATGTTTGACTTGTTCAAATCCTAACGCACCTTATGCTTTGAAGTTGTAGGGGACTAAATTATTAAGACGTTTTTAACAGGAAAACTAAATAGGATTCATTTGCATTTAGCGCAAATGTACTTTACTGGTGTACTTTATTTATTAGTATGTGGTTATGAAAGTATATATGGTATAATTTTTATTCATCAAGGCAATAAAATAAGCTGTTGGTCCCAGAAAGTTCTGTTCTGGTTATCCACTCTTTGGATTTGTGGTACACACCTTTAGTTCAATCAGGAAACTGAATGAATGATGCATGGATAATGGGAACATGATTAAAGCTGGACCATTAGCTTTATGGAATCCTAGCTTCTACTTTGATGCATGCTGATGTATTGTGAGCGAGAAGACCATGTTTTGCTGCCAGCAACAGCAGAGCGTGTAGGACATCATGTAGGACTGATGCATTGTGATTCCTTCATTTTCAGTCTGAACCACGAGCAAGCCGCTTAGTGCTAGACTGCTCAGATAAGAGGCTTTGTTCCAGTGGAGAGCGGTGGGTAAAAATCTCACGCGCAAGTCATTGACCACCTAGAAAAATACAAAGAAGCCGCCATTTAGAAAACACTTTTTCAGCATTTTCACAACCATAGACCCTACATTTCTTTTTCCTCAATATATGTAGAATGAGAACAAAAATCCCATATGGAACTTTCAACGCATGCTGATTACAAACTGAATCTCGTGCAGCACTTATGCTTAACAGAAGACAGACTAGAATTGTATAATCATCACTTATTCCATCTCTATCTATCAGCATATAGTATATAGCCATATAGGTAGTTCCACTTGGATGCACGCACACAACGCGTCATCTTAATTAATTTGCGCCTCATCCTAGATCACTTCTTTGACTGTTGTCAGCTCCAAGGAACAGATCGTGACAAGATCAAATTTATTTTACGCAACGATATATTCCTATATGCAGCAGCAGCGAGAGAAAAGACACCGAGATCTTGCAATGTAAGAAGCACCATGTTTGCTATTGCTTACAAGTAAGTGGATCCATGTAATCCATAATTATTGCTTCATGCTTAGGTGTAAGGCTGTCGTACAAAATTCCATAACACACAATACATAACCTCCCATCTAATGTGTATTTTAGTGTGATCCGGAACAAACGGCACTTAGCTCAGAGTACACGCATGTGCCGTACGTAGTGGTTGGACAGATCAAAGTTTTATTTGGCAGCTAAGTACGAAATCGTGGCTGCAAACTTGTACGTGTACGGCTGGGGAAGTAGTGGCGGCCACAGGGTACGGTCCGTACCTATAGCGGTTGTATATATTATACTCCCTCCGTTTTAAATTGTTGTTGTCATTAATTTTTTGAGTTAAGTTTGATCATTCATTTTATTCGAAAATAATTTAAGATTTATCATATATTTTTGTTATAATTTGTTGTGTCACTAAAACAAATTTAATCATAACTCATAAGTTTGCATATTTAAAATAATATTTTTGAATAAGATGAACGGTTAAACGTAATTCAAAAAGTCAACGATGACAACAATTTAAAAATGGAGCATACTCGGCAGGTGTATTTTTTGTTGTTTTGTTTTCAGCATAAGACAGCTGATCAAACTGAATCAATGAGTTCATAACAATTCCATATTGTCCATCTCTGGCCCATTCACATCCACGTGCACCGCCAGCTCATCAATCTGACGTGTACCAAACTTTACTTTTCTTTCTCCCACGTGTAGTGCTAGTGCCAGCTCACCGATCATCATGAACAAGTTTAATCTCACCAAAACATGTGACGCGGTGCTATCAACGCGAGGCGCGTTCTAGATTTGATTTGGCTGGTGACACCTCACCAAACCGGCCGTAGGATATATGAATAAATAAATTTTCAAACAGACGCGGCATCAGTGAAAATGTCCGGTAAGGAAAATAATTGTCGCTTGACGTAGAAGGCGTCACTCGTTTTGGACTTTTGGTGTCACCAACAAGCAGTCACTTCTTTGACTGGTGTCAGCTTCGAGTAACAGATACGAGATCAATTCCATTTCACGCAACCGTGTCCAGTTCAGATGCAGTAAAACCATAGTGATGAAAGCCTGTCAAAACTGGTTCCAGTTCCAGTTCCAGTTCCAGTAGAATTCAGTGATAATTTGAGGATGTCACGCTTGGTAACAATAAAATGAAATCCTCCATTGCAAACTAGCCTTAGACGAGAGGAAACACGACTATAAAAGTTGGACCGAGATCTACTGATTAATTAGTCGGCACGCTCTCAACAATAGACAAGGTGCCACCTTCAGAAACAACTGAACGTCAGGTGATATAGCACGGGAATAATTTGACAGGTTCTCCCTAACTAAATTATGAGTGAATATGTATAAGTGCTGTGCTGCATTCAGAAAATGGCCATATTGAGAAATTACAGTGCTACACTATTTCTCCCTCACAATAGATTCTTGCAACCCGCTTCCTTCTTCCTGACTAGAACTTGTGTGCCTTGGACTTCTCTATGCTCTTCCAACCATCCATTGCCATGCCCGTGTTGGCACCAATGTCGTTACACGTAGAAACTAATCCAGGGTCATCACACTTACAGAGGAGAATATATACTACTAGGTAGCTAGGTTGGCAGCACATGCATCTAGGTTGTTTAGGAATCTAGCTAGGGCGAGAGACAGCATGAATGGAGATTGGCCTTTAGCCAGGCATGTGACCGAGGAACTCGATCCATCATGACCTAAAGCATGAAGCAAGGAATCGAAGCATCCTATTCCGATCGAGCTGCTTTGCACGCTGCTTCTTTCTCTCTGTGCATGTCCTGTCACCACGTGAAGAGGTGCCCAGATTATATATGTAGCGTATCTTCGATCTCAATATTTAATCTGTTTTAGTTTGTTTGCTGACAGAAATGCTGAGCATATATAAGAACGAAATTGAAGGGGACATACATCCAGATTTGAATTTTTGTTCTTTTTTTTAGAAAAGGATCCAGATTTGGATGGAGTCGATATTCGACTGAAGCACGTTTTCCATCGCGTGCAATAAGAAATATGCCAAACTGTAATTGTAGAAATCGCACTTGGTCTTGAAGGACAGATAATTTTATGGTGTCGCAACAAAAAAGATAAATTTATGGTATTCTTTGGAGGAAGAATTTTCATGTTAAAATAAAGCGAGAAGAATTTTTAAAAAAAAAGAGAGAGAGAGGAAAAAGGTTGGCGTGAGAGAGGTCAATAGCATGCGGGTCCCAGCGAAGCCAAACGGTGCAAGCAATGGCATCCGCGGTGAGTGGGCCGCTGCGGTCACGTGGCCTGCCTGTTGTTTCCCGCAATGGGCCATTTGCAAGCCGTATGGTCCCGCTACTTTTTACGGCAGGCCCACCAATTAACTAGCGCTTAAAGCGTTTCAAAAAAAAAAAAAAAACTAGCGCTTAAAGCTGGTTACTTAAAAGGTCACACGTCGGCTCAAAAAAAAAAAAAGTCATACGCACACAGCTGCACATCATCCTGCATAAACACAAGAGCTTACGTAAGGTGCCAGGCAGTCAGTGGCTCAGCGTACGTGCATCAGTAACTGCTGCCATGTGTATTAGTGTTGAACAGAATTTGACCATGGAATCCGAGGGAAACCCTGTGGCTTGACTGAATGAACTCGAGAGGTAATCTCAGGCTTTTCAGGGTGTGGTCAACGCAGAGGCTACAGTACTTTGGTCTCTGATAGTACTTGGTCCACGCTACAGCTCCATTGCACGGTGCAGGTGCAGCAACAAGTTCTTTGGCAGTTTTACAGAGGGGGAATGCTTACAAAGGGCGCGTTCGGTTCCCCCTCTAAAACCCCTTTAAACTTTATACCCCTCTAAAGTAAAAGAGAATCTTACTATTTAGGGGTACTAAATAAAATTTAATTTCAAAACATTTCTGCGGACGGGCGTTATTTTTCGAGACCAATCTAATGAGCCTAATTAATCCATGTTTTGACACAGTAATGCTACAGTAACCATCGTCTAATTGGGGCTTAATTACCCTCATTACGTTCGTCTCGCGAAATAGATGGGGGATCCTGAACTTAGTTTTGTAATTTGACTTTGTTTAGTACACATAAATGCTGCCGACATCTTTGATGTGACCCCTTTATATCCCTCTAAAGTGAACCGAACACCACCAAAGGCTCCATTGCACGGTGGTGCAACAAATTATTTTACAGTCCTAGCTTCCGTAACGAACGGCTGTGGTAAAATTAAGGCTCTTCTACTTTGTGGTCTTGTAATGAAAGCCAGGCAAGAGAGTACTTCCTGCTCAAAAGCAGCCGTGTGAGATCCTATATATATTGCTCTGCTGCGTCATGCAAGAATTTTGTTTCACGCTTACATATTTCCGTTTCCCCCCCTATAACGAAATTCTGAGTAGGATCTCCCCGCCTGAACCCTCGCGCCTGCATCCTGCGAAAATAACAACATACTACTAATATATCGTACTAGCAATCATCATTCGTTGACTCGTTGTCCTTCACTAGAAAGTGATTAATCAACAGATATGCGGGTACTATCGATCACTGCCGATTCAAACTGACAGCGAAAATTCGTCGATCACACGGTTAGTTAATTCTGCCGATTCGTGACATGATGCAAATGCAACAATAATATGCGCCATCCCAAGGAGGACAAAGATCAAAATCTCTATCTTTTTTTTTTTTTGGACCAACAGGAGGGGTCTCCCCGACTCCCTATCTTTTGCTGGTGATATATACCCCCTCTCGATGTCCCGTAAATTTTTCCTTTTCTTTTTTTAAGAATGGATACCGTACTGTTACTGCAATGACGAGAAGTGGCTTCCAAGCAAATAAAGCATGAGAAAATGGCAGTGCACCATAAACGTCATCGTCACTGAGTGACAGGCGCTGCACTGCATGCTGCCGGCAAGAAACGGCAAAGTTGACTGATGGGTGGTCTGACACTCTCTAATATGGGCCGGTAATTTGACATGGCGCCCAATCAAAAGCCCATAGTTCTGTTGCTATCTTCGTTCCTTTCTTTCTTTCTCTCTTAGTCGAAATTTACTTTGGCGTGCGTGGTACTACTGCAGCCGAGTTTAGGAAAAGATAATTTCTCTTAATTCACTTGCAAAAATACCTGCACTTCCTAACATTGATGCTTTGTTTACCTTGAATGCGATGTGGATTTGTGTAGTGTGGTGTCTCGCCAAATTTTACTCAAGACCATGTAATTGATTGGATTCCCCCCATCCCAATATCATTGTACAGATCATTTAGGAGGCAATGCTTCTAAATCATTTCAGCTGATGATTCCCCACATCCCAAGCACTTGCATTAATCCTAGAATTCATGCAAGTGACACATCTTAACAAGATATGCAATCAACATGACCAGAAACGGCATTGGCCATATGCAGTCATGAAGACGCTACCTTGTTACGTATACATCAACATGCATGCAGGTTGCTGCATCAGAGGAAGTAGGTCCCATTCGTTAGTGCGCTGCTTGCATGCATCGATGCATGCGTGTCGATAGGAACGGCACATCTAGAGGTGAACTGCGTCTGCGTGGGCACCCAAAACCTGTTCAGTAGCACACAACATAACTGGACAAACTGGTCATGTACAGGATTTGGATGAATCGACGACGTCCATTTCCATGGACGTCAATCTGTTGCTTTTTATACCGTTAATTAAAAACATTTGCATTAAGCAGAGGTGGGTACGTTGGAGCTTAATAATAAGCTTCTCACTTACATTTTCGTCAGATTGGTACCAGGTCACAAAGAAAGGCCCCATGATGGATATGTTTTTTCTTTATTGTTTTCACAAGATCTTTGCTTTTGACCGAGAAAAATAATTAAGAAAAAAAATGACTTGCTAGGAGGATTGTTCTGGTTGCTTTTCAATCGGGTAGGCCTTGGAGAAGGCTTTTTGTTCTTTGGAAGAAAAAAAATCACTCTACAGGGCAAGCAACTTTTGGATCATCGTATGACAAGCGTAATTCAACCACAAGTTCATGGCAATTAAATAAAACAGAGCCCAGACTATTCGTCTAGCCATGCAATTTATGATGTATGAACAAAAAGCTAGCAAGCACTGATTAGCTAGCTCTCTCGACGAGGGCGTGAAGCATGCATGCATGAGTGGTCGTAGCAGTGTGATGGATCACCTAATTAACCGGTTGAAATCATAGAAATGGACATTAGCAATACAATTTTAATTTGTGGTTCAAGCTTATTAGCTACTAGCCTGTTATTTGCCAGTTTTTGTTTTTGGATAAAGATTTGTCTGATAAGATAATGCATGCATCATATGTATAGACGTTAGTTCGTTGATCGTTTTCGTGAGCTTGTCAATTGCATGTTAGTTGATGCTTATATATCTCCGACACGCACGCAATGCACAACTAATGACCAGTCCGCGTCAGTTCATTCTAGATCATATGTCCACGACATAACAATCATTTCTTTGCCATAGCTGCATATATATGAAAAATGCAGTCAGAATCTACATGTGACCTTTCTTAATTATCCTGATTTGCTACATTTAGTTACTTTGATGTCGTGGTCATGTTAGGATGATGAAGAAAATGGTGCGT
Source organism: Eragrostis nindensis (assembly GCA_012490785.1). Classification (NCBI taxonomy): domain Eukaryota; kingdom Viridiplantae; phylum Streptophyta; class Magnoliopsida; order Poales; family Poaceae; genus Eragrostis; species Eragrostis nindensis. The sequence goes on from JAAXCT010000028.1 coordinate 389,294, forward strand.
GAAGCAATCGTGCCAAGCAAGGCAGCAATCAGTCGCTATTCTTGATGCTTATTTAGTATGCTGACTTGGGAATAACTTATGTAAGTATATACTGCCGAATTAGCGGTAGCATGCTTTTGCACAAGGATTCTGCAACTGGTGCTTGCACTCCAACTCGAATCCATTCTTCCTAATTTAAACCAACTCCTATGAGATCTAACCTTTGTTTCCTACTACGACTTTGACCTTTCTACCTATTCGCAGTGTAGGCGCCAGGATAGTGACTGATTAAGAAGCTGGTGTTAGCGGTACCTTTCCTAATCGTACCTCAATTTTTTTTTTGAGGAACAATCCTACCTCAATTAAGAAGCTTCATAAGCTGGTGCTGAAGGCCCAACAGTTTTTTTTTTTTTGAGATAATGAAGGCCCGACAGCTGATGCGCCATCCATTCGTCGCTCCACAGTCATCACCACAACAATCTCTGAACGTTCATCCTTGCAGTAATAGTACGTTCGCCTAGAAGTTTGGGTTATGACGCTTTTAATTTGTTTGTTTTGGGGCGAACAGAAATTATAACTGATCTATACGTATGCTTTTAATTTAGGAGGCATAAATATGTGGAGATTTAGAACCATATGTAATATCTGGACAACCCTTCTTATTTGAGACCGGATTAATTGAACATAGGGCATTGCTCTCTGGCCGTACAAGTCATCGCGCACTTTGAAATTCGGGCAGCGTCAGAAGGGCCTGAGAGAGCATGCGCTTAGGCTTAGCAACTGGTAACATAGGAGAAATGCGCTTAGGCTGAGAGAGCATGCGCTTAGACTTGTACTATGATTTGGGTAATGTGGTTGAATAAAAATGACATGGTTTTTAACAGGACACAAGTTGCTACTTCTATGCAGGTTATCTTCAGAGGAACGTACTGGGTACGTTTTTGGGCATTGCTGCAGAAGGAGGAGGACCGGCCACATATAAGATGGGGCTGTCGTGTGCTTGAAACCGTGGTCATGGAAATATTCGCTAGAAATGGCTGGAATTTTAGTAATAGAATTGGTCAATAATTGTTGTCAAACAATGGCTTCTTTTAGTGTGTCTTTAAGTGAGCGTGAGCTCTTTTTGGTTCTTTGGTTGTAATAATGAACAGCTACATGCAATAGTAGATGCAGAGGCTGGGATATTGAAATATATTCCCCTTTCCAAAAAAAAAAGAAAGATAGGAGAAATGGAGGCTGGTGCTATGAGGTGACGAAGGTGTGCATACATGAAATCGTGCACAACGGAATAGTAGCGAAAGAAGTAGTGGGCTAAGGACTTTCTGCCCAACAGAATAGTAGAGAATGAATTACTAGTGGGCTAAGGAATTTCGGCCTTGCCGCGGCCCAGAACAGTAACCAACGGTCAAAGTCAGAGTCGGAGGAGATTGCAGCACGAATCTTACAGGGTACACGGAAAGAGGGTCGACACGCCGAGAGAGAGAGAGAGGAGAGCCTGTACATCCATGGCTGCCGCCGGCGACACGCCGGAGACGGTGGAGGTGACGCTGCGCGCCGTCGGCCCGTCCCGCCCCACCAAGATCCACCTCCCTCCGCTCCTCACGGTCGGTGACACACCCACTCCTTCTCCCCCTAGCTTGCGTTGAGTCTCTTATGCCTCCTCCTAGGTCGCGGATCTCCGCCGACGCGTCGCTCACGACCGCCGTCTCGAAGCCTCGGAAGAAGGTCGGCTCCGCCTGGTCCTCCGGGGGAAGACGCTCCCGCGCCAGGACGACGCCCATGTCAACTTCCGCGACGGGGGTGGGCGACCTCGACCATAATCCCCTTCTTTGTTGATTGACATTTCACATTTGCTTAGATGATGCGGATTTTGTCTTCGAAACAACTACCTGGGCACTTGAAATCTGGCTAATTGGCTGTTGATTCATATTTATCTAAAGTTTCTGTTTCTGCGATTTCTGTAGATACCATAATAGTGGCTGTGGCACCAAAGCCACCTGCCACTCATCTCCGTGATGATGACGACGAGGAGGAGGAAGAGGAACTGGTAAAGTTTTATCACAACATTTCCTGTAGGTTTGCACTTGTGGTATGTTTTGGTGCTCCTCATAACAGTTATGTTGTCCCTCACATTTTGTAGAAGTTCAAAATGCCTCAAACAACTGCTTGGTGGAAGAGAAATATCTTTGTATTTCTTCGGGACAAATTGAGATTACCTGGTAATTACATTCATGAATTTTGTGGTGAAAATCGTGAAATGAAGTGATAATGTGATGACTGATCCGCATTTCGCTTCTCCAGACATCGTCCTGATGGCACTGTATTCCCTCAGTATGAAAGCATGGATTATTATCGTAATGTGGTTCCTACTAGCACCTATTGCTCAAAAGTATGACGTTGGACCTTTATATGTAAGTAACTCATTGAAAATAATTACCTGCAGTATACATTCGAAACACATTCAGTTAATGAACAATTGAACATATCAATTTCTTGGTCCAGACAGGATTGTAGTTTTTATAGCAAACTAGTATTGTATACAGTATGTGCAGTACAATCCTGGGGCTCTGTAAATTACATGACCAAACTTGTACAATTCATGGACAGATTTATTCATGACTACTGTTTGCTATCTACCCAGATCCTTGGTACGGGTTTCTTGATCATAATTCTTAATCTTGGAAGACGGCAACAAGGTGATGTTAGGTATATTATCTTGTCCATTCAACTTGTAAACTTATCTTTTCATTGAACCTGAATAAAACCTTTACCAACAATGTGTTCTTCGATGCCATGGAAAAGCATATTGTACAACTCAGTTATTGTACAACTCAGTTATGTACTTCGGTTGGCTGTTTTTCCTCTCATTGGTTGGATAAAAGCTCTACGAAAAGAAATGCTATGTTTCTTGGAAATAAAAAGGATATGTTTTCTTATGTGGAAAACAAAAATTCTCAATAGTAACAGTAGATCAAATGCTGTCTGTACCACAATATTGAACTCTGGGCATAAAAAAGTAGTTATTGTGATGATTTCTGTAACTGTTCCATATAAAAGTAGTTGTTACTGTGAAAATCAAACCCTGGGCATGTTTTAGGTAGGAGCGATGTAAATATACTTCTGATATATATATATGGGCTTGCCATGCTGATCAACCAAATCCAAATCTATATGTTTCTCTATCAAGGTTCAAGGTTAACAACTAATTTCTTTTCTTCATCAGTGTGCTAGTAGTATTTCTATTAAAAAAGGTGAAAATAAAAGGACCCCATTCACACAGAAAGATCTTGCTGTACCAAATATAGTTGCAACTGAACTCTAAACAAATTATGTTGAACACTGACTGGAAGTTGCAGGTTATTATTTGTTTACTTTTTAACTTTCCATTTGTTCTGTATTCCACACAGTGCATACTCCATATTCAACGAAGACTTCAGGGAGCTGCCAGGAACATTTAATGCAGAGCGCATAGATAGAGACATCCGGGCTGGTCAATTATGAGGCCTTTACCCAGGTTACAGAGACCTGCTAGGATTTGTGTAGAAGTATAGTGGTCATTGTCTTTGTGCCTGGAAATTAGTATTTCAAAGAGAGCCCTTACAGGGCTGTGTATTTCTTTACTGTAAATGAAATCTCTTATATGTTGACAATGGGAAAGTACATGTGCACTTTGCAGATACATGAATGTTATTGTAGATTTTTTTTTCTGGGAATCGTTATTAAAGCTGTTTTGAAGCCGTTCATACTGCACAGTTCTATTGCAGTTCAAACCTATGTAGAAACCAACTACCATCCCCAAACTGGGAGGATAATCTGAAACATTCGCAAAATCAGTATAGGAGGCTGAATTAGTGAAGTAGTGAAGATGATATGATGTTTGTTCAAGCAAAATCAGCTGTGACGCAGAAACTTATACACAGATAGTCTGCCAAATTGAATATACACAAGAACAACCTAACATGCTATAATTTTGTAGCGTGTACCAAAATCTTTAGAATCTGACATCTGAATATTCCCTAAACTACTATCCTATATAACAAGACTAACACCGAAGAACCCTTGCAACTTTCAATGCTTGGCTCGGCACAATTTACCGAATGAAATTCAGAAATCAACTGTCATGTAATGTTTTCTTTTGAGTCCAACCCAGGATTTGTGTATTTCAAAACTCGTTCAAGTTTTTTCTTATTGAACACCTCGACTTTAACCAAGAAGAGGGAACTGACTGGTCGGTGGTCTGAGAGGTTCAAATTAGGAGAACTCCAATACGAGAGTTGCTTGGTATCCTTTCCCAGCCATACTATGCGATCGCACCTGATTCATTTTCAGGAGACAAGAGTGAGCATTTTGAAAAGGTTGCTTGCTCAAGTCACTGGAATGTGTGCTTAAAAATTCACATGTTCAAACACCACAATGGACTCACGGCACAAACATAATTCACTATAAGAAATACAAAATAATCAAAAAGAGACTTACCATGCCGGAGATCTTTTTTTCTCAGCTTCCTTAGGAACCTCCCCGACGTATCTGCTTGAATTTCTTTCATACTTGTAAGTTGGTGGAAAGTTAATCAAGCCTTCCTCCCAACCAACAAAAGTACTCCCACTTATAAGCTCCTTTGTTAACTGAAAAAATATATACGAATGGCTGTTAATAAGTTTCTGAAATCAACAAATACTAACCTTTTAGTAGATGCAGTGTTGTCAAAGTAGACAAAAACTCATCGTCAAACCTGGTCATACTTCAAAAGATCATCCCATCTCTTCATAGCTACAAGATGTCGTACTTCGGCATCCGGAAGGTCGATGCGGTAGTTAAGATCCCCAAACCAGAAAATTCGACTGCTCCAAAATAAAATTCTGACATCTGATTAATAATCAATCAAAATCACAAACATTCATCTGTTGAGTCATGCTAGGTGCAGCATAACACTATCAAATCAAGATTTCTGTTGCAAAGAGATACCATTCATGGATGAACAATGTTGTTAGAATTCTGGCAATGTTGCAAAGAGATACCATTCATGCTAGGTGTGGACTGAACTAGTTACTCATTGTGAAATTGCCTTTCATAACAAGGAATGATGGTAACATAGAAAAAGGAAATATCGCATATATAGTCACAAAGTATGGCAACGGTAACTTACAAAAGACAAGAAACACAAGCTAGCTTGGTTCAAGAAAAGTGTGAAAAGTATGGTAAGTTTGCAAGTCATCGTTACTACTACAGGGAACAGTCTGATATCCATTTGCCTTTCACTAAATGAGCGTTTGATATTCCTAACTCTGTAACGACTGGCAATGGAGTTGTTTAATACAATGGAAAGTTACCGAAGGTTCAATTTGCATAAATAGTTATCTTTTCAATTCCACATGCATATGCAGCTTGTGTGGGTTATTCAGTTTGTATAACAACAAAAAAAAAAATCAAATTTCAAGCAGACAATGTAATGGGGACGAAACTGGGGTATACATACTCATGTGAAGGAATCATTAGTGGATGACCAGCAGCAAAAAAGGAAGAAAATCTTGTTCTCTGTAGGATCTCGACAACATCAGAGTTCCTTTTCTGTTGATCCCGAGACTTATGGCCAGATGCAAGATGGGAGCATACAAAGCACAATCGAGTTTGGAAAAGAGACATGCTGATGGCTATTGATCCCTGCAGTAGGGAAAACAAGATGACAAACTAAAAATCAATATCTTGACTTGAGATTACATAAACAGATGGCAGACATGTGCGTCCTAAAGGTATGAGTGTGACCTTGTTGCCCATGTAGCCCAAGAGCCCAACACCAACTGAAGCTACCTCCAAGTTGTTAACATGTTGCCTCAGTTTCCGGGAAATCCATACAGAAACATATATGCCAACCATTTGCTTACTAACAATGCGTACATAATTTGCACGAGGCTTTGAAAATTCTCTTTCGCCGTGATTAGCGCATTCCTCGTCAGTACCAACAGAAGATGAGCCATCTTCTGACGTGCAGTCAGATATGCAATCAAGAGAATTTAGAACATCAAACTTCTCCTGCTGTTCAGACCATAACAATCCAAGGTTTCCCGAGCTATGATAGTGCCTTTTTATACCAACTTGCAAAGCTACATCCTGTGGTTCATGACCTTGAGGGTATTCCATAAAGCTACTGCTAGATAGCCCAAAGCTCATGACCCTCCTTATCCCTTTACCTGATACCAAAACTTTTGATGGAGTATCAAGCGGATGTTCCGGCCAGTCCAATGAACTAGTCCTGTGTAACCAGTTGCAACTAAGCTCAGTTACATTAGTTTGTCTATCTTTGAACTGATTCAAATTTCTAGTCACTTCATCTTCATGTTCCAGTTTTGAATATTCACGTCCATTGCCTGAAGCAACAGGTGCTAATAATGGTGATGGTGGAGCACTGTAGCTTTTGCAGATTGTCTTGGGTCGCTGAAACTTGTTAAGCGTCCGGCGGATGATAGTCTCCCATTTCCGTATTGGTCTAATGTCCTCTGCTCCCAAGACATTCCCTGCATTTAATGGGACTACTTCCTGGAAACTGAAACACAGATGTAAGTCCTTAAATAGCATATCCTACGCAGAAAATTGGCTAAAGGAGCACACAAGTTTCAAAAATTTGATCATATGGGAATCAGATTTAAGTAATTTAGTAAAATTAGACTGTGTGCTTCCACAAATGCAGGGCCAGGGATTCACATTATTTAAAGAAACATTAAAGCTAACATGAAACAAGTCAACATTGAATGTCATTTTCAATTCTTGAGAAGGTAGTAGGTACCCACCCTAAAACATACATGTCGGCTGCTTCTTGGGTACAAAGCCATTGATCAAGGTCAGCATCTTCATGAGGGGTTAGTCCAGCAACATTCCATGTTCCTATCATTACCCTGGTGAAAAGCACTCTGTTATCTAAAGGCACCAGATATTTGATACAAAAATGCATTGAATGTTTCAGATGAAATCATAAAAAGCCAAACCTCACATCTTTATTACTTATGTAGTTAACACGTAAACTCTCTGATTTCCTCCTCTGAAGCCTTCGCAAAGGACGAAATGTTTTCTCTCCTAGCAAGAGGGTTTGAAAACTTGAAATTGCGAACATAAATTTGTAGAAAAAGTTCCGGAAACAAAAAGGTTTACAAGAAATCAATACGAATGTGAGTTATACATAAATTTGCGAATCCAGCAACTTTTTCCCGGGTGGCCATATTCGCTAGAACATATTTGTTCTTCAATGAAATAATAGAAATGTTCAAATACGATCTATATCACTGTATGATTGGACAAGAAAAGAAATCAGATACTCAGTAATGAGAAGCAGGAACAAGTGACTAACTCTTTGTCAATCTGTGTTCTGTTTATGATATTTGCAGCCACGAAATATTAATGTGTCTAGATTTTCTATGAAAATTATATTACAGGTTCAGGAGGGTTTAGGTTCACTTTTGACTCCAGATCATATAATTAACTTTTACAATTTATACTACTCCCTCCTTTCCAAATTACATGTCATTCTAGACTTCCACAGTTTTCTCAAATTACATGTCATTATCACTTCCCAATGCACCTTTCTCTCTTCCCAATACACCTCTATCTCTATCTCTCTTCTCCTCGTTTACCTTTGTTAGGCTTTCTAGCTCCCAAGATCGGTGTACGCACTCACAGATGAAGAATACACACACAAAATTTTTTGTGGCACTGCACACTTTTTCACTAATTCACCACAGATCAACACTTTGGTTACACACACTTACACATCATACACACTCACACACGCTATGCTGCTGCTTCAGCCGCACAACTCGGCCAAAACACTCAACATATGCACGCACTCACAAACTGATCAGTTTGCTTCACTTGCAAACTGATCATCACTGGGGCACTCATCCCCCTTCTCCCTTGGGATCAGCACCAGGGCACTCACTCCTCCCCCTTCTCCCTTGGGAGGCTCTTCTTAGGCTCTACATTACATTGCACGATAGGTGCTATTTATAGTACACGGGCTGACTGGCTGGCTGCTACTACTACAACTTTCCAGAACATGCCAGCAGCTACTAGGTCGGTGCTACAGTAGGTTGGCGCTACAGTAGCACTTCCATAAGTTTCCGGAACACACTCTACTAGTCTCCGGAAACACTCTACCACATTATTCTACAATATTCCAGAAACGCAAGGATTACTTCTAATAACCTTATCCACCTCTCCTTAATTCCCGTGCCCAGAGCTAGAATGACATCTATTTTGGAACGGAGGGAGTGTCAGTGTTTGGTAACCGGCCGACGAGTAAATTTGTACGCGACTCGGTTGTGGTTACTAGATCGGCGAAAGAGACGGGGGTTATACTGGTTCGGCCCAAGAATGCCCTACGTCCAGTTCGTGGCTTTTTCTTTGATTGCTCGTAGTAGGGGTTACAAGCAAGGGCGAGAGAGGGATGCGCTCCCAAGTCCCAGCCTGTGTGTGTGTGTGCGATCAGTTCTTCCAAGAGATCTCTCCTTTTCCCCGGGCCTGGCCTTGCCTTTTATATCCCAAGGTAAGGTGGTTACAGATGGAGGAAAGAAGAAAAAGAAAAAAGAAGGAGACGAAGTCGGCGCCCTAGACCGGTTCCGATGACTTCCTCCTCCGCCTCCTCGCCGAGTCGTGTGATGACGTTGTCCGCGTCTTGTCCCGAGCACTGTGTCATGCCCATCTCCTAAGACTGCACTATACCGCACTGTGTGGTGCTATTGCTTACTGTGGAGACGGGAGACGGTCATCCGGACCGTTGTGCCCGACTGTTGAATCGTACTTGGCTTGCGTGACCGCCGCGTCGCGCCCAAGTGGATGGGACGCGCCCACTCCATCGACCGTCAGCCACAGCATCCTTTCCCACCGGCCTGGAGTAAATGCGGGCTTGCATCTTATCCGAAATCAGCCGGTCAGGGGTCTGAGGTTGACCGGAGCTCTCCCCCCACGTGTGTGTTCGGTCGACGATCGCCGGAGTCGGGTCCGATGCGGGTCAGGCCCCTCTATCATTTCCGACCATTGCCGGGGCGAATGATCGATAGGCGACAGCTGGCCGGAGTTTGATCGGAGTGGTCGCTCGACTCCGCCGCGTGCCGAGCGGAGTCGGGTAGTTGGCTTTACTCGGGTCGAGCTCCTTCCGCGAGGCCCGCTCTAATCTCGAGCGGGGCCATGGCTGCGTTGGCCCGTACGGGTGGTCCCCGCACTCGGTCAGGAGGAGCGAAGACTTTCGCACAAGGCGTGGGCGGGCCGCCTTCTTAATGTGCTGGGCCCCGATGTGAGCCCGTCATCCTGTGGCCTCTCCCTCCCGTGTGGTCTTTGTATATATGGGTATTTTAATACGTTGAATACGTCTACCGGATACCTAGAAAATGGGTATCCGACAGGGAGTATCATATTGTTCTAGTGATGAGAATTCTATGCCGTACATATCATGAAAGTTTGTAAATATCATCTTTCAATTCTTGTCTTTAATTCCATTTATCACTGTATCAGTATAAATCTGAACTTTGTAGACTTAAGTTATGACATCTTCTTCCAAATAAAGTAGCAATTAAGGGAACCATTCTTCAGCCACCGTTAGGAACAGTGGCATTAAACAAGATGGAAAACTGCTCAACTAACGCTATTTGTCAACTACTTATAATGAATACGAAAACTGCTCAACAAACAGTATTTGTCAACTATTTATAATGAATGCAACTTAAAAAATCAAAATACATGCCTTAGTAATATTATTATGTGAAACTGAAAAGGCACAAAGATATATAAATCACAGAAGACAGATATGAAATAAGTTCATCATACCTGAAGATTTTTTAATCGAGTACTTGTTATCATGTATCTCAAAGACGCTATCCTCTCCAGAGTCAGTGCCATCTGCGAAAAGATTGACTCTGATTCCAAACAGAGGTATCAAGAATGCAAATTTATAGAACAACGATGTTCCTGCAATTTGACATACCATTATCTTCACTTTCTGTATCAACCTCGTCTTCACTGAAATCATTTAATTTTGGCTTAATGTTTAGCCATTTCCTCATCACCATTGTAGGCCAAAACGGCTGAAATGTACTCCAGTCAGATTAATCCATGTTATCAAGAGTAATAAAAGACACAGATAATCTAAAACAATTCAAACAAACTTATGCATAAATATTATTTCTCCAAATTACCTCTGATTTCTTTCGCCTTTGGGCTCTCATGATCTACAATGCTATGAGGCCTGCAATGAGCCAATCTCCAATTCTCTCTCGACTTCAATAAATGGCAAGGCTTATGTTCCAACCAGCTACTAGGAGGGAGACACAAAAGGTTGGAGGATATGTACATATAGGAAACATGAAACTAGTCAAGGTCGAGGTCGGCAAATATGTCAAGGAAAAAAACCATATTAGGTATATCTTGTTCATCAAAGTTACCTCTTGTCCTTCAAGTTGCAGAATAACTTTTGTAGGTGTAAGATTCATATTGAATACTTCCACTGCTGTCCACTTGGTCATAGAGAATATGTGAAGTCAACATCAGTACAAGAACCTGTCCTTTTCCAGAAGAAGAAAACAAAAGGGTAGATGCGAAAAATTAATCTCAACTGGTGGACAAGATCCAACGCTTGTCCTGCATGAACTTTTACCAAGTGGTAGGGTCCAACAAGACATTACCTAAGTGAATAGACTAGCACCAGTAGCGGATCACTGCTGGAAAGTGAGGGCAGGTGCACATATGGATCAATCATCCTCGACTAGATTGATTAAACACAAGAGTAGTACTCATTGGTACATGCACTGCCTCATGGCAAAAGGTAAATTACATCGAAGCAAAATATTGTTGGATACGGGCAACGTGTATGGTCCCATAGACTTATGCAGTGTACTTTAGCAAACAGAAAGATGGTAGATTTTTACTTCTGTCTCAAATGATAGGAAAACTTTAAAAAATCATCTTGGACGGTGAGAACAGTTCTGAAAGCGAAAAGGAGTGGTCTGAGAGATGTTGGGCTTGAGGAACATCTCTATCATAGCGAACCATTAAATCATGATGTGATAGAGTAGAGAAGAAAGTCATGGAACATACAGGAAGCAAGGAAGGCGATGGAACATACATGAGGCGAGATATTTCAAATGGGAACTAAAACACCTTCAACTGGAGGTAAGACGTAATGTCATCATGGATTTGATGTATATGGGACCCGTCAGGATTGGATTGACAAGTGCACGTCTAATGTTTTCTTTAAAAAAGTAGATGCTTTCAGATTGCTGACTGTGGCTTGGTACATACTGTTTGCCACAAGGTCAATTGCAAGGCAACTAATACAATATATCAGTCATTTCTAACAAGAAGATGCCACTGAGAGTAGAAAAAAGTACGGATATCAAGATCATGGATATCAAAGCCAGTGAATATTTCATCAGAATGAATGATTTGGTTAGTATATTATGCTATGCTGCGACAGATCAAAAGAGAAGAAGAAGAAATAAAAAAAAAGGGGGGGGGGGGGGGGGGGGGGGGGGGGGGGGGTTCGGTCACCTGCAGTATCGGTTTTCCTTTATAGATAGCCAAGAATCCTTTGGAAAAGGCAATCCACTCTACGCAGTAGACACGATTCTTGAACCTGCAAGTTGGGAGAACATAATAGTGACAACAGCATCAATCTCCTAAGCTTTTCTAGGCTGTCGAGCATACTCATGATACTTCAACTATTGCTTAGCAATGGCTAGGTGGCTGAGATCGAAAACCTGGCATGCGACGCGTGCGCCGGGCAGGTTCCCCGCAGCGGAGTGCAGGGAGAAGAGCCATGCGCCCCTGGTGAGGTTGTGGGTGGGAGCGGAGGACGGCAAGGGCGTCCCAGGAGGAGGGACGAGCTGGCGGCGGGGGTGAGGCGCCGGAGCAGAATGGAAGGCGATGCTGAAAGTGATGGTGGGCTAGTGGCACTCTGGCTGGCTTCCCTGTGGGCCTGGGCCACGGCAAAGGGAAGAATGCCGTTTGATTAGTGAAGGCAATTTGAATGTGAACAATCAGGCGTTCCCATGTTTTCGACAACAAGAGGAGGTCCTAAAACGAGAGGAGGAATTTGAGATAGCATTTTTGTATTGCCGCAAATCTTTGGGTCTTCATATGTATAGAAGTTAATAATGCATAAAATTGATCGAAACAGGGTGTACTTACGACCTTGCTCTTTCATCCAGACTAACTGATGAGTATAGCAGAAAACTGATGAGTACAGCAATCCGTTGTAGTCTAGCTGGTTAGGATACTCGGCTCTCACCCGAGAGACCCGGGTTCGAGTCCCGGCAACGGAAATTTTTTGAAAAACTTTTTTATTTTTTCCCTGAATACACAGGGAAAACAAAACTTTTTACTTCTGGCTACCAGAAACGTAAAAACATTTCGGGCAAATCTGGTACAGGCTACAGCACCCGAATCAATACGTTTTCTGAGAATGTGTAAAATGGTAACATTTCATAAATCAACAAATAAATTAGGCCTACATTCTTTTAACTAGCAGTACCCACAAGGCTTATGTAAGTCGGTTTTTCAGGATACCTAAACTGCTACTACAACTCCTGCATGCGCAAAAACATCATTTGACCTTGTCAGGCTGATATCTACTACAGTCAAATTCAGACACCAGCATTAGCTATTAGAAAGAACAAGGAAAACAATGGTACACAGTTCAGAATGTTAGACGTTTATAACAACACACGATGGATGACAATCCTGATTCAGGGATCAGCATTACGGGCATCATGTCAAACAAGAATCAGACTTTCCAATTTCAAGGCGAGGTTTCGGAATCAGGTCCACTATGGTTTTCAGTAAAAATCCTGGAGTGTTTCCTTCACTACAATTATCAGAATCTCTTTTCCTATCCAATGTTGTCACCTCGCTACTCATTCTTATCAACAGCATCATAAACGCTGTAGATAGGATCTTCCATTGGACCAACAGCACAAGGACTAATGAAATGAAGTCAAGTACAATCAGTATGGCTGCTAGTGACAGAAATGAAGTCAAGTAAATCAGTATGGCTGCTAGTGACATCTCAGTGGTAACTAAGTAATGGAGATCAGGGATCAGACATATATTACATTAAGAGGGTGCGCAGACCATCTACTCGGGCCGCTTCCTCTTACAAGGAGAGCCTCCTCCTAGACTCAGAACAGGTACCTCAGGTTGCTCACCAGTAATCTCTTCCTCATCTTCTGACTCGCTAATCCATCCATAGCAAGGGCGCGCTGTGCCACCAGTTCCGTCAGCTTCAGGAAGTGACACGGCAACCTCAAGAGTAGGTAGTTTCGCAAGCACAGGATCTTCCACTCCCTCATTTGGTGACTCGGGCTCAGTTGATACCTCATTAAGCACCTCTAACATTGCCATACTGTTTTCTGGCGGTGCCTCATCCACTGCTGGCTCTTGGTGCTGCAAAACACACCAAGCCATAGGATTTTCACGACATGCATTTGCGTCATTACTGGATTTAAAAAAAAACATACAAACATATATTATAACCGAAGTCTTTGTTTAGATCAAAACAGCAGATTATGCAACGACAATTTTCTGCCTTGTCAAGTGTTAGAACTGCATCATCCCATTCAAGAATTTCTCAAACATATGCTTGTTCGACTAAATGACAACAGAAATCATAATAATATATACTGCTGACCCAAGGCCTTTGTGTATTAAAATATCCATACTAACCATGGTTATATCCAAGTAGATTATTTCACAAAAAACGACTTTGGCATCTTAAGGCTTTTTCCTTGTTCGTGTTGGGTATTTATGCATTCAAATGCTCCTGGTGGACTCCTAAAGAAAGAAGCCCTGGTTCAAGACCAAGGTTGGCATCAACTGGGAAGCATTTGGTGGCCAAATAGATTCTTTCGGCACCAGAATGAAACAGCCGAAATGGATTTCCAGTAGGGGTGAAAATTGGTGACCCTTAGGGTCGCCCCCTAAGCTCTTTAGTTCGACTAAATGAACTAGTTTTCCAAAATGAGCTCTCATTTTGGAAACTAGTTCATTTAGTTGAACTAAAGAGGGTCGGCGGTTACCCTAAGAGTCACCTGTTTACGCCCCTAATTTCCAGACAGATTCAAGAAGCTGAAAGGTAAATATAGTTGATTGAACGAAGCATTTGGAACGAGAGAAACAACATAATAGTTCATCACGGAGAAGGTAACTGTAGTTGATTTTCAGATAGATTCAAGAAGATGAAAGGTAATCATAAGGAGCAGGTTTGCAGTACATAGGGTTGTAAGCTGTTGGTATTTTTAGACCTGATGTTTGAGTTGGTTTTGTTGTACTAACCACACTCTTTGGTTTCATGTTTTACCCATCGGTTATGCATACTGCAGTGGTTCAAAAATTCTCTTTTTAATGTGAAAATGAGCACCCTCCTGAGTTTTGTTGAAGAAAAAATGGGTAGTCAGCTCGTATCAGATCAGATGGAACGTCATGTGAAAAACAATAGTAATTGAGCGCATATGTAATTGGACATGCATGGTATTAATCTGCAGGACAATTCGGTTTGGAGAACGAGTGTATCATAACCTTTACTTGTTCAGATTATCAAATACTGTCTGCCACACTTCAGATTAACATTGCTTTCGCAGCAGCGAGGCAAAGCTCTTTCAGGGCCATTGGATCAGGAGGCCAGAGGACATTTCGTAGCATCAACCCTGATCTGTATTGGCTCCCATGGTGAACAGGGGCAGTACATTAGGTGCAAATACTCCAAGTGTTGCAAATGTGACAAGAGGACTCCAATCGCACTCCATTTGGGTTCTGCATTTATTGAATATTTTCAAAGAAAGAAGTATTTCTTCCCTGAATGTCATTATATCTGTCTCGAGATTTGTCTCCTAACATAGATAAAGCGTTCAGACACATTCGACGATTCGACCCAATAATGTAAACTGTAAAACTATTGATGGTAAGAATCGCCAATCACATAATGTTAAAGAAACAAACAAACAAAAAGCACACAAGAACTGAATGGTGAGACATGACAAAATGGAAACAAAGTGAAGCAACAATCAAGTGATACAGAACATGACAAAATAAGAACAATAACCAAGTGATGCAGAACATGAAGCAGGATAACAAACAGAAGAAACAAAGAAGTAAGAATCAACCTTGGGAGGCTCCTCCCCCACTTCCACCTGTTGTTCCTCCTCCTGGGGGTGGTGCTCCAGCAGCAGCAGCTTCTCCTCCTCCTCCTTCTCGAACAGCAAGTCCTGCACAACCTGGTAGGAACCTTCCTCCAGCAGAGGCCACGCATCAGCGCCGCCGTACAGCTGGCCATCCCATCCATCCCCACAGCAAAAGAATCAGTTTTTTTTTCTGATATCAATCAAATTCGGAAGTACATTCGTTCACACACGCAGTAGATGAAATCCACATCTCGAATCGAGGCTTCCACACCCCAAAATTGCAAAGTTCGGACACTGGGCTCCCAATCCGCGGAGGAGGAGTGGGGGGAAAACCTAAACCCTACATTTCTGCGACGCGGTCCAGGATTAAAAGAAATGGAGTCGGAGGGAGAAAAAGGAGGGACCTTGAGGAGGCGTTGGACAATGGGCCGGACGTCGCGCGCGTCATACCCCCTGCCGGCGAAGTGGTCGAGGGCCGCGTCGATTCGCCGGTCGCCCTTCTTCGGCCCCCGCCGCGGCATTGCTCTGCTCCTGGGGTGGGGTTTTCGCGATGACACGCCAGGAGGCCCTGGTTCTGAACTGGGACGGCTGGGTTCGGGGTGACACGCGGCTCGACCGTACGCATCGTACGCCCGGATCCCTTTTCTTCTTTCCTCTTTTTTTTTTAATTTCTTATGCTCTGCTCCTGATGGTTTTTCTTTTTTTTTTTTGGCGGTGGAGCTCTGCTCCTGGTGTTGTGTGATACTGATACAGTTACCATGCTTCAATTCGTATCGTAGTGTCAATCAAATTTGAGAAAGTATGATCATTTTGTTTATATATACTTCCTCCGTTTAAAATTATAATGTTTTGACTCTGGTCACGGAAACTAAAGAGAGGTGGAAAAGATAAGTGCACAAAAAATAAGAAGGAAATGGACAGAAATAGAGATATGTAGGAAAGATAGAAATGTGCATTGAGAAGTGGGAGTGTCTTATAATGTAGAACGAAAGGGGTACAAATTACTCCATATACTTTGGTAAATGATGGTTTTCCTTTTGTAGTGGACGGTTAGTACCATTGCATTGAAAACTACGCACTTGGACGTCAGTAGTTGAAAAGGAAAAAGTTCATTTTTTTACTTTCTTGAATAGTTCACATTATCCATTTCACCTCTGAACATAATCTTACGTCACTTTACCCATATTTCACCTTTGAACAGTTATTGCCTACAAAATGCTGTTCTTGTCCCAAAGAAAATAAAATACCTTTTTATGAAGTCCATTTTAGAACCAACAGGTAATCGAATTTGAGAAAACATTACCCTTTTTTTTAAACAAATCACTCCATGTACTGACATATTTGGCAAAAGAAAATAAAAGAAAACATGAGCAACCATCATGGGATGAGTTTACGGTATTGATTAAATATTGAACATGACATTAATGGCAAATGGCGTGCGAAAGGCGAAATTGAAGTCTTGGTTTGTATTTGCTGTGACTGCTCCAAAACACAGGGTCTCACGGCGAAGCTAGAGATTTTAGGCATCGGTGTCAGCTTAGAACAATCTCTCTTGGTTGATGGAGTCTTCTCCTTTGAAATGACTGTAGCTCCGCCCCTCTCACAAGTCACAAGGCATGGCTATTTTCCGGTTGCTTCTGTTGAGAGAAATAACAAATATTTTACCTTATACGTGCTACCGGAGAAATACATCACAACCACACCAAGAAACAGAAGCAGCTTTGCTAACAGAAATTGAAGCATCCAAAATCCAGAAAATGTGACCATGGGTTACCGGCAACACCCTAATCATGTTCCTCCTTTCTGTTGTAGTTGAGCTACTCGGTCCTGGTCCTGGAAACATGTAATGAAGGCTGCCACTCCACCTTAAACGTTTTGACTGACAAAGATTATGACTCCTGACTCCAGCTTGATCGATATTCTGATTCTTCTTGAAGCCAACATTAGAATAGAAAGAACTGCACATAATTCGTAAGAATTGGTGAGGGCATAGCCACACGTTGACTTCTGCAACATCGATCTTAACGATTGTAATGATCAAATCAAACCTGTTGAGTGATGTAGTGAATTTGGCTATGAGCAATTTAGCTGCAAGAAATTCAAATATCACGTCTTTCTCCCTTTAGTCGTTTTGGGTTTTCTTTACAACGCAGGAGCTTGACAATGATGCAGTCAGCCCCAACAGGCTGCCAACACATGTGCTTTCATGAAAATAGATGTCTGACCACCCCCAGACATGTGGCATTATTTCGTCCCCCAATTTCATTCATATGTCCAGCACTACCTCACGCATCATGGTCAACAATTGAGCATGGAATGAGCTAATTCTGGATTCGTGGTGATGAATTTGAATCAATAAGCGAACTCAAATAAAACAATTCACGCATCTGACTAAGGAAAAATCAAGAACGCAGCCAATGTCATGAGACCGAGAAAAAAAATGGCTCTTTGCAGATATATTGAACATGGGAATACCATCAAAACATGCAAATTAGATGCACAAGCACCGTCCAAATAGTTCTGCTGCATTTTCCTGATCGGGAAAACAAGGGATTCTTAACAACTACCTTAACCACATTCTCAAAACCCGCTCTGTCCACAACTTGGGCGCAATTAGGCACCACTAGAATAGACTCACCAAATTCCTTGACCAGGAATATAAGGCCATAGACAAGAGCCATGCATCTTCCAGAAGGAAGAATCTCAGTTGAACCAGTAGAGAATCGGTGTCTCCTACTGGTCAGCTTCAAAGTCAACTAGCGGTGAGTGGCCGCCTGGGGCATGGCCAAACTTTCAGAAAACTTTGTCCGCTCCACCGGCTCATTGAAGATTCTACATGAAAGATTGTGAAGATCCTGCTGTTCAGACACCGTGTTTGAGACGTCATGACAAGAGGAGAAGCACAATGGCAGCAAATACACAACTCGTTCAGGTCCATGTCAACGGGTCAATGAAGCAGAATAGTTCTACATGGAAACACACGTGACATGTACCGTGCCATGGTTTCAGACACAAGAACAAGGTATCAAGAAAAAACAAGCTATCAAGCTTTACGAAGAAACAGGAGGCAAACAGGATTTATGTTACATTAATGACTCGATTGGGGCATCACAGGCAATCTTCCTTCACAATCATCAATCAGATTATATCATACGCTGGCGTAACAGCCATATGAGGAATAACCAGCATCCGTGATTAATGACTCGATTCAGATTCCAGACAACAACGAAGGCCAAAATGGCACGCAACAGAGCAAACAGAAGAATAAATATCAACCATGGTTAATCCCACAAGCGAAACTAACATCCTCAAAATTTAGCAAACATGTAAAAAAAAAAGACCAGCAAGAGTTTTACACATTGTAAATATATCGGTTCGAATTATTGGTTGATGTAACCAAAGTCTGTGAACACATATAAACACACACTAGGATTTGCACACCAAATTTACCAAAAAAAAAATCATCTTGTTCGTCCAGGTAAACTGTGATAAAATTTAATTTAGTGCCTCAGCCCTAGTAATACTTTAAAAAAAGGCATTCTCCAGAAATGCATGCACAATCACATAAATAATATATCATACCTTTAAGTGAACTGAATATGAGGGACTAATTCCCACCCTACAGTGTCAAACTGTTAACATTCCAAACAACAGTGGATGGAAGACACCCTCTCAAAGGAAGCTACAATACTCATACGAAGAATAAAATAGAGTACATTTCCTTTAACCCAAATAAACTTCTTGGTGCAGGTGATTTGAAAGGATAACAATATCTCTGTCCTAGCATTTTAAAGCACATAAATGTTTCTCATTTACAGATCATGGATACTATGCAAACAAAACCTAAACTTTCGAGCCTTCAATCACATGGTATTGCTTCCACATCATATTTTCACTACAAACAATTGTTTCTGATAAGATTACAACATGCAATTGCATGAATCCCAGCTACAAGGATTAAAAACAAATAACAAGAATTCTCCAACTGAACTACCTGACAATATGAACTCGGATTTCTAAAGGAAACAGGAAGAACAGCAGGGTACAATCAAGAGAGACAAACATCGATACAATGAACACCACAAATTAATTTAACATACAAGTACAAAAGAATCAAAAGGCTCAAGGAGTAACCATGGCACCCAATTCTCATGACTCATGAGCTGTATAACAGGTTTCAATCGTCCGCCTCCGGAACAAGGAAACGGACAAGCTCCTACGCATCAAAAAACCCATCCGTGCTTTCCATCTTGACGGCCTGCCGCTACTCCCGCTCGAAATGTCAGGTCCTCCAATCCGATCATCCAAATCCTCTGGTGGCACATCACTCCCGGCATTGTCCAGCACGCCACTCTCGTCCACGCTCCTAGCATCCTGCAACTCACCAGCACCACCTGGCGTATCAAAATTCACAGCAAGGGCACCATTTCTACTTGCCCTGAGCCGCTCAGCACACTCGGACGTGACCCCACGACACTTCTTCACCTTAACCTTGACAAGGCGAGGGCAGCCTTCGGCAAGCTTGTCCATCCCCACATCAGACACAGGACATGCCTTTATGCACAGCTTACGCAACGCAGCACATTTGGCCGCAACACACGACATCTCGGCATCTCCAAACGTGTCGGAACCGCAGAGCGCAAGACGCTCAAGGGTGGGACAGTTGGCAGCAATCAACTCAAGACTGACTGATGTCAAATTCACACCAATGAGGACCAATTCTTGCAAGCTTGCGCACTTCTGCGCCACTGCCGCAAGCCCAAGGTCACCAATCCTGTTTGCCTTCCATCCATCGATATGCAGCTTGCGGAGGCGTGTCGACTTGGCAGCAAGTGCGGCTAACCCGACGTCTGTGACCTCGGGTACCTTCGCCAGGTACAGGACCTCAAGCCCATACAAGGCCGACACGCCACGGTCGCTGACCTGCAACTTCTCAATGTGGAGCTCAGCCAGCAAGGCCTCCCGCGGAACAGACTGGAGCACGGGGTCCCAGTCGCCGGAGCATCGAATAATCTTGACGGTTTTGAGGTTTGGAGACTGGGTAATCAGACAGGAGAAGCACTGGCCGTTGTAGAGCTCCTTGAGCGACAGAGACTGGAGGCGGGGGCCGGAGACGGCGATGGGCTCCGAGTCAGCCAGGCCGCGGAGGCGCTTGACGGAGAGCTCCTCAAGCTGGGGGCAGGAGCGGAGGAAGGCCTCGATGCCCTTGGCCCCGAAGGCGCAGGAACTGACGGAGAGCTTGCGGAGGCCGGCGGCTGCGGCGGCGAGCGCGGCGACCCCGTCGTCGGTGACGGCGCGGAGCGCGCGCAGCTTGAGGCGGCGGAGGCCCGGGCCGAGGCGGGCGGCGACGAGCGCGAGGGCCGGGTCGGCGACGCTCTCGGCGCGGCGGTCGCACTTGAGGGCGAGCTTGGAGACGGCGGGGAAGCGGTCGAGGAGGCGCGGCAGCGCGCCGAAGGCGAGCAGCGGCGCCCGGGCGTCGAGCGCGAGGCGGAGGCGGGACGCGGCCTCGGCGTCGAGCCAGCGGCGGCAGACGAGGGAGCAGCGCTTGCGGTCCCCCGAGCCGAGGCGGCCGAAGACCGCGGCGAGGAGCTCCTCGGGGAGGTCGGCGGTGTGGTCCTCCCCCGCCTCGGCGATGGAAGCGAGGAGCTGCTGCGGCGGCGGCGGCGGGGCGAGGACGGGGAACGGGGGCGGACGCGGCGGCTTGCGGCGGAGCGGGACGGAGGGGCACTGGCCCATGACGGCGGATCTGCCGAGGACGGACGGAAGATGAATGGAGGAATGGAGGAGGAGGTCAGGGAGAGCGCAGCGGACGCGACCAACCGGATTCCAATCCGATTAAATGCTGCCGTCCGTCCGTGGCCTGCTCGCTCGAGCACCATTTTTTGTTTCTTTCCTCTCTTTTCTGAATATTTTTATCAGTCCCTGGGCTGCTACTACTAATAGGGTGTTCGTTTCTCTAGGCCTAATTTTAGGTCGTCTAAAATCTTGTCATTTAAGGATATTAAATAAAGTCTAATTAAAAAACTAACTAACAAACTTTGTATTAATTTGCGAGATAAATCTAATGAAGGTAATTAAGCCATGATTAGACGATAGTTACTGTAGCATCACTGTAGCAAAACATAGCTTAATTAGGCTCATTAGATTCGTCTCGCAAATTAGCACACATCTGTAAAAAGGTTTTGTAATTAGACTTATTTAATACGCCTAAATAGCAAGATTAGTTTTGATGTGACCTTTAGGCCTAAAAACACGAACACCCCCTAAGTTGTGGCGTGCAATTTGGGTGTACAATGATATGCGGTTTTTTTTTAATTCAACGATACCTGTATTACTGGATAACGAAAACATACAAATACACGTACAAATACAGATACATACGCTAGGGATACGGGGACAGCTGTCCCAACCAACTTACAGAGGAACCCCCCAGGAAAACGAAAAAAAAATCAAAAAAGCCCTTGGGACCTCTGCTTCCCTTCGCCGAGCGCCGCCGCACGCCGTGGCGCCACTGGACGCCGCCGTCAACGAAGGCGTCGGCCACCCACCAGATCTGGAGAGACCCTTCGCATGGTAGCTTCAACGAGCCGAAGTAGACACCCGCCAGCGCGGGCGGGATGGAGGCATCGCCGGTAGCACATCGGCCGGGGCGGCGCCCTGATCCCTCCAGATCCTGGACCTCCGCTCGCCGCCGACGACGACGGACGCCACCGCGGGAGAACCGAGCTCGGTCCACCTTCCTTCCTTCCGCTGCTCCCGAAGCTTCCACCACATCCCTGCAAAAGGACGCCGCCGGCAACCACCGACGACACCGACTCCTAAACAGGGGCCGGCCGGACCGAACCCCACCTCCAGACGCTCGCCGACGGCGCCGGAGTGACGCACCGCCGAGGCGAGGAAGAACGCCGGAGGACCGAAAGCCACGACGATGTCGCCGCCGTCGCCTCAGCACCAAGAGGGTTCCAGAGAGCTAGGTTCAGGGTCAATGATATGCGGGTTTATATCTGATAAAGGCAGGTAAACTGAAAAGAGTGCAAAAGTCCATGTTTCACCTCTACTGAATGTGCAGAAGTCCTCCTCTACAGTAGAAAAGGGCGACTCTGAGGGCGATTCGCGTTCCGGCGGCGATTTCGCCAGCTCCTCCTCACATCCGGCGGCCGGGATGGCGTCGGAGGTGAGTTGGAGTGGCGGAATCGCTGTCCGATGTATATACCTTTCCCTTCTTGCTTAGGTTTAGGTAGGTTAGGGTTAGGGTTAGTTTTCCTCGCGTCGTTGTCGTCAACGGCGGTGGGGTTCTTTTGTGCCGGCGGAGCTCTGCCTGAGGGTGGTTGTTGCTGCTCTTGGTGGGCTGCGTGGCGGCGGCTGTTGTTTCCGGCGTCGGCGCTGTGGCGGTGGTGGTGTCGGCGTATTGGAAGTTGGTTCTCTCGTGGTCTTCCCCGTTGCGGTGGTGCTCCACTCCGGTGCTGCCGACGACCGCGTGGAGATGGGGCTCCTGTCGAGCTCCTGTTTAGGAGTCGTCCGCCGGAAGCTCTTCGCGACGAGGTGCGTTCTGGCTTTTTGTTTCAAGGAAGGGGAGGAAGCTGGAGGTTCGCGGTTGCTCGGTGGTGGATCCGGGTTCGGCTTCCCCGCGACGATGGTCGTCGTCGTCGGCGAGATCCGGTCCTTGGTGGAGGGTGCTTGGGGTGTGTCCCCGGCCGGTTGTGCCATCTGCGTTTGCCCATCTTGTTTGCTCGGCTCGATCCAAAGCCTTGGTGCGTAGGAGTACCCTCTGCTATGGGTTTGGTGGTGGCCGGCTTCGTCGGCTCTGGCGGTGGCTGGAGTCGCCGGATTCGGTTGTCGTCGGTGAGCTTCAGTCTCAGGGACCTGCTTGTAATTTTTCTTTTTCTCAAGGGCCTGTTTGCTCTTCTGGTCGGACAGCTGTCCTCCGTATCCTTGTACGGTGTACCTGTATTTGTACGTGTCGTTGTACTGGTTCCTTAACTTTAATACAGGTATTTCCGATCAAAAAAAAAATGTGCAGAAGTCCTTATTGGATGGAACCACTACAATATGTGCAAAAATTGAAGGTATATATACATAATAAATTACAAGATTTGTATATTAGGAGGACCCATACAGCATCATCGAATCAGTTTTCAAAAATGGAATGTAGGAACGTATTTTAGACCTTTTGGTGGAACAACATTGAATACATCGAACAATTGTTCAGTTCTGCCAAACCCAGGAAATACCACAATTAGCATCATAGGTGTTATCGTCAAGGGAAGATATAGCTTATGCACACAAACCTTCACCATCAATCGTGTCGTTTAAGAGTATATTTTTTATTGAATGGTTGATTGGCATGTTGAAGTGTACCCACAACATCCCCCAACATGTTGAGTATACCATGTGAGAAGCTAAACAAAAGAGAAATGGACAGAAAAAATGAAAGGAAAATAAATAAAAAAAAAGTGCAAGGTCAAGAGGGTATTGAGAAGAAAGACAATTGCAAACAGGTCACGTAAGGAGTAGGACAAATTAAGGCCACGTTTGACAGTTTCTCTTGCTTTTTCTGGATTCAGAAATCCATATATCAATGAACGGATTGAAGGCGTTTCCTTGAGTCATTTTGCTCTTGTTTTTAACAGAACTGAAGCATTTTGTTTTATCTTATGAACTCAAAATGAGAATGGATCTCACATCTGAAGCTTCACCAAACAGGCCTAAGTGCAAAGTCATGCTGGTATAGGCTCTATTAGGAATGAAAATACTGTGCCTAGAATTAGGACACAACGAATGAAAAATAAATACAAAGTATTGAGCGTCTAACAAGAAGTATCCCTGCAGCGCTACTGTCTTCAATACAATAAAAAATATGTTATCGCATTCTACTCATGTACGCGCATGTATGTTCTCGTATATTGATGCATGATGCCTAATGCCCAATGACGGCTGAAAAGCATGAACTTTTTTTTTTTGCAAAAGCTGGATTGAATTTTAGTAGGAATTTTTTTCTGTATAAAAAGAACACAAAAAAAAGAAGTACAAAGAATATTAAAAAGGAAGAAGTCCGTTTGACCTCCCTCAACTATCATAGGAGTTGCAACTTTTTCCTCGAACTACAAAACCGGGTAACCAGATTCCCTCAACTCCTTCTGTCGCTTCAATTTACCTCCCTGTTGGTGCTTTCTAGGTGCACATTTTATATGACAAATATGGTGCTTCTAATACTTTATTAAGTCATTACTGCTAACAATTAACCCCATTATCATATATACGCGTAGTTTCTGTGTATTCGGAAGATTTACAGGAAACAGGTGAGAATTAAGAGACTACGAGTAAAGAGCTGCTGGAGGCCCGAAGAACGAGGAAATTGGAGACCGTGCCGATCGGCACGTCCTGTGTGCCGATCGGCACAATGGAGGTCGGGCCCGAACTTGAAGCCCACTCGGAGAATATGGAGCCCAGAAGAAATATCAGCGGAGTCGGTGAAATCCAGCCCACAACCGAAAGAGACTATAAAGAGAAGATCTTGGTCGCGAAGGAAAGGAGAGCGAAAAGGGGACAGACACACACGCGGAGATTTTGACCTAGGTTGAGGGTTGTGGCGGCGAAGACGGCGATCACCGATCATCACCACCAAAAAGGAAGACTGTGCCGACCGGCACACAGCCGTGCCGATCGGCACCTGTGGGACCACGCCGAATTCCCGCGCCCTACTGTATCCATGTTCATGTGTTGCAGTATGATGCGTGAGTAGATCTCATATTCTCTCCGTGGCGAGGGAAATCTGGTTATGTAACTCTCACACTTAAGATACTCTTTTGATACGTTCAGTCTATGTGATGCTTCGAATTCGTATCTGATCCATACGTGTTTATCATATAGTGCAAGAAACCAGTGGGGAACTATTAACCCTCATCGTGACAGGATCGGGGCGAACGAAACCACCATGTCTTGTAGAATACTAAACCTATCAATCGACCTATAACCTGAGTTGCATGCCAGTACCCCAAGCCATAGGAGAGAATCCTTTCATAACCTTGATACAACCGCAGGCCCTTTCATCTCTAGCTGTTAATCATCCTTTCTCACACACATCTTTTGCTATATTGATTTAGTAGTTTAAATAATAGTTTAAGTCCCGCTTGTTCTCTGTGGTTCGATATTAAACCTTGGAATACTCTAAGGGAAAAAGTGCTACAACTGTACACCGTCCTCTTGCGGTATATAAGTGGGTGCGTACAAACGACCAACAAGCACGTTTTCTGGCGCCGTTGCCGGGGAACAAGCCAGTTCTTTTACTATTTATTTATTCTACTAACCTCTAATCCTCTCTTTTCTAGTTTGTTTTTGTGTTTTCTTTCTGTGTTTTCAGGATGGGTACTCCTGAACCGGCTCATACGGTTAGGGAGCATTCACTACCGTCTCCGGGATTGCTGATTCCACAAACTTCCGATGAGAAAGTCACTGCTTCGTCATACGTTCTCAACCCGACCATCATCAAAATGGTCGAGAACAGCAAATTCTCTGGGACGAAGGACGAGAACCCGTACACACATCTGCAAGATCTAGAAGTTCTCTGTCAGACCTTCAAGCATGAGGGAGTACCTCAAAATTGGTACAAATGGCTGCTATTTCCATTTTCTCTAGATGGAAGAGCCAAAGATTGGTATAAATCTGCAGCCCGTGAAGCTAAGGGAAACTGGGATAAGCTTGTAGGAAATTTCTGTTTGCATTTCTTCCCGCTTCCAAAGGTGCAGAAACTGAGAAGAGAAGTGGTTAACTTCGAGCAAAAGAAAGAAGAGACCCTCACGCAAGCATGGTTACGCTTCAAATCCTTATTGAAGCAAGGCCCCGATTTGGGCATGGATGATAACTTGACTGCTCAGACATTCTACATGTCTCTTGAAGGAACCTCCAGGATGCATTTGGATAGTTCAGCTGGAGGGAGTTTCCTCGACTTGACTGCTACTGCAGGTCTGGATCTCTTGAGTAAGATATCGAAGACTGAAGCTATGCATAAGCATTGGGAAGAATTCCAAGAAGATCCAATTCCCCCTGAAAAGCCGACACCGGCAAAAGGTTCTTCGGATTTGAAAGCTAAAGCGGAAGGCTGTACAGTATCTGAAGCGGAATTAACAGTAAGAACAGAAGAACCAGCGCAAGGTGATCTGAAAAGACCCAGATTGGAGGAGGTGCCGACCGGCACTGTGCCTGTGCCGATCGGCACACCACTGGCCACTGTGCCGACCGGCACATCTCTTGTGCCGACCGGCACTCTGAATGCTGTCAAAGGGATTTCCAAGACTGAAGCTGCCATATTAGAGGAGCATGAAAACAGCTTCGTAAATAAATTTCCAAGACCAGTAGGAGATCCAACCTTGAGCAACGCTAGACCGTTGGCCGAGTTCGAACCATTGGATTGGATTCCTATAGATTTCAGCTCAAATCTGCTAAGTATGAGGAGAACATATGATCCAAGGTATGCCTCTACTACAGGGGTTCAGTATAACTTCCCTAAAGACACTAGAACTTCGGAAATACTGGATAATGTCGTCATTGGTGAAGTATTGGGAAAGTTGTATAAGGACGATATGGAGATTGATCAGATGGAGGTCCAACAAGCAAAGAAGCTATTTGACACTTGTTTTGTCCCATCACCGTATGAAGGATTGTGCGGAGTATATGCAGTTGGCCTTACGGAACGAACGGAAGTTGATCCTTACGTACCGTGCGAGATCGGACATAGAAGCTTCCCTAAAGCATTATGTGATTTTGGTTCCCGCGTCAGCTTGATGACGTATGAAGCATTCATGGATATGCCCTATGACATAAAAGGAAGATTGCTAGGAACCGAGCTTGAGCTAATCATGGCGGATGGGAGGAGAACTAAGCCGCTGGGAGTAATCAAGGATCTGAACATTGAGGTAAAAAAGAATACTGTTCCGGTGGATATTTTTGTTCTCGATAAAGGTGAAGTTGGAGTTGAAGATATTATTCTGGGAAGACCTTTCTTAAAGCTTGTACAAGCTGTTATTGATGCTGGAAAAGGTCATCTCAAATTGACTCTGGGCGGAGAGGAAGTCCTTTTTGAATTCGATGACCCACCCGTCGTTCAAGAAGGTGACGAACCACCCTCTCTTCAGGAATTCTTTACAGAAAAAGATGAAGAAATTAGTCCAGGATACTCGGACCCGTTGAACAAACTGTTTGAAGAGTCGGACAGAGAAGAGGCCGAGATTCAAGATGGTGCCGACCGGCACGCCGTGTGTGCCGATCGGCACATAGACGGTGCCGACCGGCACGGGAGTGAAAATCCTCAATTTGAGCCTTTGGGTAATCTGGATCCTGGTGCAGCTCCAGAAGTAGAACAGAAGCCACTCCCTGACGGTTTGAGGTACGAATACTTAGGCAAAGATAAAACTTATCCCGTCATCGTCAATAGTGCTTTGAATGAAGAAGAGACAAAACGATTGCTCGCTGTTCTGAGAAAATACAAGAAGGCGATCGGATATTGTCTTGATGATATCAAAGGAATAAGTCCAGCTTTTTGCACACATAAGATCAATCTTGAAGAATCAGCTAAGCCAGTCGTTGAAGGCATGCGACGATTGAAAGAGGGCATGAAGGAAGTTGTGAAGAAAGAAGTGCTGAGACTTCTTAATGCAGGAATGATTTATCCAGTTGCTGATAGTGAATGGGTGAGTCCAGTGCATTGCGTGCCAAAGAAAGGAGGACTCACAGTTGTGCCTAATGAGAATAATGAATTGATCCCTCAACGGACAGTTACAGGATGGCGAATGTGCATTGATTACAGAAAGCTGAATGCAGCCACAAAGAAAGACCATTACCCACTACCGTTCATCGATGAGATGCTTGAAAGGTTAGCCAAGAACTCTTATTTTTGCTATCTTGATGGATATAGTGGTTTCTTTCAAATCCCTGTTAGACCTGAAGACCAGCATAAGACCACTTTCACTTGTCCTTATGGAACTTATGCGTATCGGCGAATGCCATTCGGTCTTTGCAATGCACCGGCTACATTTCAGAGGTGCATGAATGCTATATTTGCTGAATTCATTGAAGACATTATGGAGGTATTTATGGATGATTTCTCTGTTCATGGTACTGATTTTGATCATTGCTTAGCAAATTTAGAGAAAGTTCTAAAGAGGTGCGTAGAAGTTGATTTAGTTCTTAATTGGGAGAAATGTCACTTCATGGTAACCGAAGGGATTGTTTTGGGGCATGTTATTTCTAACCGAGGTATTGAGGTAGACAAAGCTAAAATATCTACAGTTGAAAGGTTGCCACCGCCTACTGATATTAAGACACTGCGAAGTTTTCTTGGATATGCAAATTTTTATCGCAGATTTGTGAAGGATTATTCAAAGATTGCTAAGCCATTGACGGAATTGCTGCAAAAGGATGTTGAATTTGAGATGAATGATGAAAGGCTTACTGCTTTCCGGAAGTTGAAAGAAGCATTATGTTCTGCACCAATTATGCAACCTCCGGATTGGAATTTACCTTTTGAGATTATGTGCGATGCAAGTGACTATGCAGTAGGAGCGGTTCTTGGACAACGAAAGGAAGGTAAAGTGCATGCTATCTACTATGCTAGTAAAACTCTCAATGAAGCCCAGATTAATTATACAACAACAGAGAAAGAGATGCTAGCTGTTATATTTGCATTTGAGAAATTTAGATCCTACATCCTCAATTCTAAGGTCATTGTTTATACGGATCATGCTGCTATTAGATATCTTGTCTCTAAAAAGGAGTCGAAACCTAGATTGCTTCGTTGGGTTTTGATGCTACAAGAATTTGATTTGGAGATTAGAGACAAGAAAGGGGTTGAGAATTCAGTAGCAGATCATCTGTCTCGATTGACGCTTGAGAACAAGGAGGGATGCATTGGTGATGCCATGGCACAAGAGCAGCTATTTCTAGTTAAAGATCATCGAGAATCATGGATGCAAGACATCATAAATGGGTTCAAAGGGAAGCTAGATGATTGTAGCAAGAATTCAAGAAAGAGGATTGCCAGTGAAATGAGGAAATTCATATGGGATGATCCTTATCTATACAGATATTGTGAAGATGGAGCTGTTCGAAGGTGCGTACCTCGTGACGAACGCGAAAGCATATTGAAAAAGTGTCATTCATCTGAGTATGGTGGACATTATGGGCACTTTCGAACACAGGCCAAGGTATGGGCTAGTGGATTTTATTGGCCTTCAATGCACGAAGATGCGAAAAGGTATGTTGCTAGATGCCCCCAATGCCAAAGAATTGGAAACGTTAATGCTCGTAATGCTATGCCTTTGAAGTATAACTTGCAAGTTGATATATTCGATGTTTGGGGCATGGATTTTATGGGACCGTTTGTTAATTCGCATGGCTATGAATATATTTTGGTTGCTGTGGATTATGTCTCAAAGTGGGTAGAAGCAATACCATGTCGAAACAGTACAACTCGTGAATCCAAGCAAATGTTGGAGGAGTGCATATTTCCAAGATATGGTGTTCCTAGAGTCATTATCACAGATGGTGGATCTCATTTTACCGGGCATGAATTTACTAAAGCTTTGAAGAAGATGGGTATTGAGCATCGAATTGGGACAGCCTATCATCCACAGACCAACGGCCAAGCAGAAACTTCTAATAAACAGTTGAAGGGAATTCTGCATAAAATTGTTACAAAAGAAGGAAAGGATTGGT
Organism: Eragrostis nindensis; assembly: GCA_012490785.1. NCBI lineage: Eukaryota > Viridiplantae > Streptophyta > Magnoliopsida > Poales > Poaceae > Eragrostis > Eragrostis nindensis. Next base: position 419,137 of record JAAXCT010000028.1, read on the forward strand.
CAAACAAGTTGAATGGAGCACTTTGGGCTTATCGAACAGCATTCAAGACACCAATAGGTATGACACCTTATCAATTCGTCTATGGAAAGACCTGTCACTTGCCTGTAGAGTTAGAACATAGAGCATATTGGGCAATCAAAGAGATGAATTTGGATTTAGATGCTGCTGCGGTAAAACGGAAGATTCAAATTAGTGAACTCGAGGAGATGCGCCTAAAAGCTTATGAGAATGCGGCCATTTATAAAGAGAAAACAAAGAAGTGGTATGATAAGAAGCTATTGAAAAAGGAATTTTACGAAGGAGATAGGGTGCTACTATTCAATTCAAGATTTCGATTGTTCGGTAAAGGCAAATTGAAAAGTAAATGGGATGGACCGTATCTTGTTCATAAAGTTCTTCCTTCCGGAGCTGTTGTCATCATGGATGGAAAGCAAAATACATACACGGTGAATGGCCAACGATTAAAGGTATATCTTGAACCCGACACTTTTGAGTTAAAGTCATTCGATATATATTATGTGAATTGAGTGATTGGGTGGTCGAGCTTAACGACGTAAAACAAAAGCACTGTTGTTTTTTACTGTTTTTCTGTGTGTTTTGTGTTTCTTTGATTTTATTGAGTCGTTTGAGGCAACTTTGCCACCGTGCCGACCGGCACAAGTCTGTGCCGATCGGCACGCGAGAGTCCGTGTCGTTTTTGAGTCGAGTTCTTGCCCTTCCTCCAAGACATGCTTCGGTGACTTCCCAATTTACGAGATAGAGTCCGGTTCGACCAAGAGAATTATGGATATATATATGAAGGAGTTGTCTCGGATCTCATCATCAAACATCGAGAGCCGCCGGAGTTCCAAGCGAACCCTAGAGCAGAAGACAATGCAAGAAGGCGAAACCGGAAGCGGAGGCGACGGTGCCGATCGGCACGACATCGGTGCCGACCGGCACGGCGGCGTACTTTCGCCGATGAGCCCAACTCTGCCATGGGTGAGCAACAGGAGCCTCAACCCCACCGAGGACGATCCAATCGTCTGGTCGGACCTGAAGCAACGATGGATGTTGAAGAGTGAAGCGGATGCGTTCAATAGAGAGAAGAAAGAGATGGATGACGCCCTTCGGACGAAGGTCAGAGAAGTGCTAGTACACAAAGGTAAATCCAAGATTGATGATAGCACACCGGTTTCCGATAGGTATACAATGGATAGGCTTCTCGCTATGGAACGTCCTTTGACATATGATGATCTTATCACTTTTGAATCGATCCTTACTGATAGCGAGAGGGAAGAGTTAGACAAGGACTGCTTTCTGACCATCCATAGGTCTCGGCTGAACGATGGAAGGAACCCTGATGGTGGTGCCGACCGGCACATGCCCGGTGCCGATCGGCACACTGCACCCCCACGCGTCCTGACCGACTGGGAAGACCTCCAAGAGAAGATTCTGCACAGGAACACCCGAGGTTTTGGATGTAAGTGCTTTTACTGTCTGAAGGACCATCAGAGGCAGATTGAGAATTATTTAGCGGATCCTGAATGCATCCCCGCTGCCTTCGTCTATGATGATGGCTTTCCAGTTGCCAAAGGGCGCATGACCCCTAAAGAGATCAATGATGAAATTCAGAGGCGTATTGATAGAGACAACGCTGCACAGAGGAGAGCGCGCAACCTGGCAGACCTAGAAGCATATTTTGAGAGAAACGGCATGAGTGCCGATCGGCAAGGTCCTTGTGCCGACCGGCACCACCTTAAGGTTGTGGATTTTGTTGAGATATCTGATGATTCCTCTGATGATGAGCCTCCACAGAAGCGATCAAAGGAAATAGAGGGAGTTCGGCGTTCCGCTCGTCTTTCTGCAAAGCCAAGAGCAAAATATACCTCGGAATCAGTGAGCTATATAGAGACATCTCCTGTGCATGAACACGCATTAGCTAATCTCGTCGCACAGGATGAAGAAGATCCCGAAGAGGATCCGGAAGAAGACCCCGAGGAGGAAGCGATGGAGGACGAGCCAAAACCAACTGATGCCGAACCACCTAGTGCTGAAGGAGCTTCAGGAGACCTTTCAGGAGCTCAAGGCAATTCAGGGCCGCGTTACCAGGTGAATGGCGCCACGTGCCGATCGGCACGTGCGCCGTGCCGACCGGCACCTCGAGGTTCTGACTCTAATTCGCCCCTGCGAGATGAGCGCCATGATCGTCCTGCCAACTGTTGCCCAATCTGCAGGAGAAACATCGAACGTCTCTATTATGATATGGAGAGATGCTATAGGCACCACCGGGACATTGATATACGGATTGATGACATGGAGAGCATGGCCGCGGCGGATTACTCTTTTCTCATGAGGAACATTCGAAGCATCTTTAGCATGTTGAGGAGGCATGGCATTTCAGATTAGGTTGGTCTAGTGGTTTTTCTTTTTGCAATAGGGACATTGCAAGGTTTGAGTGTGGGGGATTCGCCCTTACACTTCTTAAGGTCGCTTGCTTCGATTTAGTTTGGTTTGAGTTAGTGTGTGGAAGTGTGAGAGTTTTCTTAGAGAGGTTTGAGATGGTGTGCTTAGTTAAGCTTCGAGGTCAAGAATTATTGCAATGTCTTGAATAAAGTTAGTGTTAGTTGTCAAATCGATGCGTTACCCCATATTCTTGATTTTGTTTTTGACGATCGTTTTGCCAATCTACTTGAGTTCATTGAATAATCGCTTGGCTTTATATATCCACTTTTCGAAAACCCCTTCTATCATCATAAGTTGAAGCATTTAGCTGAGGATTTGATATTGTGCCTATTACACTAAGCCAAATGAGATGAGAGAAACCTACACATAAACCTTTTGATAGGAAGACGTCTTTGTCAACTCTTTGCTCTTGATTTCGACTAAGCTAGAAGGGAGAAGTTTCATTTGTTCATCTCAGTTTGCTAGCCATCTATCATCAAATTCTTTCTATCCAAAAACCGATATTTCATCGTTTCTCCCTCCTCCTTGATACAACCTACAAGCAAATGTGAAGTTTAGACAGATTTCGATCCAAAATATGCTTTGTTAGCAGTCTGCAAAGAAATAACAGAAGAAAAAGAAGGAAAAGAATTAAATTGTTCATGTGCCGACCGGCACCAAACTGTGCCGATCGGCACAAAAAGGAAAAATAAAGAAAAGAGTCAAAAATAAAGAGAAAAGTGAATATCAGAGGAAGCAGACTGCAGCAAGAGTCAAAATTCTAAAAGGATCTGTATATACTTCAGGCTTGATCCCTTCTTAATTCTATCTCGTTCATTCTCGATTGTTTCTCTTTCCTTGATCCTTGTACTTATATTCTGTATTCTCATGATGAAAACCCCCTTTTAGAAGGCATGATAGAGCGAATTGTTGACTTAGTAGTTCTTTCGATTCAATTTGGTTATATACTTTCCGAGATCCACAAAAGAGCCTTATATTATAGAATAGGAGAGGAAGGAAATACATTTGAGCGATTGAGTGAAGTCTGAAGCTTTTGCATTCTTCTTAAGTGATATGAAGGGAGACAAAATAATTGTTTGATAAGCCTTGTGATTGATTTGGTCGACTCAAGTTTTGAGGTGAAATTGTTTTCAAAAATCGAGAGAAAGTCTCGTGGAGGGATACTAATTCGATGAGACGATTGACAATAGCTAAGTTAGAGACTTGTGAGAGTTTTTGCTTCTTAGCATGATGAAAGCACGGTGATAATTTTCATGGTTTGAATTGCTCGAGGACTAGCAATGATTTGAGTGTGGGGGAGCTGTTGGTGCTTTCTAGGTGCACATTTTATATGACAAATATGGTGCTTCTAATACTTTATTAAGTCATTACTGCTAACAATTAACCCCATTATCATATATACGCGTAGTTTCTGTGTATTCGGAAGATTTACAGGAAACAGGTGAGAATTAAGAGACTACGAGTAAAGAGCTGCTGGAGGCCCGAAGAACGAGGAAATTGGAGACCGTGCCGATCGGCACGTCCTGTGTGCCGATCGGCACAATGGAGGTCGGGCCCGAACTTGAAGCCCACTCGGAGAATATGGAGCCCAGAAGAAATATCAGAGTCGGAGTCGGTGAAATCCAGCCCACAACCGAAAGAGACTATAAAGAGAAGATCTTGGTCGCGAAGGAAAGGAGAGCGAAAAGGGGACAGACACACACGCGGAGATTTTGACCTAGGTTGAGGGTTGTGGCGGCGAAGACGGCGATCACCGATCATCACCACCAAAAAGGAAGACTGTGCCGACCGGCACACAGCCGTGCCGATCGGCACCTGTGGGACCACGCCGAATTCCCGCGCCCTACTGTATCCATGTTCATGTGTTGCAGTATGATGCGTGAGTAGATCTCATATTCTCTCCGTGGCGAGGGAAATCTGGTTATGTAACTCTCACACTTAAGATACTCTTTTGATACGTTCAGTCTATGTGATGCTTCGAATTCGTATCTGATCCATACGTGTTTATCATATAGTGCAAGAAACCAGTGGGGAACTATTAACCCTCATTGTGACAGGATCGGGGCGAACGAAACCACCATGTCTTGTAGAATACTAAACCTATCAATCGACCTATAACCTGAGTTGCATGCCAGTACCCCAAGCCATAGGAGAGAATCCTTTCATAACCTTGATACAACCGCAGGCCCTTTCATCTCTAGCTGTTAATCATCCTTTCTCACACACATCTTTTGCTATATTGATTTAGTAGTTTAAATAATAGTTTAAGTCCCGCTTGTTCTCTGTGGTTCGATATTAAACCTTGGAATACTCTAAGGGAAAAAGTGCTACAACTGTACACCGTCCTCTTGCGGTATATAAGTGGGTGCGTACAAACGACCAACACTCCCTCGGCGGTTTTGTAAGCGGTTTTGTCCGACGTGGCATGTGTGGGACCCACATGTCAGTGCCACGTCACCTTCTCTCCTCCCTCTCATTTTCTCTCTCTTCCTCCTCCTGCTAGTCCCAAAGCAGCATTACATCAAACACTTTACGCGCAGCTCCTCGTCCAGCCTCCGTGAACCACCACACCGCCGTCGGGAGCTTCTCCATCGTCATGTTGGGCGTCTTCGTCATCACCAGCACCGGCAACGGCGGTCCGGACGCCGCCACAGTCACCAACTGCGCGCGCCGCTATGGGCGCACGGGCATGCCAGCGCGCTATCGAGGCGATGGTGGCATGGCGCGTGTTTCGACGAAATGGAGCGCGAACACGGCGAGGAGCCACTGGTACCACGACGAGGCGAGAGGGGCGAACCTGGAACAGGGGTTGAGCACGACGAAGAGGTTTGAAGGGTGTCGGCGACGAGAGGCGGCACAATGGAGGGGTGGCACGACGGTGTTCCAGTCGACGGCAAGGGCGTCCGGCGGAGATGGCGCGAGCACAGGCTTCAACTAGCTGGGGCGGTCCGCTTCGCATACACATCGACATGGAGGACGGCCGGAGGATGGTCGTTGATGTGGAGGTGGACGACGGCTCGACGGCGGCGGGGAAAACTTTCGTGGCGGCCTTGCGCTGCTGGGAAACGGAGAATTAAGAGATTAGGGAGGTGCGCGGCTTTGCTTAGGAGCTTCCAGTGCGAGGAATCGGCCGGAGACTCACCGGACAACGCGGAATCGACGGCGAGGTCGGAGGAGGCCACACGGCCGGACTTGGCAAAGTTGTGCGCGATTCCCGCGGCTCACGGCGAAAGATGGGGCATGGTGAGGTGGTATGGTGAGATGGAGGTCTAGGAGTCTCGGTGAAGCTTGGGGTGGAGTGGCTCGGCTGGAGTGCAGGTGGAGGGCGACGAACGACGAGCTGGAGGAAATGCCAGGCGAGGCTGTTGTTCAGATAGAAGGAAAAAAAAGAAAAAGAAAAAGAAAAATGACGTGGCACTGACATGTGGGTCCCACACATGCCACGTCGGACAAAACCGCTTACAAAACCGCCGAGGGAGGTAAATTGAAGCGACAGAAGGAGTTGAGGGAGTCTGGTTACCCGGTTTTATAGTTCGAGGGAAAAGTTGCAACTCCTATGATAATTGAGGGAGGTCAAACGGACTTCTTCCTATTAAAAAAGTAGCTACAACGCCCATGCTGTGTGCGATGGGATAAGCTTGGAAGCCTGAAACAGTTCGGAAGATGGTCATGGTACTACATTAGGAAAAAAAACTTTGACCATAGTATACTTTGCAGACAACGTCATTAGGTGGCCGCTAATTCACTTTCGCTATTGATGGTGTAGGGACTAGGGAGTAGTAGCTGACTAATTCTGGTGACCATAGTACTTTGACCATGTGCAGTCTTGGTTAAGTGGCAATTTGTTCACTCTCTTTTGGGTGAATTTATGGATTACTTCGTTAAGAAGACTGTTTAATGATACAAAAATACGGCTCTTTCAAGGTTCTCCCCCTTAGACCATAGTAAGTGGACAGATCACAGCCGTTCGTTTTGAATTTGACACTATGATTCAGAAGTTATTACAGCCTGTTGTTATTTCTGAAGCTGCAAAATTCCTTTCTCATGAGTCATTCGTTCCTAGCGCCATGGCAAATGGTAAGTTCCGACTACAACTAGGCAGCTCCCATTGCAAGAATAAAATTAGCATATGGTGTTACATGCATGATACGTGCCAGGACTATTACATTTTATTTTTTGCACTAGTGTCAGATCATGCTAATTCCATACAATTTCTACTGATACAGAGAAAATAGAGAGGAACTAAATTAAAATCTCAGCTGAGACATGCCCTCAAATTTTCATATTGCAAGGATCACTGGATCATATCCTGAAAATGCGTACATAACAGTGGCGAAGCTAGCGTCACGAAGATCCCATGTGCCACTGTGAACATGACCGGGTTTAGATGTTGCACTTGACTTGAGCTGCAAATAGAATGCTAATCATTGCAGTTTTGTGCTTTTACTGGCGCTCGTGTGTGTCATTATAAATTTACCCGTGTGTACGTTGACATATGCATTTCTCCTGCATGAATCGTTGGATGATCCACGTATATGTCCACGAAATGTACAATTTGCAGGCAACCAATCGATGGAGGAATGGTGTATTGTCCTTATGTCACGTAAATGTCACCTTTGTCTAATGGTTCAAGTAGTCAATTCAACTTGGGAGGACCCTAACAATTCACAAAAGTAACATAACGTATGTTTCAGCAATGGTTTTTCAAAGTTTTTTGATTAATATTGGGATGAAGTTTTTAATGAATGTTTCTCCATTAATTATCTAACAATTAGCACCAACATTGGTTAGTGGACAGCTAACCTCCCGAGTTAGAAGCGAAGTGAAACAGGTGGAGTAAAGGCCGCATGTCGTCAATTTGTCATGTATTATTGTCGTGTTCCATATATGGGTCCTATATAGGTCAGCAAATCAAGTTTATCAGTATGTCGTGCAATGTGGTGTTTCAGTTTGTGTATTGTTTTAGTTGTTTGCATCTATGTTCGTACTATATTTCCAAATATAGCTACCAGTGAGACAACACACTGCAAGACAAATCTAATTTCTTTACCCCAAAGTGTGGGGCTTTTTTTTTTTTGGCGAGTGAAAGGGGATTATATTGGAAGATGAACAGTACATCGCAGGTAGTTTATAGAAAACACCCCGGACACACTGAAAATTGCAAACAACCCCTTACACCGAGAACACACTGGATCCTTCCTACCGCCAGCGCCGCCGCACGCCGGAGATCGCCGGACCCCTCCATCCAACTCCGTCGCGAACTCCAAGCATTGGAAATGCCTCAGAAACCAGCGCTCAGACCTCCTCCAGAGCGCCCTTGCCATAGCTGAACGAATATCGGCCATCACGAAACGAAGAGGAGAAGAGGAGCAAATACCCGGCGAGAAGGTCGTCTCCACCATCGACAGCCATCGACGACCGGAAGGATGACTCCTGTACAGGGGCACCGCAACGGGAACCCCGCCTCCACAGGCTCTTCGCCTGCACCGGAGCAAAATACCGGCGAGGTGAGGTTGAGCCCAGGAACAAGTATTCCATGCCGACGTCGACGCCGTCACCTCGCCGCCGCCTGCCGGAAACAGAAACCTCCACCCAGCTTCACCGAAGAGCTCGTCGCCGTCTCCGGCGCCTCCATCTCCAGATCCACCGAAGGAGACTCCAAATCCGCGCGTCCCCGACATGGGAAACGCCGGAAAAACCTAACCCTACCTACCTTATTCCTATCCTACAGCTAAAACCTACCCCGCCGTCGACGAGTTCCTGCTTCCCCGCCCTCTCCGGCGCCGACAAGGCCGCCGGAGAGGAGGGGGAAGCAAGAAAGCAAGCGCCGAGGCGAGTCGCCTGAGAAACGCCGGCTCTTTACTGTAGCAAGGGATAAGGAAGCGAGAGAGTTCGGTTTGGCCTACGTGGTAAAGTGTGGGGCTTTAACATTAAGAATGAAGCCATGATAAAAAAAAAAGTATGCATCATATATGTTAGTGCGGTACATCAGGTTAATTGGACCTTTGGCGGTATGATAAAGGGACTGTGATCATAAAGTCATTGATAAATATGCCAAGAAAATATCATACCATCTGATGCAGATGTTATACTTCAAGAGATGTCATGTCAATGGATTACAAAGGTTATTTATATAGTGAGTAAATTTCACGAAATTGTTAAATATTTTGGTAAAACTATGACAAAACGACAGACTTAATTAAGAGTTGCATCCTAAAACTACATATATAGTGCACCATTGTATTAAAAAACTACTAGTTTAAAGAATGCTATCACAAAACTACATATTTTGTGAGTAATGTATTGCATAAATATATATAAACTACATGTTTAATGTGCGTATCACAAAAACATGGACTTTGCACAATGTATATATATAAATTTGTTATAGACTGCCTTTTTAAATGTATACATATGTAGTTTTGTGACAATACAATAAATGTGTAGTTTGTGATAGTTTTGACAACGAATATGTAGGTTTGTAAAATTTACAATAATATTTACAACAAAGAATATGTTCCACTAACCCTTGGTAGTTTACAATAAAAGCGTATAGTTTTGACATAGCATCGTATTCGGTAGTTATGACAGGCTCGACCGCTACATACAAAGATACACAGTCCTAAATACAAATCTCCCGACACTACAAAAATTAACAATCTTGGTGTAACAAGATTAACGCTACAATATGAAAATTTAACAAGCCAAAAAAAGGGACCGAAGTAATCAGTTGATATACTTCCCTTGGTAGTTGAAGGATGTAAAACCGAATGTGAATTCTCCCCAGGTTTAAATGAAAGACAGACTTGTCAGTGAAACATCACCAAAGTAGTGACACTCCACAGACTCTCCAAGATTTACAGGTTTTTAATGTGCCAGCTGAAAATGAAGCCAAGTGGTGATACTCTGATCCGTAAGCTTTTGCACCGGCCGGCCGGTTTGCAGGAAAGAATTAATGCTGCGCATGTGTGTAGTACTACAATGATATTACTACATCTCCGAGCCGTCTGACCATTCCGATCCACGGATCTCCCAGAAACCACCAGTCAAGCATTCCGTTATTTTTTCCTACGGCTGAAATGGTCAAGAGCACATGCATTCCCCTTCTTTTGTTTTTTGACAGTCCGAGTTGAAAACAACTCTGAGCTCCGACGACAACGCGTTCTCCGTGTATTCCCTTCCTGGCCGGGCAACTAGCGGAGCAGAAGAAAACGCGGTCTCTCGCGAAGCGTCTCCCACCTGCTACAGGCGAGAGAGGCGAAGCGGTCACGTTCCGGCGGCGGCTCCCCTCGATCTCCCCCTCCTCCGGCGGCCCGTAGGGCTCCGAAGGGCCGGGAGATCGGCGGAGCCGTCGTCCGGAGTCTGTCTAGTTGCTAGTTGCTTAGTAATCTAGTTTTTAGGTCCCTTTAGGGTTAGGGTTCCGACAGTCTCCATGTCGGAGCTGCTCGGTTCTGTTGGCCCCCTTGGTGGATCGGGTGACGACGACGTCGACGACGGCGGCGGCGCCATCTGTGAAGCTGTGTGGTGGTCTAAGTTTCCTGGCGACGCCGGCGTGTCGATGACGGCGGCGGCGCAGTGGAATAAGTCCTCCCGGGCTCTCCATCGACTTGTCGGCGCTCCGCTCCGGCGTCGGCAGCGAGGCTGTGGAGGTGGGACTCCCCGGGTGGAGTTCCTGTTCAGGAGTTGCTCAGCGGCGGATCTCCGGCCAGGTACTGGGTGGGGGTCGCCGCTCTTTTGTTTTGAGGTGCGGGGGACAGTTGTGGTTCTTGTGGCTGCTAGGAGAGGGGAGCAGGCTCGGTCGTCCCGCGGTGGCGTTCGTCGCCGTTGGCGAGTCTTCTTCCGTGATCTGAGGAGCTCGGGGCGCGGCCCCGGCCGTTGCGCGATCTGCTATTGCTTCATCTCGCTTTTCTTGGCGAGTGTTTGTTTCGGCTATCTTGGAAGCCTTCTGGCGAAGGGCTCCTGCAGATCTTGGGCTCGTGGAGGCTGGGTTCGACGGCGGCCGGCGGTGGCCGGACGGCGGTGGACTCGGCGTGCAAAGGCGCCAGGGGCTTCGGTGTAGTTTTTTTGTTGTGTAGGGGCCTTTGTGTAAAAAGGTGTGGACAGCTGTCCTCTGTATCCTCTCTGAACGTATCTGTATTTGTACTGCTCTTTGTACTGTATCCTTAACATCAATACAGGTATGTTTGATAAAAAAAAAAAACTAGCGGAGCAGAACTTTCTTCCTGCAGCTTGTGTCGACATGGCGTCGTTGTCCAAGGCAGGTGTGGCGGCGTCAAAGCTCAACACCGACACATAGCAATCAATCAATCCATCGGACCTGTGAGACTAATAATAGCCTGTTTGGTTACAGTCTTACAGTCGTCGGATGGTCACCGGATCGTCCGATGCTAAAACGAGGTTGCCATTTTGTTTGGGTTGCCTCGTCGAATCGTCTCGGCCGTCGCCACACGGCCCTCCGTGATTAACGCAGTTAATTATTAATCATATTTAACTAAACATGCTGTGCAGTATGCCGCTCCAGATCACCTCGTCCGACTTGATGTCAGCCAGGAGCGGCACTGACCAGCGGACAGGCTGATCTTCCAAAGTCCAAACAAAACGTGCTGTTGAGGCGGTGAGCAGTGCCCAGGTCACAGGTCTACCGTACGTGCATTCCTAACGACAGTTCCAAACCCTAACGCCTTGGGGTGAGGCGGTGAGCAGTGCCCAGTGCCTGATGTCACAGATCTAGTGCTTTGTTAGAGTGAGTAGATTACAGGAAGGAGTAGTTTTGAACTAAAAAATAATTGATTAGTTGTTAGCCAGCTAATAATTAGTTAGGTGTCAATTTGAAGGCTGGACTAATTAGCGTCTACATTAGTCTGGTTCCACTGACTAGATTACTAGTACTAGTCTCTTGTTTGGCTAAAAATGAGTCCCATATTAGTTCCTCTAATTTGAATTCCCTATAGACTTTAATCAACCGTTAGTCCATTAGATTAGACCCTAAATCTAACAACCCTAGAAGCCTAACCTCGTAGATCCCGTGCATTGAAAAACTATCTTCTAATTTCAGACTCATGTAAAATAGGATTAGTGTGAAAATTTCATATCCTTCTTGATAAGAGTTAGCCAAATGCGCATTTGGCTAACTCTTTTTTTTTTTTTCGCAAAAAAAAAAAGAGTTAGCCAAATGCGCATTTAAGCCGAACAGAATCATTTAGAGGGAAAACATTTACAATCTAGAATGAAAATTCTTTTAAATTTGGGCCCAAGTCCTATGGAAAAGTGAGCCGGCCCATTCTTATTTGGGCCCACTTTCATGACTTTCTTGATAATCCGTTAAAACCCAACAAAAACTCTCTTCGGGCGTTGCTTCTCGCCGCCGCCGTCGCCGCCGCAACCCAGCAATCATGGCCTTGGCAGCCGCCCTCGCTCGCGCCGCCACGCGCTTCCTCCGCAGCGGCCTCCAGCCGTTTGCTCCGGCTGCTGCTGTGCCGGAGCTCTCGCTCCGCATCACCCGCCAATTCTTCGACGTCCCCGCCGCCAAGGAGCCTTCCCATTCAGGGGAAGACGACTCAGGGACGGAGGCCGAGGCGGAGATCCTTGATGATGTCGAGCCCATCATTGATCGCGTCAAGGACATCCTTCATTCCCGCAGGTAGATGAGATGTTTTTTTTTGTCAGACACATATCACTATTTATTTGTTTTTTTTTTGCGAGGAAAACTATTTATTTAGTTGTGTTAAATTCGTGTGTTAAACCTCACAAGTCACAAGTGAGGATTGGCACGTGAGTGGTATGCTCTTTTAGTCGGCAAGTGACCTATGAAAAAGGTCGAGAGAATAGCAATACTGGAAGTACCACCAAGAGGATCAACTCTACTGGTGATTAACGGCAAAATTTGCTGGAGGACACTCCTCAATGTTGTCTTTTGCCACAGAACACTAAAAAAACATGTCTTGTGGCAAAGACATGTATTTTGGCAAAGACATGTTTTTTAGTGTTCTGTGGCAAAAGACAACATTGAGGAGTGTCCTCCAGCAAATTTTGCCTTGATTAACTGATTCAGGGATTTAACAACAAGATACGTAATGGCCTAACCTCTATACTAGAATATCGGCTTATGGCTGCGCTGGAAAATTATGCTGCTTGCAGAATACCACACCAAAAAAGGAAGAAAAGAAAAGGCACGCCATACCTAGGCACTGTGCAAAAGCAAGCTAGATTATGAGATGCAGTTACCAGTATTACATAATTGAAGTTGCTAAATAAAACTTCATGTTTTCTTCTGAAAATATTTAATCATTTCCTTGGTTAAATTTAAACTGTGATTGGATTTGAAACACTAGAATACCTTTTCATGTTTGTCAGATTTTCTTATTCATTGCACTTATTATCAATAAGATTTTGTGAACCACGCTTCCTACTCTTCACATGGCCATCATCCGTTTTCTCATTACCAGCTAAGAATCTAGGCGATAGGGCAAGTGAAGAGCTCAAGGTAGCATATGCAACAGCGACATACTGTTGTTGTATGACTGGGTCATGGCTGCCTGGAGCCACTGTTGATGTGCATGGCTGCTTCCTGGGTGTAGAAAATGAGTGCCATTGGATCATGCCAATGGCCCAGAGCATCCTGGATTTCTATGATCACAGGAAAACACAAAGTGTTCACTAGGGCCACTGCATGTGTGCTCAAACTAGCATACACGCTGCTAAGCTAATTCAGTCTGTCACCTAGAATTACATATTAATTATTGAGGTTGCATACTCAACACCAACCTAGAAGACAAGAATCTTTGTGCAGCCGTATACTTCTTGTGTGCGTACCCATTTATGCATTTTTCGGCGCAACTCAATGCGGTTCTCTAATATCTGAGTGCGTGCATATGTGAGTGTGTACTTATCAAATTCTTCTTCTAAATGCACTGATACGCAGCCCTCCTTCATTTAGAAGAAATAGAATTCAGTTCCATTTTTCATTTTAGAATTGCTATATGCTAATTACTCTTTACACTAGAAGCACTGCAGAATACCTCAATGCTGAAGTGCCATAAGTTGATATGCTCTAAACTTGTAATTCTTCCAATTTGTGAGGATTTACTGTGTCATTGTGTTATGACAGATATAGAAATGGCACAGTCCTGGGCCCAGATGATGAAAAGTTTGTGGTAGAAAAGCTTCTTCCTTATCATCCCCGCTCAGTGGACAAGATTGGTTGTGGAGTTGATGCTATATTGGTAAGCATGCCTATTTAATCTGTTTACAAAAACAGACATCGTCTTCTCAAACAAGTTTTTTTTACTGTTTACAAAGAAGATCTTGATTAAATATTTTTAGGATTGCCTTTTTGCAGCACTTTCAGTTCACAAAGAAGACCTAAACTGAATAGTTTAACAACCTGCAATCTTGATCACCTTGGTTCGACATAAATGCCCCAGTGAACTAAACCCTATTTATTGCATTGGCAACTTATTCTGCTTTGGAAGCATTTGCATGTGTTATGATGCTACAGTAACAGTAACTTGCAAACTGACAAAACCTCAGTTGGTTAGTGCCTCAAGTGGTGAGGCCTCCCACCAGGGTTCAAATCCTGGTGTGCACCAATTTGTTGGCAGCCTAAAAAATAGGGGTGATGACGCCGACTTGGGTGCCATGAATCCGGGCCGTGGGCTGGTTTGGGCTCTCCTACCTGGGGTAGTTGCAGTAGTAACTAACACGATCAACTGTGTTCATCCCCAAATACCTGCGCAGCCCTATAGGGTGATGCCAGAGTTCCGGGGTTTTCTCGACCGGAGAAGGTTGATCTTCTCTATCAAAAAAATCAACAGTGTTCATACCCCCACCGGTCGATTTTTTCTTTTTTTACAGTAACTTCAGCTGGACCTTATATCGGATCTTATATTGGTCCACGATAAGAAGAATGAGTCTGTTATTTATTGAAGTCGAGTGGCACAAAAGCGGTGATGGATCCTGAGCTAGGTTACTTAGAATCGTGAAGCTAACACAAACATAACTCATTATGAGCATTCTCACTACCAATAAGCTGCATACTCGGATTCTGAATATATAATGTGCATAGTAGACTTAATGTTCTGGCTTTTATTCCTAATCGTTTTTGTAATATCCTGTGCATTATTTCTACATCATGCCCTATAGCGTTAATAAATGACCCCATAGGCGCATTCCTAATCATTTTTCTAGTACCCTGTGCATTGGTGTACTTCATGTTCTTCCTTTTATTCCGACTTATTTTTCTAGCATGCTGTGCATTATTTCTACCTTCTTCACTCTAGCTTTAATAAATGATCCCAAAGGCGCATTGCTACAGGCCCCTGTCGTTCCCTCTTCCATTTGTGATGATTTGCGAACCTGCCTAGTGTCATACTCCATATAAGCATTTCCAGTGCTCAAAATTTGTCCCAAGATAATCACTTCTGAGTCTGTCCCATAGTCACCAGGAATGGGGTGGCATGTTATGCGACCCTGGGATGGCATCCCCGTTCGAGAGTCAGGGTCAGGTTGAATCCCGCCCCTATTTCCACGGAGTCGCTTCATGGGCAGCGGCTGCGTCCTCATCCGCTTCAGCGCGTGGGAGGGAGGGCAGCACCGCAGCAGGCAGATGCGGCGTTAGAGGGAGGGCAGCGGGCAGCCGGCAACTCATGGGAGAGTTCCATAGCGCAGCATGCATGAGGGAGGAGCGTGTTTCTGCATTTGGACGAGGAGAGTGGCGGGCACTTGTGCTGGAAGCCAAAACGGGACATGAGGTTAGGGTTGTCTTTGTGGGCTGACTGGGCCGGGTGTGTTCTAGTGAACAGTGCTGGAACAAGGCAACGGAGCACAGCACAGCCCATATCGTTTTTCCTTTTCTTTTCCATTTCTAACTACATAATGTCGACATCCATATGGGGCTAATCGATACGTGCCATGACCCAGATTAGTTGGTGTCGCGTACCACATCGCATAGTATTGTTCCGAAGAGGTATACACTCTTTGTACCTCATTTTTTTTCAAGTGTCAGCCCGCGTATCTCGACCCCGTCCCTCCACCCGGTCAACCCGGATTCGTGGTGACTATGGTCTATCCAAAACTTAACTGTTTCTGAAGCTTGTCCCAAAATACACGCATTCTTGAGTCTTTTCTTTTACTCATAATGAGGGGCATATGATCTTCTACTTGCAAACTTAATCTGTCCAAAATATCCCAAAAATGCTTACATTCTGGGATGGAGGGAGCATATTTATAGCTGTAACTTGTGATGCATTTCTTTGTAGAATTTAAAGAGTATTTTTTTATATATATATTTCTAATGCTATGAATTGGAAACTATGTGCATACGATAGCAAACACTACTAATTGCGGTTCTAGCAATTAACCTAGATTAACTTTGCTAAAATTTATCACAATTGTCACGCTATTGTAAAACATTTAAAACTGGTCTGATGCTCAAAATTATTTTAGTTGCCATATGATGTTTTGACCCGGGATTCAAGCAATTCAAATCTTCTGATCAAGAGCATTCCCTCGTATTGGTCCAGTAACAGCCCAAATGGATGCACCATAAAGTCTTGGGGAATGTTGTCTCTTATTTTGCACCCTTAGTTGTGTTGTTTCTCACTACATGAATCAAATAGTGACCATCAGAGTTTTGAGGGATTGGAAGGGTGCTCCTATCTCTGCATTGTGCTCAATTTATTCCATTGCTCCTACACTAAGCTCATCTTGGCCGAGGTCACTGATGGAAACAATGCCCCTGTTAGCTATTAATCAGGCATGATCCGTCATATCTGAAGATTATGTTTCTTAGCTTGATTTGTTAGGATTGGATCAAACTTGCGTCTTGGATATTGTGTCTCTATCTAAAACAACTTGTTTTTTGTTTTATGTACTCTTCTTTAGATGCATTTACTAACAATTTTAACACTGTATTGCCTTGTATTTGCTTATCCTTCTTTATTGCTACTTTTTATGTGATGACTTTGTAAGGATAAATATAACGTACCGTATTGTATCTGCATCTGACACTTCTCAAATCTGTGCAAACTTGTGCGGGGTACTGTATTGAACACAGTATGCATATGACGTATTTGGGATTATGTTAGTGTGCAGTGAATCTAATGCTACTTAAAAATGGTGTAAAGAATAATAATATTGATAATTTCCATAACTTTTGAACTCCATGCAAATTATGCATTTTTTATAACATCAAATTGTGCATTGTAGTTCCACTAATTTATTTCTGTAACATTCTTTTGTGTCATTAGTTTTTTTAATTTTATGAGTTAACATTGGCCAAGAATTCAACTTTGGACTGTTCGTTTCAAAGAACAAGTCCTGAATCTGCATCGGGCTCCAGGACTAAAGCACAACATTATCCACTGGCTAAATCAACCCTTATAGTTTGCATTCTCTATTCTTTCTTTTGTTGTTACTTTTTTCCTTTTCTGTAGCATCTTGGCCCTTAGCACATATCTATCGCTCTTTAATTAATGAAAAATGTCACTGTGAAGAACTTCCCAACAATTTTCCATATAAAAAGTAATAACAATGGAGAATCCAATGATAGAAAATTGTTGTGAGCGAACTAGGTTCAGAGTGATTTTAAATGTTACTAAAATGTCAATGATGGGACACTAAACTCTCAGGATTAATTCCTTTGAAGTACAGCCAAGGATTAATTCCCTTTTTGGCAAGGAAAACCAAGGATTAATTTGATAAATTTTGCTTGGTCAAACTGTTAATGAACCATTTTGATCAATCCAAAGGTTTGATACAATCTATAAGATGGTAACTTGCATTTGCACAACAAAAAGTTATTCTGTTTTGGTTATGCTAAGAATATAAAACTCGAAGGGAACACCAAAATAGCAAGCAGACCTGCTCTTCTCTGCTCTGTGATGCATGTTTTATTCAAAGCTGCTTAAAATATATGAGGTTTGTTAGAGCTTCTCCACGCTAAGTGAAAAACCTAGACTGTAGCATTGGAAGCCGCCTAACTCTAAGGGAAAATTGGTTCACTAGCACTAAAAGTTAGTTGGTTACGGAAAATACCACTGAAAGTTTCGAACTTCGGAAAATACCACTGAAAGTTACGTGTCTACTCGGAAATTAGCATTTGGCTTAGAAAGCCAACGGGAAATGACAATAGTGCCCTTCACCTAGCTCCTCTTGTTCTCTCTTGACGAAACAGAGGGTGGTCGTCTGCATCTTCTGCCGCCGAATGTGAGCCGCGCCCTGCTCCCAAGAGCCGCCACTCCCTCTCCTCCAGGCGTCGCCGCCCCCTCTCCTCCAGGTGTCGTCGCCACTCCTGCCCAAGACTAGAGCCCGCCCCCGCTCCAGCTCGACGACAAGGCCCACCCCTGCTCTAGCTCGCTGACGACGCAACGCTTCCAGCTCCACCACGAGCCGCAGCCCAGCTCCACCTCCCGGTATTCTTCTGCCATACGCGCCCCTGCCCAATGCTCCTGATGGCCTTTTTTGAGCATGTGAGATGCATTACCGAGTGGCAGATGCATCCATCTGAGATCCAGTAAATGCATTTCATGTTTCGTGCAATTATTTGAGGTTCAATTGTGTACAGATTTCCTTTTGTTCATTGATGGTTGGTCCTTGAACAAGCAGCATTACTATTTGTTAATTGCCTCTGTTCATCGATGGGTGTTGCTCAAGACTCAGGTCAAGCAGCGTTCGTGGCCATGCTCTTTTGACCGCCATGAATTAGCAGCAGCAGCTTGTTTCTTTTGCTCATGTCCAATGCGCAAGGAGCAGCATGAATAAACAACTTGTAATCGAACCATATGCTACGTACTTCAGTTTTTTGCTCAAGTGTTGGAAATTTGTCCTCTGGTCATGAAGCTGTTTCAGTTCGTGGTGTTGTATTGTTTCCACTTTGGGTTGTTGTGTTGCTGCTGTAAGAGCACATCCAACAGGTAGGGGCATTTTGTCCAGAAGATAAGAGGTTGGTAATTTCCAAGTAGACATGCAATTTTGAATGGTATGTTCCGGAGCTTAGAACTTTCAGTGGTATTTTCCGTAACCGAGAAACTTTCGGTGCTAGACAACTAATTTTCCCTAACTCTAACCCTGCTCAGGTCAGCCATCCCCTTCCGTACGTCATTTGTAGTTTTCATACTCCAGTAATGGACGCTACATTGATGAGTTAAAACCATGCTTTAGTATTTTACTAATCCTCCAAGGAATAGAGTTAAGGTCAAGGTGCACTTTTCTGTTATGCCCTTCAATAGGGTCTTGTAGTAACTCATAATTAATTCGGGTAGATTTCATGTGGTAGACTTGTTTAAAAGATTTACTAATATAGTATGGAGGGCATGTTACAAATATCGGGCAATCCTAGGTGCTGCAATTCTGCAGGTAAAGAACTTAGCTTAATGTGTTTTTCCCTTCATACACACTGATGTGATTTGACTTCTGCGTCATGGATATGAATTGAGATCAAGCCTCTAGGATACCGTTGAGTTAGGATGAAAAATTGATAGTTGACCCTATGTTAAAGTAATTTTGAATTGTCTGCTTGGTACATGTAATGCTCGTGGCTCATACTACTTCCATGATAATCTTATTTTGCCCCGAATGCACTTACAACTAAAACTATTATTCTTGACTTGGAAGGTTGACAGGCACCCTGATCACAAGTCAAGATGCCTCTTTCTTGTTCGAACAAATGGTGACCTGGAGGATTTCTCTTACCGCAAGTGTCTCCGGGCATACATTGAAGGGAAATATCCATCTCACGCAGACAGGTTTCTTGAGAAACATGTTTTTCACAGGCGTCCGCAGAAGATTCCTGTGGTTCCTTGACTGCGCATGTTTCCTGGTCGTGGTGCTTTTGCTATGGCTTTATAGATATTGGTTCATGTTTTTTCTTAGAAAATTAATGTGGCTCTGTTACGATGAAAACAAGGCTTCTTGCTTAGCCAGCAGTAGCGCAAACATTGTCCATGACTTCTGAAGTTCTGATGATCAATGAGAGGTGTTATAATAGTAATACTATCTGAGAAGGAATTTCAATATTTCTGTACAGGAAGATTTCCTAGGTATTCTGGCTGATCACGCCTATAGTGATTTACCAAACTTTCTGTTGAGGTTTCATCTGTTCCATTTATCATCACTGTGCCCATCCTGTGCAACTTAAGGGGGCTGCCTGACCGTTTCGACTCCGATTTTCTTTGCGTCCTCCGCTGGTTCTATTTAACAAAACTGACATGCTTCATTCACTGACAGTATATAGTAAACCTTTCTATAGAATTCGTGGCACTATGTTCTAACTCTAGTGTGCCATGAATTAGAGGTGGCCATGTTAGTGCTGGTGATTATGGTCAGAGTTTTTGGCCTACTTGATTCTCATGCAGGCAGCTTCTCACCTCTTCTGATCTTCTCTTCACCTGCTTCTGTCACTTGAGGCTGCTGGACAAGAGGATGTGTACCGCCTGAAATTTGTTTAAAGAGTACTACTACTAGCTCAGATTGACTACTGGTTCTAGTTCTTCCTCCATTGTGATCTTGTGGATGTCAAGGGATGTGGTCGTGGTTTCAGTTCTGCGTGATATCAGCGACCTTTTTTCCTGTTTCCTTGGCTGGAATCTGGATGCATGTTCTCGTGACGTACGGAAGGGTGGCCTTCAACAGGCGGGCGTCCGTGCTCCTGTTCCTGCGGTAATAAATTGCGCGATGGTACGCATGCGCCTCGGCGTCACTTGTGCGTTTCGGAAGAGACCGCCTGATTGACCTGCATCTACCCATGGTGAAAATCATCAGCCAACCGTCCGTTACCATTTCGTACGCATGTTATACTCGGGAGAAGCAGGACGTGCCATCCTTTGCACACGGAAAGGATGGAACTGTCCACGCCGGACATGGATCGTTGCCGATATGGAGGTCAAATTTTCTTCGTAGACACTCACGATCGCACACCGAAACATACATACACAGACTTTACTTTATGATCATCTTTAAAGACTGAGCTGACAAATTCTCAAGATTGACGAAGTCACCGTTACCATATCGCTGACGACGATCGCGTCGTCTACCGTTGAAAACACAACATCGTTAAATTTTAGAAAATTCACTCTCATGAAGAGTCAAACCTTAGATCTGACGTGCGATTGAGACTCTTAGACTGCCCGCACTGCTATTCCTCTATTTCCCTCCTCTAAAAGGAATATTCCGTCCTGGTCATCAAGATTCTTTCCTCTATATCAATTTCTTCCGCACCCATCATTCCTCTATATCCTTCCTCTATACCCCACTATCCTATATTTTATTCAATCATTCCAACTACCATCTCCTCTCTCTCCTATTTTTTTTTCCTTTTCTTTTTTCTCTCCCACCGCCCCTTCTCTCTCTCTCTCCTTATCCATTCGTCCCTCCTCCTCCTCGGCCGCGCGTCGGCCGCCGCGCCTCTCCTCCTCCCCCGCGGGAGCGCCGCCGCGCCCCTCCCCCTCCTCCTCCGACGCCGCCGCGCTCGGCCCGCCGCGCCCCTCCTCCTCCGACACCGCCGCGCCCCTCCTCCTCTTCTGACGCCGCCGCGCCCCTCCTCCGCCCGACCCCGCACCTCTGCTCAGCTCCACCACCACATCCCTATCGCCGCCGCCGTCCAGGAGCGGAGGTCCGCGCCATGGATGCGAGCGGCCGCGGCGTCGTCCCCTCTCACGCGGCGCGACGGGGCCCGCATCGTCCTGCGCGCGGTCCTGTCGTCGCCCGCGCCGGTGAAGGCGGAGGAGCAGCAGCCGACGCGGCGGATCTCGCGGGCCGGGTCGGACGGCGCGCTGCGGCCCACGGCGAGGCTCCGGCGGGCGCGCCACGGAGGCCAGCTGCCTCGTCGTCAACGCGCCCACGGCCAACACCGTCGCCGCCGCGGAGCACGGCATCGCGCTGCTCGCATCCATGGCGCGGACCTCCGCTCCTGGACGGCATGTGCGCGCGGCGGACTCGGCTACTCGGCCTCTTGCTCCTCCGTCCCCATCCTCTCTCCCTACTCCTCCTTCCCCAGGCAGCGGCAACTCCTCCTCTTATTTCGATTTGTGGACTCCCGATTGCTCAATGTGATCTGTTCTTAGTTTTTCCAAATTTGTGCTTCCAATCTTCGATTTGTGGTTCGATTTGTGATTCAATTTGTTCGGCTCCGGCGGGCGGCGCAGCGACGGCGAGGCTCTGGCGGGCGCGCCTCCATCCACGCGCGCGAAGTGGTTGGGGCAGTGGCCGTGGAAGGCGAGCGCGTCGCGAGGTGGGCCCGGCGCAGTGCGTGCGGAACTCCTCTGTTTCGCTAGGAATGGCGGAAGCGGGTGCCTTCCGCTTCGATAGCGGAACGGTAGCGGAGCCCGGTGCAGCACCTTTTACGCTATCTGTTTACTGAAGGAACAGGTAGAGGAACCCAGTGCGGAGAGTCTTAGAACTGGTAGGCTACATGCCCTTTTCCTAAACATGGATTGTTGCCGATATGGAGGTCAATTTACCATAGCCACGTGGCTAAACACGGTCCAGACAGCATCACCGGAATGTGATTATGTGAAGGTGAAGCTGAAGCTTTTTCGGTGCTGTTAAAAATAAAAAATAAAGAAGTCAACTAGCATGCACGGCCTCATTGTCGTGCAATGCAGCTAAGCTCTCTCGCTTTTTTGACCAATGGACGAAATCCGTCACTTCATCAGCGTCTTCTGTTACTCGAGTCGTCAGTACCAGTCATCAAGGCGCTGCAGTAACGTGCGCTGCGGCAGCACAAACCATGGGGCCGCAACGCATCTTTCGTTTCCCGCCATCGCCTTGGCCGCAGGCATGTTTCCATCGATTACCTAAGCATTGACTTTGTGCTAAAGCTGTTTTAGTTGGTGCAACCATATGTTTCCTTTTTCATTGTTCCTCTTGTTTACTTCACTTTTTTACCGTCCCGAAATTCCCTCTTTAGTTCACTGGGGCCATGCCTAGAGAGGAACCAACCATAACATAAGTAAATCCTTTTTTTTTTGCGAGGGAACATAAGTAAATCCTTTCGTGAGCACATACTTACATTTCTCGAATCAAAATGAGCTCATGCTAGGTAGACCTTGAATCGAGCTTGCATCAGGACGACATTTCCGGAGATGGAAAAAAAAGTGCACAGATGTGGGGACTTGGTTTCGAATGAAAGCTAGGCATTGTGAATAATCATTGGTCTTAACAAGATGTTGTTTAGCTCCACGTGCTGATCTAGTGAAATGCATACATGCGGCAGCTTTAATCCTAATTCTCGCTACTTTTTGGGAGGATTAGACAACAAAATGATAGGCTCCACCTGCCTGGATCGTGGCTAGATTATGTGGAGCCTCCCCGGCCCAAAACAACATTAAAGCACGGGCCGTAATCCACGGTACAACCGTACCAATTACAGTACACGCTAATATTTCAAACTGTATGTTAGGATAATTAACATCGGTTAACTATCACTGTTCTCTCCGGGGATGGACAATACTGTAGTCATTTTGAAGAACATGCAGGGAATTGGGAATTACTGTTGGGTATTGAATCGCTCGCTTCCTAGCTTGATTAGTCCACGTGATAAAACAGAGCAAGCGTGGCTGCAAATGCAGGCGACAGCCAGAGCACGCCGCTGCTGACAGTTCACGCGCCAAGTACTGGCCGCGCAGAAATCGGGTTATACGTTTCAGTTTCAGCTTCAGCTACCGTGCTCACACTTCTCAACGGTTTTTCGTTTGGATGGAGACTCGTTGCGCAAGCGCAAGCCATGCTTTCAGCGTCATCTAGATCTGATCGCCGGAGATCGTTGCTGTCTTGTTCACCAGGTCAATGAACTCTGATTATCAAAAAAAAAAAAAAAAAAGGTCAATGAACTCTGTCTTGCTTCTATTGTGTTTTTTTTTTTTTGAATGTTTTGCTTCTATTGTTCTGCGAGGTCAAACGAACTGATGACCCATTGGTGACCTATATATATCTATAAAAAAATTGTAAAGTGTACAAAGTAACCCTCCAACTAGTGATCCAAACCTCTGACCCATTGTCGGACTCCTCCACTCGGCGACCCAGAAATGGAGCAGCAACACACGCGACCCATCCTGCAGCAACCGTCCTTCGTCAACCTCGCCATCCCGAGCGCTGTCTCCCTCCCCTTCTTCTCCCGAGCGCCCCGGCAACCCAGAAATGGAGCAGCAACACACGCGACCCATCCTGCAGCAACCGTCCTTCGTCAACCTCGCCATCCCGAGCGCTATCTCCCTCCCCTTCATCTCCCGGGCGCCCCGACAATGAGGTCGTCGACGCTGTCTCCCTACCCATTCTTCTTCCGAGCGCCGTGTCGGCGGCGGTCTCCCTCCCCCGCGACGAGTTGTTGGTCATTTATACGCACCTATTTATATACCGTAAGTGGACGGTGTATATTGTAACTTTTTCCCTTAGAGTATTCCAAAGTTTATATCGAATCCACAAGGATCAGCAAGAGAACCGTGTAAGGTCTTCTACGTCGTCTAACGAATCAATCCTAGCATGAAGTACTTATTGCACATATGAAGGCTTTTCAAGTTCGCAGATTGGCTTAAAGAAAACTGACAGGAAAGCATACACATAACCAAAAAGAAACACCTAGAGTTAGCCTGTATGCATCTAGTGGTCGGAGAAAGGATGTGCCGATCGACACCACGGGTGTGCCGGTCGGCACCGAAGCAATAACAATGTGACATCTATAGTCCTAACTTACTTGGCACTTTAAACAATTAGTGAACATCGAAGATCGGTAGGAAGAAACCCCTTTCCGTCGAGCCCTGTCTCGACCAATTCTCCTTAATCGGTGGCCTCTTTCCACTCTACACATCATCTCAAAGATCTCGTATATTCCAGCGCGTTGAGGTACAGTGACAATTTGCAATTATGGCCCATTACAAGATCCGAATATTATCTTAACCACAATGGAGATAGTGAGAGATTGAATCTCACCTCTTATTGCCACCACAATTAAGATAACATCTAATACTTAGTCGTCACTAAGCATAGGAACAAGTGCATGTAAGACCATAAAATCGAGACGAACACAACCGCAGCCAAGGGTAGAATCAAGACAGACACATAGATAAATATAAGCATTGTACCTTTATTCATCACCGTCAGAGAGATGACGATCTGCATAAGATTGTGCCGGTCGGCACTGCCTTAGTGCACCATTGACGACTCCTAAGATACATGGCTCTACTTCTCCTAAGCTCCTGTGTAGTGCGACCATGCAGGACGACTACCCGACTAGACTACATCTCTCAATATAGTGGCTCTTCAACTCTGGCGGCCTCCTGGCGATGAGCAGAGGTTTCCTAAACCCTAAAGATATCAACTTCCCATATTTGGGTCGTGGAGGCCTCCTTTTATAGTCCTGGACACGTCCTCCTTTGCTTGGCCACAAAGTTAGCCCTTAGAGATTGAATCCAAATCAGTTTCATACCTTCTATAATAAGCGCCGACTTCCATAAATCATAACTTCCTCGTTCGGAGTCCAAATGAGGCAAATGAGCACTCTATCTCGTAGCCCTCGAAAAGATATACAACTTTGGTATCATTGGATCTCCAGATTTGGCCGTCTTGGCTCCCAAATATGCGATGCCAAAATATCTGTCCTGATTCAGACTCCTCTGCGCAGGTCTCCTTGCGGGGCCCATATCTCCTAGCTCCGGAGTCCAAACGGGATAATCCATATATGTTCCGGAAAGCTATCGACGAGATCTATAACTTTCCAGTACATTGGATTCCTATTAGAGCATGTCTTGAACTTGTAAACCGCGTGGGAATGCAGTGCTGTTTCTGAACTGCGCGAATTGATCTTTCCTTCTGGATAAACCTTCTAGAAATCCTTAGGCATTGGGCCACGACCTTGAGCTTGGATGTTGGGTTCCATGGACGTCCAGAGGTGCATTGGATGCGTCATGAGCTAGTGGGAAGCCCTCCTTGCATGGCGAGTCGGGCTTCATGTCGATACTTCTCAGCTAAGCCTTTATGTCGTCGTTTCACCTAATTCTGCAACATAGCACTAAAACGACACTACAAGTGAAAATCGTCAATATTAGAGGTAATAACACATACTTATGATAAGAATATGGTGGAATATGACTGCTAGTGGCATATAAAATAGGCACTTAGAAAACGTCAACACGAGTCCTTGACGTCGTCTCCCTCCCCTTCTTCCTCTAGCACCGCGGCCGTGCTCGCCAGCTGCATGGTGCCCACCTGCCCGCGACGCATCTTCCCCTCCTCCTCTTCATCGCCGCGGCAAGAGGCAGGGGCGAGCGCGGCGGGGAGGCAAAGCGGGAGTGCGGAGCATGCCGTGGAGTGATGTCGTGGCGGGAGGCGAAGCGGGGAGGGGCTGGGCAGGTGGTGCGAGGTGATGGGGACGGTCGCGGAGGAGATGGGGGCGGCGGCGCTATCGCTCGCCACCGGGTGAGCGCGAAGCGGCGACGGCCGCCTGAGCGCGAGGTCGGACGGCGGCACAATGATGAGGACATCACTCCTTCGGATGCACACAACACTCCTCCACATGACATTGAAGGTCCTACAACTAGAGCTCGCGCGCGACTATTAAATTTAGAGGTGAGCTCGTTCCTAAGTACTTATTTATTTGATTTTGAGAATAGATTGCTACCTAATGAATGTATTATGATTAGGAACTATGGAGAGGACCAGGGGATGAGTGGAGAGGAGCTTGGAGGTGGAGAAGACCAGCAAGGACGTCCAAGTCAAGTTGGAGACCCAAGTGAAGTCGATTTCGGTTCTGTTTCGGAGTCCAGGAGCAGTCTGTACTAAAACGGCCGCCCAGGTCGCATACGGGCTCCGTTTTGGGTGAACCAGATATGGATGGAAAGATAATTCGACCACCTTTCCAATGGCACCGGTTTCAAGTCCAAATTCGTCCAGAATCGTCGGGAATCATCGAAACAAGTGGACATCCAGAATCTTTCTTGGCGCTGTGACTCGAGCTGGCAATTTCCCCGTCGGGGACGGGGCCCCGCGGGGCGCGGACCCTATCGGGGCGGGGACGGGGGCGAGAATCGCCCCGCGGGGCTAACGGGGCGGGGCCCTGATTGGTAGCGGGGCGGGGACGGGGACAGGATTTTCCCCGCGGAGGCCCACGGAGACCCCGAAATGAACCAAACTTAGCCCAACAAGCACAGCCCACCGGAGAAACAGCCCCTTCTCTCATCTCACCCACTCGCCTTCCCATTCCCTAACCCTATCGCCACTGCGCCGCCACCCACCAGCCCCTGTCTCTCCTCCTCTCCTCTCGAGTCTCGATCATGCACTGCCGACGCGCCGCAACGCCGCCTCTCCGCCGCGCCGGCGCTCCGCTGCGCCGACGCGCCTCCGCGCGACGCCTCCCCGCCGCCCGACGCCTCCTCTCCTCTCCTCTCCTCTTATCGCCTCCACTACCAGCTGTGGCGGCACGGCGGCTCTCGGCGAGCAGGGCGCGCCGACGACGAGCGGCGAGGAGGCCTCCCCGCCTCGTCCCGGACTCCCGCCGCCGCTTCCGCCTGAGGACCAAGCCTGTCTGTCGCCGCCTCCGCCTGCATCGTCGCGCCGGGCGCCGGGATCTGCGTAAGATCTCTCATCTCGCTCCTCCTCTCTCGTCTCGTCGCGCCGCCGAGCGCCGCCTCCCTCGTCGCGCCGTCGTCGAGGACGACCCCCGCGGGGCCCCGTTCCCCGTCGGGGATTCGTCGGGGACGGGGATGGGGCTAGAATTTCCCCCGATAGCTTATCGGGGCGGGGAACGGGGCGGGGACAACGGTTAACGAGGCGGGGATGAGGCCCTTTCCCCCGCGGGGATCATCCCCGTTGCCGGGCCGAGCTGTGACGCCGTCTTTGGCCTTTGGGCTTTGTATCTTGTGTGAGCCCATTAGGGGTGTGTCCAGGGGATGTTGCACGCCCCTTAGACTATATTTACAGCCGCTGGCGCATGAGTTAGGGTTGGGTTTTGCTTAGATTAATCTGTCATTGAATAGTTTCGCCGCCGTCGGTTTGTGAGACCCCAACTTCGTGAGATTAAGTTGTCATCTGCAATTTGGTTGCCTTCTTCTTTGTTCTTGCTTGTGTTCTTCGATTCGCTTGCAGGGATAAGCCTTCTGGGCGAGGTCAACCGTGCATCGCCGGTTGATAACCAGAGAAGACGTGGTGCTGCGATTGCGGGGTTTCGGACGTGTTGCTCGGAAGCCGGATCGACGTGTGTCACATCTTCGACCTAATCGTCGTTTACCACCGAACCTTTCGGAAGATCGGGCACCCTAGTCCCCATCACACAAGGCAGAGGCTGACGTTACCGGGCAAGCGACGGCCGCTCGAGACCCAGTTACGGGAGTCCCTTGGAGATGCTCGATTTTTGGTTTCGGATCTTCAAGGGTAGGAAGACCTATTTGGCATTTGGGGCTCCAATTTTGGGTCATATCGGTTGGAGATAGCTTGACATTATGTGTCTCTTTTTAATGGAATCTTCACCTATTATTCATTTGTGTTGAACACCATACACCCATTCCCTTGCGTTGTTCTTGTCCCATGTTTTTTTAGCGAGCGGAACGGTCTGCCGGTCCTGGCGTCTAGCGGCTGGATTCTAACGAATCCTTCGGTAGATCCGGCTTCCCTATGCCTAGAACCACACGAAGGCAACTAGGGTAGTCCGATCCTGCCGATGATGATGGCTGAAATGCTCCTAAATGCACTCGTCGTCTGGTGGTGACGGCGGCGCCCACGAAGGAGCTCATGGTGAGCGGAGCGAGGCCATGCCTTGGTGGGTCTTGTTAGATGGTTGCATTATCGTTTGCTGAGCACAAACTATGGGGCACATGAGCTGTTGACGGCAATGTGGCAATGCATGCTCTATGGTGACTCTGGTTTACTACCACCAAGAGTACCCACGTGCCGGTGCTTGAGTTGCGATGAGAGTCCTACCTTCAATCGCGGCAAAGCGCCAGGGCACGTGGGGCTCACCAACCATGGCTAGGGCACCGATATGAAAGATTTTGCGCAACGATGACTCTATGAGCGCCATGATCCTCTTTGGAGGCGTTGCCGAGTGCCATATATCACCAGCCTCAGGGTCTACGGGTGAAATCCATATTTAGCGTGCTGCTAGATCGGGCAATTGCGACAGCTTTGACGCGACCTTTCATGAGGCACCACCTTGGATCCACTGTTTAAGTTAACATCGGTATGGGGAAAGTTTCGTCCAATCACTGTTCATGTTCGTGTCCATCCTTTTGATCACCGTTGTCTACACTAGCCATTAGGCAGCATGTGATTGTACTCAGCGTTACTGCTTTGTTGTTATCCCCACTCCTTGATTATTTTGCGCTAGGATAGCGGGATCATGATCCCCGCACCCCCACCCCCCTCTTGGATCTCCTCGTCCTTCCGTTGATGGTTCTTCCTGCTACGATGTTTCCTCCCCTCAAAGAGCATTGAAGGTTGTCGTTTGGATCCAAGATGCTCCCCAAAGTTACGCAAAATCACAATTGTTGTCTGTCTATTTCGACTCGGTGATGTGGATTGAAGGCTATTGAAGTTGCTTCACTTGGTGGGGGGCTTAAGCTGGTGAATGCTGTTGACATTAGTTAAGTCACATCAAATAAATCATTTCTAACAGTGATGTCAGAAATAATCTATAGATGTGTCTTAGTGTCGATTAGGCAAATCCGCAAGCGTACGGAGAATACCGTTATAGCATTTCACCAATGGATTACTCCAATGGTTGTCATTTATAGTTCTACCAACGGAAGGCGGCGATTTATGAGATAGCACGTTCATAATCATATAACTAATAATATACCAAGTTCTAAATACGGGTAAAGATAAAGCATATGGATAGTGTGACACGCAGAACAATCCAACCTAACATCAATACAAAGCCTAGGTTAAGAGGGGTTAAGAGGGGTTAAGAGGAGTCGAGCTGGGTCCCTATGTGTTGGTCGTTTATACGCACCTATTTATATACCGCAAGTGGATGGTGTACATTGTAGCACTTTCCCTTAGAGTATTCCAAGGTTTAATATCAAATCCACAGAGGTCAGCAAGAGAACACGATTAAGGTTACTATTTCGTTTAACAGAACAATCCTAGCATGAAGTACTATTGCACACACGCGAGTTGTAAAGGAGATAGGGGGTTGTGCCGATCGGCACGAAGGCCGTGCCGGTCGACACCGTGAGTTGTAAACAAGTAAATTGATGTTCACCAAGATCCAATCCAAGAGTTTAACCTGTATAATCTAGTAGTTCCAGCCATAAGGTAAAATCACGTCAAAGCAAGGTCTTAGGTTACACAAACTACTCCGGTATTCTACAAGACATAGTGGATTCGTTCACCCTGGCCCTGTCACGGCATTAGCTAATAGCTCACCACTGGTTTCTTGCACTATATGATAGATCCATAAGAACAAACCTTCGCCACGAGTCTATTCTTATTAAGTATCTAGAATTAAGAACATGCACAATCGCATAGACCAAAGTAATCCGATTAAAGACCAAGAATTCTCACAATGACACAATGCTCACTATCAATTACATACCTTGACGAACATCAAGGGAGGCTCAAGAACTTCGGCGTAGCCAACCGCGCATGGAGGCTATGCCTGCAAGCTAACTAGCCTAAATTACATGTTCTATGTGGTGTCTCTCAACTCCGGGCGGCATCTTGGATGTGTGAGGCGTCTCCCTAAGTCTTCCAACGTCCAACTCCATACATAGGGCGTCCCATGGGCTTCATATATAGTGGGGACGCGTCTGGAGGCGAAAGGAAACAAATCTAGGTCGGTGCCGGTCGGCACCAAGGGTGTGCCGATCGGCACGACTCGTTTCCTGTTCGGACTCGATTTTCCTTTTTCGTACCTCCGCCTTCCATAGATCATATCTCCACCGTCCGGAGTCCAAATGATGAGGACATCACCATGTCGGATACGACCAAGACTCCTTCACTGGACATGCACGGTCTAATCACAAGAGCTAGAGAACGACAATCAGATTTATCGGTGAGCTCGTTTCCAATGTCTTTTATATATAGTTTTGAGAATAAGATGCTACCTAATGAATTAATTATTATTAGAAACCACGGAGATGATGAGGAGGCAGCTACAGAGGTGCTTGGGGATGTGGTGGGCCAGCAAGGGACTGCAAGTCAAGCTGGAGGCCCAATTCAAGTCGGTTTAGAGTCCGTTTTGGACTCCAGGACCAGCCCGTACTAAAACGGTTGCCCAGGACGCATACGATCTCGGATTTGGACGTTCTTTATATGGATGGAAAGCTAAGAAGATTATCTTTCCAATGGCACCGGTCTCATGCCAAAATTCATCTGGAGTCATCGGGAATTGCCAAAACAAATCAACGTACAGAATCTGTCCCGGTGCTGCGCCGCCGTTATTTGGCCTTTGGGCCGTGTATCAAGTTGAGCCCAATTAGGGGTGCATCCTAGGGTTGGAGCACGACCCCAGCACCCCTTTGGTCGTCCTCCCACGTCCATATACCCCTTAGCCGCCGCCAAGAACAGTTTGGGTTTTGATTGATTGTAAGTTTAGCCATTGCTACTTCCTTGTAGACGCTTGTGTCGACTAGACCATCCGTTCTACTTGATTCGGAACCCCATCTTTGTGAGTTCAGTTACGTTATCTCGTTCTTGCTTGTTCTTCGATTGCTTGCAGGAATTACCCTTGTGGTTAGGTTGATCGGGCTCCACAAGATCACGAACAACCGTTGGAGTTGGTGTATCGGCCGCTAAGGCGCATCCTTGCTGGTTGTAGTCGGGTCGTGAACGTCTCTCCAATCCAAATCGAAGTTATCCCCCATCTCTCATCGAAAGATCAGCGCCTAACCCACCGCGTCCTCATCACCAAATGATAATTCGGACTCTATCTCGTAGCCTTAAAATGATCTACAACTTTGGTATTCATTGGATCTCCAGATTCGGCCGTCTTGGTTCCCAAATATGCGATGCCAAAATATCTGTCCTGATTCGGACTCCTCTGCGCAGGTCTCCTTGCGGGGCCCATATCTCCTAGCTCCAGAATCCAAATGGGATAATCCATATATGTTCCGGAAAGCTCTCGACGAGATCTACAACTTTCCTGTATGTTAGATTCCCATTAGAACACGTCTTGAACTCGAAATCCGTGTGACAATACAGTGCTGTTTCTGGACTGCGTGAATTGATCTTTCCTTCCGGATAAACCTTCTAGAAATCTTTAAGCATTGGGCCACGACCTTGGGCTTGCATGTTGGGTTTCATGGACGTCCAGAGGTGCCTTGGATGCGTCATGGGCTAGTGGGAAGCCCTCCTTGCATGGCGAGTCGGGCTTCATATCGTTACTTCTCATACTTGAGCCTTTATAGTGTCATTTCACCTAATTCTGTAACATAGCACTTAAACAACACTACAAGTGGAATTCGTCAAGGTTAGGGGTAATAATGCACAATTATGACAAGAATATGGTGAGAATGTGGAGGAATATAGCTGCTATTGGCACATAAAATGGGTACTTAGAAACCGCCAACAGCTCCCCCATGCTTAAACCTTTGCTCGTGGGGGACAGATTATGACTTAGAACCGACCACAATGATAAAATATAGTAGCTTCAACTCTCAAAGCAGATTACTCCTCAAACTAGGCCTTAAGATCATAAAGTTTTCCAAAAATTCAGTCTCACATATCCAAACAAAAGCTCTCTTGCAAAGAATCAAGACAACACTCATCTCACAAATCTCACAAGCCAAACACTAGGAGTGATCTTTTCTACAAATATTTGGTGGAAGGATTTATGTGTAGCTTGGTAGGAAAACAACTAGCAAAACAATGTAACTCAGAATATTGTCAAATCAAGAGAAAGTTCTTCTTGGTTTTACAGAGACTTGTCAAAAAGGCCATTAGAAAACACGATGGAAGAGAGAAAAACACACGCTTTAGAAAGGTGGACATGTGCAAATGGCAAAGAATGATCTCAAGACACAAATGAAGTTCTCAAAATCGGATTGCACATGGTTGGAAGGATAGAGTTTCAGCCAATTGAATGCACTTACTTGAATATGATGGTTTTATGCACAATCTTCTATGAAGTCCACTCTTGCAACTTGATATAACACTATAAAGAATCTTGATCTTCCATCAACAATCTTTGAAGTCCATTAACCAGTGCTTCGGAATGTAGATGAAGATCCAACTCCCCCATGCTTAAACGATGCTCGTCCCGAGCATATAGGAAGTCGAGAAAGAAAAAATACTAGTTAATCCTTTTATTTCTTCTCCTTGACCATTTGAAACACATATACTTGATTTCTGGAGATAACATGAGGCTTTTCGCTGATTTTGTACTTTGTGCCGGTCGGCACGAGTTTGTGCCGATCGGCGCGAACCCGAATTTTCTCCGTTTTCGCCTCAAATTGATCTTTTGTGCTTCAGAAAGTCTTCAGAGATGTTTGGTGATGAAAATCTTCGTCTTGAGCAAGATATCTTGATAATTTGTGCATGAAACTATAGAAATAGTGCAATGGCTCGAGAAACTCATATCATAGGTTGTGGACAAGGATTGGACAACACCAAAAGGAATATGGGTTTACAGGCGGGAATATTCAGCGAAGTATGCACACATTCCAGAGTAGAATAGGCAATGCTGAATATGAATAAGGCTAGAAAACAAGTGATAGTTACGCAAACGGAATGGCCAGCTTCTAAGTCTCATACCAAAAGAACACAAACTTGAACCAACTTACCAAATTACATGTTTCAATCTACAGGTTTTATCATATAAATGTAGCATATTTGGCTTTGGTAGGTATGATCAATGCAAGAGAGCAATAATTGTAAGGATTAGAGACATTAAGATATTATAGTTTTTCAAAAATTATCAAGGACACTAGCTATGTTGGAGTTTTCTTATTCAAGAGCAAAGCATGGTTCAAATGAACAGCACAATCATATGGGGTCTCTATCATATTATCTGTCGCCCTCCACTTAAGTCAATAGAATAGCAGAATTGGTGCTTATTGTTTGTGTAAGTTCAAAATTTAGCGGGGGACAATTATATGCAACGAATAAAACAAGTTCCAACAACAATAGCAACTTTCATCATATCTCTAGCAAAAGATCCTCATCATAACCATGAATTATTTTGAAGTGAAAGCATAAGCAAATGATGGTGAGTCATACAAACATGCTGCCCTAGATAGAGTAATGACATTTGGTCACCCTAAGGTAGCTATTAGGGATATGTCATTGTCCATTCTAAATTCTAAATGGCAAATTACAAACAACCTTTCGCATGAACAAAACGAGAAGGATACCACATTATAAAAGAGAACAAAAACCCAAGTTGATTGCAGATGATACTTGCAAGATTGAGAAGAGAACGAGATTAGAGAAGAGAAGAAGCAAGAGATGTTACCGCATTTAAATGAATTGATACCCAGCATTTGTCTCCCCTATGCTTAAGATTTTGCTGGTTTGCATGAGAAAAACTTGATAACAGGGGCAGCGGGTGTGTGCCGATCGGCACTAAGTGGTGCCGGTCGGCACAAACAATGGTGCCGATCGGCACACTCATCTTTGGCTTCGTCTTCGGATTTTCAATTTGATTATCGCCTTGTAGCTGCTGTCCCAATGCTCCATCTTGTACATGCGGCAATTGTCACTTTGTTTCCTTCAACCTCCTTCATGTGAGAGTAATTCCTTCATTCCTGCAAAACAATTAAGGGCACATACTACTCCCGAGGTGATGGTCGGGAGCAGAACCAATATCGTCCATCTAGCAACAACCTCAAAGCTCAACTTGTGGCACAACTTATTCTAGTAGAAAAGAAAAACCTAATGGGTGTGGGTGTATGCATAAGTGTGGATGCATGAAGTTGTTAGAACAATGCTAGCAAAAAATTTAAGACAACAAGCGAGCATGACATGTTTTTGCACTACGTGATCATCGATAGCATAACAGTTGCAATCAGCTACACTAATGAATTGTATTGATCAGATACGGAATAAGCGCATCACATAGACTAAACATATCAAATACATTCAATCTTGTCGCACCTATACTAGCAAAGCAAAGAAAAGGTTTTGAAGTTAGCAACGAAAGTTAGAGGCGTGGAAGCTGCACAAGTGCAATGTTTACACCTAGTTCTAAGCACCATGCTTACAATTAGATTGCTAGCAAGCTAAACGAAATTCTTTAACAACCAAAGTCTAAACACCATGTTTACCATGACTTGGCTATTGCAGAACTCCGCTGGTCTAGAGAGATAGCGCATTGAAAAAGATTAGCAACCAACCAATACAAATGATGCAAAACATAGCTAGGCAAATGAACTATCTAATGTTGTTCAACAAACAAGCATAAACACCATGTTTACACCTAAATTTGCTAGAGAGAGCTCGATCAAAGCAAATTAAGTGCTCACCAGATAGTAAACAAGCCAAGCTATCATGAGTGGAAAAATTAATGCAGACAAGTGGATGCAGTCATGCAAAAACAAAGCAAGTGCTTACAAAGAATGCATGCAGTGGATGATTTTCATTAAAGAGAACAAAACAAATTATGGTGGTGGTCTAAAAAGAAGAAAGCTATACTAGAGCAACCACAAGATAAGCATTCGAGTTGGGTAATTCTCACACAAAAACTTCTAGGTTGCCCTCCTAGTAGCACTAAACAAACCAAACAAAAGACTCAAAGAAAGACACAAAACACGGGTTGCCTCCCAAAAGCGCTTCAATTATAGTCGAGTAGCTAGACTTCTCACATACCTTGTTGTCGCGAAGCCATGGTTCTTGGTGTAAGATCCAATGATACCCATGCAGCTTGTACTATGCAACTTTGTCGTGGTTCGCTCATAGCCCTTCCTCGTTGTGTTGCATATTGCTCAATGTGTGTGGATGATATAATGCTCTTGATTCTTCAGCTTTGTTTCATCTCTGATTATTTGCTTCATGGAAGAATTGCTCAAGCTAATTGCATTGTCGTCTCTTCATCTCCTTATTCAATTATGCCACCAATAATCTGCAGCTCCTGTTCTCTCTGAATTTTGCATGACCAACAGAATGAAAACAGGTCCAAAACCTGTACCATCTTCTAGGTTACGAAAATATCTTTTCAACGGGTACTCATACACCTCAAACGGATTTCGTATGTGGGACTTATGAGATTTTTAGTCCAGGGTCGCGTGCTGTTTTGAAATCTGCAGCTCGCGCAGCGTCCATTGATTTGCTCATAAATCCTTGTAGAAATATCCAAATCCAGTACCGTTTGATGCGTTGGAAAGAAGACTTGAAGCTCTATTCAGATATAAAAATTTTTATCAATTGATCACCTATGAGAGCTCGCAGAATTACTCATGACTTCAGCTTCTTGATCTTTTCTTCGAAGAATCTTGATGACTTCATCTTTTCAAGCATTGGAGCATATGTCGGATCGTCCTTTGACTCGTGAATCTTGATGAATCAACTTCTCAACTTGTTCATTCAACGAGTTGACGGTTGGAAGATTTCTTCTTGACGAATAATGGAGGCTCTTTTCTTGAGTGTTCATCCCAATCAACCATCGAAAAACTGAACTTGCTTCATGAAGAACATCGTGATAACCTAGTGAATGACGTATATTTGTTGGTTGGTAGGAGGAACCATAGAAAAACCCAACCGCTATCATGTTTCCATCATCAATCACTGTATATTTTCTTCGATCATCACATCCAATCTTCAATACTGTTGTGGTAGTAATCTATTAGAGAGATCGGAGAAGTACCAAATATTATGGAATAGTGCCTCTCGGCACGATGGAGGTGCCGGTCGGCACGAGGTGCTCCCACGCGTCCTCACTGCGCCAACTCCATTATCCTGCTGTATTATTGCTCAGGACACGTCATCCAAAGATCTCCAATCTTTTGCTCCTCCAATTTGGGTTGTTCCGAAGAAATCTGCCTTTCTCTTCTTTCTGCCGACGTCTTGTTCGTGCTTCTGAGCTGCGACCTGGACGAATCAGAGGATGCAACCTGTACCATTGCTTCGGGTCAAATTATCTTTCCAACGAGTACTCACACGTCCTCATCGGACTCCGTATGAGGGAGATATGGCCGTTTTTGTAAAGGTATGTCAGGCTGTCTCGCGATGAAACCGAATTGAATTCAAACTTTCCAAATATTCAAACTCCATGTTTGGAACGACTTGAATCCGTGTCTACCATCAAAAGGAAGTCTTCTAAATGTTTGGAAACCCATGGATCACGTGGATAGGGTCCCATAATTCCATATTTGCTTCAATCTTCCGATTGGTTGCTATTCTCGCGAAATTCTCAAACAGTCTGCGCAGGGTCTCGTGTTTTGGCCATAAATCCTTGTAGAAAGCTCCAAATAATATGAGACTTGAACCGTTTGAAACTAGACTTGATGCTCTTTCATAATATCAACCTTTTTAGGTCATGCAATCTTCTGTACGGATACGCACACCTCCGGGAAGTCAGCAGACAGAACGACAAACTCATGAACAGGAACATATCCACCATGCCTTCAATGTCATAAATTAAAATCCTCGATCTTCATGGTAAATAGCCCTCAATCTTCTCTCCCATATCCTATTGCTATGAACAAGCCAAATATTTGCAAAGCATTAGTCTTCAAAAAATATTTTGACACAAGAGCGTGCACCTTGTTTTGATAAATCGGTAGGTGCCGATCGGCATGGGCGTTGCGCCGATCGGCACGAAGTAGTTTGCTCCCGGTGCGAGGAGAAGGTAGCACAGATTGTCAACTTTGTCGATCTCCAGCGTTCTGGACGTCTCCAGAACACATGGCAGCGATCCCCCAGGCAGTGCCGATCGGCACCACGGTTGTGGTGGCCGGCACCGGGAGGATGGATCACTGGCTGTACTCCTTGGATAACTATGTGCCTAGCTGTACCTGTTTTCAATGGACACAAAAACACGAAAAACAGGGCATGTGCAATAAAAGAGGATTAGTCCGAAAAACTAAATAGATCACCCTAGGTTCGAGTTGCCGATTCCCCGGCAACGGCGCCAGAAAGAGCTTTGTTGGTCGTTTATACGCACCCATTTATATACCAGAAAGAGCATGAAGTACTATTTCACACACGCGAGTTGTAAAGGAGATAGGGGGTTGTGCCGATCGGCACGGAGGCCGTGCCGGTCGGAACCGTGAGTTGTAAACAAGTAAATTGATGTTCACCAAGATCCAATCCAAGAGTTTAACCTGTATAATCTAGTAGTTCCAGCCATAAGGTAAAATCACGTCAAAGCAAGGTCTTAGCTTACACAAACTACTCCGGTATTCTACAAGACATAGTGGATTCGTTCACCCTGGCCCTGTCACGGCATTAGCTAATAGCTCACCACTGGATTCTTGCACTATACGATAGATCCATAAGAACAAACCTTCGCCACGAGTCTATTCTTATTAAGTATCTAGAATTAAGAACATGCACAATCGCATAGACCAAAGTAATCCGATTAAAGACAAAAAATTCTCACAATGACACAATGCTCACCATCAATTACATACCTTGACGAACATCAAGGGAGGCTCAAGAACTTCGGCATAACCAACCGCGCATGGAGGCTATGCTGGCAAGCTAACTAGCCTAGATTACATGTTCTATGTGATGGCTCTCTACTCCGGGCGGCATCTTGGATGTGTGAGGCGTCTCCCTAGGTCTTCCAACGCCCAACTCCGTACATGGGGCATTCCATGGGCTTCATATATAGTGGAGACACATCTGGAGGCGAAAGGAAACAAATCTAGGTCGGTGCCGGTCGGCACCAAGGGTGTGCCGATCGGCACGACTCGTTTCCAGTTCGGACTCAATTTTTCTTTTTCGTACCTCTGCCTTCCATAGATCATATCTCCACCGTCCGGAGTCCAAATGAGGCAAACTCAGACTCTATCTCGTAGCCCTCGAAAAGATCTACAATTTTGATATTCATTAGATCTCCAGATTCGGCTGTCTTGGGTTCCAAATATGCGATGCTAAAATAACTGTCCTGATTCAGACTCCTCTACGCAGGTCTCCTTGCGGGACCCATATCTCCTAGCTCCAGAATCCAAACGGGATAATCCATATATGTTCCGGAAAGCTCTCGACGAGATCTACAACTTTCCTGTATATTGGATTTCCATTAGAGTACATCTTGAACTTGAAATCCGTGTGACAATACAGTGATGTTTCTGGACTGCGCGAATTGATCTTTCCTTCCGGATAAACCTTCTAGAAATCCTTAGGCATTGGGCCACGACCTTAGGCTTGCATGTTGGGTTTCATGGACGTCCAGAGGTGCCTTGGATGCGTCATGGGCTAGTGGGAAGCCCTCCTTGCATGGCGAGTCGGGCTTCATGTCGTTACTTCTCATACTTGAGCCTTTATAGTGTCATTTCACCTAATTCTGCAACATAGCACTTAAACAACACTACAAGTGGAATTCGTCAAGGTTAGGGGTAATAATGCACAATTATGACAAGAATATGGTAAGAATGTGGAGGAATATAGCTGCTATTGGCACATAAAATTGGTACTTAGAAAGCGCCAACACTATGTACTTCCTATATTCCTGTCTATTGGTTATACATGCATCACATACAAATCTAGGTTCTATGTTAACTTGGAACAAAGAGGAGTAAACAGGGCAGTCACCACCTACCGGCAACCCTCTACTAGGACACGTGACACTAGGGCTATTAAGTCCCTATGCCAGTCCTAAGGTCACGTGACAACAAGGCAATCAAGTCCTCACTGCCAGATGTTGACGGCTCTTAGACCCAAAATAAACCGTCAACTAGCTGCACCTTTTTCCCTCAAACCAAACACCAAAGGTAGACTTAGGACTTGAAACTAACGGATTCCACGAGTCTTGGTGAATTTGTGAGTGCAGCTGCATTTCATAGGAAAACGGGGAAAAGGAAGCATAAAAGGTCTACTCTGGAAACACCGATTTTCCCCGGAATAAAGATATCTCCCCAAAAGCCCAATATCAAGGAGACATGAAGAAATATCTTCTCCTGGAGATCCTCAATAATGGCAAAGATATATGGACCCACCAAATCAACCCAAATCATATCAAGAATATTCCGGAGGATCCATATCAGAATCATATCCAAGGATCATATCAGAATCATATAAAGAATATCTCAGAGGATAGCATCTAGAATCAAATCAAAGATATGCCAGAGGATATGCCAGAGAAGAAGGAAAGCAAGAGGCGGCAAAGGCAGGTCGGCCGACCCCACAGGGAAGGTCGGCCGACCCAGAGCCTTAGCCTCTAAGGCTCATCTTTTTATGGAAGTTTCCCACCGTCATACCAAGGTCGGTTCAGCCAGCAATCAATGCCCAAAGGCGGTGGAGGACCCCCAAACCGACCTACCAAGGCTATAAATAAAGGGGTACCCCCCTCCTTTCAACACACAACACAAGACACAAGTCATTTCACTCCCATCCAGGCCAAGGGCCTCTTGTATAGTAGTAGAGTAGGAGAGAGGGCAGGGGAGAAGAGAGGGGTAGTCCTCCCTTTGTGAGGACTTAGCCCAAATCTTGTACCTTGGCGGATATTATCTTTTTTGTAGTTCATCGTTCGTTCTTCGTTCGTTCGTCGTTCGTTCTTCGTTCGTCGTTCGTTCATAGTTCGTTCGTTGTTCTTATTCATAAGTTAGTATTCGTGGTGATATTGATCTAGCGAGCATTGTTTACTAGTCGTTATTCTTGTTATACTTGTTTGCGGGATCATCGCTCCGCAAGGAGTGCTCTAGCCTTCTGAATCAGTACCAGGACCGGGGTTAGAGTAGTAATTGACGGCATAGACGTGGTGTCTAGGCTAGAGGTTACCTTTGTTTGCAGCGTGCCCCACGGTTTGTAGAGGTAGGCGGCAGGTGGTGACAGCCCTGTCCGTCCCTTGTAATCCTCCACGTTCGGGTTCGTCGTAGAGCTACAGGCTGGCGTGACTTGGCAGACCAGGTCTATACCAGTGCCCGAAGTAGACAAGTAGAGCTTGAGTGCGACCATCCTAAGGGATAACTAGATCTTTATTCATCCTCTCAATCCTATACTAGTGTCGTTCTTGTGTGTCCTTGGGTAAAACTAACCTTGCTGCAGGATACCTCCGTTCCTTGGGGAAAACAAATACGATACCTTGGAATACTCCCGGGTGAAGTGCTACAACGGTATTCCGTGCGCTTGCGGATTTATTCGTGGTGTAAGAAATACCAACACCAGACCTATTATTGTTCATAGAGGCAACCAAACACTCAAAGCTATTCACCAATCTAAGCACCCCGCTTACATTGCTAAACAGTACTCTCAATTCCTATGGGACTCTGACCCTTCGGATCATCAAGTCAGGAACAAGAGTACACCTAACCTTGACCCTACGGATCAACAGATCAGGTGCCATAACATGCGTAACTATGACCCTACGGATCATCAAGTCAAGAGGTAAGACATGCGTAACTTTAACCCTACGGATTAACAAGTTACAATCTATAGCGCCCATGACTTTAACCCTACGGATTAACAAGTCATGGGCCCAAGCATGTCTAACCACTTTATGCATGGAACGTGTGTAAGAACATAGAAGGACTAGTATGTGAAGCATAAAGCAACCAAACATGACTAGGCAATAACCACATAGAAGGTACATGGCTACAACACTAGTACGATCATAAGGCATAAGGAATAAAGAAGATAATTCTATTGATAATGGACATAAGTCTTACAAGAGGGGAATAGAGTAGATCTATCCCAAAACTCTCCAAGACTAGGTCAAGGACCTCTAGTCAGCTCTCTCCTCCCCTCTACTCCTCTATGGCCTATAGGCTAAGACTAATGCTGTAGAATGGATTCCTCTTGGTGTGTGTCGTGAGGAGGGGGTATCCCTTTATTTATAGCCTCCAAAAGCGGTGGAATTGAGGCGGTTCCCAGCATTGATGGCATTCATTGCAGGCAGAACTGACCTTGGTACGTCGGTGGGGAACCGCCATAGAAAGATGGGCCTGTGGGGCCTCTACAGGGGGTCGGCCGACCTAGGGTTTGGCGTCAGCCAACCCCCCCTTGGCCCATTTGGCCTTGGGCCTTTGCCGAGGGGTCCTCCTCGATGTACTATTGAGTGATCTTGGCCCAATTTGGTTGAGTTCTGTAGAAGTTTGATCCATATCTTGCTTGGCTGCTGATACTGATTTCTCGGAGTGGTATATTATGGTCTTCATGATCTGATTTCCCTCCTTTTTATATGAAATGCACCTGCATTCACAATTTCACCAACACTCGTAGAATTCATTAGTTTCAAGACCTAAGTCTACCTTTGGTGTTTGATTTGAGGTCCAAAGTGCAGATAGTTGACAGTTTATTTTTGTTCTAAGAGCCGTCAACAAATGGCAAATTGTTTTTCGTGTTAAGAGTTTTGTTACGCGTTGTTGTATCTCTCTCACACTTATCTTGCAATTGTATTAGCCTATTGAGCATTGTGGCATGCTGATGTAATAATCTTGCAACCATTGATGGTTCTTCTTCACGCACCACTCGTTATATAAATGAATTTAAGTGAGGATTCTCACCACTTTGATGATGGTACAAAAAATCATGTTTATACCACATTTGTTGCATTTCACTTTTTTTTTTTGTTTCTTGTGACCGCTGGTCGCTAGATTTTCTCAAGACAACGGGAATGTTCGGTTGCTGGTCACACTTTATCACATCTAAAAGCATCTCCAACAGAATTGCTAAGAGACTTAAAGTTTGGTTAGGTATAGGAGAGAGAAGATCTTGAAAAATTTTATACTTCTCTCCAACAGAAAGAATATATAAAAACGGATACCTCTGAAGGTTCTTAAATCTATCAACTTCGAGAGGTTTTCTTTACAAGGACAGAAATAAGTGATAGTTACAATATTTGGCGATGACTTTTTTTTTACAAAGCAGCTTCTTCTCTTAGTCGCCGCCTGCCATGGCTACTCACCTGAGCTCACTCGCCGCGTATTGTGCCATAGTAGCCTGGCCTGAGGAATCCCGAAGGAACATATGGTTAGGAGGACGAAGGCGTCGCGTGGGCGGCGAGGTCGGATGCAACTTGGTCCGATGCGGCGACCATGGATTTGGGCATAGGTTGTCCATGCCACGCAACCGAGGATGAAGAGGGGGGGGGGGGGGGGGGGGGGATGTGGCTGGATCCGAAGGAGAGTGCGGGAACGGGTGTAAGTGGTGCTTGTGGAACGACCTTGTCCCCTTTCATGTTGCGTCAGCGGCCAGAGGCGACATAGGGGTGGATGGGATAAGATGGGGCGTGCTGACGGGAGGGGAGGGAAAGGGGCCCATGGCCATCCATATCGGTCGTAATCGGAGGGACGGGAGAGGTGTGAAGACGGAACGTGCGGGGAAAAGTTCCGCGTGGGGTAGTTTGTGTTTCACGCACTAGGCTCGCAAGTTTTAGCAATATTGGTATATTTATGTTCAGGAGAAAGAAATTTAAGTAAGTTGCTAAAAATTTTAGGTATAATAATTCATATAGCAACTCTGATGTGCTCGTTGTGAAGTATAACAATTGATTTTTACAATGATGTGAAAGATGCTCTAACATTAGGTTAGTTTGACCAAAATGATAACTGTTTGGTTGACAACAAACATTAGGCAGGTTTTTTTTGGCTCACATGCCATATAATTGAAAAATATGATCATAATTTCTTGACAAAGTGTGACTTAAAATTTATTTATCAATTTTTTTATTTACCATATTGAGCTAAATGTGGTAAACCGAGAGAACATCTCCTGTGTTACCGCCCTTAGGGTGTTACCGTGTTACCAATCATAGTAACACCTTATGGAGTACATCTAAAATTCCAACAAAAATATGAATAGATAGAGCATGCAAAGATGTACCATCATACAAAAATTGAGGTACAATAGAAACTTGTACAAGGTACAACAAAAAAGAGAAATCAGGCTGTGAATAAGGTGAGTTGCAACTGTTCATCCTGTACCCGCAACCCGTTACTATTCACAGTCTGATTTCTCTTTTTTTCTCTTTCCACAAGTTTGGGTTGTATCTCAAATTTTGCATGATGGTACATCTTTGCATGCTCTATCTATTTATATTTTTGTTGAAATTTTAGATGTACTCTATAGAATGTTACCGTAATTGGTAACACGGTAACACGCGAACCCGCGGTAACACAGGACATGTTCTCGGTAAAGCGAGACTGACAACCAACGTATAGCAGAAGAGAGGGAAGAGAGAATCGTTGGTCCAAGCTTCTGGAAGTGGGGTAGCTGCTGTACTACCAAGGGCTTGTGTCCCTGGGCGACCGAAGTGAAAAGACCGTGCTTGGAGAGGAGGGGAGAGGTGCCGCGCGTCGCTGCTCCTGCAAGTCAGTCATTCACAACCACTGATGAAGGATTCCTCGAAAAGTTAAGGATTAGTAGTTCTTTTTCGAAATCCATTTCGAAAAAGAATGGGGAACCCAAAAAGATGTTGGAGGGAAACCAAAAAAAAAAAAGGCAATAAAAGAGGAGCTGTGCAGCGCTGCGTGTCACTCCTCTCTCTCTCTCTCTCTCTGCACTCCACTGCAGCGATAAAACCTCCTCCGTTTCCCTCCTATCCCCTTCGGATGCTCGCTCGTCTCGTCGTCACTCCCCACCCCATCCCAAAGACCA
Source organism: Eragrostis nindensis (assembly GCA_012490785.1). Lineage (NCBI taxonomy): Eukaryota > Viridiplantae > Streptophyta > Magnoliopsida > Poales > Poaceae > Eragrostis > Eragrostis nindensis. Next base: position 463,198 of record JAAXCT010000028.1, read on the forward strand.
AGAAAAAGGAAGACTTCTTCCAGCTGCTGCAAGCTCACTCTGAATCGGCCATGGAGGAGGAGATGCTGCTGCTCTCCTCTTCCGCCGTCGCCGCCGCCTGACCTCCCTCCGTTCGCTCCCACTCCATCAGTTCCGGTGCTTGCTACCAAGAAGGGAACTTTCTGCCATGGCTTTCGCGGCGCTGTTCGACCCCCTCTACTGCCCCGAGGAGCACCTCGACCTGTACCAAGAAGAGCCGGGGGAGGAGGACTGGCCGCCGGGGCAGCTTCCCCCGGCGGCGGCGGCTCTTGACGACGAGCTGCCGGCGTTGTTCGGGGCACTCCGGGGGAAGGAGGGCGCCGCCGTCGTCCCGGCGCCGGAGACAGAGGGGGAGGAGGACGGGTACGGCGGCGCGGCGCGGCGGGAGGAGGCGGTCGGGTGGGCGTGCCGCGCCGCCGCGAGGCTGGGCTTCTCGGCGCTCACGGCCGCGCTCGCCGCCGCGTACCTGGACCGGTGCTTCCTCGGCGGCGCGCTCCGGCTGGGCAGGGAGCCGTGGATGGCGCGCCTGGCCGCCGTGGCCTGCGTCGCGCTGGCCGCCAAGGTGGAGGAGACGCGCGTGCCGGTGCTCCTCGACCTCCAGCTCTGCGCCGCCGGCGCCGGCGCCGACGCCGCCGGCGCGTACGTGTTCGAGGCGAAGACGGTGCGGCGGATGGAGCTGCTGGTGCTGTCGGCGCTCAACTGGCGGATGCACCCCGTCACGCCCTTCTCCTACCTCGAGCCCCTCCTCGCCGACGCCGCCGTGCGCCGCCACCACTGCGAGGGCGTCCTGCTCGCCGTCATGGCAGGTGGGTTTCGTGTGGGGTGGTGTTCTTGTTGCCCTCTGCTACTATCTGAGTTGGTTTCCGGGCAATGTGGTTGTGTTCCCGCGACAAAGATTTGATTTTTATTCGCTTCCTGGCAGATTGGAGGTGGCCTCGGCACCGGCCGTCCGCCTGGGCCGCCGCCGCGTTGCTCGCCACGGCAGGCAGCGGCGACGACGACTCGGAGCTCCTGGCGCTCATCAATGCCCCCGAGGTCAGCACAATGCCATTGCTACATCATCGTCATTGTCCCCATCGCTACGTTCTCGTGCTAAAAAAAGTGCATTGGTTTGGACGCGTCGCAGGACGAGGTGGCGGAGTGCGCCAAGATCGTGTCCGAGGCGACGGGCATGTGCTTCCTCGCCGGCGACGTCGTCGGCAGCGGCAACAATAAGCGGAAGTACTCGCCGCCCTTGAGCCCGAGCGGCGTGATCGGCGCGCTGTCCGGCTTCTTCAGCTGCGGCGAGAGCTCGTCCAGCAGCGTCGACTCGCGTGCCCCGGCTGCGGGGGTCGCCGCCGCCGCGTGGCCGGCCTCGGCGCCCGTGTCCGTGTCGTCCTCGCCGGAGCCCGCTCGCCCGGCCAAGCGCGCCGCGGTTGCCCCGCTTCTGCTTCTTCCACCCGACGAAGAGATCCGCGACGCCTGGCCGTCCACCCGCGCCGCGTGACGCGGCCAACGCTCGCCGGAGCACTGCTGTCAATGGCCGGACCCAACGAGTGACGCGCCGTGCGCCGGAGGATGCCACCAGAGAGGGAGAGATGGGGCCTTGCCTGCCTTGCTCATGCCAGCACCTTCTTTTTTTTTTTTTTTCCTCCACCAGTGATTCAGTTTTTTAGGGACACCAGTGATTCATGATTGTTCTCCTCTCGTGCTCAACAAATTCCCCTTTTTATACCAAAACAAAAAAAAAGTTGCATGTGCCGGGCGGGAGGTGGTGGGGCCCGTCGGTACTGCTCCTGCGGTCGCCTTTCGATATCGAGATCTCTTCTTGCGGTATCTTTCTCTCTCTCCTCTGGACATGGGCATTTGGCTTTGCCTTGATTATGAATGCAGGGCAGGCATGGCAACGTCTCCCCATGAATAAAATATTCATAGTTATTATTATTATTATTATTGAGAGCTGAGCCTCCGTCAACCATTATTTACTCGTGGACAGATAATTGCCGGGACGGAAAAAAGATTCAAATACTATACTACTACTCCCTCCGTTCCAAAATAGTTGTCACTGGACATCATGTTTGATTCTTCGTCTTATTAAAAAAATTATTTAAATATAAAAACAAATATGTCATGATTAAAATATATTCAATGATAAAACAAATTGTAAAAAAATAAATAAAATTTACGTAAAAAATTTGAATAAGACGAGCAGTCAAAAAAGTCAACAGCGATATCTATTTTTGGACGGAGGGAGTACTAGCTAGAGCACGAAAAAAGAGCACTAGCCACTGTTTTGAATCAACGGCGACAAGAGAAAGGACAAGGGAAAAGGTCGATGAGTCAGCCGAGGCTCGGTGCCACGTGAACTGACAGTGCTGTGAGGTGGCGTGCAATGTGGACTTGACTTTTCTCTCGTCCCAAACCCGCCAGATCTCCCACGTTTCAAACACCGAGTAGGTCACCTTTCAAACAAACAAACAAAAAAAAACACGGAGTACGTCCAAGAATAGGAATTCCCGCGGCATCGCCACGTAAAGACAAGGGCAGTGGCACTTTCTCCTCCTCTCCCGAACCCTCTCGGTGCTACAGTTGAGAGGGGGCGAAAAGTGCGTTCCGGTCGCCGCCGGCGGAAGCGGCCGTCTCCGTCGCCTCCGATGGCCCTCGGGCCTTCGGGAGGTGGCGGAGACAGCTGTCTCTCTGCCGGCTGGCGGTGGTAGTCCTAGTCTAGGAGTGTTTAGATCTAGGTTTAGGGTTTCGGTGGCCGGCGGTGAGGTCGCGGCGTCGCCGGCGTTTCATCCGAATCTGTCCCTCCGAGATCGGCTGCGCCCCGCTGGTGTTCTACTCCGGCATCGGCGGCGACCTCGTGGGGGTGGAGCTCTCGTCGTGGAGCTCCCCTTTAGGAGTCCTGCACCGGCAGATCTCCGGCGTCGTCTTCGGCGAGGCGGGGGAGAAGCCGGTCTTTTGGTTCAAGGAAGCGGAGGAAGCTGCGGGTCGGTGGAAGCTGGGTGGTTGGCCCGTGCTCGTGCGTTCCGCGGCGGCGGTCAGCGTCGTCGTTGGCGAGCGGCGGGTCACGCCGGAAGGTGCTTGGGGTGTCGCCCCGGCCGTTTGCGCGATCTGCTCTTGCCCATCTCGCCGTGCTCCGGTGAGTGTCCTGCTCGGCTCAATGGAAAGCCTTTGTGCGATGAAGCCCCTTCTGGCGGTGGATCTGTGGTGGCGGCGGGCGATGCTGGCGGTGGTGGTCGCCGGCGCGAGCGGATCTCGTCGCTTGTACTGTGCTGGAGGTCCAGGGACCTGTGTGTAATTTCTTTCTTTGTTAGGGACCTCTTTGCACTTTGGGTGAGTCAGTTGTACTCCGTATCCTTGTACGTTCTACCTGTGTTCGTACGTATGTTTGTACTGTATCCTTAACTTTAATACAGGTATGTTTGATCAAAAAAAAAAAAAGACAAGGGCAGTCATGCGCCCTTCTCGTAGCCCTGCCACCAGAATGAGAGATTTGCGCGCATTTATTCCAACGCGTTTTTGTGGGCTTTTGCTTTTCTGAAATGTGTTTTTGTGAGCTTTTTCTTTTTGTGAAATGTATTTTGTTGAGCTTTAGATGAAGGCAAAGGGAGGCAGGCATCTTCCATGCATGGAGGGAAAAGAAGAAACAAATAAATTGAAGGACTTTCCATGATTCTCAATCCATCTGGTCGCAATGATTAGGTGCATCACGGTGTGGATTACTCTTATTACTACCACAATCTGGAGCCGACTGCTTATCCCAGGATTTGCACCTCTGCATGGCATCATCAATATGTATAAATGACCACGTACCTGGAATGAATAATGATGATCAACTGATTATTCTTCTGGTCGCTGTCCCAGAAACAATAGGGTGAGAATTTGAAATGGGAACGGAACATCTCGATAGTTAAGCGCATGTTTGGCATCGTATTGTTGCTTATGTTGCATGAAGCCATCTCTTTTTTTTTTTTTTTTCGAGTAAAAGGGGATTATATTGAAAGATGAACAGTACATCGCAGGTAGTTTACAGAAAACACCCCGGACACACTGAAAATTGCAAACAACCCCTTACAACGAGAAAACACTGGATCCTTCCTACCGCCAGCGCCGCCGCACGCCGGAGACCGCCGGACCTCTTCAAGCAACTCCGTCGCGAACTCCAAGCATTGGAAAAGCCTCAAGAACCAGCGCTCAGACTTCCTCCAGAGCGCGTTTGCCATAGCTGAACGAATATAGGCCATCACGAAACGAAGAAGAGAGGAGGAGCGAATACCCGGCGAGAACATCGACAGCCATCGACGACCGGAAGGATGACTCCTGTACAGGGGAACCGCAACGGGAACCCCGCCTCCACAAGCTCTTCGCCGGAATCGGAGCAAAATACCAGCGAGGTGAGGATGAGCCCAGGAACAAGGATTCCATGCCGACGACGACGCCTTCACCTCGCCGCCGCCTGCCGGAAACACAAACCTCCACCCAGCTTCACCGAAGAGCTCGTCGCCGTCACCGGCGCCTCCACCTCCAGATCCACCAAAGGAGACTCCAAATCCGCGCGTCCCCGACATGGGAAACGCCGGAAAAACCTAACCCTACCTACCTTATTCCTATTCTACAGCTAGAAACCTACCCCGCCGTCGACGAGTTCCTGCTTCCCCGCCCTCTCCGGCGCCGACAAGGCCGCCGGAGAGGAGGGGGAAGCAAGAAAGCAAGCGCCGAGGCGAGTCGCCTGAGGAACGCCGGCTCTTTACTGTAGCAAGGGATAAGGAAGCCAGAGAGTTCGGTTTTTTTCGCCGCGGTGATCTGCTCGCAGTTTTACCTTCTGATTACTTTGGTTTTTACCACCCCTGCATGAAGCCATCTCTCTTATTGTAAGCCAGTAAAAACAGCTTTTCCGGCTTCGCACTGTATAGCCAAAGCCGAGAAGTGTCCGGCTTGTTCGGCAGGCTGTTTTGCAGCTGTTTTACTGTAGCCGCTGCTGAAGAAATAATTACGAACACTGTAGCGGCTGCTGAAGAAATAACTGAAACACTGTAGCTGCTGCAATGCAGCCAGCCGAACAACCTGGACGACCCATGCTTGCAATAAAACCACCTAGTTTCTCACACATTGCGACGTTTGAATGGTTTATTTTCTTATTGAAACAACAAGATCGTAGCTGCAGGTTACTCTTCTCGTAGATATGAAATATAGCAAGGATTATTGTGATTTTTATTTACGGTATACAAGATGGTTAATTAGTTATTCAACCATTTGGCATCCCAAAACCGCAATGTAACTAGCCGTTAAGACTCAGACAGCAAAATATAAAGTGAAAGATGATCTGCAAATTGAGCCGAGATTGACTTGGGCATTGGGAACGGGTTCAGATATGAAAATTACACATAGAGATGACGTCCCTTGCAATCCACGACGAACACACATACCACCATGTGGTAGACGACGCAAGATTAAAGCTAAAGCTAGCAACAAGCGGCCTTAAACAAAGAAATCGCCAAGCAAAACGGAGCTTGCTTGCTCCGGCCGGATCAGCTTGTCTGAACCGAAACCATCCGAATCGCAAAGCGCTTTGCTCGTAGTCGCCTGCTTGGACTCTTGTACAGTAGCCTTTAATTTGACCTCGAGGCAAGAGAGGTAAAAATAAATAGATGATGCTCACAATTGCTTTGTTTCTTGCTTTCCTCCAAAGACTAGACGACTCAAAGGAGTGAGTGTCACCCCTGTCCCCCCTCCTCTCATCCCCACATTTTTTTTCCTTTTTTTTTCCTATGCACCAAGTCTACTTTGGTGTATATGTATGTTCATAAGCAAGCAAGTTGCTCATGGAGTATCTTACCTTTTGTTGTGTCTTTGGAGCACGACATATATGGCATGCCAAGGTTAAAAAGAAGCGTGTGGATATCAAGACAAAGTGTTGTTAAACATACAGATTTTGTGATTCACCTCACCAATGGCAATGCAATTTGACATTTGGCTAGTTCATGGTGTACCATCTCTATAACATCTGTGTCAAAGAAATTGAATGGATGCAACGGTAGAGCTACAAGAGCAAATAATACAAGTCCAGTCAAACTTGAGACCATGCCACCATGCATCATTTTCCTTACCCCAATATGTGAAACAGGACATGATGATGAACAAATATGTCACCTTATAGACTGGAGGACCATGCCTTGACCAATTTCTTCATGATGTGTGTTGATAGGGAGTTAGGGACTCTGTTTCTACATCAGTGCTTCATCTGTCCATCCTCCTCTCTGCCAACAAGCACTCAAAAGTTTCCTACAAAAGCACTTCAAAACTAGTATAACAACTTGTTGTTTTCTACTATTTCCTTCTATAACTATATTTCACCTTGACCTAACACTAGATAGCTCACGTTGTTTGAGCTTAGCGGGCATGCCACGCTGATCAAAATACAATTACCACTTGTGTCTGGCATCATGAACTAAAGCTTCTCTTTAATTTTTTTAGATGATGGGAATGATACATTAATCCCAGACTTGACTCTTGAAGAAGCTGTGACTGCAATGGCCTGATTTCTAGGAGAGTTGCAGCTAAATACAACACCTGATCTCAGTTGACCCAGATGAGAAGTACACATGCGCACATACACCTTACTTTCTCCGTTTTTAAATTGTTAACGCTGTTGACTTTTTAAGTTATGTTTGACCCGTCTTATTCAAAATATTCGTGTTATGAATTGTTTTATTATTAAAGAAAATTGAAGCATAACTTATAATTTTGTATATTTGAGCTAATATTTTGAATAAGATGAACGCTCAAATGTAACTAAAAAAATCAACGGCGTCAACAATTTAAAATAAGAGTACACGAAAACAAAAGAAAAAATAAAGAAAACACACACATAGACAAGTGATGACTATATATGTCTAAAGCGATGACTAGAGAGGACACGTCCACACATACACAAGTCTTCTTGTAGCCATGTGCTGCTTGCTTTCCCTCTACCTTCCCCCCCACAAATCATTTGTTTGTCTTTAGTTGCTTCCAAGGCATTAGAGCATTATTATAAGTCCAATCACCATTTGTCCATGGGTAACCCAAGTTAGACAGCCGGTGCTTTGGACTAAGCACAGAGCAGTATGTAGGTACTCCTACTTAATTAAAAACTGGCCGAGGAAATACTTTACTCCCTCTGTCCTTAAATATAGGCCGTTTGACTTTTTCAGACATCATGTTTGATCATTCGTCTTATTCAAAAAATTTATAAAAATATAAAAATAATTATGTTATATAAAAATATATCTACTAATAAAACAAATCATAACAAAATAAATATTATTTTTATAAATTTTTTAAATAAGACGAGTGGTTAAACATGATGTCTGAAAGTCAATAACGCTCTATATTTAGAGACGAAGGTAGTACTTCTAAAGCGGCAGCTTTGGTTTGTCCTGTGGTGCAGCAGGCAGACAGGTGAGGAAGAAAGAAGGGACGGAGGGGAAGAGGAAAAACTAGAAAGGCAGGGGCAGGGCGCAGAGCATGCATGCAGGATCTCGGTGCTACCGTGCTACCGAGCACTGTAGCACCGTAAATATGCATCGAAAAATTACAACAAAAATATGAATGGATAGTGCATGCAACGATCTACGATTCATATTTTTGGTTGAGATGCAACGGAAGCTCGTGCAAGAAGATAAAAAAAAAAGAGAAATCAGGCTGTGAACAGTGCGGGTTGCAACTGTTCAAAGTCTGATTTCTCTTTTTTGTATCTTCTTGCACGGGCTTCCGTTGCACCTCAACCAAAAATATAAATGGTAGATCGTTATATGTACTATTCATTCATATTTTTGTTGCAATTTTTCGCCCATCCATTGAGGTGCTACCGCGGTTAGTAGTACGGTAGCACCACAACCCGCGGTAGCACCAGAACTGCACCGCCGATGAAGTGGGCACAGGGCCTGCACTGCTTTGTTTGCATTCTGCTACATACGAGTAAAAACTCTATGCCTACCAACATGGTGAACCTGCGTGCCAAGTACCATTGCCCCGGGTCAAGCCCAAGTACCATTGCCCCGGGTCAAGCCAGGCCCCTAAGAGTATCTCCAGCAAGACTCTTAGTTGGGCCCCTACTCTATTATTTAGCAGTTTGAGCAAAAAATCAACTCCAGCAAGGACCCTACTTGGGCTTTCATTTTGCATGCCCTCTCAAACTCCATCTCCAAGCCCCCAATCCTGGGGTCCTCCCATCCTCCCTCTCATTCGTGGGTCCCACCATTTTTCTTTTCTTTTTCTTTTTTTTCTCTCGTCTCCCTCCTCCTCCCGCACGCCATCTTCTTGGATCTCGTCGCCTCCACCCGCCTCCACGCGCCGGCCGGGCCACGCCGCCCGCCTCCCGCACGAAGTCGACGCCGCCCGCGGCTCCCTGCCCCGCCGCGCGAAGTCGACGCCTCCCGCGCCCGGCCGGGCCACGCCGTCCGCCTCCCGCAGCCCCGGCGCGGCGGCGTAGAGCGCCACCGGCAGGAGCTCCCCCATGTCGCACCTCCACGTCGCCAGCAGGAGCTCCCCCTCGGTCTCCACCGCCAGCAAATCGACGCCGTCCCCCGCAGCCCCGGGCCTCCTCGCGCCGGGCCTCCACGCCGCCGGGACTCCTCACCTCTGGGCCTCCTCGCGCCGGCCGGGCCACCCCTCGCCACCCTGCCCCGACGACATCGGTCCTCACCAGCAGCTGCCCGGCGCCCGCCGGCCTCCCCTCGGTCTCCACCAGGACAGCTGCCACCGCCAGCTCTCGCTGCCCAGCGCCCGATGCCGTCGACCGACAACGTCGCTGAGGTATATGCCGACCGACTGCATGTTGTATTGTGATTTGCAAATTGCAACCTGGTCAAAGTTCCCTGTGATTTTAGGGCTATGCTAGTATGCTCAAGAGAACATCATGTAATTCCCTGTGAGAACATCATGTAATACTCTGACAAGTTTAATAGTGAGAAATCTGTCACTCTCTCAAAGTGCCAGCAGTTCATATTGTCCACAGTTTACTGGTGATATCAGTGAGTTTTTTATTTACAAAATTGAATGCATCCCTTGGTGATCTGGTATTCTGATTCTTGGTGATCTGGTATTCTGATTTGGCGCAAGGCAGCAACTAGTAGTTGAAACATGAGTTATTGGCCTGCTGGAATGCAAATACTCATATTTCAATCATTTGAATGATATAATTACAGAGCTATTGAGTAATTTTTGTTCTCAGTGTTGACATCTCAATCATGGTTGGCATAGGTTTGGTTCGAGAATTAATGGTTACTGCATGCTGTATTGTGATTTGCAAATTGCAGCCTGGTCAAAATTCCCTGTGATTTGCATTGAAACATTGTGTAGCATTCTCTGGTTGTGACATGAATTAAAAATGGTGTGACAGGAACTGAAAATCCCATGTAAACTCCTGTGACTTTCATTCCCAGTCGACAATCCCATGTAAACTCCTGTAATTTTCATGTAAAGTGGTGTGACAGGAACTGAAAATGCAGACAATCAAGTTACCCTCCTGTAATTTTCATGTAAAGTGGTGTGACAGGAACTGAAAATGCAGACAATCAAGTTACCATGGTATTCTGTTTAACAGCCATGTTTCTGTGCCTGTGTGCACTGGTTGTGTGCTGTACCTATTTCTTCAGGAGATCACTTCCATTGTTAGTGTCGAAAATTCAAGTACAGGACTTGCATGGGTGTTTACTGTTTAAACAAGAATGGAGAATCTCATATGTGAAATAAATTAGGAGATCTAGTTAAGTTCAAATTGTTTGTGAATTATTGAGTAGTCGCTGCATATTGTAAATATAGAACCATCAACATATTTGGGAATATATGCTGCTGCTGATTTCCTGTGCCCATTGCTGTAAAACACCAGGAAATCAACATCTTTGTCTCTAGTTACTGTAAAACACCAGAAAATTCACAACTCAACTGATTTATGTAGTAGTACATTTCTTGGACTGAAAGTTGTTCCTTTCAAAACTCAATTTACATGTGCTCTATACGTTCCACTTTTGGTCGAAACCATATTCAATCAAACAAATTGAGTGCGAGAGACCATCAAATTTTCTGGACACCATCAAATTTAAAGAGGACTTCAAATCAGTTTACAGTCTTGCTTTTGAAATTTACAGTCTTATCACACATTGCTGCATCTCAACAGAATGTGCTGTAATTAAACCTTCAATCAATTTACAGTCTTGCTTTTGAAATTGGCCTTCAATCAAACCTTCAATCAAAGTACCTTCAATCGATCGAGGATGCTGGGCCGCGGCCGTGCACGCCAGAGGCCTTGTTGCCGCGGCCTTTCTGCTCCCTCGCGCGGCCTGAGCGGCGGTGGCGCGGCCGAAGCAGAGCAGGCCGGGCGGCGGGCAGGGCAGGGGCAGGCGCAGGCGGCGAGCTTCAGGCGGGCAGGGCAGGGGCAGGCGGCGAGCTTTAGGCGGGCAGGGCAGGGGCAGGCGGCGAGCTTCAGGCGGGCAGGGCAGGGGAGCAGGAGGCGGGCAGGTGGCGAGCAGGAGGCGGGCAGGGCAGGCGCGGGTGGCGTCGCGCCGACGGGGAAGGAGACGGGATCCGATTTTGCTCTGACTAGTGGGTCCCACACTAAAATAGGGTCTTGGGCCACAAACTGCTGGAGTTGGAGTCACATTTTAAGCCCTTATTTTTACAGGCCGGCCCCCAAAGTGAGAGTAGGGGCCTTATTTTGAGGGCCATTGCTGGAGATGCTCTAACGGCTATAGTTACTACCCCAAAATACAGACAAATTTTGTTACAAGTGTCTACGAGAGTACTATTTCTTTCTTTTTTAGGAAAAAAAAATGAGACATTGTTCATTTCAATCAGAAGCAGAGTTAACAAAACTGACAGAAACCGGACCGGTATTCGCGGTGACCGGACTTACCGGTCCTGTCCGGTTTTCTTGGTTAAACGGTTTTCTATTTTGAATTTCAAAAAAAATTGGAAATTTGAAAAAAAAGTTAAAACACAAAATATTTTGAAAAAACTAGACCCAAATTGGAGGAGAATGGTACAAGAACTCGAAAATAAGTTTGTTTGGTTGCCTAGACATTGTCGGAAGGTTACAGGGAAAAAAATAAAAAAGGGAGAGAAGGAAAACCATCCGCAGCCGCCGTCCGCCCGCCCGCTGCCCCTGTCCACGCGCATTCCGCCGCACCCCGTCCACCCGCCCCGCCCCATCCGCACGCCCGCCGCCTGTCGTTCTTCGTTTGCGCACCAACCGCGTGAGGTGTCTGCATGCCCGCCGCTTGTCGCACCCCATCCACAGCCGGACGCGCACCGCCGCCAGCCGTGCCTACTTCGTTTGATCTCTCATGTCGGCTTTCCGCCAAACTGATCGGTTTGCCATAAAACCGCCTGGTTTACCTTTTTTGACCGACTTTGGAGCGGTTTTCGAGTGATGTCACAGGTTTTCACGGTAACTTGTCAAACCGGCGCCGATTTCCGCGGTTTGGTCGGTAATGTATACCTTGATCAGAAGTCATCGAGAAAAAAAAGGAGAAGCAAAATGTCCTCAGGTCAAGCTGAGGATTAACGGCTCTTATCAGTATGATCCTTATGTTCACTTTCTATTTTTTTTCATCTAATTCTATAGCATTGGAAGAATACAAAGCTATGTCGACATTGAAATTAGTTACAAGGGATAAACATATTTGAAATGCCACATATTCTCAACAAGGCTTGTACATTGACATGTGTTTGCTGCTACTTGAGCTGTGAGATTGGTAATGACAACGAATCAGTAGCTAGTAGATGAATGCTTAATAAGAGACATAATGTGACTAATATCATCTTAATTGCGAGGCCTTGTACTACCGGTCGAGCTAGCTTCATGTGCCAATGCTGAGCTTGTGGCCAGGCAATGTCCCTCACAGGAGTGAACCAGTGTGCAGTCTCTGTGTTAGTGCATGATTTACAACTTCGAATTGGCGAATCAAAACTCAATGGCGCTGATTTCGTTTTTCATATTCAAACTGAAATTCACTAAACCTTGTGCCTCAATTAGCCATGACTTTGGCTTGTCATCTTCGTGTTGCACGACGGCTTATGGCTCAATTATTGCGTGGATGTACTTACTAGGCCAAACAAGAGGTAAGGACAAGAGTAGGTACCAAAAGGAAACACTTGTGGACTATCTATGGTTACCCAAAGTCTTACCACATTGACTCAAATGATAGACATGCATTGTAAATAATACTAGTTGTCGGCACATATGTAGACTTGTGTTGTTCGGGACAGGGATTGACGTTCGATAAACCCAAGCACGCATATCATGGAACTATAAGACAGAAATTTAGGACTTTGGTGTCATTGACATGATGGTACCCATATAGCGGGATTAGCAGAAATGTGTGTTAATCATGAGGCCGCTTCTTTCTACACTCTGATGAGCGTCAGAATTCGGATGATCGCAGACCAAATCCTCGTCGCTCGCACGAACCTCCTACGGCCAATGATGCCTGATCACCCATTCCTAGGTGGGAAAGTCTACATCAGCTGAAATTCTCATGCAAATGTTTCGCAATGATGATTTCCCTTGTTTTGGTCCAATTATAATTTTTCCTTAGTTCCATGTCAAAAAAAAATCAAACTGAAATTTGCATATATTCCATCTGATCCAACATACATATTTATTTGGATTTGTTCTAAATTACAACTTGTGTTATCATCAATAGCTAAAAATTGTACATACTGATAATACAAAAAATCATGTTATCAGTGAGAAACATAGTTTTAGATGCAACAATGGACCTAATATTTGGAGAATGAAAAAAATCTCAAAGCAGACTGACGGTGACCGCTATCTTCGACAGACATAGCTAATTTTGCTTTGGCAAATGCTCCTTTCAAGCCATGTTACCTTTAATGTCTTTTCAAGGATTATTTGGATACGCAAGATTATAAATCTCATCTCAAAGAGATGGGTGGCTGTTTAAGAGTACCATGCTTTGGTAATTTTTCCATGAATGACATGGCACGTCATAGTTTTTCTTCTCCATGTAAAAAGATACAAGAACCAACCTACCTTGGCAGGAGGCGGCAGGCATGCGATTGCACAAAAGCTTTTGCAAAAGGTGACCGGGAGGAACAATATCATGCACTGGAGTCATCGCAGAGGGGAAAAGATTGTGTGCAGGGAGAGAGGCAAGAGAGGTCGGCATCAGCCACACAACGCGACGAAAACACGAACCGGCAGGCTATAATAATGCATACTGTTCCACTCGCAGTCTGTTCCGTTCTGTTATGCTGAGAACTTTTTCTTGAACTAGGATTGATGCAAATCAAAACTCTGGACGGCAAAGAGGATTATTTGTTCTTACAATTTTGATAAATGGCCACATTCTTCTTGCATGAATTTAGCAATACTGGCCACAATCTTGGAGATTATTCACCAACAGCGGCAATAATAAATGGTAGGAAAAACGCATACAGTAGAGAGCAAGAAACTTTTGAAGCCATGGCAAGAAACAATTTAGGAAAAAACATGTGCACGACAATGATCAAATATGAGAAAATACACAAACTAAAACATGTGATTCAAATAATATGTTACCACGTTTAAGACTATATCTTCGAGTGATCCAGTTAAATAATGGAAGTATCCGTGATCTCCTATATATCATGTTCAAAGTAACCCTTCTCACATTTGGAGACAGGAAAGGTAAAACACTGCATGCATGCTTATGTCGAAGTTAGTGATGTGGCATTCACTTTGAAGCCCTTTTGACATTGGGAATGTCCTCATGTCTTTCGGGACCATAAAAAAAAGGGTGCATCATGCATAGTTTTATTCATGTAATTTGCAAACATTGCCTTTTCTTTTACTAGTAGTATGTTGGTGCGTGATGCTTTTCCTATGACCTTCCTTCTCTTTTCTTGCATATCTTTGAGCACGTCCGTTTATTTCGGGAGGAGATCGAGGCAGCGGTGAAGTGAGCGATCGAGCAGCTGGGAGGGAGGAGAGTGAAGCAAAATTAAAGCCAAACAAGTTGAAGGGGATTGATTGGGTGCTGATGTGGGGCAAGGAAATAATTGGGGAATAATATGATGGCGATCTGCGCTTTGTTGACCCCCTCCTACTCTCCCTCGAGGAGACAGTCCCTGTACCTACATACGGTCTAGTGTTGCTTTATCGGGAGTGCTTGCATATGCTGTGGCCATACCACCCTTTATACCAAAAGGACTCGTTTGTATAGACGGCAACCAGTAAAAAAAAATTGAGCTCGAACGTTGCTTTTGTAGTTCTCTCCTCGATTTGTACCACTGTGAGTGATCTACAGAAAATTTGAAGTTGTTGGAAAATTGGAGTTGATCAGTTGAGTGCTCGTGTGTTGCTACGAAGCAACAATATTTTTTTCTGCAAAAGGGGAGGATTTTATTGATATTAAATATTAATACACCTCTGATTACAAGAATATAAACATCTAAATCCATTGATAGGAGACAAAAAAAAACAAGTTGAAAGAGCCGTAATTCCACCATATAGGACACCATCTGAGACGGTTCTGGTATTGACGAGAACTCCAAACTAAGTGAACACGACCATCGAACAATGGAAGAAATTCATCCACCAGCCCTGGGGACGTGGGGAAACACAAACCAGCGACAGGGTACCCTACTCCTTTCACAAAACAAAAGTAGGCTACTATAACTCCGCATGAATCTCCGATGAAGTGGTCGGCGTCGAATTCATCGCCGCCGCCTTCACTAGGTCTACAATAGAAGTAATGAAAATATACCGACCTCCACCGTACTTCCTCACCATTGACGATCGAGGAAACAAGAGAGCATCAATTCCTCAACATTTTCGCAAAAAAAAAAAAAAAAAAAATCAATTCCTCAACATCAAATAGACTGGCATGCGGGGAAGTTTAATTGGAGGCTAAAATCTAGCTTGCAAAAACACAGCTTCGCTGTGGATTCCCCAACAAAATACAAACCGACAAGCTTGTATGTGAGTGATGTACCATACTATTAGTTGTAAATTAAAAGTCGCTGGAAAATTTGAGCCTGAAAGGCTGGATAAAAGAAGGGGAGGAGGGGTGAATGAAAGTAAAACTGGTGGCAGGCAGGGAAGTGTTTCCCGTTTGGAGGAGAACCTGTCGTGCGTGGCAGCCGGCCGGAACAGTGGGATTGAATGCTCAACACCAGCAGTTGTGCACGCCGCATAGCTGTATACGCCGGCCGAGACAGATTGAAGAGAGGGTTGGATCGTTGTTCGAAAAAATTGAAGAGGTTCGCGCGCAGCTGGCCAGGGGAATGGAAAGGCTGCCGGTACGTGCCAAGCCAAGCCATTCGGACGGGCAGCAGGGGAGGGCCAGAAGAAGCAAGGAACGGCGTAAATACGCCACGCAGCCGCAGCGGCGCAGGCCGGCGTATCTGCGACAAATACTTGTACACAGTACGCAGGTATGTGTATGGCATGGCACGGAGATGCGCACAGTGAAGGCGGCAGGTGTGGTGTGGTTGCTGGTCTCCTCGTGGTCAGTCACAGGCCTCTCGCGACATGGCATGACCGTGCGTTACTAGCATTGCATCGCGGCAGAGACCAGCTGAGAGCCTGAGAGGGGAGCGTGCGTGCAGCTTGACCGACCGGTCCATGTCGTCGACGCATCGATCTGGGCAGGACCGTTCGCATGCAGTGGCTTTGCTTGCTCGTACTAGCAGCCATGGATCGACGCAATGGCCATGCACTCGCCCAGCGTGCTCCGGTGGACAGGCGTGCGCAGAGAAGGGCAGCCGACAGACACGAGGACTACTCCAGCATGCCGCTAGCACGAGTCACGTTCAGCTACAGATTCAAATCCATGCACGCCATCGCCATGGCATGCATTCATCGGGTGGCTAGTCACGCGGATTGCACGGGAACGACCTCGATCGGACTGCAATAAAACCCCGTGGAAACTTTTTTAAGTTTCAATTTGCTTTTCAACCGCGTAACGTTGAGTAAATCAGCCATCCATGCATCATTCATATCCTCACGCAATCCCTCATGTTCGGTAATATAGCAGTAACGAACATTTGCAAGATGTGAGCGTCGATCGCAAGTCGGCCGGAGCGAGACAAGAGAAACGCGTGAGAGCCATGGCTGCGTGCGCTCCTGCCCCTGCCCTGCCCTGTTCATTCAATACCAGCAGCTGGTCTCCGAACATTTGTGGAGCTCATGAGATTGCGATGCGCAGGGCGTAAAGTAAATGTTGGCTGTAGTAGTACCAACAACTCCCAGGATTTTATTTGAATCGATCGATCGGTTCACCGTTCTGACAGGTTTTATTTATGTGGTGTCCAACCTTTTTTTGATATACTACGCAGTGTTGTTCACGTTTCTGTGACGACCTGAGTGAGAGGAGATACGGTGGGTGAAATCCATGAGATCGGATTGGCTGGCTGGAGGCGGACCCAAACATTTACGCCTTCTTTTTTTTTTTTCTGTTTTTGATATCAACATTTACGCCATGGTAGGGCTTCGTAAGCCCACCTGTCAGAAACTCATACGTGCTCCTGCGCGTCGAACCACAAAATCTCACCTCCTGCGCGCATTGTTTCGGGGGGCCACACACACACACACACACACATGCCTTTCATACGTGCTACTCCTATGCTACAAGTGAGGAATTCATCGTAAACTAAATAACCATGCTAGACAGGCAACCAGGAGCAGCACCAAAATGCAACCAGGTATAGCAGTGCGCCGCAAGATTGACAAATGCGAGCAGCACCAGGAAACGCCCGCGACATGGCTCACAGGCTTTGCGTGTGCGAGTAGCAGCAGTACTAGCTCCAAGAGTCGTCGAAGGGGTATACAGGGGAATGGGATGTGCTTTGCATGCCGCTTTTTTTTTTTTTTCTTTCCCCCGCTCCCGGAAGATGGCCATGCTTGGCTTTGATGGCGCATTGTGTGGTGGAGAGCAGAATGATGAGCCTTGAATTGGGCGCACCCTGCCCTGCTGATGGATATCCATCGATCCATCAACACCATTAACATCGGGTTTGCCCCTCTTCTGCCTTCCATGCGTGCAGCTACACGACGCCCGGTCTGGGAAACTCGTGCTGCGTGTGGTGGTGCCCATGCAAACATGCAATCATCTCAATCCGCTGTCGCTCTGTAATAAGCAGTTAAAATTGACCTTTATTGTATCAGCAACATGTTTTCAATACTACAAGAAAATCCCTACTCGAATATGGCCATATGGGTGGCTGTGTGACGGACGGGTCAATCGTGTTGTAAAACTCTTATTGGGCCAGGCCCATCTTCTAGAAGAAGGTGTCCTGGCCCATGTGGGCGACTTTATCGAATCCGGGCCCAACACGAAGTTAGGGTTCCCCCCCTATAAATAGTTGAGGAGACCCCCCTGTAACCTGACACCAGAATTTCGCAATAAAGAATTTCGTCTCCTCTATTCCAGTTTTTACTTTTTGTCGTGATCTACGTGCCATCGTTCCGCCGATAACTTAACACGTTATCAGCACGCTCTAATCGAGGAATTCGTTCTGCAGATCGGTGAGCTACGGTACGTTTTGTCGTTTTTCGTTTGCTTCTTGTTTATCTTGAAGCGTTGCAGCCAAGATCTGTCCCATGACTATTTCGAGGGTGGCCTCGTGCTGCCCAGATAAGAGGATAGATCTTGCAAGAAAGCAAGAAGAAATCGAATCATCGCCACGACCTTGACTCGTTGCAGTCAAGATCCAAAAAGAAAGACCAGATCCGAGGGCCAGCTACGGCCGCCCGAAGACGATCTGGATCTACTCAGATCCGCATTGAAAAAAACAGAAAAAAGACCAGATCCGAGGGCCAGCTACGGCCGCCCGACGACGATCTGGATCTATTGCTTGTTACTCGAATCGAAAAAGCAAAGAAAAAAATTCAGATCTGAGGGCCAGCTTCGGCCGCCCGACGAAGATCTGGATTCGAGATCCGAAACAGAAAAAAAGAAGTTCTACCGTCGTCAAAGTTCAGATCCAGATCGAAAAAAGGGAACGGGTTCTACCCTAACCCTAGATCTACTTTGCCGTCGTCTAGATCGAGATCCAAAGTAACAGTCGAACAGATCGAAAAAAGGGAACGGGTTCTACCCTAACCCTAGATCTACTCGCCGCAAGAAACAAAGGGAAACGGGGTTTCAAACCCTAACCCTAGCATCAGTTCTCGAACCACCAAAAGAAAGAAAAGCAGCAAAAATCCGCCGGATACGGGGCTTTTATGCCACCCTCCGGCCAGATCGACGAACTACCCTCCACGAAGGGAGGTTGCACAACATACATGCATCACAGAGAGAAAAAAAGAAATCGACTCGCCGCCCCGGGACGCCACCATGCGCGCCCGGGCTCCGGCCACCTCGCCGCCATGGACCCGCCTGGCCTCCGGGCCGCACGGCCCACGCGCACCGCCCGGCCAAGAACCACCGCGCCGCGGGGGGGCGGGCCGCCGACGGGCACCGCGCCGGGCCACCACGCGGGCTGCCGCGCGCGCCGCGGGTGGGGGCCGCCGCCGACCACCAACAACGGCGTGATGGGTCGCTGCCGCGCGCCACCATACTACCGCGAGCCTCCGTGCCGCGTGGGCTGCCGTGCTCCCAATCACCTGATCTAGATCTGGAAGTGAAAGAAGAAAGATGAAAGGGAGAGAAGAAGAGAGTGCCGGCGGCTGGTGGAGAAAGAAAGTGGGAGGAAGAAGTGAAGAAGCGTGTGGAGACTAGGGTTTCGGCCCGTTATATCTCTCCCTCGCGGTTTTACAAAAAAGACCTCGCAGTTTCTGGAAATCACGAACAAGTCCTTCCGCAGCTCTGAAGAATTACGTAAAATTCCTTGGAAAGATTTGAATATTACGAAGAAGTCTTCGGGTGTTTCTGAACATTCCGAAAATTATGAAGA
This sequence comes from Eragrostis nindensis, assembly GCA_012490785.1. Lineage (NCBI taxonomy): Eukaryota > Viridiplantae > Streptophyta > Magnoliopsida > Poales > Poaceae > Eragrostis > Eragrostis nindensis. Next base: position 482,080 of record JAAXCT010000028.1, read on the forward strand.
AGTCCTTGGCGTATTTGAAAATTATGAAAATATCCTATGGACCCTGGAAATTACCAGAAAGTCCTCGGAATATCAGAATATTACGAAAATATCCTCGGAAAATCTGGAAATTACCAGAATATCCCTGGAATCTCTGAAAATTACGAAAAAATCCCTGTTAATTACGAAAATTGACATGGATACTCTGAAAATTGCCCGAAAAATAGAAAAATTGCTGGATTGTGTTATTTTTGCATATAACACCCCAGATTTTGGTGATTTTACGCAAAAACACCAATAATATGACTTAAACACGCAGTTTTTGTTATATTTTTGCTCCCTATTACTTGGATATAAGAAATAATCCTTGCACCATGATATCTTGCAGATGTCTGACCTCGTGAAGAGAGAATTTGAAGTGTTGACTCCTCATGGAAGCAACTATCTGTCATGGGCACTCGATGCTGAGATACTCCTAAGTGGCAAAGGCCTCTTGAAGACGGTCCTGCCCAAGAAGGGAGATACTGCTGCAACAGATGTGGAGATGGCTCAGGCTTTGCACTTCCTGCGTCACCACTTAAGTGCCACTTTGAAGAATGAATACATGACGGAACGTGATCCAAAAGTCTTGTGGGAGTCATTGCGTGTACGCTTTGAGCAGATTGAAACTGTCTTACTCCCCAAGGTTGAGCGTGAATGGCAAAACCTACGCTACCAAGACTACAAGACCGTGGAGGATTACAATACCGCACTCTATGGGATTGTCACACGCATGAAGCTATGTGGCAAAGTGCTTGAGCAAAAGGATCTTATTAACAAGACCCTTTCCACCTTTCACCCTAAGTTCACTCATGTGAGCCGCCAGTACAAGAAGGAAAACTATGAAACCTATGCCGCCCTGAGTAATGCATTGCAGCAAGATCAGGGGGAGGACGAATTGATCATGGAGAATCATAAGAATCGTCCTACTGGCTCCTTGGCACCGCATGAAGCGAATGCCATCTCCTTCAAGAAGAAGAAGAAGAATAATAAGGGTAAAGGTGCTCCCAAAGCGTCTCCAAGCGCACCTCCGAAGGCTCAAAACAACCCTAATACGTTCAAGAAGAACAACAAAGGGAAGTCAAAGAAGAAGCTTTCAGGGGGAGAGTACGGTGAACAGGATCAGGATTGCTACAAGTGTGGATTACATGGCCATTGGTCCAAAATATGTCGCACACCAAAGAAGTTAGTTGACATGTATCAAGACCTCAAAAAGAAGCTCGCTCAGCATGAGGCTAACTTTGTTGAAGGCACGAAGTCAACAACAAAAGCATCAATTGGCCAACCATCACTAAGCACATCTGCTGATCTAGAGTTGGAAGATGACCTCATGAATGAGGACATTGACGATGAGGAAGATGTGCATGGAGATTCTGCGTAGTCAAGTAGACTATTATGAATCAATTAGTTATCTATTTGTAATAGGAGTGAAATAAAATTCCTCGAAGGAATTAGTTCGTTCGTGTACTCTCTCGAAGAGAAGACATTTGCTTTGAATAAATGAGTTTGCGGAATTATTTGCCATTTGTTACTCTCTTGTTTATACATTTTTATGTATGAATTACAGAATTGTGGAGTTAAATGACTATGGATGAGGACCTCTGTCTCGTAGACAGTTGCACTAATGCTACTATTTTAAGGGACACTTGCTATTTCCAGACACTTCGAAAGTACACTGGAGATATTCTTACTATTATTGGCAATAATAATAAGATTGTTGGCCAAGGAAGAGCCACATTTGTCCTGCCGAATGGTACGCAGTTAACAATCCAAGAAGCATTACTTTATCCGGATTCAACCCGGACATTGTTAAGCTTTAAGGACATCCGTCGAAATGGGTTTCACGTAGAAACCAATGACGATGAAGGTGAAGAACGTCTTATCATGACCAAGAAAGAAGGCAAACGGAAGACTATTATTGAAAGCTTTCCATCAATCAAAGATGGCTTGTACTACACGTACATTAAGCCAAACAAAGAATTTGCTTCGTTCAAGACCATCTTTACCAATCAAGAAGAATATAGACTATGGCATGACCGTTTTGGTCATCCTGGCCTTAATATGATGCAGAGAATTACGAAGAATGCAACAGGGCATAACTTGAAAACAAAAGATTTCCCGAATCAAGCAGATTTCTTGTGCATTGCATGCGCAAAAGGGAAGCTTATTACTCGCCCCTCGCAGCTTAAGATTCAAGCAGAATCTATGCCATTCCTTGAACGAATTCAAGGGGATATATGCGGACCAATTAGTCCCATTTCCGGACCTTTCCGCTATTTCATGGTATTAATAGACGCTTCCTCGAAGTGGAGCCATGTATGTCTATTATCTACTAGAAACCATGCATTTGCACGATTGACTGCCCAAATCATACAGTTGAAGACACATTTTCCGGACCATAGAATTAAATCCATCAGAATGGACAATGCCGGAGAATTTACCTCGAAGGTATTTGATGATTACTGTATGAGTATGGGCATCAAAGTGGAACACTCTGTACCACACGTGCATACACAAAATGGTCTCGCAGAATCATTAATCAAGAGAATCAAATTGATTGCTCGCCCGTTGTTACAGAATTGCTTATTGCCTACCTCTTGTTGGGGGCATGCGGTGTTGCATGCAGCAGCACTTATCCAATTACGACCATCTGCTACACATGAAGAATCACCATTAGCATTGGTGCGTGGTAGAATACCAAATGTTTCCCATCTACGGAGATTTGGATGTGCTGTATACATTCCAATCCCTCCACCTCAGCGAACAGCAATGGGCGCACAACGGAAACTCGCAGTTTACGTTGGTTATGAAAGTCCGTCCATAATCAAGTACTTAGAGCCCTCCACTGGAGATTTGCATACGGCTCGGTTTGCTGATTGTATCTTTAATGAAGATCATTTCCCGGCATTAGGGGGAGGAAAGTATCTCTCTAGGGATGAATGCCGGCAAATAGATTGGGATGCTAAAGGAATCCTTGGAATGGATCCTCGCACTAGAGAAGCTGAACTTGAAGTTCAGAACATACTCCACTTGCAGAGAGTTGCTAATGAATTGCCTGAAGCTTTCACCAATACAAGAGATATTGTGAAGTCTCATATACCGGCTGCAAATGCTCCTGAAAGAATAGAAATCCCATTTGAAGGGAATGAATATATGGAATTCCAACCTTCTTCCATAAAAGCAACGAATGCTAGGAAGAGGGGGAGTGAGCCGGTTACAAGGGCATCCAAGAAGCCTAGAGTACAAGCTACAGCTAAAACTCCTAGGAGACGTCCTGTGGAGAAGAAGCCCAAGCAAAATACTCAAAAGAAAACCAAAGAAGGTGAAAGTGATCCACATGAAGTGGTGAGACTTGAAGAATCAAACCCAAGTGAGAATCTGCATGAAACTCACGAGGGGATACCGGAAATCCCTGACCTCAATATATCTATCGATAACGAGGATCAAGGAAATGAAATCTCAACGAATTATGTTGAGACGGGAGTAGTATATAATAGAAAGACAATTGAAGTCAATACTTGCTTTGCTGAAACGATTGCAACACAAATTGATTTGGAATCTGAACCAAAATCTATAAAGGAATGCAAGAAGCGTCCTGATTGGCCAAAGTGGAAAGAAGCAATCTGTGCAGAGTTAAACTCGCTAAAGAAAAGAGAAGTGTTTGGTAATGTAAACCTTACACCAACTGGCATTAAACCAGTGGGTCACAAATGGGTGTTTGTCAGGAAGAGAAATGCTCAAAATGAAGTGACTAGATATAAGGCGAGACTCGTAGCTCAAGGTTTCACGCAGAGACCTGGCATTGACTACGAAGAAACTTACTCTCCCGTAATGGATGGAATTACTTTCCGGTATTTGATCTCAATGGCGGTGAATATGAATTTGCAGATGCGACTTATGGATGTGGTCACAGCATATCTATATGGAACATTAGATACAGAAATCTATATGAAAGTTCCAGAAGGTATTAAAGTCCCAAATGAAGATGACCGTAAATTATATAGTGTCAAATTACAGAAGTCACTATATGGTTTGAAACAATCAGGAAGAATGTGGTACAACAAGCTCAGTACATTTCTCTTGCAAAAGGGATTTGTGAAGAATGAAGATTGTCCTTGTGTATTCATAAAGAAATTAGAGAAAGGCTTTTGCATAATCTCTGTTTATGTTGATGACTTGAACATCATCGGTACTACAAATGAAATTGAAGAAACTTGCTCGTACTTGAAAACTGAATTTGAAATGAAAGATCTGGGCAAGACTACCTATTGTTTAGGTTTGCAACTTGAACATACTCCAGAAGGGGTCCTCTTGCATCAATCGAACTATACCAAGAAGGTATTAGAGAGATTTAATATGCACGAAGCATATCCACTCAGATCGCCTATGGTGGTGAGATCACTTGATATAGATGAAGATCCATTTAGACCAAAGCAAGAAGATGAAGAATTATTGGGACCTCAATATCCATATCTCAGTGCTATTGGTGCCTTGATGTACCTTGCAAATGGTACGCGACCCGATATAGCTTTTGCTGTTAATCTACTTGCAAGATACAGCTCAGCACCGACTCGGAGGCATTGGAATGGCATCAAGCAAATCCTTCGATATTTGAGAGGAACTGAAGACCTTGGATTATTTTTCACGAAGAACGGAGAATTAACCCTTGTGGGTTATGTTGATGCTGGATATTTATCTGATCCACATAAATCAATATCTCAAACGGGATATGTGTTTTTATATGGTGGAACTGCAATTTCTTGGAAGTCAACGAAGCAAACATTGGTTGCTACATCGACAAATTATTCAGAGATCATCGCATTATTTGAAGCTGCAAAGGAGTGCGCCTGGCTCAGGAGGATGACAAGCCACATAATGAATACATGTGGAGTGGCGTATACTCCATCCCCTACAATTATCTATGAAGATAATAAAGCTTGTATTGCACAAGTACAATCGGGATACGTAAAGTCAAATAGGACAAAGCATATGTTACCTAAATTCTTCCATACGCATGAAATGCAAGAGCAGGGAGAGATTTTAGTAACACATGTCCGATCTTGTGACAATCTTGCAGATATGTTCACAAAGGCATTACCTTCCCGCACTCTTGAAAAGTGTCGGCGTGGTATTGGCATGAGAAGACTTAGAGAAGTGCTTGGAACAGGGGGAGAACTTCCCTAAGTACAACACATTCCCGAATTACATGAGTTATCTCGAAGATAATTCATATCAGTCATGCAGATTGATAATCATTAATCATGAAGATTAAGACATTGTACTCTTTTTCCCTTATGAGTTTTTCACATGAAGTTTTCTCAATAAGGTTTTTAACGAGGCAATGTGTGCAATATCAGTGGTGGTAATATGTGCTCTTTTCTCCATTTTTCCCACTGGGTTTTTAGGAGTTTTTATGAGGCATACTTATCACGATAAAGAGCCCAAGGGGGAGTGTTGTAAAACTCTTATTGGGCCAGGCCCATCTTCTAGAAGAAGGTGTCCTGGCCCATGTGGGCGACTTTATCGAATCCGGGCCCAACACGAAGTTAGGGTTCCCCCCCTATAAATAGTTGAGGAGACCCCCCTGTAACCTGACACCAGAATTTCGCAATAAAGAATTTCGTCTCCTCTATTCCAGTTTTTACTTTTTGTCGTGATCTACGTGCCATCGTTCCGCCGATAACTTAACAAATCGAACGGAACAGCTCGAGAAAGGCGTGTGCGGTGTGCACAGACAGTACCGTGTCGCCCGGCATCGGTATCGCAAAGGATCTCTCGCTTTGTAGGAGTAACGCAATAGGAGATTCGCATTTACATGGCCGGTACGACCAGTACCGGAATCGGCTTCATGGACAAAAATCCCAAGCCATGGCGTATCGATGGACAGCGTGTTCTTCAACCACGAGTTGGGCCTGTACTGTCAGTCCCCCACAGAAATCGTGCTCTGCCTTTCGTATTCTGGAACCTTTGGTTGCAACAAAGTTCGTATGAGTACCAATTGTGATGTTTTGACATGTTGGCTCATGACACAACAAGACAGCAACAGGAAATCTACCTATGCGAGCTATGAAAAAACAGAACAGGAAGCAGCAACACGAGGCCGCGCGCGCGACACCAACCGAACAGGTCCGTCTTTTGCTTTCACGTCGTACCAAATGATCACGAGAGGCGTTCTCTTCTGCATCCATATTATGCAGGGACAATTGAAATTCACGACGCTGCAAACATGCAAATGCAAGCGAACAAGGAGCAATCCCTGATGACCATCCGTACCCCCGTAGTAGTACGTGCTCGCGGCACCACGTACGTAGTACACGTACTGTACGTACCTAACCAACCGTCCGTGCGCTTCAGCACATCAGCGTAGGAAAGGGATAGAATCAAACAAACATGCACAACACAACAAGCACAAATCTTTCAATGCATCTACAGGCGCCGGATCCAATCTAAACGACATTTACTCCAGAAATCACCAAATCTTCCAGTACATGTCTGGGCGCATCGCATTCAGCACCATCAGCCAATCCAGTTCGCCCATCGATCCTGGGCAGGACTCTCAGCAGCAATTAACCATCCAGGACGGACGGGCATCAATGTAACAGCATTAAACATCGCATAGCATTCAGCATGCATATGAATCTGGGGAACCTGCAAATAACTCTGCATTCATGTCAGCAAACCGTAGACGCCAGGCCAGGAAAACATCACAGATGAACAGTACAGTGCAGCACAGCACACAATATTAGCACTAGCAGCTCTCCATTTCTTCCTGGGCAGAGCTGATTCATGTATCGACCTCAGATGGCGCATGATTAAACATAGCCAGATCGACGCTGAAAAGCTCCAGTACAGAGGTCACGGCATAAAACAAGACACACATATCAGAATTCAGTACTGGATGTTTAAGAATCCAACACAACTTCCAACAGAGGGTTAAGTCGTGCGACTTGGATGCTAGTTAGATAGGCCTACATAGTAGGGAAGGTCTGTTCTTCGCAGGAAGGCTCTCAACTCCCACCAAGATGAGCGCCGAGTTCACCCAGATCTGCATCATCTTCTTGAAGGCGGACAGCATCCAGCTTCTGCCTCAAGACCGTGATAGCATTCATAATCAGCTCGTAGGCTGTGATAGCACCAGTTGTTTCCACGGTGAAGATAAAGCTGTCCTCCTTGGCATTGATCTCTACTAAGCCTGGCCATCCCATGGCCTCAGCCTTCTTGATCACCTCATCGTCATATGTGTATGCCTCAGGATCAACAACCACCACCTGATAACGTGACATGCAAAATAATAAACCATTAGTAACAAAAAAAAACTATGGGCCAGATTTGTATTTCCAAATACGTAATGATAGAACCATGGAACAGGAAAAAAAATCTTAAACTAACAGATGCCTGGCACCCAATCCTCTTGAGAAAAGGGAAAATGAATGTACTGCGGAATGGGCTACTGGCCACAACAAGAACGGCATTTGGGAACTAGTAGGACTAGTGAATAGCATAACACACTACACAGAATGCAACACCTGGGCTACGAAAGAACTAGGATAGTGGATGGCACTGCGAGCTACAGTACAATTTAAGAATGCAAGACCAAGGTTATGATAGCAAAACAGCACTGCTACATCAATGCAGTATCTTGTCACAGAGTAAAAAGGATTTGCACACTCAGAGTGCAATTATGTTGTCAAATGGAAGGGAAATTTAATAGTACACATTCAAAACCTACAAATGTTCTGTTCATCCAAAAAAAAGGTAACTCATAAAGCTGTAACTAATAGCCGGCCAAGCTTTGCTGGGTTCTCAAAGATCCCTTCATAAAATTTAGAGTGTAGCTCACAATATTGCAGCTGATCAATCTTGTAAGGGTATGATAATTCAGGGGTTTGCCTGGATAAAACTTCAGATAATATATGACTTTCATGTGTCACGTTAAATTCTACTCCCTCTCTCCGTCTTTTAGTTTCGTTTAAGCCACGGGAACAAAGACCAAGGAGAACTCGCATCCCAGCACTTGGCTGCACACCCGCTTGACCTGCATGCCCAAATCAGCTCAGCGGCCCCACATCCAAGCTTCATGCAAGCCGCTGGCCAATCACGTTTGTATGCAGCAGCCCATGCAGTGCCTCATTATGACCATGCGGGAGAGGAAATGAAGAGCCCCACCTCCCGAGAAGAATTGATGTCCCAAGCAGTATACGAAATGCAAACTTGGATTTCTTTGTTTTTCTAAGATGAAAGTAAAACATGGACGGAGGGAGTATTATGCAAAACTTTGTTCCCAAATGCTGCTACGTAACTTTAGTTAGATAATGTTAACCAAATCAACAGAAGGTAGGTTGATTTAGAAAGCTGCACAAGTAGCCTTTTACCACAAAGGAAACACTGCCTGTCATATACAGACTCACTTTTATTTTGGGTTAGGACATAGTTCCCCAAAAAAACAAGCTTGATAAAGCTGATCATGAAATAAAACAAGTGCTAAAATATGTGGAGATGTCCAGGAAATTTTAATACGGTTCACATTATCAACAATCAGGACTGAGCTTGGTAAAGCCAAGAAGCATAAGATTGTGGAGAAACAATTCCAACTTGATGCTGCAGATGGGCAGAAGGACAAAGTAACTGCATCAATGTGCTAGCCTAGATAATATTCTAGCCACATACAAGACGAAAAGTATCAAGCATTGAATCCAAAGCTCATTAAAGAACAACTAACGTGTGACCTAAGACTGGAAAAATAATATCCATTGTTGGTCAATGACTCATAGGCTAATACCCTTTGAATGTCACAAGTCGTAAACAAACTCGTAGAAAATTAATGACCATAATACAATATCACCCAAAAAATCATGGCACAACTATTTGACAACTAGTAACATGATGACATAAACGATGACGTCAACACCATTTTATCTATTTAAAGAACACAATACCAAGAACAAATTAAAACTGGGTTCAGATTTTTAGTATCAGTAAGCTTTTAGATGCTTTAAGTAAAGATACTTTGATTGTAAAGCGACTCATCTAACATCAATGCAAAGGTCACATGTCCTCAACTCGCTCCTTCCATTTTTATTGTGATCCCCACTCATGGTGAAACTCACCAATTTGGTACCTTATTTTCAACTAGATCATGAATTAGCTTAACAGCAAAAACGCAGACAGGTGCATCGATTAAAGATAACAATCAAATGAAAGAACAGACGATAGGCCGTTTGAGTTCATGCTGCATGTTCGACAAGACACTAGTTTTACATCTAGCATATCTGAGCTAAGACGAACATGTAACTTTTGGATACTAAGAATATCAAGCCACTTTCGATTTTGTTGCTACTATTCCAAATTCCTCCAAAACTAGGTCAAGAAAAATGAGGATGTTGTATCATGATTTGATTAATAGGTCTAAAAAAAGGGCAGCCCAATTCACGTAGCTCCCGCTTGCGCAGGATTCTCAGAAGGGTCCGACCACTTTGGGTCTTTTGTGAGCAGCCTTTCCCTGCATTTCTGCAAGATTATGTATGCTCTACAGCCGGTTCCAATATGATATATATTGGTAACGTATGAGTGCAAATTCTTGAAATTGAATGTCCAGTACTTAGGCTCAAGGATGAAAAGGAAACTTGATGTAGAAGCAATGAATTTATGAAACTTATTTCTACAATTCAGCCAATATGCAATTCATCTGACAGTCAAAATTCCAATTCAAAGTAAGACGTTCCAGCCCTGAATTTTGCAACTAATTTAGATGATAGTTGCAAAAATAATCATAAAAGAAGACTAGCAACTGAAAAAAAAAAGCAATGATTTCCTAAATGGTAAACGCTAGACAGTGGGTGACGCATCATGTAATGTTCAAACAGTGTACACGCCATTAGACGGTCTAAACATTTTTTCTACTATAGCACCTGAAAAGGAAAGAAAAGAGATGAAGATATGCTGAATAGCCCAGCCCATCAGCAAGGACCCAGCCCACCTAACCCCTTACCTTATCCGCACGACCACATAAGTGCACTCGTCACCACACACCACCAGCAAATCGATGCAGCCGCCAGCATCGCTCTGCCTCCCCTACTTCCTCTTCACTGCGCCACCAACCCCTGTTTTTTCCCCACCCGCACTACCCTTGCCCCTGTTCTCCGCCCCCATCGCTCCCCTGCTGCTCCTCGTCTGCTATTAGACATAGACAGCACAGTGCCTGGCTGCGCGCGGGGCTCGACTACGGTGGCGAGCAAGGACACGGCCTAGACAGCGCTCCACTTCCCATCTGCTCCTCTCCCCATCACCTAAACGCGCCTGTACACGACCTCAATTGCGTCTAAATCCGTGCAGGATCCGTGCCGTGTTCTGGCCCTTTTTTTTCGTTTTTGACCAAATAAACATGTCAACCGTTTAGGAGCCCGATTAGGCCCTAAACTGTGTGGTTGGGTGCCGTCTACCGTTTAAACCTGTTTAGACAACCGTTTAGGAAAACAGTGAAAAAAAGTCAAATTTGTAACTAAAATGCTGCTAAACACATGCCCTTTTGACCGCCTTAACTGCAACCGACATAAGCAAACAGAAACAGGAACAAGGTAGGCCACGACTATCGTGTTGGCAAGGGATCGTTCCTGTGAGCCTTAGGTCACCGGCCTTCATGCCATTTCTTGGTCATTAAACTGGGATCTTCTCCTTAGTTAAATATTGTTGGGGCGGTCTTTTCCAAACCGGCCAGATTAAAGACCGAATAGGTAAACAAAAACAATTCCTGATAAAACAAACCCAGCAATATGAAAGCTCGAGACTCATGTACACATAGCGAGCTCCGGTTTTCATCCTTGCTTTGTCCAAAAAGGGTAAACCCAAATTACCATGAGTGGATCCTTTTACAGCGTAAACCAACACGGTCAGAATCATTTTAGATTTCTAGTGAAGCAATAACATACCACTGGTACACGTGTAGGACACACGAGACCATACAAAACCAGGCAGCTATTATATCTGCGAACTTTGTTCTAGTGACCCAACAAGGTAGGTTCACAACTATGTAATGTATAACAGTAGTGGTACACGTGGCAGCAGTGTCAACACCAGTAGGAAACAATGCCTGTTTATCACAGATGGATTGGAAACTAATGCAAACCCTTAGAAAAGAAAATATTAATAGAAACAACTTATATCACTTATTCAAAATCTATCACATCAGAGAAATGAAATAACTAATAATAAGCCTACTTTACAAAGGATATAACGTTCTGCAACACTCTCGCATGTATCAGATAACTAATAATCCCTCTCTAAATAGGATGATTTAGATAACAAAAGTAATGTTGACTGTCACGGGATTCAGTGCCAAAAAAAAACTGCATTCTGCACTAAGAATTTATGTATCGACTATTGAGGATCATTTGCTGCACTGCAAGATTTACTAATTATATTGTCAATCCAGGGATTAACACAACGACAAGAAAGCTATCATTGTTTGCATATAGAGATTCAAATTCATGCAGTAACAGGCAACAACACTTCATGTTAACATGTCGAAATTGAATTGTGCATTTACCACGGCAATGTACTATTGCTCCATTTAAAACATTTAGAAGCATGTTGAACTAGGACACTATGTAAGGCGAAACCAAGCAAAACGTTTTGACAAGATAGCTTAATGCTAGCACAAAAAAAAGCATAAGCATATTGAAACACAAGAATGTCAATTTCGATAAAAATAAAAAATGCGACGTTTCAGTAGCAGAACAGACCATAAGAATGGATCCTTATACTAACCCGATCAACAATACTAACTCAAACTAGAGGATTTAATTGTATTTAATGCTGGGACTTGATATCTAAGAAGACAAAAATCATCCACCAGTACAGATCATAAGTTATTCTTAAAATGTTGCAGGTTGCAAGCAAAAATGGTATGACAGCATTTATGGCAGCATCTGAGATAGGTATCACTAGGCACCAATGGTCGACTAGCCGTATAGCATCATAATTGCAAAGCAAAACCATAAACTGCTACTGAGTATTGAATGATATATGACGAATCATGCATAAACAATTGATGAAAGCACAGTAAGAACAACAAATCTTATGCAAGAGAAAAAAAAGCTGACCTTGTGGGAGTGGGGATCAATATCAAATACTTTTGTAGGGCTGCTTTCTACCCAGCTTCTTTTTTCGTCAAGTGACAATTTATCCATTAGATTTTCATCAATACGTATATCAGGCTCATACATGAAAGTCACAGTAGCGGCTGGAGACCATTTGGCATGGTCCTTTCCAATTCCTTTTCTAGCAATGGCACGAAGCTTCAGTTCTTGCCCACGGCGCAGCTTAACGATAAGAATACCCCTGAAATAGTAAATGCGTTACTAGGTGAGTACTGATTATCAAGACAGAATGCTTAAAGCTTTCAGTTCTTTTTCAAGAAATCTTAAGATGCAAGGGACATATTGGCATGTCATTGGCCAGTGATCCATTCAGCAAAAAACTTCAAGTAACAAAGCAGGCCAGTTCAGTGCTTATTATAACAATGTCTGGATGTTAGAAAGGTACATATGCATAATCTCATCACAGTGGAAAGTTTAATTCAAGTATACACTTAGTTTTCCATGTAATGAAATGGGCAAATTAAATAAGGATATGGAACCAGGGCAGTTGCATAGAAAGCACATAATAATGTTAGAAAACAAACATTTTAGCTATCAAAATAAACTGTATGTTTACAAAATAAAAGGAAACATCCATGCTGAGGTCTCTGTCGTCTTCATTTACCAAGACCTCCAGGATCGACAAACTACTACTAATAACTGAACTGAGCTATTTTCATGTTATTATTTCGTCACATTTGCATTTTTCAAATGATTATCTGGCAAATAAAAACGCTTGTTTTCTGAACAAATACATTTCACCTTTCTACTTCATTTTCTTTCTCTAACTAGGACACGGATCTAAAGTAAAAGGGATGCCCAATACATTGTTGTATCTACATTCTCAAAGAAGACATATAAACAAGGTACAGGATGACTAAATAGGAAAAAAAAATACATTCCACGTTTATAGGACAACACTTTGCAAAATTTGAGTTTAAGCATTACGTACACCAACCAGAACAAATAATTCAGTCTAAAGAAGCATGCCTTTTTTTAAGCCTCCCGTGCTTCATAGTACTATGAATACTAAATTAAGACAGAAATTATGCAACTGTTATAGCATTACACAGTTTATGAGAACATTTGTTTGCCCAGCATTTTCGACATAACTCAATATTACTATTCATATGTACTAAAATAACAAACTTGATTCAGCATGATTGAACTACTGATTCTTTACATGAATATCATATTGTACAGCTGCAGCCCAAGCATCCTCTGCTAATCCCCAGACAAAACGATGAATACAGGACGAAGCTAGGGGAAATGACTAGGAAATTTCACAATTTAATTATCTTTCAACTTTAGGCAGACATTGGGTATTTATGACCAGTCAAGTTATGAATAATACTACGACAATGCCATTCATCATATATATACTCCCTCCGTTCTCATATTCTCGTCGTTAGGACAGTAACTCATTGTAGTTTTTACCCTAACAGCAACAATTTGAGAACGGAGGAAGTAAGCTGCAGCACAAAAATACGTTACTGATGTGCAATTAGACAGAACAAACATTCTGCATTATACAACAACCGTCAGGTCAATAACAGGTAAGAGGCATTAAACCAGACTTCCAATCATGTTCATTTTATTTCTTCATAAAAAAAGAGAGGCTACTTCCAAATATGTCAGTATAAGAAAGATCAGTGATAATGCCTGTTCCTTTCTATTATAAATGCACAATAGTTCTTTTTGCGGCAAGAGATTGGCAGGAGACATTGTGTGCAAACATAACTGTTGATGAGCATGGAGTGCTACCACTAAATCGTGAGCCCAACAAACAACACACAATCTGAAGCATCTACCATCCAAACATAAATAATTACAGAAAAATGGTGTGCAGAGACCCAGGAATCCAGGATGAAATAATTAGGTAGTAATGCCACAAATACAGAGCAGCAAACTCCGACAAGGGATTACTTGCCTCTGTTCTGCTACGGCGGCGGTGTCTTCGGGGTCGGTGGCGCTGAGAGCCTGCTCGTACGCGCGCGCCTGATCCACGGGGCAGACCTTAGGGTCAGTGGAGCGCAGGTCGTTGGATGTGACCTCGAGGGTATGGTCGGAGTCGGTGGCGCGCGCTGAGAGGTGGAACTCGACGGAGCAGTACTCGCAGGATCCGTCGCCGTCGCATGCGTCGCAGTCGCGGGAGAAGCGCATGCCCATGGCGGCGGCGGAGGTGAGCGGGATGAGGCCCAGGCGGTGCGCAATGAACTCGTCGTTGAGGACGGAGGAGTTGACCTCGATCTCGACGAGGTCGATGGCGACGGTGGGGACCTCGGCAATCATGACGCGGCGGAGGGCGTTGGCCATGCTCGCGTCGGTGTCGCGGAGCTCGAACTTGGCGAAGTCTTTCCTCAGGTCACGGATCCGCACGCGGGGGAACCGCTGGTACGTCGCGCCGGCCGCCGGACGGTCCATCTCGCTCGGGCGCGGCGGCGGCGGCGCGGCCGCCGGAGATGGGGGTCTGGGGTTGAAGGTGAGAGCACAACGCTGGGAGGTTTTTCGGGTGGGTGGTGGATTGGTGGTGGATTTGGGGGAAAACGGCGGAGCCCAGAAAAAGGCCGAAGTTGTCGAAATGCAGGGTTTTGACAGGGGAAAGGCAAGTTTTACCCTTTCGCAAATATCCCCCCACCCCCCCCCCCCCCCCCCCCCCCCCCTTTTTTTTTTTTGTTTCTTTTTGACAAAACGTCCTTTTTTTCAAATATTATCTTTAAAATTTAACACCAATTGTTCATCCAATTTACTTTCATGCCTTTTTCTCATCTTAGTCCCACACATCGACATTCTTTGTGGCGCATAACGGCGATCGCCCCTAACTTTTGGTTTCCTAACAATGTCATTCATCGCCTTCGTATAATATTCTTAAAATACAACTTGTATGAATAAAACAAATCAACATAAATGTCGGACTGAATTGACTAATCAAGTTAAATAGTTTATAAGGGTATTAAAATGAGACAATACTTAGTTTAGGGTGCAAAATAGACAAAATGAAATAGTTGAGGGTAGTAAATTATTCTTTTCCATCTTATTTAACACATTTAGTTGTAAGGAAGAATCAAGTAATGTTTCTTTGTCTATATTAACTCTCTTTTTTAAGAATATAGTCATGCGACAATTTCATTCCTGTTGTACAGTGGTAAAGCAATGCATTTGAATGATTTAACAAGTTTTCCATTTGCCATTTTGAGCTATGATAAAGCAATTTCATTCCTGTTGTACAGTGCATAGCAAGGGATATGAATACAATTAAAATTTTGGATGGATTATCTTTTGTCATTCTTTTTTTTCTGCGAAGATTTTTTATTCTTTCAATGTAGTATTGTTGATTTTTTTTGTGATGAGTTTTTTAGATTAAGATCAATATTTTTTTAGATTAACTTGCTGATTTTTTAGCATAACTTGCTGTTTCTTTTTTTAGATTAACTTGCTGTTGTTATGTTCTACCACATGGTTTTTGTTGTTGTTGTTGAAGCTTAACTTGTCGAATCTGGCAGTTGGGCCGTTCTGGCCAAATGGCAAAGGAAAGGCCCAATAACTAGACGGAACGAACAGTCCTAAAACCTTCCCCTAAACAAAAAGGGCGCTGTCTAAACCCTAATCTGGCGCGGCGGCGTTCGGCGGCGGCTACCTGAGTGCGGGCGCCAGTGCTAATCTCTGCGCGGACTACGCGGCGCCGTCATGGAGTGCAGCCGAGCAGGCAAGGACGAGGCGGAGGAGCGGGTGAGGTCCGACGAGGAGGAAGAGGAAGAGGAAGAAGAGGGGTGGGATGACTGGTGCTCCGACGGCGACGACGCAGCCGCCGCCGGTGGAGGGCTGCTGTGCCTGTTCTGCAGCTCGCGGTTCGACACCGAGAGCTTCCTCTTCTCTCACTGCGCCGCCGAGCACCGCTTCGATTTCTACGGGATTGTGAAGGAGCTGCGGCTGGATTTCTACGGGTGCATCAAGCTCATCAACTTCGTCCGTTCCAAGGTGCGCTAAGCAATCAATGTGGGCCCTATGTTTACAATTAGTTTAGCCAGCGTAGTATTATCCGTTGTATGATGGCATTAAGTTAATGGACTCGATTCATATTGCAACATGGTTCATTTCTGCGACCATGAATTATTAGTATAATTATTAGCTGCATCTCCACAAATTATTGACTTAATAGCTTATTTTGTAGGTTGCTGAGAATAGATGCTGGAGCTGCGGTCAGTCTTTCTCTTGCAACAGCGAACTCTGTAGCCATTTGCATCCTGCAGAGAAGTACCAAATCGAGGCAAAGGTTCCATGGGAGGATGATGTGTACTTGAAGCCTTTCATGGAAGATGATTCCCTTTTGCACAGTTTGTCCATCGATGATGACGATGACGAGGATTGTGGACAGTGTTCAACAGGGAATGGAGGTTTAGCTGAGCCGTGCAAGAACAAGCTGAGTGCTACGACTGAAGGAAATGGTTCTGATATCAGTGCTAGATTTGAGCAAGTGTGTACTATTGGGGGTGCAGAAGCTGGGAGCAGTGGAACTCTTGCTCAGGAGCAGAATGACACGCAGCTGAAGGTTGCACGTGCCAGTGTTAATGCCAAGGCAATCAAAACTGTGGATGATAACTACTTTGGGTCATATAGCTCATTTGGCATTCATAGAGAGATGCTCGGTGATAAGGTCAGTAAACTCTTGAAATACACGGTTATTAAGTTCATGTCAAATATGTATGCTTGTTTGTTTAAGGCTTTGAAGGTAAATATTTATATTTTTGCTCATATTGTCTTATTTGGTAAGCACTAAACAATCCTGCAACACTTTCAGATAAGAACTGAAGCTTACAGAGATGCCCTGTTATGCAATCCTAGCCTGATGAATGGAGCAACTGTGCTGGATGTTGGTTGTGGCACTGGAATACTAAGGTATGCATGTTTTGTAGTAAAATACTTTTTGCACATCAGGGTTACTTTATATTCATATGGAACTCATTGTTCTCAATCATCTGTACAGTAAAAGCAAGATCATCAATGCTGTGAGATATAACCACAATAAAACTTTATAAGTTTTGTTAGAAAATGAACAATACCTGTGTATGGCTTTCCGATTAACAGGATACAGAGAGTTTTTGTTGGTTATGAGTCCAAGTAGGGATCACCATCATGCTTGATAACTTGAACTTGTTCCTTAGTTTGTTTCATGATAAAAGCATCTAACCTTAGTGTGATCTGTAAGTGGCAGCACTGATGCTGTGTGATGATCATATTCCTAAAATTTTAGGATGGCCACATCACTTCTCTTAGTGTGTGATGTATTGTAATTGTGGCACTAGCACTATCTGTTGCTGATGTACGGTTCTGTGCTTGCTTCCTGCAGTCTTTTTGCAGCAAAGGCTGGTGCTTCTAGAGTTGTTGCTGTTGATGGTAGTGCAAAGATGGTTTCTGTCGCTACCCAAGTATGTCTCTGTTCATTTATAGTAGCAAACTAATAATCATTTTGCTACTGTCTCATGTTTGCTGCACAAATGCAGGTTGCAACGAACAACGGTCTGTTATATGATGAAAATAAGGAAGTGGAACAAAAGCAAAGTTCAAAAGTAGTTAGTGTTGTACATACCAAGGCTGAAGAGCTAGACTACAAAGTACGAATTCCACCGAATGGATTTGATGTGTTAGTGAGTGAATGGATGGGGTATTGCCTATTGTATGAATCCATGCTCAGTTCGGTTCTATATGCACGTGATCATTTTCTGAAACCTGGTGGCGCCATTCTCCCGGATACCGCTACTATTGTAAGTTCTTTAGTTGCTTGCCTTCAGTTTCCATTCGCATTGTTTATGCCCCGTTTTCGGTTATTTGATTGTGCCATCTGATCTGTTCTCTAGCTTGGTGCTGGTTTCGGGAAAGGTGGGACGAGTTTGCCTTTCTGGGAGAACGTATATGGCTTCGATATGTCATGTATTGGCAAAGAAGTAACTTCAAATTCAGCTCGGTTTCCTGTTGTTGATATAGTGGCTTCTCAGGATATTGTGACAGAGACTGCTGTACTTCATGTAAGAACCAGTAACTGTACATTTCTACTTATGCTATTTCACTTCCTTGGCAGACTTGATGAATTGTTAAATTGCAAGCTACTACAGAAAACATATCAATGTGCTGTCGTGATGTTCACTCTAGCTATGCATATCTTTTAACTGCCTGAACCACATGGGACTGTCTAGACATGTCTCTATGTCTAAGTGTATTGTACATCATGCTCGTATGTTCCTTCCGGTGCAGGAATTTGTAGTCTGACATATTGCTTCTATTTCTGCATATTTGCAGTCCTTTGATCTGGCAACGATGAAGGAGAATGAGATGGATTTCACTTCAAGCTTTGAGCTGAGGCTTAGTGGAAGTGGTGCAGTAGTACCTGAAGTGACCTGGTGCTATGGTATTGTATTATGGTTCGACACAGGATTCACCGACAGGTTCTGCAAAGAGAAGCCTGTCGTCCTCTCTACCTCGCCATTCTCTACGCCAACTCACTGGTCGCAGACAATCTTCACATTTGAAGAGCCCATCGCGATGGCGAAGGAGGACTACCTCCTTGGCCCATCTGCATCAGCTGGCACAGAGGAGTGCCCAGCTGTGATGATCAGATCCCGCATAAGCATTGTGAGGGCATCTGAGCACCGTAGCATAGACATTTCTGTGGAAACTACTGCTATCAGCTCAGATGGCCGGAAGCGCAGCTGGCCTGTTCAGATATTCAATTTGTGACTGAGCATGCGCTCCTTTGGGCTTATATTCCTCTTTTTCCTACTGTCCTCTGCCATCAGCAGTGGATAAGCATCGTGTGTTCTTAGGTTTTGGTTGCGTCGCCAATGTTTGCTTGCTGAAAGTGAATGGAGCACTTTGTCAGCTGGAGTTCTGTAGAATGATGATGAAAAAAAGGGTTCAGACTGAATGACCTGGAATTGTCAAGGCCAGAAGGAACCAGATTCCGATAGGCTTGCCTGAAGTTCAGTTGAATGGTTCTGACAAGGTTGAAAGCAAAGGGAAGGTGTTTCTGGTAGTGATTAGACGATATATGTAATTTTTTCACAACAACACATGAATTAAGATAAATTTTGAATCCAGTTACCGTAATGTGTCGCATGCTGTGGACACTGACTTTTGGCTTCACGTCACAGTTCTCAAAGAAAAATCTAAAGACGTGTCAACAGAAGTTCCACTAAAAGAAGCACGAATTTGATGCTTTGGAGGGCGTGTTGCGCAGCCAACAATGTGTTGCTACTGTTTTCTACTGAATGTAATCAGTTCGAGCTGCCTGCTGGACATGGACAGGTGCTTCTGTTCGTGTAAACCCTGAATTTCAATTCTTGGCAAGAGAACAGATGTGTTCTAATCTACATAATTGAAGACAGTTTACTAATTGTTGTTGAGTGACTAGCAATGCTATGCTTTCAGAAAAATTGAGAACTCTGATTAGCATATTTATTAAGCCTTGTTTTATACTCCCATATCTAAAATAATGTCGTTTTTTACTTTTAGACATCACGTTTGACCGCATTTTTTATGTAAATATTTTTTATAATTTATTT
Source organism: Eragrostis nindensis (assembly GCA_012490785.1). NCBI lineage: Eukaryota > Viridiplantae > Streptophyta > Magnoliopsida > Poales > Poaceae > Eragrostis > Eragrostis nindensis. The sequence goes on from JAAXCT010000028.1 coordinate 501,788, forward strand.
TATCATTAAAAATACTTTAATTATGACATTTATTTTGATATTTATAAATAATGTGATGTTTAAAAATAAAAAACGACAACACTTTTTTGGAAGGAAGTACTATATTTAGGATCATTGTACATATATACATGGTGAGTGGTGTCACACTATGCGATGTCCTCGTTAGTGGTGTCACTCTGGGCTATGATGTCCTGGTTAGGGTAGGTACAATGGTGCTGTTGTATGGGCCGTCTCATACAAGCTACAAAATCTTCAAACGGTCTATCAGACTATCTGTACAATAGGTAATTATTTTAGTTGTCGTAATTGCATTTTTTTTCTTAATTTTTGGATGAACAAAGGAATATTTATGAGTTGCATGACAGCTATTCATACAATGATGCGTAAGCCATCTCATAATACTAAATTTTAGCGCATGAGGACAACCATCTCTTTCTCTCACCACCCTCTCTCTCTCTCTCTCACCTCATCAACGATCCTACATGGTGTTGCATGAGACGGGCTATGAGACCGCTTACGTGTAGTATTGTACCTGTCTAGAATGTTGGATGATCGTTGTTGGAACTAGATGTTGGATGACCGTTGTTGGAACTGGATGTTGGATGATCGTTGTTGGAACGGAGGGCATGCCTGCTAGTAGCTGAGAACAAATTTATTTTCTTACAAAAGTCCGTAGCTAAAGGAAATTTTAGATGAATGGAGGGTGATTTTTTTTTTGGAAAAAGTCCATTTCACCTCCCTTAATTTATGCCGGAGTTCGATTTCATCTCTATTTTACAAAACCGGGTAACTAGACTCCTTCAACTCACCAATACCAGTTTTTTCCCCTCCCTCGGCCGTATTGAATGGCGGTTTTGCTGACGTGGCAATGGGTCCCACATGTCATTTGCCATTTCATGTACATGCAGCACTAGATGTGGGACCCACTGTATTTTTTTTTAACTCCCCAATTCCCTCCCCTCTTGTTCTTCGGTTGCAAATCATGGAGCACCAGCCGCCATTGATGCTTGCTCGTGAGCCAGTCCAGAGCAGGAGCGCTCGTCGCGCGCCACCGCGTGCATCAATCGCTGTTGCGCGTGCTTGCACCCAGGGCGTGCGCCTTCATCTCCATTGTAGGATGAGAGCGACGGCTCCATCAGACGTCACCGACATGGTGCGGCAGGTCACAGTGGAGGAGGAAAGATGAGAGAGCGAATAGGTGTTAAGAGTTAGTCCCTACTCCATCAGTTTCAAATTATTTTTGTTTTAGTTTTCATAAAGGTCAACTCAAACATCTTATCTTTGACTATTAGTTCCTAAAGTCATAATATAATTTAATGACATAAATTTTTTATTCTGAAAAATGCTTTCATAGTATACACTATTAAGTTGGTAAGCTATAGAAATCTTTAGAATTCGATGCTCAAAAGTATAGATGTTTGACTTTCGATAAGTATTTTGGAACAGACATTTGCTGAACTTTCACTACAAGAAATCTCCTGATTCACGTTGGCAGGATGACATGGTAGCAACTTTCGGTGAGCTTTCAGCTATTAATTTATTTCCTTAAAGATGGTCTTTTAGCATTCATAAACCAATTTTTCAGAACCTTGATTGTTTTAACTTTTAGCTTTTCTAGTTGAAAAGCTAAAAAACTAAAACAAACATAGCCTATGTATATATCAAATGCAACCACATAAGAGATTAAGGTCAGCCATTTCGACAGATACCCACTCAGGATCAAGTTTTCTCGTGGTACACTCCTGCTCGAGCATGATGTATTAACTATTGTATAGCCCATCCAAAGATTTCAATTTCAATTTCATTCAAGCAAGTATTATTTAACGCAACTTTCAGTCAGCATTTCTAGTATGTTGTTTGTCTTCGAATTCTGTATCAGAACAATTCCCGCCAATTGATGAACAAGATAAACGAAAGAATCGTAGGTCTTGATTAGTCAATGGCAAAAAAACACAAAACTTTGTAATCAAAGGTCCGAAACACGGATACTCGGTGAAGTCGCGTATCAGTATATGATACGTCTCTGGATACCGGTGCGGCTTGGATACGCCCGGATACGTGTCCTGTACGAATCCCTCATTTTTCGTTTTTTCAATTAATTACAATAATTTGGATACTTCATGGGTGCTTGCGGGACACCGCGCCGATACGTAAAACTTGCTTCCAAACAGTGACCACGATTGGCAGCGGGATTTGCCACTTCCCTCGATTTCACGATAGCCTCATCCGTATCCTGCTTCTTGTGCCATGGTTTGCATCTTGTGCTCCAGACTTTGTTTCTTAGTATTCTTTCCTACCTTGCTGAGACAAAGTTGTTCTGTTTTAGGATCCAACGGTAATAATTTAGACACTAGACCAGTGTGGAATCATGTCAATGTTGTAAAGGTTGTTGGTGCTGGAGTTGTGCGATTCAGATGCAAGTATTGTGGTCAGGAATACAATGGAAGTTATAGTAGAATTCTTAAGCTCAATTGGGATGAACTCAACTACCCAACATACAACCTGACAGAGCTAGAGGAGGACATTGAAGAATTGGAGGTTAAGCAGGCTATCCTTGATATGCCAAAAGAAAATGCGCCAGGCCCGGATGGCTTCATGGAGCCTTTTACGCTAAATGCTGGGACACGGTCAAACACGATGTGGTGCAAGTGTTTCGCCAACTGACGGAATACAGAGGCCACGTCTTCAACCTCCTCAACACAGCAAACATTGTGCTGATCCCGAAAAAAGAAAACGCCATGCGCATTGGTGAATACAGGCCTATTAGTCTTATTCATGGCATTGCAAAGATCTTCTCCAAGATGCTGGCAAACAGGCTCGCCCCAAGATTGGCTGAGATGGTCTCAGTCAACCAAAGCGCATTCGTTAAGAAGCTGTGCATACATGACAATTTCGTCTTTGTGCAAAATTTGTTAAAAAAGCTACACAGCAGTAAGAGGCCTTCCATCTTTGTAAAGCTCGATATTGCAAAAGCTTTTGACTCCGTCTCGTGGGGCTACATTCTGGACATTATGGAAAGACTTGGCTTTGGGCCGAGGTGGAGAGAATGGATTAGCTGTATCTTGGCGACTTCATCTTCGCGTGCCCTACTAAACAGGCTGCCGGGCAGACCAATCAAGCATCATCGTGGTCTTCGACAGGGGGACCCCTTGTCGCCCATGCTCTTCATTTTGGCAATTGACCCGCTACAAAAAATTCTACACCTCGCCTACGAAAGAGGTCTCCTGAGTAGCTTGACGCCAAGATCACAAGGAGTAAAAGTCTCACTTTACGCTGACGACGCGGCCATCTTCATCCACCCCTAGAGATGACCTGCTAGTCCTAAAAGAAATCCTGTTTTGCTTTGGTGAGGCAACCGGGCTACACACCAACCTGCATAAATCTGAGCTATATCCAATCAGGTGTCAGGACCTGGACATCGATGATATTACTGAGACCTTCCCAGCAGAAGTAAAATCCTTCCCCTGCAGGTATCTCGGATTACCACTTCATACCAGAAAGCTACGAAAGGTTGACTTTGTGCCCCTAATTGACAAGGTGGGGGGGAAGCTACCCGGGTGGAAAGGAAAATTGATGAATAAAGCTGGCAGAGCTCAATTGGTTAGATCGGTGCTAGCCCCAATAGTAACCTATCATGCAACAGTTTTCAACATCCCCAAATGGGCCATTAAGAAGATTGAGAAAATCATGAAGAACTTTCTATGGAAAGGAGATGATGGAGAAGGTCATGATGGGGAAGGTCAAAAAGGGGGGGGGGGGGGGGGGGGGGGGTTCAATCTTGTTAACTGGCAAACTGTGTGCAGGCCAAAAGAACTAGGTGAGATTGCAGCAGCGGCAGTGCAGTAAGGCAACCAACGAGTTAGGAATTAGACTTGCATTTATTACGTGTAATCATGTAGTAAGTGGAATTTTGTTATGCATAAATTAATTTCTGCATTTTTTGTGAAACATAAATTATTTTAAATTATGTTTATATATACTATGTATTCCTGTATCGGTGTTTTTGAAAACATGCCGTATCGTGTATCCATATCAGGGATTGAAATCCCGTTTAGACCGGTGGTACCGGCCCCCACCGGTTTGACCGGTTTTCGCGAAAACCGCGGAAACCGGTCGGAAACCGTCACAAAATTCAAAAACAAAATTTTGAACTCAAAAAATCCGAAACGAACGGTAAACCGGTCCGGTTTAGCGGTAAACCGGTCACAATTTCCGGTAAACCGGACCGAAATTCGGAAAACCGGTTTGGAGAGGAAAATTTTAAAAAAAAGCAAAAAAACTAAAAATTTGAAAAATTGAAACAAAAATATGTAAAAAAACTAGACGCAATTTGAAGTACATTAGTGCAACAAAAACACGAAAATTCAATCGTTTGCTTGGTCAAAAAAATCAATGAAGCTTTCAGATTCAAAATGAGAAAAAAGAAAAGGGTTTTTTTCTTTTTTTCCCTTTTTTTTCAACCTAGAAAACTTGCATAATTTTTTTGACCTATCAAACGATCGAATTTTTGTGTTCTTGTTCCACCATTGCGCTGCAAATTTCATGTAGTTTTTTTTACATATTTTTGTTTCAAATTTTGTCAAATTTTTAAATTTTTTTGAATTTTAAACTCGAAAACCGAAGTCCCGTGTAAACCGGACCGGACCGGTTTTTCCGGTTTTTTGTGAAAACCGGTCCGGTTTACCGCAGGATTGAGAACCTTGATCCATATCCACATCGGCCCCTCTCGGGTCATCTCTCTGCAGTTCCTCAGTTCCTCTCAATTCATCGATTAGAAATTCCACATTTAAGTTCATCCAAAAACTCCTAGATCTGGCCGCCTTTCTAGCTCTTAATCCATTTTGAGGTTCCCGGTGTCCTGTCGTTGCTTCCTTCAACATGGAGGCAAGCTCTATGGGGCAACAATGGCGGCAGGTTGTTTTTTTATTTTGCCTGTGCATCACAGGGAGGAAGACACAACATGTATCGCTTACAGGTGGGCTCGCATGATGGTCATGTTAAATTCTACGCGCACAACATTGATCTTTTCAAAAGCACTAGACACACCCTATTTGCTACACCAGATGCTTTATCTATTTTGGGCATTTAGGTCATTTTAGCACAATTCAATAAAAATAATCAGGATTGCCAAACACCCAGCTTATTCAGACAGTGTATTCTCCAGACAACGGCTTATTAATAAAGCCTGCTTCTCAGATAAGCAAGTTCCAGATAAGCGGAAACAAACAGGGCCATAGACAAGGACCCTTCCTCCCTCCTTTTTAATTTTTTTAATGAAGTTATAAGTTTACCGCTGCTTGTTAAGAATGGCATAATGTTTATTGGTTCACCTCCCTTATCAAAGACAAGCTCTAATGATATTTGTGACTCATAAATTGAAATATATCAAAAGCTAAGACTAAATAGCCCAGACTAAAGCCCTAGGAGTTATGATACCGTGTATCATATGTATGTCAAAAGTACCAAAGAAAGAACTAGTTTTACAATCAGCAGTGCCTAACTCACTGCCACCATGGGACCACCACTTCCCTCCTCCTCCCGCCTCCTCCCGCGTCTCGCCGCCGCGCGCGCCATCTCCGCCCGAGCCCACCCGCCGCCGCCGCCTCCGCCGCCCTCTCCCTCTCCCGTCGCCGCCGCGCCCACCTACAGCCCGCAAGTCTTCCACGCGCACCTCGCGTCCGTCGCGCCCAACCTCCCCTGCCTTCTCGCTGCACTCTCCCGCGCCCGCGCCGCGCGGCTCCCTCTCCTTCCCGCCACCCGCGCGCTCGCCGCCTCCGCACTCCTCCGCCACGGTCGCCTCCCCGATGCCCTCGCGCACTTCAGTCTCCTCCCGGACTCCTCCGGAGCCGCACTCCCCGCGCCGCTCTGCAACTCCCTGCTCGCCGCGCTTGCGGCGTCCGGGTCCCTCGCCCATGCGCGCAAGGTGCTCGACAGAATGCTCGCGCGTGCCGTCGAGCTGGACACTGTCGGGTTTGGGGTGTTCGTCAAGATCGTGGGTAGGAGAGACGGGCTGGCGGAGGTCATGCGGTTGGTGGAGGCGCTGGGCGACCGTGGTGACCGGGTTGACAGATCGATTGTTGCGACGATGGTGGTCGATGGTCTGTGTCGGGAGGGGAGACTCGAGGATGCTTGGCGAGCTTTGGAGGATATGAGGTCGCGCAGCTGGAAGCCGGACTTTGTAGCATATAGGATTGTGTCCGAGGGCTTTAGGTTGGCAGGGAGGGCGGAGGAGGAAGGGAGGATCTTGAAGCAGAAGAGGAAGCTGGGCGTTGCACCTAGGAAGGAGGATTACAGAGAGCACATACTTGCATTGGTGTCCAACAGGCAGATTGCTGAGGCGAAGGAGATCGCAGAGGCTCTTGTGTTGGGGGATTTCCCCGTTGATGATGATGTGTTGAATGTCTTGATTGGTTCGGTGTCTGAGATCGATTCTGATGCTGCTGCAATGTTCTGTAAGTTCATGTTGGGGAAGGGGAGATTTCCAAGTACAGATATGCTTGTTCAACTTTCCGAGCACCTTTGCAAGAATATGAAGGGAGATGTGATGTGGGGAATTTTTACATTGCTTTTGGACATGGGTTACTGTAATAATTCGAGGGATTACCATTTGGTGGTGTCATTCTTGGGCAAGGCTGGGAAGGTGAGAGAAGCATATGATGTATTGAAGGAGATGAAAAGAAAGAGACTAGAGCCTAACATTTCATCATATAATTCTCTCATGGAAGCACTATGTAGAAATCATCTTCTTAGGCCGGCCAAGAAGTTGTGGGATGAGATGTTCACCGTTGGTTGTAGCCCAAATCTGCAGACATACAATATACTTATCACAAAATTTGCAGAAATCGGTGAAAGTGAAGAAGTCCAACAGCTGTTTGATCATATGATCCAGAAAGGAGTGGCTCCAGACTGTGCGACATACACATCAGTCATCGCTATGTTGTGCGATGATAATAAATATGAACAGGCCATGGAGATATTTGATAAATCTTTGATGCAGGATGCTGCAATGGCTAGCTCAATCTTGACGGTGTTTGTACTTCTGCTCTGTAAACAAGGTACACTTCTCCATAAAAGTATTTGACTACTATTCTAAACGTATGAAAGAGAAAGAAAGAGAGTAACATCTTTATATTTTCGCAAAAGAGATTATATCTTTATATAAAAATAACTTTGAAATATTTTTCAGGTAGCTTCAAAAGAGCATTGAGTGTTATGTATTGTGTTCCATCCAATGTCAAGAACTTGGATTCACATGTAATATTGTTGAAGAGTCTAACCGATGCTGGGAAAGTAGAGATGGCCATTGAGCACATAAAATGGATTAGAAGCAACTGCAGCTGTAGTTTACAGAATATAATGAATGAGTTCATGGCGTCACTCTCCACATCAGCCAATCTGCAACATGTGACAAAGTTGATGCAGTGTTTACACTCACAGGGCCTTGTTGATGAAGCTGACCCATGGATGAAGTTGGTAGAGAATGTGTATCCTTGAACTATAGGTTTACAATGAGTGGTATATTGACATTGCAGAGCAGAATTATTGTTTGAAACTATTGTGTTGTCTGGTTGTCAGACACTCACAGCCTTGTTACAGAAACAAGATCTATATTCGCTTGTGAAATTTTACTACTGCTCTGCAGGAGCCAGATTGAACAAGATTTAGTATTGAGATACCTGGTGGGATGGACAGTGGATCCCTGGATTAAGACCAGAATGATATTCAGCTAAAGGTTTTACACATGCCAAGTCGCCATGAAAATGCAAATCGTGTATGATATAGCTCATTTGGCACTCAACAAGAGATCCTTGGTGATAATGTAAGTTAACTCTTGACATAAGCGCTGGTGAGTGATTTGCTGTCAAATATGTATGTTCATTCATTATTATTTGTAGATGTTTCATACTACAGGTCTACCATGAGCCCATGATTATTCAAACAGGTGAACCATGATTGTTCAATTTAGTTGTTGTCATCGTTTGGTTGGATTTTTCCTGTATACATGCATACATAATACAATTTAGGCATTATTCTTTATTTATAAGCGCAGCTGTCATTTTAAACCTAAGTTTAAATTTGTGTTCCAAACCTTGATGAGTGAGTGTACTGTTATTTATCAATTTCTTTCTCTTCGTTGCTTATGATTCGTTTATTTTGTCAGCTTTGGACATTTGACAGCAGGGCACCACCTATCTGACCTTAGTCTATGATGGCGGTGAATTTCTCTTGAGGTACGTTTCACAACCTTGTAATGCTTGTGTATGTGACTTTCTTAAAGTAACCAAAATTCCTTTTGCATAAATGTGTGAAGTTCAGAAGTTTCCTATGCTATAATGCGTCTAAATGAAACATTTACTTTTGACGTGCTCATAGTGCAGGGAGAAGGGATAAGCTGCAGGCCTGCAGCTTGAGAAGAGAAATTTCATCAGGGATGTGTAACACTTTTGGTGATATGCGTTGGGCATTTTTAATAGCTTCTGTGACGAAATTTCAATTCGTGTGTGCAATCTGTGGAGAGGCACTGAACAATTCAGCTGTCGCCTGTCAAGGGACAATGGATGATGGATATGATGAAGCTGCAACTCCTGCGCTTGCAAGCAAATATTTATGGCTCAACAGAGAATAAAGCAGATGATAGCACACATGTTGTAGCCTCTGATTCAATAGAAGAATCCTCTTATTCTTTTGGTTTGGATTATCTCCTTGAGCACATGTTGAAGAAATCTGAAAAACCTTGAGAGAAGACACTGGTAGATCAATAATTTATTTATTTCGGATTTATTGGAAAATGATTTATCTATGCTAGAAATTAATTGTCTTTGTATATGGACGAGTTACAATTATATGTAGCTAATTATAGTTTTACTCACCACCATTATAATATTTCGTACAATAGTTATGGACTCGTAATTTGTATGTTATATATATTTTTACTCGGGTAATACAACTATCGATCACTCCCGTAGCATGGCACGGTCAGATTAAGTACTACCTATAATAATGAAGTTAATCGGCATGCTTTGTCAGCCTGGTTGATCTGCCTTCCTTCCTGGTTGAGCCCTCTGCCCCCGGTTGAAAAACTCGCGCCAGCAGCAGCGTTAGAAATAATGAATTGCCTTCGCGCTCAGCATCGTTCGCCTTGGTCCGCCCTCAAAAACCAAATATTGTAAGGGAGTCGGCCATGCTTAATTACCCCCAACCTGCCGCCATTGTCAGATTGGGGTCGTCCAATTCCAACATGCCGCACCGATCGGGGCGTTCTGCGTGAACACGCCGACATCGCTCGGCCTCTCAATACCCTTGCGTGTGGGGGACGCTCAAAGGCTCTGCCTGCTACTTTGCCTCGCTGCTAGGAACTAGCACATCCTACTCGACAGGACTCCGTGGCAGCAAAGAGATGCGTCACCGTGAACCGCAAGACGAACAGCAACATATCTCGAGTTTCCATCGATGGGGCTCCACAGCAGCAACCGCACGCGTCACTCCCGGGGAGTTCTTCAGCGGCCTCTCTGGGCAAACCAGTCATCACCTACAAATTCAGTCTCCTAGCCATACGGTACGGCCAATACTACTTTTCTTTATTATTATTATTATTATTAGTATAGTAATGGAGGATGCATACGTGGTGTCATGGATCTGGCTGAAGTGTATAGCCGAGAAGGCTGAGGTTTTCTTTTTATGAATGTCTACGGGGGGATTAAAGTCCCCACCTGATTCCATTAATAAATGATGTGCCAAAGGCATGTTTGAGATTTACAGCAGTATGAAGGGGTAAAGGTGAAATCATTACAATGCGTGCTACATATTTACACTGAAAAAGGAACACCAAGCATCAGAGATCTGCGCTTCCGATTGAGAAGGCTGAGGTTTACGTTTCATTATGTTGTGTCCTACGAAATTTCATGGGAATTCCATGCTGATGCCTCGTTGCATTTGCCTTTGCCTTTGCTATGATATTCTGATGCCTTCTTGATCTGTTGTTATGATATTCAGATGCCTTCTTGCTCTCCATGCTGACCAGGAGGAGGATGTGTTTCATGAGAAGGACGGATGCTGCTAATGGGAAACCCGGGTTGTAGAAACAGGCGCTGAGGAAGTATAGCAGAGAAATGAACGAATCCAGCAAAGGTCTTGGTTCAGTTTATTCAATCGAGCCAATCAAAGAGGTATCAGCTCAAACCTTGTAAGTGAATGGTTGCCTTGCCGCTCAACAAGTTGGCCCTGAGAAAACTGAAAGAAAGTACAACTGGCAATTGCAAGATAATTGAATGCATAATATTTCTTAACCCTGAAACACTTCAGAGCCAAATCATGTAGACCCTACGGGCCTTTAACTACCGATTAACTCATACGATTGCCATTATTAAGTTGATATGAAGAGATATTCTTCTGATTCATTAGATCAAAAAAATGAACAAAAAAAACATTTACTTTTTTCCCTCAAAAATAAACTCCACCACTCACTTCATTTAGCCAAACAGAAAAGGAATAGCTTGTTCATTGGACCTTCACTCTGGCCTAGGCGCCAACAAATAAAGCAGTCATACATATTTTTTCACATATGCAGATTCTAGTAAACCAAATAAACCTCCTCTGAACTCCCATGCGGCCGATGGAATATAACATACAAAATAGACTGCAAACACGAAGCAAAAGTGCAAACACGAAGGAAAAGTGCAGATTGTGTGAACATGACTACAATAATATTATTGCTCAATTCAATTAAGTTAACATATTCTGCAAAATTGCATGCATCAGTTAGCTAAAACTACGGCATCAGTTCACCAAAAGATAATCAAAAATCTTCTCAGACACTTGTGCTACTGACATAATTTTCTACATAGAAATCAAAATCTTTCCAAGGGTCGCAATCTTCTAAGGTACAACGGCAGCAATAGTGGCAGCCCCGGCGACCTCCGCACCAGCAACCCCGACAACCTTCTGGATCGCGGCAGCAGCACCTACAGCCTCGACGACCTTCTTGGCGGCAGCAACACCAGCCCTGGCGACCTGAGACACGGCACATGTCTTCTGATTGATATCGGTAGGCTCAGAGAGTAGTAGGCGTGACAAGCTCCAAGATGGAGATTAAACTCATTGACGGACCTAGCTTATAATTTTAGGTAGGGTGACTAACTATATTTATATGTTCATTTGTTCCAATATATATATTATTTTAATTTATAAAATTCTACATATGTATATTTCATCATCGCAACTTTGACTTTAAATTTCACATTTTGAGTAACAAAAATTCATAGATGTATTATCATTTCAAACTTATGACATGTGTTTCGATTGTTTGAACAAATAATTATGGAGAAGGAAAATGGTTGAATGATGAATAATAGGATATTTGGTTTGACACCACATAAAGAGTTAGGCAAGGAGCAATTCACTAATAGTAAGAAATAAAGTAGTGATCAATACACGACAGGTTATATATATAACTAGCCTACAAGATATAAAATCTTTATATTAGTATATTATCTAGAAATATCTATATTACTGTGAAAGATTTATAAATTACTCCTTTAGAATAATTTTCATTTATGCTAAATAAGGTGGCAATTAGTAATGAGCTTTTGGAGTAAATTTTTATATTGGTAGAGGTAGCACATATAAATATCAATCATATTGTTGACAGACAAACAGAAAAAGAATTTGAAGAACCGAATGGGTGGCATTGACCAAAGAAACATACAACAACTTCAATATGAGAATCTTATAATCGTGCGGTGGTCTTAAAGCGCCACGCCGTATATATTAAGGATGTGTCTAGTTGGAGGGTCGGGAGGGGACGAGTTCATCCCTTTTTTTGGATGTCAATTTAACAATCTCAATTTCTCAAGAGCCTGTAATTGCAATTTTACATTGCCTTTCTCTCATGAACACATCTTACATCCAAATCGTAAGTAGAATTGAACGGATAAAGACAAACAACTAGTTTCTCATTCTAGAGTAATCTTAGGCGCCAACGCACCAGTGCCACAACCATAATTGCCACCTTACTCTATGTTCATCGCGCATCATAGCATCGCTCCATCCTGCCCTATTCCACAGCGGCACCACAACTGCCTAGCTCCATGCAAAGCCTTCGACAAATATGCCTGTTCCAGATTGAAACCCCGTCTATCCTATCCTTTCTATCAAACTAAAAATAATAAGACCATCTCGTCGGTTCTGATGGTTCCGTCTCTCTAATGCCTCCCACAGTGTTGAGGTGGTGTCGGAAGAAAAAGTAGGCCCCATCGACGAAACCTGTCGTGCGGCAATGGAAATTATCGACACCGCGCACGCGGACATTACGTACGTACCACGCGCGCTGTTTGGGCAATCAATTTCAGCAGTTAACCGCTCTATCGTCTTCATCCTCTCGACTTGCTCTACTGGCACGCCCTGCCGCCCGACCTCGCCTGCGCGGCCCCGATCTATATATATATTGTATTTGTGTGCTTATCATTATTTTTCTTTCAATAATTGGATTTAATTAAATGAAGTTCCCCCAAGAAGTACGTTGTATGATTTGGAAGGCTAGCTGAACAAGGTTATAGCGAAATGTGGACTCTAATTATTGAATAAATGAGGTCTGTTTGGAGCACTATCGTTTTATGGTTACTGGAAAGCACGTTTTGTATTTGGGGGCTTCTGTTCGGTAAGAACTGTTTGGTTATTCAGTGGTCAGGAGACAATCACATTAGCATCGCGTGTGTGCTTGTCATCTTGTCAATGCTAAATGTTAGGATATAGGATTAATCAACCATGCATATATCATAGATGTGATCATCAATACGACTAAATAATGCAGGTCCCATGTTTCATCTGTAGTGGGGTAAAATCAAGGAAACAGTTCCTCAAACTCATAATCTTTGGTAGATAAATGGAGCCAGAGGAGATGTTCAATGTCACTGTTCATTAAGTTGAATTACTTGTAACCTACTGACCGTATTCCCAACTGAAACGGTGGCGTATAGAACCGACCGAACTGTAATCTTCGGACCATATTTTTCAACAAATTTTACAATATTTATATGCGACTTAGTTGGAAATGGAAAGAGGAAGAGGGCAACATTTCCTGAGACGGTAGGTGTCCTTGGCATCATTCATATATGGTCAAGCACGGCGAATCAAAAGATGATTAGGTGATCGTAAGCTGTGATGTCTGCATTTCCGAAAAAGAGAGAAAAAAAAATAGCTGCGAGTCTGAATCATGGACTTCAACGACCCATCAATCATGCGCTTGACTCACTGTTCCCATCCACCGCATTGGGTGTTTATGTTTAATTATCAGGCGACGCGTACGTATTGAGCAGAGCATCTGCACTTGGTAGTAGACTAGCTAGTCATGGAGCTCGCTGCCCTGCCCTTCCTTCCCTTGCTGCTGCTGCTGCTTCCGGTGGTGGTCGCCTCCGGCGAGCCGGCGCACCCAGGCTACGAGCATATTGCGGCGTGCGGCGTGGCGGAGCCGGAGCGGCGCGAGGAGTTCGACGGCGGGCGGATCGTGGACATCAGCCACTACTACCGCGACGAGATGCCGGCGTGGGAGTCCGGCGAGGGCGTGGGCGAGTTCCTGCGGCTGGCGCGGTCGATGCGCAACGGCTCCGACATCGCCAACTTCTCGGAGCTCCGCCTCACCGCGCACTCCGGCACCCACGTCGACGCGCCGGGACACGTCTTCCAACACTACTACGACGCCGGCTTCGACGTCGACACGCTCGACCTCGCCGTCCTCAACGGTATTAATTTGGCCACAATCTCCGTTTAATAATTCAGCACAGGCTCTATATATTTTTGCTTAATTATTTGTTTTCCCAACCATAAGACTGCTTTCAATTAATTAATATACTACTCTCTCTGTCTGAAGCCAGTTTAACGCATTATACAAACAATTGAATAAAACCAGAGGAACAATTTTGTGATAGATACCCATGTCCTTTTCCCTATTCTGAATCAACTGGTGTGCGCAGGGCCCGCCCTGTTGGTCGATGTTTTACCCAGGGATAGCAACATAACAGGTAAATATCGGAAGCACAAAATGATGCAAATTCTTTTAGCGAGAGGGGAATGAACAAGTGCGTGGATTTAATTAATTAATTGAACGGTACATTTTCTTCTCATGTAGCGGCGGTCATGGAATCCCTGCACATTCCTAAAGGTGTTCGACGTGTACTCTTTCGAACCCTGAATACGGACAGGTATTTGTTTGCTACCCCCACACATATTAGTACACGCAACAAAATCAATAAAGTGTGCATGCTGATTTTCGGTATGCCATGTAAACTAATGTCGAAGTTTCATGGACATAACTCTTGGAATTGTATTTACGTCTTTGCGGAGGATTTTTTTTTTTTAAAAATGATTGAGTAGTTAAGGGCACGAAGATATGCAACTTTTATGGTATCAAGCGTAGCATGATACACGGGAGTACCATCTAGGTTACTGTCAAATAATTGTGTTCATGTGCAGAAAGCTTATGTGGAAGAAAGAGTTCGACACGAGTTATGTGGGATTCATGAAGGATGGTGCACAATGGTTGGTCGATAATACTGACGTTAAACTAGTGGGTAAGTTGGTAAAATACATTGAGCAATTCTGGTCTTTTTGGATAGAGACACATAAATGTGACCTAAATCTTTTTTACTTCACATAAAGGTGGTTGCTTTCCTTTTTCGAAGAAGTGCGTGATTTTTCCTTGTTTGTTTATGAATCAATAGCCCATTCTACAATAGGTTGGTTGGCTGATAGAATTAGGAGAAACTAGTTTGGTCTGAAGTGTGCGACTACATTACATGGGTTCAGGTTGTTCCCTCACTATTCTTTCCCTTCATTTACTGTGTCCTAACATATTTCCGTCCATGCAGGAGTTGACTACTTGTCTGTTGGAGCATTTGATGAATGTATTCCAGCTCATTTAGTATTTCTTGAAAAAAGGGTAATATTGTCATTATATATTTCATTTTAATTAGAAACCCGATTCATGTCTATTCTATGCGCCCCATTGGCTGTTATAATCACTTAATTGCATTTCATCATCAAAGGGGTAAATTCAGGAAACTCTAAACATCTACTTGCTTTTAGACTTGCAACTTCAAATTTTTGTGGTATATTTATGTCAATGCATCTTCTTTTTTTCTTTTTGGTTATCAAGGTTATGTTTGTACAATGAAAATTTCCCCCATAGATATTTCACGTTCATTTTGTTCCTCTAAACTTTATTTTTTTCCCAAAGTTATCTTGGAGTTTGTCAAGTATACTACTTTTGTTATTTTCATGTTAAACTGTGAGAGCATTGCCAAATGGTAGAAGGAAGATGTTGCAAATTTGACACCAACGTAATTTGAAATTCATGTTATCTTTACTCAGCGTTAATATTATATGTTTGAACTATATATTTGCATCTCTCTTGTTTGACAAGTAATAGCCAGACGTAGTAGCGAACTGCGAAGTCATATATTACAAAGTATCAAAACAGCATGCTATCATTGATCGATTCTAATTAAGAATAGAACAAGGTTGAACTACATAGTTGATCTCTTGAGTTAATGAAACCATGTATAAGAATAAATAATTTTGTTACAATAAGGATGTGATGAAACAAAAAAGGCTTAAAAATCTAATACATATATTCTTTTCTTCTAAAAACTACCTCAGCTAACTTACCACTTGCATGTGTTACATATAAATGGAAACAATATTTTAGTTTTCCACCTCCTAATGAAATCGATATTTTTCTTATATTTAGGAAGTCATCCTTGTGGAGGCCTTAAACCTGGAGCACGTCGTCCCTGGAATGTACACCTTGCATTGCTTGCCACTAAGGTTGCGCGGTGCTGAAGGTTCTCCAGCAAGATGCATCCTTATCAAGTAATGGATCGTTATAATGGTCTCAAGAAGCCCGACCAATAATGACACCTGCGATCATGGAATAAGAACATGTTTACATATGCAAAAATGATTTGTAATGGTTAGAAGACCCAATTATGGAGTACGATTTCTATTAGAGTGAAAGCATTGCACACCATGATGCTAGTAACCATCATAAAATTTACCAAAAATGCATGGATCCGTTTTAGCTTTCATATGGAGTATTCAGGGTTAATAATATTCAGTAAATCCTTGAAGTTTGCTACCAATCAACATGAAATTGTTTGTCCGCGATCATTTGTTATAATAATGGTTTAGACAATCTTTCTTTGACCAAAAAATGCTTAAATCCGTCAGATCATGATTTAGGACTCGATTATACACGTAGACAAATGATTCGAGAGATTCAATAATCAAATTATTTATTTGACTTTATGCATTTGGTTCTGATTAAAAATCAAACTAGGGTGGGCATATGCCCCTATGCTCATAAAAGTCGCTCTCTTCTTTTTTGGTCAAATAGTTATTTGATCGATTCTCCTTAATGTCTTTAAACTTAGTGCTCCACCTTATGATTACTAATATTGCAGATAGAACCCCTTTTCATTCGCAATTATTATATGGTACAAGAATTTCATGTGCTGCATATAGGCTACTAGCCACTCAACATGCTCTTCCTTACCTCGTCAACAATATATAGAACCACCAATTGACGAAATTATGACATATACCAATATATCATTATTTTTACACCTAATAGTTGAACCCATCAAGTTTATAAACTATAAAGTTCACACATACATCCTTGCCCTTTGTATTGTGCCCACAATCCTAGCATAAGCAAACCATTTCTCATGTGCTATTTTTTTGAACCAACTAAAAAAAAATGCAACATCCGTGTTAAGTCTGGGACTTAACCCGGATGCGTTGGTTCCAACACAAAGAACTTAACCAGCTAAGCTCGCTATGCTTCCATTGCTCATCTATTCTCACGAAGTCGGATCATGCATGATATGAAAATTTCGTGAATCAATATATTCCGGTGAAATTTATGTGGCAGTGTTCCATGTCTGAAATGTTATACTGCATTTTTCCTTTATTTACTAGAAAAATATTATATATTTTGACTAGAGGGACCATACCTATAGTTTTTTTTTTATATTATAGAATCAATTGTAAACCTAATCTCTCAACAAACAGATACTATAATGTTGATCTGCCCTGTTATAATCGTAGAGTAGAGTTATTTTTTTTGAAAAAGGTAGAGTAGAGTTTACATGTAAGAATGTTTTGGAACGTGAGCACTTCTCTCAGAAATTTGAAAAACAAGCGAGAGAAAAACCAGAGCTCATTCAACGAGTTAGAGTTGATCCAACGGAGCCCTTCCGCCCCTCTCCCCTAACTCGCCCCCTCTCGCCGCCGCGCCGCCGCCACCACCACTGCCGCCGCCGCTGCCGAGATCTGCCTCCGTCTCGATCCACCTCCATGACCGCATGAGATGTGCGGCGGCGGCACGCTCCCTCCTCTCCCTCCAACCCCCCGCCGGTGGCCCCATACACACCTTCACCACGAGCGTCTCCCCTTCTCTCGCCGCCGAGCTCGACGCCGCCGACGCCCTCCACGCGCTCCTCTCCACGCTTCCGCCCTCGCTCCCGGCCCTCCTCCCCTGCCTCTCCCTCCTCTCGCGGCGCCTCACCCCGCACTCGGTCGCCGATGCCCTCCTCTGCGCCACGCTGCCCGCCGCCTCCCGCCTCCGCCTCTTCCTCTTCTCCGCGCTCTCCCCGCGCCTCCGCTCTCCGCTCCTCCATTCCCGCGCCGTGGTCCCCGTCCTCCTCGCCACCGACGCGGACGCCGCCATGTACGACGCCATCGACGACGCTCGTGCCGCCGGCCTCCAACCCCCCTCTGCTGCGTTCGAGGCGCTCGTCTTCGCCCACGCCTCCGCCGGCCGGCACGAAGAGGCCGTCGAGGCGTTCTCCCGGATGGACGAGTTCGGGTGCCGCCCCACCGCCTTTGTCTACAACGCCGTCCTGAAGGTCCTCGTCGACAGCGGCTCCATTCCACTCGCACTGGCACTCTATAACAGGATGCCTGCCGCCGGCTGCCCGCCCAACAGGGTCACGTACAATGTGCTCATGGACGGACTCTGCAAACGGGGCATGGCGGGGGACGCGGTCAAGCTGTTCGACGAAATGCTTGAGAGGGGGATCGTGCCTAACGTCAAGACCCACACCATCCTGCTATCGTCCCTGTGCAATGCAGGTAAACTCAACGATGCAGAGAAGCTGCTGCAGTCAATGAATGAGAAGGGGTGTTCTCCTGACGAGGTTACACACAATGCTTTCTTAAGCGGTCTGTGCAAAGCTGGCAGGGTTGATGAGGCATTTGAGCGGCTGGAGCTGCTTCGTGGTGGGGGTTTTACACTTGGTTTGAAGGGGTACAGCTGCTTAGTCGATGGTTTGTTCCAGGCTGGCCGGTACGATGAGGGATTTGACTGTTACAAGGAAATGTTAGAGCAGACTGATGCCAAGCCGGATGTTGTTCTGTACACAATTATGATTCGTGGTTGCGCGGAGGCGGGCAGAATCAAGGATGCTTTCTCATTTCTAGATGAGATGAAGGAAAAAGGCTTTGTGCCCGACACTTTCTGCTACAACACACTGCTCAAGGGCCTTTGTGACGTCGGTGATCTGGAAGGCGCTCACTCGTTGAAGTCTGAGATGCAGCATAATAACTTGGTCCTGGACGCCACAACACATACTATCATGATATGTGGACTGTGCAAGAAAGGACTTTTAGATGAGGCGATGCAGGTTTTTCATGAGATGGAAAAAGATGTCTGCCATCCGACAGTTATGACTTACAACACTCTCATTCACGGACTCTACAGGATGCATAGGCTTGAGGAAGCTCGGATGCTTTTCTATAAGATGGAGATGGGGAATAACCCCTCCTTGTTCGTTCGGCTGACACTTGGTGCAAACCAGGTGAAGGATAGTGAGAGCCTGCAGAAGTTGGTTGACAAAATGTGCCAGTCTGGGCAAGTGCTGAAAGCTTACAAGCTTCTTCGAGGTATAATAGACAGTGGTGTGGTTCCTGATGTTGTCACATATAACACTTTGATAAATGGACTGTGTAAAGTAAGGAATCTTGACGGAGCACTAAGACTCTTCAAAGAGCTCCAACTCAAGGGATTATCTCCGGACCAGGTCACTTATGGGACTCTTATTGATGGGCTCATGAGGGCGCACAGAGAGAGCGACGCTATGATGTTGTTCCAGAGCATATTGCAGAGCGGAGGCACACCTAGTGTGTCAATCTACAATAGTATGATGAGATCGCTATGCAGGATGAAGAAATTACCACAAGCAATCAACCTCTGGTTGGATCACCTGCCCAAAAAGTACAATCTCTCACCTGAAAATGGAGCAATTACAACTGCCCGGAAAAAATTGAGAGATGGTTCCCTGGATGAAGCTTTTAGGGAACTATCCAAGATAGATCAAGAATATGGTTCGGTAAACTCAAGTCCTTATACTATTTGGCTGATAGGGCTTTGTCAGGCAAGGAGAATAGGCGAGGCCCTCAGTATGTTCCATACTCTTCAGGAGCTTGGCATTGATGTCACACCAGCTAGCTGTGCCCTTCTTACCAAATACCTATGTTGGGAAAAAAATCTAAATGCAGCTGTTGATGTTATGCTGTATACATTGAGTAAACGATTCATCATGTCCCAACCCGTAGGGAACAGATTACTTAGGAGCCTTTGCATCCATCACAGGAGGAGGGATGCACAGGCACTTGCATGGCGAATGCATCTTGTAGGATATGATATGGATGCGTATCTTCGTGAGCCTACAAAAGATTTGTTATACAGTCAATAGAAATTTCTGTAGTGTTTGTAGGACTACAGAGCTTCCCTCAAGTGGGATGCTGATGTTTTGATTTGTACCAATTTCTATTAGATAAAACAGAAAAATAGGTGTTTGATTCACTGATTTCTTAGCCCTTGCAATGGATTTTGTAAACCACCAATTCAGTTGTATCATTAATAATGTGGCAATTTTTTTGTCATTCTACGAATATCGTACCACTTACTACTTTGGTGCAACTAAAGTTCATTGCACAATTACTTAGCTGAAGGTTGCGGCATTAGTGTGCAGTCATACATTTTGCTCCTCGCAGCTGTATCGAGCAGTGGTGCATGTCGCAAGCAAGCACATGGTGGCAATTAAATTTGAGCTTCTTGTAAGTTCTCATGCATCTTTTTATCTTGTTACCACTTTTTATTTAGTGTAGGAACTTAATTTTTTTTTCATCATCCTGCTTGTACCAAACTTGTCAGTATATCATCGTTCTTGGATAAACCTGTGTTGGACAGGTGCTTGGCAGGTAAAAGTTTCACAATATATGGTTACTTCCGCAGCTTGCATATTTTGTGGTGGAATTGGATGGCTTATCACTCTTCTTAGATCTTCTATGTCGATATGTTTCACTTTGTCTTCAAGGTCACAATATAATTTCTTTATATGGAGAAATCTTAAAGCTTACAACATATTTAGTCAGTTTGATTAAGAACTAAACATATATGCTGTTTATACATAGTTGTGCTGTAGTTAATGGTCTTAAGCAATGCCGGTTACCTAATCTTAAGGAAATAACGTAGCAGAGTTTAATATTGAGTTTCCTGACTTTTGGTCGCCTTAATCTGAGGCAACATTTCACTCAAAGTTAAACCCCGATGACATATCCTGCCAAAATATATTGCTTGGAAAACCTTACCATTGGGCAATGTCAGTTCGTTAACTGTGAATGCTGGACATACCATGAACGTCAAGTTAAAGTATAATTTTGGCTGTATGTATCTTTATTTGCAGTTATAATGCGACAACGGCCTGTTGTTCTGAAATGAAATTGAGGACAAAATATTACAGCAACACTCAAATCTGTGACTGTAATTTGAGATGTACACTTGACTTATAGATCCCCCAAGCAACTGACAGCTAATTTTAATGTTTAAAAACATACCAACATGTCTTTTTTTTTGGTTCGTATAGATGACTATCATATATTGGTTTAAATTTATATGCATTTGTGCTTCTTTATAGATGAGGGCACTGGCTGTAGCTGAATGGTGTATCTCAGAATTTGCTTTAGTTTGATTCTTTATTCCAGAAGCCCCAAGCCAGCAAACAATTGGCATTTCATATCTTTCGACACTTGAAGGTAAGTTCTTGCTATGGACGCCAATTTCCATATCGTTTGTTACATGTATTGCGACATGATTCCTGCAGTTACTGCTTATTAATTAATAAAGTATCGCCTCCTTTGTCTTTCTTTAGCTTGACTGGTAATTTGATTTTACTGTAACCTTATTTCAGGAACCTGATTAAATGTATGTTTTAATCCTTGTTAGTATGTCCTGATGTTCTTACTCCTAGTACTACAATAAATGAAAATGCATTCCCTAAAAGAATAATCCGGTCAGTTCATTTACTGCATTGTTTAGGTCAAGAATCAACCAGCCAAGTCAGTATGTAGTCTAGTCTATACACAAGGAAGGCTCCTATACATAAACCAATTCTGCAAGACACGCCGCGCGCGCGCGGGTGGGGGGGGACTATGAATTTTCTAGCATAATAGGTTGATATGTTAATCTCTATTATATCTTTAAAGCCTAAATAGTGATGGACCTTGTACCATTGCACCACTTATCCTGGCAAGTGGAATGGCTTGCCAACCACAAGCCACTCGTGGGTTTCAAACCCATGACCACTGACCCACGACGTAGATAGGAACAACTTTTTTTGAAACGACAGATAGGAACAGCTAACCAGCAGACAACTCAACTTATATGCATGGATGGAAGAAGTGAATAGTTATGTCTTATTCCCTCATCAGGCGGGACTTCCCTGCCCAGTGGCCTTGAGTTATTAGCATTCTCTATATTGCACCCCTTTTGTGTTCACTGCTTGTGTGTTGCCATGGAAAAAAAATTCTAACAAACTGGAAAGGTTTTCCTCCTGATAATGATAGTTGAGATGCACCAGTCATAGAAACTAATAATGATAACTGGTCTTGTTAGCAGCAATACGAACATTCAGAAGCCAACCTTGCTAGAGTAGCACACGATCTGCATGGTCCACTGACATCTCACAGTGCTAGTTGATAACAAATTCATTTTGGTAACAGAGATATACTTAAATAATTGTAATTAGCAATTTAGTTTAGTGGAATGACGAAACTGAAATCATAATCTTGAAAGTGTGTATCCGGATCTTGCTATCAGCGTTGTACTGTGATCAAGTTCTTAAGACCTAACCTGGAACCCAGTGGTTTAGGAAAATCTGAAGGAAAAAAAAAACTGTAAAGTTCCAGAAGATCTTGCCCTTCTACTAATTCAGAAACTGAAGAAGCAGTCGCATGAAGGACAAATAAACAGATATTTCATCAAAACTTAGCATACATCCACCGAAAAGAAGGAAACATAGGCTGCCATTCTAAATCATTTGCAATTCATGACAACACCATAGCCTAATTATCAGTGGGAAGTTCCATCAACCGTAGCGTGTACCGGAGCTCATAAATCCCAGATATCAACTTTCATTAATAAATAGGCAAACCTAAGTTATTTACAAACAATTGATGGTAGGTGTGTCACACTATATCTTACAGAGACTTTTCGGAAATGTAAATTTTGGATCATCATGTATGTCTCAACCTCTCAGGAGCTGATCCATACCCCCTCATACAAATGGAAAGGGCTTGTACAGGTTTCCTCGTACTTTTTCTCTTCGAGTACCTGCGATAGTGCTGAAGCAAAATACACTACCAAAAATACTGATTTCTAGGAAGACTGGAATAGAAAGGGTTAAGGGTAAATTGTCTGAAGTTTTACGATGCGCTGATATTTCAAACCATCATTTATTGGACCAAATGAATATCACAACTCTCTGCAAGCCTAGTCTAACCCCGATTTCTGAAATTATCCTGTCCTCAACATACTCATCAAATTCTAGTGGGAAGATTCACAGAGAAATACAGTTAAAGGGATTTTGTTTTCGGGATGGGGATTTGGGGGAATTTGCTCGGGGGATGAGGATTTGGGCGGGCGACTGCTTCGGGAGGACGGTGGACGGCCGCCCCCTCACTGACACCGAGGGGACGGGAGCAAATCCGTGTCTTCTGCAATGAAATGGTTCAGATTTGCACGCGTCGATCCGCATCCAAACCGCCTTCCAAGTTAGACACATCATGCCCAAAATTTCGAAGCGGACGCAAAATGGGTTGAGCCTCAGTATATTATTAGAGTATCTACAACAGGACTCCTACATGAGCCGCTACTGGAATGTAACGGCGACGCGATACGGGCCGAGCAGCAACTGCGAGTGGCGTCGAGGGGACCATCCTGGGAAAAAGTGGGGATATTTTTGTCTTTGCTCCATGTATACTGTGTTTTTAGCTAGATTTGAATTACTAGTGGACTAATAGATGGTTGGACTAAAGTCTAAAGTTTAGACCCCACTTTAATACTATTATTTGGATCCAAAAAGACTAAAGTTTAGTTCCTGGATCCAAATAAGGCCTAATAAGTAAAATAATCTAACATTTAACATCATCGTTGGGCCCATGATAATTTAACATTGTACAAAAGCAACAGTACATTGGATAATTTACAATAGATCAAGCACAATGTAGCTTGATGATATCTAAAGTTTGACAATATGGCACCGGCTGCAAGGCTCCCAAACCTTGAATTTAACACTTGTGGGAACTTTACCCGCAATATATCTTTTGACAGCCACAACAGCACTGAGGGCTTTCATGACATCTTCCTTATTCATATCTGTACATGTGCCTCTAGGGCCAAAACCACGGGTAGTGTCAAGCACAAGGCATCGCAATGATGCTGCATTCTCAATAATTTGGCATGTTAGCTCAATCAAGCTTTTTTGAGAACAAAATCGATTGATGGATACTTTCTTAAGTTTGGGATGGCGGAATTCTGGAATCCGCCTTATATCTGACGAATCTGTATTGGACTCTTGAATAACTGTGTCCTGCCTCACATCAGAATATTCACCGGCCTGCACAAAATCACAGAATTGTGGACACATCATGATAAACATTCATCGCATATAGCAAGCGGAACAAAACAGTTAAATACAAAGAAAAACTCCTTCCATGAGATGCCCCCTCAACAGCAAGAGATTAAGAACTAGAAGTAAATGGTTGTGAGTTTGGAATGGCATCCATTTTGCCATGTAATATTTAAATGGTAATGTATATTACCCAAGTTACCTGATAATGTCTATTGCAGAGTACTGATTTCTTACAACTCATGAAAAATACAAGTCGACAACAGGCAGTTTACTTAGAGCACGAGTCATCACAAAGACAAACTTAAATAGATATTTAAATACCTGATTTACTACTTTTACATGCACAGCCCTGAGGAGTTAGCATACTTACCGATAAGACGAAAGTTTCCAAGACAGGACAAGCCTCAAGAAAAGAAAGTAGAGAAAAATAATCATAGCTTTGGAATCCAAAGCCAGAACAATAAATATTCAAGTGCCTGAGATGAAGGAACTTATCAGGCATCCTTGGTGTATTGAAATCCTAAAGGAGAAAAGCCAGGGTTAGTTATGTTCCAATTGAATACCATATAAATGTAGTGAAATAATAATTTGAAGTTTAAAAATCTGATTGTCACCTCTTTAGATGATGACAGGGTGAGGGTTTGAAGACCTGATGCAATGGAATGGAGTTTGGTCCGAGCATACTGGATCATGCCAGAGTAAAAGACACCATGCATTACTATATTTTTCAGTTGCAATGAGTCCCTAATTAATATCTCTATTGGCGGCCCTCTGAACGAAAATGTGGAGAGCTTTGGGGCATAAACTTCTACCATATGTAGACTTTTGCACATGAACACGTTCAGCATTCTTAGCTGCTGCAAATGCGAAGGTATGTTCAAGAAAGTGATTTCATCACATCGGGAAACTTCCAAGGTCTCCAATGACTTTGTACTGGAAAGAAGATATCCTAGCTCCTCCCCGGTAATGTCGACAAATTTCAGACACACACTTTTCAAGCTTTTATAACAGTCAGTTCTTAATGTCGGACGGAAATCACAAGTGAAGAGTGAAAGAGACTCAAGGGAGCTTCCAGCACAAGCTAAAAGTGAATGCGAGAGATTATACTTTGGTCTCTGATCTCGAGGAAGCTCTACAGTAAGTTCTACAATTCCAGATTTAACAGCAGCTTGAAACCAAGTGTCAACATGGTCAGACGTGATCACCTTGTGGCAAGAGCAAACTTGAAGCTTAAGTGTTTTCACCCCAATGCCTGAGTGGTTTTCAACAATGTGACCAATTCTGTCAACGATTTTCTTCGCTCGTTCATATAATGTGTCGCTGTGCACATTCAGGCCCAACGATTCTGGATTGAATGTGAGATTAGGGAAGCATCTCCAAGAGCGTAGAAATGTATGAGACGCACAGGCAGCACGGGCAGCATCTCGAAGTGGCACAAGGGAATGTATATGATGCAAGATATCCTGCAAATATTAACAGTTGAAAAATTCAATACTTGTTCAAGACAAAGGTTGACTTCAGTTGGATCATATAAAAGATAATAATACCATTGCTATAGCATGTACTTTGCAGTGGATGGCCTTAAATACAGATGAACAAAAAGCATAATGGATGTATCATATAATTGGACATTGGTAGATTCCCTTTTGGCTTGACTTATTTCACTGTTAGCTCTTGTGAATGAACTACTATATAATGATGTAGAGTGTAAAAGATATACTTTAGGAGATAAGAACTTGCTAGTAGTGTAAGCCGCAAGGCGAAACCCAAAAACCGGCGCGTGCAAGGCACAAAAATAAAATAAAAAATCAATATACTTGTGGAAAACCTTTTGGTGAATAATATGAGTCCAACACTAAATTTCTATATTGACAATCCAATTCACCCAGTACTGGTAGTGGTAACTGCTGCAATATACAACATGGAATTAGATTATTCTAGAACAGCATTTGATTTGGTACCTCCGGAAGCTTATCAAGCTGTACAGGCATGTTGATGTGGGCAGCTTCATAAATATCATCTGGTTGGCAGGGTGGAACCCTGGTTGTAGCTATTGAAGCTCTCGATCCATAATCTACAATATAATAACATCATAAAAGAGAACCCATTGTCAGTTAATAGCTTTGTGTAAATGATGCAGGTTTTGCACCAAAAACTATTATCGGAAATAAAAATTAGAACTTTGTTTACCATGACAAGATTTTATTTTAACTATTAATCTATTTACTTTTGTATTGCAGTATACAAGTATGAATCCTCTTCTCAGACCAGGTTCATATAAAGTAAGGATGGGAACAAACCCTAAAAATGCAACAAAAAAAATGTGGCAAAACTACTGGGTCGTAATAAAACTGCGATTCGAGGCGGTAAACAAGATATAGATGCAAGGGGAATGCGAAGAGCAGGGTAGCAGACGCACATACTTGTTTTGGCTCGCTGCCGCCTAAGCCACATCGACCGGCAATTTGGCCGTGGATCCCCATCGCCGCTGTTCGACATAGGCTTTAGAGCGGCGACGCTCGCGTGAAGGCGGCCGAGTAGAAGATGCGATTGAAATCAGAAGATTCCTCGGGGTAAAGTAAAAAAAAAAGAGAGGTAGAAGATTGAGAGGGAGATATCGCCGGCGGCGGTGCCGCGCGATGCGAAGAGGATCGAGTAGGAGAAGATGCAAAAGTGCAAAGAGATGCGGAGAAGCCGCAAGTAGTTTGTATCCTTTCAGCGCGTGTGGGCCGGAATCATTTGGACGATCCATGGCCCATAAATAATTGGAATTTTATCTACTGGCCCATACAGACAAGCCTCATCGAGAAACGGATACAAACTGGGCCTTCCTGGCAGAGAGCGCTATTGGTAGCCCGCCTTATAGGATCTTTTTGATAGATCGTTTTAAGATTCGTGCGAAAAAACTACAACGGCTCACGCGCGCTGCAGGCTAAAAGGAGAAGCATAGCTGGGCGACATGTGACGCGTTCTGATTGGGGCGGGTGGGAGGAGGGAGAAAATAAAACGTTTCTCAAACTTTAAATGTATTTTTTTCTTAAAACATAAGTCCGTTTTCAAATCCGTTTGAACCTGTATGTTTGTTACAATTAATTCTGCAAAATGATATTTAATTTGAATTTATTTTAGAATTAATTTGAAATTTTCATCAACATTTTGAATGCATTGTGTCGTTTTAGATGTGCTTTGTCAACATTTTCGGAAAATGTTGAAATTGATGTTTGAAAATGTTGATGATCAGTTGGTAGGCTAAATTATTTTAACTGGACCGAATTAGATGAGAGCTGACCCACAAGTTGAATTTTGTAGGTCGCTTTATGCATAGGAGGTCCCAAAATTCATTGCTAGGACAAAAGAAATGTATGAAAGAGCAGCAAATTTCACCGGTAACCGTTCCAGACAATATGCCATGAGAGAATCTGAAGGTGGAAAACTAAAACCCACTCATTTCGAAGAGTGGGTAGACTGCTAACATTTCATACACAAATAAACTTTTCGTTCGAGCCCATCGTCACTTCTTTCACCAAATTCGTAGTAATAAAAGAACACAAGTCCAACTGACATCTAAATAGATGTCACCGGAAAGCAAACCATCACTAACCTACAATCATGGTAACTACGACAAGACAAAAGAGAGGCTGGAGTAGCTTATTTTCCGTCGATAATGGCCCCTTCATCTTGCCACCATCGACGAGACACCTCACCTTCATTGCACAAACTTGACGCCGCCGGACTGCCATCACCATTCTCTCCGAACATACCACTAGAGGAACCTTAATCCTAACAACCGTTACGGCCGCATCAAGCGTGACCACCATCAAAAGACCTAACTACCTAAACCTAAGAGCAAGATAGACGTTCGGATGTCGATCCTACCTTCTCCATCGACGGCGAGGAGGCCAGCCAATTTGCCTCGGGATGTGTCGTGAGTCCACACCAATTTTTCCGTCGCGTGAGTATACCTGGCCACATGGGCCGAGTTAAAAGGGCCGGCCCAAGGCTGGCCATTTTGGCCCGTTTCGAGCACAGCAGGGCCGTGCTTAGGCCTAGGCACAAGCTATAGTGCTGGCACGGCATGGCACGACTCGTTTAGCGGCTGACCTGGTCGGCCCATCACGTAGTTCGTGTAGCACGGCACATCACACATTCAGTCCCCTTTGTATAAAAAGATAAAAAAGAAAGAAAATTACCATTTCAGCTCCCCCCCCCCCCCCCCCCCCCCCCCCGCTATTACTCACCATGTCGTGCTTGGGCTTGGCCACAGGCTCATCATGCCGGCTCGGCCCAGTCCGTTAGCTATAAGGGTAGTACCGGCCGTCAAGAAAACGGCCAGGCCCTTGGCCAGCTATACGCATGAGGCTTTTCTGCGAGTTCATCATTTTTTTTTCTCATTCCTATTCTTTCAAAGCATTGCCACTTATTTGTACTTCTTATTACTCCATTAACTTCAAGGATTTTATTTGCAGCTTTCAGGTTACTTTTGATGATTATTTTTAGAGTAGTTCTACGTGGTATAATACCACCGGTCTTGCCTGTACGTTGCACTAGCTTGGCCAGGCCGGACGCGACGATTGTCACGTCGCCATCACAATGCCCGCGCAAGCACCGACCTCATTTCAGTAGTCTCAGTGTGCACCGCGTTGCGTGACCCTACATGGGACTGACTATCTATAGATCGTCCGACGAGATGGAACATCTAAGTCAGCCCATGGCCCGC
Source organism: Eragrostis nindensis (assembly GCA_012490785.1). Classification (NCBI taxonomy): domain Eukaryota; kingdom Viridiplantae; phylum Streptophyta; class Magnoliopsida; order Poales; family Poaceae; genus Eragrostis; species Eragrostis nindensis. Next base: position 530,471 of record JAAXCT010000028.1, read on the forward strand.
TCGATGCCTTCTTCCTCGCGTCGACGTGCTCGCCCTCACCGCCTCCGCCGCCGCCTTCGACCGCCGTCACACTAACCACTCCGACACGTGAACCCCTGCCCCTACACCGCCCACCACGGGCGGCCACCACCGCGACCGGCGGCATTCCCGCCGCCCCGCCCACCACCGGTCCGGCCTGTTGCCACCTTTCTATGTCCGGTGGAGGAAGGATGAGAGTTTAGGGTACAAACCCCGCGCACTAAAGGATTCTTGGGCGAGACGCCCCCTCCCATCCTCCTCCACCGGATCCGGGGCCACCGCCCTCCGCTGCGCTAACCCGGCTTCGCCGAGCTCATTGTCGTCGCCATTGGCGTCGAGGAGGCAGTAGGACGAAGAAATAACCTCGACCGTTGGATGGTTGTGTTGCACGAATCTTAAAGCTGTTCGATTAAAAGGATCCCGTCGGACGGGCTACCTATAGGATCCACCACCCTATATGTCAAGCTGCTATGCAGGAGGAATTCGACGCGTTGCAGCCTTTGCAGGCCAATCGAACATGGGCTGTATTGATTAGTGACTCTCGTTTTGATAGAGTCGAACAAAGCTTAATCCAGACGGGCCACTCGAACGTCGCAAGAAAGATGGTGGTTCGCGGATTCCGTCAGGGAGCTGGCGTGAATTTTGAGCCAAACCTTCTTGCCTGTCAAGCCTGCAGCAATCCGAACTGTCCCTCGCATTGCAGCCTCTTGGATGTCAAGAATGTGTTCTTGCACGGTGAACTTGACGAGCGTGTATACTGTCAGCAGCCAGTCGATGCCTTGACAAGGACAAGCCTGATCATGTGTCTCCTCTCCAAATCGTGTATGGCCTGAAATAGTTACCGAGGGCACCGTTATGACTTCATGGTGAAAACTGCCTTTAGGAGATCCTTTTGGCCCGTCATTTCCTATGAGAGTGACACCGTGTCGTCATACATTACATGTTTTACTGAAACACCAGCATTACATTACAATGTCTGCAACAAATAACAACATGGTTGGTGTCTTGCTCTGACAATGCAGAAAAGCACAAATGATCATTTGCATAAACATTGCGTGTTTTATTGGATGCAAATGATTTAAGAAACATGTAAGCAGTTTCATGAACGCCTCACAATATGCAGCCATACAGGAAAGAAACAAAGAATTTCTCCACATGGCATTGATCGAATATGTCATGTGACTCTGTAGTGTCTGCACTTTCTTCAACCTTGAGTGGTCATGGAGCAAGAGAAGAATATCCAACGACGATGGGAGGTTACACATAGTTTCGAAACCTTACAGATCAAGCACTATCATCTGGAATGCTGAAGCAAACTATTCTCAAAAAGGGAAAATATTAACTTGCAGCAACATGATTAGCCAAAGCTTTGACAAATTCATGGCACATACAAACCGTGACAAAACGATTGGAAGCGGTCCATTGATCTGTAATCTGGAGAATCATGGAAGATAAAAGAAAAACATCATTCAAACCTTCAGGTACATTAAAAATGTAAGAGCACAAACAATGTCCTAGTTCCCACCAAAATAAGGACTCAACCAAAATGAAATTATATGGTTAACCACATGCAAGAAGTAATCAGGTAAAAAGGAGGCGAAGAATATTGACCAACAACATGATCAGCCAAAAGCTTTGACAGATTTCATGGCAAAGATGAATATTACTGTAGAATTACACAAAATACGCAAGCGCGCGTCGTCCTCCCCCGCCAGCCCGTCACCTCCCTCGTCGTCTCTCTGACGACGAAAACCCTAACACCGCTGCCCTCCACCTCCGGCACCGCGGCGGCCCTCACCGTCCGCCCATGGACGCTCGTCTCCACTCACATAACTCCACCTTATCCACTCGCTAGCAGCCTCGTTCGTCGATGCTAACTGGGCCAAGCCCCGTCGGAAGAGGCCAGGCCACGAGCGCGGTATCCTCGCGCACCCGTCCGTTCTTTAGACTTATCCATAAATATTTTGATACCATGAGCTAATCCATATCCCCTCAAAAAAATCGAATGGGCTTCTACTCATAGTCTCATACACTACCAAAAATACTGGTTTCTTAGAAGACTGGAATAGAAAGGGTTAAGGGTAAATTATCTGAATTTTTACAATGCGATGGTATTTCGAACCATCTTTTGTAGGACCAAATGAATACCACACCTCTCTGCAAACTCCTAATCCCAATTTTTGAAATTATCCTGTCCTAACTCCTCAGCATACTCATCAATTCTAGTGGGAAGATTAGCAGAGTTCAGCTACAGCAAAATGATCATGCCTCCACTGTTTCAGCCTAGCAGAACTTTTCCACATAAAAAATCCCAAAGATGATCACTCAATGTCACACCTGTCTGGTAAAGTAGATATATAGATTGCTTCTTCCAATCTCTGTTACCTAATGCACACCTCTCTCCAACATTGCCTCCAGATTCCTAGAAAAGCATGACTACCTAAGCAATTCAACGATAGAAGCAAATAATCTCAAAGCACAATACAGATGCAAGAGATCTCATTTGTAACGGATGTATGCGGTACTAGATTAATATGTTGTAAGTTCAATAGTATACCCAAACTGTCTAAATATTCTATCAATCACATGACGAACTAATACAGTAATGAAATTGAGAACAAGTAAACAGCGATAGCAGTAACCTAGGTAAAGCCAAAGGAAAACGAACTCATATTTATCCAGCCTATCCAGCTAAATTTGAAAGACAAACGACAGGTGCGAAATCTAGTAAGCAAACAAAGTCCTATCTCTTACCAATAAATGACTCATCGACCAAAAGACGTGGGATCAGACCAGGAAACAAAAGAACAGTTTCATACTAGTATCAGAAATCATGGAAGGGTCTATTGCAACCTGGGTTGCAGCACACCAAAATTCAGTCTTGGCATGGTGAAAAAAACAAAACATCAGGATCACTCCATATTTCAGCATATTCAAGGAAGCGTCTCATTGCAATCCTCTCCATGTCACCAAACAGAAAGCCCCTGCAGATTAGTAGTTACATCAACCAGACTCCACAATACCATTCAAAGGGATAAAACGAACAAACAACAACCTCAACCAAAGAGAAAAATTCTTTCCTGCCATTCAAACAGGCACCAATCTCTGTACCACACATGCCTGGTAAAGTAGATATCTAGATTGCTCTTACCAATCTCTATTGCCTAATGTGGGAGGGGACTATACACATCAGCACCAACATTGCCTCGACTTTGTTGGAACAGCTAAGCATTTCAAGGAAGAAAGCAGAAAATCTCAAAGAATGAAAGAACAGCCGCGTTTTCGGCAATGACCAAGCTATGGCTCAGTGGGGTCGTGGCGTTGGTGAGGAAGGTGGAGCCTCTGCATCGGGGTACTTGACGATTGTGCCACATAGGCTGTCCACAGCTGGCGGTAAATCACCTATCTGATCGATCAACATACTAAATACCTCGGGTGCGTAATCCTGGCCATCATCCAAGTTCTCGGGCTTCGGAGGGAAAGCTTTGAGCAGGTCTTCGACACGTGCGATAATCGCAAGGAAAGAGGCACCGAAGCCTTCTGGTTGGAGCGTGTAGAGTGTGGTGATCTCTAGCGTTGACTTCCTGATGGACTCAAGCTCGAACCAGTCTATCTCGCTTCCTTGAAGCCCCATCAACAAGTACCCCACAGATCTTGAGATGCGAGTAAGTCTTCCATGGAGGAGGCAGGCCTGTTCAAGGCGGTCCATGTTGCCTATCCACCAGCCCTTCTCATCTGCAGCCCTTCGGAGGTCATTGAACATGCTGGGCGCATCAGCGAAGCGGAGCTCGGATACAGAGAAGTGGCCTTGCAGGGTGTATCTGTGCGGTTCGTCAAGGATGGAGCTCAGGTCCTGCCGCCCTTGGATGCGGCGTATGTACCGCTGCGGCTGCAGCTGCGCCTCCTCCTCCCGGGCACCTTCCTTGTGCACGGGAAGGAAGGTTACATCCTCTGCTTCCGGGTACTGGAGGACCACGCGTCCAAGCAGAAGCGCATCAATACCTTGCAGGAGATCACCGAGGCGAGAGAGAAGGGCGTTGACAAGTGCGGACGGGTACTTGGGGCTGGCCTCAGTCTTGTCAGGTAGGGCTTGGAGCATCTCCCAGACATCGCCAAGGAGTGCGAGCGCACTGTCGCTGATGCCGTTCTGCTGCTCTCCACAGAGCGTGGTGAGACGAGGCTGCTCATCCTCGATGATGGCAACCACGGTCCAGTCGATGTTTCCGTCGTCACGCAGCTTGTTGTGGAGCCTCAGGAGGGATCCGAGGACGCGAGACAGGCCAGCATGGAGATCGCTGGTCCGCTGCAGGCAATCCAGGTTTCCCACGAACTGAATCCCGACGTCGCCTTGGAGGGCCTCCCGCAGCCGCTCCAACATCAGCGGCGCGTCGGGGAAGGAGACACTAACAACGCAAACGACGTCGCCGTTGGGGTAATCATCGGGATTCGCGACGAACGCAGCGAGGTCCTCGAGGCTCGCGATGCGGACGTATGGTTCCGCGTCGTGCTCTCCGTCGTCGAAATCTTCCGGCGGCTCCTCCCCGAAGTCTTCCGGCGGCTCCTCCCCAAAGTCTTCCGGCGGCTGCTGGCCGTACCACCCCGGAAGCCTCTGGAATGGAGGCATTGCGAGGAGGAGGAGGATCTCGGGCGGTTCCGCGAGGAAGACTGCTAGGGATTTGGTTTGGGGGGATTTTGTTTTCGGTATGGGGATTTGGGGGAATTTTGCTGGCCGGATGGAGGTATTTGGGCGGGCGACTGCTTCCGAAGGTCGGTGGACGGCCGCCCCTTCACTGACACCGAGGGCCCACGGAAGCAACCCAGTCCGTTTCTTCGTCAACGAATGGTCCAGATTGCCTTCCAAATCACCTGCCCCGCCCGAAATTTCAAAGCGCGCGCACGCAAAACGGTCCGGGAGGAGAGAGAGAAAGAGGAAAAAAAAGTTTACAAATCTTACACACATTTTTCTTCCAAAGAGTAAGTTCCTTTTCAAATTCATCTGAATCAACATGTTGGTTAAAATTAATGGTATAAAATGAGATCCAATATGATTTTTTTTGTATTTTTAAAAATTTAAAATTTTTGGCCCGATCCAAGCACGGCAAGACCTACTACATTCCGTGCATGTGCCGCTCGGCTCGAGCGTCGTGCCGTGCCTATGCCTGAGCCGGAGGCGCGGCCCCACAAGCGACACGACACGACACAATATTAAATATTTCTTTTGTTTTTAAATTGTTGATGCCGTTAATATTTTTAGTTACGTTTGACCATTCGTTTTATTCAAAATATTTTTAAAATTACCATATATCATGTTATGAATTGTTTTATTACTAAATAAAATTAAAACATAATTTATAATTTTGTTATTTGAGCTTGAATAAAACGATTGGTCAAATGTAACTCAAAAAATCAACTGTGCCAATAATTTAAAAATGAAAAAGTACAAATTATGTTTCATATTGAAAATCAAAGGTGAAGTAGTCCAGTTGGGAGTTCAAATCCCCCACGTTATCATATATTTTGTATGTTTTTCAAGATGTCAACACCATTGGGCTAAAAAGATGATAACAGGCCACCGTGGTTGTGGGCCTAACAGGCTGGCACGGCACAGTTAAGCACGAAAGAGTCATTTAGTGTCGTGCCATAGGCCGAGAGGTGAGCTCATGATTAATGAACTTGGACAGTTGATTTGTCTAGTTTTGTCTGTCTTGTAGCCAATGCAATTCACTCTTCATACAATGTTTGATGAACTTGGACAATCGATTTGTCTAGATTCAAATAATGTTCAATAAATCTGATATAAAACTAAAATTATAAGTAATTTGGCACAAAGGGAGTACTAGAAACGAGAAACTTTTCAATCAACAGAATTGCTGCCAAACTCAAAACACCCTCGCAAAAAAAAATCTTAATCTTTTTCAGGAGAAAAAAAATTCTTAATGAGAAAGAAGCAGCTTATTCGCGAGCATAGCGCTCCGACTGAAGCAGTCCAAGAAGCCCACACGGCCCAAGAAATTCTAAGTTTACAAGCCCACACGGCTCAAGTTATGACGGCACATTAACTGAAGTCTGCAGCCCAATAAGCCGAGGCGCGAACGGTGGCGAGGGGTCGTGAGTCGTGACTGCCCACTTGCCCAGTGCCCACACACCCTCGAGTCCCGCCGCCGCCGCCAAAGCGCCGCCGCTTCTGCTCCTAGGCGTGACCAATACCGTGAGATGCTAAGCTTCCCAGGCTGCGCGTTCATGCCGTCAATCTAGCCGCGCCCGTGCTCCTCTGTGTTTTCCCCTCCACTGGTTTGGTTTGGGATGCCAAATTTGGGCGCGGCGATGGCGGCAGCGGTGGACGGCGAGGAGGTGAACGGGAAGCTGGAGATGGAATCTGCCGCCGCCGCTGTTCCAGGTATGTGCGCGTGCGTATGCCCTCCACGTTTATGTCGCAACAATGTCAGCTCTGGTTATTTCTTAGAGCTTAGGGTTTCATCGCGTCGAATTCGCGCTTAGCACGTCGCTTTGTCTCCACCCTCACAGCGTGAACAAGCAGGGTCGCGCATTTCAGTCACTTCCGTTGCTAGACCCCTGTCGGATGTTGATTTCTGTTGAGACAGTGTTCTGAACTAGTCATGGTTTTCTCATCTTAAGCTTCCGTGGGGACAACGAAATGCAAGAAGAAGAAGAGGAAGCAGGAGGTGGCGAATGCCGAGGAGGGTGTAACGGTGGAGCAGGAAGCTGCCCCTGTTGGGGTTGCTGTTTTAGGTATGTCTCCAGCCCTTGCCATATGTCAGAACAAGTGACGTTAGGACTGCTGTTCTAGTTTGTTGTCACATGGTTAGATAGACCATTCGCTTCTCTAGCATGTTGTTGCACTGTGATTGTATTGCCCATCTGCTACATCAATCAAATCGATGTGTAGTATGTGCTTGTTCAATGCGGCGGATACTGTGTTAATCAGAGTTACTTTTTTACAACTTTAGCGTTGGAGGGGACACCAATATCAAAGAAGAAGAATGAGAAGGTGAAAGAGCGGGAGAGGGTGGAACAGGAACCCACCACCGCTGCTGTTTCTGGTATGTGTGTGCATCCTCAGCCTTGCCATCTGTCACAACAATGCTTGCCCCTTAGAGCTGTGTTACTTGTTTGAAATGGTGGTGGGTGCTTTGCTTTGGTCTCTCTTCACATGATTAGGTTGATTTATTCTCTCTTATCTTGCATATAGCTCATGGTTACATTGCTACTGCCATGTTAAATTCTTTCATTACCAGTGTTTCAGATGTTAGTTTCTTTTGGAACAGAAGCTGAGGAGGGGACACCAAAATGCAAGAAGAAGAAGAAGAAGGCGAAGGAGGCGGCGAACGCCGAGGATAGTGGAACGGTGGAGCAGGAAGCTGCATCTGTTGCGGCGCCAGCTGTTTCAGGTATGTCCTCGTACGCTCCCGCCCTTACCATATGTCAGAACAAGTCCTTTCCTGAAGGTTAGAGCCAGGGCTGCAACATCTGGTGACGTTGGGCCTGTTGTTCCTGTTTGTTGTGACATGGTTTGATAGAGGATTCGCTTTTCTAGCATGTTGTTGCACTGTATTTGCATGGCCCATATGTCAATCAAATCAATTTAATAGCGCGACGGAGAGAGTGTGTTAATCAGACTTTGTTTTACAACTTTAGCACTGGAGGGGACACAAATATCAAACAAGAAGAAGAAGAAGGAGAAGGCAAAGGAGCTGGACATGGTGGAACTGGAAGCCACCACCGCTGCTGTTTCTGGTATGTGTGTGCATTCTCAGCCTTGCCATCCGTCGCAGCAATGCTTGCCCTAGGGCTTTGAGCTAGTGTTATTTGTTTAAAATGGTGGTGGGTGCTTTGCTTTGGTCTCTCTTCACATGATTAGGTTGATTTATTCTCTCGCATACCGCTCATGGTTACATTGCTTCTGCCATGTTAAATTCTTTCATTACCAGAGTGTGAGATGTTAGTTTCTTTTGGAACAGAAGCTGAGGGGACACCAAAATGCAAGAAGAAGAAGAAGAAGGCAAAGGAAGCGGCGAACGCCGAGGATAGTGGAAAGCTGGAGCAGGAAGCTGCCTCTGTTGCGGTGGCGGCTGTTTCAGGTATGTCCTAGAACGCTCCCGCCCTTGCCATATTGACCAAGTCCTTTCCTGAAGGTTAGAGCCAGGGTCGTAACATCTGGTGACGTTAGGCCTCTTGTTCCTGTTTGTTATCACATGGTTTGATAGATCATTCGCTTCTCTAGCATGTTGTTGCACTGTATTTGCATGGCCCATCTGCCATGTCAATCAAATCAATTTAATAGCGCGGCGGAGATAATGTGTTAATCAGACTTTGTTTTACAGCTTTAGCATTGGAGGGGACACAAATAGCAAAGAAGAAGAAGAAGGAGAAGGCAAAGGAGCTGGAGATGGTGGAACCGGAAGCCACCACCGCTGCTGTTTCTGGTATGTGTGTGCCATCTGTCGCAGCAAGGCTTGCCCTAGGGCTTTGAGCTAGTGTTATTTCTTTCAAATGGTGGTAGGTTCTTTGCTTTGGTCTCTCGTCACATGATTAGGTTGATTTATTCTCTTTTATCTTGCATATTGCACATGGTTACATTGCTACTGCCATGTTAAATTCTTTCATCACGGGTGTCAGATTTATTCTAGTTTCTTTTGGAACAGCAGCTGAGGAGGGGACACCAAAATGCAAGAAAAAGAAAAAGAAGGCGAAAGAAGCGGCGAACGCCGAGGAGAGTGGAATGGCGGAGCAGGAAGCTGCCTCTGTTACAGCGGCGGCTGTTTTGGGTATGTCCTCGTACACTCCCGCCCTTGCCATATGTCAGAACAAGTTCCTTCCTGAAGTCTCTTTTGGAACATTGCTACTGGCATGTTAAATTCTTTCATTACGAGTGTCAGATTTTAGTTTCTTTTGGAACAGCCGCTGATGAGGTGACACCAAAATTCAAAAAGAAGAAAAAGAAGGCGAAAGAAGCGGCGAACGCCGAGGAGGGTGGGACGGCGGAGCAGGAAGCTGCCTCTGTTGCGGCGGTGGCTGTTTCGGGTATGTCCTTGTACGCTCCCGCCCTTGCCATATGTCAGAACAAGTTCCTGAAGGTTAGAGCCAGGGCTTTGGCATCTGGTGACGTTAGTACTGCTGTCCATGTTTGTTGTCACATGGTTTGATGGAGCATTTCCTTCTCTAGCATGTTGTCGCACTGTAATTGCATTTCCTATCGCCACGTCATCAATTCAATAGCATGCTTGTTCATTACAGTGGATATAATGTGTTATTAATAAGACTTTGTTTTATGACTATATAGCATTGGAGGGGTCACCAAAATCAAAGAAGAAGAGGAAGAAGGAGAAGGCAAAAGAGCAGGAGATGGTGGAACAGGAAGCCACCACCGCTGCAGTTTCTGGTATGTGTGTACATCCTCAGCCTTGCCATCTGTTGCAGCAATGCTTGCACTAGGGCTTAGAGCTAGTTTTATTTGTTTCAAATGGTGGTGGGTGCTTTGCTTTGGTCTCTCTTCACATAATTAGGTTGATTTATTCTCTCGCATCTTGCATATTTCACTTGGTTTCATTGCTGCTGCCATGTTAAATTTTTTCATTACCAATGTGTTCGATGTTTTCCGTCAAAAAAATGTGTTCGATGTTAGTTTCTTTTGAAACAGCAGCTGATGAGGGGGCACAATGCAAAAAGGAGGCGATGAAGGATACGGTGAATGCCGAGGAGAATGGAATGGTAGAGCAGGAAGCTGCCTCTATTGCGGCAGATGCTGTTTTGGGTATGTCCTCCTACGCTCTTTTTTCTTTTTTTTCTTTTTTTGGGAATACTCCTACGCTCCTGTCCTTGCCATATGTCAGAACAAGTCTTTTGCTGAAGGTTAGAGGCTGTGTTGTAACATCAAGTGACGTAGGGCTGTTGTTCCAGTTTGTTGTTCCAGCATGTTGTTGCACTGTAAATGCATTGCCCATCTGCAGGTTAATCAAATCAATATTAGTGTGTGCTTGTTCATTACGGCTTAGAGAGTGCGTTAATTAGACTTTGTTTTATGACTTTAGCATTGGAGGGGACACCAAAATCAAAGAAGAAGAAGAAGGAGAAGGCAAAGGAGCCGGAGATGGTGGAACAGGAAGCCGCCACTGCTTCTGTTTCTGGTATGTCTTTACATCCTCAGCCTTGCCATCTGTCGCAGCAATACTTGCCCAAGGGCTTAAAGCTAGTGTTTTTCTATCCGGTGATGGGTGCCTTGCGCTGGTTTATCTCCACATGATTAGATAGATTAACAGTCTCTTCTCTTGCATATTGCATAGTTTTTTTTTTCTCGAACACGCAGGAGAGCTGCGTATCATTGCATTAATAGAAGAAGAGAGTACACAAACCCAAACACACACACAAGCTTGAAGGAGTTTACATTCGCGCCTTTTTAACTAGGAACTACCCGACCTTTATTTACCAGGTGGCTACTCAACAACATCCCGACCATAACCGGTCAGCAAGGAGAGACCCTTAGCTCCGGCCATGTTCCACATCTGAGTTTCATCACCAGCCATGACCAAGACGGTAGAGAGGCTTGGAGATACCCCATTGAACACAATCATTCCGATGCCGCCAAAGTGTCCAGGCACCCAGCATATTGCATAGTTGCAGCACTGCTACTGCCATTCTAGTGTTTTCCATTACTTGCGTAATAGATGTTAGTTTATATAAAGTAGTCATTCATGTTACAGTGCTTTATCCTGTTTTAGCACTGGAGGGGACACCAAAATGCATGAAAAATGAGGAGAAAGTGAAGGAGAGGGGTATGGCAGAGCAGGATGCCAATGCTGGTACTGTTTCAGGTATGTGCGTACACCCTTGGCATCGTTATGTTTTGCAGAATGCTGCTCTGGGTTTTAGAGCTAGTTTTTTTTTAAAAAATTATTATTACTGGCAGATGATGATGGATGCTTTGCTTTTGTTTATCTTCACATTATTAGATATATGAACAGTCTCTTCTCTTGCATATTGCACAATTATTTGTTGCTACTGCCATGTTAATAAGTTTCACTTCTGATGATCAGATGTTTAGTCTTTATAGACATTCTGATTAGTGTTCTTTCTCCTGTTTTAGCATTCGAGGGTACGCCAAAATGCAAGAAAAAGGAGAAGGCGAAGGAGAGGGGGGTGGCGGAGAAAGAAGCCACTACTGCTAGTGTTTCAGGTACAATCCTACACCCTTGGCCTTGCCATCTTTTGCGGAATGCTGCTCTAGGGCTTAGAGCCCTTTTTGGAGGTATCCAATGATGATGGGTGCTTTCCTTTGGTATATCTTCATATGGTGATTGCTCTTTTTCTTCTCTTGCTTATTGCATGTAGATCTCATCGCGCACATTGTATGCTAATTTCGGAAGAGAGAAGTGTTCTGATTAGATTTGTTTTTCCTGTTTTAGCGTTGGAAGGGACACTAAAATGCATGAAGAAGAAGAGAAGATAAAGGAGACCAGAACGGATGAGCTGGAACCTTCTGCTGCTATTTCAGGTTTGTGTGTGCATGTGGGTTTTGTCATGTGTCACAGGTCACAGCAATGCTTGCGCTAGAGCTTAGACCTAGTTTTTGGAGCATCAAATGGTGACGAGTGCTTTGGTTTGATTCGTCTTCACATGATTGGATAGATTTGTCTTCACCTGCACACTGCACGTTTATTACATTGTGCGGCTCCCATGGTAATCATTTTGCTTTTGCCACTAGCATGTTGGATGCTAGATTATAAATAGCGTTCTTATTAGATATGGTTTTCCTGGGTTAGCATTGAAGGGGACACAAAAATACAAGAACAAGGAGAAGGGGAATGAGACAGGGTTGGCTATGCAGGAAACCACCGCAGAAGTTTCAGGTATGTGGGTCTATGTACCTTCAACCTTGCCATGTGTCACAACATTGTCTGCTCTCACTGTGGCTAAGAACTTAAAACCAAATGCCCCTGCATTGCCAGGGCCCAACTACTTGTGCGTACAACGTTCATGTCAGAAATATGATCCCTATTATATTCCCAATTGAGACCTAGAATGTATCATGAATCTAAGTAACCAAGCAAGTAGTAAAAGGGCATTCAACACTCTTCATTTATACTACAGTTTTTAATATAATAGAGATGCTTGTATAGATAAGCGTTCTCATGACTATATAGATTAACGTTCTCTTTTCAAAAATGACACGTGCTGTGTGAATCAGTTCTATTACCAGTCCCTGCACATGTGCGTTTAATTTATATACAAGGAGTGTTCTGATTCGATTTAGTTCCCAATTATAGCATCGGAGAGGACATCAAAACTCAAGAAGAAATTGAAGAAGAATAAGATGCAAGAGCAAGAAGAATTACCTCAGGCATTGTCAAGTCCTGAGATGGATAAAATTGTGGCCAGCAAACCTGGAAATGGCTGTACAAATGGGGAAGGGGCGTCCGTGGATGCTGATGTTAGTATGGATCCCATAAATGTGGAAGATGCAAATTGTTCCGAAGTAAAAGATACTAATGAAGAGGTGAAGTATAAAGCCGGAGAAGATCCAAATTGTTCCGAAGTAAAAGATACTAATGAAGAGGTGAAGTGTAAGGCCGGAGAAGAAAATAAGGAATGCTCTGAGAACTGCAGTTCGTTGCCGGAAATCTCTGAAGATAGAAAGAGACCTAGGAGAAAAAGAAAGAAGGATGGATCCAGCAGAGGTCCAGGCATCTCTTCTAAGGATGGAGACAGGGTTGTTAAGCGTTGTATGGATTCTTCAACAGAACATGACCTTAACTGCATATGTGCTTCATGTTTAGCCCGGGCACATAAAGAGAAGGTGACAAACATCTACTCACCAAGGGGATCCCTGATAAGGTTTCAGAGGAAAAAACTTCTCATCCTGGATCTCAATGGTCTGCTTGCGGATATCAATATGGATTACCGGAATGCGCACAGGGCGCATGCGAAGGTTAAAGCCAAATTAGGTAAACTTGCTTATCTTTGTATTTCATATGCTATTTATTTGTAGGATTTAAAATATTAACAGATGCTAATTTGCAAAGATTTTACTCATGTAACAGTCTTCAGAAGACCGTACTGTGATGACTTTTTGAGATTCTGTTTCCAGAATTTTGAGCTTGGAATATGGTCGTCAAGGAACAAGTATTTCTTGTGCCTTCTATGTTCTTTTATTTTTATTTTTTATTTGTTGTCACTGTATTAAGTTCTAATTCTCCAGGGACAATGTCAATTCTGTTGTTAATATCCTTATGAGGGGTCTGAAACAGCATCTACTGTTCTGTTGGGTAAGAAATAGAAAAACTTGACATTCTACTTCTGCTCACAACCGTACCTTTTCCCTCACTATTGCTGCTGGGTTTCGTGCATGGCAGTTTACCCCCATGCTGGGGTCTGCTGCCTCGTGTTCAGCCAACTTTCCCTGTGTAGACTTTATACCCACTAATGACAGACTAAATACACTCTAATGACCTCAAACTGCAGTTATAAAGTACAGTGACCTAGATGACAGCACAGCATGCTGAGTACTGTAAAATCAGTTCATGGCTTCTTTTTTCTTGCTGTCTGCATTTTCCATGTTTTGTTTCATGTATTTATTTTTTTATAACTTTTATTGTTCAGGACATGTCCAATTGCACTGTTACTGGGTGTAACACAGTTGAAAATAATCACAAACCGTTAGTTCTTAAAGAACTAAAGAAATTGTGGAATAAAGAGGATCCTAAGCTTCCATGGGAACAGGGAGAGTTTTCACCTTCAAATACATTACTCGTGGATGATTCTCCGTACAAGGCACTGTGCAACCCGGTATTAGGTTCACCCTTGTTCATATATAAGTGATTTCTGTTAATCTTAAGGTCCCATTTTTGTAACTCATGCACTTTTGTTTTGGTTATTTATGTGCAGCCACACACTGCAATTTTCCCGCAGCCCTACAGCTATCTTAAGGAGAGGAGCGATTTTTCGTTGGGTATGCTTTGGCACATTGCAATGTTCACTATTTTTGGTGTTATATATTCTAATTGGTTTCATGTACAGGACCTGGTGGAGATCTGCGTGTGTATCTAGAGAGACTTGCTGCTGCAGATGATGTTCAAGTTTTTGTTCGGCAGAACCCATTTGGTCAGCCTTCCATTACGGAGAGTGATCCGCACTGGAATTTCTATGCTCAAATAGTGGATAAAGTGAAGTCTTTAGCTTGAAGCGATGGGGGCATGATGGTTCCATCTGCTTAAAGTTTTGTGTTGCTTGGCAGGAATTTTGCGTTGGGCCAGTGCAACTACATTAGTCTAGTAATTGTTCATAGGCAAGGGGGCTTATTGATTCCAACAATTTTGTTAGCTCTCTATGGATAAAGCCCCAGCTTATGGTGAACTGAGGCCACAAGGATTGTTCACCATTCGAAGTATACCTGAGTTCAATCATTCATTTCCCTGTAGCAAGGATTACAGGGTTGTAACTGTTAGAATTGAAAATTTTGATGGTTATGTTGTAAGGATGTTGCCATTTTTGTGTGCAATCTCTCTTTTTGCAAGTCTTGTAATTGCTTCAAAGTGGTTGAATTCTGCATCAGCTCCATTGTTTCTTGCCAATGACAGTTGATATTGTAACTGAAAAAGATTACTGTAATGCTAATCTTGAGAGTAATGGGCAATAATAGAGCTGATCATATCAGGATGTACATGTTGTTCAGCAGTGAATTTTGTGTGTATTTCACGCTCATAGTTTTGCTCTTGACTTCACATTGTGAAATTCATTGAGGGATATGCCTGCAGTTAAATTCTGGGAGATAGTGAGATGTATGTATGCAAGGTTGTGGACTCGTGCAACATTTGTCCTGTCCTTGAGACAGGTAATACGTTTTCCATTATTGCCAGCATACTTTATGGACTAGCAGGCTTAGTTATCACACCAAGATGAATGTCTCTCTCTTCTTGCTTTGGAGATCTTTCACAATACATATTAACACTTTCGTAACAAACTTGTATGCAACTCATTTCGACGGGCTAGGATGTCATTATTGAATATCAGACGGTGAGTAGTTACTATATCTGACATCCAACTTTTCTGGGCACTGAATATTGTATGAAGTGCCTGATGAGCCCTGTTCTATGTTTAGTGCTGGTTGCAGAGTCACGAGACCCTTGCTCTGCGGTCTGGTCAAGGAGGAGCAAAACATCTTGCAGGATAAGTTTCCACCTGGTCCATCTGAAATGTTCACTTGGCAGGCTATTCTGAATGTAAGTAACTTTGGTTTTCATCTGTATTTCTGCATATTTGGTTGGTTTAAGCTTCTCTTACTGAAGTTGCGTGCAAATCCTCGAGATAGAAGACGTTGCGAAAGGGTCTTGGTAAGACGTTAGCACCCTAGGAGTGGGAGCGGATTTTCAGGTTGGGTGGGGCAGGGGTTCGTAGGTTTTTTGGATCTGCGTGAGAGATCCGTCTCTATCGCACAAAGTCTGGGTGGAGGGGGGCATCAATACATCCAGCGGGTCCTATTTTTTTAGATGACAGTGAGATTCCTGGCCCTTAGGATGATTATTAGCTTTTGGAACCACTAGAAACTTAGTAAAAACTTTAGCTAATGGACTTGGAACCTAAGTTAAATAAAAAGCACCATTTTTTTGTCCTCTAAAAGTAGTACAAATAAGCAACTTGATGCTTCCTGTTTGGACTCTAAATATTTCTGATGTAAGGATACTGTTTAAAGCTTTGATCAAACAAGTGCTTGATAAAGATATACTGAGATTAAGGAATTTTGGTACGAGTCACTAGTCATGAAAACTTTTAATACGCAACCTTGCCTGCCAAACCATGTCTCCTTAAATGTCCATCTGAAAGGAACACACCTCCTCCCAAATCAGTGCGGAAAACCTAATCCTGTTTAGCTGTGAAACCATTTGCTGACTTGCTTACGGTTATACTCACACTTCACACTATACATAGCAATGCAGTGTTCATAAATCGAAACAGATCTTGCTGAATAGAGAAATAAATTCATGCGTCCATGGACCATAGTTCTTGCCAGTTGCTACACTCACCCCTAAATACTAGGACCCTTAGGCTGTTGCATAAACTAAAAAACTCGACCTGCCGGGGACAGAAGCCACCCCGACGGCATTATATTAAGAAGAAAAGCCTTCTCACGCAGGCCAAGAAAACCCCCGAACCCCCTCCCCATCCATACACAGGGACTCAGCTGGCCGTGTGAGCTGTGGCGCGAGTCTTTACCTATGCTTTGGCCTGGGGAGGACGAGGGGATTTTTTTACTCTGCACTGCAGCGTAGCATATCTCAGCTACCGGCGCTACAGTGCACGAGCGGCACTGTAGCGAGCTACAGTGTCGCGCGGTGCCTCCGCTCGAACCCGGGTCGACAGGGGCAAACGCCCCCGGAGCCAGAGGCTCTGACCACACGGGACAACGAGCATTGGCGGCTGTTGCATAAACTGGTGCTGCAGAACTGCATTGTATTGACCATGCATCAATTAGTGTGCATGGTTATACTTCGTGAGCCGCTTGAAAACATCACGCGTGGAACACCATCATGAAGTGTGATTCAAACTTGTCTTGGTTGGTACATGACATACACATCACTTTCAGAGATGAGGTCCCTTTGAGATTGTGGCTTCTTTCTTCCGTGCTTAGATGGTTGATATACATACATCGTCGTCTCATGCTGCATGTGACTACCATCCTTTTCTGCTTCCACTTTGGCGAGCCAGGCGATCCACATTTTGCGTTTTCTGTTCTCTACTGTTTGGGGTTCCATTGCAGCACACAGTCGGCAACTCTGCTTCTTTTCTCAAAGAATATGTTGTTTAGCAGAAATACGTAGTACAGTGGATTTTCCGTCTTCTTTTTCGAGAATGTAATAATTTATTTTCGAGCCTCCTATTTCAACGATCCAACTTCGAAGCAAAGGGGAAAACATACCGTTACATACGGCCAAATGCATGGTTTGCTACATCGAGAAGTGGAGCTGTCCGCAATGAAAAAAAAAGGGAGCAAACTAAACAACTCGTCTTGATACCTCGAAAGAACTAAACAAATCTCAGGATGTTTAGTGTAAATCAATCTCCCAAGAGTTCTAACGGTATTGCTCCAGTCTCAATGCATCTCATGCCAGTGTTTAGATATGATAATATAGCCAGGCTATAGGTTGCGATTGCTCCCAGTCCCATCTGCGCTGCATATATATTAAACTGTTGCAAATATCTGTTTTTCGACTGGTACCACACTGCAAGAACTCAAAGAATTGCTTGTTCTGTTTGGTTGTTTGCTACGTAGTTTGTTCAGGGAATCAATCAATAACAACTATGGATCAAGAGGAGGAGACCTGTCCTACCATGGTGCAGAACACTGATCTGGTCTTCATAGGGGTCACATGGGTGCTGGTGGAAGCTTCTGATGCAGGAAAAGAAAACTATGCAGGTAGCATCATGTGCCAGCCTAGCTGGTGGAAATGGGTCTTTTGTTTCTTTGAACAAGAATTGTGCAATTGCAAGAGGGATTATTGGTGGTGGGGGCAGATGGTGTGCACACCTTAGCTCCTGTGCCCTGTCCTGCCTTGATAATTTTGCTTGCTATAGCAATTGCATGGCCACCACCAACTTCTTTTTCCCCATGTGATTGGCCTTACTCATCAGTGCGCGCCTCTTATCTCATCAGTTGTACAAGTCCAAATATTTGTAATGATAATAAGCTTGTAATCCTATCTTTAGGTATCCTGCAAAATTCTTCCCCTGTGATATCCTATTCCTGAGACCTGTCCTGTTTGACAATAATCTCCAAGATTTCACCTGTGTGCCTGCCTGAAGCAAAGTGAAAGTCAGTGAGCATCTGGATCTGACCATGAATTGAATAATCTCCGCATACTGCTATCAAATGAATGCCACATCATGATTCCTTGGTAGAGAAAGCTAGAAAAGACGCTGGAAAGGTAAAGATGGAGACAAAGATCAGATCTTGCCCACTACCTAGGGCATTTCTTGGTCATAAATATTTTACTCCATGCTTAGCTGACCTTTGCTAGCAGTGACGTGCCTGCGCTGGGTCACCATGTGTTTGGTGCAAGGAGATGGCACATTATCAAAGCTTGCTCCCATGTGCTGTTTTCGAAATTACAGAGCACCATCATTCTGCAAAACTTCTGCATTAGTGCATAGTTGCAGCTTGCAGTGCTGGTTGAGCTCCACATGTTAGTATTTTTTTTCCCATTTGTTTAGTGGTTGCTATTTAGCAGTCAAGGGGTTCTTGGTGGAATAGGTGGAGATATATCTCTTTCACTCCTCAATGATCATCAATGTTGTTTTCTGGATGATTAGAGTATCTTAGACTATTGTCTGGGAAACCCAATCCGCGTCAACGGTTAATGAGTTGTTCTAATTATTATTCGCAAAAAAAAAGTTGTTCTAATTATTGTTGCATGTCCTGGAGTGGCCAGGCGAAAGAAAGAAAGTTAGCCTGCCTCTTTCAGCTGGATTGAGGGATCCAGTGGTCGAATGAATCATCCATGGAGATTGGAGAAGACCCTTCTATCTGTCGTCACTATGACGGAAAACTCCCAACTATTTATTATGTTTTCACTCTGTACCTGAACACGTCAGTTTTGATTCCTGTCAAAATCGAATCAATTTTATAGGTGAACTGACAAACATAGCTGATCTTCCTTAGCCTAATTACTTTTTAATCGTAGAGTAGTTCATAATTCCCTTTTCATTTCCCCTTTATTCTGGTGCATGTTTTTACTGGGTAAGTTCATGCTAGTGGGATGGCCAATGCTTGCCAATCATTCAGACGAGTCAAATGAAACTCGATGTGCATCAACAGTGAGCATTTTAACATTGCTCTGTCCACATTGACCTGCTGATAGTATTCAGGTTCTCATTTAGCCAAGGAACAGTGAACAAAAGGTTGGAGGGACGAGTTCCTACAGGTGTAGGTTCGTCGAATATATGAGTGCAGCTGGCATCACTGCACAGCCGGCAGCGATGCTTCAACGGCACGGCTTGGTATGTCCGGGGTCTTCACGGATGCACCCCATGAAAGCACTGTTGGTTAGTACTGTTTCCTTACCCATTCCATTCAATGCCTGCTTGACCATGACAAGAAGGTGATTATGCTATGCTGTGCAGGTACTTGCATACAGATTAGAGCACTAACATGCACGGCTTATCCATGGCGACCGTTGGTCTTGGATTCGGCAGCAGCAATGCAGCAGTACCAACCGGTGGGGAATCGAGGGAATTCCTTCCTTTTTTACTGAACCCAACCAAAATAACCAACCAACTCTTGGACAAACCTGCCTTCATGGCCTTCATGCCAAGTGCCAAAATGGTGTGTACACGCGTGCCAGTGTAGATAGAGAGAGAGAGATTGGCACATGGGTTGCTGAGAGAGGAGAGAGAGTAGAATGGGGTTGGCATGGCTGGCTGGTCCCAGCAAGCAGTAGGCCATGGCATTGCCGCAATCCAACCATATTTTGTCAGTCTCCTCTCTCCCTCCTTCAGTTTTAGCATAGCCACCTTCCTCTTTAGTAGTAACTGCATAGTGTTATCCATAATTACTTGTCATTCCCAATTAACAAAGGCAAAGTCATCTGCCTGCAATGCCTCCCTCCTCTTTGATTTTCTAATCTTCGGAAGCCTCGCTGCCCTGCCCTTCCCTTCCTTCCTTCCGGTGGTGGTTCCCGGTCAGAGGAGGAAGAGAAGGGAGGACGGGAGACTCTTCTTACCGCTCGTCCTCCTTCCTCCGGCAATCTTGCCATTCTGCTAACTGGAGCTGGAGCTGGAGAGTGAGGGGCAGCGGTTGGTGGCGTTCTTGGTTTGCTGCTTGCGGAGGAACAGGATTTCAGAAGCGTTTCCGGCGTCCCTTTTCCGGGAAATGGGACTGCTGTCCAAGAACGGCCGGAGATGACGCGTCGTTCTTGAGCTGCTAGCGAGGCGGCAGCCTCCTGCATTTTGGGATTTTCTTGTCGTCCCCGCTCGCTTTTTGTCGAGGCGAGGCGTTCGTTGGCGCAAGGGAGGGAGATGCCGGCCAAGTACCTGCAGGCGTTGGGGGAGGAGAGGCGGCCGGAGCTGAACCGCCAGGTTGGCTGCGTCACCGGGATCTTGCAGGCCTTCGACCGCCGCCACCCGCTCACCGCGCACAAGAGGCTTCTGCCCCCAGGTGACCTGCTTCTCCTTCCCTTCATCTTAGGATCCTTGGATTGGTTGGGATTGCTCGAACCTGCTCACCTTCTCTCCTGCTGCCGATTCTTTCTGTAAGATTAGATTTTTTTTTTCCCTTCGTGCCTGCATTTTTACTGTTCAGTTGCTGAATTTCTACTAGTAGTACAGGCCTTGATCTACGCTCTTTGATGTCTATACTGTTTATGTTATATACATGGATTATGCGCTATGCTGAAGCTTGTTTAAGGCTTCGTGTTCGTCCTGTTCAACCTGCAATGAGTTGCTAGATGTTGGTGGTAACTGACTGAGTTATTTTGGGCGAAATTTTGGTGGTCATTGATGTACCAAGAACCGTCCCTCATTAACTGGCTTGAAATCTGCCGGAGGAGGCTTACCAACCTTCCTTCTGATTAGAAAACCTTCCTTCAGATTAGAAACATATGCCTAAATGAAAGGTGGCGCCAGTTGACACCACCCATTAGATCAAAGGAGGATTTTTTTTCCCCGAGATTTGCTCCTTGGATTGATCAGTGATGCTGACATTTTGTTTCTTCTCTATATAATGTGCCAAACAATGTCTTTTTTATTCTCCTTTGTTATAAGAAACGCTTGTGTTTCTATTGTCTTTTTGAGGACTGAGAATAGTTTCACTTCCTCCAACAGGCCCTGTGCTATCCAGCAGTCCAAGTGTAGGTGGTGATCGCCCAAGATATTCACCACAGATTGCTCTCGTAAGTTTCTGCATTTTGTATGTACTTCAATTAGATACACCCATGCTTTGTTCTCTGACATTTGAATCCTGACTGAGTTTCTGCAAACCACAGGAGAACAACTTGAGTAAAACCTGGTCTGACAACCAGAGAATACCAGGAGCGGAACTGTCTCAAACCTCATATTCATCATCACCATCTTCGTCATTCTCCTCCCTTGATGGCAATAGGTCAACCCAACAAGATCTATCTGCCACTGACAGGATGCTATTTCCTGAGAGGCCGTTCAAGAGTTCTTTGAAGCTCAAGAGCTCTTTTGATAGTGACAATGGACTTGACTACACTGATGATGCCCTTACCAACCCTGAGAACATGCCTGCAGCAGAATCCAGCCTTCCAATTCTTGGTATACGTAATCTCGTGAAGGATTCAATCTATAAGGATAGCCGTGATTCGTCAGTCAGAATATCAACCAAGGAAGAAGTAAAAGGTCACCCAGTCAGCTGTGGAGATGCATCTAGGCAGTTGGACGGGCCGCCTAGCGACTGTATGCAAGGAAAAAGCAAGGGTCTTATGGACATCAATGAGTCGCTTCGAGTGTTAGCCAAGCTTAGGGAAGCCTCTTGGACTCCGCCTGAATCAGGCCATCATGCAAGACTTTCATATGACGCGCCTCGGTTCTCGTATGACGGGAAGGAGGCAGCATCAAAACTGAGGGAAGTGCCAAGGTTGTCACTGGACATCAAGGAAGGTCACCTTTGGAATAGGGAATTGGACTTGAGATCAAAGCCAAGCATGAATGTTTCAGGCAGAAGCAGTAATTCTACTAATGAGACCCAGCAGGAACAGCCTGCCTGTAAGCGTCTTCCTAGTGTTGTCGCGAAACTCATGGGATTGGAAGATTTGCCTGAGAAGAATGAAAATGCAGCAGCATCGCTGGCATGCAAAGCAGTTGACGAGAACAAGCAAGAGCCGATGTTGAGCCCCTCGAGCATCTCCCATAAGGGGCCTGCTCCTCGACAACAAAGGATTCAAGAATCAACTGTCAGAAATACACCGAACTCTAAGTTTCCTGTTGAAGCTGCACCATGGAAGCAACAAGAAAGGATTGTTCTACCTCGAAGGCTGCCAAAGGGATCAAAAGGAGCCCATGGAAGAGAACAAGCTGCTGTGTCAGTCTTCAGTGACCTAGAGAAGCGGCTCAAGGACATTGATTTTCATCAGTCGAACAAGGACTTCAGAGCGCTTAAACAGATCCTGGATTCAATGGAAGCAAAAGGCCTGTTACAAAACAAGAAACGGGAGGAAGCATCTGTGCTAAAGTCATATGATGGAAGCAATGATAGCAAAGAGATAACCAGTGCAAACTTGGGACTGAACAGTAAGGTGAACACCATGCGGATGGCCGAAGAGAACGAAACAGAAAGCTCTTTCAGGTCGCCTATTGTTATCATGAAGCCTTCAAAATCCTCGAACTTTTTGAGCGAAGTGGATTCTTCTGTCACTCCACTAAGGTATCCATCTGATCTCCCACAGTTGGAAACAGGCAATAGCACTGATAAAAGGAAAGCTTCAATGATGAATAGGACAGCTAAAGAGCAACATGCAAAATCTAGTCCAAGGGTTCCTACTACTCAATCCTTTGCTTCTTATGACAGGAGATCATATGGAAGGAACGAAGAAAGCAGCAGCAAGCAGAAACCTAGTTCACTGCTGGTTTCTGACAGCTCATCCAGAGGACAGCAGCAACCAAGAGACAATAGCATAGGATTGCAAAAGAATAAAAGCTCCACTAGCCCCAGGTTACTACAAAAGAAACTCGATTCAGAGCGGAGGGCTAGACCACCTATTCCTTCTGCTGAGTCTAACAAAAGCCAAAGGCGTACAGATAGGAATAGTTTAGATACAGTGTCACCACGGAGCAAAATCAGAAGGAAACCTTTGCATGCACAAGAAGGTGATGATGGCATGCACAATGTATCAAACAACAGGACAAGGAGCCTGAACCACCAAGGCAATGATATGTCCACAAGGTCAGATGGCAGTATGAGTGTTGCTTCAGAGTTTGATTTAGAAGTTACAAGCACTCACAAATCTGCAGAAATGGACATTTCTAACTTTCATCAAGACATTAGGACTCCATCTGGAAGGAATCCACAGAAAGTGGTAAAAGATTTTCTCCTGATTAGCACATTTATTTCGTACTAGAGAAGAGAAACTGTATATGCTAACTAATTTATATTGTAAATCTTAACTAATGTTAAGATGATATTATCTCTGTAACTTAACTACTAGGACAAAAATGGTAGTACATAGTGCCGGAATCCAGAGAAAGTGGTAACAGATTTTCTCCTGATTGGCGCATTTATACCCTAGAGAAGAGAAACTGTATATGCTAACTAATTTATATTTTAAAGCTTAATTAATGTTAAGATAATATTATCTCTGTGACTTAACTACTATGACAAAAATGGTAGTACATAGTGCCATAGTGGACATGAAGACTTGGTTTTGGTGTTTTGTAAATCTGTCTCTGAGACAAGTTTTTGTGATCTGTGTAATACAATGCACAATGCTACATGTCTAATTGTTGTGATTTGCATCATTTCTTCAGAAAACCTCATATGATGCAAGCAAGGACGTGTCATGTGCAGACACATGTGCAGACACATCAGCAGCTATTGTTGAACGGCCAAGTCCAGTTTCTGTTTTGGACTCTTCTTTTGAGCAGGAGGATCCCTTTCCTACAAGTAAGACTTCAAATTCACGTAGTATATTGGTAATATCATCTATATATTAACTTTCAAATATTTGGCTTGTTAACCCTGATGCTGTACTTGCATTGTCAAAGCTACATTTGAAACTGCAATTAACGCTGGTTTAAGGGGCCCAGAATCTTCTTTGCACTCCACGTCGTATGTATCTAGTTCATACATAATACCAAAATCCATAGGTGGCACAGCGTGCAGGAATAGTAAGCAAGTACAAATCATCTTACATGGTACTAGCGCTTTCTGTCATCTTGGCTACAGTACTGCTATGTGATATTAGTAAACCCTCACATTTGCCCTCTAGAATGAAACATAAGGGCAATACAAGTACCGTTCCATAAATTTATCCTACCAGACTCTATCCTGATACATCAATACTTGGCTTGCTGGGTGTATTGGAAGGACAGTATACTGTATACTGCATCAGTCTTCAAGTACTTGGCGCATCATCTTTGCTGCATGAACGCACATTTTGAATTCCGTCACTACTGCATCAATTTACATGCATCAATGGTGTCTAACTAAAATTTTCATTTTGTCCACTAGGATTCAGTTCGCAGATATTCAAAATAGAATAGCTTTATAACTAGGACAACAGTGAGTGAAATTTGTATGACCAAAAAAATTAGCGATCTCCTAAATGAAATCGACTAGGAAAAATGTCTGGCTTTCATGATTTCTCTTTGCTATTTGTAATTGCTATCTAAATTTTGACTTTTAAAACTGATGTTATGTGACCCGTTGTCTGATGTGCTGTTCACTGAAACCTGCAGATGATGAGCGGCATGTATCTGAGGAAACCTGGAAGCAATCTGATACACAGCCAGCAAATCAAGTTACACCATCCAAGAACAGCAAGCTCGCTAATGTAGCAAGCCTGCTTGAGAAGCTCCAGCAGCTTAGTGTGAACAAGGGTGATGATGCACCTCCAGTCGATCATATTGCATTCTTGTGCGAGACAGAAAGTCCAGACCAACGTTATTTGTCTGAGATATTGCTGGCTTCAGGCCTTCTGATGAAAGACCTGGGTTCAGGACAGACTGGTCTTCAGCTCCACTCTTCTGGATACCCCATCAACCCTGACCTGTTCCTCGTATTGGAGCAAAGAAAAGCAGGATGGGTCAGTAAACCTGGTGGTATCCATCAAAGCAGAAACGGTGTAGTGTCTGATCCCAAGAGAGCTCACCGGAAGCTAATTTTTGACACTGTGAATGAGCTTCTCTTTCACAAGTTCGAGAAGGAAACCGCTGTCTCTTCTCTCGGTTCTTTCACCAGATTAAAAGATCCAACCGGACAAGTTCTGAGCGGGCAGCAACTGGTGAAATTCCTCTCTTCAGGGATTGAAGACCTGGAGGCGGAGCGGTCGCGCATCTGCCAGATGGACAGCAGTGTGATTCCTGACGCAGAGATCTTGCACAAGCTGCAGGGATGGACGAGCTTCAGCAGGGAGCTCCCAGGAATGGTGCTGGAGATTGAGAGGTCGATATTCAAGGAGCTGGTGGACGAGGTAGTGCGCGGCGAGTCCGCTGATGGCCCGCAGATGAAGGTGACAGGGAGACGCAGAAGGCGGCTTTTTGCTTGATGCTGTTTGGGTCAGTCACCTGGTTGAACTGGAAGGATTTGATTTGTGAAGTTGTAACTTTGTTTGACTTTGGGAGCTTTTTCCTGTGAAGAGAGAAGGTATAGGAGTTGTTGCGTAAGCAGCGTAGGTTGCAGGGACCTAGAAGATAGTGATTTGTGATATGTAGATACTATGTATACCAGTGCTTTTTAGTGTTTCTTTCATGATGGTTTTTCACCTGAAGACTTGTCCTAGCATTTATCTTGTCCCCAATAATCAGTTTTTTTATCTTTTGTGAATGCCTGAACCACTCCGTAGCTGTCATACTGTTAACTGTACGAAGAATGCATTGTGCTATCCTCATACTGTTGCATCTTGCCCTATCCAAAGTAGTCGAAAAAGTCAGTAGGTCTTCCAAATTGATAAATTTATTAACATGTTGGGTTAGATTTCCCAAATTTTTTTATTTTTAAAATATACAATACATCTGAAACGCATGGGGCGATATAAGCTTTTAATGTAGTGGTTTATCAAAACTGGAGAAGTAAGCACACAGAAAATGGGACAAACAGAATAATAGATTATTAAGTAGTTTATGGGCCTAAAGGGATGTCCGGCCTATTGCTCCACCTCGGTCAGTACTAGTAGCCAACAGAAGTCCCATGACACAGCACAGACCAAGTGAGAGAGTAATGTACATGCATTATTCTCTTCGACAACTCAATGCTATGGAAGCCTGAAGAAAGAAAAATAAGATCAGAAATAAACTTACCAAGTCAGGTGCAGTTTTCTTAACCAAAGCATCATAGTCAAATCCTCCTTTCCCAGCCCTTGCCTGTTCACATTTTCCAGATCCGTCAAATGTTTTCTTTGTATACTAATAGTTATAACTAAAGGATATACTTCCCTTACAAGTTGCAACTCTCTAGCAGAAACCTGTGGATTGCTAATCGCCTCATCACCGATTGCTAGCCACCCATGCGGCGTCGTACCCACTTTATCATAAATGACAGCAGCATCAAATTGGGGATCATCAGCTCTCCGATTGGAGTACATGTTTCGTTTCCATTCCATCTGCGCATTGTTCCTTTCTCCATAAACATGAAAGATATATAGACAGAATTAGTAATCAAGTATATATTAGGCTAAAAAAACTATTGACAGGTTGGCATGGGTTCAAATCTTTTATTCTGAATGGGATGTTTGCAATGTTCAGTGCAGTCATTTGCCTTCATGAAATAAGATACAATGGTAATCGATAACTAGATTAGCCACCAAGATTAAATTAAGTAAACTTTCCTTCGCAAAAAAAAAAAGTTAACTTCATGCTGCAGCGTACAAAGAAGTTTAGAAGTTTCAGCATATTGAATTAGGTAGATCAGGCAGGAACTGTTTTTGAATTTAACACAGTTTAGACATGCTGAATTAGTGTTA
Source organism: Eragrostis nindensis (assembly GCA_012490785.1). Taxonomy (NCBI): domain Eukaryota; kingdom Viridiplantae; phylum Streptophyta; class Magnoliopsida; order Poales; family Poaceae; genus Eragrostis; species Eragrostis nindensis. The sequence continues at coordinate 557,128 of JAAXCT010000028.1, forward strand.
ATTGCTGCAAACAAGTCTATGGACAGAACAACAGTTTGCAAGACGGGTTTTTTCTGAGAAAATTGTCCTGAGTGGATTTTTATAGAACTCCAAATTACCATGCTATTTGAGATACTATATATGCTTTACAAAACTTGATTGATTACAAAGTTCAAAAAAGTTAACTTAAGACAAATAAATGGACACTATATTTGCGGATAGAGGGAGTATGAGCAAACTAGAGAGCTTTACGTAACGAAGATTTGCATAGCCCGAGACTAGCAAGGGCGTCTCAAACAGGGGACGATCGATGTCAGTGTCCCCGAAACCTGTGAATAGAATAGATAAGCCTGCCTGACAAGAAGAAATCGCCACCGAGATGGCGATGGGAGGGGGAGGAAGCAGAGACGAGTGCTTGTAGGATTGAATTCGATCCAAACGAGTTTGGTGCAACTGGAGGTCGCCATCACTTGATCTATCGTGAGACCCCCGGCAGCAAGCCAGCAACGGATGACGGCTGACAGTTGGCTCACCATTCGATGCCGCCGTCGGAGGAGTATTTCGTTTGGTCCTGTCAAACGTCCGGTGGGGCCTAATTAACAGCACCTTGATCATGTTATCGTACTAGTTGTGATTTGAGTACCAAACATCTTGGTTAACTGGGCAAAGGATCCGTATAGATTGGATGGACACTTTCCTTTCCTTGCTTGGAGAAACCTGTTCTTTTGTCCCCTAGGGGAACAACAGTGTGTAGAGGGCAATAGCAATGTCGAATAAAAAAATCCATCCTAATTCATATGAGTACCTCTATTTTTATTTTATTGTTTACTCAATAGCGGAATGTATAATTTATTTGTCATTGCCAGGCAATATAGCAAATGCCTACTTTTGCATTTGAATTCCAACATATATATATATATAAACCAATAAAGAACCAGTTGTAAGGAAAATCAGTTTTACCCTGCTAGATTATACCCACTTGTAAATTCACCCTTGATCTAAAACATCACCCTTAATATCTACCGTCGAATCCTGCCATGTTGGGCCCGGGTCCGCGGAAGGGTGGACATTTGTCCATGTCCAATGTCCAAGTTAGTTCATTTTCAATGACGATTCACGAATTTTTGCTACGTGAGGGAAAGCTACCCACGGTTTCCTATCCCACCTCCCTTCATTCCGTTCAATTTTATTTCTTTCCTTTTCTTCCCTGTTTCCCTGCTAATTAAGCAATAGCACGACGAGAACCCCTTTGATGTTTTCTCCCCATCGGCATCCGGGTATAATCTGGCAAGTGCCGCCGTACTCGTCGTCGTCGGGCCGGCCGTCTTCATCGTCGTCGTCGGGGCGGTCGTCATCATCATCCAGCGTTCTCCCCATTGGCATCCGTGCAGGGACGACAAGTGCCGCCGTACTCGTCGTCGTCAGGCCGGCTGTCTTCGTCATCGTCATCGGGGCGGCCGTCTTCGTCGTCGTCGTCGGGGCGGCCGTCGTCGTCATCCAGCGTCAGGGAATAAACAGTTCAGGTCCGTAGCCTCCATAAACCATAATTCGTACCATGCGGCTGCAATTCTGGTTCACAAGGCAGCGGGTGCTGTGCCCAGTAGAAAGTGTTAAAGGGTTCATACTCCCCACTCTGCTCGAAATCGGAATGTAAGACAGTCCTGCGCGCAATGGTTCAGCTGTCGTTTGAGACCGGTTGGTTATAGCTGAATTAGATACAAGGCTAATCTCCACCCTTTAGAGAAGTGTCTGTTGCTGCCACAGCTTAAAAATATAAAACTGAATAAAACAACTCAATCAAGTATGTTGCTCTGAAACCTGTCTAAATCCTTTTGCCGAACCATGTTATACACTACACCTATATATATGGGTATTTTCGGACGCGCTACAGTAGACAGTAATGGGTTCATGGTATTCTTTGTGCAATGGGCAGAGACGTTATTTGCTAAACTGCAAACGGGACACATGAAAATTCCCATTTAATTTGCTAGGCATCCAGGCGATACTGTCCCTGCTACATTTATATATTATTGGTCCTGCTACCATCTGCGATTTGAACATACTTAGGTAATGAAAATATGATCTGAAAGTTTTGTATACCATTATGATAACACAATAAATTGTTGTGGACATGGTTTCTTATCAGTTAATATGGCCAATGCAAGCGTACAGCTGGTGCTTTGGATGATCAATGCCCGTCACTTGCAGACTGTCCTAACCTCGACGAAAATGGTCAGTTGTGTAAAACTTCATTTGTGCTCTTCAAGTGGCAACCTACGATTTGTCTGACAATGGTGCCGGACATTGTCGATCAATTTCAGGTACTGGTAGAGGCATGCATGAAGTTGGTGTTGCTAAATCTGAAAAATCTGGGAAGAAACCGTGTCTGCGTCGACCTCTCGCTGATTGCACAAATGTCCTTTCGAACGGTTGGTAACTTACTTTTTCGAGCAATGGAGGCATAATTTTGTTACCAGATTGTTTCAAGTGTTTGGTTGGTCTCACATTTATTGTGATGTTTGTTTTTTTCTGGCCCAAAAAAAGCCAGTGTGGGTGGAGATCTCAATGCGAAACGTAAATTGGAGGCTGAAAAGAAGCGTCAATATCGCGCACGAAAAAAGGAAGAATTGGAGAATTCTTTGCCCAAACCTGTCTTCTCACCTGATCGTAGAATATTGTTGTGTCATTGTAACACTTAATATTGTTGGTGCTTCATTGAAAACTTGACACATGATGCTGAAACTCTTGAGTGCATAAATCTTTTTTTCTTCAATCGTGAGTAACCATTTGCATAAATTTGACTTGAAAACTGTTATCTGAAACAAATGAGTATTGAATGCATAATTTGTCGATGAATAGTGATGGAGTTCAGGTAAGTGGGATGGTGCTGGTGAGCTCACCGAGGAGGAGATCATTAGAGTTGAGAGGAACTCTGGAGTGATCAGCAACAAGATGAGGGGGATTCAGGTGAGTACACACAATTTTTTACATGAATTGGCTTTCATTAAAAAGAAATATTGTAATGTGAATCTGTACATTTGAGTTCCTCAGTGCATATCATAGACAACTCCATGATTTATATATCTTGTCATTGAATATGTAACCTACTTTTTGTACAGATTTTAATTTTTTGTTGTTCTTCTAAGACTCAATATTGCTTTGCTTCCAAATCTGCTCATCAAAATGCCATAAAAGTGAACTGCGTGTAGTTGCAAAATTTGCATGGGCCTTAGGCTGCACAAGTCAGTCGAATGTCATTGCTTCCATTTGAACTTTATTGAAACTGAAAATTTCAGAGATGAGAAATATCAAGATGCACTCAAGAAGTGATTGAAACCAGAAACCAATGAGGCATCCATTGCTGGATCAAAGCAACCATCGTTATAGACTGAAGGTTGGCGATTTCATTCTTTTTCCAGTCCTGTTCTTTTTTCCATTCTTTTTTCTTTATGATTAAGTTACCTGAACTATGTTGCTCATTTGATCATCACCTACACCTCTCATCATGGAAAAAAGTACCTTCAACAGTAAATTTCTATTGATATATCAAGGTGTGCCATGTATTTGCTCAAGGAACACAGTAATGAGATACTATTTAAAATGGTGAAATATCATAATGAGATATTTCATGTTAAAGGCAGCTGTCAAGTTTTTGAAATGGCCTTCAAGCAAAATTTGAATAGCGATACAAATACAGGTCTCAGGTGGTGTCTCCTTGTACCCTACATTTTTCACATGTACTTCATCTGTGCTGTCATCTCTGAACTTCGAAATTACACATGATATTTTCTTCCAGGAGGATTAAGCTAAACATATTGTATTCCAATTTGCCTTGCTCATGTATAAAATGGCACCAGCTTCCATGTCATGTTTCCATTTCAAAAGGATTAAAGGTGTATTTTGGTATAAATAAATGGTACCATAAATTCTCCCTTCCTCTTTATATTCCATTAGAGATGCACTGGAATTTCAATTTAAGCTACAAAGGTCCTGCCAAGTCGTGCATTTTTCATGATCACGTGCGTGGCGCACGTGCATTGGTACTAGTGCTAGGTAAAACATGGTTTTTCCTCTAAATATGGTTAGTACTATTGAAAATGGATCTTCAACAGACTCTCCAATTCCCTCTAAAAATAGCTAACTCTTCATTCTAGTTTTCTAACTAGCTATATTTAGCTGGAGACCTTCACTCTCTATTCCTTCTTCTCACAGGCTCTTGGTATTTTAGAGAGTCTGTTGGTTTACTATAACTTTTTTAGATGTGTTTTATTTTAGAGACTAGCTAAAATCAAAAAATGTAAAATATATTTTACCTAACCTCTTAGAATTGCTTAATGCCCTTCCTCACAGTAGTTATGTATCCCTTTATGTGCTGCATTTATTGTTCATGCCTCTCATATGTCACCATTGTGATCCCTCTTATGAGAGATTGTTTCTGTCTACGTGCAGGGTGCCATTGCTAAAGAGCCTTATCCTCGTCTCATGCGATGAAGTCACGGAAAAAGGATTCGTAGAGGCCATCAAGAGGTTTCCTTTGCTTGAAGAGCTCGAGCTTACGATGTGTTCGGAGGTCTGCACGGGAGAGACATTGAAGGGTGTTGCCTTAGCGTGCCCACGGCTGAAGCACTTGAGACTCTGCCACACCTTTACTTATTTTTGCCATAGCTACTATAGTGATAGTAGCGAAGAAGGTGAAGACTACTGTGCAGGGTTCGCATTACCGTTTGGACCGGGAAAACCGGATGCCACCGAAATCACCGCTTTTCGTGAAAACCGGAAAAACCGGTCCGAAAACCCGTCAAAATTCAAATTTTAAATTTTGAATTCAAAACCATAAATTTACCGGTACCGGTCCGGTTTACCGGAAAACCGGACCGAAATTCGGAAACCAGTTTTGGAGGAAAAATGCAAAAAAAAAAAGAAACAAAAATATGTAAAAAAACTAGATGCAATTTGAAGTATATTAGTGCAAAAAAAAACGAAAATTCAATAGTTTTCTTGGTCAAAAAAATCGATGAAGTTTGCAGGTTCAAAATGAGAAAAAAGAAAAAGGTTTTTTTCTTTTTTTCCTTCCTTTTTCAACCCAGAAAACTTGCGTGATTTTTTTGACCCATCAAACGATCAAATTTTTGTGCTCTTGTTCCACCATTAAGCTGCAAATTTTATCTAGTTTTTTACATATTTTTTTTCCAAATTTTTTCAAATTTTCAAAAAAAATTAAATTTTAAATTCGAAAACCGGAAAAACCGGTCCGGTTTACCGCGGTTTTGTAAACCGTGCTACTGTGATGACAGTGAAGCCGTTGCGATCGCAACAATGCATGAGATACGTTCCTTGCAGCTCATCAACGATGATCTCACTAATCAAGAACTAGCTTCCATTCTCAACAATTGTCCCCATCTGGAGTCTCTTGACATACGAGGATGCCGTCATATCGTCCTGGATGACGCTCTGCGAGCTAAATGTCCTCGGATCAATTCCATGAAGGTACTTTTGCATTAACGTGCTGATGAGTAGTACAAGCACTTGTACCTCCCAAGCCCGATTAGCCAATGTTCCATATGTCTTGATTACTTTGAAGGTAACATAGGAAGCTGTTGGAACCTGGGGAGATTTTACGGGGTAAAGGACGAGGAAGCCATGGTGGTTGCCACAGTACGCGAACTACGCTCCCGTCAGCTATGCCACAATGACCTCACCACTCAAGGACTGACGGCCATTCTTGCCAAGTGCCCCCACATCTGGAGTCTGATGACATACGCAAGTGCCGTGATATCCTTGTGGACAACGCCAGGCAAGCTAAGTTTTTGCCATCAGGAGCATGGCTAACTCCCTACGCAGACGCAGTACTAGCAACTATGGCAAGCAAGATGAGTGTGCCCGGATAAAGACTAAAAAACTGACCACCAGTCTGCTGAGGAAGTGTGTATGCTTTGACTATAACATACTCCCTCATCCCAACCAGGGCATCGTCGTAAAGGACTGTCGCAAAATCATCAGGGACATGGGCTTGAGAGCCGACCAGAGCACTCTCAAAAAAATGATTAAGAAGTATCACCGCTTGACCGAGAGAATGATTGAGCAATTGAAAAGAAGAGAACTGATGGTCAAAAGATCTATTGAAAATTCCAATTACACGGAATGTGGTCCTCAGGAGTTTGAACCCAGCAGTCCAGTAGAATGTTCTACATGTCTCATGTTTGAATACTTCGCTCAACGTTTGGATGATTTGGACCTTACGGGTATGCAGACTACTACGATCCTTCATATGGCATCGATAGCCATGACGAGACAGATATTGAAGTTCATGATAGGATACTTGGCAAGAGGTTGCGCAGGTACCTGAAAATGGTATGAAAATGATATTACTATAAGTATAAAGTTGTTTTGATGGAGCATGTGGTCTAATTTGGTTACGTGCGCCTCTTGCTTGTTTTTGAAAAATTCATGCCTAATAACTCTCATAATATTAGTTCCAGTTGCACCTGGCCTTGTTTGTTTGCAGAGCTTCCATGCACTACAGGAAATTTTGTTTGGGTTCCTCGCGTATTTTTGCATTTTTGCGCTGGATGATAGCTTTATTCCTTGTTTTATCTCTCTCAGAGTTCAAGAGTTCATCCCAGGAAATTTGTGATCCGCATAAGCATTATAATATGTTGGCAGCTTTTTTTCTTTAAAGTTTGGTATTAACCGTATGCCAAAATATTAGCAGGCAACATGTTGAACTATTTGTATGGATCATGCTAAAAAATGTATTTGGGAGGCCAGTTCTGCATGTCATGTGAAACAAATTAATTTTCTCTACACACTTCTTTTTTCCGTTTGCCCTTGTGCTGCTCAGTTCTCCACCTGGAGCCTTTTCTTTCTTTCTAATTTTGTGTGCCTTTTATTTCTTTCTATGGCACAGCAACTTTAGACAACACCAAGAAGCTTTGCATGCAGGATTTTGACGTGCACTGCTGGGGAGGTTGCCTGATATTTTTCCTCACGAGTTGGATTTTGGTTAGGTTTGGAGGGCGCCAAGGCCAATACGATAGAAAACGGAATTCTAGGACGGAATCAAACACCAGAACCGTCATTTACCGGGCCAAAGCTGCCCTAGCTAGCTGCTGCTAGCTGTCGGCGACCAAAGCCCAGACGCCGCAGCTTCTGATCACCAGAAACAACTCGATCGCACGATGCCCTCGTTGGCTCTCGCGGAGGCGGCCGGCCGACGTCGTCAGCAGCGATCGCCGGCGTCGGTGACGCTCCCCCTATCAGTGTTCCGCTCCCTGCCGACGCGGGACTGGGCGGCGCTTCCGCCGGAGATCATCTCGTCCATCCTCCACAGGCTCGACCACGTTGAGGTCATGTTGTGCGCCGACAAGGTGTGCCGCTCATGGCGCCGCGCCGCGCGCGAGGAGCCCGAGCTGTGGCGCCGCATCGACATGCGCGGGCATGCCCAACTCGCGGGCCGGGGCCTAGCTGACCTCGGCGAGATGGCGGCCGATGCCTTGGTGCGCAGCCAGGGGCAGTGCGAGGCGTTCTTGGGAGAGGGCAGCGGCTTTGATGACAACTTCCTCCGTTTCCTCGTTGACCAGTGAGATTCCTTCCTTCTTTACTTTTCAACTTCAAAAATTACCTCCATATTTGATGGCTCTGTTTTACCGGCACTATACAAGTTTATGTGTTTTGCTTCCAAATCAAGCCACACGGATGTAATTAAGATACCTAAAATACAGCTATGTATGCATATATATGTGTGTGTTTATATATTCTTCAACAAGATACTCCATGTCTCCCTTATTTATGTGCATGCTGTCCGTTCTAATTGCGATTTCTATGTGCCAAACATCATATGTTTTAGTCCAAGTTTAATTTATTTAAAGGTTTAAAGAATGACTATTGAATGGAGAAAACACTTTCTTTACCTTGTTTATTACTGGATAAATCGACATAAAACTACATGACAATTACGTACTTTAAAGGATTGTTTATGTGTACCTGCAGGGCTCCGTCCCTAAAGAGCCTTATTCTCATCTCGTGCCGTGAAGCATCACACCAAAGACTCGTGGAGGCCATAAAGAGGCTCCCTTTTCTTGAGGAGCTCGAGTTTTCAAAGTGTTGGAATGTCTTCACCGCAGAGGCGTTGAGGCCTCCTTTGGGAACCCGATTCCCGGCCGGGAACCCGGTCATTTCCCGGGCCACACGGGCCACGCGGGAGTCGACCCCGGGCCAGCAACTCCAGCCTTTGGCAGCGGCGGCCCACGCGCTAGCAAGCCTCGGTTCTGGCCGGGTTGGACGGGGGATGAAAACCGGTCGCGAGAGTCCTGGCAGCTAGCCCCGTCCTCTTCCCCGTCTCGCTCGACGCTTCGCCGCGCCACTCGCCTCGCGCTGCCGCCGCCTCGCCGCCACATCCTCCTCCCTGGCCGCTTCTCCATCGAACCGCGCGACGCTGTCTGCCTCTCCATCGACCCGCTGCATCCTCCTCCCTAGATCCCCGTCGCCTCTCCGTCAACCAAGCCGCCGCCGCCGTGCCCCCGCCCATCGACGCTGCCCTCCTTGGCTGGCGGCTCGTCGATCACGGTGACCTCTTTCTCTCTCTCTCTCTCTCTCTCTCTCTCTCTCGCAGTGGCCTAGGGTTACGTAAATCCTGCTGATATATTCTCCAGATCCGACGAGGAGGCACGTAGGTCGTGACAAGGGCGAAGTGCAAGAACTCGCAGGCCGTGACGAGGGAGAACCACAAGGACCCGATGGCTGTGAGTCTCCCACCTTTCTTTCCATCTCGGTTTGTTCTCCAGAATAGACAAATCGAGTTGCTAAGCATAGTTCTTTCATCTCTGTTCGAGCGAGTAATTATGCTTGACGATTGACTGCACTGCATATTATATTGTAGAGGGAATGCTAGCTTCAGTACAAATATTCAGTGTAAATTGTGGTCGGTCTCTGGTTGGAATCATGCTTCTCATGTTACATTTCTTTCTCTAGTTAAATCGTAGAGGTTATGGTTGGAATCATGCTTCGTCCTTATCATGCTTACCCTCATATTGTTTGCTTGCAATGAGGGGGAGGATTTTGGAAAACGTTCCAAAGCTACTGAATCCTCAGTGTCACACCTTGATTTTTTACTGAATCTGATGCTTGCTCATATGTGGATTGTTGTTGCATGAGGATCCATAGTAGTTCTGATTTTGTTTTAATTCAAGATTGTTCTTATTGTCATTTTCAGTCTACTGGTAGCATAAGATGTGATAACATTTACAGCATTCACGGCATGTCATGCATATATGTTTCATGGCTGGTATAGCCGGTCATTATTGGGTTACATCTATTGTAACTTCTCTTTGGTTCTTAGCATATGGAAGCAACAAGTGTAACTTCTCTCTGGTTTCATTGAAAAGATATTTAATTGTTTTGTTCTCCGAAATTCAGACACCCCATTTTCAGTTCTTAGCATATGTTGATGATGTCTATAGTTTATAGGATGCCAGACCAGTAGCTACCCATCCCATATTATTTGTTTGTAGTTGTGATAGCTATGCTTCCTTGCTGATGAAGGTGTTTACTGAGTAGTTGTTGTGTATGATGTAATGTCAGGAATTTGCATAGTACTCTGATTATCTACAGCTGATTGTACTCTGTTTTTCTGCTAGTACTCTGTTTAATGAGTGGAGCACTGTTCTGTTCATAATCCATCCTTGTAGCCTGACCGAAGAGATTCACCTACCCCATCCTGAGCCATAGGTAAGAAACCATAGACATACTTTGTTCTGTTACTATGCACTTGTACACTAGCTGTATTGTTGATTAGTTCATGCTGCCATTTTGTACAATTGTCGATTTGTTCATGCTTTCATTTTGATGTCATTTACACTAAAAGTTACAATAATATAGGACACACAAGGGAATCTGTAGCTATTTTATCTGTCATATATGTTGAATCGGTAGCCTGAACATGGTGCTGATATTTTACTGCAGGGAGTCAAGTGATGGAGCTCTTCATCACCAATCAGTTGTTGGTAGGATCTGCAAGTGAGGCAATTTAGTTGGTAGTGCTTCCTTGCATGAGATGTATGTGTACTAGATTTTGACCAGCAATGTAATAATTATTCATTAGTAGCACCAGCAATGTGGGATTTGGTTTAGTTTTAATTTTTTTTCATGAACTTTGCATATCAAAACCTTGGATGTATGTACTGTCGGAACAAAAAAATTTGTGAATTTTTTGTGTTTACAGCTCCTTTTATGAATATTGTTTCTTACAGAATTTTTCTGAATTATTGGGTATTTTTCCTGAATTTTTAGAGCAGATTTCAAGTTTACCAGAATTTTTAATTCACTTTTTCGATTTTCCTGGATTTTCTAGCATTTTCTCCAATTTCCCGAGTTTTCCCTGTGTTTATCTCCCCTGTTGCTCCCAAAGGCTGGCGGGGCAGCCAACCCAAGCACCCGAGGGGTCGGGGTGTGCAGGGATTCCCCCGGCGGGTGAATCCAGCCCCGTGCGCGTATCCCTTTGCTGCCAAAGGAAGCCTGAGGGATGTTGCCATTGCGTGCCCGCGGCTGAAGCACTTGAGACTTGTCCATAGACCCTACCTTGTTTGTGATTGCTGTTCACCAAATAAAGATGACAGGGAAGCCATGGCAATCGCCACGATGCATGAGCTTCGTTCCTTGCAGCTCGCCTACAATGACCTCACTAACCAAGGGCTGGATGCCATCATCGACAACTGTCCTCAACTGGAGTCTCTCGACATACACAAATGCCGCAATATCATGATGAACAACACCCTGCAAGCAAAGTGTGCTCGGATCAAGACCATGAAGTTACTCGAGTTCGTGTATGACCACAATGCTGAGAATTACTTCGGGGACTCGAAGTGCAGCCCTTTTTATGAATGTTCGACATGTGTGAATCCTATTTCCGTGAACGTACGGAAGAAGGAAGGTGCCAAAGCAATGATAAGGAAGCAATAGTGATTTCAACTGTGCGTGAGCTACGCTCCCTCGAGCTCTACCGCAAAGACCTCCCCACTCAAGGGCTGAAGGACATCCTTGAGAAGTACCCCCACTTGGAGTCCGATGACATACTAAGCTACCGTGATATCCTTGTGGACAATGCCACGCGGGCGAAGTCCACCCAAATCAAGCTGGAGTCCCTAGGCAAACGCAACCATCTCTTGCAAGATGAATGCACCCAGATCAAGACTCACACACTGACCGCCAGACTACTGAGGAACTGGTTTGATTATGACATTGTTAATCCCGAGGGCCTCGACATAAGGAACTGCCGTAATATAATCATGAACTTCTTTGGAGCTGAGTACGACCGGATCACTCTCAGAAAAAAGATAAAAAACTATCAACGCAAGACCAAGTATCTGATGGCGAAAAGAGAATGGATGACCAAACAGCCCAACAATAACTTTAGTTGCCAGGAATTTTGTGGTCAGGAGGAGTTCGGGTCCGGCAGTCTGATGGTTGAACGAGCTAAGTACAATAATTATTTTACAGAAGAATTTGGTCCTCGGGAGTTTGAGCCTGGCAGTCCTATAGATTGTTCTACGTGCCTCATGTTTGAATACTTTGCTCAATCTGGGGGAGAATTAGACCTCGACGAGTATGCCGACTACTATGATCCTTCTTATGGCCTCGATAGCCATGATGAGACAGATATTCAAGTTCAGGAAACGATGCTTCGCAAGAGATAACGCAGGTAGCTGAAAACGGTATGGAAATGAGATGTTTTTTTTCTTGACATCATGAAAATGAGATGTTGATGCTAAACATGTTTTGGTAGCATGGAAAATATGCTGCCTTTGGGTTTAGGGGGCCTCGTTGCCCTGCCCTTTGTTTGCAGCTTCCACGCACTGCATTTCTTTGGTTCCACGCAATTCTGCTGGAAGATGCATGGCTTCATTCTTTTTTTTGGTCCTATAATATGGAAAAAGTTGGTCACTGGACTCATTGATTTTGCCTGGCACACATCCATGAATTTGTGATTTGGTTAAACTTTGTCTATAGGACACTATAGGCGGTGTCTTGCAGACAAGATACTGAGAAGGAGTACTTTTTTTTTTAATGGAGTAGGAGCACTTATTACTACTGTAGTAGGAGTTTTTTTTTCGGTTCTGTTATGTAATCCTGAGGTCGAGATCAGCTTGGGCCTAACGTCGTCCTGCATCAACCCCCCCAAAACTGTAACATAATTACATAACACGTTCCCTGCGCGAGACGCTTCCCTTCGGATCGGCCGCCCCTGTGACACCCCGTGTCACTGTGAAACATTCTCTGTAGCTATCTCAAACTGAACTGAACCAAACCTCAAGTCAAATTCAAATTCGAATTTTAAATTCAAACCAATTGTCGAACCAATGCTTGTGAAGCAACTCGAAATTTTCAATAACAACTTGAGCCAAAGAAATTTCCTCTGGATAGAGCATCTCAAATACGAATTTTGGAGAATTTTTCTTAATTTTTTTTAAATTCATTTGGATGCTCAAATAAATGCCTAAAGCTTAAAAAGTAACCATCTTTGACCAGCTGCCATTTGAATTTCTTTTGGAGTTCAGCTGTGCATGTTGGCCAGATGGTAGAACTTTCTGAGAGCTTTCCAACGGTACCAAATTTGCGAATTTTGGAGCTCGTTTGATAGCTCAATTTGTGTGCACAAATTTGGGGAAAATTCAAGTTTGAATAATTCTGGGAAAAAGAAAAGATGCTGGCGGGCCCACTCGTCAGCCTCTCTTTTCCCTTCTACCGGAGGTCGCGCGCCGCGTGGACGCCGTTGTACGGCTCCGCCGCGCCGCCCACGCCGCTCCCCTCCTTATCCCGTGCGCGGACGAGCTCCAGAGGCGCTGCTCGCTTTTCCCTGCCTTGCTTGCTCTCCCTCGCTCTCCTCTCTCCCCGAGCTCAAACCCTAGTCACACCGAGCCGCCGCCTCACCATCGCCATCGCCGTCGTTTGGAGCTCGCAGCTTGTCGTCGATAAGCCGTGTCCTGCCGAGCTGCACCGCGTCAAGCAGCGCTGGTGCGCCCTCAAGCTGAAGATGGCGCTCGTTTCCCCTAGCCCGCCGTGAGCCGCGCGTCGGACTCCGTCTTCTTCACGCCCGGCCACCGCGTCCTCGTCTTCTCTCCGTCGAATTCTCTCTCTTCGGTGAGCAGACCGTCGATTCATCGCAAGGCAAGCTCCGTCTTGATATCGCGCACCCGTTGGACCTCACCATTTCCTCCCTTTCGCAGTCGTGTTGCCGGAATCGGATTCCCCTTCCCCGTCGCCCTCGTCAAGCCGCAGCGAGCCTCTCCGACGAAACCTCTCCTCGGAGCATCCTCGTCGCCGTCTTGTTCGCCGCCGTGATCCGCGCGGACCTGCTGAAGCTCGTGCTCGCCCGGGCTTCCTCCCGCGTCTCCCCGTTTCGCCAGAACGCCGCTGCTCGACCATCGCCGAGCCGCCCCCTCGTCGCCGACCGCCGCCGAGCCTTCCCGACGTCGCCATCTCCTCCACCGGGTCCCGCGCAAGCTCGGTGAGCACGAAGCCCCCACCCATTCGTCCTCTTTCTCCCTCCAGTGGCCGGAACGGCGGCCTTGCCGTAGTGCGCCGGCGTGCGCCGCGCGCTGTGGGCGCGCCTGGCCAGATCCAGTCGAGGCCCGGCCCGTGGCCCATCCAGCCCAAACCCAGCCCAGTGCGCGGCCCAGATATGTTCAGCCCGTTTTGTTTTTCCTTTTTCCGAATTTTGTTAATTCTCAGAAAATCAAAGAAACTTGTAAAATGCATAATAAATTGAATACACCTCAGAAAAATGCGAAACCGACTTTGTTAGCCTCCTTATGATCTGCTCTATCCATGAAAAATGTCAAATCACCTTTTGCCCATTATCTGTTTCCTGTATAAATACACATGTACAAATCTTGTTTAAATCATAATAAATTATCTGTTGCTCCAAAAATCACAAACTCTTGCATGCAAGTTAAATATCCGATAACCCACTTACAGAGCATTTTTCCACTGCCAGTTAATGCTTAATTATTTTCTTATGATTCATTTAATCCGCTGTCTTGTTTAAATTATTATAAATAATCCATATTACAATAAATCACCAAACTTCACTGCAAATTACTTCCAGTGGTACCCTTCATAAGAAAAATGCCACTGGTCACAAATTAATTTTTAAAACTAATTAATTTAATTAACCCACTCAAGTTAATTTAAGTAATTAACTTAATCAAGAATCAATGAAGGAAATACTTCAGACGAAGATAATTAATAAAGTTAGTCATTTGCACTTACAGTGTAAATGACTGTCCAGTTTAGTAAATTTAAATCATGTCTGCATCATATTATTATTGCATCTAACTTGCATTAATTCCTTGTCATAACGTGTAGTGGCAGAGACGACTCCGGAGCTACTGGGCATATTTCCGGCTACCGAAGGAGGGGGCACAGGAGGAGGAACAACAGGCTAACCCTGTAGTTGACCCAGCTAGTGTAGCTCCTGAGCCAGGCAAGCCCCGGTGCATGCCTTCCTGTTTAGATTTTCACTTTCTCACTTGGTTGGGGCTAGTTTTTGATTGTGCATTAGGTCTATTAGGAGTTGTTGTGAAACCCTAGAATTGCATTAGGATTTATCCTTCCAATTTCTACCTTGTGTCCTATTTTTGTAGATGTGGTCTAGGATACGTTAGAACTTGCTATGCTTAGTGGCTAGTGAACGTTAGAAGACGGGTGGTAGGTCCCACTCGCGAGATAGGATTTTACTCTGGATTGTACTAGCAGAATTAGGTTGTTGCAGACCGGACGGGGATTGTTTGTGTAGGATGGTTGGAGAAGGCTGGGCCTTCACGGTGGTAGCCCCGTCGGTGTCGGTTAAGGACCGTTCGTTGTTGGCCCTATTGAGCAAGTTTGAACGTACTGATCACATGCTAGTGTTTATGGGCCTAGTAAATCGATGTAGCCTGTGTTGCCCTAGTGTGCGGTGGAAGCCTGCTCTTTCTATCATGGTATTCGGGAGAGAAAGGATGCCTCCCAATCGGGGCGTACGTCGGGGACGGGGACCGTGCGGGAGGGCCTTTCTCGGGAGGAGTTGGACCCGGCCTAGCTCTAGGGGGACCAGCGCGAAAGGTTGCCACATACGACTTTGGTGCGTGTGCGTCGTGTGGTCAGGTTTCTCCTGCAGGATGTACATCGATGCCGCCGCTCTCGGAAATGAGCACCCACTTGTTCAGTGCGCCACATCGTAGTGTGATTATAGATGATTATGTTGATGATGATGCTGCTAGTTTATTATGTTTATCTTCATATATTTTGAGTGTATACTGCTTTTACCTGATGTATTGTTGCTTCATACCTGTTTTAGAGATAAGTGCACTGTATCGTTGGCTAAGTACTTAATTGGAAATAAAACTTGAAAGTAAGGACCAAGTAATTAGTGCGCTTTTATGCAAGTGAGTCAGCCTACCCTTTGTAGCCTTTGTATTCTAGGAGTCGGCTGTAGTTAGCCACGTTGACGGGTAAGTCTTGCTGAGTAATTAGTACTCAGGGTTGGCTCTTTATGTTTTTGCGCATGTATCGTTTTTGCTTCCGCTGTTGCTTGGTGGAGTTCTTCGGCAGGTCCACATCGCAGGGCTTCGATGTGTGGCCTTTGTATCGTCGAGAGTAGTAGTTGTTTTAGGTGTCTTCAGACTTCCGCTGTGCTACTCACGTGTTTTAAATCATTCGAGACTTGTAATAACTTAAAGATGTAAACATTTGTGCTTATTTATGTGATGTACTGTTGTGTCCGTTCATCGACACTTCCGACTCGATCCTGTGAAAAGCGGAAACGCTACAGCCCCGACAGAAACGACGTTCGAGGCCTTGCGCCGCCGCTGCGTGTTTACTAGATGGACGTCCCCTCTCTGGTATACCGTACACCACATTACCGCCGACTTGCCGATTCCTTTCTTTTGACAGAACAACCTCGATCGCACGATGCCTCTCATGGCACCGGCGGCGGAGGCGGCCCGTCCACGTCGTCGGCGCCGGCGTCGTCAGTGGCGGTCGCTGGAATTGCTGTCAATGTTCCGCTCCCTGCAGCTGCCGGAATCGCCGGAACCGGCTGTGACGCACCCCATCTCAATGTTCCGCTCCCCGCGGCCGAAGCGGGACTGGGCGGGGCTGCTGCCGGAGATCATCTCGTCCATCTTCCACAGGCTCGACGCCGTCGACATCATGCTGTGCGCCGACAAGGTGTGCCGCTCATGGTGGCGCGCCGTGCGCCAGGAGCCCGAGCTGTGGCGCCGCATCGACATGCGCGGCCGTGCCCACCTCGCCAACCGAGGTCTGGTTGACCTTGGCAAGATGACGCCGACGCCTTGGTGCGCAGCCAAGGGCAGTGCCAGGCGTTTTCGGGGGAAGGCACCGGCGTCGTCGATGACAACTTCCTCCTCTTCCTCGCTCGCCAGTGAGATTCCTTCCCTTCTTGACTTTTTGACTGGCAAATTACCTCCAATTTGATGAATTTTTATTCTACCCGCACTGTGTTAGTTTATGATTCTTTTGGGTTCAAATTAAGCTAAGCCATGCATGCGGATACCTGAAAGATAGCTATATACATCTTGTTTCTTTATAGCGCCCTTTATATATGTTCGTGTTGTCGTACTAATTGGGATTTCTATATGTGCCAAACATCATATATTTGCCCGAGTTTATTTAATAACTAACTAGGTAGGCGAATGAATACTGACAAAAGAGAACACTTTCTTGTCTATCTGCAGGGCTCCGTTCCTAAAGAGTCTTATTCTCAACTCCTGCCGCGAAGTCACACATGAAGGATTCATGGAGGTCATAGAGCGGTTCCCTCTTCTTGAGGAGCTCGAGGTTTCACAGCACTCAGGAGTTAATACGAGAGAGGCGTTGCAAGATATTGCCATGGCGTGCCCACGGCTGAAGCACTTGAGACTTATCCACACACCACACATTATTTGTAGTTGCTATCCGATATGCTCAGATGACAGGGAAGCCATGGCAATCGCCACAATGCATGAGCTTCGTTCCTTGCAGCTCGTCTACAATGGCCTCACTAACCAAGGACTGGAGGCCATCCTCGACAACTGCCCTCATCTGGAGTCTCTCGACATTCGAAAATGCCGCAATGTTGTCATGGACGATACCCTACGCGTTAAGTGTGCTCGGATCAATACCTTGAAGGTACTCGTGTATGACCATCGCCCCGAGGATGATTTCAGACACTTCGAGTCCGGGGCTATCGAATGTTTAACATGTGCATCCTATAATTCCGACGACATATTGAAGACCAAAGTTGGCGGAGCCACTGGAGTACTTCCAAGGCGAATCAGAAGGCAAACATGGTGATTACGGCAGTTCATGAGCTGCGCTCCCTCAAGCTGCACCGCAAAGACCTCACCACTCAAGGGCTGAGGGCCATTCTTGAGAAGTGCCCCCTCCTGGAGACCAAGGACGTACTCCGCTGCCGCAATATCATCGTGAAGAATGCCCTCGGTGGAGATAAGTATCCCATGTGGCGGATCCCAACGAAGAAACTGACCGCCAGACTACTTTCTCCGGATCGTTACTATAGTTCTTACAGATTTAATCCAAATGCGTTCCCCCCCATCAGCATCGGAGAAAAGGCGAAAAAGTGCCACCGCAAGACCAAGAGAGAGATGGCCGAAATACATGAGAATAATCTTTATTCTAAGGAATCTGACAGACAGGAGCTTGAATCTGATCATGGAAGCGACAGTGGTGAATGTTCTACTTGTCTCATTATCGAATACTTAAATTGGAAAGTCTTGGACCCTGAGGGACATTCAGATTACTACGATCCTTACGATCTTGGTAGCAGAGACAAGAAAGTTTGGGACTCTGATGAACATTCTGATTACTACGATCCTTCTTACGGCCTTGATATATAGTATAGACGAGAGCAATTTCAATGTGTATGATAAGATGCTTCACAAGAGATTGCGCAGGTACCTGAAAATCTAAGAAAATAGATGCTGAACTGGATGTTATGTGGAACATTTTATTCTGCTAAACACATTTCATTGCACTCATGCACTTGACCGGGAAATTATTATACAGCAGAGTAATAAAATTTTGCATTATTACGATGCTTAATCTCAGATTCAGTATACTAAATATTATGATTTAAGTAAATACCAATAAAACTCCATGTGAATGCATACAAAAAGAAACAGCAGGGAATTTCTATGTCTTACACTTTAAACACATCTAACCGTGGGAGATTTGTTGTTCGTTTTTCCAATATGTAAACTTACAAGTCAGATACGGTTTGGTTACACATTTTCACTGTTGTATATACTGTTTAGCTTGTACAATGCTGTATATTATGATAGGCACAAATCTGTACCAGAAACAAACGTGTTCGAACTGAACCACCAAATACAAATATACCCACTGAATTTTTTTTTTTGAGATTACACAGTACAACTCAGACACTCACAACGCACGCACACTCACCCCTATGAACACACGTACGCAAACCCTACCCCTATGAGCATCTTCGAAGACTGAGCCGGCAAATCCAGAGATACGAAGTCACCACTGACGCCTCGCTGTCGACGGGAGCGTCGCCTACCACTGAAAGCACAAATGCCGTTAAATCCTTGAAAATTCGCTCCCACGGGGAGTCGAACCCAGGACCTGAGAGGTGTTACTCGGATGCCTTAACCACTAGGCTAAGACCCCTTTCACTATACCCACTGAATTAACAACACCTGGAATCGAATAGGCTATGGGGTGGGGAACGAACTTTGAGGTGTTTGGTTCGCCATTTTGTAACATATTCCGATTACAGGCGGTAAGCGATTGAGTTAAACGTGTTTGGTACCACGTCCTCCGTAATCCATTACCCCGTAATCGGATACGGGTGTGTTCAATTTCGACTCCCCCCATCCTTGTCCGGTATCAAATCGCGATACCGCCGCCGCCGCCTCCTCCGCTTAAAATCTCAACACCGGCGGCCCTCTTCCTCGACCGTACGAGGAGCTTCAAGCCTGCAGCCTAGCGATGTCGCCGGCAGCCCGTCCAACTTCGCGGCGGAGCGGCGGCATCCAATTTGGCATCAACGGGCACGACTACTTCGGGCTCGTCGTGATCATCAACGTCTGCGCGGTGGCTGCGGCGTGGATCAAGGGCCGATTGATACGCGTGCACTCCCGTTTCTTCTCGGGACTACAGATGCAGGCTCAAAGCGAAACATGCTTGATTCTGTTTTCTTTTTCTTTTTCTCTGAGCTGAGATCTGATTTTGTTGGAGACTGAATAGATGCTGTGGAAGAGGAACATGGGTTCGATTTTCGCGTTTTTGTTTCAAAATTTCTTGGACGCCCGATGATTTTGTAGTAAGAGATTTCTTCGGTGATCTTCTGTGTGTGCCTCAGAGGTGCAACACTGATTGCGATTCCATTGCCTTTCTTCAACCAAACAAAATCTGACTTGTTTGGTTCACACAACAGTAACGCAATCGGTATGGGAAATGGATTGCGGGGAGATTAGCAATCCATTTCCCATACCGATTGCGTTAACGCAATCCATTTCCCATACAGATTCAAGTTCAGGAAACATGCTTCGCAAGAGATCACGCAGGTAGCTGAAAATGGTATGAAAATGTGATTTTTGTTTCTTGACAACATGAAAATGAGATATTGATGTTAAACATATTTTGATATATAGCATGGATCGAACATATGTTGCCTTTGTGTTTAGGGGGCTCGTTGCCCTGCCCTTGTTTGTTTGCAGCTTCCATGCACTGCATTTCTTTGGTTCCACACAATTGTGCTGGAAGATGCATGGCTTCATTCTTTTTTTTTTGTCCTACAATATGGAAAAAGTTGGTCACTGGACTCATTGATTTTGCCTTGCACACATCCATGAATTTGTGATTTGGTTAAACTTTGTCTGTCGGACACTAGCTAGGTACTTGTTTTTTTTTTCTTTTGGAATGGACTAGGAGTACTTTTTTTTTTTTGAGCGGATTAGAAGTATGCTTGTTATTAGTACTGTAGTAGGAGTATTCTTTTTCGGCTCTGTTATATAATCCTGAAGTCGAGATCAGCTCGGGCCTATCGTCGTCCCGCATGAACCCTCCAAAACCTTGACACGTCCCTGCGACGGTTCCCATCGGATCGATCGACGTCCCTTCTCTGGCACACCACATTACCGGCCGCCGACTTGCCGATTCCTTTCTTTAATCTCGTGCAGCCATCTACATCTTCTGACAAGATAACCTGATCAGATCTTGGCAGAACAACCTCGATCGCAGGATGCCGCCCTCGTCGGCTCTCCTGGCATCGGGGGAGGCAGCCCGTCCACGTCGCCGGCGCCGTCGTCAGTGGAATCGCCGGTACCGGCGGTGGCGCACCCCATCTCAATGTTCCGCTCCCCGCCGACGGCGGACTGGGCGGCGCTGCCGCCGGAGCTCATCTCGTCCATCTTCCACAGGCTCGACGCCGTCGATATCATGCTGTGCACTGACAAGGTGTGCCGCTCATGGCGGCGCCGCGCGCCACGAGCCTGAGCTGTGGCGCCGCATCGACATGCGCGGCCGTGCCGACCTCGCCGCCCGGGCCTGGCGGACCTCCGCGAGATGGCGGCCGACGCCTTGGCGCTTTCATGGCGGAAGGCACCAGCGTCGTGGACGACAAGTTCCTCCTCTTCCTCGCTCACCAGTGAGATTCCTTCCGCTTTTGACTTTTTTGATTGGCCAATTACCTTCAGTTTGATGACTGCTTATTCTAATGCCCGCACTGTACTAGTTTATGATTTATTTTTATTTTTTTTTGGATTCTAAGCCAAGCCATGCACGAGGATAAGAAAAAGGAAAAGCATCATTGTTCATGACTTCAGACAGCTAATATATCTCTGTGTTTACTCGCTTTGAAACAGGATTTCATAGTCCCCTTATCATATAGGTTCGGGTTGTCATACTAATTGGTATTTCCATGTGCCAAACACCACATATTTTAGCCCGATTTTATTACATAATTAACTGGGTAGACGAATGAATACTGACCAAAGAGAACACTTTCTTGTCTATCTGCAGGGCTCCGTTGCTAAAGAGCCTTATTATCAACTCCTGCCGTGAAGTCACACATGAAGGATTCATGAAGGCCATAGAGCGGTTCCCTCTTCTTGAGGAGCTCGAGGTTTTCAAGTATCCAGGGGTCTATACCAGTACCAGAGACGCGTTAAAAAAGATTGCCGTGGTGTGCCCACGGCTGAAGCATTTGAGACTTATTCACACACCATACATTATTTGTGGTTGGCTGGTTGCCCTGGCTGTTCATTGGACTTACCAGATGACAGCGAAGCCTTAGCAATCGCCACAATGCATGAGCTTCGTTCCTTGCAGCTCTACAATGACCTCACTAACCAAGGACTGGAGGCCATCCTCGACAACTGCCCTCATCTGGAGTCTCTAGACATGCAAAAGTGCCGCCATATTGTTATGGACAACACCCTACGGGTTAAGTGTGCTCGGATCAATACCATGAAGCTACTCGTGTATGACCTTCAAGCCAAGGATGAATATTTCAGAGACTTCGAGTCCGAGGCTATTGAATGTTCAACATGTGCATCCTATTTCCGACAACATATTGGAGACCAAAGTTGGCGGGGGCACTGGACCCACTGGAGTACTTCCATGGCGAATGACAAGGCAAAGATGGTGATTACGACAGTGCATGAGCTGCGCTCCCTCGAGCTCCACCGGAAAAGCCTCACCACTCAAGGGCTGAGGGCCATTCTTGAAAAGTGCCCCCACCTGGAGATCAAGGACATACTCCGTTGCCGCAATATCGTTGTGAAGAATGCCCTGGGTGGAGATAAGATTCACTGGTGGCGGATCCCAACCAAGGAACTGACCACCAGACTAGTTACTACAGGTGGTTACTATGGTTCTTACACATTTAATCTAGATACATTTCCCCCGATTAGGATCGGAGAAATAAAGGCAAATAACTGCCACCGCAAGACCGAGAGAGCGATGGCCGAAATATATGAGAATAAATTTTATTCTAAGGATTCTGGCCGTCAGAAGATTGAGCCTGATAATGGAAGCGACATTGGTGAATGTTCTACTTGTCTCATGATCGAATACTTAAGTTGGAAAGTCTTGGACCCTGCTGGGCATTCAGATTACTACGATCCTTCTTACGACCTTGATAGCATAGACGAGAAAGTTTTGGACTCTGATGAACATTCTGATTACTACGATCCTTTTTACGGCCTTGATAGCATAGATGAGAGTGTCAATGTGTACGACAAGGTGCTTCCCAAGAGATTGCGCAGGTACCTCCTGAAAATCTAGGAAAATAGATGCTTCACTGGATGTTGTATGGACCATTTTCTTATGCTAAACACAATTCATTGCACTCATGCACTTGACGGGGAAATTACTAAACTGCAGATTAATAAAATTTTGTAGTAAAAGTTATTTGATTGTGATGCTTTGGCAGGTTGTTTATTTTAGTTAACCTGGCTTATGCTCAGATTCAGGATACAAAATATTATGATTCAGTAAAAACCAATAAAACTCCATTTTAACAGCCACATCGGCCAGCGCAACTTCTACCTAGTCCATCTTATTATTGTTCTCTTTTAACCTGATCTTCTTCACAGAAATAGTAAGAAGAATGTGTTCCAGATTCATTAGAAACTTATTCCATCATCAAGAAAATAATGTTCCACACATGCATTTAGTTTTTTTGAAGGATTATAATTAAGAAATATGCAAGTCTGTAGTCAACTAATTAAGAACTAAAAGTTCCAGCTTAAACTAAAAAACGTCCAAGCTTCACAAAAGAAATGCTTCACATTTATATTTGTTCCAACAATGTGACTGCGAGATTGACAAAGTCTCAGACGACTGAGAACTAGCAAATCTTTTTTTATGTACCGGTCCGTTACTACCAAAATCCTTATTTCGTTTAAATTCACAGTTTTGCTATGTAAAATGGCATCCATTATATTCTGGTGAGTATCTCAACAGATGCAAACAGAAACAGAAGGGAATTTCTAAGTATTGTTACACTTTAAACACATTATATTTATCCATGGGAGATTTGTTGATTCGTTCTCAAGTATGTAAATTTACTGTTTTTGAAATTAATTTATCTGAACTATGCTCCCGGACAAGATGACACTGAAGTCAGATACCGAAACCCTTTGGTTTTGTTACACATTTTCACTGTTGTTAGCTTAATTGTACAGAGTTATATATTATGATAGACACAAATATCTACCAGAAACAAAAGAGCACAAATTAAACCACCAAATATAAGTTATACGCACTGAATTAACAACAACTGGAATGGAATCAAATAGGCTGTTCAATAGATAATGGGGCAGGTAATGAACTAACTGCTTGGATTTTGAGCGTGGTGGGCAGTAGGTGTTGAGGTAGAGGATGATGCACGGTACCAGCAGTAGCTTGCTTGTTGGCAACGAATGTCCCTCGACCACAATACTCAGGGGTTTGAGACGATGGAGTTGACATGCTACATCGATGCATGAGATCAGTCCAAAAGGCTGAGAAAGGAAGCTTGCCGCAAGAGAAGCACGGGGAAGGAACGACATGGAGTATGCGGTGGGAGAGGCACAAAGGCGGTGTTCAAGGTGGAGGTGCCTAGTGGCAGTGCCGCTCTCTTTTGGGTCTCCCTCTTTCAAGCATTCTTCTTTGATCGATCTCAAGGTGTTAGGAGCCTGCATTCTGGAATGGATGTGGTGGGAAGGCTCGTTTATCCACTTTAATTTTCAAAAGTTTTTTTTTTGGGGAAACATGTGATCGATTTAAAGGCAGTTCCTAAATCCTAAAGCATGCATTTGGAATCAGATCCTCTGCTGGGCTGCCATCCATCTGCCAACAAAGGACAAAAAAAAAAGGGCCAGCTATACATCTGGCTGCGCTATCGCTGTTGCGTCCCGCATCGTTTTTGCATACCATGCGGGAGTTGGTGGCGGCGGGCCACACATTCCCAAGGAGACATGATGAGCTAACCATCAGCGCGGACCTGTGAAGGCGGACCCTGATGCATGCGGCATCGCCATCGACAAAGGGCCTGTGAAGGCGGACCAGGTCCGCAGGTCGAACCCGCCCCAAGTCTGTTGTGCATTCAAAGACTAGTAGGGCAGCACTCGAACTGTGTACTAATTAAGTGTTCTGCCCATTGAGTTTGAGATTGTGGTTGAATGATGTTCCTTTGCAATAAACAAGATGGCAAGAACAAAATCATTACCTGATGCCAAAGAATGGCCAGACCATATTTATGATATTCATCTTGACGAGAATACAAAAGGATTGATTTCTTCATTCAGAGATCGCCCATTTGTGCTCAGCCTCCTGACAAGTATCCGATGCCAAATCAACGACCGGACTTCACTATGCCGTTCGGTGCTGAATCTCGTTCAACATTGGCATGATTTGGGCCTTTACAGGTATGCCAACTACTACGATCCTTCTTATGGCCTCGCTAGCCATGAGGATACTTGGCAAGAGGTTGCGCAGGTACCTGAAAATGATGTTGGTTATCTAAAGATCCTTTGATGAAGCATGTGGCCTTTGAGTTCAGGGCGCGCATCTTTGTTGTTGTAGAAACAATGATGCCCAAATCGCTTGATATTAGTTCGTGTTTCGGCTGGCCTTGTTTGTTTGTAGAGCTCGCATTCTTTTGTAGTGGAAAATCTTTTCAGTCTTTGTTTTGATATCTCTCTGGGAGCTCAACAGTTTATCTCAGGAAATTTGTGATCCGCATCAGCATTGTAATATGCTGGCCGGCAAAATTGTTGAAAGATCTGTGTGTATTAAGCGAATGCCCACTTTTGCATTTGAATTCCAACATGCTAGGTAAAACATGGTTTTTTCCTCTAAATATGGATATTACTATTGAAAATGTCTCTCCTACAGACTCTCCAAATCCCTCTCAAAAATAGCTAACTCTTTATTCTAGTTTTCTAGCTAGCTATATTTAGTTAGAGACCTTCACTCTCAATTCCTTCTTCTCACGGACTCTTGGTAGTCTAGAGAGTCTGTTGGTTTACTCCAACTTTTTAGGTGTGTTTTATTTTAGAGACTAGGTAAAAATCAAAGAATTTAAAATATATTTTATGTAACCTTTTAGAGTTGCTTAATGCCCTTCCTCACAGTGTATTTATGTATCCCTTTATGTGCTGCATTAATTGTTCATGCCTCTCATATGTCACCATTGTGATCCCTCTTATGAGAGAGATTGTTTCTCTCTACGTGCAGGGTGCCATTGCTAAAGAGCCTTATCCTCGTCTCATGCGATGAAGTCACGGAAAAAGAATTCGTAGAGGCCATCAAGAGGTTTCCTTTGCTGGAAGAGCTCGAGCTTATGATGTGTTTGAATGTCTGCACGGGGAGAGGCATTGAAGAGTGTTGCCTCAGCGTGCCTACACCTTTACTTATTTTTGCCATAGCTACTCCTTTACTTATTTTTGCCGTAGTGAAGACGATAGCGAAGAAGGTGAAGACTACTGTGATGACAGTGAAGCCGCTGCGATCTCAACAATGCATGAGATACGTTCCTTGCAGCTCATCAACGATGATCTCACTAATCAAGACCGTCGATCCTCGACAACTGTCCTCACCTGGAGTCTCTCAACATACACAAATGCCGCAACATCATCATGGACAACACCGTGCGAGGCATGAACCAGTTCATCATGGATCCTTCTTATGGGCTCGACAGCCATGATAAGACAGATATTCAAGTTCAGGAAACGATGGTTGGCAAGAGGTCGCGCAGGTACCTGAAAATGGTATGAATATGAGATGTTGTGGTTAAAGATATTTCGATTGCATGGAAGAACATACGTTGCCTTTGGGTCCAGGGGTCCTCTTGCTAGGTTTCAAAGCAATGATATACAGATTTTGTAACATTAGTTCGTTGCCTGGCATTGTTTGTTTGCAGAGCTTCCATGCATTTCATTTCTTTGGTTCCATGCAATTGTGCTGGAATTCTTTGTTTGGATTTTCTCGTCTTGCATACAGGAAAATGTTGGTCACTGACTAATTGATTTAGCCTGGCACACATCCTGGCGGTGTGTTGCAGACCAAGATCCTGTGGCAGGAGTAGGAGTACTTGTTACTACTGTAGTAGGAGTATTTTTTTGGGTTCTGTTTACAATCCTGAGGTCGAGATCAGGTCGGGCCTAACGTCGTGCTGCATCGACCCTCCAACACCCTAACACGTCCCTGCGTGGTTAGATCGAGACGTCCCTTCTCTGGTACACCACATTACCGCCGACTTACCGATCTCCTTTCTTTAATCTCTCTCGTACAGCCATCTACATCTCCTTTCTTTAACCTGATTGGATCTTGACAGAATAACCTCGATCGCACGATGCACTCGTTGGCTCTTAGGGCAGCGGAGACGGAGGCGGCCCGTCCACCACGTCGCCGGCGCCGGCGTCGTCCGTGGCGGTCGATGGAATTGTCGTCAATGTTTCGGTCCCTGCAGCTGCCGGAATCGCCGGAACCGGCGGTGACTTACCCCATCTCAATGTCTCGCTCCCCGCCGACGCCGGACTGGGCGGCGCTGCCGCCAGAGATCATCTCGTCCATCTTCCACAGGCTCGACGCCGTCGAGATCATGCTGTGCGCCGACAAGGTGTGCCGCTCATGGCGGCGCGCCGCGCGTAAGGAGCCCGAGCTGTGGCGCCGCATCGACATGCGCGGCCGTGCCCACCTCGCCGTCCGGGGCCTGGTTGACCTCCGCAAGATGACGTCCGACGCCTTGGCGCGCAGCCAGGGCCAGTGCGAGGCGTTCTTGGGGGAAGGCACCAGCGTCGTAAACGACAACTTCCTCCTCTTCCTCGCTTATCAGTGAGATTCCTTCCGTTTTAGACTTTTTTGATTGGCAAATTACCTTCAATTTGTTGACTTCTAATGCCGGCACGCACTGTATTAGTTTATCATTTTTTTTTGGATTCTAAACCAAGCCATGCATGCAGATACCAAAAGCATCATACTTCATGACTTCTGACAGCTAATATATATCTGTGTTTACTCGCTTTGCAACAGGATTCATATATAGTTTCCCTTATTATCATATAGGATCGTGTTGTCACACTAATGAGTTTGTTTCATAATTAACTGGGTAGACGAATGAATACTGACCAAAGAAAACACTTTCTTGTCTATCTGCAGGGCTCCGTTGCTAAAGAGCCTTATTATCAACTACTGCCGTGAAGTCACACATGAAGGATTCATGGAGGCCATAGAGCGGTTCCCTCTTCTTGAGGAGCTCGAGGTTTCCAAGTATTCAAGGGTCTATACCAGAGATGCGTTAAAAGAGATTGCCGTGGCGTGCCCACGGTTGAAGCACTTGAGACTTATTCACACACCATACATTATTTGTGGTTGCCCTGGCTGTTCATTGGACTTACCAGATGACAGGGAAGCCTTAGCAATCGCGACAATGCATGAGCTTCGTTCCTTGCAGCTCGTCTACAATGACCTCACTAACCAAGGACTGGAGGCCATCCTCGACAACTGCCCTCATCTGGAGTCTCTCGACATACAAAAATGCCGCCATATTGTCATGGACAACACCCTATGGGTCAAGTGTGCTCGTATCAATACCATGAAGCTACTCGTCTATGACCATCGTCCCGAGGATGATTTCAGAGTCTCTGAGTACAAGGCTATCGAATGTTCAACATGTGCATCTTATTTCCGACGACATATTGGAGGCCGAAGTTGGCGGAGGCACTGGACTGACTGGAGCATTTCCAATGCGAATGGTAAGGAAAACATGGTGATTACGACAGTGCATGAGCTGCGCTCCCTCAAGCTCCACCGCAAAGACCTCACCACTCAAGGGCTGAGGGCCATTCTTGAGAAATGCCCCCTCTTGGAGATCAAGGACATACTCCGTTGCCGCAATATCGTCGCAAAGGATGTTATGAGTAGAGATAAGTATCCCTTGTGTCGGATACCAACCAAGAAACTGACCACCAGACTAGTTGCTAAGGGTGGTTTCTTTGGTTCTTATGACATATATAATCCAGATGCATTCCCACCGATCAGTATCGGAGAAAAGGAAAAAAACTGCCACCGTAAGACCAAGAGAGTGATGGCTGAAATACATGAGTACAATTTTTATTCCATGGAATCTGACCGTCAGGAGCTTGTGCCTGATGGAAGCCATATTGGTGAATGTTCTACTTGTCTCATGATCGAATACTTAAGTCGGAAAGTCTGGGGCCCTCATGGACATTCAGATTACTACGAGCCTTCTTACGTCCTTGATAGCATATACGAGAAAGTCTGGGACTCTGATGTACATTCTGATTACTACGATCCTTCTTACGGCCTTGATAATATAGATGAGACCAGTTCCAATGTGTATGATAAGATGCTTCACAAGAGATTGCGCAGGTACCTGAAAATCTAAGAAATTAGGTCCTGAACTGGATGTTATATGGAACATTTTATTCTGCTAAACACATTTCATTGCACTCATATGCACTTGACCGGGAAATCCTTATACTGCATATTAAAAATTTTGTATTATTATGATGCTTTTGCAGGTTGTTTAGTTCAGGTAACCTGGTTTAATTTCAGATTCAGGATACAAAATATTATGATTAAGTAAATACCAATAAAACTCCAATGTCAACACATACAAAAAGAAACAGCTGGGAATTTTTAAGTCTTACACTTTAAACACATTTATCCGTGGGAGATTTGTTGATTCGTTTTCCAATATGTAAAGTTATAAGTCAGATGCAGTTTGGTTATACATATTCACTGTTGTATATCACTATTTAGCTTGTACAATGCTGTATATTATTGTAGACACAAATCTCTACCAGAAACAAACTTGTTCAAACTGAACCACCAATACAAAATATACCCACTGAATTAACAACAATGGGAATTAAATAGGCAATGTTCAACAACCGGACTTCCCTCCGCTGTTCAACTGGGCTGCAGTCCAAGCGAGCAGAGAGTTGCAGCAGCAGCAGCCTGACGAGTGTCGGATGCCCCATATCAACGACCGGACTTCCCTCCGGCCTTCTGCAGAGGATCCCATTCAACGTTGGGACGGTTTGGACCTTTACGGGTATGCCAACTACTACGATCCTTCCTATGGCCTCGATACTCATGACAAGACAGATATTTAAGTTCAGTATGGGATAATGGCAAGAGGTTGCGCAGGTATCTGAAAATGGTATGAAAATGATGTTGGTCTAAAGATGAAGCACGTGGCCTTTGGGTTCAGAGCACGCATCTTTAGAAACAATGATGCCCAAATCGCTTGATATTCGTACGTGTTTCGCCGGGCCTTGTTTGCTTGTGGAGTTCGGATACTTTGGTGCTGGAAGATCTTTTCAGAGTCTTTGTTTTTGATCTCTCTGAGAGCTCAACTCTTTTATCTCAAGAAATTTGTGATCCGCGTCGGCATTGTAATAAGTTGGTAGGCAACACGATGAAAAGATCTGTGGGTATTAAGCGGATGCCCAAAATATTGACTGGCAACATGTTGGTGGATCTCTGTGTCGATTGTTGCTTTGTCGAATGATATCTTTCTGCTGTGAAGAGGCTTTTTTTTTTGCGAGGAAGAGGCAGATTTTTGACGTGCACTGCTTGGGAGATTGCCGGATATTTTTCCTTTGTTTCATCAAATAGGGAAACGAGTTGGACTTTGGTTAGGTTTCGAGGGAGACAAGGCCAAGACCTGCCGTCCCATAGAAAACAGATAATTCTAGGACAAATCAAAAGTTCAAAACTAAAACCGTCCTCATTTACCGTCAGTACATACCAATCGGATGCGCCTCAAAAAAAAAAAAAAAAACACACACACACACACATACCAATCGGATCACGCGACCGATCACCAGAACCAACTCAACACCACGCGATGACCTCGTTGGCTCGCCTGGCAACGGCGTCCAAGGCGGCCCGTCCACATCGTCAGCAGCGATCGCCGCCGGCGTCGGTAACGCTCCACGTTTCGGAGTTTCGCTACCTGCCGACGACGCGGGACTGGGCGGCGCTTCCGCCGGAGGTCATCTTCTCCATCTTCCACAGGCTCGACCTCGTCGACATCATGCTGTGCGCCGACAAGGTGTGCCGCTCATGGCGCCGGGCCGCGCGCGAGGAGCCCGAGCTCTGGCGCCGCATGATTAAGAGCTATCACCAACAGACCAAAAGCATGATGAAACGGGGAAGATGGAAACTAAAGGACGAACAACCTATTGACAACTCTAATTATATGGAATGTGGTCGTCAGGAGTTTGAAACCAGCAGCCATACAGAATGTTCTACTTGTCTCATGTTTGAATACTTGGCTCATCGTTGGGACGATTTCAACCTTGACCGGTATGACGACTACTATGATCCTTCTTATGGCTTCGATAGCCATGACGAGACGGATTTTCATGTCCAGGATAGGATGCTTGGCAAGAGGTTGCGTAGGTACCTGAAAATGATGTTGATATAGATGTTTCTATGGGACGTATGTTGCCTCTGGGTTCCGGGGACCTCTTGCTAGTTTTTCTGAAGCAGATATCCAAATCTGGTAAGATGAGCTCGTCGTGCCTGGCCTTGTTTCTTAGAATCCAACAGTTCATCGTCTTACAAAATTTATCATTCGCATAGGCATTCTAATATGTTGGCACACCTTTTTTTAAGAACTGCATGCAATTGTATAATTGTATTGTTATCCTGGTGTGAACCAATCACCGGCTCTTTCGAAGTTCTGTTGAGGGGATTGTTGGCCACCGTTGAGGATCTCCGAGTTTAACATTGTTGCCTCCCCTGGATTGGCGTCATCAATAAGGTCACGAGAGGCACAGCACCAGATCTTCTTTCCATGGTTGACACAAGCAACATTGCCGGCCGCTATGCACTCCCGTAGCCCGTACCGCCTATCTCCGAAGCAAGACGACGCCATCATTTGGAGCATTAGAGCGGGAAGGACGCCTAAATTTTGAGAACCTTCTGTACACATACGATGTGAATCATGGGTAACGTACGTTTTATGTTTATATTCCACGGAAATAGTTAGCAAGGTTCATGTATGGCATGTGTGGCAGAATTCATTGATCTTCTACTTTTCACTGGACCTGAAATTGGAGTCGGAAGAGGTTTCAGACAGACGCAAAGATACAAACGCCTCTGATCGATTCCTTTCCTAATTAATCCTACCAGTACATACCGCCTTATTCTTTCGATATATAAAGGAAATTTACAACCTAATCTTTGCCATCCATAACCAAATCAATCGCAGGATGCCCTCGTTGACTATTCTGGCAGCGGCGGAGGCAGCGGCGTTTCCTCGTCGCCGGCGCCGACGACGTCGTAAGCAGCGGTCGGTGGAATCGGTGACGCTCCCCCTCTCAGTTTTCCGCTCCCTGCCGACGCGGGACTGGTCGCGGCTGCCGCCAGGGCTCATCTCGTCCATCTTCCATAAGCTCAATCCCGTCGAGATCATGTTGTGCGCCGACAAGGTTTGCCGCTCCTGCCGGCGCGCTGCGCGCGGCGTGCCCGAGCTCTGGCGCCGCATCGACATGCGCGGACACGACGAGCTCGCCGAGCGGGGTCTTGCTGACCTTGGCGGGATTGCGGCCGACGCCGTGCTGTACAGCAAAGGGCAGTGCGAAGCGTTCTGGGGAGAAGGCCGTGGCGTGGATGACAACATCCTCTGCATCCTCGCTGACCGGTGAGATTCCTGCCCTTTTTTTTAATTTTAATTGGCAAATTACCTTTTTATGTGATGACTCTACTGTACGTACCCTAATAATGGTTTATGTATTTGATGACTCTGTTATACATAATATAGTACCTGAAAGAATATCTGTGGGTTTACTCGATCTGCAGCAAGATGCTGTTTCCTCAGTAGCCCCCTTATGTTTTCATGCTGTCATGTACTCGTTGTGATTGCTCATTATGTATTTTAGAACAAGATTATTCAACTAATAACTGGGCAAACGCAAATGAATACTGACCGGAGAGAACACTTTCTTGACGTGCAGTGCTCCGTTGCTAAAGAGCCTTATTCTCATCTGGTCCCGTGAAGTCTCGCACGAAGGATTTGTGGAGGCCGTAAAGAGATTCCCTCTTCTTGAGGAGCTCGAGGTTTCAAAGTATTCGGGGGTCGATACCAGAGAGGCGTTGAAAGATGTTGCCATGGCGTGCCCACGGCTGAAGCACTTGAGACTTGTTCACTCATCCTACATTGTTTGTTGTTGCTGTCCAATAAACTTAGATGACAGGGAAGCCATGGCAATCGCGACAATGCATGAGCTTCGTTCCTTGCAGCTCGTCTACAACGACCTCACTAACCAAGGACTAGAGGCCATCCTCGAGAACTGCCCTCATCTGGAGTCTCTCGACATACAAAAATGCCGCAATATTGTCATGGACAACAACCTGCGGGCTAAGTGTGCTCGGATCAAGACCATGAAGCTGCTCATGTATGACCTTCGTGCGGAGGATTATTTCTACTCCGAGTCAGAGCCGAGGACTACTATCGAGTGTTCAACATGTGCATCCCATTTTCGACGATATATTGAAGACGTAAGTTGCCGGAGGCACTGGAGCACTTCCAAGGAGAATGACAAGGAAGAAATGGTGATTACGACAGTGCGTGAGCTGCGCTCCCTGGAGCTCTACCGCAAAGACCTCACCACTCAAGGGCTGAGGGCCATCCTTGAGAAGTGCCCCAACCTTGAGGCTAAGGACATACACCGTTGCCGGAATATCGTCGTGAAGAATGCCCTGGGTGGAGATAAGTATCCGAGGTGGCGGATCCCAACCAAGAAACTGACAGCCAGACTAATTGCTACGTTTGACGACAATGGTTCTTACAAATTTAACCCTGAGGGCCTCGACATACGCAACTGCCGAAATATCATAATGAAACATGCCCCGGGAGCAGATACGTTCTCCCCGATCATTCTCAGAAAAAAGGCAAAAAACTACCACCGCAATACCAAGAGACTGATGGCCGAACTAATTAATAAAAACTTTTATTCCACGGAACCTGACCGTGAGGAGCTTGAGGTTGACGGCAGCAATAAAGGTGAATGTTCTACCTGCCTGATGATTGAATACATTTGGAAAATCTGGGACTCTGATGACCATTCTGATTACTATGATCCTTCTTACGGCCTTGATAGCATAGACGAGTTCGGTTTCTATGTGCATGATAAGATGCTTAGCAAAAGATTGCGCAGGTACCTCAAAATGTGAGAAAATAGATCTTTATTTGGATGTTTTGTTGGAGCACATTTCTTCTGGTGAACACATCTTTTTGCACTCACGTACTTGACAGTGAAATTTGTATACTGCAGATAAATAAAAATTGTATTACAAGGAAGTGGAATGATGGAAGCAATTGGACGAACGTCCTACTGAAAACTTTAGTTATATGGAATGTGGTGGTCAGGAGTTTGAATCCAGTCCTGTTAATGTACTACTCTACATGTCTTATTGTCATAGCCAGCCTACCTGGCCTAAGGCGAGGTCCAGCCCATCATGCAATCCCGTGTTGCTTATTTGATTCTGAGTTCCTATCCCCTCCCCCCACCCCCCACCCCCCCCCACCCCCCCCCCCCCCCCCCCCCCCCCCCCCCCGAAAAAAAAAGCCGTCTGAACGAGACTTGCGTAGTATGTTTAATTGCTCTAAATGGCTGGTAACAGGAAAAGTGACTTCGTTTAAGAAACCCAAGTGCTTGCATGCATTTAGTCACCAGCATTTCCATCACGGCAGGAGACCATTGCAGCGTTTCAGCAGACTCAGTTCCATGCCTTAGCCTTTCGTTGCTAGCACTAGTATAGATAGCTGCTAGCTCCTTCAGAATTTTCCAACGTCGGACCTCAGAGGCGCAAGAGAAAGGAGGATCGAGAAGATCATGAAGCAAGGGAGGTTGTCCGGTCAGGAATTAAGCAAGGCGGATAGGCATGCGACTAGACACCAGGGCACATTAGAAAATATTGAAGATTAATTGAATCATCTTAGTGAATTTGTGGCCTGGGGATTGGAGAGAAGAGAGACCGAATACAGTACAGAATGGGGGGAGAACTGAAATCTCTCTCATTCTCGATCCTTCTCTGCCCTGCTCATATTTCTTTTACATCTTGCACTCCAGTCCCTACAATACTACATAATTGTAGTGGTAATAAGACCCCCAACATACATACATACATCAACACTCCCTCTCAAGATGGGGCGAATATATCATACAGACCCATCTTGCCACAAAACGCGGAAAAGATCTTCTCAGGAAGCCCCTTAGTGAAGATATCAGCTACTTGACTAGCTGAGTTTATATGCGGCAAACATATAATCCCTCGGTCTAGCTTCTCTTTGATGAAATGACGGTCTATTTCAATGTGTTTGGTCCGATCATGCTGCACTGGATTATTTGCTATATCAATAGCTGCCTTGTTGTCACAATATAAAATTAGTGGATTATTCTTAAATAACCTCAACTCCATCAAGAGAATCCGCAGCCATAATAACTCACACACGCCATGGGCCATAGAGCGTAACTCAGCTTCAGCCGTAGATCTTGCTACAACACTCTGTTTTTTACTCCGCCATGAGACTAAGTTACCTCCAACATAGGTACAATAACCAGAAGTTGAGCGCCGATCGTCCAAAGAACCAGCCCAATCAGCATCTGTATAGCACTCAATTTGCAAGTCTGCTTGCCTAGTATATAGAAGGCCTCTTCCCGGACAACCTTTAAGATATCTTATGATCCGATATACAGCATCCATATGACGCGATATTGGATCATGCATAAATTGACTTACCACACTTACAGCGAAAGCGATGTCTGGCCTAGTGTGAGAAAGATATATAAGTCTCCCAACTAGTCTTTGATAATTTTCTCTATTCACGGGAGTACCTCCATCTTTACTCAAACGATGATTTTGTTCAATAGGTGTGGCTGCTGGTCGACATCCAAGCATGCCGGTTTCCTTTAGCAAGTCCATAACATATTTTCTTTGAGAAAGAAAAATGCCCTTGGGACCATGGGAGATCTCTATGCCAAGAAAATATCTCAATTGCCCCAAATCTTTTACTTCAAACTCTTGTGCAAGATACTTCTTCAAGGCTGAAATCTCACCTGAGTCATCTCCAGTAATCACAATGTCATCAACATACACTATCAAGATGGCCACTTTGCCTCCAGTATGCTTATAGAAGAGTGTATGGTCAGCATTGCTTTGAAGATAGCCTCGTTTGAGCATGGACTGTCTGAAACGATCGAACCAAGCCCTTGGGGATTGCTTTAGACCATACAACGATCGGAGCAAGCGAAGCACCTTTCCACTAGTTTGATTGGTTTCAAATCCGGGTGGAATATGCATGTATACCTCCTCATGAAGATCACCATGGAGGAATGCATTTTTACATCCATCTGATAAATCTCCCAGTTCAAGTTAACTGCACAAGATATAAGTGTACGCACTGAATTCATCTTTGCCACTGGTGCGAAGGTCTCATCATAATCAATCCCATAAGTTTGAGTATAACCTTTAGCAACTAGACGAGCTTTATATCTATCCACCTTGCCTTCTGGTGTTTGCTTAATGGTGAAAACCCATTTACACCCTACAGGTTGCTTTCCGGGTGGTAGATCCACAAGCTCCCAAGTATTATTCTTCTCCAAAGCTCTCATCTCATCTAGCATGGCTTCTCTCCACTTAGGATCCTCTTTAGCTGTTTTCCAGTTAGTGGGTATGGATGTAGAATCTAGAGAGGCAATAAAGTTTTGAAAGGGTGGACTACAATTTTTATAGGAAATAAAGTTAGCAATATCATGTTTATAACCAGTATACCCAACACAGTCCTTTAGGCGTGCTGGAACATCTGTGGTTCTGATTGACCTTCTCAGAGCAATAGGTAGGTCATTTGGAGAAGATGGTTGAGTAGATAATTGGTTTTCTCCTTGCTCAAGAGTGCTAGACGGAGCAATAGGACTAGGGAATGGAGAACTA
The DNA here is from genome assembly GCA_012490785.1 of Eragrostis nindensis. Taxonomy (NCBI): domain Eukaryota; kingdom Viridiplantae; phylum Streptophyta; class Magnoliopsida; order Poales; family Poaceae; genus Eragrostis; species Eragrostis nindensis. The sequence goes on from JAAXCT010000028.1 coordinate 593,089, forward strand.
GTACCTGGGTCCACATGCGTATTGGACTCTATTGCTTGAGAAGGCGGATTAGTATGAATGTTACCATGGCAAGAATTGTTACCACCATCACTATTGATGTCCTCCCCCTGACTTGGATTAGAACTATCACTATGGGAGACACCTGAAGTAGGAACGAGAATAGAGCCCACAAGAATGCCTCCACTGTTACTCTCCCCCTCTTGTTGCACTTCAGGTGGGGATAGAGCAATTCCAGTATCATTGGTTGGGCCATAATAAGGTTCATATTCACGAAATGTTACATCCATACTCACAAAAAAACGATATTCAGATGGACACCAACATCTATAACCCTTTTGAGTAGGAGAATAGCCTACAAACACACATTTGACAGCACGAGGGTCAAGTTTGCCAACATTGTTTCGGTAGTCATGAACAAAACAAACACATCCAAAAACTTTTGGAGAGACAACAAAGTCATTTGAATTCAATAGCAATTGGGCAGGAGACTTGTTATCAAGAATACGAAGAGGCATGTGATTTATTAATTATGTTGCGGTTTTTAATGCCTCTCCCCAAAGGAACTTAGGAACATTCATAGTAAACATCAAGGAACGAGCAACCTCAAGCAAATGTCGGTTTTTACGTTCTGCAACACCATTTTGTTCTGGAGTGTTAACACAGGTAGTTTGATGCTCAATGCCATTTATAGCCAGAAAGTGCTCAAACTCCTGGTTAACATACTCAGTACCGTTATCAGAACGTAAAACCTTAATAGTATTGCCAAACTTATTCTTGATAAGAGCAAACAAGTCCTTAAAGACCAGAAAAACATCACTTTTATGCTTCAACAAGTAAAGCCAAGTATATTGACTGAAACCATCAATAAAAGTCACAAACCACTTATGTCCAAAAATAGAGTTCACCTCACAAGGTCCCCAAACATCAGAATGGATAATATCAAATGGTTTCTGACTTCTCAAACCAATACTAGGATAGGAAACTCTTCTGTGTTTAGCAAACTCACAAGCATCACATACAAGGGATTCCCTAGGACACAAGTTAAAAAGAGAAGGATAAATACGAGACATAGTAACAAAAGAGGGGTGACCAAGCCTGCGATGGAGTAGTAACAATTCCTGACATGGAGACATCTTGGCAGCAAAAGCAACCTCATCACTTCCTTCATCAAGATAATAGAGTCCATCACGCACAGTCCCAGTCCAAGAATTCTCCCTGTCCTTAGCTCCTGAAAAACACAATGAGAAGGATCAAACCAACCTCTACAATTGAGGGATTTGGTAATGGAACTAACAGACAATAGGTTAACAGCAAAACTGGGAACATGTAAAACTGAAGATAGGGATAAGTTTTTAGTGCACCGGACAGATCCCCGCCCTATGATAGGGACTGTGGATCCATCAGCTACACGTACCTTATCGTTACCTGAACAAGGAGTATAGGAAGTGAAAAAAATTAGGTGCTCCGGTCATATGATTGGTAGCTCCAGAGTCAACTATCCAGGGTTTCGTTTGGGTTGTAGATGAATGGTCATAGTGGGGTTTCATACCTTAGGATGTGACATGGAGACTAGAATCAGCAATAGAGGAACCTTGTAAAGAAGACATGCCTTCAGAGAGTTTGAGCTTGGATTTATACTCCTCTAGAGCTTGCACATCTACCATTGGAAGCTTCCCTTCAGGTGTAGTGTGATTTGCCTGATTCCACTTACCACCTTGAGCTCCCCCTGGCTGAGGTCTCCCCATTTTCCACCCAGGTGGATAACCATGCAGCTTGTAGCACCTGTCTATGGTGTGTCCATCCCATTTGCACTTTTCACAAAATAATTTATTCCTGCCCCGATTCCAAGGATTACTAGGCAAGCGGCTGTTCTGAATTGAAAGGGCTGCACGAGCATCAACTCCCTTTTGATCATTCTCTTTAGAATCTGCAAGCCTGGTCTCTTCCTCGGTGATACTTGAAACTATATCATCCAAACTTGGCCATACAGGATTAGAGAAAATGAGTTGACGACGGAGATCAAACTCTTGATTTAAACCATCAAGAAACAGCTTGCTCACAAACGACTGGAACCAAGTGTGATGAATAGCCATATCTTTCTTATCAACCGGCTCAAAAGGGTGGTAATAATGTAGGTCCCTGTACAACCTTCTTACATTATTGGCATACTCAGTCACTGACATTGAGCCTTGCGTCATATGGGTTAACTCATGCATAATCCGAGTAGCTTGCATTTTATTTGACTTCCCTGAAAATTGGCTCTCTAACGCTGCCCATACTTCTGCAACCGTGGCCATAGTTTCAACTTGTTCGCGTTCGTTTGGTTCCATGCTTCCCAGTAACCAAACAAGTATTTTATCATTAGTTTGTTTAGCAACAGTAGCACCATCAGTTAGCAAACTCTCATAGTCATGTGAGCTCAAGATCAATCGGGCATGACGAGCCCAACTGATGTAATTCTCCGGTCCCGACAACTTTACCGGATTAGGTTCAAGCATATGCTTCATGATTTCTGGGGTTGTATTCACCTGCTGCTGACTTAGCATCTTGCTGAATAATTCACACAATTTTTCCATGCTAGAGTCCGTCGCCTTTTGCTGGCCTGAACTATCCATATTTTAGAGCAAAGACTGATAACAGATTGCAGTTACCAACAGATGGACATAGGAACAAACAATCTTGAATCCACCAGCTAGCTTTATTTTTTCTGTTGCGAGAACAAACAAGACAACAACAGTACTAGGAGCTTCTCTGATTGGCCGGCCACTACGCAAGCTTAATCACTGTTGGCGTTTCTTACGTAAAAAGATTAAATTCAATTTCCGCAAGCGCACGGAACACCATTGTAGCATTTCACCCAGGAGTATTCCAAGGGTATCGTATTTATACTTCCACAGGGAAGCATGGCTAACAATATCATGAATTAACAAGAAAACATCTATTATTTATAACTTGCAAACTAAACCAAAGCAAGGGTAAAGATGAGTGATGATAGGGTGGCAAACACACATAAGGATTCCATATGAAGATAAAGAGATAGTACTAGTCAACTGGGAGGACAACGAGAAGAAGGGTGTCCGCCTAGGGGTTACAACTATTTACTTAAGCATTCATTACAGATACATTCAAGTGCATCGGGGCACGGCCGCCGCCAAGACACGCAACTCGGAAACTAAGTCCAACGTATCCAGGCAACGGACCGCGTCTAGGCCCTACCTGTCCAACCCGGACGTGGTGAATTACAGAGACCGGTGTAGCTGTCACATACACTCGCGGCTACCATCCTCCGTGGGGTTGGGTGCACACTCACGCCTAGTGTTGGCGGTCGTTAAACCATGTTTTGACCGCCACCCTACCGGTAAATAAATGTATAACACCAAGATTTTGTGCATAGTAGATAGGAATAATGCTACTCCACAGGTTTTGGTGGATATTTGGATGCAGGAGTGAATAATGGAGAAAAGTGGGCCCAGCCAGGGAAAATCCCTGGCCGGCCGGCCCCACCCTAGGCCGGCCGGCCCCGCCTAGTGGCCGCAGGCCCCAGACTTCCTCCAGTGGGCTGGAAACTAATCTTCAACGCATAATTCAAGCCCAGCCCGGCAGAATTCCGCCGTCATTCTAGAAGGTGGGCCATTTGGGCCTTTACTTGGCCCTCACTTCAATTCTGCCGACCCCAAGAAGTAGCCGACCTTCGGACCGCCATCAGGAGATGATCTGGAGCGTTCAGGCAGAAGACGGTGGCCAACCGACAGAAGGGACGGCCGGCCGGCCACCCCCCTAGGCCGGCCGGCCGACTTTGTCGCCACCGCCTCTCCAGCTTCGGCCAGGGTGCTCGCACCGCCTTCACAAGCTATAAATTGGACCCCCTCGGCCTCCGAAGCAATTCGCACCATCACACTTCATCGAAGTGTTCATTAGTTTAGTTTAGTAGTAGCTTTGGGAGTTAGAGTAGAGTAGAGTAGAGTGAGAGCTCTCTCGGGCTTCTGGAGTATTCTCGGAGTTCGGTATAGTTCTTTGTATCCTTACTCTTTTGAGATATTATTTTATTCAATAATTAGTTTTATCTTTATTTATTTCTTTTAGTAATTCTTTTCTATTTAGTTTATTTATTCTGTTAAGTAAGTGCTCGTAGAAGTCTTGTTGTGGGATTCGTGATTGTTGGAATAGCAAGTACGAGAGAGTGCCTTCGTCGGAGATGACATCGTGTGAAATCTGTGCTTGTTCATTCTTAGATAGGACTGCTCCGTTGATCAAGAGTAGTTCCTCTAGGCGGGTTGTAAGCATGGCGCTTAGATCTTGGCCTATGCACGTTTGGCACCCAGCCCCACGGAGGATGGTAGCCGCGAGTGTATGTGACAGCTGCACCGGTCTCTATAATCCACCACGTCCGGGTTGGACTCAGCAGGGTCTTAATTATAGCATACGGTTCCCTAGGTTGGAACTAGCATTATCGGTTAACCTAGCACGTGTGTGCCCCGAAACGACATGACTTGTATGTGTGTGATCTTAACTAGAGTAGATAACCTTTGTAGATTAGACTACTAGAAAGAGTAAATACTAGGTAAACATACATGTAGCCTTAACTCTATCTCGTTGCTCTCCCAAATGTATACTACAGTTTTTCTTTTATTACCTTGGATTTGAGGATGTGTGTGCCACCCATATATATCATTCCTATCTTACCCCCGTCTCAAGTATAGTTTGATACATTATCGTTTCTCCAAATTATCCAGTGCATTGCTACTGTTCAGCTCCCTTTTGCTCTACTTCCCTGCGGAAATATAAATACGATAACCCTGGAATACTCCAAGGTGAAATGCTACAATGGTGATCCGTGCGCTTGCGGAATTAATGAATTTAATTTTATCGCATAAGAACCGCCAACAAGCATTTCTGGCGCCGTTGCCGGGGAAGTAGCAGCTAGGAACTGAATAAATGCATTGAAGTTTATGAGAAGAATAATTATCACTTACTTTTGCGGGCTTACCCTTGTCCTGTCTTTCTTTGTTGTTGAAATTTGAAACAGGACTGTGCATGACTGGTTTCGACCTACCAGAAAACTTCCACTCAGATCCAGAGCAGTTCTTGAGGAAAGTTCGAGCGAAACTCACCAAACAGATCCGCAAGAACGCTCTGGCTCTCGAATCGTCTCCTCCACCGGTTGTCAGGGCCTCCTCAACGAACAACACCATGGCCGACCCCGTTGTTGAGAAGACGATCAATGACTTCTCCGCGCCAACTACGGAGAACATCCGCATGGGTCCCAACCCGCGCATCACCAACAAGGACTACGAGCTCAAGCCAGCCTTGATCAACATGATCTTGGCTAGTCCTTTCTGTGGGAAGCCCGCGGAGGATGCAAATGCTCACCTCCAAAGGTTCCTGATGACGTGCAACACTTTCGTCATAAAGGATGCACCTCAGGACGCCATCCGACTACAGCTTTTCCCATTCTCTCTGTTGGGGAAGGCTCTCCAGTGGTTCTACGCGAACCAAGAGTCCCTCGACACGTGGACGGCATGCTCCAATGCGTTCCTCCCCAAGTTCTTCCCGCCGGGCAAGACGACTGCCCTGCGGAACAAGATATCGGGCTTCCAACAGCTCGCAGAAGAGTCGACCGCGGAAGCCTGGGACAGGATGCAGGAGTACGTTCTCGCATGCCCACACCATGGCATGGAGGAATGGCTCCTCATACAGAGTTTCTATCACGGTTTGAGGCCGTCCGCTCGAGAGCACCTCGACGCCGCAGCAGGCGGCTCTTTCTTCTCTCTTAGCGTGAAGAACGCTAAGAAGTTGATTGAGAAGGTGGCAGCCAACCAGACTCATGGTGAACGCCAAGCGGCGAGCACCAAGACCCGTGGAGTGCACCAAGTGGAGACGATGGACATGCTCGCCATCAAGCTCGATCAGCTACTCCGCAAGGTGGAATCTCCGCAGGACCTGCAAGTTGCGGACTCCCGCATGACTTGTGAAGAGTGCGGCAACACAGGGCATATGGGCATCAATTGCCCGAATGCGAGAGAGGAATGCAATTTCCTCAGCAATAGCAATGGGTACCGCTCCCAGAACAACTACGGCTGGAATTCCAGGGCCGACCTCTCCTTCAACAAAAATCAGGGAGGTAACAATGGTAATCTTTTCCGCTTTGAGCCCTCTATCAAGGATCTAGTTCTCGGCCAGGTCAAGATTAATGATAGCATCAGTAAGAAGTTTCTTACTACCGACAAGGCTTTAGAGAGCATAGATGCCAAGCTAGAGTCGTTCAGCACTGCTCTGCAGAATCAGCTAAGCCATAACAAAATGCTAGAAACACAAATTGCGCAAATAGCTTCAGCTGTGCAGTCTCCTCGTGCGGGTAAACTTCCTGGGCAACCAGAAGTTAGCCCCAAGGAGAGCGTAAATGGAATAACCATCAGGTGTGAAGAGAGCGACGTGGAGACCGCGCTTCCCAAGGATGTGATCCGAAAAGACCCTGGATGGCCAACCATTCCGTGTTTGGTCAATGACCGGTGTTTCGCTCGGGCACTATGTGACTTAGGGGCAAGTGTGAACATCATGCCGAAGGCGATGTCCGATGGATTGAACCACCCGTTGTCCCCGACGACCATGAAGCTCCAGCTTGCAGACGGGTCACTACGCCTGCCCTTGGGGATTGTCGAAGAAGTCCCCGTACAGATCAGAAATCTTTTCGTCCCCGTCGATTTCGTTGTGCTCGACATGGAAGTGGATGTCAAGACCCCTCTCATCCTCGGGAGACCGTTCTTGAGCACCACCAACGCCAGCATCGACGTGGGGGCAGGAGAGATCCACTTGGACTTCAACGGCAGGGAAGAAACGTTCAGCTTCAAACCTAAGGTTGAACAATGCAAGCAAGTGAGGGTCATATATGGAAAGGGCCCAAGGAGAGTGGAGAAGATTGAGATTACTCCACCCATGCCACAGCCAGACAAGCTTATTGCATACATGAGAGACTATCTGGAAAGAGAGAATGCAAGAAGGCTAGCAAAATATTGGAGGACTCCAAGGAGGATGCCTCAACCGCCAAACACACCTCAAGCCCCTCTTGCTCCTCCACCACAAGAAGGAGTAGGCGAGTCACAATCGCCTAAGAAGAGGAGAGCGAGGCGCTCAAGAAAGAAGAAGGCAGCTACGGTATCGACCGATGAGAGTACAACAAAGGCGCCTAATGAAGAAAAGGTCGCCGCCACATGCACAAAGAAGACAATCAAAGTGTGGCGGAAGAAAGAAGAAACCTCTACCTCGCCAGATTCTCCAGCGAGCAAGGTCCAAACAAGTTGAAGACATGGAGAACGTCTAGCTCAAAGACGTAAAAATGAGAGCCCTCCGATTGGGGAGGCCATCCCAATCGTTATCCTAGCTAGGCCTAGCACTTGTTTTTCCTTTCATAAACTATAAAAATAAAACAAATATATGAAAAATTAAAAACAACAAAAATAATAGGATTCCCGGCGATGCTTATTAGGGGCTAGCCACTTGTATCATCCTCACTCTTTTTTGCAGGTCAAGAAGGAGGAGGAAGAGCCTGAATCAAGCTTAAGTCTTACAAAGACTCAAGCTTGGGGAGGGCCCCCAGGTAAGAAAGAGTTCAATACAAGCTCGAGTCTTGCAAAGACTCAAGCTTGGGGAGGACCCCCAGGTAAGTATTCCTAACTTTCTTAATAAATAAATAAACTCCCTGTTTCGAATAAATGCTAGAATCTTGGTGTTGTGCTACGCTTAAGGGAAATGATGCTCGAGTTACAAATTAGCTTCCCATGTGTCGCATAGATGCAACCTCTACTCCTGACATATGTGTTATTTTTGCTTGAGCATGATCACATCATGAGTCTTGCTTATTTCCGTGGCTTGCATTTGTTACACCAAGTCTGAGCATTGTGGACTGTGATATGGCATGATTAGGACTTGTTGCAATTTCTTAGTATGGTTTCATCCAGAGATTTTTTTTTTTGAATTGCTGCAAGTACTAAACCCTTCTGTTTTGGCACACTTCTCTTAGTGTGAGGATTTATTTACCTACCAGAGCCATATCATAATATTCGAAACAGCCCCACTCATAGCCATTTGTCTATGCACTGAGTTTTGTTAAGGTTTGATGTACTCTTGAAACTAAGCACTCCTAATTTTGGTCATAATTCCTTCGCGTGTGTTTTCGAAAATTTCCTTCCACCAAATAAAAAGAAGAATGTTTGGATAAATCAACCAAACATTTTTCAGAGTTTGCAAAACTTTTGGTCCATCCAAAAAGCTCAAGAATATTTCAAAATGTTTCTTTTGAACCATGCAAAAATTATGGCCCTTTGCACCATGGAGTAGTCAAAAAAAAACTCCATGGTTGCATGATAAAAGTCAATGGTTATATGGTTCTTATCATAAACATCTTGAGCAAAATAAAGGACCAATGTTTTCAAAACCCCCTTCCACAAGTGTGAGTTCATTTTCTCCCCCTCCATCACATTGTCTCTAATGGCCAAAATAAATGGAGTCGCTATGTTGATTGAGACTCATTCTTTAGCTTTACAATATATGCATGACATTTGTGCATTCCTTACCAAGCTCCACATACAAAGCCTCATTTGGTAGAAGGTAGGATGAGTGAAGCTTGTAGGAATAAGACTCACATTGGTAGGTAAGAGAAGTGCCTGCCAAAACGAAGGAGAATTTTTGCACCTTACCTTGCAGCACATAAAAACTCTGGATGCATACCTGCTAGAATTGTTCACTTGTCCAAAAGTGTCGTTCTAATCTTCAATGCTGCATGACAAGGTGTAACTTATAAGCCCCACGATTTTTGCAACACTCATGAATTTCGTGCCCTCGTAAACTACCACTGTTTAGGGAGTATGTTGTTGCATCTTTATTACCCATGGGTCGCTTCTTTGTAACTCCTGATCTGCCGGTACCCTGAGTTGAGTTTGCTCGGGACGAGCAAAGTTTAAGCTTAGGGAGGTTGTTGGCGGTCGTTAAACCATGTTTTGACCGCCACCCTACCGGTAAATAAATGTATAACACCAAGATTTTGTGCATAGTAGATAGGAATAATGCTACTCCACAGGTTTTGGTGGATATTTGGATGTAGGAGTGAATAATGGAGAAAAGTGGGCCCAGCCAGGGAAAATCCCTGGCCGGCCGGCCGGCCCCGCCTGGTGGCCGCACGCCCCAGACTTCCTCCAGTGGGCTGGAAACTAATCTTCAACGCATAATTCAAGCCCAGCCCGGCAGAATTCCGCCGCCATTTTAGAAGGTGGGCTATTTGGGCCTTTACTTGGCCCTCACTTCAATTCTGCCGACCCCACGAAGTAGCCGACCTTCGGACCGCCATGAGGAGATGATCTGGAGCGTTCAGGCAGAAGACGGTGGCCAACCGACAGAAGGGACGGCCGGCCGGCCACCCCCCTAGGCCGGCCAGCCGACTTTGTCGCCACCGCCTCTCCAGCTTCGGCCAGGGTGCTCCCACCGCCTTCACAAGCTATAAATTGGACCCCTCAGCCTCCGAAGCAATTCGCACCATCACACTTCATCCAAGTGTTCATTAGTTTAGTTTAGTAGTAGCTTTGGGAGTTAGAGTAGAGTAGAGTAGAGTGAGAGCTCTCTCGGGCTTCTGGAGTATTCTCGGAGTTCGGTATAGTTCTTTGTATACTTACTCTTTTGAGATATTATTTTATTCAATAATTAGTTTTATCTTTATTTATTTCTTTTAGTAATTCTTTTCTATTTAGTTTATTTATTCTGTTAAGTAAGTGCTCGTAGAAGTCTTGTTGTGGGATTCGTGATTGTTGGAATAGCAAGTACGAGAGAGTGCCTTCGTCGGAGATGACGTCGTGTGAAATCTGTGCTTGTTCATTCTTAGATAGGACTGCTCCGTTGATCAAGAGTAGTTCCTCTAGGCGGGTTGTAAGCGTGGCGCTTAGATCTTGGCCTATGCACGTTTGGCACCCAGCCCCACGGAGGATGGTAGCCGCGAGTGTATGTGACAGCTGCACCGGTCTCTAATCCACCACGTCCGGGTTGGACTCAGCAGGGTCTTAATTATAGCATACGGTTCCCTAGGTTTGAACTAGCATCATCGGTTAACCTAGCACGTGTGCGCCCCGAAACGACATGACTTGTATGTGTGTGATCTTAACTAGAGTAGATAACCTTTGTAGATTAGACTACTAGAAAGAGTAAATACTAGGTAAACATACAGGTAGCCTTAACTCTATCTCGTTGCTCTCCCAAATGTATACTACAGTTTTTCTTTTATTACCTTGGATTTGAGGATGTGTGTGCCACCCATATATATCATGCCTATCTTATCCCCGTCTCAAGTATAGTTTGATACATTATCCTTTCTCCAAATTATCCAGTGCATTGCTACTGTTCAGCTCCCTTTTGCTCTACTTCCCTGCGGAAATATAAATACGATAACCCTGGAATACTCCAAGGTGAAATGCTACAATGGTGATCCGTGCGCTTGCGGAATTAATGAATTTAATTTTATCGCATAAGTACCGCCAACACCTAGGAATAATTCCTTGAACCATACAAGCAACTATCCTAGATAACTTACTCCAACGTAAAAGAGCAAGCCAACCATGCATAACAAATCTATGTGGATTGTGTAAGCATTTGCGGTGCAAACAACCCATGCAGATAGACCTATCATACACAGACGTGGAATCAACACAAGAATTTCTCTATAATTATCACTTAAATAAATAAATGTAAACTAAAAGAAAAACTAAAATAAATAAATGAGAAAATAAATAAATAGGAAAAATAATTATATTAACTAATATCAAAAAGAAAAGATACAAGAGAGCTTTACCCAATATCCGAAGAAAACTCCGGAACTCCGAGGGAAGCTCTCACTTCTACTCTAACTCTCATGACCAACTAGCCTACTCTAAACTACACAAGTGGAATGATCTTCCATGAGAAAGAGCGTGACCCTACATTGGATCTTCTCTTCTCAAGTGCGATGGTGCAGGTTGGAGTGTGGGGAGGGGTCCTCTATTTATAGTTGAGTTACCTTGGGAGAGTGGAGAAGGTCTTGGAGCATTTCGTGGAATATCCTTCTTGCCGACGTCCCCTTGGCTTGGCAGGTGCGTCAAGTGGCTTGTGACCGCTCTGGAACCGACTGGAGTAAGATTGAGGCAGTTGGAGTTTGGCTTGGGCCGGCCGGCCTGGAGTTTGGGCCGGCCGGCCTGCTTTTTCCTGCTTTTTCTCCAATCTTGCGCGAGGCATAACTCCTGCTCCCGAACTCCGAATTGGGTGATCCAAAAGTCCATTTCGACTATCTTGACGAGGCCTTTGACATGGAGGGATCAAATTTCTCATTTGAATATTTATTCTTTGATGTCCAAGTCATTCCTTGTTTCTTGCTTTGAATGTTGTCGAGATGTCCGAGCAGGACCTTGTTTATCTTGTGCTTTTTGTATATTTGCTTTTTATCCATGATTGTAAACACAATTGCACCAATATTCCTATGTACCTTGCAAAACAAGATCACATCCAAAACTTGTGGAACTTTATTAGTTTAATGCATAAAACATTGGTGCATACCTTTTATTCGCCAATAAGTTGACGGTCTTTTTATGATTTAATGGCCGTCAACACCTCCCCAAGCTTAAACTTTGCTCGTCCCGAGCAAACTCAAAACTTAAGTATCGGCGGATCAGTAGTTACAAAGAAAGCGCCCCATGGGTAATAAGGATGCAACAACGTACTCCCTAAATGGTGGTAAGTATACAAGAGCACGGAATATTCACGAGTGTTGCACATGTGTGGGGCGTGTATGCTTCACCTTGTCATATAGCATTGTAGATTAGAACAGCACTTTTGGACGAGTCAAACAATTTTTAACAGGTGTATGTCAAGAGTTTTTATGTGCTGCAAGACAAGGTAAAAAAAAAAATTCTCCTTTGTTTGGTTCACACTTCCCCTCTCCCTCTTATGAGGCTATTCCTACAAAGCTTCACTCATTCCTACCTTCTACCATAAGAGGCTTTTATGTGGAGCTTGGTAAGGAATGCACAAATACCATGCATATGTTGTAAAGCTAAGGAATAAATCTTAAGAGACATAGCAACTCCTTATATTCCGGTCGTAAGGAAGAATTGTGATGAAGGGGGAGAAGATGAACGCACACTTATGGAAAGGAGGTTTTGAAAACTTTGGTCCTTTATTCTGCTCAAGATGTTTATGATAAGAACCATATATCCTTTTATTTTGGGATGCAACCATGGATCTTTTTTTTTGATATACTACATGGTGCATGAGGCTATAACTTTTGCATGGTCCGTAAAAACATTTTGAAATATTCTTGAGCCCTCTTTTTTTTTTGAATGGACCAAAAGTTTTGCAAATGTAGGAAGATGCTTGGTCGATTTTCCAAACATTTCCCCCCTTTTTTTTTGGTGGAAAGAAAAACAAGAACACACGCCAAGGAGTTTATGACCGGAAAAAGGAGTGCTTTCTCTCAAAAGCATTTAGACCTTAACTAAACTCAACACATGAGCAAATGGCTATGAGTGGGGCTTTTTCGAATATTTTTCATGATATGGCTCTGGTAGGTAAATAAATCCTCACAAGGGAAGTGTTCCAAAACGAAAGGGTTTTTAAGTACTTGCAGCAATTAAAATGAAAACATCTCTGGACGTTCACCATACTAAGAAATTGCAACAAGTCCTAATCATGCCATATCATAATCCACAATGCTTAGACTTGGTGTGATGTATGCAACCCACGAAAATGTAGCAACACCAGTGATGCGACTATGCTCGAGTATAAATAACACACATGTCAGGAGTAGAGGTTGCATCAATGCGACATAAGGGGAGCTATCATGTAACTAATCATCATTTCCTTTAAGTACAGCATTCACCAATATTCTAGCATTTTATTCGAAACAGGGAGTATTTTATTGATCGATAGGGATACTTACCTGGGGGTCCTTCCCAAGCTTGAGTCTTCGCAAGACTTAAGCTTGAATTGGTCGCTTCCTCCATTCTTCTTGTGTCTGCAAAAAGAACGAGGGTGATACAAGTGGCTAGCCTCTATTGGGCTTTGCCGAGAACCTAATATTTTTAGTATTTTTAATTTTTTTTTGAAAGGGAAAGGACACAAATCAAGAAGGGTATATCGTATATATAAGTACTTACCTGGCGGTCCCTCCCCAAGCTTAGCTCTTGCAACCATGTGCAAAGCTAAGCGATTAAATCTTTCATTTGAAGGTACTAGGTCCGCCTGGTTGGTTTCTCCTTGAATTATGTGGCTTTCATGTTGCCTGATGGACTTGGTTTGCTCTCAGAAAGATCCTGCATTGGTTAGTACAAATCCATTCGTCTACATCGGACATATCTCTATAGGTCCATTAATCAACCTAGACACCATGTCTAATTCGATCAATTGTGTAAGCAGAGCAGGGACTCGGCATACTCTCCTTTTATCACGAAAGCATCATAGAGTCATGTGTTTTTCTGTTGTTCAAACGGACACCAGGCACAGTCTAAAAAGACCACACACAAAGAAGTGACGCACCCAAGCAACAGACAAAGAAGCAGGCGATTGATTTATGACTACATCTCAACCAATACCCATGTACAAAAGAAACTTCAAGAGCAAGAGGTATGGTCAAAAAGATGCAGCATATTTTTATCAAGAGCAACTCAATGCACTTTGCATTGATAAGGTAAAGAATAATTCAGGCAGCATTTTTTTATTTTATTTTATTATTTTTTTTATTAAATGAAAGGAGTGGATATATGACAAGGAAAACATGGAATAAATACGGTGTTTACCTGGCGGTACCTCCCCAAGCTTAGCCTTGGCAATCGAATGCAAGGCTAAACTTTCAGATTTCTGCATTGAACGTCTTGGATCCACCACATATGTTTCCTTCTTCCTGTCATAAAAATCCAGCCTTTCTTGCAAAATCCCTAGCCTATGATTGAGCACTCGGGTTTTTTTTTTTCAAAATCCCCACGCCTATGATTGGGCGCTCGGGTTCTCTTCTTTTTTTTTTTTGAAAGCCCGAGGCCTATGATTGGGCACTCAGGTTTTTTTTTTTAAATGCAGCGGGGTGGGATGGAGAAAAAAAAACAAACATGCTGATGGATTGAAAAGAAAAATAATGCAGATGTGATGGCGGTATGCTCAAAAGAAATGCAGGTGGATGCTTAGGCTAGCAGCAAATTAATCATAACAGATAATCAATGTCAATCACAGATATCTTAAACCATTGCTTCCCCGGCAACGGCGCCAGAAATGCTTGTTGGGGTTTCTTACGCAAAAAGATTAAATTCAATTTCCGCAAGCGCACGGAACACCATTGTAGCATTTCACCCAGGAGTATTCCAAGGGTATCGTATTTATATTTTCACAGGGATGCATGGCTAAGAATATCATGAATTAACTTACTCCAACGTAAAAGAGCAAGCCAACCATGCATAACAAATCTATGTGGATTGTGTAAGCATTTGCGGTGCAAACAACCCATGCAGATAGACCTATCATACACAGACGTGGAACCAAAACAAGAATTTCTCTATAATTATCACTTAAATAAATAAATGTAAACTAAAAGAAAAACTAAAATAAATAAATGAGAAAATAAATAAATAGGAAAAATAATTATGTTAACTAATATCAAAAAGAAAAGATACAAGAGAGCTTTACCCAATATCCGAAGAAAACTCCGGAACTCCGAGGGAAGCTCTCACTTCTACTCTAACTCCCATGACCAACTAGCCTACTCTAAACTACACAAGTGGAATGATCTTCTATGAGAAAGAGCGTGACCCTACATTGGATCTTCTCTTCTCAAGTGTGATGGTGCAGGTTGGAGTGAGGGGAGGGGTCCTCTATTTATAGTTGAGTTGCCTTGGGAGAGTGGAGAAGGTCTTGGAGCATTTCGTGGAATATCCTTCTTGCCGACGTCCCCTTGCCTTGGCAGGTGCGTCAAGTGGCTTATGACCGCTCTGGAAGCGACTGGAGCAAGATTGAGGCGGTTGGAGTTTGGCTTGGGCCGGCCGGCCTGCTTTTTCCTGCTTTTCCTCCAATCTTGCGCGAGGCATAACTCCTGCTCCCGAACTCCGAATTGGGTGATCCAAAAGTCCATTTCGACTATCTTGACGAGGCCTTTACATGGAGGGATCAAATTTCTCATTTGAATATTTATTCTTTGATGTCCAAGTCATTCCTTGTTTCTTGCTTTGAATGTTGTCGAGATGTCCGAGCAGGACCTTGTTTATCTTGTGCTTTTTGTATATTTGCTTTTTATCCATGATTGTAAACACAATTGCACCAATATTCCTATTTACCTTGCAAAACAAGATCACATCCAAAACTTGTGGAACTTTATTAGTTTAATGCATAAAACATTGGTGCATACCTTTTATTCGCCAATAAGTTGACGGTCTTTTTATGATTTAATGGCCGTCAACAATCACTAACCAGCTCCACCGAGGTTAAACCAAGAAGCAAACAGTAACTTGCCTTGCTTTTTGCACACCGAGCAACACAATAGCCAAACAAATCACGGCATCCAAGCACCTGATTCAACCTGAGCAAGAAACTTTTGGGCCTGTTCGGCTACTGCAGATTGTGCTGTGCACACAACAACCAGCAAGTTGACAATAGCTCTGGGCTCTCACGCCGAGCCCCGCAAATCCCAGGTTCTGATGCTTCAAGAACAGGCAAAATCGGGAGGAACGAGATGAAATTTACAGGATTAACCCGCTCTGATACCATATTGAAGATTAATTGAATCATCTTAGTGAATTTGTGGCCTGGGGATTGGAGAGAAGAGAGACCGAATACAGTACCGAATGGGGGGAGAACTGAAATCTCTCTCATTCTCGATCCTTCTCTGCCCTGCTCATATTTCTTTTACATCTTGCACTCCAGTCCCTACAATACTACATAATTATAGTGCTAATAAGACCCCCAACATACATACATACATCAACAGAAAACCTCTCACCAACTACCACAAGGCAACCAGCGCATACCACAAGGCCGCAGCATGAGGGTCTTAATTTCTAAACTAATTCAAAAGTTGTACTCTCTCTGTTTTTATTTATATAACGCAGTTGACTTTTTTCGTTAATTTGACCATCCGTCTTATCTACAAATATTTGTGTAAACAGCTAAATGTATACGTTAACCTTATAGTGCTTTTAATGATAGATCTAATGTTATCGATTTCACATTATTAAGTAACTAATTACATAGTTATATATTGTTGGTCAAGGTTCAACAAAAAAGTCAACTACGTCATATAAATAAAAATAGAGGGAGTATATATATACTAAGCGGTCTATATACAAACTTACAAGAAATTTTCAAACAAATAACACCTAATGAAGCTACATTATGAAACTACATAGTGTGTGCGTGGGTTCCCAGTAGATTATCGCCCAATTCTAATTGCAGTTGTTGATGACAGGAAGGCCACATCAATAAGTGAAACAAGCACTAGTAACTGACATACATGAGAAACTGAAGATGACCGAGCGCACCATTTGAGCTAATAAACCCACGGTCTAGCATTTAGTTCAGAGAAATTCAGACACAAATAACATTTCTCAAGAAGGAAAACTAGTCGTTGACACAGATGATGCAGCAGCCGGCTGTAGGTCGTGCTGCCAAGGCTGACCCCTGATGACGCTCGAGCGAAAAAGAAAGCCCAGAACTAGATCAATAGGACCAATAAAAGGATGCGTTTGGTCAAGAATGAAACAAGAGTGTCCTCTCCAAAAAAAAAAAAAAGAAAGAGAGAAAAGAATGAAACAGGAGTTGCCCAAACATGTCAGTCAACATTAATTTGGATGTGAAAATCGACTGAAACAAGACCACTTTTTAGCCAACAAACGTGTAGCAAATTTTTCATAACTTTTGTTGGAGATGAAAGGATACGAATGCCCAGGATCTAGTCCTTTCCTATTTAACCCTTCCGCAACATACCGCATTATAAGGCTTATCCCATGCAATCGGATCTTAACCATTCTTCAGAATCAAATCAATTGCAGGATGGCGTCGTGGACTATTCTCGCTGCGGCGGAGGCGGCGCTTGCTCGTCGCCGGCGCCTACGACGTCAGCAGCGGTCGCTGGAATCGGCACCGACGCGGGATTGGGCGGGGCTGCCGCCGGAGATCGTCTCGTCCATCTTCCAAAGGCTCGGTCCCGTCGAGATCATGTTGGGCGCCGACAAGGTGTGCCGCTCATGGCGGCGCACCGCGCGCGAGGAGCCCGAGCTCTGGCGCCGCATCGACATGCGCGGACACGGCGGGCTCGGCGACCGCGGTCTAGCTGACCTCGGCGAGATGGCGGCCGACGCCTTGGTGCGCAGCCAAGGGCAGTGCGAGGCGTTCTGGGGGGAGGGCACCGGCTTCGACGGCAACTTCCTCCGCGTCCTCGCTGACCAGTGAGACTCTGTCCCTTGTTTGACTTTTTAATTAGCAAATTACCTCCAATTTTTTTTTTTGAGGGCAAATTACCTCCAATTTGATGACTTCATTCTACGCGCACTGTATTAGCTTACGAATTTGGTTCAAGAATCAAGCCTGGCGGATATCAGAAAAACATAATAGTATATACCTGAAAAAAGACAGCTACTTGCATCTGTGTATACTCGCTCTGCAACAGGATACTGTTTCTTCCATAGCCCCCTTATATATGTTCATGTTGTCGTACTAATTGTGAATTCTATGAGCCAAACATCATATAATTTTTAGCCTACGTTTATTTAACTGGGTAGAGCAATGAATACTGACCAGAGAGAACATTGTAATTTCTTTGCATGTACGTGCAGGGCTCCCTTGCTCAAGAGCCTTATTCTCATCCGGTGCGGAAAAGTCTCGCGCCAAGGATTTGGTGAGGCCGTAAAGCGGTTCCCTCTTCTTGAGGAGCTCGAGTTTTCAAAGTGTCGAAAGGTCGACGTCCTTGAGGTGTTGAAGGATGTAGCCATGGCATGCCCACGGTTGAAGCACTTGAGACTTATTGACGCATACTACATTTTTTGTGGTTCCTCTCTATCGAACTTAGATGACTGGAACGCCATGGCAATCGCCACAATGCGCGAGCTTCGTTCCTTGCATCTCATCTTAAAAAATAAAATCACTAACCAAGGACTGGAGGCCATCCTCGATAACTGTCCGCACCTGGAGTCTCTCGACATCCAAAAATGCCGCAAAATCATCATGGATGACGCACTACGACCTAAGTGTGCTCGGATCAAGAACGTGAAGCTACTGATGTATGATCAGCATGCTAAGGATTATTTCAGAGACTCTGTGGCCGTGTGCAGACCTACTATTGACTTTGAATGTTCAACATGTAAATATCGTTTTGAAGACAGAAATTACCGGAGGCATTGGTGTACTTCTGAGGCGAATGACAGGGAAGACATGGTGATTGACACAGTGCACGAGCTGCACTCTCTCATGCTCTACCGCAAAGACCTCACCACTCAAGGGCTGAGGGCCATCCTTGAGAAGTGCCCCTACCTAGAGTCCGATGACATACTGCAATGCCGCAATATTGTCATGAAGAATGCTCAGGGTGGAGATAAGGATCCCTTGTGGCGGATGACGACCAATAAACTGACCGCCAGACTACTTACTACGGACAATTGTTGCCGTGGTTTTTACAGATTTAGTCCTGAGGACCTCCACAAGCGCAACTGCCGAAGTATCATATTAAGAAATGCCCTTGGAGATACATACTCCCCGAGCAGTCTCAGGAAAAAGGCAAAAAACTACCGCCGCAAGACCAAGAGCCTGACGGCCGAACTATTGAAGAAAAAATATTATTCTAAGGAATCTGCCGATGAGGAGCTTGAGCCTGATGGAAGCAACATTGGTGAATGTTCTACCTGTCTCATAATGGAATACTTAAGTTGGAAAGTCCTTGACTATGATGAACATCCTGATTACTATGATCCTTCTTACGGCCTTGATAGGATAGATGAGACTGGTTTCGATGTGTATGATAAGATGCTTCGCAAGAGATTGCGCAGGTACCTGAAAATGTAAGAAAATATATGCTTACTGGATGTTTTCATGGAACATATTTCTTCATACTGCCTCTTTGCTCTCAAGCTCTTGACAGTGAAATTATTATACTGCAGATTGATAAAATTTTGCATCAAAATTATTTGACTGTGAGGCTTTGACAGGTTGTTTAGTTCAGTTAACTTGGCTTTAGTGCAGCTTCAGGATACAAAACATTATGATTCCAGGAATACCAATAACTTGGCCATGTCGACAGCCACATCCACGTGCACAACTTGTACATAGTCCTTTTGGATGCCTTGGGATTGGAAATATATCAAATGGTATGGTAGAGTTATCAATTAATTTTTTTTAGGCGCATCACTTGACCAACAACCAGGTGGATCACTTGCGCTTTTCCTCCCAATTTGTATTTTTTCCCCCCATATACTGGTCTGTTACCACCACAAGGCTTACATAATTTGGATTTCCGACCTTTGCATAGTAGGGAATGGTGTCTAGTATATTCTGGTGCGTTAACCCAATGCTTACAGAATGAAACTGCATGACTTTTCTTAGTCTTACATTTTAAATACATTTGTGCATGGGAAATTAGGTGATTCTTTTTTAAATAAGTAACTTTGTTGATTGCTGAATCAGTTTATTTGAAATAACTGTGCTCCCGAACAAAATGACACTGAAGTGAGATACTGAAACCATTGGTTTGTCACTCGTTTTTCACTGTATAAGGGAAATAGGTTTTACCGATGGCGGATCAGGGATTAGAAGTTTAACCAATAGCATATAAATGATTTTCCCTTTGTATTATCATTTAATTTTTATTGCTATACTTCAGGGACCAGTCAGGCACTGGGACGATGTTACTTTCTACAAGATGTTCAATTACAATGTATAGTTCTCATTTACTATTGAGTTTGCTAGTTGACAGCTTCATCCACATAATTTGGTAATTAATTTCAGCGCTGAGAGATCAGTTCCGTCTAAACAAATTTGCTGCTATTATCTTAGCTCCTGCGCCTGAGCTAGAAGCAGTCCGAACAATCCGATAGATTCATCTCAGAATTTTAATTCCTGCTTGTCCAACTTATGAACATAATTGGTGCTGCTATTATTGAATAAACACAGTTGTGCATGGGAAACCCGACTGTCATCGAAGTAGACTGTTATAGATACCCAAACTTTGTCATGCATAAAACATAATTTGGCTATTGTCTGGTCATCAACAGTGAATTGAGGACTTGTGCAGGAATAGGCGAATAAACAACATGCCTGCTACATAAAACTCCTTTGTCAATTATTATGCTTCATTCACTTAATTAACATTATATATTTGATTTTCCATTGATCTTCATGAGCACGTCGCACAACTGATTTATAATTGCTTAGCTTGGATGTGTCTGATGTGCCTGTAGTGCTTAATTTTCTTCATGCATATGCTTTAATATAACAGTAAATTTGTTGACATCAAAGACATTTGAGGAACTATGATGATCATTTTAACCCTCCTGTCTATCTTATAGTGGAGTCGACGAGACTGATCTTGATGAGCGTGATAGGATGTAAAAGGAGCGTTTCTTGTATTTGTAATTGTGAATGAAAAATGATGTTAATCTAGATATATTCATCATTATCTAAAAAAAATCTAGATATATTCATGGAAGTCCCAGATGTCCTTGCCCAAAAAAAAGGGGGGGAAAGGAAATCTGTCCACAAAGTCCATATACAGCCTGTGTTTTCTCAACATTCACCTCGTCAGAAGTTTGACAACCAGGTCGTAAAATGTTCATACTTTTGACCCTCTTTTCAATTCAAAGCTATATCCATTGGCAAATTAATTTACATGGGTGCTAGCATGGACTGCAACGATGATTTACATCAATTAGCTAAAGCATACAAGATGAGATGCCAACCTGGATTGCCAACTAATACAATCCTGTAACTTGTGTGCCAGTCATTTCCCAGCTCCGTTTTCCTTGATATGTTGGCTTGTTGCTGGAGCTTTCCTAGGAAATAGAGCGAACAACTTATCAGACGTAACTCCTCCGCATCCCTGAATTTCCAGTCGCGTTGCAGAATCTGTCCTCCTTTTCTTATGGCAATGTTACCCTTAATCTGCACAATCACCAATGTTTTGATTCCATCGATGAGAGTATATATGTATGCATAGAGTCACATGTGCATTAGGAAAAAAAATAAATTTATCTCTTTTTGATTGGATCCAAAATAAGTCCAAAATGAACAGTACCGGTAAAATCACCTCCTTGGCCACTGTCATGGTCAACAATACCTTATTTTTATATACAACCATGATGTTTTGTAGATTGGAGGCAGTTTTTAGTGAAATCGTGTCCCTTTTTTTTAAAAAAAATAGTTAGATTTGTTTGCTGAAACTTCCAAAATTTATCCAGTGACCATGTTTGATCCCCAATTCCTTTTCGCAGCTTGTTCTTGGAAGTAACAAGTAGTGCCCCGAAATCATGCAGTATATAGAACCCAACTGGCTTGAAAGTACTCAGAAATTGGCTCCGGATAACAGCTTTGCCTCCTAGCTTGTTACTTCCGAAACAGTGACTATATGCAATTAGGGGAGACAGACCCATATTATGGGACATAAATATATTCAAATATATATGAGTAGAGTAACCATGTTGCACTTGCATCTCCCAAGTAATAAGAATCCTCTTTTTTTTAGGGCACACATGCTAGAGAGCCTTCGCCTCATCTCGTGCTACGATATCTCCAAGGAAGGATTTGTGGCGTCGATAAAGAAGTTCCCTCTGCTTCAGGAGCTCGAGCTTTCCCTATGTTCAGATTTTACTGACCAGGAGGTGTTCGAGGCCATCGCAAAATCATGCCCGCAGCTGAAACATTTCTTGCATATTGAAAGAAGAAGATTCTATGAAAGTGATCTCATCTGGGACGGGAAAGCAACGGCAATTGCTGGCATGCATGGTCTACGCACCCTTGAGCTTCATGGCGACCGTCTCACCAACCAAGGGCTGACGACCATCATCAATAGCTGTCCCCATCTGGAGATGCTCATCATTCATGATTGCCCTAATGTGACAGTTGACAACACCCTGCTTGCCGAGTGTGCTTGGATAAATACAGTGTCGTTTAGAGGGGATGAGTACGATTACTACGAGATCAGCGCCACCACCGTGAGCAGTTTTTGTCTTAGTTGTGCTATCAGGCTCTACTCAGACTATGAGTACTTGGGTGATGGTTTCTTTATTGAGGACCGTTACGATTATTATGCCTGGTCTAACTACATTAACGGAGTGTATGTGACCGATTTTGATGACGATGAAGATAGAAAGATGCTTGCCAAGAGTGCTCGTAGGTACCTGAAAATTTCCACAGAAGAATGATCTCCATATTCGGATAGAGGTGTCCAGATGATTATGCCAGTCACACCGTGCTCAAATCTCTGGATTCATGGCAGTTGGTGGCTTGGGTCTATGTTGCTTCTATGACATGGTGAATTTTATCAGGATCAAGTCCCACCATTCTGCTAGAAGGCTGTGCCGCTCTACTCCGAGTCTCCGATCCATGGCAAATGATCCTGAGAATATTTATCTCATATGATCCCCTGCACACTCTTGCATGTATTTATCAAGTGTGCTATGTTGGCACTTCGCAAAAGGCCATACGCGATTTTAAAACTCTTTAAAGTTGTAGGGCCATGACCATGGTACGTATGTTATTACTTGCATGGATTGGATGTATCATTCCGTTTGGTGGAGTGAATCTTGTACAATGGCATTTTCACGAGGGAGCATCATTCATGTGTTAAATAAATCTGATGGTTAAAACGACCGTGAGACTCCATTAGATCAGTTCATCCTCTCTGTGGGATATATAGGGTGCAACTGCGTGAGCAATCAAGCACTGAGGTACTGTTGAAGCGCATAATTGATATAAATCTTCAGTACTGTATGTACTAAACAGTTGACACGCCAATTTATGTGATTTTTTTTTTGGAAGGCATCAATGCGTGTGATTAATGGAGAGATGGTACATGCTGCGTACCCAGCAGCCCGAAACGTCCGTGGCTCTCATATATTTCAGAGCACATAGCCTTTGCCTCTTGCCAAATCTCTTTGCCTATATCATTTATAGCATTAGGATAGGAAGTACCAAAGCAAAAACACATGATTGCAATTGACATGTTGCACAGCAGTGCAGCACACTTGGAAATAGAATGCATCAGGATCCGTTGAAGATTGAACCAAGAGCAATGAATCTAGTTGGAAGGAGACAACCCCGCAAGGCGGGATGATTGAAGCTGAGATTCGTCGGCACCTACCTCATGAAACAAAGGAGTGCCCATTGCGGCGGTAGCACAGGCCAGTGTGAGAGACTGGAGCGGGGTAGAGAAGAACTTGCTGATGGTTGACGTAACATGTGGATGTAGGATTTACATTGTCTCTCTTGTTTCTAGGTATTAAAAATCAAAACTATCGGTTAAGTCTTTTCTTGAAGGGACCTGATTACATTGTCTCTCTTGTTCAAAGAAATGTTATATGGTTGTCGCAATGTGTCGCACTGTCGCATATCTACTCACTTTAATTCCTCCTAAATTTTTTTTTCTTTTTTCAATACTGGCAAGGTTACAAAAAAAGAGTACCGATCAAAACATAACCAAACCTGCAAGCAGCAGGAAGGTTACGACTGTTGGGCCATGCGTTGGCTTTTGAAATGCATTTCCTATGATAGATCGGCCAAAATTAGGATGCCCGACAAGGATTTAGGTCTCCTAGCTAGCTAGAGCCGGCAGACAAAAATTTCTTGGCTGGATTGTCTTCAAGGCCTTGTTTAGCGACCATCGATTGATGTAATTTTCATAATGACGCATGCCTTTCATAGAGACGTGTTGGACTGTGCACTGTTGGATCCAAGCAAGGCCTAAACCAAATCACTGTGATCTTCTGTGGTACGCCCCATTTGCTGAAAAGAAAGGGGAAGAAAACAACGGTGGCGTTGCTCCTAGTTTCACCTCCGTGTGCTGTTTTCTTTGATCCTCAGCGTAGCATAGGCCAAGTGTGCTTGCGCGGGATCCTTGGGTTACGATCTATGACTTAGGCCTTTTTTGTTTACCCTATTGATTAAATAATCCAGCTTATTTCTTTCACACTCAAAACAAGGTCTATAGTTCATCGAGTCTGATGCTTGATTAAGCAAGGTAGGTATGAGGAAGCAATTAAAGACAAGGACTTTGTGGACATCCTATACTACATGCGGATAATGAATGGCTCAGAAACGTGGTAACCTATGCCAATCAGCTTATCCGTGAGCTTGATGCGAGTTTTTAGTACTACAGAAATCATGGCTAGTGCTTTCGGTGAATGAGTGAAGCTAATCCAGCAGGCCAGGGCGCTATTTTGAAGAGGTAGCCACATTCGGGGACCTGGACAAGTTGTTGCCATGCTGGCGCGATGAGCAGCATTCAAGTGAGCGAAGCGGAGGAGCTAGGCAAGCAGGAGCGCTCCACTGGGGGATGGAGGTTTCTCTCCCGTCCCAGAGTTACCAGTATTTCAAATTTAATGAATGTTGTACGCCATTCTTACTACAAAGATATTTTGACCATGTAAAAAAAATGATTATTTCCCTAAAAAAATTTATTATTAGCCTGCCACCTTGTCTCGGTACTATTCATATATACGATGCATCGTGTGGTTACAACTTGGCTCGGTAGTACTCATATATTGTTGCATCGACGTTTCACATCCATATCTGTCGTTCGGATGCTCTACGCACTGTGGTCTTACTACTCTAGCTTCTTCCCTGGGAAGTCTGCTTGTTACTCTGGCTTCCTATATGCTAGCGTAGTAGCTGAAAGGTTGGTACTAAATGGAACCAGGAGAAATGGGTGGCATCAGGAACGGATTGTCTTGAGCAACAGGAACAAGCTGCTATGAGATGTCGGGACATGGCTGCCCCTTCCAAGTTCTGTGCGCGGCTGGTAGCAGTTGGGTAAGCCTAAGAAGCGATGCCACGCGGACAAGACCCAGCAGCAGCGGAATCATGGGTCCTCCTTGCTCCGCGTTGTGCTGGATACATTTACTTAATTTGGACTTGAATCATTTGGATCCTAGGCATTCTTTGTTTCCGCCTAAAGAAAAAAAGCACTGTGTTTGTACTGCAGCACCACGCACACCGATTAAGGAATGCATTATACGCAAGGCAACAAAACACTGAACAACTCATTCACTATTCTCACCCGTTCCAGCAAAGATGTCTTGAACGTTTCAACAAAAGACATGGTTTTTTCCAGCATTTCGAAATTTAATGCATGGTGTACATCATTTGTACTACAAATATATGATCAGCTATTCTGCTACGAGGTCCATGGGTGGCACGTGCACTTGTATCTACCAGCTAGCCTCCTCTTAAAGAAGCATGCATTTTATCCTTCTTATAAGAGAGGCACAATCCTCTTAAAATTCTCCATTTTGTCACTGAGATGCTATTATTACGTAGATATATGTGTGTTATAGTACTCTTCTACCTATTAATTGTTCTATCTTAATGCATTACGTAGCTTCTGGAAGCAACCAAACATATACTCTATATACTAATGGTGTCACGGGAAAGAGAGAAAAATGGGGACCAGAAACACAAACTCGAGTTAGAGGGTTGGGATGAGGAGGCATCAGGACTTGCATCGCCTCGAGCGGTTGTTCTGCTGCAGAAGCAGGACGGACTTGGCTGTCGTAGATGTGAGCAGCAAGCGAAGCACAAGGCATGTGCTGCAACGCTTCAAGCCCTCCCTATTTTGGTTTTTGTTCAAGGTGAAGAAATTCCGTTGCAATCATGTTGACTGCCATGCATGTTTTCTATGTAAATAAACCATCAAGATGATAAGTAAAAATTTGTTGGAGCAAACGCATAAAAAATAAAAAATAAACAACCATTAGTTGTTGAGATTAAAAAAAGGGGTGTTCTATCCAAGATAATTTGCAAAAACCAGGGGCAGTCAAAAATAAACACAAAGACCATGGATTAAATTAATTATTGATGTTCCAATATCTTGTCTTTTTTTTCCACACTTCCTTTTTTCTTTTTCTTTTTTGTTTGTGCAGCACCGTACACAGACATTAATATCTGCGTACGCCAGGCAACAAAACACTGAATATTTATTCAATCCTTTCCCCTGTGCCAGTAAGATGTCTTCATGGACATTTTATTACATAACTTACTACGTCCATTTCAAAAAGTTGGTCATTCTGGCTATTAATTTAGACAGGCATGTCCAGATTCGTAGCTAAAATGAAAACCTTTTTGAAATGGATAGGAGGTAGTACCGGTATTTGATAATTTAATGAATGTTTTACATCAGTGGTAATTCAAAGATGTGCTCAGCTTTTCACCAATTTTGAGGTTAATGGGGAGAACATAACTTCGGTGGCACCTGCTAGCCCCCTCTTGTTCAACCATAACCCTTCTTATAAAAGAGGTGCCGTTGCTCTTTACGTTCCTTATGTTATCACTGATCTGTAAACATAAGGCATAGTTAGCTTCCAGAAGCGACAAGCAACATATAATAATGTGGTTACAACAATTGGAGACAATGTCGACGAGAAACTGCCAGCTGGAGTTAGATGGTTGGGATTGGGAGGCACCTGGAACTGCATTCCCCTGTGTCGTACCCCATTTCTGAAGTACTTAGTGTTTACCGTATCAGTCCCTGGATCAGTAGCTGATACGACACTTTCACAGAATGCTTCACAGCAGATACTTTATTTATATTACCGAGAGTCATTACAAGCCTTTTAATACATAAAGGTCTTTATACAAATGACGCGGGCGGCCTCAACACACACAGACATCACGCTCATAGGCTAACGCAGCAGCCAGAGCTAAAACTAATGCTAGCAGAAGACGGCAGGGCTCCACTCCTACAAGCACCGCTTGAGCGAAGGCCGAACTTTAATCTTCATCACCATCAGCTTGGAAGTCATAGTCGGGCTCATCTTCTGAATGATTTAAGCAAAGGTGAGTACTTAAGGTACTCAGCAAGTCTAACACGGGGGGGTGTGATTATGCAGGGGATTATCAAAGGATTAGGCTTGTGGTTATTGACAAGGCGAGAAAGCCAAGTTTATGCAGGGTTGTTTTGAAAACAAAGCATTTCGCAATTCTAATCAAGTATCTGCAGAGATTAGTGGGGTTGGGCGGCCCTGGGGGAGATGCAATCCATCCCGCCAGTTCCTCAATTTTATCGCTGGCCGACAACCAGCACACGGCTCCAAACCGGCGTTTTCCAAAAACACACCAAGGAAACTCACGCGGAAAATCTAATCATAGTGTGGCCGATGCTTTCGCGTTGTCCAATACCGTGGAACACGGCTTTCCGGAAAGTTTCTTAACCTTGGCCAAGGGTGCACAAATTTCCCCACAAGGTGGTCCAGTCCTCCCTATCGTCATAGTTTGGACTGTCCCACTAAAGGTTCCATACCTACTTCGTACCACCACGGCATCCCCCACGAACATCACCAGGGGCTTCATGATCATAATAATATGGCCAGTCATAAATGCCGGATCTCGAACACCCACCAACGAACGAGTCTTCTCCTGGGATTCCGTTGCAATCTCCTGCCTCCGGGGGGTACCGGGTGAGTACTAGTAGGATGTGGTTCCAATTCCGCGCCCATTCACGGCTTGTGGCTGCGCGAGGGGTGCTAGGCAAAGGCGGCACAAGAACCGGTCCTTATACGACCGAACCAGGCATCTTCAATAACCAATCCACAAGTGGAAGGGCGTCCCAGAGATAGCCTCCCCACTGAGGACTACCTCGCCTGGTCCCGCCAAAAATCATCCCTCACTAGGGTTGCACTTTATTATCATACCACCAAATTTCACATTTACACACACCACCAAGACACACGCATTTACACGAAAATCATGTGAGCAATATTAATTAAACACATGTGAAAGTCCTAAGCAGCAAGCATATCAACAATTCATTAATTAAATTAATGATGTTGATTCCTAGGGCTAACAAGGGTACAGGATATAATCAAGTCAAGGCAGGCAATCAAATATTGCATAGGACCATTCTAGCATTTAAATTCATTTAAATACCATGCAATTTATTTATAAACAGCTCTAATTAGGATATTTGCAAACATAGGATCAATATGATCAAAGGAAAATCTTCACCAAGCTCATCTTCCTCTAAATCCTCGTAGTCGGGTCCTCAGCCTCTTCGTCTTGATTATCTATCGATTTATTAAAAGGTAAATCTACCGCTGCAAACAATTTAACAGAGCAATAAATTCAAATAAAATCCAAATAAAATCAGGGGGGAGTTGATTTTGGTGGCACTGGGTAGATTAGGATTTTAGATGAATTTTGGCGAAAGATTCGCCAAAATCGGAGTTAGAACGATGGAGATATTGATTTTTGAAGTAAAAGAAAGGAAATTGATCAGGATTAAGCTAAGTAATTGGTTATAGCCATAATCCTAATTAATTTGGAGTAACCAAGGGTTGTACAATGATTAGGAACAATGCTGCTTGGACAACATCAATGCTTTTAGTACTGTCAGCTAGGAAGCACCAAATCCTACTGGCCCTGATACTACCACTTGGATCTGGAACCTACATGCTGATGCTCACGATTTCGATAGTCATACCGGTGATTTGGAGGGAGATTTGATTCATTCTTTAATGTAAGAATAAAGAATAGAATTAAAAGGCTTGCTTTGACCCTTAGGAGTAGGTAACCCGTTCGTGGGATCATCAGGAGAGGAACCTATACTTTTTACATTTCTTCGTTGGAAGGAACAGGGAAAAAGCGAATATGGGTGTCTCAGGCTCGAACTGATGACTTCCACCACGTAAAGGTGACACTCTACCGCTGAGTTATATCCCTTCCCCGTCCCATCGAGAAAGAGAATTAACGAATCCTAAGGCAAAGGCAAAGCCGGCTGCCGCAGCTCGGGCTCTTCCTGCATGCCACAAATGGCCCACAAAAAAAAGAATCCTAGAACAAAATGGGAACGGATAAATCCCCTTTCGAAATGACTTGATATTAGATATTATTTTATGCTAACCAATTTAATTCCTTAAAGGGAAAGGTTGGATTCGAATAAAACTTTTAACTAAAAAGGGATAGATTTCGCATACACTTATCCTTATATTGCGTCAATATGAGAATATCCTTCCTAAATTCTTTATCCAAACCTATTGATCATTAACTTAGGTTTTCCCATAGATTTTTGGAAAACGATTGGAAAAAGTAAAAAAAGTAAGTAGAATTACATTCAAGATAAAAGTAAAGGTGTTTTAGTAAGAAAATATGGATGAATACTTCTCGATTTTAGATCGGATTTTTTGGCGGCATGGCCAAGTGGTAAGGCAGGGGACTGCTCACCACTTGTTATGCCAGGGTCTCCTTTTTCGAGTTGGTTACCGATGATATTCCGATAGAACCCATGGTTGGACGTAGATTGCACTATACTTCCCCACCACAGGACGTAAAGACGGAACGCTGAAATCAGGTCGAAGCCGAGCTTTTTCGAGTTGTTCAAGGGTGCCTCTACGCAATTCTTCCGAATGCGATTCGGAAATTGCAGAAGCTTGGTTTGATCAAGCTGCTGAGTATTGGAAACTTGGCAGAAGAACTTGAGAAGTTTCCAACAATTAAAGATCCAGATCACGAAATTGCAGGAGAACATTCTGGAAGAGCTTCGACGTTTAACTGGCCCAGTTAATGGCCAAATACTTTGGAAAGATGATACTATACTTCTGGCAATACAATCCGAAACCCGCAAAGCGGAAGCAAAGATCCAAGCTTTCGAGGACCGAGATATTGACGGAAAAGCTCTAGATTCGAGGGTTTCTATTATAGCCGAACATAAAGTTTGTGACTGGTAGTAAAACATCGCTTTTTCTTTTTACTTTGACATAGAGTTCGATCCTCAACAATTTCTCGTGATATCTTCTTACGAAGTTTTGTTAGGGCATCTATAACAGCCTCTGGTTTAGGTGGGCAACCCGGCAAGTAGACATCCACAGGAATTAACTTATCAACTCCCCGAACAGTACTATAGGAATCCGTACTGAACATTCCCCCTGTAATAGTACAGGCTCCCATAGCAATGACGTATTTTGGTTCAGGCATTTGCTCATATAATCGCACTAAAGAGGGAGCCATTTTCATTGTTACCGTACCGGCTGTTAAAATTAGGTCCTGGGACCATACTATTATGATGATGATGGAACGTATGCGATGGGACAGAAAACGTATGCGCTTTAGCAAGGGATGAGCGCTCAATCCGTTGCTTGTTCTTTCGGTAGCCTTCTTTTCTTTCATTTCCGTGCATTACTTGTCTGTTGCCTCTGTGGCACTATAAACTGAATGTGTAATTTGCCCAAGGCACAGAACAAGAACTAACAAGCACAGTACACACTACTCAGTGCAGTAAAATCTAAGATGGCAGCATATTGATGACAAATATCATCAGCGTGTTAGCTACAAAAAATATAAATGATGCAGAATACCGACTTTGCACCAATGCAGTCCATGATAGACAGCCATCATCTTCCAGGAAAAGTGCCTTATAACCCGATGATTCCAGCAACCAGTTATTTGAAGAGGCGTCTCTATTTGCGGGAGAAACTAAGGTTTCAATACCTACAGCTTCTAGCCTGGCTTTATCGATAAGAAAAGATACAGCATCATCATTGAATGAATCATGTTCTTTTAACACAATAAAGACCTCATGACCCAATCTGGTAAAAGTTATTCCTGGAAACTTATCCACTAATACATCATCAAATGCTTTCTGATAGAAAATATGAAAAATAGCATTGGTTATACTACCCATAAGTGGTATTCCGTGCCATGCTATAGTATTGTTATTTTTTACATCATAGATAGGACAATATATGAATTGTCTAATTAGATGGTAAACTATACCTCTAGTTTTTAGGTATTGGAAATGTTTCCATAAACGATATTTGCTAATACCTGTTAGACTAGAACTCAAGTCTAACCTGTATACTTTGACTACATGTCGTTGCCTATTCAAGAAATCCAAGTGGCTGGTTCTTAGATCTTGTAAATTGTTTACGTTAGGAGGTAGATCAGAGATTAACTCATTTAATATGAGTTTAGTTAACGCCATCAAAAGAAGCAAATCTTCTTTTTCACTTGTCTTAAACACTTCCATCCTTTCAAGGAAATAATTTTCTCCTATAAGGTATTGGCTCCATATGTAACCTTTTTCAGTTTCTTCATATATATAGGAATAGATATCATTAAGATTATATATATTATAATAATTTATTGGTGACAAAGTGTAGTCATCTCGATGGAACAATTTATCTTTTAATTGATTTTTATTGAAAGGGGGGACCCCCCTTAGATTCCAGTCTACATGGTTATCGTTATAGATAGAGTCTATAGCCAATGCTAGCTTATATCTAATGGTATAACCGATTATAAATTGACGAGTATTATAGGATAGGGTTAGATTCTTCATATCAGAGGTTCTATTTATCATGCCTTTCATAGTAGTTTTAATCATTATTATATATGACCCCCGTCAGATAGCACACCTACAGTTACACAGAAACATATCAAGAGTCCTAATCTTATGGATTTTTCCCATTTACTATCATTAATATTTTGATCACTTAGACCGGGGATGGTAGTATCATCATCCGGCAAACATAGCCAATCTTTTAATGAAATTTCATCAATTTCCATTTCATCCTTATACTTACTTTCGAGCATTTCCTTAAAAGGTGAATCTTCAAAGGCCCCCACGATCGATGGAGTCATATCCCTTACAGTTTCCATGAAAACACACTTAGTGTAACCTGGGACATTAGCGTCATCATTGAAGAATAATTTAAGGAATTCCTCAGGAACCAAGTCCCAGGAGGATAAACCAGGGGTACATTCACTAAAATTATACCACACAGTTGTATAAAACCCTAATTTTACAAGAGCAAAGACATTACCATAAACAAAATTGATTCCATCATGGGATTGACAGGTAATCATATGAACCAAACATTGTGTAGCCTGATAGTTAATACTATGGGTAATATGCTCAAATGGTGTTAATACTTCTTGAAGGCTTTTCTGTATCTCTTCCGTTGCTCTATTAAATAAACTCCACTGTCTTTTACATGCTTTTTTTAGTGGTTCATTACTAATGAAGGTGCTTAAATTCTTTAATTGGAGTAACTCTCTCAAATAAAGGTATTTAAAACCTATAATATTTTCTAATTTAGTATTAGGAATGAATTCCCGCATTGCACGGAATTTAGGGTTATAATACTTTAGTGCCGTTTCATAATGGAAATTAGTATATTTCTGAATGATTTTATTCATGAAATGGTTTTTAGGTATACCGTGGATAATCATATTATTAGAAACTGGATTATCTAATCTGTTTATGAAGTGTCGTTCATAGGACCTAAGATCTTTCGCTCTATTGAGAGAAGTCTTGCTCTCATTAAATCTTCTCATAAAATCTGTATTATCCCTGTAATACTTTTTTACTGTTTCATGAGAGAACTCTTTGATAACATTAGGAATATTTTTCATAGAATCGAAATTAGTTAAATAGTGAAACATTTTGGATCTTTTCTTCTTTCAGTGTGGTTGGGATTTTATAAGTAGTAAGCACTACAACCCTTGGTTATTACACCTCTTCTTGTTCGAGTGACACAGGAGGTGCGTCTGTGACCCTACCCTTTGTAAGGGATTACATTCTCTTCTTTTACCTGAAGAACACAAAGCTTGGGGTTATAACTCAACCTATATTGGTTAAGCGCATGAATCTTTCTTTGATCCACATGAACAGTATAGAACTACCTGTTCCCCTTTCCTTTTCTATGAAAGGAGAGTTCAACCTTTTTTTTACTTGATTCATATGCATTTAAAGGCATATACAACTGTAAATTTGAGAGCTTATACACCAAAGGAGTGCCGGTCTTTTATTGATAGTAAGTACAAAATGAAAACCACCCACCTCCTAAGCAGGTATAGCAATAGTTTTAGTTGTAATAAACACAGCCACCATGAGAGCAGTTCCTATACAGGATAACCTGTCTCTGGCACTCACATCAGTGAGGTCCACAGCTTCAACCCTGTTTAGGGATAATTTATTAAATAAGATGTCATCTTTTAAAGTTGATATAACAGTATTCACTATGTCTTTTGTCATCAAGTAAGACACCCTCTTATATCCTTCTACTATTGAGTTTGGGTTCCTAAAAACAGGTGGATAAACGGGGTCAAGAAAACCCTCTGGAGGAGTGGGAACCACGGCTACTGCTGGTATCATCGTATACCATACTACAACACCTAACCCCATATATACGAGGATGTTAAAGAAATAGAATTCATATTTCTTTGACTGGGGGTTATAAATCCGTGTTGACGCACGCAACAGTACAGTGGCGATATCGCTCTCGATAAACATTCGTAAACCGCGATCAACAAAAGCTTTTGCAACAAAGCATTTTGTTATTTTTAACCCACCTAAAGGTTTCAAACCTAAGGAGTTACATAAGTTTTTTAAATGCTTAATTCCTGAACTGTTATGGAAGAAATATTCCCAAGGGAACATGTTTCTAGGATTATGCCAGGCTATTAACGGTATAAGTCCCAATACTGCATCAAGTCGGGGAATTCTAACCATAGTTAGTTCTGGTATCATCCAGCGTAAACGAAAATTACAGATTTCTTCTTTAATAAAATAAATATATACCATTTTAATCAATGTATATACTTGAAATATAGTATAACATATATAAAAATACTCCTGCCCATAAGGGCAACCTTCAATAAAACTATTGATAATAGTTAATATATGTAAACTTCCTTCATAAAGGAGGCTTATAGATTTAAAGTAAACAGCGCTTAAATTTAGTAACCATTCCTCGCTAATTCTTTTTACGAACTCCCATACCCCTTGATTATGAATAGATGGTAAACAATCTCCTCCACCACTGGAGGAACCCCCAAAATAAGCATTTAATATGTCAAATATTTGACCTCTTATTGTATTGGTATCACTATCCTCATCCGTATAATTACGTGTTTTTGTGCTTGATGGATTTTCTTCCAAAGTATAAGATTTATTTATGTTCTCAGGGAATCCCTTCCAATTCAGTCTATTCTCACCTACCGCCTCTTTAAGACGGGTAAATCCTACCATTAAATGATGAAGCATGTTCAGTTCTTTTCTTCCTTGATTGTGTTTGGGATTTAGTTTCTAGTAGTAGCCTTACCCAATTTGTTCTCTACAGTTGTTATTTGTAGAGAGCTATTTAATCCCTAGTGTGTTCTACGGGATATAGGCCATCTACTTAGTATGCTTATACCTACTTAATATGAGAGTTATTCTCTGTTATTGATTAGGTATTATCTGCTTTTCCATCGTATTACTATTGATAAGATCAGAGTTGGCATTCTGTTTGTTCAATCAGTCTCTAGTTTGTTGTAAATTGTTCAATCAGTCTCTAGTTTGTTGTAAATTGGTCAATCAGTCTCTAGTTTTTTGTAAACTAATTGACTGAAGTGTCTTACCTTTTGGATGTTATCCTCTAGCCTATCTGACTAGCCCGACACCGGAACACTGGGTTCAATGAGCACCCTCCCCCCGCTATTATCTTAGTTAGATGTTTGGTTCCTATCTTTGTTAGAAGGTGTGTCTAGTTTCAGATCTTCCAACCAGTTTTAGAAATCAAGACGATATAATCTAGCTAATGTAATAACAGGGTAAAAATGTGTCTTTGCCCTATAGGTGTCGTCACGCTTGTACTCTGCTTTTTTCAAGTTTCGATCGATATTTGCGGAGTGGATCATCCCTCTCGAAAACGCAGATTTGAAGTTGTCCATAATTTACTGAGTACTCGGTATAACTCACGCATTCGTGTACAAACAAGTGCAGACGAAGTAACACGAATATCTCCGGTAGTCAGTCCATTTCCATCAGCTGGCCGGTGGGAGCGAGAAGTATGGGATATGTCTGGTGTTTCTTCCATCAATCATCCGGATTTACGCCGTATATCAACTGATTATGGTTTCGCCTCGGTTAATCGTTCGGGATGTGAAGGAAACTAACTAATTTAGTAGTAATTAGTTTAATATTTGTTAAAATCATGATAACATTTATTGCTTATTAGAGGGGAAAGGATACAAAAGACTAGCCAAACAAGGCCCTAGCTAGACACAAAGGCTTCCATCCCGTAAAGAAACTAGACTCACAACCCTAACTGACTAAAGGAAGAGGTCATCGCTAGGGCCTTGCTGACTAAAGTATTTTTAGAAATTTTCTGGAATTTTTCTGTTATTGGAAATGTGTCGGAATATGAATTTGTGTACACTGGCCGGGGCAAGCAGCATTTCTTGAAAGAGAATAGAGGCTGACAGATGGGTCCAGGGGATCTGAGGGCTTATTTGCAAGAATAGAAAGGTTTCAGGGACCTTTTGGTAAATACCGAAAGATGTCAGGGACCTATTTGTAATTTTGGAAAAGTTCAGGGGTTTCGGTGTAAAAAGATAGGGGCTAAATTGTAATTACAGGAAAGTATAGGACTTTTCTGTAAAAAGACAGGACTTAAATAGAATTAATAAAAAGATCAGGGGCTTATCTGTAAGAATGCAGAGCCCCGGGATTTTCACGATTTTTGGATTTGTTTCTGAATGGGAAAAGATCCTGAGAGGCTGACAGGTGGGCCAGTGGTGGTCGGTGCACTGTGTGCACACTGTTCTCTGGACTCGGTCCATGGTGCTGTGGACCGATGTGGCGTGTGCGTGCGGCCTATGGTGGACCGGGCGTGCCACGCGAGCAAGGCGACTGGGTCGTCGCGGGCCCGCGCGTCGACGTGGCTGCCACGTCAGGCGGCGGTGCAGCTGAGTCAACGCGGCCGGGAGAGAGCGCGCGCGGCGGCGCCTCGCCGGCGGGCTCGTCGGCGGCGGCTACGAGCGGAGGGGCGCGACAAGGTGTACACCTACGTGTTCTACGCGACGCGGCGAGTGCAGCGGTGGGAGACGTCGTCGACGGGGACGACGGATGCGGCGGCGCGACGTCGCCGGAGTTGGCGGCGCGCCGGCGAGGAAGGGGAAAAGGATGTGCGCGTGTTTGTGCGCGAGTGTGTGCTAACGGGGACGTGCGCTAGAGGATTGCGGAGCGTCCGGTGAACTCGGCCGGGCCAGAGGGGGCTCACGGCGGCCGGCGGCGAGAGGAAAAGGCGGCGGCGGGGCCGGCGCTCGATGAAAGGAGTCGCACAGTTAAAAAGGGTCGACGAGGGGTGGCGCAAGAGAAAGAGAGGGTGAAGGGGATGCTCACCGAGCTCTTAGACAGGCGAGAGTTGACGGGAGATGGCCGGAGCCGAGGTCGACGTGCGGCGGGGCTAGGGTTGCGGTGACCACCTCGTACAGAGCGCGGCTGCACAAATGAGGGGCACCAGGGAGTTAAGCATGCATCGGAGCTTTGAATTTGACGAAGAAAGTGGAGCGGGGCTCACCGGAGAAGAAGGGAGGGCTCACCGGAGTTCTCGCCGGAAATAAGAGAGAAAGGGGGAAAGAGCAGTGGAGAGCTCGGGAGTGGATGGAGATGGGAAATGAAATGAGAAGAAGAAGAAGGGGTCTCGGTGCTTATTTATAGAGCTCCAATGGCGGTGCGAGGGGGCGCGAGGTCGGTTCGCCGGCGAGAAATATCTCGCCGGTGTTAATGCGTGATTGACGCGCGAAGGCGGTTCGCGAACTTCGGAGGACGACGGTGACGCGCAAGGAGAGCTTCTGCAGTGCTTGGGACGCGACAGAGCGAGGGGAGGGCAAGCTGTGGCTGACGGAAGCGGAATGGGGCTCGCCGGAGTGAGGGAAATGTGGCGCGCGCGTTAGGTAAAGGAAGAGGACGATGGGACGCGACGATAAGGCGGTGGAGCGTCTTCACGAGCTTCACGTGATGCTCCTGTGGCGCGGAAACGATGGGACGACGAGGTCCGGCAGGAAGGAATGGGCGGCGGCGCAATTTCCGCCGGCGCGAGGTTGACGACGGGAGCGCGGGCCCCACGTGTCAGCGAGAGAAGGGAGAGAAAGGGAAGCGGGCTGGGCTGGCGGGCGAGACGGGCTGGCGCGGCGATGCTGGGCCGGAAGCGGGGCGGCCCACGCGGAAAAGGAAAAGAGAGAAAGGAGAGATGAGGGAGTGGGCCGACCGGGAGAAAAAGAAGAAGCGCGGCCCGATAAGGAAAGAAAAGTTTGATCTTTTTACTGGGTTTAGATTTGAATGAATTTCGAATTCATTCAAAAGGAGAGATTTAAAACTAGCACTCAAATAAACAAAGAAAACTCAAAAATGCTCATGGTGCTGTTTATGCATGTTTTGAAATTTAAGAGCTTTTGGTTTTGCTACTAATTAAGCTAGCAAATTAATTTTATTTGACAAAAATTTTAAAAGTTCAAATTTTTAGTGATTTTTGATGATCACGAAAACGCGGGTCGCTACAAGCAGCATGGGCTTGGTTGCTGTAGACCGCACAAGCAGGCAGATCTCGGAGCATGTTAGGATTGGACTAGCACCGCACTCAAGGATGGAAGTCTTCCAACAATGCTGATCTGAGCAAGGCTGTCGCAGGGTTTGTGGATGCAAGATAACCGGCGTTTGTGAGGAGAATCACAAAGACCTCCTGGTGACTCCAAAGCGATGGGAGGATGCAACAAAGTACTGCAGGGCTTGTAGCACATTTGGCTAGTGTGACAAGCTGGGAGCAGGGCATGTGACCGAGTCATCGGTTGCAAGCTATGACTATGTTTCAGTATCACCATCCTTCTGAACCTAACATTTCTCCCTTTTAAGTTGAACGTTTGCTTGATGGGGAGCCTGCATGTCTACAGTCTAGTCCACCTGAGACCTGATGATGTCTCATATTGCAAAAATATTAATTGTGACACTTCTACACATGGAATTTTACATGAAAAATATGTATGGATATAATCATTGAAAATATTAAATGGAGTATGTTTTATGTCGTTCAAGAAAACATGATTCGTGTGCGGTTATAAAGCACACGTTGCCAATTGTCTACTATCATAGTATCCATCGCTAGGCTAGCTAGCTCCAGGAGTTGGAGAGCAGACACCAAATGAAACTGAAGTGAGATACTGAAACCATTGGTTTGTCACTCATTTTTCACTGTTGTATATTATGATTTAAATTTTTTATTGCTATACTTGGGAGATCAGTCAGGCACTGGGTCGATGTTAGTTTCAACAAGATCTTCAATTATAATGTATAGTTATCATTTACTATTGAATTTGATAGTTGACTGCTGATCATCCACATAATTTGGTAATTAATTTTAGCGCTGAGAGATCAGTTCCGTCTAAACAAATTTGCTGCTATTATCTTGGCTCCTGCGCCTGAGCTAGAACTCCGAACAATCCAAGAGATTCATCTCAGAATTTGAATTCCTGCTCGTCCAGCACATGAACATAATTGGTGCTGTTATTATTGAATAAACGCAGTTGTGCATGGGAATAACAGCATGCCCACTACATAACTCCTTTGTCAATTATTATGCTTCAATATATAAACATTATATCTTTGATTTTCCTTCGACTTTGCAGAAAGTAAAAACCATACTACCTCTTTTTGTTATTGACGTTTTAGACAGAATTTACACCGATATTGCATTGCACAATTCTTTGTCTGAAACGTCAAGAGAAGAAATATAGGGTACTACCTCTGTCCCTTATAATATAGGGCGTTCTGGAGTTCAAAATTTTTCCTTTAATATAGGGTGTTTTACATATAGGGCGAACTCTGGGGGCTTGCTGCTCGCCTCAGCCAGACGTGGCTTATGTAGTGGTCGGCATTCCTACGTGCTCCGACTGATCCCCAATGGAGATTATATGAGGGGTATTGGAAACTGTCATGACGCTTTGGTGACGAAGGTCACCGGGGTGACTATGGAAGGATTCCGTGGTAGTCTCTGACTCCCTCCAACTCAATCAATATCAAGAAGCATGGAGTTTGGTTGGGCTTGGTTGAGTTTGTAAGAAAAGATAGTAGGTTCATTGATTAGTAAGACCCTGTTTGGAACAAAGGAATGAAAAACACAGGAATAGGAAAAAACGCAGGAACAGAGAAAACACAGGAAAGGAAAAAGTGCCAAAACCGCAGGAATCCAAAACAGAGGAATGGAGAATTTGAGGTGTTTGGAATACAGGAATGATAAACAAAGGAACTAAATGCATTACAACTAAACAAATTATTTATAAAGCCATCAATTATTATTGAATGCACTTAAATCAAATTTCTAACCTCTTTGCCATCTTTAACTACTCACTTTAAGGTAACTCATTCCTATATGTCATTTGCTAACACACCAAGCATTGAAGCAAGCATGCATGTACATAAACCCACGTCAATTAGATTCAAAGTGGACATGTCCTTTAGCTAATTAGGTTGTTTGCATGCACAGCCAACGCAATAGCAAAACAAAGGAAAGTTTTCTTTAGCTCTAACCTCATGGATTATTTCCTACGTTTTGTGAAGGAAGCCACTCCTTTCCTCTGGAAAGGAATTCACCATTCCTCCATTCCAAACACCAAGTTTAGGAAAATTTCCTTTGGAATGAGTTCCTTTGAAATTCCTTTGAACTTCCTTTGTTCCAAACAAGCCCTAAAACCTACGGTGCTGGTAAGGTCCGGACCGTGGTCGTCCGTCTCCGATTTGCTGGCCGATAAGATCACTGAGATTGACCAGCCAGCTGGGTAGGTTTGGCTATTCCTTTCTATTGAAAAGGAGTCAGCTATCTGCGCGAGTCACCTGGGTTGGTGAGAGGGTCATTGAAGGGTGGGTTGAGTTAAAAATGAAGAGCATGGTATTCTTTTAACGTCTTGACTATTTTGATGTTTGGAAGCTAAGAAAGCTCTATATTTAGGGACGGAGGTAGTAGGTCGTAAGGAAACAACATGCAAAAAAAAAAATGACATCTCACGGGATGACTTAGTTAATTACCTCGAAGGGTTAGTATATCAAAAAATCAACACTAGTATCTAAAAAAAAATCAACAATAAAATGACAAATAGTCACATTGCTTTTGAGCTGGCAATTCAAGGTGCGCAAATATATACAATATTTCACACAGAATTCGGATCCCGTAGAATCAGAGAACAATGTAGATGTTCGATTTTTTTTTCGCTGAGTACATATGGTTAGACAAAACTAGAAATATACTTTGATAAACATTGAGCTACCCTCGCCAAAAAAAAAAAAAGAGGATAAACCTTGAGCTAAAGCTTGAAATTGAACAAACGGCTGATTTTAGAGTATTACAATCCCGTACTTACGCTGGACGAACGAAGATCTGAATATGCGATCTGTCCCTCATCATCCTCATGGACGGGGGCAACGCTACTAGAACCCTCGCCGAGGAGGGACTCGTCCGTCGGAGCTGCCCCTGGATGTGATCTCATACATCGATCCTCGGCAAGCTCGACGTCCCAGAACTCCTTCCGCTCCTGGCGCGCGAGGATCCCACGCTCTGGCGTCATGTCGACATGCGCGGCTCTACCGCCCGGCATATCGCCGGCAGGCCAGACCTGTTGCCGTGGCTTGCGCCGCCGTTGCGGTCAGGGCCTTCTGGGCCATGTACGGCATCAACGATGACTTCCTTCGATTCCTCTCCAAGCATTATTTGGGTCAAAGGTAATAGAAAAATTTGCTCTAAACGTATTGAACTCCATAATTCGTAGTTTGGTTCCTGGTGAAATGGGTTTTCATATTCAGGATTCAAATGAGAAACGAAAACGGTGATCTAGCATGGGTAGCTGGTTACCCAAAAGACTTCTGTTTATACTGTTTAACTGAGACAATATATGCTTCTTTTTGGGTGTTTGCTCAAAAGTTAGTGTGATTTAGAATAGAGTTTACATTACGATTGTCGGTGAGGCAAACGGAATAAAGCAGCTATATAATACTGGTAGCATCCTCTTTTGTTTTCAGTTAAACAGCATTTTAGTATCGACCATTGACAAAAATCACTTCGCAGAGCACCTTTGTTAAAGTGCCTTCTCCTGAGCCAGTGCTACAAGGTATCGTAACAAGGATTTGCAGAGGCAATAGAGAAGCTCCCCTTGCTTGAGGAGCTCGAGCTCGAGCGGTGTCCTAAAGTTGGTAGGTTTGAGCTTGTTTCTAAGGCATGCCCACAACTGAAGCACTTTGGACATACAAAAGAAAAGTACTCGTATCTGGCGACGGAGAGATCTAAGAGTAGAAAGATAGCACAGGTTTCGCCCCTCCTCCCGCGGCCGCGTCACCCGAATTTTTTGCGACGTTGGTTGCCTTGATCACCGCTATGATCTTGCCGTGTGTACTTCGCTTATTTCAACCGGCTTCCGCCCTTCTCTGACTTTGAACGCTGCCTCTAGCCTGCTTTCGTTGACTGAAGAGGTGCGCTCCTTCTATAAAACAATCGCCTCCCCCTCACCATCCTCTTCATCCCTTCCGTTTTGGGTGCTCACCGCGATCGCCTCGCCGGGCTGCATCGTGGAGGAGAAAAAGAAGCGTGTGGCTGCCGTGCTGGCCACCGACGCCGCCTCCACGGTCGTCGCCCTGGCGCGCGTCGTGCGGAGCGGGAGCGGGCTGGAGGCGCGGACCGACTTGGTGAGGCTGGTCGAGTCGCTGCTCCACAATGCCACGCCGAACGTGAGGGCGATGGTCGCCGAGGCGGAGGAGCTGCCGAGCTGGTCCGGCAGATCGGACCCGTCGACGAGAAGGGCAGCAGCCTGGTCGCGCGGCCTGTGTCGGCCGGCCTTCCTGCCTGGCCGCCATCGCCGCGACGCGGCACACGCAGTCGAAGGTGGTCCGCCTCAGTGCCGTCCCGGCTGTCATTTGCGTCCTGGCTGCCGACGCCGGTTCACCTAGCCAAGCGCTCCGCGTGCTTGAGGCTGCCGTGGGCTGCGCCGAGGGGTGCGCGGCGATCTGCGAGCCCGTGGAGTCGGCGATTCCCGCGGTGGTGTCCAAGATGATGAAGGGCAGGATGAGCGGCGCGGAGGCGGCAGTGTTGATGCTGTGGACGGTGTGCCACCCGTACAGGGACCGGCGGGCGGTGGACGCGGCGGCGGTGTGCGAGGGCAGGCTGACGCGGCTGCTGCTGCTGCTGATGCAGAGCGGGTGCTCGCCTGCGGCGAGGCAGATAGCGTCGGAGCTGCTCAAGATCTTCGAGGTGAACGCCAAGAGTTGCCTCGCCGGGTTACAGTCCAAGACCACGCACATCATGCCCTTCTGACCGATGGATCATGCAAAGCGGATGATGATGATTGGTGGATGGAACACGGGAGTTCAATTTTTCCCTCCTCTTTTTTTTTCACTTTTCATTGGTTCATTCGATGGGAATTGATAGAGAAGAAAAGAATTGGTTCTTGGGGTTGAAAAAAATTGTACATGGTTAGAGAAATTTTGGTAGGAAGAAATGGATCAAAAATACATTAGCCGATGATTCAATCTACTTGGTTCGTGTTTCCTTGGACAAATTACTGTCACAGTCGTGTCTGGTATCCTAAACCTCTGCAGCACATAGTAAGAATTATGCTGAAATTTGCATGATCAACAGGTCAGCGGTGGTATGAAGTCACCTAGCGAGGCATGTTCATTAGTTAGGATAAGAAAGAATATGATCAGCGCATCCACAAAGGCACAACAGATCAGTGCTTTGACAGAATGACATCTCCGTCTATCTCGATGGCTCAGCAGCTCCGTTCATGCCGCAATTGCAAGATCTGTACTTCTTCATCGTTTTCAACACGTTGCCGTCTTGTGCGACTGCGTGCATGGGAATTTAGTCTCCATCTTCAACCTCC
Source organism: Eragrostis nindensis (assembly GCA_012490785.1). Classification (NCBI taxonomy): domain Eukaryota; kingdom Viridiplantae; phylum Streptophyta; class Magnoliopsida; order Poales; family Poaceae; genus Eragrostis; species Eragrostis nindensis. The sequence goes on from JAAXCT010000028.1 coordinate 635,947, forward strand.
TGCCATCGCGTCGTTACTTCTTGACGTGGTTTTTCGATCGAGATTGAGCACCTCCATGTGCCTGTGTCCTGGGCGCTGCTTCTTTGGGACTTGGCTGTAGTCTTTGGCGTTTGTTCAGTGTGTCATGTACTCATGTATCTCTACTTCATTGACCTCATGTGCTCATGGGTTGAAAGAGAGGGAGTGGTAGCTTGGGTTGTTGACTATATGTGCCGTAAGCATGTGCTGCAACTTTGATTTGGTGCTATGTTCGTGTGCCTCAGTGTGATTTTTGGTGATGTGCTCCTCTCGTATTATGTTTTTTTACGCTACATAAGAAACCTTATTTACCATTCTTGCTTCGTGCTGGTTCGTTTCTTTCAGTGGAAGCAAATGAACTAGAAAAGTCCAAAATGAAAACTTGCCTCCGTTCTTCTCTCCTCTCTCCCTCCCTGGTCAAGCTGTGTCTCTTTTTTCTTCCCTCACGTCTGAATGGTGACTTTGAATGTTGAAATTTGCACCCCATTTGCCTGACTGCCTGCACTGCTGTTGTGTTCCATCCTTGACAGTGGAGACAGGGAGACTGTAGAGAGAGGTCGGCAGAGTAGAGGAGCGCCTGCTCTGCACGCCGGAGGCGCTGGCATCAGGTAAACTTCGAGCAACAAAAAAATCAGGATTGACTTTTGTGTCATGAATTAATTTTCTTGGGAGACATTTCAACCCTGGGCAGTTTCAAGTGTGGATGAATTAATTTTCTTGGGAGACAACCTGAGTTGCATGAGTCGCAGAGCGCGGCCTCATCGGCGCAGCAGAACACAGAGGCCGCCTTGGCCGAGCACATGTCACACTGCACCTTCATCTTCCTCCTCTCCCTCTTCCTCCTTCCCTCGTTGGTTCTCGCGATCCTTCTCTCGACGACGGAAGGCTCTTACGAATTCCCTCTTCCTTGCCTCTACAATTGGAGAGGGGCTAAAGATATACGATGTGCAACTTGCTTTCTTTAGCGTAGGTGCTCATTATCACATGCTTGCTTTCTTGATCTTGAGGTCTTTCAAAAAAAATACTTATCATGATGTGTTTCCAAAAAAATGCTTATCTTGTGTGTACATAATTATTTCCTATATTATAAATGCATCGTCTCATGACCTACAGTTAAAATGCTTATTACTCAAAATTTATGTTTTTTGAAAACTTATTCGACCACAAGATATACAGTTGGTTCAACAGTTTGCCTTTGACTACTGTGCTTGGATCTGCGCATGAAGTTGATGTTCAGATGGTTGACGTGCATGGTCTCCTTTGTTCGACTCGAGTTTCTTAGAAAGTTGACATCTTAAACGACTATACCGGCCGCAGTGGACTGCACACCTGCATATCCTTGTTGAACGATTATTGGCTGTGGCTCGTGGCTTCTATATTCAAACTATACATCATGCCTTGCGCTAACTGTGACATCAGGGCGCTTGTGGGACGCGCCGGGGACAAAGTCGACGTCAACACATGCCATGATCGTGGGTGTAAGAATGGAGGATGTGATAAGCGACTGTGAGAGGCGATCGGTGACTTAACGGGCTGCTATCCCTGGCTTTAAATAGCATGCGATGCCAGTTCGTGTGACCGACACGCATCCAGGCCACATCACGGTCCGCTCTACACGTACGCGAAAGGTTACCTCGTCATAGCAAGTCGAAACACGTGTAGGATCTTTCATGATATTCAGCGGCGTGCGCCTGCTACGCTCTGTGCCCATCTTATCCGACCACATCCAAAGCAACCGTAGCAGGCTAAGGACCAAACGTGACTGATCTTATCGTCTGGAAGGGCGCCGCGTGAATCCGTGATTCGTCAGCTATATGGTTTGATAGGTATGCGATATTGTGGTCATGTAATCAGCCGTGACTAATACCCAGTGCATTCTTCTATACGGCCCATGTCGAAATTTATATCGTTGTAACCGAGGCCCAACACAACGCTATGCATGGCCCATCCGTAGCATTTATGCTGGTTTAATCCGGACTACAGATAAGCTGCCGAATACTAATCTACTGCGGGAGACGGGCGCGCCAAGGGCGCGCCGCAGCGTCTAGTGATGATGATGCTACCGTCTATGCGGAAGCTTTGGCAATTTCAAGAATGCACGAGCCACGTTCATTGCAGCTTTTCCGCGTTGACCTCACCAATGAAGGACTGACTGCGATTCTTGACAGCTGCCCCTACCTGGAGTACCTTGATATACGCAGTTTCGGAAAGGTTAACATGGATGACACCTTGCGAGCTATGTATACCCACATCTTTGCCTAAAATTGTTCTCGGGTGCTCTGAAATGGCAAAAATTTTGGTGCTTGGTGAATATTTTGCTCCTCAGATTTGACATTGTGCTTTTATCTTGCTTAAGGACAAGAGGTCTGTCCCGGACGTTGAGGTAGGCAAAGAGTAGAGATGCAAACAAGCTGATGGTGCTGCAGAGCTTCAGGCTGGAAGAAAATCTGCTCTATCACTCAGATTAGGTAGTAACTGGTTTCGTTTCTGTTCTTAAAGTGATCTGATTGTACAACACTTGCTGGTAGTTCTTTGTGGTACTAGTTCATCATGAATATTCACCTAGCCTGTGGGTACAGTGATACACCTACAGAGTTAAAAACATAAATATTCACTCCTTGCTTTCGGGATGGAAGTTACGTTCGTGGTGGAAAAAGGCCTACAAGAGGCAGTCACCCTATGTTACTAAGTGCAGAGTAGATTTAAAATTTAATAATATGTTTCTAATTAGAATAATTATTTCATAGTAGGGATTGAACATGATTAGATGATTTAGCTGAGGCTAGATGTTATAAGCTACTATTTTCTATGTTGGGAATGGCATGCATTGATATTTTATTCTCAACTTGCTGAGTACCTTCGTTACTCATCCTAATCAGCCCTCCTTGTACTAGTAAAGTATGTCCAATACTTCAGCGAAAAAAAATTAAGACGTGAGCACAACTCAACCGTTCGGATTGGTGACTACGGAGTCTAAGGATGTAGGTTTGCAGGACCATGATAGAGAATTTAGTTGACTCTGTGCTACCATTAAGGAAGGTAATAAATAGTCGTTTCAAAATTGAAAAATATTTGTTGTTATATTGATGCAGTACTTACCATGCTCTCAAATGTGCTACTCTGATCTAAGACATTGCATTATAAACATCAAGTTTGCGGAGTAATGGCTCCAAAGACCGGTTATACCTTTGGTGAGTATAACATGGTCGCTGCATGAAGTCCATAAAAGAGGCCAAATTTCTTGCTTTATTAATGACATGTCAAGAGCAGGTTCACAACCCACTGAAGAGGGCATTGTCAACCTGAGATGGTAATTTTAGCTGTCCCCTCTCCCGAGTCATGGACAGAGTGTTGTTGCTGTTTCATGGCATTCTGGCATATGCATGTTTGTCCGGCGCAGTAGCCATGACTAAAGCCTTTACCATGGCAGAAGTTAATGCAATAGTTGTTAGAACATGTTGGTACATACCCCTTGATGCCCAGTTTACTCAACTGGTGGGGGATGCCGCCATTGTCGTCTAATGCCTTCTCTGTTAAATCTGCCACTCACACAAAATACATGGAAATTAAAATAGCAGGATCAAGTCTGTATTAATGTTCACACCCACAAAATACATGGAAATCAATACAGGAGGATTAAGTATGTATCAATGTCTCCTCCGTCAGTGGTATTGCTAGTAATATTTAGGTGTAGAAATACCTGATGATAGCACCATGGTGGAAAGGCATAAGAACATCACAATATGGAATACCGTCCCCATGATGACAAATTCTTTCAAATGTGATGTTGTGATAATGAAGACTGAGAGTTTGTTCTCGTTTGTGACGCTGGAATGGAGCAGAAACGTATTTATAAAGAACTCTCTCTGTATTTTTGGCACCAATTTATTTCTAGCATTAAATCATGCTTAAAATAGACACATGAGATGGATATGTGTTCTATTTTATAGACCATTTGAATATATAGTTAATTCTTGCATTATTATGTGACCTAAATTTCGCACCAAATAATTTCTAGCATTAAAACATTCTTAAATTAGTAACCTATGTATTAATTTTTGTTGGGGATGCGAAGCCTTCAACACGAGTCTTCGCGATGTCTAAACTTGGTCGAAGCCCCCAGGTTTGTCCGCGGTACTGGAAGAAGCGTTCGGCGAAGGCGTAGCCCTCAAGTTTTGTCGGAATCATGTGGTCGAAGCCCTCTTGACGTCCGCGGTGCTGGACGAGGTGTGCAGAGAATACTCAGTGATCAGTTTGGACAAAGTGTTAATCTGGCTTGTGGCCCGAAAAATCGTTGTCTCTTTTACAGAGATTCTCCCCTCTATTTATAGAGGGAGAAGAAATCACAGTCATATAGCTCTTTGGTCAACTCCTTTACGTCTCTTCATGTTCGCTTGCCTTCTCTTAATTTGTACCGTTCGCTCACTCATGTGCGGAAACCCTTCGCAGCTAAGTCAAGTCCCTTCGTGCATGCTTCGGCATTATCCCCAACACTAGCCCTCAATTGTTGATGGATTGATGCGAAGTGTCAGTCAGAAACAGTTTTTTTTAAAAAAAATAATGTCAAAGCTATTTGTCTGTTTCTAGATCTTTCCACGTGTCAGCATGTTCTTGAGTCCTTCCTCAATGTGTTCTGCTTCTCTATATATACTTGACCCGTTGTTCTGTTAGTTTCAGATTGACCCCAATCTTTTGGTCTTTTAACTGCTTCGCTTTATCCATCGTGCTGTATCCGTTTTGAGTTGCAATCATCTTTTCAAGAAGGGTGACCCTTTTCTTTCCTTCTTTTTCAAGATGGGAATATCTGGTGATAATATTCCAAAGAAGAAGGCTACAACTGACAAGTCTTCTGCTAGGGATAAGTTCAACAAAGCTTCTTCTCTAGTTGCCGTCCCTTTGAAGGTAGTAGTTTCTGTTGCCCCTGTAACTGCTTTTGTTCACGGTCAAGTGGTTCCTTCCAAACCGTCAACTGTTTTCAGGCAGCCTAAGATGGCAACAGTGATAAGTACTTTTAAAAGGAAACTTAGTGTGTCAGATTCGAAGCCTGCTAAGATGTCTTCTGCTTTCTCTCGCACTCATCAATCTGCTGATGTTCTTGATTATTGAAGCCTCAGGAGACGGTTCTGTTGGAGAATGTCGTTTCACCTGCAGAAAATGCACTTCTTTAGCTGGTCCAGGACAAGGGTGTTACTTCCCGGGTTGATGGGTCGAAGGCTTCATGTCAGAAGGCCAAGATTTATAGGACAAGGAATCTTGAGCTTCGAGCAAGGACAAGATTAAGGACAAGGAGGACGCTGCCACCTCGTCCGAAGGTTATCTTTCACCTAGAACTCGATCTACGATTCATTCCATGGCTGCCAACTATTGACGGTATTTAAACCATGTAATTACCGTCAACATATCAGTAAATAGAGAGTGTAAATCGCCAAAGTTAAGCGATAATTACTAAAAAGTTTCACGAGTTTTGGATAATTTATGAGTGCAAGAGTAAATCTTTAGAAAATAAGCCTATGTGAGCAAAATCATAGGCCGGCCGGCCCCACACCTGGACGCGGGCCTTGTCCAGTGCCCAAAGCCTGGAGGCTTTCTCCAGTAGGCTGCAAGAAGCCCACACACATAGAATATTAAAGCCCAAGCTGGAGATAATGCAGACATTCTAGAAGATGGGCTAATTGGGCCTTAACTTGGTCCTTACTCCAGTTCGGCCGCCCCAGGAACGAGCCGACTTCAGAACCGACCTAAGGAATCAATCAGGAGCGTCCAGAGCAAGGACGGTGGCAAACCGCCTCGACGGACGGCCTGCCAGCTCCCCTACTATGCCGATCGGCTTGCCTTGGCAGGCGCGCCACTCCTCCTCGCGCTATAAGACTCCTCCAGTGCTAAAGGCTATAAATATCCCTGGCTGCTTCAGAACAACTCGCATCTCATTGGAGAATCCAATAACTCTTTTTGTTTTAGATTTAGTATTTAGTTGGGAGTTAGAGTAGAAGTGCTACGGATTCCTAATCCCCGGTCATCCCTCCGCGCTGCACTCTCTCCACGTTTTCTCTTCCGCGCCGCACTCTCTCCTCACTTCCGCACCCACTCTTCGTCCCACGACGAGCTCGTCGTAGCGGCGGCGACCCACCCTTATACGCCACCGCACCCATCCACTCCCAGCTCGCCCGCCGCCCTCCACTCCCATCTCGCTCGCCGCGTGGCCCTCTTCCTCTTCCCTTCCATCCGCGTGTCGACGGCGGCTAGGGTTGAGGCGAGTCTACGGCGACCTCGAGCTTGAGGTAGAGGGGATGGTGCGGATCCATGGCGAGCTCGACGTCGAGGCGAGGGTGGCGGAGCGGATCTGCGGCATGGCGACCTCGAGGCGGCCGGGGCGATGCTCAGGCCTGCCGCGGATCCGCAGGCGTGCGGCGGCGCGGACCCGGCGTGGCAGCGACGAGGGGCCCCTCCCCTCCTCCGCGCGGCATGGCGGCGCTCCTCCTCTCCTCTCACCATATCTGGTCGGCGCGGCGACGGATCCACGCGGAGGCAGCGACGACGGCGACGGTGAGGCGAGGTGCGGCGGGATGGCGGCGGCTAGGGTTGGGCAGTTGACGGGCTGTGGCGGGCCAGGCAGGCCTGCCATAGCCCGGCTGCCTTTTTTTTTTGGTCTTTTCTTTCTCTGCAGTGGCAGGCGGTTCTGCCCGTCACTGCTATTTTTCTTTAGCAGTGGCGGACGCTTTGTCCGCCACTGCAGGCTCCATTTGCCCGTCATTAAAGGGCTATTTTGTACTAGTGCTTGTCAGATAACTTGGACGACCGCCCGAATCAGATGTGCGGTTCCATTCATTGGAAGAACAAGCTCATTAACATCAGAAGATTGGCAGGTGAAAAGCTGTCGGACCTGTATTTTCCGAACATTGAACTGTCGGCCATGCTACTCTTACGAAGTGAAGGACGTGTCACCAGTATGTTGCTATCAGCTGGCATTGTTGTTGGCGACCTCACTAAGGGCCTGTTTGGCATGGATCCAGCTCTCAGATCCATGTAAGAGCTAGAGTTTGTAAAATGGATTAAAATGTTTCAGTTTAACAGTTTTAATATTAAACAAAAAGATCCATAATTTATTCACAGCTCCAACTCCAAAAATTTATTGAGATATAGCTATGAGCACCTCCAAGAACTCCATGAAATTTGCTGGAGCCATGCCAAACACCCCCTTAATGTTCCTTTTGAAAAGTGTGCCAGTGCAACATGATCCAATCAAATGAACAAAAATAAACTTCCTCGGTTCACAGTCAGAGGTTGTTGGAAAACAAATCGTAATTACTTTCCTAAAGCATCCTTCGAGTTCATTGAATTCACAACCAAACATGCTGTCATAATTCGATAGTGTAAATCAAGAACGGGGGTTCTTAGATAACATCATAATTAGAGAACTTAAGAACATGATCTTAGCTAGAACATGACCACGACACTGCTAATGCAGAATTAGGGAGATTTAAACTAACCAGGGCCGGAAGATGCCATTAATAGATGTTGATATAGTAGCAGCAGATACAAAACAACTTCTTATTCTTCAATCTTCGATCCTGTAGCGATTTGATCTACCTTCCATCTCCACAACGCCCTTAACGGTTGACTTTTGTTTAGGGTTTATTCTAAACTATAATCCCTGGGACTACCTCTCTATTGATATTGGCACTATGGAGATCAGGGCCTTATCCTTGTAGGTTAGGACTTACCACCGATCAAGGAGTTTACTTGTTAATCATGTCATCAACTATGTGGATCCAGATGGTTAGGCTTAAACGTGAATCCAATGTTAGTCGAAGATAAACTCCAACAGGGGTATGATATCACCGTTACAGGTCCTGATATCAGTGGTGGAAGAAGCAGCGTATACGTATGCACAGCGGCATGCATAAGCAAGCAAGTAATTGAAGTATTAGTTCGCACGAATTGTTCACGTTTGTTTCAATTTCATTTTAGTAGTAGAGAATAGCATCAAGTTACAGATGGATTAATAAGCAGCATATACGTATGCATAGCCTCCGGGCACAAGATATACACATATCCTAGTTGAGTACTAAATTGTAAATTAGTCGGCATGCAGTATTCCACTAACGACAAAAGATGGTAGTTAAAACTTAAAACAGTCATCTTCGGTTAGATTAGAGGCTAGTCGGCTACATATTGTCGTTCCAACGGTGGAGAAAGAGAAGATTGGCTAGGTAATGACATCTCAATCTTAGTCTCCACCTACGTATGCGTAGCCTTCGGGCACAAGGTACGTATGTCCTAGTTGAGTACTAAATTGTAGGTTAGTTGGCACAATGTATTCCAACAATGACGATGGATGGTAGTTAAAACTTAAAACAGTCAACTTCTGTTAGATTAGAGGTTGGCCGGCTACATATTGTCATTCCACCGGTGGAGAAAGAGAGGATTGGCTAGGTAATGGCATCACAATCTTAGTCTCTGCGTACGTATGCGTAGCCTCCGGGCACAAGCTACATATATCCTAGTTGAGTACTAAATTGTAGATTAGTTGGCACATTGTATTCCAACAATGACCAAGGATGGTAGTTAAAACTTAAAACAATCATCTTCTATTAGATTGGTTGGCCGGCTACATATTAATTGCCATTCTAGCAGTGGAGAAAGGGGATATTGGCTCGGTAATGGCATCATAATCCTAGTATCCGCATATTTATAGTTCAGTTTTATTCCAGACGACACTGTTATTTGTAAAAAAGTGGACAAAGTTGCTCTTTTTTTCGACGATTGCAAAGTACCACACTCAGACACTTACAACGCACGCACACTCACCAAGTTAATATGATTTGACTTGGGACATGCAGAAATCAAAGAAGCAGTCATGCAGCAGTATGTACATGCATTTAATTATATCGAGCAAATCAAAACGAGGTTGTGGTTAGATGATCAGTACACGGCATCCAATCCAAGGGGACATGGGAAGGAACAGATTGCGAGAGAGTCCTTATTTCCTGAGGTCAAGGTCTCTGTTAGAAATATACATGGTAGTGCAGTCAACTCCGCGCACCCCGCCAACAACTACCAACCATCCAATCTAGTGCTTATTTTTTTGTACGAGATCCTTCTAGGCTTCATTCTTGTGTGTGTGTCCTCTAGAAAATCTTGAGTGTTGATTAGCACATTACAAAGAGAGAGGGAGTTATTCCCAACAAGACTCAATTATCTTTTTATTGTCTTCCATTCTAGGAGTACAGTAGTGATATTTTTAAGCAACCTGATTTGGCTGTTCTTGATTTTCATCTGATAATATTTGCTTATATTTATGTAGTAAATGTGCCACTAGTTTTCCAACACGAAAAATATTTCATCTTCATAGTTTTATTTTTGGGTAGCACATTGTTCATTCTTTTTTCTCACTCTCTTGGGCACAGGATAAGGGTATATCCTGAGGACACATACATATGTATATTCGCAGTGGTTATAATCCAAATTAATAATTGTGCACGGCTATGTACATCGTATTAAGGGTAGCTGGGTACCTTCTCTCAATAGTATATACAGAGATGATAGATGGCAACTTAAGGGCCTGTTTGGCATGGATCCAGCTCTCAGATCCATGTAAGAGCTAGAGTTTGTAAAATGGATTAAAATGTTTCAGTTTAACAGTTTTAATATTAAACAAAAAGATCCATAATTTATTCACAGCTCCAACTCCAAAAATTTCTTGAGATATAGCTATGAGCACCTCCAAGAACTCCATGAAATTTGCTGGAGCCATGCCAAACACCCCCTAAAGCTCTTTTGGATGCTGGAAGCATTTCAATCAGAGCACAGGCAGCAAATATCCTGAGCGATTTAATGGTTTATTATCCCAAGGATGATGAATACATTAAGGAACTGAGGAAGGCCATGTTCGATGTAATGCCAAAGGGAACATACTGTCTCGATTTGAAAATTTGACAAATGCCTTAGTTAATTTCTTACTTTACCAATCATGGGTGGGATGGTCCTGCACTGTGTCATTATACACTGGTTAATCATACATTGTATTGATGCAGCAGGTGCTCAAAGAAGTAATCCGTTATGGGTTCACAACAGAAGCGGTACCATCTGTAACAGGACAACATTGACTTGGAGAGCGGAGGTTTTTGCCACGGTAACGCCCAGGAAAACACCTCTTCTCAGCAGAAAAAGCGTGAGCACAAGGAATTACGGGCAGCATTGGTATTCTTGTGCCTGTCATTCTGTCAATAAACAGATGGTATGGGCGATACAGAGCTCGAGAATACCAAAAGTGTATCCTCAGAACAAGGGAAGACTTTCAAGAACTTCGGGAAACTTGTGAAAGAATTAGGTAAACTTCAGGAAAAATTGGAGGAAAAAAGAAGTAGCCAACTAAAGGCAGGTACAATGCTACAAGTAAGTAGTCTCATAGACCATCTCATGCAACTCTATATAGAATTTTTGATGAGGTAGAAGAGAGAGGGTGGTGAGAGAAAGAGGTGTTTGTTTTGACCTCATGCGCTAAAATTTAGGAGTATGAGACGACTTACACACCATTGTACGAGCTATAATTGACATACAACTCATAAATATTTCTTTGTTCACCCATAAGTTAAGCAAAGATGTAATTACTAAGAGATAATTAAAATAATTACCTATTGTACAAGTGGTCTGATTGACCGTCTGAAAATTATGAGACGAACTATAAGACAATATCATTATACCTGCACTAATAGTTCAGGTGTAACGTGACCAACTAAATTGACTACACTAAATATTTTCTTGTTCATTGTGGCTGATGTACTAATCCATATTAGAAAATTGAGTGGCCGTGAGGATCCTCCGTACCTGTTCTAATGGGCTGTTCGTTTCTTTAGGCCTAATTTTAGGCCTGTTAGAATCTTGTTATTTAAAGGTATTAAATAAGGTCTAATTAAAAAACTAACTGCAGAACTTTGTGCTAATTCGCGAGACGAATCTAATGAAGGTAATTAAGCCATGATTAGATGATGGTTATTATAGCATCACTGTAGCAAAATATAAATTAATTAGGCTCGTTAGATTCATCCCTTTTAAAAAAAAACCTATGTTTGTTTTCTTAATATTATTGTTCCTTTTTAACCCCTTTTGCTCAAGATATTCATCCCTTCCGTCACATACAACATTGAAGAAGCGGGTATACAGTCGGCACAAACACTAGCTCACCAATCCATCCCTACGGTGTATGCCGAGGACGGCCTGGTTGCATATCTTGACAAACCACAAATCAGCGCCAAAATTCCAAGGAATTCATATACATGCAACCACATGATGCATGTATTGTCCAGTTGATTGAAACATTGAATGCAAAATAATCATATCTATATCTGCTACCGCGAAAGGGTCTGTAGCCTAGTGACACCTTTGGTTCTAGGTTCGACTCATCGTGGGAGCGAATTTTCCAGGATTTAACAGCATTGTACTTTCAGTGGTAGGCGACGCTCCCGTCGACGGCGAGGTGCCAGTGGTGACTTCTTAAATCTTGAGGATTTGCTGGCTCAGTCTTTGAAGATGCTCATAGAAGTAGAGTTTGCGTACGTTTGTTCATAGAAATGATTATGCGTGCGTTGTAAGTGTCTGAGTTGTACTGACTAATCGCGAAAAAAATGTCTAGATCTGCTACTGCACTTCGACATCAGTGGCTAATCTTTTTTGCTTTCCTACGACAAAGGCTCCATGACAATGCAATAACATGCCGTTGTGACTTGAACTTGCATGGATTTATATTTCGCTAAAAGGCGTTACATTCAAATACTGACTATGCTTCCCAAAAAGTACAACTGATCATGTTTTTCGGGTACCAGTGAGGGTGGGTGAAGATGCCCTTGTCAAAAATTTGAGGGTGGGTGAAGATGCCCTTGTCAAAAATACTGCTTCTGGCACTGCATGATCTTTAATCATGACGACGACATTGTCTGCCATCTGAGAAAGTTCGTGATGCGGTACAGCTGAGTGGCGCCATAGCACCAATTATTAGATGACTTTGGCATCCGTTCGAAAGCGAAACTACGTGACGCGGTACAGCTGAGTGACGCCATAGCCCCAATTATTGGATGACGACAGCATCACACATCCTGATTACGCAAATGCCACGTTAGGACAATCTCAATGCATAGTTTCATTTTATTTTTATTAAGAGCACCACATCATCTTAAAAGTTCTAGTTTGAGATATAAAATAAGCTCTCTCAATGTACAATTCTATCTCACGGTTTCATAGATAAGCCATCATATTAACTTGTTGTCTTGTGATTGGTCAAAATAGGTTGAGATGAAATTTTAGACTCTCAATGTATGTTTCATTAGAGTTTCATACATATGAAATAGTGCCAAAGGAGTTTCATAGAGATGAAACCCATCTAGCCCATTTCATAATAAATACTCCGCCATGTCATCATTTTTGTCTACGTGTCGTGTCATTTAATGGGAATGAAACTCCCAGTGAGATTGGCCTTATTTTTCGTTCGTAGTGTCTCCGTTTTATATTAATTGTCGCTTTTGACTTTTAGTCATTACATTTACCGTCCGTTTTATTTAAAAAGTTTAAGTTAAAAATAAAACAAATATGTCATGATTAAACTATCTTTATAGATAAAATATGTTATGAGAAAATAAATAACATTTACAACAAAAAATTAGAATAAGACGAACGATCAAACATGAAGTCTAAAAGTCAACAGCGACAACTATTTTAAGACAGAGGGAGTACCGTCCTTTGCATTCCAGGGCTGCCGCAGCCTCTCAAAGTAGGGCGGCACAGTAGCACAGACTGTGTCCCGAGACCGCACCACGGGAGAGGTTTTCTTTGCCTGAGTGTCAGAGGACATTCGCAAAGAGCTCACGGTAAAAATAGACCGATAATAGGTTTTTTTTCGAATGTTTTTTCTCGAGCACTTGGTAAAGTGCCAACGTGGTATTCGATAAATAGAAATACTCGGCAAAGTTTGAATAAAACAATAGCAAAATTATTTTTTTAATGAGTCACAGGGCGCGGCATTTTTCGCACAATAATCATGCGCTACGCAGCCGGTGCAATTCCAACCCGCGACCTCTCTTGCGCGTGGAGCCCTCTACTACTACACCACAGCATCACATGTGCCCATATTCTGTTTCGATTCAACATATGTTAGACTAAACCAAGTGTCTATTGCTGTTTTAGGCTCTAAACGAGTTCAAGTTAAAAAGTTGTCAACTACAAAGCTTAACTTTTGGAGATCTACAACTTTCATTTTGGTCGTTTCTCCATCTGTGGTCGTTTATAAAATTTGAATTTCAAATTTCAACTCTTTCAAACTAAGTTTTTGTTGACAAGATAATTTCAAATTAAAAAATTGTCAACTACAAAGTTTCATAACTTTTCGAGATATAGAACTTTCATTTTGGTCATTTCACCATCCGATATCGTTTCAAAAATTCAATTTTTAAAATTTTAGAAATTCAAACGTATTTTTTGTTGACAAAATTAATTTAAATGAAAAAGTATTCAATAGCAAAATTGTGTAACTTCTAAAGATCTACTACTTTTATTTTGGTCTTTTTTTATCTGAAATAATGGTAGTAATATTATTCACAAATTCAAAATATCTCTCTTCGTGTTTCGGAAAACTATACGGGAGCCGTAGATTTGGTAAACAAATTGGGTGAACAAATTTACTAGCGCTTTATTGAATGAAAAAATACCAAAATAAGAAGTGCGGATGTTGAGAGGTTATACAACTTTATAGTTCAAAACTTTCAAATTTAAATTAATTCAGTGCTTTAAAAAATAATTAAAATTTTGTTTGCCGAGTGTAGTGGGAAAAACACTCGGCAAAGAGCTCGACACTCGGCAAATATCGAGTTTCCCGTAGTGATTACCGTAGCTCACTAATATAATTTCTGATCCCTGACTGGCTGGCTGCTATGGACCATTTTGCTAGTCACGGGGAGATTCAATAATAAACTAGTTCCTCCGAGATTTTATTTCATTTGCTTCATTATGACAGTCAAATGACTGATCCAAATTTGTAATAAAACAGAAAACTTGAGCTGCGTGCTTTGCAGAGGTCGAAAACTGTGTTTTGCTTATCTAAAGGAAACGTTGTGAAAAATTCTTCTATTTGAGTCGACTTAAATGTTCAATCGAGAGGTACTTTGTTCTTTATTGGTTGAAATTTGTTTAGCTTAATTAAGGGCTAAGTTAAATGGTAAATATAGATTCGGATCTTTTTCTTGTTTAGATCGTAAGAAAAATTTGTCCACTCTGTGGCACCACTGGGGAAGAGAGAGAGAGAGAGAGAGAGTGCTGTGGACCACGAGCAATTGATTAACGGACAAGAGAGAGTGCCAGACAGAGCCGACACATCCGTTGCCTCCTCCTTGGCTCCTTGCCGGTGCCGCGGCTATATCATTCCCTTTGGTTAGAGGTCCAGCACAGGTAGCTGCCATCCATTCTTGCAGCTTGTGAGATAGAGAGAGACCGATACACAAGAGAGAGAGAGAGAGAAGAAAGAAGTCAGTAACAATGGAGGAGGCAGCGAAGACAATTGTGAGCACCGTGGCACAGCTGACGGCGGAGGAGTTCCGGCAGCTGCGCGGCGTAGGCGGCGAGGCGTCCCGGCTGAGGAACGAGCTGTCCACGATCAACGCCCTCCTCCGCATGCAGTCGGAGGCGGACGAGGCCTCCGTGAGCCACTTTGTCCGGGAGTGGATGAAGCAGCTACGGGAGGTGGGCTACGACTCCCAGGACTGCGTGGACCTCTACTTTCTCCGCGTCAGGTCCCGGCCGGGCGACCGCTTCCTCGTCCGGTGGAAGCGGCTCCTGGCGACCCTCTGGTCACGCCGCTGCCTCGCCGGCGACATCAGGGACCTCCGCGCCCTGGCTTCCTCAATCAACGAGCAGCACGGCCGTTACGGCGTCAGCATCGTGTCGGACCTAGGCGTGGGCGGCACTGCGCATCTGCCACCGGCAGTGCAGACGGCGTCGACGGCGGGTGCGCTCCGCCTAGCTGACAGCCAGAGCCAGCGGTTCGTCTTCGTCGGCAACGAGGACGTGGCTAAGGACCTTGCCGACAAGGTCAAGGATGAAGGTGACAAGCAGCTCAAGGTGTTCTCCATCTGGGGCTTCGGAGGCCTCGGCAAGACCACGCTGGCGGTGGAGGTTTGCCGGCTTCTGGAGGCGGAATTCCCGCGCCAAGCCAAAGTGTCCGTGTCGCAGACATTCAGCGGCAAGCAGGACCTCCAGGGATTGCTCAGGCGCCTGCTTCGGCAGATCGCCAAGCCAAAGCAGACTAACGACACCAAGGATCCCCTGGCTAACATCGACACCATGGACATCGGCGAACTGGAAACTCGTATCAAGGAGGACGTTGGGAGCAACAGGTACCGACCAATAACACACACACACACCATTAATTTACTCTTGAGTATCTGCAGCAGGCCCTCTGAACAAGGCCTCACCTTAATTATTTTTTTTCCATGGGCTTGAAAAAGAAAGACTACCGTATTCGTGGGCAAGGGATCTTGTATCTCGCCCCAAAACAACAACGTGGAGATGGAACCAACCATTTTTCCTTTGTATCTCCTCTAAGTTTCCCTCTCCCTCCCCCGGGCACCAGCTGCCTGCTGGAATCCCATGACCACTAGGGTTTACAAAACCACGGTAAACCGCGAAAATCGGAAAACTGGTCCGGTCCGGTTTACCCGGTAGTCTGGTTTTCGAATTCAAAATTTAAAATTTTTTGTAAGTTTAAAAAACTAGACGAAATTTGTACCACAGTAGTGGAACAATAACATGAAAATTCGATCGTTTGATGGGTCAAAAATATCAAGAAAGATTGCTCTGTTGAAAAGGAAGGAAAAAGAAAAAACATTTTTCTTTGAACCAGCAAACTTCTTTGATTTTTTTGACCAAGCAAACGATCAAATTCTCGTGTTGTTGTTGCACCATTGTGCTGCAAACTTCATCTAGTTTTTTTCCATATTTTTTGTTTCATTTTTTTCAAATTTTTAATTTTTTATGATTTTCAAAATAAAAAACCGGCGAACCGAGAAAAAAGGGACCGCAACGGTTTTCCCTTTTTTTGCTCTGGTGTTCCGGAAATTTCGTCCGGTTTACTGAGAATTAGTTCGGTTTACCAGTCGGCTTGCAAATTTCATATTCAAATTTTGGATTTTGAATTTTGTTTGGTTTTCGGACTGATTTTTCCGGTTTTCGCGGGCAGATCGGGATTGTAATCCTTGGCTACCACACCAGTGCGATCGATGGAGCCGCCCTCAGACAGAGGCACGTGTAATTCAACAAGGCCTCCTTGCTAAGTTACTCGCTTGCGCCACGTGAAAGCTGCTGGCGCCGTTGTTGAGGCTTCCATGCTTGCTTTGTTTCAGCGGCCGCCGTGGCGTGGGTGCCCTGCACGGTTGCCCTAGACAATGTGATTAGCAGGTCCCACATGTGACATCAGAGGCACTATTTTTGTTAGCGTTGTTAGAGTTCCTATTAAGATTACATTATAGCCCATAAACACAAAAGGAGGAGCTATATTTTCTTACGGATGCGGAGGTGCTCTTATTTTATTATATATAGATCTTATAAGCAAGCATTATGTACTACACTTTTGGATATTTTGTCCACAAATCAGGATTATACCGCTACAAATCGTTATGCGCTGCCAGCAGGCAGTGGGACTATGCGCGCGCCCCAAGAACAAGAGTCGTGCCCCAGATTCGACAGTCTCCGACTTCTTATTTTTTGAAATTTGGAAAGGTTTGCTCCATCTAACATTCTAGTTTTCTAGAGCTTTTTTAAAAAAAACTTTTGTTGAAACTTCGACTAAAACTTCCATTCAAACTTTAATTGAAACCATCTGACTTCATTCCAAAACTTTGGATGAAACTTTTTCACAAACTTTTCGCCATACAGGGCCCTGCCCATATGTTGGCTCCCCTCGCAGGTGCCTACATTTGCTAGTTATGTGGCGAGGGAGTGAATCTCCCGTCTGCGCTTCAACTAGAGATTTCGTAGGCAGTACTATGGCGATCCAAGACACAACCTTGTCAACATGGCCTATTATCCTAACTTTGACGGCACGGCCCAGTGCTTTGCACTGTTATTCTGTGCGCAGTGAATAGGGGTAGCGAATGTGAGTAATATTGTACTCCGCAAGTGAGGAAAAAATATGACATGCAATGAATATATGAAAGAAAGGCTAACATATGATTCATAGCAGAAAGCAACTATAAATATAACACTTATTAAAGCACGTATTTTACTAAATGATGTGAAACCCTCCGAACGTTCCTAATAATTGAGCACTACAAGTTACCACTTGTAGCAAACGGGTTACCCAACCAAAAAAATAGACCCACCAGAACCATTCAAACCATCCATCTCTAACCATGTGAGGGTCCAGGCCGCTCTTGATCATGAGCACGACTGTCACGACAGTTTTACTTCTCTGCAGAGGTGCAAGGGTGGTGACTCCGTCACTATTAAGTGACTAAAGTCTCTATGTTGCCACATTCACACTACCAATCTGTGATACCAGAAGATCACCCCATGATCTTTCAAAGCGCTTCTCAGCCTGTAAAACATCATTGCTAAACTTCCCCAACTGCGAAAGGACCCCTTTCTTCTGAAGCCCACTTTTGCGCCTTGGCTTGGAGTACCTTTCTTTGCGTTGTTATTCTGGTTGCCGCTTCATGAATCGGTCCTTAACCAACTTGAGCAAGACTAACATATACCATGATCTCGTGCATACTGCACCATCATCAAACGTACCACTTGTTCAAGCTACAGCACACCTACGTTCGAGGTTGCTAAAAGATTAAGGTGATTTTGTTGAAGTGAAACCATTAGTTAGGATTATTAGTCAAGTTAAGATCACTCTCAAGTCAGCAAGTTAAGCATGACCTACCCAACCAACCATTATCATCTACCACAACCCGACGGCAAGGAAATAGTAAGAAGCAGTATAAAAACACATACGATTCAAATTAAACGCAATGCATAACTAAACTAGAGAAAGAAAGAAATGGGTTCAAAGTGAATAAGGACACCATTCTAGAATTATTCTTTTTGGGAAAAAATGTTTTATTGCAAACATGGCATCGTGCTGATGCAGTCAAGAATAAATTAACGAATAAAAATAAATTAAAAACTTGGTGAACCAGGTTCACGAGGTCCATGGACTGGGCGAGGTCGTCGGTCAATGCGTCCATGGTGGACTGCGCCGCCGGAGACGACGGGGCGTGGCAGTGCTTAGCTGGCGCATGGCCGAAACAGCGCTCCCGTGCGGAGAATCTCGTCGCAGGTGACCGGGAAGCACGAGGTGTGGTCAGGGAACCCACTTCGGTGGTTGCACGGGGAACGGCGGCGGTTCGATGGCGGCAGTGTTAGGGGCGTCGGGGCTTGACGGAGAAGGGTGGAAAAGGACGATGCGGCACGGCACGGCGGTTCTCGGCGTCGAGTCGATGATGGCCGCAGCGACGTCCTTGGGCGTCTCCTCAAGCTCGTGTCAGCGGCGCAGGTCTCGTAGAGCATGGGAAACGCCAGGTTTGGCGAAAGGGGGCGCATGGTGTGGGAGACGGCCATTTTATAAAATGCGCATAGTTCGAGGCGGACCCGGCTCGGACGCCGAGGGGCGGCAGTGGCGTACGGGACGTGGTGGGCTTTTGGGCAGGTGCAGGGAGGTGGGCCAGGCGGGGAAAGAAAAGAAAGCGGCCCGAGAGCAAAGAAAAGGGAAAGAAAAAGAAAAGGAACTTTGCCGGGAAAGATTTGGCCCAACTCGGCTGAGGCTTGGCTTTCTTCCTTTCTATTTCGATTTCCTCTTCTATTTTCTATACTAAACAAAAAGATTTGTAGTCGAATTTTAAATACATTCACAATAGAACTCTTACCACAAACTACTCAAACATGAATCCGACACACAAATATTTTATGGCCTAAATTTATTTATTTATTTTTGAAAACAGCTCTTTTGCCTATAGAAGTGATCACACCCTAGGTAGTTAAGGGAAAATTTAATCTATTGCAAAACTTGAGAATTAAGGTGTTATACATTTTTTTGTGTAAATACTAAAACAAACATGTCATGATAAAAGTATCATTAATGATAAATCAAGATATAAATAAATAAATAATATTTGCATAAATTTCTAAATAAGATGAATGGTCAAACATGATGTCTAAAAACCAAAAATCAATTATTTTGAGACAGAGTGAGTAACTAACTACCCAGCCAGCGAGGGACCAAGCCCACACCTGGCAATGCCTAGGAGCAGTATGAGGCAAGGGAGACCCTAGATTCCGCCGGCGGGGACTGAAAATCGCCTCCTCTTTCACTTACCTCATTGTAGCACCTATATATGTTGGCATTTGGGGCAAAGGCATCTGGATCATGTTGAAACCGGTCGGATACTGAAGTTTAGCGCTAGCAGTGCTGGACCATCTGTGTTCAGTTGGGGTGGCTAGGCCCACAGGTTCTGCTTCGTTCATCAGTCAAATGATGATTGGGTCCATAGGGCTCCATCCATAACGTTGCCCATTGGTTGGGTGACTGGGTCTTGTCACCTAGTGACTGGGCTGAGGGGTGACTACTTTTGCAAAATCGCAAAACATTTTGTTATTAATACAAAATAACTAAAAATCCACAATAACAATAAAATATTTTAATCCCAAACTATGTATATATGCTATAGATGAAACCCACAGGAAAAAAAAGCATCTTAAAACGAAAAAAAATAGTGCAAGATAGAAGGAAAGAAAAAGGAGGAAAGGACGATATGAAAAACAGAGAAAAATCAAAGAAAAAGTTTTGGCATGTGAATCGCTAGGGTTCACGTTTTCCTATCTAAAACCAGCTCTTCGGCGATATTCCTATATTTCAAATCTCTCTTCACGGACCCCTCTCGTGTCATGTTTTGGCCTTGCTCTGCTGTAAACATGTTTGGCCTTCTCTGCTGTGAACAGGTGCCTCCTAAAATAAATAAAAATCTAATTAAAAAAATTTCCTACCTCTCGGAGACACTACGCCACTTACGAGCCCCCTTGGGCACTCACCCTTGAACCCAGCACGTGATATAATACTTTGTACTGGACTTCCTTTGTCTCATTATTGAGGAAGATTGTAGGCTTAGACATATTACTGACATTGGCCTGCCCTAGAGACTCCACTCGTCCCCCTTTTTTTTTTGCGGTTGACCACTCTTCCCGAGTTGACTTAAGTCTAGGATTGTTATATGGTAAGGCTCTCCGCACCGGTGCCCTCTATCGGCTCCTTCAGTAACGTTTTACAGGGAAATGAGCTGCACCGGTTCCCTGTATAGGTTACGCTAACCAAACGTAACGTCCGGCTTCCACTATTTGCAGAGGGATCCCGGGAGCCCGCTACGTATGGGTGGGGCCCAGCGACCTTCTTCACCGGCCTCCTTCGCGCGCTCGAGCGGCCTCCCATCTCTCCTGCCTCCACGCCGTCGCCGAGGGCCGCCGTCGAGTTCGGTCAGCGCCGCCGTGACGTGCTACTCCGGTCTCCCCGCCGTCCGTCGCGAAGTGCTCGCCCGGCCTCCCGGCCGCCCGCCGCCCAGTCTGCCTCCGCCGGCGCCCTCTCCACCGCCGGCCGCGGCGGATCCACCGCCGTCCTCGCTCGATCCGCTCGAGGGAAGACGGCGCGGCGACAGCGGCAGAGCGATGGCCGCAGTGGCGGAGACGGCGGAGGAGGTGGATGGAGAGGAGCGCCGAGCGCGAAGAGGAGGAGGCAGAGGGAGAGCAAGGAGAGCGCCGGTGGGAGCAGATTCGATGAGAGCGGACCCGGCGGCGGCCACAGACTGGCGGGAGCGGACCGGCGGGACCTGGCGGCGGGAGGAAGATGAAGGAGGAGGAGAGAAGAAGGGGAGGCTGGCCCCGAGCGCGGTGGTGGGCGACTGACGCGCTCGAAGGAGATGGATATTGTTGAATAAAATATGTGTTAGTTGGGATAGAGGAAGAATATAGAGGAACGATGGGTGCGGAAGAAATTGGTATAGAGGAACGAATCTTGATGACTAGGACAGAATATTCCTTTTAGAAGAAGCAACTAGAGGAACATGAGTGCGGAGAGCCTAAGCTTGATCCTCTCAGGTAGACTTAGCTGGTGCCTGGTGGCCAATAACTCCACTATAATAGTATTTGTGGTGCAATTTGGTATTGCGAAGCAATATCAAATTAGTTTCATCTCATTTGATCCACCATGAAGTATATCGTGAGAGTGCATTTGTTTAGTATTTAAGATATTAGTACATATTATATAGGTCAAATTTAAAAGTTCGAGTTAATGACAAAATTCAAAGTGACTTATAATGTAGACTCCATTTATTCAAAATATTTTTGAATTACATCAAGTGCTAAACTGAAATGTTATTGCATAATTTCTTTTTGTTACTATAAGATGACAAATGAGTACATAAATGCCCACATTGTAATTTTTTTTTTTTGTTCATGAAATTTTAGACAGTATTTTCACTTAATGATTTTTCTTTTTTTGAGAAAGGAAGCACAATACATCTGCAAATTACAGAACAAGGCATGGAATAATAATTAAAAAAAATTCCATTTGGTCCTCCAATTTCCTATCATCTTCTTCCACTATATTTGTGCTCGCTGTTTGTTCCTCTTATCCACCAACAAGAGACTTGAAAGACTGAAAGCCACAACATCAACCAGCCTAGAACTATCCAAGATGGATTTACCATGAAGAAAATCGGACATCTCCATGCCTGTAGAAGAAGAGTAACAACTCTGGCATAGTCCCATGCGAAATCATGTAGAAACGACCCAACATCTTCCTTCACCATCTAAATTGTCGATGCCTAGGACAATCCGGCAAAGGGGACACTTCAACCTCAGACTCCTTCATAGAAAGGAGGAAGACAACTTAATTAACCTCCATGACAATTCGTCGATGTCTCCGATGCCAAATACAGAGATGCCATGAGGGGACCAAATCCACCAACACTCTGCGATGAATATTACATGGAGGAAGACACGACTTCCCTCTTCACTGATCACCACATCTTCAAGAACAGCACCGCCTCCGGCCCCGCCATTAGGGATCACACCGATGCCCCTGTCATCGCTAGCACCAATGGCCATATAGCCGCTGTTGGACTCCACGATAGCCCCTGTCATCGCTACTGCCAACAAAGAGGGTAAACCCTCACAATCTTAGCTGTGAGCGACCACCGCGGGAAGACCTAAGTACCTTGATATCCCTATACCAAGCTAAAGGGAGTGCATTTTGGTGGCCCTGCCTCCCACCTCCATCGATGGTGAGGCCGTCAAAGGTGAGGAGGCTGACCGATTCAACACCACGAGGGAGTTGCCGCTCTCTCCGCACGTTTGGGTGCAACATAGTTAGAGGAAGGCATTCGAAATCGCCCACTTATTAATTGATTCAATGGGCCAAAAAGCATATAATGGTGAACAAGATTTGAAAAACAAGTTTAAATAGACATCCACTAAACATTATAGTCAGAAGAACAAAAGGTTAAAGAAAAATAGCAATATATAGCGTGTCTTAAATAATCTCATATAGTATTAAAATATGAAAGGTGTATACAATAAATTTTTTTATGCATCCAGCTAATATTTACTCTATATCTGTGCGGACAAAACTATCTATATATATCCTAACTATTACATATCTATAAATACAGGTATCTCATATTGATTGATGACGTATGGAGCGTTCCAGCTTGGGATGTGATTCGGTCCAAGTTACCAAGCAGCAACTGCGGTAGCAGAATCATTGTGACCACTCGGATACATACCGTGGCAAAAGTATGCAGTGATGAAAATGATTTTTACATCCATCGTATGAAAGAGCTAGGTGAGACAGGCTCAGAGCAGTTGTTCGTTAGCAAAGCATTTGGCTCTACTGGGAACCCTTGCCCCGATGATGAAGAGTTGAAGGATACAATGACAAGTATCTTGAAAAAATGTGGTGGGCTGCCATTGGCCATTGTGAGCATTGCCAGCCTGTTGGCAAGCTATAAACCTCCACAAGGCAAAGAAATGTGGAAATTAGTTCAGAGATCAATTGGTTCACAGATGGAGATCAACCCTACCTTGGAGGGTATGAGGCAAATACTCACACTGAGCTATAACCACCTACCTCATCACCTCAAGGCTTGCATGATGTATCTTAGCATTTTCCCAGAGGACTATATGGCTTGCAAGGATAGGCTGTTGCGGAGATGGATCGCTGAAGGATTGGTTGCGGAGAAGCGGGGTTTGACCCAGATAGAGGTTGCAGAAGGTTACTTCAATGAGCTGATGAGTAGGAGCATGATTGATGGGGGCACCGATATAGTCACCTCGTATGAGAGGAGGGAAGAGATTAGGTGCCGAGTCCATGACATGATGCTTGAGATCGTGGCGTCCAAATCCCTGGAGACTAACTTTGTTAGCTTAGTAGGTGGGCAGTATGAAGGGATTTCTTATACCAACACGATTCGCCGTCTGTCCATACATGGTAGAGTAGGGATGGAAGCACACAAAGACTCTTCTAACAATTCATCCAAGAAGAAGAAGAATGTGGCAGAGCACAATAATAATTCCATCATCGAGGAAACGATGGCAGTGCAGCACGTCCGATCACTGAGCATATTTGATTCTAGAGCACACAATGCGCTGCTTGATCGACTAGGTGAGTTCATCCTGCTGAGGGTACTTGATCTAGAAGATTGCAAGGGCCTAGAAGATAAGCATTTGAACCATATCTGCCGGATGTACCTTTTAAGGTACTTGAGCTTGAAAGGTACAGATATCAAGGTGATACCTCCAAGAATTCGTGATCTCGAGCACTTGCAGACGCTTGATGTACGTCAAACATACCTCAAGAGTCTGCCAGAAACAGTTGGGACGCTAGAGAAGCTGGAGCACCTGCTGTTCTCCAAGAAGGATGAATGGACTGTTGGTTGGATTCTGCCTCAAGGGATCAGCAAGATGAAGGCACTACGCCAGGTGCATAGAGCAGAGATTGATGACCCCAAGGTCGCCGAGGAGATTGGTGAACTGGACCAATTGCAAGAGCTAGCTATCTATGTCGACACAGAAAAGCAGCAAATGGGGTCGATATCGGCAAATGATGTTGTCGAAAAGCTTGCTTGCTCCCTGAGCAAGATGTACTCCCTGCGGTGGCTTGACATCGGCAATTTTAAATGTGGGCAATGGCCTTTCGAACCGATAATGAACTTCCTAGATAAAGTGGAGTCACCACCACCGCTACGGTATCTCAAGATATGTGGCTGCTTTTACAAATTGCCAAACTGGGTGGGGTCACTCACTGATCTCGTTGAGGTCGACCTATCATGGACATATGTTGACGCAGTCCGACTATTCAACATCCTCTATAAGTTGCCCAACCTAAACAGGCTGTCCCTGGGCCCATACTTTATTCGGAAAGGACAAAACATGGTTTTCTCGAAATTTGAACAAGAAAAGCTTGCGAACAAAAAGCACGGAAAAGCCCCGATGGAGGAGGGCCAAGAGGTTAAGAAGATGGTTGTTGCGTTTCCAGAGCTCAAGGAACTGAATCTGGGTTATGCTCCTGAAACTCCTGAAGTTTACATATTTGAGAAAGGGTCCATGTCGAAGCTCGAGAAGCTGGTGGTGACATTCGGCGACCAGTGGAAGACAATTGTTGGCCTCGAGCACTTGACGAGCCTTAAAGAGGTTCAGTTCGCTGGTTGCAGAGGCCAAATGAAAAATGCAGTGGAACAGCTAGAAAATATGAATAAAGAGCGAGAAGTGTCCAGACAGATTACTATTAGACTGACATATGCGGACTGAGACATGCATGTAAAACTGAAGCTTATGCATTAGAGGAGGTAATTAACTAGATAGAACTGCGGCCAATCAAGCTCGCTCTCGTGTTCTCAGTATAATTAATTAGATGTGATGGTTCTTTTCTTGCCAGGTAAACTAAAGCAGGTGGATCGATCAATGTGGTGCTTTTCGGAGATCAGTTGAAGGAAAAAGAGCCAAAATCAAGCATGCAGTGGACAAAAGCTAGATGATCTGATCAATAAGTGAGGCGTTTGTGACCGCTTTAGGATATGCGGACGACATGTAAAATGTTAAGGTGAAGCTTTGCTTGCACTAGAGCGGCTAAATCTGCAGCCAATCAACAAATATAAACTCGTATCTCTAGAATCTCTTCGATCAATATGTAATGTTGGTGTGGTTGGTATTTTTATTTTTCATGATATGGTTTCCGTTAGTGAGCCTTGGACCCTATCCTCCCTCCTTCGTCCCTCCTGCCCTCACTCATACCTCCGCCATGGATACAAGTTCTCCGCCCCCCCGAGCTCTTAATGCCATCATGGTGCTCGAGCTGGCCGGATTCATGCAATATGTCCAGCATGCATATATTCAGTATATCATGCTCCCGTTAGCCTGTATTACATGAAAGCCAAAATAATTAGGGGCTACAATCTCATTAACCAAGAGGGGAGCCAAGCAGGGACATCCTATAGCCAGATCGATCTACCGGAAGCTGTTCGGTATATCAGCCCACGGCCCACCAACGCATCTTCGTCACGGCCCATCAGCGCGCCTCCATAGCCTAAATAACACCTACAATGCAGCCCACTGCTACAGCAAGTTTTTTTTCTTCGAATTTCAAATCATGGATTTAACTTCAGCATTTCAAAAATATTTGTTTAAATAATTTTCTAAATATTTTCAACATTAGTCAACATTATTATAAACCTTTGTCAACATTTATAAAAAATAGAGTCAACATTTTGTAAAAATCTTGACACGGTAGAAACAAAATGTCAACACAGTAGAAACAAAATGTTGACACAGTATACTGAAAATGTTGACGAAATTTTAAATTATAAAAAGTTTAAAAAATATTCATATTGGATCTCATTTCGTAGAATTAATTCTAAACAACACAGTGGTTCAATCGGATTCAAAAACGGAATTGTGGTTTGAGAGAAAATCACGTTTAAAGTTTTGAAATCGCATTGAATTAAGTCTCATCCATCCCGCACCAATAGTAAAATGACATGTGTCGCTTTGGCTGAACCTTCCCAGCACCCGCAACACGCGTTCGGCCCGTTCGATTTTCTCCCTACACGAATCTCAAAGTCATCTATCACTTGCCTCCTGTCGATCGATCGATGTATAGGATTCCCTAGCCAAGCATGACTAGCCCTAACACAACCCAACTGGCCAATACTAGCCCAAATACAATGATTTTGTCTAACACTCCCCGCTGTCGAAGTATCGAGACAGCCACCAACTGAGACGTTAAGACTGGACTGGAATTCAGTGAAGATAGATGAAGGCAATCTTTTGGTAAAAATGTCAGCATACTGAGAAGTTATCGGCACATGAAGAACATGAATCTCCCCTTGTAAGGATCGCGTGACCGAGAGGGGGGGGGGGGTGAATCGGTGCACTCTAGATTCTATTTCCAAACACTTACACCCAAACAACTCCTAGCGAGTAGTTCTAGTAGCAAGGTAAAGCACACTAAGGAGTATCCTTAACCTATATAGCTAGTGCATATAGATAACACAATCACACCACACTAGCAACCTAGCACAAGATAGACAGATAGCGGAAGACTAAAGCTAGGCAAGGCAAGGAACAAGATAACTAGAGACAAGGCAACTAAGATACTAGGCACACTAAGTAGAGTCCTTAGAGCTACTAGATAGGCTATGACAAGTAAGCACACGAGCAAGGCAATCAAGCAAACCTAGTGAAGCTAGTAGGTACCAAGGAAAACACACAAGCAAGATAAGAGCACAACTCAAGTACTACAAGCAATCATATGAAGTGCGATAAGTAAATGCGAGTAGTAAAGGAGAAGGGATAGAGAATGCTCATGATGTTTTCCCGTGGTCTCGGAAGGATGGCGCCTTCCCCTACTCCACGTTGGGTCACTCCCGCCGGAGTCTCGACCCCGTCCCTCCGCTCGATGGCGATCCCTCCTAGAGCACACTTCACCCTCCGAGTGAAGTCGCGGGCACGTCCCGCCGGGCTCGATCCCGGGTACTCTTCCGGAGGTAAGGCTCCGCACTTGATGCGTGCCAAAGGGCGCTCCACTAGTGATGCTTCTTTCGCACGGGAAGCTCCAAGACCGTGTACAAACTTGTGTCGACTTCCACAATCTCCTTGGACAGCTCAACACCAACGCCTAACCGGTCTAGGCCTTGCCATAGACCAAGAGTAACAGCCCTAGATGACTCTCTCAAGCCCACACTAGCCTAGAGATCAAAGGATGCAACTTGTTACTCTCTCAAGCACTAGGATCACTCCAAATCCCTCTCAAGTGCTTCACACTTCTTCCTCTTGGCTTCTTGGCAGCACCTCCCCTCTTTCCTGGGTCCAAGAGCACCTCAAAGAGGTAAACAACCGACTATATATAGGCCTCCAACCTCAAACTAGCCGTTGTCCAAAAGTACCCAGTCTGCGTAAGGACCGTACAATGGACCGTATTGTCCGGTCTCCATTCTGACCGTATTGTCCGGTCTCTACCAGACTGGCGTCCGGGGAGTGCTGTTCATCATCTCAAACCAGACCGTATTGTACGGTCCCTAGGACCGTATTGTCTGGTCTCCACTTCTTCTTCAGCCAACAGAAACTTCTCCTTCTCTGTTGCTCTTCTCCTGTAAGACCGTATTGTACGGTCTCCATGACCGTACCATCCTGTCAATTGTCCGGTCTCCATTCTTCAACTTCCAGAAACTTCAGCTTCTCTGTCTGGAACACCCCAATAGAGACCGTACTGTCCGGTCCCTAGGACCGTACTGTCCGGTCAACTGTCCGGTCTCTATTTCTCCAACTTCCAGAAACTTAAGCTCTTCTGTCTGGAACTCCTCTGTAGATCGTATTGTACGGTCTCCTTGACCGTACTGTCCGGTCTCTTCTGCCTTCGCAGCTTCGATCTTCTTCTTGATCTTCTTCTTCAACACTTGATCTTTTTGGTTCCTTCAACTCTCTTCTGCCACCCTAGCCCCTGAGAGACTCACCATGCATCCAATGATCTCTATAACTAGTGTGTACTAAGAGAACCACCTCGAACCCTCTTGATAGTCCGGTTTTTCCTATGGACTCAAGCTAACATCTAACCAAGCAACACCCGCTTGGATCTAGCATGTCCTTAGCCTTGATCCATGTCTTCTCCGCGACTCCATCAAGTCCGTTCTTGTGTAGATGAAGGCAACCAATCATCCTTGTCAATTAAGTTCATGGTGTGTTGGCGTTCACCACCAACGGACGGAGCTTTCTTCATATGTGACCTATAAGATCTCACAAAGAGTGTTAGTCACATTCATGGTTCTCATCCTATCACCAAAACATTCATACCTTGGGGTTTCCCTAGCTCCAATGGTCATGAAGCTTACAATCTCCCCCTTTTTGGTGATGGATGACAACCATGATAAAAATGATCGAGAAGATAAAGAATGTAATGACAAAAGCCAAGATAAAAACGCAACTCGATCAAGACACTAAACAACAAGTATATGATAGAGAGATAGTTACCTTGTTGATTAGGTCGAGGCAAGTCATAGCTCAAAAGAAGTCACAAGTTAGAGCAAAAACTCATATCACAAGTGAAAGAGAGCACATGGAGCTATGACAAGCAAAGGTTGCAAGGGGTTTACCTTCATACTTACTTTGTAGAATTCCGCTCCCCCTTTTGACGGCATTGCTTCTTCTTTATCACCTCAAGATTGTGCGAAGATCGATCATCTTGATCCTTTGATCTTCTCTTGTACACACTCCCCCTTGAGATGACATCGATATCTTCCACGACCCTTCATAGGCCCGAACTCTTCTTCCCAACTCTTCTCCGCTCGAACTCTTCTCCCCCATATACTTGCTCGATCATTAAGCCCAACTCTTCTCCCCCTTTGGCATCTATCACCCAAAAGAAATCTTCCAAGGGAGAAAAGGTTAGTGTAAATATATATGGGACAAGTGGGCAAATGAGTTACTTGATTTGGCGTGAAGCTCCCCCTTGATCCGTGATTCTCCATCTCCCAACAATTATCCCTACACACATTCTCAAAAGAATATTGTCTTGGAGTACATAGGGGTTAGTTGATGATGATGGAAATGTATGAACCCTTAGACTTTGAGCCGCGCAAGTGGATTTAACCTTGGAGCTCAAAAATCATGGTTCAATGGGCATGAAGCTCATATAGCATTGCTATAAATTCATCATAGGAGGTCATATACTCATATTGTGAATAAGCAACTCCCCCTAGATGGGTGCTCGGCGCCGAGACACTTATGCAAGGATGCAAGATGCAAATGCAATGATAAGTGTACAATGCATGATGCTATAAGGGTAAAACAAGAGAAAGCTAAGAGCGAAGTTACCAACAACAAGTTTGAGCCCTCCATGAGCTTGATCACAACGAGCCATTCTTCAAAGCCTCGGGAGCCAAGTGCCACCAATCCCAAGCTTAACCCATGCTCATTGCTATCTCAAGAAGGTTAGTTGTCGGTCCTACAAAACAAGAAGAACACACAAAAACAACAACACAAACAAAAACAAGCAAGGTATATTTTCATATATACAAATGTAAGCTCAAAGGATATCAAGTGAAGTCGGAAAGGTCGAGAACATTAAGTTCTCCCCGGAGCTTACAAAAGGTCTTCTTGTCAAGTGGCTTGGTGAAGATGTCCGCCAATTGTTCATGAGTCCGAACACCAATCAATTCAATATCCTTCTTGGCCACATGATCTCGAATGAAGTGATGCTTGACTTCAATGTGCTTGGCATGGCTGTGATCACCCTTATTGAGAGCCATATTGATAGCACTTTCGCTATCACAATAGAGAGGTACTTGCCCATAAGATAATCCATAGTCCAATAGGGTTTGCTTCATGTATAAGAGTTGAGCACAACAAGCACCGGCCGCCAAATATTCCGCCTCCGCCGTAGAGATAGCCACACAATTTTGTTTCTTGGAACTCCATGAGATGAGTGATTGTCCAAGAAATTGGCATCCACCGGAGGTACTCTTTCTACTCACTTTGCATCCGGCGAAGTCCGAGTCCGCATAGCCAACAAGTCCAAAGTCCGAGCCTTTTGGATACCAAAGGCCCATTGTAGGAGTGCTCTTGACATACCTAAGAATTCTTTTCACGGCACTCATATGGGACTCCTTGGGGTTAGCTTGATAACGAGCACAAAGGCATACACTAAACATGATATCCGGTCTAGATGCGGTAAGGTAAAGAAGTGAACCAATCATAGAACGATAGAGTTTAGGATCCACCGGTATACCTTTTACATCCACATCAAGAGGGACACTTGTAGCCATAGGTGTGTCGTAGGACTTGGAGTCTTCCATGCCGAACCTCTTAAGAAGATCCCGAGTGTACTTCTCTTGGTAGATGAACGTGCCCTCCTTCATTTGCTTGACTTGAAAACCGAGGAAGACACGAAGTTCACCTATCATAGACATCTCAAACTCTTTCTTCATAAGAGCACGGAACTCATCATTATAGATTTCGTTAGTGGAGCCATAGATGATATCATCAACATAGATTTGACAAACAAAGAGATCATCACCAATATGCTTAGTAAAAAGAGTGTTGTCGATACTACCGATCTTGTAGCCCTTGGTGATGAGATGATCTCGAAGTCGTTCATACCATGCTCTTGGTGCTTGTTTGAGTCCGTAGAGAGCCTTCTTGAGCTTGTACACATGGTCCGGATGCTCGGGGTCCTCAAAGCCAGGAGGTTGCTCTACATAAACTTCTTCATTGATTAGTCCATTGAGAAATGCACTTTTCACATCCATTTGGTGAAGTTTAAAATCAAAATGAGAAGCATAAGCAAGAAGTGTTCTTATAGCCTCAAGACGAGCGACGGGGGCAAAGGTCTCGTGAAAGTCGACGCCTTCAACTTGAGAGTAGCCTTTCGCCACAAGTCTTGCCTTGTTCCTCACGATTGCTCCCTTCTCATCTTGCTTGTTCTTGAAGACCCACTTAGCGCCAATGACATTGGATCGCTTGGGCCGCTTCACCAACTTCCATACATCATTCCTCTTGAAGTTGTTGAGCTCCTCTTGCATGGATAGCACCCACTTGTGGTCTTTCAAGGCTTCCTCGATCGTCTTCGGCTCTAGGGTAGAGACAAAAGAGAAGTTCTCAACAATGTTAGCTTCATCAACATAATTAGGTTTATATTGACTTCTCCTAGTCTTTAATCCTTGAGAAGGACTCCCAATGATGAGATCACGTGAATGATCCCTAGCAATGGGTTTGTGCTTCCTTGAAGGTTCTTGTCGAGGAGGAGGAGGGGCCGGCGAAGTGTCTTGCGCATCTCTTGCGGCTTGCTCCCTAGAGATGTGAGTGTCTTGTTGTCGAAGAGGTGAACCCGAGCCATCATCTTGAGTTGAAGTAGATTGTGCTTGTTCTTGATTGCTCGGTGAAGCTTGGCTCGTAGTTGTATGAGGCAGACTTGATGGCGCTTGTTGCGGTTCATTTGGAGTAGCTTGACTCGAAGATGCTTGTTGTGGATCACTTGAAGGTGCTTGATGTTGTTCACTTGAGGGAGAGCTTGGATTCTCTTGAGATGTGCTCGTAGAAGGTCCACTTGATGAAGTTGTTGGAGGAGGTGTCGGTGGTTCATCTTCACGAGGAATAACTTCACCAATAGGCATGTTCTCCAAAGCTTCCTCCACGGGTTCATCACCTACAATATGAGAAGAAGGAGGGTCTTCTTGAGACCCGTGAGACTCATCAAATTGCACATCATAGGTTTCTTCAACAAAGCCGGTAGAGGTGTTGTAAACCCGATAAGCTTTGGCCGAGCCCGAGTAACCGACAAGAATGCCCACGTCGGTCCTCTTCTCGAACTTGCCAAGTCTTTCCCTCTTCTTGTAGATGTAGCACTTGCAGCCAAACACTCGGAAGTAGGCAACATTCGGTCTTCTCCCAACAATCACTTCATATGGAGTCTTGTTTAGCAACTTGTGAGGATAAATCCGGTTGGAGGTGTAGCATGCCGTGTTGATAGCTTCCGCCCAAAACTTCTCCGGAGTGTTGTACTCATCAAGCATAGCACGAGCAAGAGTGATAAGTGTCTTGTTCTTCCTCTCAACAACACCATTTTGTTGAGGAGTGTATGTAGCCGAGAACTCATGCTTGATGCCAACCTCATCACAATAGTCTTCAATGATAGAGTTTTTGAACTCCGTCCCATTGTCACTCCGAATCTTCTTGATATGATGCCCATACTCAACTTGCACTCTTCTAGCAAACTTTTTGAATATCCCAATTGCTTGTGCCTTGTTCTCAAGAAAGAATACCCAAGTATATCTTGAGTAGTCGTCCACTACCACCAAGCAATAGAGATTCCCACCAATACTCACATAAGTTGTAGGCCCGAAGAGATCAATGTGTAGGAGCTCAAGAGGTCTTGAAGTTGACAAGAAATTCTTGGACGGGTGAGGTGAAGCCACTTGCTTTCCGGCTTGGCATGCACTACATAGCTTGTCCTTCTCAAAGGTGACATCCTTGACTCCTCTCACTAGCTTGTTCTTCATCACATGCTTGAGTTGACCTATACCAATGTGAGCAAGCCTTCGATGCCATAGCCAACCTAGAGCGGACTTAGTGAAGAGACAAGTGCTAGGGGCAACAATGTTAGTCTCAAAATCAACAACATATAGATTATTATGACGAAAGCCCTTGATAGTGAGACCCATAGCATCATTATGAAGAACCACCCCATTAGCTTCAAAGTTACAAGAAAAGCCAAGATCACATATTTGAGCAACGGATAGAAGATTGAAGTTTAGGGACTCAACAAGCAATACATTAGAGATAGAGAGGTCATTCGAGATAGCCACCTTACCAAGACCTCTCACCTTGTGCTTGGAGTTGTCCCCAAATGTGACCTTGTCATGATCTTCATTTTCTTCCAAGTTGGTGAAGATGGATGAAGTACCGGTCATGTGTTGAGTGCACCCACTATCCAACACCCAATGTTTGCCGCCAATCTTGTAGTTCACCTTGGAAGTAGCCATCAAGCAAAGAGGAGTGTTAGTATCATGAGAATCAATTGACATATCATTTACCTCTTGCTTGCTCTTGATGTAGGCCATAGGAACTCCATTGAGAAAGTCCAAGTCCAATGCATCCAAGGCGTCAATCATTGCCTTGGTGACTCCATTGTGTCTCCACATGGTCCGATCAACACCCATGTGTACGACATGAGTTCCAAGTTGAAGACCTTGAAACCTCCCCACTTCTCCACTAGCATTGAAGTACTCAAGAATGTTGTAGATTTGATTCTCATAGGATAGTGCCATCAAGATCATGTCCTTGAGAGTCATACCACTAATGTCATCATTGAGATCATTTAGAATGTGGACCTTCCTATTGTATGGTAGCATAGAGATCACCGTGTGAATAGCATGCTCATCACTAATCTTGTCTTCACCTTCAAAAGAGTTCACTCTAGCCACCAACACAAGAAGTCTCTTCCAACAATCAAGCCAAGACTCCCCATCTTTCCTATAGAACACATCATACATGTCGAAGAGGTGATAGTGAGGCCGATCGGCAAGATCCGGCTCATACAAGTTGTAGTATTCTTCAAAAAGGGATGGCAAGATTTCTTTCTTCATGTGATATTCCTTGATAGGCTCCGGCTCATCATCACTAGCACTTGAATAGTCATCATCACAATAGAAGACGGGAACTCTATCATCTTCTTCTTCTTCCTCATCATCACTTGGGGTCTTGAATGTGTTTGAGAGCAAAGAACGAGCCCTTCTTCTTGTGACAATTTCGATGACTTGCTCAATTGAATATGACTCAAGCTCAAAACTCTCAAACTCAATGTGATCACCATACTTGTCCTTTGGAAGAGCATCAAGAAACCTTCTAAGACCTTGACCCTTAGTGACTATCCAAAGCTTGTTCTCATTTATCCTCTTGATGAGTGAATCCATCCGAAGAGCAAACTCAACAAGATCTTCATTCGGCTTCATTGAGATGTGGTCCAACTCATCACATAGCTTCATATATCCATCCTCTTGATCCCGAGAAGAAGAGCCTTCACCAACACGAGATGATGATTGAGCTTGAGGTAGAGGTTGAGCTTCACTGTGTTGATCTTCACTTGCATGAGAGATATCCTTGCCCTTCTTGATATCCTCCTCAAGAGAGGAGAGAATAGCAACCACCTCATCCTAGGGCATGTTCACAAACTCATCCACTCGAGCAAAAGCAAGAATGCCAAACCGCGAGAGTGGTAGAGATCGGATAAGCTTCTTCACAACATGCTTGTGCATAATAGATGGATAGCCTCGTGACATGAGTTTCCTAGCAAGAACATACAAGCGAGATGCGAAGTTAGTGATATCCTCATTATCATTCAAAACAAGCTCATCATACTCATCACGCACACCATAGTAGGAAATGTCATTAAGCACACAATCATAAGGCTCAATCAAGGTAGAGGCAATGGAAGTGTTAGAAACGTCATCATGAGTGGACTCCATTTTCCCACACGCAATCCCGGTCACGACTCAAGGCGGTAAAGCCCTAATAATGAGCACTTGGCTCTGATACCACTTGTAAGGATCGTGTGACCGAGAGGGGGGGGGGTGAATCGGTGCACTCTAGATTCTATTTCCAAACACTTACACCCAAACAACTCCTAGCGAGTAGTTCTAGTAGCAAGGTAAAGCACACTAAGGAGTATCCTTAACCTATATAGCTAGTGCATATAGATAACACAATCACACCACACTAGCAACCTAGCACAAGATAGATAGATAGCGGAAGACTAAAGCTAGGCAAGGCAAGGAACAAGATAACTAGAGACAAGGCAACCAAGATACTAGGCACACTAAGTAGAGTCCTTAGAGCTACTAGATAGGCTATGACAAGTAAGCACACGAGCAAGGCAATCAAGCAAACCTAGTGAAGCTAGTAGGTACCAAGGAAAACACACAAGCAAGATAAGAGCACAACTCAAGTACTACAAGCAATCATATGAAGTGCGATAAGTAAATGCGAGTAGTAAAGGAGAAGGGATAGAGAATGCTCATGATGTTTTCCCGTGGTCTCGGAAGGATGGCGCCTTCCCCTACTCCACGTTGGGTCACTCCCGCCGGAGTCTCGACCCCGTCCCTCCGCTCGATGGCGATCCCTCCTAGAGCACACTTCACCCTCCGAGTGAAGTCGCGGGCACGTCCCGCCGGGCTCGATCCCGGGTACTCTTCCGGAGGTAAGGCTCCGCATTTGATGCGTGCCAAAGGGCGCTCCACTAGTGATGCTTCTTTCGCACGGGAAGCTCCAAGACCGTGTACAAACTTGTGTCGACTTCCACAATCTCCTTGGACAGCTCAACACCAACGCCTAACCGGTCTAGGCCTTGCCATAGACCAAGAGTAACAGCCCTAGATGACTCTCTCAAGCCCACACTAGCCTAGAGATCAAAGGATGCAACTTGTTACTCTCTCAAGCACTAGGATCACTCCAAATCCCTCTCAAGTGCTTCACACTTCTTCCTCTTGGCTTCTTGGCAGCACCTCCCCTCTTTCCTGGGTCCAAGAGCACCTCAAAGAGGTAAACAACCGACTATATATAGGCCTCCAACCTCAAACTAGCCGTTGTCCAAAAGTACCCAGTCTGCGTAAGGACCGTACAATGGACCGTATTGTCCGGTCTCCATTCTGACCGTATTGTCCGGTCTCTACCAGACTGGCGTCCGGGGAGTGCTGTTCATCATCTCAAACCAGACCGTATTGTACGGTCCCTAGGACCGTATTGTCTGGTCTCCACTTCTTCTTCAGCCAACAGAAACTTCTCCTTCTCTGTTGCTCTTCTCCTGTAAGACCGTATTGTACGGTCTCCATGACCGTACCATCCTGTCAATTGTCCGGTCTCCATTCTTCAACTTCCAGAAACTTCAGCTTCTCTGTCTGGAACACCCCAATAGAGACCGTACTGTCCGGTCCCCGGTCAACTGTCCGGTCTCTATTTCTCCAACTTCCAGAAACTTAAGCTCTTCTGTCTGGAACTCCTCTGTAGATCGTATTGTACGGTCTCCTTGACCGTACTGTCCGGTCTCTTCTGCCTTCGCAGCTTCGATCTTCTTCTTGATCTTCTTCTTCAACACTTGATCTTTTTGGTTCCTTCAACTCTCTTCTGCCACCCTAGCCCCTGAGAGACTCACCATGCATCCAATGATCTCTATAACTAGTGTGTACTAAGAGAACCACCTCGAACCCTCTTGATAGTCCGGTTTTTCCTATGGACTCAACCTAACATCTAACCAAGCAACACCCGCTTGGATCTAGCATGTCCTTAGCCTTGATCCATGTCTTCTCCGCGACTCCATCAAGTCCGTTCTTGTGTAGATGAAGGCAACCAATCATCCTTGTCAATTAAGTTCATGGTGTGTTGGCGTTCACCACCAACGGACGGAGCTTTCTTCATATGTGACCTATAAGATCTCACAAAGAGTGTTAGTCACATTCATGGTTCTCATCCTATCACCAAAACATTCATACCTTGGGGTTTCCCTAGCTCCAATGGTCATGAAGCTTACACCCCCGCGGCCATCTTGTTGCGTACAAAGTGCCAATCGATCTCAATATGCTTGGTGCACTGATGCTGCACCAGATTGGTCGAGAGATATCCAGCACTAACATTGTCGTACTAGACAACGGTGAAACGAGGAACCTAAACATGTAGTTCCTCATGAAGCTGACGCAACCAGCATATTACAGCCATAGAATTAGCAACAGCCCGATACTCCGCTTTTGCACTAGAGCGTGAGATAGTCGGCTGGCTTCTAGAAGACCAAGACACCAAAGTATCTCCCAAGAAGATGGCCTATCCTGAAGTCGAGCGTTGGGGCACCTGACGCGCGCCGACGAGGGGACGTGTGGCGGCGCCGCCGCCTTCCTTTCTCCGGCCACCGCGGCTGCGAGTGAGGAAGAGGAGTACAAGTGAGGGCTAGGGTTTTCCGGGAAGGACGACGTGGCCGGTTTTGTTCAAGCGAAATCGCTGGGCAGCCTTCGTATCAAGATCAACGGCCAGGATTGCCCGGAAACGCTGCGGGCCGGTTGACGGCCCAGGCAGGAGAAGGGGCGCGCTGTGGCACTAGGCCGGTTTGGCGGCCGGGCCGTCGGTTGCTGGCCCAGGGCCCAGGCCAGCCATGAGCGCGCCGCAGGAGTAGGCCTCGGGCCGTTTTCAAGGCCTTGCCGCGAGAACAGTACTCAAAAATATTCAGAGAAGATTTGATGCTGGCGTATGCTAAATATCTTCGAACACCTCCCTATCGCCACAAGACATGATTATCAGAAGCAGAAGAAGATTTGGTTCTAAAATATTCAGAGTAATAATCATAGTTGCTGGATGGACAATATGGTGCCATAGAAATGGAATCATTTTTTATGGTCAAGTTCCCTCCCTGGTTAGATGGAAATTAGAATTCAAGAAAGAATTTGCTTTGATTATTCATAAAGCAAAAACAAGTGCCAGGGATCTCCTCAATAGTTGGTTGAGTAGTCTCTCATAGCACTTGTATTAGGGTCTTTTTTGGGCCTACGGCCTTGTAAACCATGTACATAAACTTTATAAAACTTATAAAAATTAAGTAGGGGGCTCCCCTGCAGATCATTTCAAAAAAAAAGAACAGTACTCAAAAGAAGATTAGTTCTTCCTTTTTCAGAAGCAAATTTTGATAGAATCTTGTCCAGTTTTATCTCCATTTAATTCTAAACCAACGGGATAAATTATTGGAGAGTAGACAAGTATATAGTGATGCTTCTGAATAAATAGTTTAGAACTAGTATTATGTATTTCAGAAGCATTTTATATGATCAATTAAGTATTTTCTCTAGTTTTGATCTCTATTAATTAGAGAGTAGATAAGTTTAAAAGGATGCTTCTGAATAAGTGCTTCATTCATAGTTTCCGCTGCTATGGTGATGAAGCTAATCTTGATCTCTGATAAATTGGAACCAACGGGATAGTTTGTTTAGAGAATAGATGAGTGAAGTATTGCTTCCGTTCATGTATTTATTACAAGTTTTCTATAGTTTCCGCTGCAAAGTTAAGTTTTATCTCCCATTTCCGCTGCAAATTTTATTTGGGAGAGTAGCTGTTTTATTCAAGTTTGTCATGATATTGTTATTTTTCTGACCAAAGTTGATGGTAGCAATATTGTGATGTATTGTTCATAGGTAGTTTTATACATTAGTTCCATTTCTGTCCAACGGTGATTTGGAATTACTGTAGAGGGACATTGTATTTATGCGTAAGACAGTTGTATACATTAGTTCTATTTCTGCCCAACGGTAATATGGAATTAATGTAGAAGAATGAAGAATTAAGGCATACAATTTTGCAAAAGAATACATTGGTTCTATTTTTGCCCAAAGGGTGATGTAGAAGAATGTGTTGATACTCTTTTGTATCAAACAAAAGAGAGAGAGAGGGAGAGAGAGTTTTAGCTTTTCTCTCTCTAAAGCTTCCGCTGTTGTTAGTTAATTAATTTTCTAGTTAAATTGAAACCAATGGGAAGATTAATTTAATTAGAAAGTGAAGATAAGCTTTGTTCTTTTGTTGCATTAAGGCATATGCATGTCTAATTTGACCAACGTTGGATGAAACATGTGTATCAGAGAGTATTCAGATTTACTTCCGAGTTTGATTTTCAAACACTTCCTGGGTCCTGAGAACCAACTCTGGCATTTATGTCCCTTACAGAGAAATATCCCGCATGGCAAGAGAGGTTAAGCATGGCACTTTATGCCGTAAATACCCTGCATGTCACGAAAATTTTATGATGACTCTTGTGTTATTTAAGTATCTTGCATAGTGAGATAAGTTTGGGATGGCTTTTAAGCTATCATAGTATCGACCATGCACCTCTATAGTGTCATGGTCATTAAGCATTCAAGAGGTTAAGGCCATAAGGGGAGCAATCCCAAATTACACCATTGCTAAATCATAAGAAGTGGAGGGTCAGTTGTCTGACATTTTACAAATGTATGCGGGCACTCCAATTGAGTTGCTCGTTTGCGGAGCAAGTAACGCTGCTGGAATCTTCTCTTGCAAACTGAATACATATATGACCATAGTTGTGTCTGGGATGCAGCTGCTCATTAGCACATGGAAACATTACAATGAAGAGGACATTGATTGGCAAGTGAAAGCTTAAGCATTTTACTCTAATTGAGATGCCAAGACGTAATGCAGAGCTGATGCAGCCACCAACCTCACCTTTAATCTGAATTGGAACACAACACTTAATATAAAAGAGACAAGATGGCAGGCATCAGTAGTACATAGGAGTACAGAAAATATTGATCGATGCAGTTTTCTTTCCATGTCTTTCTCCTACAGCACCGATCTTCATGGAGTCCGGAGAAAGAGAGAAAGCGAGCATGGGTGGCAACCAAGAAAGAAAACTATATATCTAGATGGAGTTGGGAGGATGCATGCAGAGCATAGCTAACCGTTACGAATAGGATGCATCAGGAACTACATCTCATCGAAGTTCCCATTTCCATGGCAACAAGCATGGACGTGGTTACGCCCTCCGTGGGAGAATGGTAGCTGAATGGAACACCTGTGCGGACTGGAGCAACCAGGACCAGCCAGCACGCCTTGGAACTGGTGCATTCCGCGTCGCCTTGCCTTGTGCACTCACCCAGAGCCAGAACCATTTGCGCTCGTTTCTCGTTGGCCGCCTCGTGTGCGCGGATGGCGAGGGATTTGAGGAAGAACAACTCGAAAAGGAGGTGCGCTGGATTCGTGTTGCAGAGCAGTGTCGGTGCGAAATTCTGTGGCTGTGTACCCGGATTTGAGTCCAAGGAAGACTCAAAAAACTGCAAGCAGTGCTTCTGAGTTCTTATTAACTAGTAGTAGTCTAGTAGATGTACGTACGCCAATGTTTGTCATATAATTGGAGTATTTTCCTTAGACTCAAAAGTCTGATTTATGGCATTCTTCCTTGGAACGAATTCTAGAAGCCGAGGTTCTTAACCAGCTGTAATTTATTTCAGTACGTAGGCTGTATCATTGAGCCATCAGGTTGAGGTCTTCAAACTGTACTAGGAGAAGCTGCTCGCCAAGGGCGCCTCCTTGTAAGATGAGATCATCACCAGGACGCTATATACTACTACAGCATCTGTAACAGCGACATGGTGAACTACTTCAGCCTTCCAGTTAGGGCAAGGATTATAAAGTCGCCAGCTGCTGGCTGTATGCCGGTGATTTTCTCTTCCACGCCGCTCTAATCGTTCATCTGTATAATAATCGGGCTATTCAGTTGGCTGGTAATTTATTTGGATTAACCATCGAATCATTTAATGCCACTAGTACAAAAAAGCCTAATATGACAGTCCATTTTTCTCAACAGTGGCGGACAGCACTTTTTCCGTCACTACAATTGACTGGCAACAACATTAGTGGCGGACATATGTTACGTAAACGCTGAAAGCAGGATATGGAAGACACCAGTGGCGATAAAAATGATGTCATCCGTGTGCGCCACCAAGAACGAAATAGTAGTTTTTTTTTTGAGGTTACACAGTACAACTCAGACACTCACAACGTACGCACACTCACCCCTATTGAACACACGTACGCAAACCCTACCCCTATGAGCATCTTCGAAGACTGAGCCGGCAAATCCAGAGATACGAAGTCACCACTGGCGCCTCGCTGTCGACGGGAGCGTCGCCTACCACTGAAAGCACAAATGCCGTTAAATCCTTGAAAATTCGCTAGTGAGGGACACCATGACGTCATTTCGCCACTAGTGGCGGTCAAGCTCATTTCCGGCCCGCTTCGGACCGATCAGTAAGCTCATATAAAAAGAAGCGGTAACCCTAGCATCCTCACTTCCCTCCCAAGCGCCACGCTGCTCCACTTCTCCGCCCGCCCCTTCTCCTCCTCCTCTTCTACTCAGGGCGGAGCGGCGGCGCGACCCTCCCCTCCTCACGCAGCGCGGTGGCGCAGCCCTCCCCTCCAAGCGCGGTGCCCCTCCCCTCCCCTCCAACCGCAGCGTGGCGGCGCGGCTCTCCCCTCCGCGCGCGACGCCCCTACCCTCCTCGCGCGGCCGCGCGGCTCTCCCCTCCGATCGCGACGCCCCTCCCCTCCTCGCACAGCGCGACGGCGCGGCCCTCCCCTCCTCGCGCAGCGCGGCGGCGCGGCCCTCCCCTCCGTGCGCGGCGCCCCTCCCCTACTGGCGCATCGCGACGGCAATCTCCCCTTCCCCGACGTCTGGACAGCCGCGGCGGCCTCGAATCAACGAGCAGCCGCATGCGGTGCGGATCGACGCCGAGCTCGTCGGATCTGGAGTGGAGCAGCGCGGATCGACGTCGAGCTCGTCGGATCTGGAGGGGAGCAGCGTGGATCGACGTCGAGCTCAGCAGCGCGACGACGGCGGGTGGAGCAGCGCGGCGTGGGCATGCGTGGTCGGCCTTCCTCGGCGTGGCGGCGTCCAGATCCGGTTCTACGACGACGACAACTAGGGTTGGGCTGTGGCGGGCCGGGTGGGCCTGCCAGGGCCCGGCTCCTTTTTTTTATTCTTATTTCCATCTTGCAGGTTCGGGCGTCAACGCCCGTCACTGCTATTTTTCTTTTCTAGTGGCGGAAGTGCAGTGACGGGCGCTTTGCCTCCCAGTGCAGGCTCTAAACGCCCGCCACTAAAGGGCTAAATTGTACTAGTGTGCCTGCATGTGTACTGGGCAATGGAAAGAAGCAGCGACCATTATACAAGACACCAGCCGGCATGCAAGCGTTTTCTTCTCGGGTCTTGCGCTTCAAGCGGACGACTGATAAAACGCTCGCTTCACTCTCTTTCTTCTGTTCTCTCTCTTCCAGCTAGGATTTTGATGACATGGAGTTTGTTTCAGCCTGCTGACTAAACCTTATAATACTTGCTCTTAGGCGTGCTCAGTACAGTAGTCCACCGGAGTAGCTAGCTAGGCCGCCTGCCTCTCTGGCCGTGCTCGCAAGATCGTCGACTTCCCTAGCCTTATGCCGGTCTTCCTGGTCGGAGGCCGGAAACCCGAGATGGGCCAGGGAAGTATACAACGAGAAGTACAAAAATTTGGCGACCATCTATAATGCTGAGCGTCAGGCGGCCATGAGCAAGCTCAATGGAGAGCTCGCTGGAGCCCAGGTAGTGTACACGGAGATGTACAGTTTGGTGTCCGCCACTTGCAAGTCCGTCGGCCTACAGTAAGTGATTCACGCGCTCACGGGGTTCAGTTTTAGAAAACATCTTCTGAACTAAAGGTAATATAAATAACACATCCTTGGCTCGACAGCAGCAACGCGTAGAGTTTAAAAACCAGTTTGCGGGCTTGCTCTGGAACAGCAACAATTGAGACTTTTGTTCCTCTGCGGCTTGGATGGACCGTTGTAATGATCAGATGCCACTAAGATAGTGGCTAGAAAAATTCTGAAAACAACTTTACAATTGAGACTTTTGCTAGGAAACATGATCGTTGCCGGCTGCAGGTGCTGGTACTAGACTCCAACATCATTCCCCAATTTGTGGATATTGTTATTGGTGACTACCTGTACGAGCTGCAGTTTCGTGTGGAGGAAAATATGGATGAAGCTAATCCTGAACCAATGGACATGGACTATGGTTTTGGGAATGATGATGGAGAGAGTGGCGGCGGAGACCAAGGAAACAATGACAAGGACAAAGGCCCACACGGAAAGGATGACAACAAAACACCGCAGCACAACAAAGGCACGGTGGCGCGACAAAGCAGGCGCCGGGGGCAAAGAAATCTGCACAAGGCGCTAGCACTGTTCAGCGTCAAGTGCTTGCCGGCAATGAGCAGGAAAGGCCGGTGTATGTGCTTACTGTGCCTGGACTGATGACGGCAGTGGAGGAGTCTATGGTCCACATGCCTGAAATGGTGAAGCTGCGGGAGATGGTGTCTGCGAGTGAGGGCCTCGGTGAGTGCGAGCCAGAGGAGAATGTTATGCCAATGGACCTCGGAGGAGATGCAAGCCTGGAGAATGTGACCATCGCCAGCCCAGCTGCTCTCGCAGCAATTCCAGAGGCCGCGGGTCAGGAGCTCCGTCGCAGCAAGAGGCGGGCTGGTACCAGTGATAATGAAACGCTGGCCCAGGCCGTCAAGCTGAAGGCTGGGAAGAACATGGAGGCGCCGTCGACTCAGGGTAAACAATCTGAGCCCATTTGTTTTTAAATTATTCTAATGAGTTTATTTGCTTCTAGTATCAGTAGCCTAGGGATTTCTATAGGTATTGATAGCACTAGTGTTACAAAATCGATTGTAGATATGAAATTGTTAGAGAAAAATAGATTAAAAGAGGTCCAGCAGGTAGATCAGAAAACAGAAATTTTTTATAAGAGAAACGCATAGCAGAGGACGATGAAATAGATTCTTTCATCTTGAATCACTTATGCGGGGAAATAATGGAGGAAGTTATGGATTCCGGTGGTGATCTTGATGATCATACTGCTGTGTTGCCTAACAAAAAACAAAACACTTCCACGAGTAAAAAAGCTTGCACGAAGAATTCTAACACACTGTTTAACAATGAAAGGCGTGTTTTGGAATTCTGATGGGTTTAAAGACCCAAAAAAACATAGGTTCATTGGAGAACTTACGAAAGAGCATAATCTTAGTTTTATTGCTATTTCAGAGACAGGTAGGAGAAGCTTTACTAATCCTTTCCTGAAAAATCTTTGTAGTGGTCAGAACTATTTATGGCACGTAAAGGAACCAAAGGGTAGGTCTGGAGGTATTTTACTGGGGATTGACTTTGATATTTACGACATAGGTGCAATAGATGAAGGCGACTACTATGTGAAATTCCACTTATGCAACAAAAACGATAGCTTTAAAGAAGTTTTTTTAACTGAGCTAGTCCACATGTGTAGCCACGAGAGTCTTCCTATCTTAATTGGAGGTGACTTCA
Organism: Eragrostis nindensis; assembly: GCA_012490785.1. Taxonomy (NCBI): domain Eukaryota; kingdom Viridiplantae; phylum Streptophyta; class Magnoliopsida; order Poales; family Poaceae; genus Eragrostis; species Eragrostis nindensis. The sequence continues at coordinate 679,924 of JAAXCT010000028.1, forward strand.
ATATTCTCAGGAGCCCTAACGAAAAAAATAATGATAATTTTGATCATCGTTGGCCCTTTCTTTTCAATGCTATAATTGATGGTCTAAATCTAAGGGAGCTTGAGATGTCTGGTAGACAGTACACATGGGCTAACTCACTGCAAACGCCGACTTATGAGAAGCTTGATAGAATTTTAATGGCCACGGAATGCGAACAAAAGTATCCTTTATCGACGGTCATTGCACTCAACCGTGATATTTCTAACCATACTCCTTTATTGTTAAATACCGGGGACGCATCTTCGAATTATAACCAATACCAGTTCAAGTTTGAACTTGGATGGTTACTTCGGGATGGTTTCATTGAAATGGTAAAGGAATTGTGGAAGAATGAAAACAGTGGTGCAACCCCTATGGAACGGTGGCAAGCAAAAATACGTAAAGTGCGACAATACCTAAGGGGGTGGGCGAAACACACTAGTGGTGTATATAAGAAAGAAAAGAAGAGGCTTCTCGACAAGCTAGATAGCTTGGATAAAAAAGCTGAAACTAATGTTTTGACAACACAAGAAGTTGATCTAAAACATTGTTTAAAAAATAGGTTGGCTGAGTTACTATGGGAAGAGGAAATAAAATGGTACCAATGGGCTAAGGTTAAGGAGTTATTAGAGGGCAACTCGAACACAAAATATTTCCAGTTGGTCGCAAATGGAAAGCATAGGAAGACGAGGATTTTTCAGTTACAAATTGGGGATCAAACAATTAGTGGTGATGATGCGCTTAAGAACTACATCACAACCTACTATAAAGGTCTCTTTGGCCCACCAGTTGATAATAATTTCAATCTGGATGAGTCTCAAAGAGAGGACATACCCCAGGTAACTAATGAAGAGAATGAGATTCTAACATCAGAATTTTCGGAAAAGGAAGTTACGGATGCAATTTTTCAAATGGAACACAACAAGGGGCCAGGACCTGATGGTTTCCCAGCGGAATTCTATCACGCTTTCTGGGACACAATGAAAAATGATTTAATGGCCTTATTTAAAGAGTTCCATAAAGGTGAATTGCCTCTATATAGTCTTAATTTTGGGACTATAATTCTTTTACCGAAATGCAAAGAAGCTAACAAAATACAGCAATACAGACCAATCTGTTTGCTTAATGTTAGCTTCAAGATTTTCACGAAAGTGGCTACAAACAGAATCTCGATAGTAGCACAAAAAGTTAATAGTCCAACTCACCGGTTTCTTACCTAGTCGGAATATTATGGAAGGGGTAGTAGTACTACATGAAACTATACATGAGTTCCATAAAAGAAAGCAGAATGGCGTAATCTTTAAGATTGATTTTGAGAAGGCCTATGACAAGGTTAAATGGAGTTTCGTCCAACAAACACTCAGAATGAAGGGGTTGTCCCCAAAGTGGTGTCAATGGATCGAAGCGTCAAGGTGGTCATGTAGGCATTAAAATTAATGACCAGGTGGGACAAAATTTTCAAACCTGGAAGGAACTTAGACAAGGAGATCCACTATCCCCTATTTTATTTAATATTGTTGTAGATATGTTAGCTTTATTGATCAATAGATCTAAAGAGGAGGGGCAAATCACTGGAGTAATTCCCCATTTGGTAGATAACGGCTTGTCCATTCTACAATATGCAGATGATACTATTCTTTTTATGGATCATGATTTGGAAAAAGCAACGAACATGAAAATGCTTCTATGTGCTTTTGAACAACTATCGGGTCTTAAAATAAACTTTCACAAAAGTGAAATTTTTTGTTTTGGGGAAGCAAAAGAATGTGAACAACAATATTCTCAACTGTTTGGTTGCCAATCTGGGAGTTATCCTTTTAGATATCTAGGCATTCCAATGCATGTTAGAAAATTAAGTAATGCGGATTGGAAATAATAGAGGAGAAATTTGAGAAAAAAAATTGTAGCTGGAAGGGGAAGCATATGCCGGTAGGGGGTCGCCTTGTTTTTATTAATTCCGTCTTGACAAGTTTGGCTTTGTTCATGCTATCTTTTTTCGAGGTACCCAAAGGAGTCCTTGAAAAATTAGATTACTATAGATCACACTTTTTTTGGCAATCTGATGAACATAAGAAGAAATATAGATTAGCCAAATGGAGCATCCTTTGCCAACCAAAAGAAATTGGGGGGGTTAGGTATTAAGAATCTAGAGATACAGAACCAATGCTTATTAAGTGGCTCTTTAAGTTGATAAATGAGGATGGTATGCGGCAAAGTATACTTAGAAATAAGTACTTGAGAAACCAAACAATTGCTCAAGTAGAGAAGAAACCGGGGGACTCTCATTTTTGGTCCGGTCTTATGAAAGTAAAGCCTACCTTTCTTAATCTTGGCTCATTTAGTTTGAATGATGGCAACCAAATAAGATTGTGGGAAGATAAGTGGATAGGCAATGCTTCATTAAGAGAGAGTTACCCAACTTTGTATAACATTGCTCGTAGGAAACATGCATCAGTAGCTTCGGTGTTTGAGAGTGTACCTTTTAATATTACGTTTAGACGGTCTTTACATGGAAATGACCTAGTGTTATGGCATCACCTGGTGGATACTATTTGTCATGTTCATTTAAACAATACTAGTGACGTCTTTAGATGGAGTCCAACTCAATCTGGATTGTTTACTGTCAGCTCTATGTATAATTCTCTTATTAGCAATGTTAACATACAGTTTGATAAGCATTTGTGGAAGTTGAAAATGCCCCTTAAAATAAAGATTTTCATGTGGTATCTTAAAAGAGGAGTAGTTCTTACTAAAGATAACCTTGCTAGGAGGAATTGGCATGACAACAAACGTTGCTGCTTTTGTTCTTGTAATGAAACCATTGAACATCTCTTTATCGAATGCCATCATGCTAAATTCCTCTAGCGTGCAATTCAGTTTGCTTTTAACTTGCAACCACCTCGTAGTATTAGCCACTTGTTTGGTAATTGACTGGCAGGGTTGGGTACTAATCTTAAAAGGAAATTGTTAGTAGGTGCATCTGCTTTATGTTGGGCACTTTGGCTAAGTAGGAGTGATGTGGTATTTGATAAATCTCTAATCAAAACTTATACGCAGGCACTGTACCGAGGAACATACTGGCTTCGGTTCTGGGCGCCGCTGCAAAGGCATGAAGAAGACAAAGACATGCTAAGGACGGCGTGTCAAACTCTGGAGGTCCTTGTCATGCAAATTTTCGCCAACTATGGATGGAGGTTTAGTAATAGGATTGGTCCTTAATAAGCGTCTCTGTTCAAAGTATGTTGGTGGCATCTTTACTTTTGTTCGTGATTTGTGGCAGATGGATGTGCTGCTAAGTTGTAATCGGCCGTAGCCTCATGTGAGGTCAAGGTCAGGAACCGTTTTTTCCCATTATCTAAAAAAATCGGTGCTGCTAAAAATTCGGTGTAGAAGCATAATTCATTTCAGTGTGACATAAAAGGACCGTGAAGAGCCTAACAATGCAAAGTGAGGACCCAGATTTCTATGTTGCTGCAAGAGTTATTTGGGTCAAACATATGTCATGTCTTTCACTACCTTATTTTTATATTTATGTGCATTTTTTTGAATTTATGAATAACCGGAAATTCCAAAATTAGAAAGACGTTAATATGAAATCTTTCAATAGGATGAATGAACATTTTCTGAACAAACGGACATTCGATTCATTGGTTTTTCCTAAAAAAGGATGTCAAGATTTTGTTAACAGAGAAGAAGACAAAGAAGCATAATAACATTCTGCATTACCACAAGTCAAAAGGAGATCCCTGTACTCAACAATTGCACATGTTGCCTCATAAACCTCATATCAAGAAAACTCAGTAGGATAAAACTCACCAAAAGGAAAAAAAAAAACACAATATTTTAACCCTAAACAAACATAATTCTTGATCTTGTAGGTTCATTTAAATAAGATTGTGTCCATTGCCAAAACAAAAAATGAATGCTTCACAGTGGGGACAAGATAGTCTGTATGCATCTGACCTACTATAATTAGTAAGTCGGAGTTGGTCCAAAAGAATGCTGCTTGATCACATTTGCCACAGAGGAGATTTATAATGTACCTCTAATCCGTTCTGAATTTTCAAACAATGTTACTCTACTCTGCTCTATTGTCAACCGTGGAGTAGTGAGTTTAGCTTTAAACAACTCGTTCACTCAGCCATAATAAGGAAAAATCTCTTCTTTTTTCCGGATTGATGCACCGACCATTTGATAAATAAAACACATCATGCTGGTCCCTAATAAAGGTAAATCGCTTCTCTGCTCATTTTGCCTGATAGATGCACTGACCATTTGATTAAATCACATGTACACATCATGCTGAGACCAAGATGGAGGTCATTCAAATTCAACGGGAATGCCTTACGGAAATAATGGAACACTTGATTACCAAATTGGCTGTGTACCATAGACTTGTATGTAAAAATGCTCAGACGATCAAGCTATGCTTCAGTGCATGATGTGTCAACGAGGACAATAATTGTAATCAACCACTAAAAAATCCTTTCGTCACTGATTTCTCACTAATGTGAAGAGTTGGCTTTTCTATCTCTGCTCCTTTTCCAATGGCAGATAGAGAGATCATTGCTTGGAATATATGGAAGCACAGGAGTGGCCTTTTACCAGAAAATGTATGCTTAAACATTTTATATAAGATATGACGATCATCTAAGGGTTTAATGTAGAGCAGGTGCATCCAACAACCTCGGCATTGAATTTAGACATGATGCCAAGCAGGCATATATATGTTGGAAGCGATTACTCTGTAGTTGTATATATATGGGTGTTGATGTAGGCTGAATGAAACACCGAACTAGTGTCTAATGAAGTCCAGAGAGAGGGGAAAAGAGAGCATGAAAGTTGCAATCGAGCAAGAAACTATGATGTTGGAGTTGGGAGGATGCATACAGAGCTAATTATTACGAACAGGAGGCATCTGGAAGTCTGTCTCTTCGGATTTCCCAACTCCTTGGGAACGGGCAAGGACGTGATTATAGGATATGTGAGAGGCCAGCCATGAGCGCGCCGCAGGAGCAGGCCTCGGGCCGATTTCAAGGCCTTGCCGCGAGAACAGTACTTAAAAATATTCAGAGAAGATTTGATGCTGGCGTATGATAAATATCTTCTGGAAAACCTCCCTATCGCCACAAGACATGATTATCAGAAGCAGAAGAAGATTTGGTTCCTGTGGGAGCGAATTTTCAAGGATTTAACGGCATTTGTGCTTTCAGTGGTAGGGGACGCTCCCGTCGACAGCGAGACACCAGTGGTGACTTCGTATCTCTAGATTTGCCAGCTCAGTCTTCGAAGATGCTCATAGGGGTAGGGCTTGCGTACGCGTGTTCATAGAGGTGAGTGTGCGTGCGTTATGAGTGTCTGAGTTGTACTGTGTAATCTCAAAAAAAAAAAGAATTATTCATATATGTGAACACAACATCTCTTGCAGCAGATGCATTCGTCGTCGGCATGCACTTGCCAGCAAGGCTGCCAATAAGCTAACACTGGGAGTCCGAGATGATGGCTGCTGCGGCGGCTCGATAATATGCTGGGATCAAGAGGAGACAGGGCAAGGTGTATGCTTCACTAAAAGTTTTAAAAGTAGCATACTCCTACGACACTTAGAGCCTCTGCAAGCAATAGATGAGCACGTGTTCTGTGCGGAATGCTTTTACTTCTTTAAGTGTACTAGCAAAATTCCCGTTCGTTGCTACGGGTGACACATAGTTTTTGCATTAAATAGATATTACAAAATTTTCAAGATTGCCACTATGTGATGACATTTTTATCTTTTTTTTCACAGAACTTTATTTTCTATTTAGTTGCAGTTATGGAATTACATGGCCTAAGTAAACACCTTAAGAAGTTTATACTTCGTTACGTCAAAAATTCATAGTAGATACTTATTTTCTATTCTAATTATTTTAGCTGCCGATATTCAAAAAATTTACACAGATACTCATTTATGTGCAAATAAAACTAATTATTATCAGTACATAAGATAAAATAAAATTTATCATTGACAAATCAAATCCATCAGCTCGACACAGACTTCCCGTACCTGACCACCAACTGACGAAATACGAATGCTTTACAGTAGAAGACGTGGTGAAATTAAAGTTTCCAGATATAAGAGTGAAGTACAGACAGAGAAAACGATGACCCATCTATGCCTGAGCCATCAAGATCTTTGCTAGTACTGAAGCTCTATTCAGCATTGAGACCTCAGTATACGAGGTTCAGAATTAACAGGGCACCAGACTCACCATCACGTGCATCACTTGCTGAGAATTAACACCAAACCACCGTAGCAAAGAAGTGCCAGCTCAGATTTTTTATATGGAATATCAGGCCCACTGCATCAACATCCGCCTGATATTGCTTATCTTGGTAGATGCACCTACGTTTGCCTTGTTAGAACAACCTTGCTGTGAAGGGATAATGGCAAGGCAACCACATGAAAGCATCACGTGACCCTAACTTGTTGAAACCTGAGACCAGTTTAAATCAGTTTGCGTGCTTCATCAACCAGGTTGACCTGTCATTTGGGGTCGTACTAGTGAGAAGGATCGCCTGAGACCAGTTAAAATCAGGTTAGCAGAGTATGCTGTGATTTTCCACATTCAGACATACATATCACAGGTATTTGTTTATGATCTCATCCCAAACAACTAGAGAATCATAAATTCATAAATGAGGAGGTGCAACTATGCATGTAAGCTTAAGCATTTTTTCTAAGATACCAAGACATAAAAGAGGAGGTGCAGCCACCAACCTCACCTCTGAATTGGAGCACAACACTTAAAAGAGATGTCGGCATTCCTGAGCAGTAGTATATATACATTATAGATGATGTAGTTTTCTATCCATGGTTTTCTCCTACTAGGCGGAATCAAACACAAGACTTGCGTCTAAAATGTGTAACGGGAGTCCGGAGATTTAAGAGAGGAAACGAGCATGGTGGCAACCAAGTAAGAAACTATCTAGATAGAGTTGGGATGATGCATGCAGAGCAAAGCTAACCGTTACGAATAGGATGCATCAGGAAGTACACCTCGTCGAAGTTCCCATTTCCATGGCAACAAGCATGGACGTGGTTATGCGACACGGAGGAGGCCGGTAGCTTGACTGAAGGTCTGTGCGGACTGGAGCAACCAGGATCAGCCAACACGCCTGCATGCCGCGTCGCCTTGCCTTCTGCACTCGCCCAGGGCCAGAACCATTGTGCATTTTTCCTTTGGTGCCGTGTCTGTGTGCATGGTGGAGGATTTGAGTAAAAACAACTGAAAAACGAGGTGCGCTGGATTCGTGTCCAAGAGCAGTATCGGTGCGAAATCTGTGGCTATGTCCTCGGATTTGAGTCCAAGGACGACTACAGAAACTGCAAGCAGTGTCCGTGCGAAATCTCGCACCGACACTCTTGAGTTCTTATTATTACTACCAGTAGGTGTACACCCGTGTTTTTCATATAATCGGAGCATCTTCCTTGGATTCAAAAGTGAGACTTACGTATACGGCATTTTTCCTTGGAACGAACTCTAGAAATCAAGGTTCTTAACCTGTTGCATTTATTTCAGTCGGTTGTACCATTGAGCCATGAGCCATCAGCTTGAGGTCGTACTAGGAGAAGCTGAATGAAGCTCGCCAAGGGCCTTGTCCAACGAGATCATCACCAGGGCGCCGGAGTACGCCGCCTACTGTCATGGTGCTTGCAAGATTGTCTTCGCTCCTTCTGTCTGTCTACGAGAAGTACAACAATTTGGGGCGCGTTTGGTTGCCTGGCTGAGGCCCACTGCATGCACGATTCGGCTGATTCGTTGGTCGCTTATGCACTTGGGCCTGGCTCCGGAGGCGTGCTCTGCAGAAACGAAAATGGATTTCGGTCCTGGCAAGCCTGGCTCGGCTGGTGTAGCGCATTACCCCTTAATGATATTATTAGCACAATGATTAGTATTTAAATTAGATTAAGCTTTGATATGATATGATAAATGTTCCGTCATAGATAAAAACAAAGTAAATGTAATTCTAGAATTTATTCTGTACATACTCATGCAGGCAACCAAACAACTGCTCTACTCATCCTGCATGGTGTGATTCAGACAACCAAACAACACTATGTTGCATCTGTGTAGCCTGTCTGTTGGGCCTGGCTGGCATATGCGATGATGTCTATTGCTGAGATTCAAGAGGCCATGAGCAAGCTCAATGGAGAGCTCGCCGGAGCCCAGGTAGTAGTGTCCCAGAGGTTTCATTGGCACGGCCCTTATTATAAAAAGGAACGACATGCACATTGCCTTGCCTTCGAGTCCAGGTAAACAGTTCAACACCGAACTCCTGATGTAGGATCTGCTTGGTTACACGCCATCGTTTACCAAGCCAAACGTTCGGCAGCCACAGGCAAAAAGGCAGGTGCTTGGATTCCGCCAAACTCGTACGGCAGCCACCAGTTCGCTTCATTGCTTCGACGTGCTGTGCTGTGGCGAGTGTGGCGCCGATTTTCGGCGCCACACTTCCGTGGCGAAGCTGGCCGTGGCGTGGCGACCCACGGCCGGCAACCAAGCAGACCCGTAGTAGCTAGGTTTATTCTCATCCTCCTGGGCCAGGGGTGGGCCTCATTGGCTTGAGGACATTCAAATGAACGCCCAAAATTTTGGGAGAAACCTATAAATTCTATATTGTCCATACTATCAACATGATTGAGTCAAATGGTACTTATTCATAGCCTAGGAGATGCAAGAGGATGTATTTCGTATTTTAAGCTTGAATCTTAATGTTATGCTTTCAAGCATTTAAAATCATTGATGATTCATCGTTTTTGCCTGAACTTTTGTTGTTTCACTCTAAGTTTGAATGCCCTTCATGGAAAATCTGGTTCTGCTAGTACGTTGCGAACCTCAAAACTAATGTCAGGAATGGAGTCAACGAAATTTAAGAGAGTGGAGCCGAACAAATAAACAACCACGAGTTGGATTGGAACGCACTATACACTTCTTCATGCATGGAGAATTGGAGGCACCAAAAACAAAATTCACTTCGCTTTCACCAGTACAACTGCTATCAATTGTACTAGTTACTACGCGAACCAAGTTGCTCCCATCTCCTAATTTTTGTCTAAGATTACACGGTAGGCGGGGACGAGAATAATTAGTAGATTGCGTGTTTAGCCCAATAAAGCTATCAGGCCCATTAAACGCCCTTTGAGCAAAAACTAAGTACGATGTTCTAAGAAAAAACTACGCAAGTACAACAATCATAACACAAAAACAGATTGGATACCGTGGCAGCGCACTGTTGCGGGGATAACTATTTCAGAGATTGCAACTCATTTCTAAAAATAAGTTCACTGTGACAATCCTATAAAAAATCATGGTTCATAATGTACACGAAGCGATAGGCCGATAGCTACAGGAAAATCATATGAGCGATTGGAGTGATGTGGCGATAGATCCAGGTTTCCCTCTAGCATTGATCATGCATTTCCATCAAAATGAGAGGAATTAATAGTGTGTATGACAAATTGTGTGAAGAAACCTCGATTAGTATTTTTAATTAGTAACCAGTACTTCTGTTCTGTTTTTCTACTACTATTTTGCATTTTCATAAGAGAGAAGCTTGTGAAGATTAGTCCGGTAGCATTTGTACGGGACCTTGAGTGTCTTCTACAACAGCTAGCTAGATCATGATGCCTTTGGTAGTGTTTAAACCGTAAAGAACTTACTATTAATGGATTCACGAGTATAATATAAGATCTTTGATATGATTGCCTTTGGAGGTGAAATGAACGAATATAAATCCTTAGGATCTCATATATCACAGGATACGTTGTGTCGTTAATGCAGATGTCCTTGGCACCACTTTTATACATATGATGCATTGTTTAACTTCCATATATATCACTTGGAGTCACTAGAGTCTTTTACCCCAGCTTCCTAATTTTGTGTAGTAGCTGAAGGAGTGCATATATATTGCGTACTAAATGGCACCAGGAGAGGGAGATCGATATCCGCACTGTAAAACTGCCAATTCGGTGTTAGGTGGCACATGATGGGTATAGGTGGCATCAGGAACAGAGTCTCATCTCAATCAAGGGGCTATAGGGGGACTGACAAATGTCGGCGAGCAGACATGCACAAGCACAATGTGTTTCCTACCATTCTTGTAAAACCATCGGCCTATTGTAAGTGTCACGCGCTCATGGAGTTCCGTTTTAGAATGAAAATCTTCTGAGTTCTTCAATTGCTTGTTTTTACTGTTACTAAAGGTAACATCATAATTGATAAAGAACACATCCCTGGCTCGACAGTAGCATCGCGTAGAGTTTAAAAACAGGTTACCGTTTATACATACGAAAATATTTAACAATATAGATACCTTTATTTTTGGTGATCAGGGTTTGAGAATGTTGTGCCGCGCTGCTGTGGCACAGAGACAATTGAGACGTCGTTCCTTTGCATCTTGGACGGCAGGGGCGGGCCTACATTGAGTCATGGGTATTCAATTGAATACCCATTATTTTTGACAAATTGCTTTTTATATATTATGTGTACTATTTATAGTCTTGTAAAACACCAAAAACTACACAACCAACACATACCCAGTCAAAAAACAATCAGCTCTACATTTAAAGCATGCTTATATGTGCTCAATTTCAAATTTGAATCAATTATGCGCTTGTCTTCGATATTTTTTTGACGCAACTTGTCTTCAATTTAGGCTAGCATAATTCTTTTTCTCGTCACTGCTATTTTTCTTTTCTAGTGGCGGAAGTGCAGTGACGGGCGCTTTGCCCCCCAGTGCAGGCTCTAAACGCCCGCCACTAAAGGGCTAAATTGTACTAGTGTGCCTGCATGTGTACTGGGCAATGGAAAGAAGCAGCGACCATTATACAAGACACCAGCCGGCATGCAAGCGTTTTCTTCTCGGGTCTTGCGCTTCAAGCGGACGACTGATAAAACGCTCGCTTCACTCTCTTTCTTCTGTTCTCTCTCTTCCAGCTAGGATTTTGATGACATGGAGTTTGTTTCAGCCTGCTGACTAAACCTTATAATACTTGCTCTTAGGCGTGCTCAGTACAGTAGTCCACCGGAGTAGCTAGCTAGGCCGCCTGCCTCTCTGGCCGTGCTCGCAAGATCGTCGACTTCCCTAGCCTTATGCCGGTCTTCCTGGTCGGAGGCCGGAAACCCGAGATGGGCCAGGGAAGTATACAACGAGAAGTACAAAAATTTGGCGACCATCTATAATGCTGAGCGTCAGGCGGCCATGAGCAAGCTCAATGGAGAGCTCGCTGGAGCCCAGGTAGTGTACACGGAGATGTACAGTTTGGTGTCCGCCACTTGCAAGTCCGTCGGCCTACAGTAAGTGATTCACGCGCTCACGGGGTTCAGTTTTAGAAAACATCTTCTGAACTAAAGGTAATATAAATAACACATCCTTGGCTCGACAGCAGCAACGCGTAGAGTTTAAAAACCAGTTTGCGGGCTTGCTCTGGAACAGCAACAATTGAGACTTTTGTTCCTCTGCGGCTTGGATGGACCGTTGTAATGATCAGATGCCACTAAGATAGTGGCTAGAAAAATTCTGAAAACAACTTTACAATTGAGACTTTTGCTAGGAAACATGATCGTTGCCGGCTGCAGGTGCTGGTACTAGACTCCAACATCATTCCCCAATTTGTGGATATTGTTATTGGTGACTACCTGTACGAGCTGCAGTTTCGTGTGGAGGAAAATATGGATGAAGCTAATCCTGAACCAATGGACATGGACTATGGTTTTGGGAATGATGATGGAGAGAGTGGCGGCGGAGACCAAGGAAACAATGACAAGGACAAAGGCCCACACGGAAAGGATGACAACAAAACACCGCAACACAACAAAGGCACGGTGGCGCGACAAAGCAGGCGCCGGGGGCAAAGAAATCTGCACAAGGCGCTAGCACTGTTCAGCGTCAAGTGCTTGCCGGCAATGAGCAGGAAAGGCCGGTGTATGTGCTTACTGTGCCTGGACTGATGACGGCAGTGGAGGAGTCTATGGTCCACATGCCTGAAATGGTGAAGCTGCGGGAGATGGTGTCTGCGAGTGAGGGCCTCGGTGAGTGCGAGCCAGAGGAGAATGTTATGCCAATGGACCTCGGAGGAGATGCAAGCCTGGAGAATGTGACCATCGCCAGCCCAGCTGCTCTCGCAGCAATTCCAGAGGCCGCGGGTCAGGAGCTCCGTCGCAGCAAGAGGCGGGCTGGTACCAGTGATAATGAAACGCTGGCCCAGGCCGTCAAGCTGAAGGCTGGGAAGAACATGGAGGCGCCGTCGACTCAGGGTAAACAATCTGAGCCCATTTATTTTTAAATTATTCTAATGAGTTTATTTGCTTCTAGTATCAGTAGCCTAGGGATTTCTATAGGTATTGATAGCACTAGTGTTACAAAATCGATTGTAGATATGAAATTGTTAGAGAAAAATAGATTAAAAGAGGTCCAGCAGGTAGATCAGAAAACAGAAATTTTTTATAAGAGAAACGCATAGCAGAGGACGATGAAATAGATTCTTTCATCTTGAATCACTTATGCGGGGAAATAATGGAGGAAGTTATGGATTCCGGTGGTGATCTTGATGATCATACTGCTGTGTTGCCTAACAAAAAACAAAACACTTCCACGAGTAAAAAAGCTTGCACGAAGAATTCTAACACACTGTTTAACAATGAAAGGCGTGTTTTGGAATTCTGATGGGTTTAAAGACCCAAAAAAAACATAGGTTCATTGGAGAACTTACGAAAGAGCATAATCTTAGTTTTATTGCTATTTCAGAGACAGGTAGGAGAAGCTTTACTAATCCTTTCCTGAAAAATCTTTGTAGTGGTCAGAACTATTTATGGCACGTAAAGGAACCAAAGGGTAGGTCTGGAGGTATTTTACTGGGGATTGACTTTGATATTTACGACATAGGTGCAATAGATGAAGGCGACTACTATGTGAAATTCCACTTATGCAACAAAAACGATAGCTTTAAAGAAGTTTTTTTAACTGAGCTAGTCCACATGTGTAGCCACGAGAGTCTTCCTATCTTAATTGGAGGTGACTTCAATATTCTCAGGAGCCCTAACGAAAAAAATAATGATAATTTTGATCATCGTTGGCCCTTTCTTTTCAATGCTATAATTGATGGTCTAAATCTAAGGGAGCTTGAGATGTCTGGTAGACAGTACACATGGGCTAACTCACTGCAAACGCCGACTTATGAGAAGCTTGATAGAATTTTAATGGCCACGGAATGCGAACAAAAGTATCCTTTATCGACGGTCATTGCACTCAACCGTGATATTTCTAACCATACTCCTTTATTGTTAAATACCGGGGATGCATCTTCGAATTATAACCAATACCAGTTCAAGTTTGAACTTGGATGGTTACTTCGGGATGGTTTCATTGAAATGGTAAAGGAATTGTGGAAGAATGAAAACAGTGGTGCAACCCCTATGGAACGGTGGCAAGCAAAAATACGTAAAGTGCGACAATACCTAAGGGGGTGGGCGAAACACACTAGTGGTGTATATAAGAAAGAAAAGAAGAGGCTTCTCGACAAGCTAGATAGCTTGGATAAAAAAGCTGAAACTAATGTTTTGACAACACAAGAAGTTGATCTAAAACATTGTTTAACAAATAGGTTGGCTGAGTTACTATGGGAAGAGGAAATAAAATGGTACCAATGGGCTAAGGTTAAGGAGTTATTAGAGGGCAACTCGAACACAAAATATTTCCAGTTGGTCGCAAATGGAAAGCATAGGAAGACGAGGATTTTTCAGTTACAAATTGGGGATCAAACAATTAGTGGTGATGATGCGCTTAAGAACTACATCACAACCTACTATAAAGGTCTCTTTGGCCCACCAGTTGATAATAATTTCAATCTGGATGAGTCTCAAAGAGAGGACATACCCCAGGTAACTAATGAAGAGAATGAGATTCTAACATCAGAATTTTCGGAAAAGGAAGTTACGGATGCAATTTTTCAAATGGAACACAACAAGGGGCCAGGACCTGATGGTTTCCCAGCGGAATTCTATCACGCTTTCTGGGACACAATGAAAAATGATTTAATGGCCTTATTTAAAGAGTTCCATAAAGGTGAATTGCCTCTATATAGTCTTAATTTTGGGACTATAATTCTTTTACCGAAATGCAAAGAAGCTAACAAAATACAGCAATACAGACCAATCTGTTTGCTTAATGTTAGCTTCAAGATTTTCACGAAAGTGGCTACAAACAGAATCTCGATAGTAGCACAAAAAGTTAATAGTCCAACTCACCGGTTTCTTACCTAGTCGGAATATTATGGAAGGGGTAGTAGTACTACATGAAACTATACATGAGTTGCATAAAAGAAAGCAGAATGGCGTAATCTTTAAGATTGATTTTGAGAAGGCCTATGACAAGGTTAAATGGAGTTTCGTCCAACAAACACTCAGAATGAAGGGGTTGTCCCCAAAGTGGTGTCAATGGATCGAAGCGTCAAGGTGGTCATGTAGGCATTAAAATTAATGACCAGGTGGGACAAAATTTTCAAACCTGGAAGGAACTTAGACAAGGAGATCCACTATCCCCTATTTTATTTAATATTGTTGTAGATATGTTAGCTTTATTGATCAATAGATCTAAAGAGGAGGGGCAAATCACTGGAGTAATTCCCCATTTGGTAGATAACGGCTTGTCCATTCTACAATATGCAGATGATACTATTCTTTTTATGGATCATGATTTGGAAAAAGCAACGAACATGAAAATGCTTCTATGTGCTTTTGAACAACTATCGGGTCTTAAAATAAACTTTCACAAAAGTGAAATTTTTTGTTTTGGGGAAGCAAAAGAATTTGAACAACAATATTCTCAACTGTTTGGTTGCCAATCTGGGAGTTATCCTTTTAGATATCTAGGCATTCCAATGCATGTTAGAAAATTAAGTAATGCGGATTGGAAATAATAGAGGAGAAATTTGAGAAAAAAAATTGTAGCTGGAAGGGGAAGCATATGCCTGTAGGGGGTCGCCTTGTTTTTATTAATTCCGTCTTGACAAGTTTGGCTTTGTTCATGCTATCTTTTTTCGAGGTACCCAAAGGAGTCCTTGAAAAATTAGATTACTATAGATCACACTTTTTTTGGCAATCTGATGAACATAAGAAGAAATATAGATTAGCCAAATGGAGCATCCTTTGCCAACCAAAAGAAATTGGGGGGGTTAGGTATTAAGAATCTAGAGATACAGAACCAATGCTTATTAAGTGGCTCTTTAAGTTGATAAATGAGGATGGTATGCGGCAAAGTATACTTAGAAATAAGTACTTGAGAAACCAAACAATTGCTCAAGTAGAGAAGAAACCGGGGGACTCTCATTTTTGGTCCAGTCTTATGAAAGTAAAGCCTACCTTTCTTAATCTTGGCTCATTTAGTTTGAATGATGGCAACCAAATAAGATTGTGGGAAGATAAGTGGATAGGCAATGCTTCATTAAGAGAGAGTTACCCAACTTTGTATAACATTGCTCGTAGGAAACATGCATCAGTAGCTTCGGTGTTTGAGAGTGTACCTTTTAATATTACGTTTAGACGGTCTTTACATGGAAATGACCTAGTGTTATGGCATCACCTGGTGGATACTATTTGTCATGTTCATTTAAACAATACTAGTGACGTCTTTAGATGGAGTCCAACTCAATCTGGATTGTTTACTGTCAGCTCTATGTATAATTCTCTTATTAGCAATGTTAACATACAGTTTGATAAGCATTTGTGGAAGTTGAAAATGCCCCTTAAAATAAAGATTTTCATGTGGTATCTTAAAAGAGGAGTAGTTCTTACTAAAGATAACCTTGCTAGGAGGAATTGGCATGACAACAAACGTTGCTGCTTTTGTTCTTGTAATGAAACCATTGAACATCTCTTTATCGAATGCCATCATGCTAAATTCCTCTAGCGTGCAATTCAGTTTGCTTTTAACTTGCAACCACCTCGTAGTATTAGCCACTTGTTTGGTAATTGACTGGCAGGGTTGGGTACTAATCTTAAAAGGAAATTGTTAGTAGGTGCATCTGCTTTATGTTGGGCACTTTGGCTAAGTAGGAGTGATGTGGTATTTGATAAATCTCTAATCAAAACTTATATGCAGGTACTGTACCGAGGAACATACTGGCTTCGGTTCTGGGTGCCGCTGCAAAGGCATGAAGAAGACAAAGACATGCTAAGGACGGCGTGTCAAACTCTGGAGGTCCTTGTCATGCAAATTTTCGCCAACTATGGATGGAGGTTTAGTAATAGGATTGGTCCTTAATAAGCGTCTCTGTTCAAAGTATGTTGGTGGCATCTTTACTTTTGTTCGTGATTTGTGGCAGACGGATGTGCTGCTAAGTTGTAATCGGCCGTAGCCTCATGTGAGGTCAAGGTCAGGAACCGTTTTTTCCCATTATCTAAAAAAATCGGTGCTGCTAAAAATTCGGTGTAGAAGCATAATTCATTTCAGTGTGACATAAAAGGACCGTGAAGAGCCTAACAATGCAAAGTGAGGACCCAGATTTCTATGTTGCTGCAAGAGTTATTTGGGTCAAACATATGTCATGTCTTTCACTACCTTATTTTTATATTTATGTGCATTTTTTTGAATTTATGAATAACCGGAAATTCCAAAATTAGAAAGACGTTAATATGAAATCTTTCAATAGGATGAATGAACATTTTCTGAACAAACGGACATTCGATTCATTGGTTTTTCCTAAAAAAGGATGTCAAGATTTTGTTAACAGAGAAGAAGACAAAGAAGCATAATAACATTCTGCATTACCACAAGTCAAAAGGAGATCCCTGTACTCAACAATTGCACATGTTGCCTCATAAACCTCATATCAAGAAAACTCAGTAGGATAAAACTCACCAAAAGGAAAAAAAAAACACAATATTTTAACCCTAAACAAACATAATTCTTGATCTTGTAGGTTCATTTAAATAAGATTGTGTCCATTGCCAAAACAAAAAATGAATGCTTCACAGTGGGGACAAGATAGTCTGTATGCATCTGACCTACTATAATTAGTAAGTCGGAGTTGGTCCAAAAGAATGCTGCTTGATCACATTTGCCACAGAGGAGATTTATAATGTACCTCTAATCCGTTCTGAATTTTCAAACAATGTTACTCTACTCTGCTCTATTGTCAACCGTGGAGTAGTGAGTTTAGCTTTAAACAACTCGTTCACTCAGCCATAATAAGGAAAAATCTCTTCTTTTTTCCGGATTGATGCACCGACCATTTGATAAATAAAACACATCATGCTGGTCCCTAATAAAGGTAAATCGCTTCTCTGCTCATTTTGCCTGATAGATGCACTGACCATTTGATTAAATCACATGTACACATCATGCTGAGACCAAGATGGAGGTCATTCAAATTCAACGGGAATGCCTTACGGAAATAATGGAACACTTGATTACCAAATTGGCTGTGTACCATAGACTTGTATGTAAAAATGCTCAGACGATCAAGCTATGCTTCAGTGCATGATGTGTCAACGAGGACAATAATTGTAATCAACCACTAAAAAATCCTTTCGTCACTGATTTCTCACTAATGTGAAGAGTTGGCTTTTCTATCTCTGCTCCTTTTCCAATGGCAGATAGAGAGATCATTGCTTGGAATATATGGAAGCACAGGAGTGGCCTTTTACCAGAAAATGTATGCTTAAACATTTTATATAAGATATGACGATCATCTAAGGGTTTAATGTAGAGCAGGTGCATCCAACAACCTCGGCATTGAATTTAGACATGATGCCAAGCAGGCATATATATGTTGGAAGCGATTACTCTGTAGTTGTATATATATGGGTGTTGATGTAGGCTGAATGAAACACCGAACTAGTGTCTAATGAAGTCCAGAGAGAGGGGAAAAGAGAGCATGAAAGTTGCAATCGAGCAAGAAACTATGATGTTGGAGTTGGGAGGATGCATACAGAGCTAATTATTACGAACAGGAGGCATCTGGAAGTCTGTCTCTTCGGATTTCCCAACTCCTTGGGAACGGGCAAGGACGTGATTATAGGATATGTGAGAGGCCAGCCATGAGCGCGCCGCAGGAGCAGGCCTCGGGCCGATTTCAAGGCCTTGCCGCGAGAACAGTACTTAAAAATATTCAGAGAAGATTTGATGCTGGCGTATGATAAATATCTTCTGGAAAACCTCCCTATCGCCACAAGACATGATTATCAGAAGCAGAAGAAGATTTGGTTCCCGTGGGAGCGAATTTTCAAGGATTTAACGGCATTTGTGCTTTCAGTGGTAGGGGACGCTCCCGTCGACAGCGAGACACCAGTGGTGACTTCGTATCTCTAGATTTGCCAGCTCAGTCTTCGAAGATGCTCATAGGGGTAGGGCTTGCGTACGCGTGTTCATAGAGGTGAGTGTGCGTGCGTTATGAGTGTCTGAGTTGTACTGTGTAATCTCAAAAAAAAAAAGAATTATTCATATATGTGAACACAACATCTCTTGCAGCAGATGCATTCGTCGTCGGCATGCACTTGCCAGCAAGGCTGCCAATAAGCTAACACTGGGAGTCCGAGATGATGGCTGCTGCGGCGGCTCGATAATATGCTGGGATCAAGAGGAGACAGGGCAAGGTGTATGCTTCACTAAAAGTTTTAAAAGTAGCATACTCC
Organism: Eragrostis nindensis; assembly: GCA_012490785.1. NCBI lineage: Eukaryota > Viridiplantae > Streptophyta > Magnoliopsida > Poales > Poaceae > Eragrostis > Eragrostis nindensis. The sequence continues at coordinate 698,610 of JAAXCT010000028.1, forward strand.
TACGACACTTAGAGCCTCTGCAAGCAATAGATGAGCACGTGTTCTGTGCGGAATGCTTTTACTTCTTTAAGTGTACTAGCAAAATTCCCGTTCGTTGCTACGGGTGACACATAGTTTTTGCATTAAATAGATATTACAAATTTTCAAGATTGCCACTATGTGATGACATTTTTATCTTTTTTTTTACAGAACTTTATTTTCTATTTAGTTGCAGTTATGGAATTACATGGCCTAAGTAAACACCTTAAGAAGTTTATACTTCGTTACGTCAAAAATTCATAGTAGATACTTATTTTCTATTCTAATTATTTTAGCTGCCGATATTCAAAAAATTTACACAGATACTCATTTATGTGCAAATAAAACTAATTATTATCAGTACATAAGATAAAATAAAATTTATCATTGACAAATCAAATCCATCAGCTCGACACAGGCTTCCCGTACCTGACCACCAACTGACGAAATACGAATGCTTTACAGTAGAAGACGTGGTGAAATTAAAGTTTCCAGATATAAGAGTGAAGTACAGACAGAGAAAACGATGACCCATCTATGCCTGAGCCATCAAGATCTTTGCTAGTACTGAAGCTCTATTCAGCATTGAGACCTCAGTATACGAGGTTCAGAATTAACAGGGCACCAGACTCACCATCACGTGCATCACTTGCTGAGAATTAACACCAAACCACCGTAGCAAAGAAGTGCCAGCTCAGATTTTTTATATGGAATATCAGGCCCACTGCATCAACATCCGCCTGATATTGCTTATCTTGGTAGATGCACCTACGTTTGCCTTGTTAGAACAACCTTGCTGTGAAGGGATAATGGCAAGGCAACCACATGAAAGCATCACGTGACCCTAACTTGTTGAAACCTGAGACCAGTTTAAATCAGTTTGCGTGCTTCATCAACCAGGTTGACCTGTCATTTGGGGTCGTACTAGTGAGAAGGATCGCCTGAGACCAGTTAAAATCAGGTTAGCAGAGTATGCTGTGATTTTCCACATTCAGACATACATATCACAGGTATTTGTTTATGATCTCATCCCAAACAACTAGAGAATCATAAATTCATAAATGAGGAGGTGCAACTATGCATGTAAGCTTAAGCATTTTTTCTAAGATACCAAGACATAAAAGAGGAGGTGCAGCCACCAACCTCACCTCTGAATTGGAGCACAACACTTAAAAGAGATGTCGGCATTCCTGAGCAGTAGTATATATACATTATAGATGATGTAGTTTTCTATCCATGGTTTTCTCCTACTAGGCGGAATCAAACACAAGACTTGCGTCTAAAATGTGTAACGGGAGTCCGGAGATTTAAGAGAGGAAACGAGCATGGTGGCAACCAAGTAAGAAACTATCTAGATAGAGTTGGGATGATGCATGCAGAGCAAAGCTAACCGTTACGAATAGGATGCATCAGGAAGTACACCTCGTCGAAGTTCCCATTTCCATGGCAACAAGCATGGACGTGGTTATGCGACACGGAGGAGGCCGGTAGCTTGACTGAAGGTCTGTGCGGACTGGAGCAACCAGGATCAGCCAACACGCCTGCATGCCGCGTCGCCTTGCCTTCTGCACTCGCCCAGGGCCAGAACCATTGTGCATTTTTCCTTTGGTGCCGTGTCTGTGTGCATGGTGGAGGATTTGAGTAAAAACAACTGAAAAACGAGGTGCGCTGGATTCGTGTCCAAGAGCAGTATCGGTGCGAAATCTGTGGCTATGTCCTCGGATTTGAGTCCAAGGACGACTACAGAAACTGCAAGCAGTGTCCGTGCGAAATCTCGCACCGACACTCTTGAGTTCTTATTATTACTACCAGTAGGTGTACACCCGTGTTTTTCATATAATCGGAGCATCTTCCTTGGATTCAAAAGTGAGACTTACGTATACGGCATTTTTCCTTGGAACGAACTCTAGAAATCAAGGTTCTTAACCTGTTGCATTTATTTCAGTCGGTTGTACCATTGAGCCATGAGCCATCAGCTTGAGGTCGTACTAGGAGAAGCTGAATGAAGCTCGCCAAGGGCCTTGTCCAACGAGATCATCACCAGGGCGCCGGAGTACGCCGCCTACTGTCATGGTGCTTGCAAGATTGTCTTCGCTCCTTCTGTCTGTCTACGAGAAGTACAACAATTTGGGGCGCGTTTGGTTGCCTGGCTGAGGCCCACTGCATGCACGATTCGGCTGATTCGTTGGTCGCTTATGCACTTGGGCCTGGCTCCGGAGGCGTGCTCTGCAGAAACGAAAATGGATTTCGGTCCTGGCAAGCCTGGCTCGGCTGGTGTAGCGCATTACCCCTTAATGATATTATTAGCACAATGATTAGTATTTAAATTAGATTAAGCTTTGATATGATATGATAAATGTTCCGTCATAGATAAAAACAAAGTAAATGTAATTCTAGAATTTATTCTGTACATACTCATGCAGGCAACCAAACAACTGCTCTACTCATCCTGCATGGTGTGATTCAGACAACCAAACAACACTATGTTGCATCTGTGTAGCCTGTCTGTTGGGCCTGGCTGGCATATGCGATGATGTCTATTGCTGAGATTCAAGAGGCCATGAGCAAGCTCAATGGAGAGCTCGCCGGAGCCCAGGTAGTAGTGTCCCAGAGGTTTCATTGGCACGGCCCTTATTATAAAAAGGAACGACATGCACATTGCCTTGCCTTCGAGTCCAGGTAAACAGTTCAACACCGAACTCCTGATGTAGGATCTGCTTGGTTACACGCCATCGTTTACCAAGCCAAACGTTCGGCAGCCACAGGCAAAAAGGCAGGTGCTTGGATTCCGCCAAACTCGTACGGCAGCCACCAGTTCGCTTCATTGCTTCGACGTGCTGTGCTGTGGCGAGTGTGGCGCCGATTTTCGGCGCCACACTTCCGTGGCGAAGCTGGCCGTGGCGTGGCGACCCACGGCCGGCAACCAAGCAGACCCGTAGTAGCTAGGTTTATTCTCATCCTCCTGGGCCAGGGGTGGGCCTCATTGGCTTGAGGACATTCAAATGAACGCCCAAAATTTTGGGAGAAACCTATAAATTCTATATTGTCCATACTATCAACATGATTGAGTCAAATGGTACTTATTCATAGCCTAGGAGATGCAAGAGGATGTATTTCGTATTTTAAGCTTGAATCTTAATGTTATGCTTTCAAGCATTTAAAAATCATTGATGATTCATCGTTTTTGCCTGAACTTTTGTTGTTTCACTCTAAGTTTGAATGCCCTTCATGGAAAATCTGGTTCTGCTAGTACGTTGCGAACCTCAAAACTAATGTCAGGAATGGAGTCAACGAAATTTAAGAGAGTGGAGCCGAACAAATAAACAACCACGAGTTGGATTGGAACGCACTATACACTTCTTCATGCATGGAGAATTGGAGGCACCAAAAACAAAATTCACTTCGCTTTCACCAGTACAACTGCTATCAATTGTACTAGTTACTACGCGAACCAAGTTGCTCCCATCTCCTAATTTTTGTCTAAGATTACACGGTAGGCGGGGACGAGAATAATTAGTAGATTGCGTGTTTAGCCCAATAAAGCTATCAGGCCCATTAAACGCCCTTTGAGCAAAAACTAAGTACGATGTTCTAAGAAAAAACTACGCAAGTACAACAATCATAACACAAAAACAGATTGGATACCGTGGCAGCGCACTGTTGCGGGGATAACTATTTCAGAGATTGCAACTCATTTCTAAAAATAAGTTCACTGTGACAATCCTATAAAAAATCATGGTTCATAATGTACACGAAGCGATAGGCCGATAGCTACAGGAAAATCATATGAGCGATTGGAGTGATGTGGCGATAGATCCAGGTTTCCCTCTAGCATTGATCATGCATTTCCATCAAAATGAGAGGAATTAATAGTGTGTATGACAAATTGTGTGAAGAAACCTCGATTAGTATTTTTAATTAGTAACCAGTACTTCTGTTCTGTTTTTCTACTACTATTTTGCATTTTCATAAGAGAGAAGCTTGTGAAGATTAGTCCGGTAGCATTTGTACGGGACCTTGAGTGTCTTCTACAACAGCTAGCTAGATCATGATGCCTTTGGTAGTGTTTAAACCGTAAAGAACTTACTATTAATGGATTCACGAGTATAATATAAGATCTTTGATATGATTGCCTTTGGAGGTGAAATGAACGAATATAAATCCTTAGGATCTCATATATCACAGGATACGTTGTGTCGTTAATGCAGATGTCCTTGGCACCACTTTTATACATATGATGCATTGTTTAACTTCCATATATATCACTTGGAGTCACTAGAGTCTTTTTACCCCAGCTTCCTAATTTTGTGTAGTAGCTGAAGGAGTGCATATATATTGCGTACTAAATGGCACCAGGAGAGGGAGATCGATATCCGCACTGTAAAACTGCCAATTCGGTGTTAGGTGGCACATGATGGGTATAGGTGGCATCAGGAACAGAGTCTCATCTCAATCAAGGGGCTATAGGGGGACTGACAAATGTCGGCGAGCAGACATGCACAAGCACAATGTGTTTCCTACCATTCTTGTAAAACCATCGGCCTATTGTAAGTGTCACGCGCTCATGGAGTTCCGTTTTAGAATGAAAATCTTCTGAGTTCTTCAATTGCTTGTTTTTACTGTTACTAAAGGTAACATCATAATTGATAAAGAACACATCCCTGGCTCGACAGTAGCATCGCGTAGAGTTTAAAAACAGGTTACCGTTTATACATACGAAAATATTTAACAATATAGATACCTTTATTTTTGGTGATCAGGGTTTGAGAATGTTGTGCCGCGCTGCTGTGGCACAGAGACAATTGAGACGTCGTTCCTTTGCATCTTGGACGGCAGGGGCGGGCCTACATTGAGTCATGGGTATTCAATTGAATACCCATTATTTTTGACAAATTGCTTTTTATATATTATGTGTACTATTTATAGTCTTGTAAAACACCAAAAACTACACAACCAACACATACCCAGTCAAAAAACAATCAGCTCTACATTTAAAGCATGCTTATATGTGCTCAATTTCAAATTTGAATCAATTATGCGCTTGTCTTCGATATTTTTTTGACGCAACTTGTCTTCAATTTAGGCTAGCATAATTCTTTTTCTCATGCTTAAAATTTTTTGAATACCCATACTTCAAATCCTGAGCCCGCCACTGTTGGACGGACACTTGTCATGTCCAGATGCCATTAATAAGGACGTGTTCTTCGATTCAGCTCACCCTACAGAGCAGACATACAAGATAGTGGCTTCAGAAATGCTGAAAACCACCTTACTCGAGTTTTCACATGTGAAATATATTGGTGCCGCTAAAAATTCGTTGTGTAGAAGCATAATTATTTCAAAGTGACATAAAAGGACTAAAAAGAGCCTACCAATGCAAAGTGAGGACCCAGATTTATATGTTGCTGCAAGTTATTTTTGTGTCGGACAATATATATCTCATGTCCTTCATGAACAACCAGAAATAACAAACATATATACTGATTCGTACCTTATTTTTTATATTTTTATGCATTTATTTGAATTTGTGCAACCAGAAATTCTAAAATTTAAACACGTTAATACAAAATGTTTCAATTGGACCATGGAACATTTTGTTAACATTCACACATTCGAAAGCCCTAAACTCACCAATTGAACACGACCTCATTAAACCTCATATCGATAAAACTCACCAATGGGAAAAAGAGTACAACATTTTAACCCTAAACCTAACAATCAACATTTTAACAACATTTTAAATGAGATTGTGTCCGTTGCCAGGAAAAAAAAAACAGTGCTTCACCGGGGGGACAAGGTAGTCTGTATCCATCTGACCATACTAGAGTTAGTAAAAGTTTGGTCCAATAGATTCATGCTAGCTTCATCATATTTGGGACGGTGGGGATTTAAACTGTACTAATCCATTCAAAATTTTCAAAAAATGTTACTCTAATCTGCTAGCAAAGCAATGCTTATGAGACCAGAATGTCTACGATATTGTATGATCAGTGTAGCTTTAAACAACTCGTAACTCTGCCATAATAAGGAAAAACATCATATCGGCTCATTTTTATAGATTGATGCACCGGCCATTTGATTAAAACACATCATGCTTGTCCCTGATAATGATAGATCTCTCCTCTTCTCATTTTGTCAGATAAATTTTCGGACCATTTGATTAAATCACACATCATGCTGAGATCAAGGTGGTAGTCATTCAAAATTGAACAGGTATGCCGGACGGAAATGGAACCAAGGATTACCAAATTGGGTGTATAACATAGACTTTTGTGCGCAATTAAAAAAATGCTCTGACGATCGAGCTATTCTTCAGTGCATGGTGTATCACAATGTTTGTAATCAACAACCAAAAAATCCATTAGTCATTGATTTCTCATGGGAAAGGTTGGCTTTTCTATCTCTGCTCCTTTTCATATGTCAGATAGAGAGACCATTGATCGAAACATATGGAAGCTCAGGAGTGGCTTTTTATCAACAAATGAATGCTTAAACATCTGGCTATATGATATGACGATCATCTAATGGGATAATGTAGAGCATGTGCAGCCGACAACCTCAATGCGGGAACAAACTGTGTATAATGCGATGGATTGTATTGTACTGAGACTCTCGGTCGGTATATATTGAGTTGCATGCACTAATCAGTTCACCCAAAAACCTAAGTTGATGCGGAAAGACGAACAATTCATTTACTCAAACACTCAGCATTGAATTGGGACATGATGCTTGGGAGGCATATGTTGGAAGCGAGTACTCCGTAGTTGTATATATATGATATTGATGTAAGTGAATCAAATATTGCACTTGCGTAGAGAGTATCCAATGAGTCCGGAAAAGAGGGAGAAAGCGAGCATGAATAGTGGCAATGGAGCAAGGAACTACTCTGTTGGACTTGGGGGGATGCATTCAGAGTTCAGTGTTAAGAATAGGAGGCGCCTGGAAGTTTGTGTCTTAGAGTTTCCTCACTCCGTGGACACAAGCAAGGACATGGTTACAGAATGTGTGGGAGATTTGTGGCTGTATTGAACCCATGTGTGAACTCAACCAGGATCAGCCAACAGCCCATGCAGCAGATACGTTCCTTGTGCCCTTGCCTTGTGCGCTTGCTAGCAAGGCCGCCAACTTGACACTGGGCGGCCGCGATGATGGCTACTATGGGGGCTCGATAATGTGTTGACATCTTTAAGGGGAGTGGGGTAACAGCGAGAGATGTCTGGGTAGGGCGTGTTTTCCGTGAAGAAATTTTTTAAAAGTCCTTTATGCATTCAAATATAAATGGAAATTCAGAAATGCAGTTTTGTTCTGTAAGACACTAAAACCAATGTTTGCTAGAAAGACAGTGCTTTTTTTTCTGAAAGAGAGAGACAATAGGTTCATGCAATTAACTGGATGAAGCCATGGTGACAAATTCACATATATGCCGCCGTTGTGCTCTAAAATCATTGATTCCATTACCAACATAAAGAAGCATTGTCCGCTAGAAAGAGACAAAAGCATTGAACTTTTTGCGGGAAAAAAAGTTACAGATGAGCGCACAACACTTGAAGTGCCATCAACAGATGAGCGCGTGTTCCGTGCAGATTCTTTGGCTGTATTCAAATCCAAATTGACATACTGAAATACTGAATGCAGTTTGGTACTGTTATGCACATTAAAACCACTGTTTGCTAGAAAGAGAGTTCTTTTTTTTTCTGAAAGAGAAGTTTCATGCAATTAACTGATAAATGAAGTGATGTTGACAATTTCACATATATGCATCATTGTTCGCTATAACATTGATTCCATTATCGACATAAAGAAACAATTTCTGCTAGAAAGGGACAAAAAAACATTGAATTGATATGATGAAATTATTTAAACAGCTATATATAGGTTCTGCTCGGACAAAAAACAAAGCTTCTTCTGTTCAATCCTCGGGGCTTACAAACCCTTTGAAATGTCAAAGTACATTGTTTGTTGAATTGGTAATGCACATTTATTTTAAGTTAATTATGAAGGAGTTTTTTCTTGTAATTAATGCAGTTTTCTACACATCATAACTAATGCATTTTTAAGTTTTAGATCCAAATTTTAGTTTATGTCATATTCACCAGTTGAAGATGTTTGCGTTATGGGAGAGCTTATTGCGCGTCCCTTCTATCCGTACACACAAGAGTACCGTGGCCTGTCAAAAGTCGCCACGTTTTCTCAAAACAGTTAAACCTGAGAGAAGCAAGTTCACGCGGATGGTCCTTAGTTTTTTACGTCATCGCATTTAATGCAAACTTTAAAAAGTCATATTTCACTCATACGATGTCTTTTTTATTATTTCGATTTCACCGTTAAATTCTACTGACAAGACGAACAAAACTAGATCTCATGTGTATATGTTCTAAACTTTGTTTTATATAAGCTACAGTATTATATAAGTTACTACCATGTCTAAAACATGTGTTGCTACCTTGTAAATTTAAAAAAGTATAGCAATTTGTGTTATACGTATAGTAGTAACTTACTCCCTCCATTCCAAATTACTTAACGTTTTTTACTTTAAAAATAACGTTTGACCGCTCGTCTTATTCGAAATTTTATGCAAATATCATTTATCTTGTTATGATTTGTTTTATCATTAGAGATATTTTAAGCATGTTTATTTGTTTTAATATTTACCCAAAATTTTTGAATAAGACGAACGGTCATACATGATCTCCGAAAGTACTTTGACATGGAGGTAGTAATTTTAAAAGTATGCTATGTACAAAAATTTTCTATGACTTGAATATGATAACAACTTCTGTTATTACAGTAGTAGCAAGTGATACAAGCGTATCAATATGTGTATAAACTTAGTATATATGTGTATAAAAATATAATTTCGTTACACAATATATAACACATAAGTTGATATTAGATAATATACTAAAGACAGCATTCTATATATTGCATTAGTAGCTACCAGTATGTTGAAAAAATATATATATACCACGAAGGTTGCTATAGAAACATTAAATTAACTTGTCACTAATGATATATCTAAGTAAATTTAAATAGTAATCACTATTGCTTGTTCTCGATAGTGACTTTGGTTAACATATGAGTAGTAACTTGTAAATACAAATACTACATAAATATTCACTTGTACAGTAAAGTATGTGTAGCAACTTATGTTATAACAATTCGCGTAAGCAAAAAAAGACATCAAAATACATGCAAATGGGATCTATGTCACACCCCAAAATTTCAGTTTTGGGATGTGAACCGTTTTCCATCTTTAAACACCAATTTTCTCAATTTTAAAAGGTTTTTCTTTAATTTTTGGATATTCTATATTAAAAAGGAATTTATTTGTTGTTATAAAAATGGTTATATTTTATTTTCTTAAGTTTAAAGTCATATAAACAGGATTTGGTTTGGATTGTAAATTTTTAAACTAAAGAAACAATAGCTTCTAGGATTTGTGTTTGTAAATGAATGAAAGGATAAATTAAAGCCTTTTATACTTCCTTTTTATGTTATTAGTTTTTGCCTAAATTCTAAAAGTAGTTTTGAATTTGAAATAAAATAGGAAAACTCCTCTCTTAAATGGACCCAAAAATCCTCCTAAAACTAAAGCCCGGAAGCCCTAATAACCTTACGCCTTCGGCCTGCTCTCCCTTGCCCGGACTGGGCCGAGCCCACCTCCCCTCTCCTTTTTCCCCCGCATGCAGCCCACCAGGCCGGCCCACCCGAGCCAGCCCTGCAGCCGCGCCCCACCCTTCTCCCTCCTCCCGCCGCCGCCGCCGGCCATCTCCGCCGGAAACCGTCGCCGCTGCGTCTATGCCGCACTCCCGCGTGTAGGAACGCCTACACCACCTCCCTCCTTCACTCCCCTTCCGTTTCCCTCACACATTTTCTCCTCTTAATCGCCGAATCAAAACGCCCGGCCATGAATGGCCATTATCATCCAACGAGCTCTGCACCTGGCCATCTCCCTTCGCTCCCGACCCTATAAAGACGACCCCGCGCTCCCCCTCGATCCCCTTTCGCTCTCCCGCAACTCGCTGCCTCCAATCCTCTCCTGTATCGCCACCCCGTTTTTCTTCTCCGTCTCGGTCAACCGCGCAACGGGGTCGATCTCCACCCCGAGCTCGAGCCCGCCCCGATTGAGCTGCAAGTGACGATCTCCAACACCACATGAGCCTCCCCAATCGGTTCCTGCGCCATCTTCCTCTCCCTGTCGTGCTCCCCACGAGTAGCCATGGCCGCCACTGCAACTCCCCGTCGCAGTACCACTTTCCAGTAGCCACCACTCAAATTGAGGCCTCAAATGGAACAGAAGCACATAGAGCATCCGATTCCCCCAGTTTCTGGCCGCCCTATCCCCCTTCCTCCATGCGAATTCGAGCTCCATAGCCCGTCTATGGTGAACGGGAACAGAGGAGGACGAACCTACACTGTATCGATCCCCATCCGTCTCCCTGTTGTTGGACAGAAAAATCACCCGTGTTGGGCTTCCCTACCAGCGACAGCCCACATGGACCCAACAGGCCTTTCCCTGTGTACCCGAACAACACCAGCAGCCCAGCACCACGTGCTCTATCCTTTTTATTTTTCGGATTAATCCAACAGTCAGCACTCAAAAATCAATATCTCTACCACCCGAGCTCCAAATGACCTGATTCTTCCCCCTAAATTCAAGGAAAATCATGCTCTATCCATTCCTTTTAGTCTCATATTTTGTTGAGCTCCTTCTCTATATATTTATTTATTTGTAATTGTTTGCTTGTTTTGTTTGCCGGTAAATGCGCGAATAGGATAATACGATCGAGGATCATATGAAGACATTGAAGATCAGGAATGGTACACACTGAGCAGCAACACTATGAAAGAGGCAAGTGTCCTTGACGCATCTTGTACCTAGTTTATAAATGTTTTTTGTTTACAAAAATGTAGGCTTGAGTCAATATGCTATCGAACCTATATGCAGGGTTTACTAGAATTTTCATATCATTCCTTGTCGCTCTAGCTTGCTTTACTGTTTATGGGTAGAATTGCTTAGCCTTGCTCTGTGTCGGGTTTGAAAGGTTATAAATTGACTAACTGAACTGTTGTCACATGAGGGTTAAATGGTAATCTTGTAGAAACATGAAGTTTAGGATTTGGATGACTGGTTTAGAAAGACACTGTATTTGGGGTATACCGGTGCAGTTGGGGGCGACGTCCGGGGTATACCGGTAGTCCTCTGGTTTGTTGGTTGAGTCGTCTGAATCATTTCAAGGACCGGTTCGTGGAGCGACCACCCATGAAAACCGTACAGCCACGAGTGCCAAGTATGGGCGCGGCCAGGCATAGTAAATAGTGTATGCCAGTTTTGTATGTGCCAGGTGGTGCGGGGACAGGAGAGCGTACTCCTCGGAACCGTCGAGAGCGCACAAAAGGGGGTCTCTAGGGTTGAAGGGTATACTTCCCCTATGGGCGAATCCTAGTGGGCATGTACAGAGCTGGAGGAAGCTATGGAAAAGTCTTGTTGTGATCTCCTGGCCGCACACCTAAGGAAGTGTGCATATGTGCTTGGCCGGCATCGGCATAAAGGAGACTTTAGTCCACCTGGTAACAGGGGACGAAATCACAAACTCGTGGAGAAATGTGTACAACCTCTGCAGAGTGTAAAACTGTCATGACAGCCGTGCTCACGGTTAAGAGCGGCATGAACCCTCACACGATTAGTTGGGAATGATGGTTGGATGGGAAATCACAGTAGGGTAACTGTGATCGGGTGGTGAACCCGTATATGTACAGGTAGAGTAACCTGTAGAGACGTACAGGGTGGTTGGAACCCTTGATCTTGGCAAGGTAGAGTAACCTTGGCCGTTTGGAGATATATATCACCTAGTAAATAGGAGTTGCTTTTATAAAATATTTTACCTAACTGCATTTATGCAAATAAACCCCTTTAAGCCTTTCTTGTTATTAGCCAACATGTCATACTTTCCCCCACTTGCTGAGTACTCTATGTACTCACGTGAACCATGTACCTTTTCCATTTGCTGCTCAGTGAATGAAGCTATCAAGGAACGCCTCAAGGATGAGAGGTGGAGATCTAGGCCTGCGATTCTTCCGGTCGACTTCCTGTGGAGTTGAAGGACGCCAACGTTTAGAATTATTCCGCTACAATGTAATCTTTTATTTTAGACTATTTGGTCATTCTTGTAATAAAGTTATCAATTTAATAAAAATATTGTTCTTTTATCACATAAATTGTCCTGTATGCGTGAAAACTTGATCCTGGACACGCATACAGATGCATTCGGTTTTGGTCTTTAAAACCGGGTATGACAATCTAGTTTTGTTCATCTCCTCATTTAGAACACTATAGTGAAAACGAAATATATAAAAGCGCACGTCGTTTGCAAGAGATAAAGTATTTTTAAATTTTTAACTTGACTAATTAATATGATGACCTCATGAGACACCAGACCGTATAAGGCCGCTCTTTAGACTTTTCGTTGTGTTATTCATGATAGTTCCATTTGTAGTTTTTTTATGTGAGCCTATCAGTTATCTTAAAAAAATGTGACCCTATTAGTTCAGGAAAAAATATATAAGCTTTTTTTTAGGAAAAAATATATAACTTGCATCTGTCATTTGGTAGCTGCCTACAAAAGCAAAGTCCTCCGTTTCCGTACCCTAAACATACACTGGATCCACGACGGCATGACGGCAGCATGAACACCCCGCCACCAGGCAATCGCCGCACGCCCAAGAAGGCCGTTCGCCTCTCCCTCAAGGACTTCGGCCCATGGCTGCCGCCGTCGGGGAGGGACTGGACGGCGCTGCCGCTGGACCTGATCCTGTACGTGTTCCACAAGCTGGGCACCGTCGAGCTCCTCCTAGGCGGCGCCGCCGGGGTGTGCCGCTCCTGGCGCCGAGCCGCGCGCGACGAGCCCGTGCTGTGGAGCCTCATCGACATGCGCGGTCACCGCCACCGCTGCTCGCGATGGCACGTCCCTTTCGATGTGTTGGTGCAGGCCGCCTTACGCCGCAGCGGCGGGCGGTGCGAAGCCTTCTGGACCGACGCCGGCGACGATGACGTGCTACGACTACTCGCCCAGCAGTGAGACCTCTATTCTGGTTCAATCCCCTAGGATTTTGGATTTAGGGCTACTACTTAAAGATAAGAGGATGTTAATCACAAACGCAAATTTAGAAAGTTGAAGCTGTAATCTGCATTTCATCTTCACAGTGAATTATTTTTTGTTTAGTTTCACAGGCAAACATGATCCAAGTCCAACATTGGACAGAAGTTCCTTAGTTTGCATACAGCATATGTTTATCAAGAAAAGTCACCCACCTACCTACTTGTGAGATGAGAGTAGATAACTAATTTACCGTCAATCACCCGATGCCCTGTTTCATAATTCTGCTGTTATAATATATCGAACTAGTCCTTAATTTCACTCAGAAATAACTTATGATATATATGCCACTTACCCTTTTCTTTCTTTCCAACAAATTGATCTTGGTATATGCGTTTGATGTGCTATATAGCTAGGTACTTTTGATGTGTTATCACTGAGCATAATTAGCTTTGTGGAATAGATCAGGAACAGTTATTATGACCTTAATAAAACAAATTGCAGAGGATGCATGCAGCAGTATTTGAAACCTAGGTTTATAACTGAATCCAAAGTAATGTCAGAGTCCTGACATGTCAATTCCTGTTTTCCTTATGATCAAAACAGCTAGTTTTTGCATTAGATCTGCCCATCTCGGCTACTTTTCCCCCTTTTTTTTTTTTGTTTGAAGTTCCCATTTCGTTCAACTCAGATTGTTTTTCTTCTTCCTTTTTTGATGACAAGCATAGTGGGCCTTTAATTAGCCGAACAGACAAACACATGACTTCCTCTTTCGTTAATTTGAATTTCGCTATCATATATATACTGTTTACGAAAATACGTTATACTGTATCAGGGCATGCTCACTGAAGAGCCTTCGCCTCATCTCGGTCTTCTATTTCAGCATGGAAGGATTTACGTCATCAATAAAGATGTTCCATCTACTTGAGGAGCTAGAGATCTCAAAATGTTCCTGTTTGTTAAACGACGACAATACAATGGTTGAGGCTGTTGTGAAATCATGCCCGCTGCTGAAGCATTTCAGGCTTATCAATTGGACACCAGAATATCAAGACTCAAACATTAACAATGATGGGGAAGCCAGGGTAATTGCAGGCATGCGCAAGCTTCGTTCCCTGGAGCTTTATGGCAACCGCCTCACCAGTGAAGGATTGATGTCAATCCTTGACAACTGCGCCCACCTGGAGTTGCTTATCACTCGAAACTGCCCCAATTTGAAAGGGGACGGCGCTCTGCTAGCAAAGTGTGCAAGAGTCAAGATAGTGACACTAAGAGGGGATGACTATCCATACTATAAGGTCAGCGACAGACGTTATTGTTATTACGATTTGTGGGACTCCCATTGTTCTATCTGTTACTTTTGAGCATTTACGAAGATGCCATTGCCAATGATGTGGATGACAGCTTCTTCACTGACTACATTCAGGATTACTACGATTATTCCCGCTACTTAAATGGAGTGTATGTGACTGATTTTGATGACGACGAAAATAGCAACATGCTTTCCAAGAGCCAGCGTAGATACCTGAAGATTAACTCTTGATGTATGATCAACAATATGGTGTGATGCTGAATGCCTTCTCCATTCAAATCTCTCGAAACACGGACACCCTTCACTGCAAGAGGTCACTGCTTCATTTCTTAATTCATATATCACTCGCTCTGATCCATGCTGTGAGACAGGCGTTGAGCTCCATTGAGTTCGTTCATCGTTGGAGAGGTTTCTAACAAGGCAGCTCTGTTTCCTGGCAGCGTTGCCTCTAGGCGCGTTCACCCGTCGTGAGATCCAGAAGTTGTAACTAGAAAAGTCTGTAACTATCGACACATCACACATGGTCAGAATACTCTAGGTGGAAATGAAAGGATGGTTTTTGATGGCATAGTAGATTTTGATTACTTCTCGATTTGAAAATGCATGATTGCTAAAATCTACTACCTCATAGAAGTTCTGTGTTTCATGGAAGTCTTGTTGTCGCTGATTCCCTTAAAGAATTAAAATGGTGTCCTTTTTTTTGGAAGGATGGTTTGATAATGATTTTGTTTTCAATTGCCAAATAGTTAAATTATACTCCTAATTGGGTACCTAATTTTGAAACGTTCAAATCACTATTTGTTTGGACGGTTTTGTAATTACTTTTCAAACCACCGATCTAAGAAGACTTATCAGTTTTGTAAATTCGAGTCGGATTCAATGACATATTCACGGACCAAATTAGCTCCTTATAAACGTCGTCATGTACCGTTTCCTGTAAAAAGTTTGCCCTAATAACAGTCAACCTCGCGATGCCCGCCACGCCGCCGGCCGAGATCGGCCGAGTTCGGCGGCTGTCCCTAAAGGACTTCCGCTCATGGCAGCCACCGTCGGGGAGGGACTGGGCGGAGCTGCCGCTCGATCTGCTCTCCGTCGTGTTCGAGAAGCTGCATCCGGTGGAGCTCCTATTGGGCGGCGCGGCGGGGGTGTGCCGCTCCTGGCGCCGCGCAGCTCGCGACGAGCCCGAGCTGTGGCGCCACGTCGACATGCGCGGCTGCGGCGGCGACCGCTGCGTCCGGTCGCATGTCCCCACCCGCGAGCTGGTGCAGGCCGCCGTGCGCCGGAGTGCGGGGCAGTGCCGGGCCCTCTGGACCGACGACGCCGACGACGGCGTGCTCCGCTTCCTCGCAAAGGAGTACGTGAGATTCCTGTTTCGATCCCCCGCCTTGGATTTTATTTCTGGTTCATTAATTGTTGACCCGTGAATATTATTTTGATGGATTTCATTAATTGTTGAATGCCCGTCGATTCTAGTAATTAGTAATTACAAAGATTACTGCTTTTTTTTTTTCAGGGCGACGTCGCTGATGAGCCTCCGGCTCATCTCGTGCGGTGAGGTCTCAAATGAAGGACTGGTGGCGTCCATAAAGAACTTCCCTTTCCTCGAAGAGCTCGAGCTTTCATTGTGTGTAAATGTACAGGACAGTGTGGTGTTTGAATCAGTAGCCAAATCGTGTCCACGCCTCAAGCACCTGAGGCTTATCAGGAAAAAACGACACTACTACAGTTGGATCGACGCTACTGTCGATGAAAGGGAAGCCAGGGCAATATCAACCATGAATGAGCTTCGTTCACTGGAGCTTTACCACAACCGACTTACCCAAAAAGAACTCACGGCCATCCTCGACAAGTGCACCAGCCTTAATTTGCTCATCGTTCGTCATTGCCCCAATGTGACAATGGATGGCTCCCTCCTAGCGAGGTATCCTGGCCTCAGGATAGTGATACTACTAAAAGGGGATAACAATGTGTATAAGCCAAGAAGCCGCAGCTATGATATGTGGTGGATCGAGTGTCCTTCCTGTGACCTGTATTATCTCATTCGTAGTCTGAAGTACGAATTCAATAAGTTATTGGTCGACGGTTTCTTCCCCGAGGACCTTCAAGATTATGAGGATTATTCGAGATACCTAAATGGGGTGTATGTGACGGATTTTGATGATGACGAGGATTGCAGGATGTTTTCCAAGAGATTGCGAAGATACCTCAAGGTTAACAATGCAGAGCACAGCTGAATGTGCAGCGTGTTGTTATTCAAGTGCCAAGATAGTGCTGAATGCCTCCGCTGCTGAAATCTCTGCAATCAGCAAGGTCACTGCATGTATTCTGAAAACAGGTTCTGCATCAGCCATATTTCCAACTGATCTCCATCTGACCAAAGTTTTCTGCTTCAGTTTGTCGTTACATGTGAGGTGGAAAGAAGTAGCTACAAAGAATAAGTTAATGGCACCGAAATTATTTCATCGACGCTTTTATGAACATGAACTTTTGGATGTGCATTGTTCTGTCTGACAAGTTAGACAGGGCTAGGAGGTGAACCCAGGTACTCCCCATCGCCGGATCAGCATTATGTTTTGTTCAGTCCATAAAGTGTGTTGTATGGAGCACCTGTCACCTGGTCAGTAATGCAGAAAACTGCATATGATTCACGAAGCAACATAATGCTTCAGTTGAACATTCTTTTGTCTAGTGCGCATATCCAGTGAAAATCGGCAACTATGGAAAATCTGTGACTCCAGGATGTTTGCAACTACTATAACATTTGCTGATTTCAATTGCTAAAGTTGGCGCATTTCCACTGGTTGTTTAGATATCTCCATGTTTTTTTCCTCATTTATGGTGGTTCTGAAATCTGTCCTTCATGCATTTCACAAGTGTTTGATAAGTGCAACTCGTGTATGAACTCCCCAGGTTGATATTTAGATATTCTTCACGGTTGTTCATTACTGTTGTCAACAGCGTACTCCTTGTTTACTCTTGTCAACTATCCCTTGTTGCTGCTACCTGGTAGCTATTTTAGTTTCTATCAGAACCTCAAAATCACATATTAGCTCCAATAACATTTTAGTAGTCAAAATTATAAGCCTCGTATATGCCGGTGCAATCCCTCTCGAGACAATCTTCACTCACCGTAACGCTACTTCAGAGCAACGCTGGTTCAAACTGAGGAGCAAAAATATGGTGCCGGTTCTGTTCCCAGCTACGAACGAAAATGCCTAACACTTGTGGATCGTGTCGCCTCCTCTGGCTGCTGCTACGTTTGCAGCCAGCTGTCGGGTGTTCGTTTCTCTAGGCCTAATTTTAGGCCGCCTAGAATCTTGTCATTTAAGGGTATTAAATAAAGTTTAATTAAAAAACTAACTATAGAACCTTGTACTAATTCGTGAGACGAATCTAATGAGAGTAATTAAGCCGTGATTAGACGATAGTTACTGTAGCATCACGGTAGCAAAACATAGCTTAATTAAGCTCATTAGATTCAACACACATCTATAAAAAGATTTTGTAATTAAACTTATTTAATATGTCTAAATAACAAAATTAGTTTTGATGTGACCTTTAGGCTTAAAGAAACGAACACCTCCTAACTTGGCCGCCTCTAATTTCAAACTGCTGCCTGTTGACCATGCACACCAGCTGAGAGCTCGATCGGGCGAACATTTACCACAATTTCCCCTCTCCGTGCAGCAGGGAGTGCCGAACGTTGCGACGATAGCAGCTTACTGCAATCAACGGGCTGGTTTGCGTGGAGCCTGGTCGGTCCAGCAGATGCCACAGGTGTTGCTGCGTCGTACGTTGAGGATGTGGGTAATGTTAGTATTTGACACGTAGGGCAATTTAATTGCGAAGCCACTTCTTGGCAGCCGCGTATCTGAGCAGAGCGTGCTGTTAGTATCACAGAAGGGTGATAGCGATTCGGCGCATGGACTGCTGGACTGCTGGAGCGGCAGTTTGATTGTGTGCAGCTTCATGACTCATGTTTTTTTTTCTTGTAAATTAATATTAATAACAGAACATGTGAAACTATATTCACAAGAATTATATTGGTGTCATTTTGCCAAAAAAAAAGAGAAAAGTATGATCACGCCAAACTGAAACGTTGTGGCAGCGCCACGTTGTCCATGGCCAATCATTTACTCCCTCCTTCCCCTATTAGCTGTCGCTTCAGCCTCAAAAAGTTTTCCCAGAAAAGATGTCGTCCTGGGAAGTTCCCAAGAAACCAGCGTACAATCTGTACAAAGAAAAAAAAAATCCCATCTTCCCATCCACACAAACGCATCATGTCTGGTCTGTTCTAGTACTAGCGTGTACCTTGCTGGAGTAGTTGTATTGAGGGTAGAATCGTCTTTTGCCACTGTCATTGTTTCTACCCATTTTTTGCAGAGCGACAAGCTTTGGGGGAAGGAGGGAGTAACATGACTGTACTGTGATTCTTTACGTCAGCAGTTTGATGTGAAGAGGATGCTCCTTCCTTCTCAGAATAATTGTCATTCTGGCCTACTCTAGTTTTTCTAAAATATTGTCATTCTCTTCTCGAGTTCTCTCTCTTTCTTACTCTATCTCTATCTCTCTCCTCCTCATTTCCTGTGCACTTACCTTATTTTTTATCTTTTTAATCTCCGTTCCTAGGGCTAAGATGACAACTATATTGAGATGGAGAGAGTAGAAGATATAAATCTGCATGTGCAGTTATTTAAATATCAATTTAGAAGGATTAAACAAGGAAAACTAGAGTAGGCTATATGGCATTGTACGGAGTAGCTCTTAAACACCCCGGCCCATCTGTTACTATCCCTTCGGTTCTGTAAATTAAGTTTGGCATTGTAGCTCTTGAACACCCCAGCCAGTGTGCATCATTGTTCTAGCCCGCTTATAAACACCAGAAAGACCGAGGAATAGCCCAGTCGGCCTCCATTGCAAGGATGGATGTGCAGCACCAGCGCCATGGCGTCCCAGCAGCAACTGCAGCCATCGCTGCCTTCCATAGATACGCGTAGGGCTGGATTGAGCCTTGAGACGGACGATGAGCCTCTGAGTCCCATGGCGCGCTTGTTTCAGGATATCCACATTCTAATGGTGATAGGCCTCGCTGCTCCCATCAATATGTGCGACTTGCGTGCTGGCCTTGAGGCCACCTTGGTGCAGCACCGCCGTTTCAGCAGCATAAGAGTATGTACCAATTGTTTCACTTTATATTTTAAAAAATATTTTTAAGTTTGTTGCCATTTTAAAGAAGCCGTGATGGTTGCATTACTTTATTGATGACATAAAATGGGTATCATTTGTCAACAAAAAAACATGGTATCGTGACCTGCAGGTAATGGATCCTCATCCGCATTGGGTCCGGACGGTGGTACACCTTGACAACCATATCATTGTACCAGACCTCGACCCTAGAGCTGCATGGATGAACTTGGACAAGCTACTTGAAGACTACTTGGCCTCTCTGTCTACCCTCCCAATGGATGATTCCCTGCCACTCTGGGAAGTGCACGTCCTGGACATCCCAACCTCTGAGGCGGCGGCTTCTTTGGCGTTCCGCATCCACCATGCCATTGGCGATGGCATGTCACTGATCTCCCTCCTTGTTGCCTGCGCGCAGAGCACGGGCGACCAGAAACCCAAGATCTCGTCTTCCTCGCAGCCAGCACGCCGCCGGACGCGCCCCATCTGCGGCTTTCCACCACCGCGAGCAACGAGATCAATGGGGGCCTTGGCGTTCGTCGCGCGGGTGCGGTCGTAAGCCTTGCTCGCCTGGCACTCAGTGGTGGACTTGGCGCGGCTCCTGGCAATGCCACTGCTCCCCGGCGACCCGCACACGGTGTTCACAGGCGTCAGGCGTCGAATTCAGACGCAAGAGATTTGTCAGCCGCAGCCTCAGCCTCGTCGATGTCAAGCACGTCAGGAACGCACTCGATTGCGTAAGTGATTAGTATTAACAACTCATTCTTCAAATTTGAAGTAATAAAGCTTAGACACATTACGCTATTTGCTTTGACATTTTCACTCTTACGGATGTGTGAGGTGGCTACGTGAATTAAACCTTTTTATTTGGCGTGCTTACATTATGATTCAGTAACTTTGTCCTGTTGGTAGTATAATTTCAACCTCTCTGTTTTCATGCACTGATGCGCGCGCAGAAGGTAAATGATGTGCTGCTTGGAGTGTCATCAGCTGCCCTGTCACGGTATTACTTCCGAAAACAAGGTGAGTAACCTCGCGCATCCTGTAGTATACTGCTCCAACTCCAACCTCCTCCTTCTTCTTCTTCTTCTTCTTCTTCTTCTTCTTCTTCTTCTTCTAACTTGTAATGGCGCAATGTGACTAAGACAAAAGCAAAATCCTCCACTTTTAACTTGTAATTGACCAAGAACTAGCAAATCTTGTACTTTTATCAAAACATGATATGTTGATGATTAAGTTTACTGGAAATTTTATAGTCGGGAATGTTTGGAAACTTATGATAAGCGATACTCTGTTTCGAAACTTTGTACAGTCTCACTATCAACACTCATGCGAAGTACATAATATTATATTCTTAGTATATACAGATTAGTATAGATGCGCATATGTGATGCATTAAGATGAAATAAAATAGAAAGTAACTATGACTATTAATTTGGTTGTGATTTTTATCATATTAGCAAGACAGCGTGAGTAATGCTGCTGAGATTCCCCTCAGGTGACCATTTAGCAAAGAAAAGATGCTTGTGCTTAAGGTTGGTTGTCCTAGTCGATATGAGACCAACTCCTGGCATACAAGTAAGCTCGCGAATATTTCTCTTAATTTAGTTTTTGAATTTTGGTACTTTTGGCTTTTTATTACCAAATATCAGTGATTAATAAATTTATGTATGTAGAAACTAGAAAATATGATGGACCCTCATACAAATAATGATGCAAAATGGGGAAATCGAATTGGTTGCATGATACTACCGTTCCACATAGCTTCATATAAAGACCCTCTTGAATACGTACGCCAAGCAAAGAAGAGTGCTGATAGGAAAAAGTATTCATTAGAAACAATCTTCACTAAAACGATTTCAGAAATGGCCACCAAATTTTTTGGGGTCAAGGTACGTATACCTGCACACTCATATATAAACAATCGGATTTGGAGGTCAAACACCCGTAGAAACAATCATTTTTTCCTTTTTTTGGGAGTAAGCGGGAGAGGCATGTATCTTGATTGCCACTGCCAATTGTATATTTGAGCGTGTGCAGATAACAGGTCCTCTGTTTCATATTATGGTGTCACGTACCACCGCATCAAGCTCCAACATGACTGGCCCAATCGAACCACTAGAGTTGTTCGGGAACAAAGTCCTCTATATTGCTCCTAGTGTCTACGGGCATCCATCGGTAAGTTTTGAAAATAATATCCATTCGGTGGTTAATGAGAAAATTTCATATAATTCTTAGCTTTATGGTTCTAGTCTCAAAATCATAGGTATTTTAATTAGCTCATTTCACTTTTATGGATATATGATGTTTCACCGAACGACAACCTATAAATTATATCTGAATTGGGAGATTACATGGTCATGGTTTTATTTCAAACTTGAATCCATCTATCAACATGCAAGTATGAAAACAAAATTGCTTGTCACATAATCACAGATAAAGAGTGGGTTTTTCGAAACAATATGACCA
Source organism: Eragrostis nindensis (assembly GCA_012490785.1). Taxonomy (NCBI): domain Eukaryota; kingdom Viridiplantae; phylum Streptophyta; class Magnoliopsida; order Poales; family Poaceae; genus Eragrostis; species Eragrostis nindensis. The sequence goes on from JAAXCT010000028.1 coordinate 720,690, forward strand.
CATAATTTATAGTTAAATGATATAAGCCAAAATTCATGAGATTTTTATGAAACAAGGACCACAAAATCTAAGGTTATGTCGAATTTCCCCTTAACTAATTTGATCATTTACTGTGTTTTTCATCAAATATGTTTAGGCACTCACTATTCATTGGCAAAGTTATATGGATACTATAAGGGTTATCCTCGCAGTGGATGATAGACAATTATCTGATTGCCATCAGCTTCTAGATGACTTTGCTGAAGCCTTGAAAATAATGAGAGATTCATCGTGAAAACCTTTTCTCACGCTCGGTAATACATGTCCTCAGCAAGAAAATTTAGACCTCAAACAAATGTTCTGCTTTTAGAATGTATATTATAATTGTTTGTTAGCATCCCTCTGCGGCCTTGTTGTCTCATAGTCTCTCTCTCTCTCTCTCTCTCTCTCTCTCTCTCTCTCTCTCTCTCTCTCTCTCTCTCTCTCTCTCTTTTTTTTTGCGGTGGTCTTTCTCTCTCTCTCTCTCTCAAGTTCCTACATAGTGTAGGAAATTAGGAACTGCTACTCCTACATATGCTAAAAAAAATTAAGCTATCAGTTTTGGAGTATTGTAAACTTAAAACTGATGTAGTATATGGTGCCACTCTACATTCGGTGATAGATGGATTCAAGTTTGAAATATCAACATGCAAGTATGAAAATTAAGCAACCAGATGTCCAGTCTATGCACGCGACCAAAGGGAAGCTCACTGGGGGCATGTGAGAAAATGATGGCCCAAGAAAAGAAAAGGCCCACGAGAAGACAGACGCTCACACGATTACAAATTTGGGTGCTAGCCCAGGCTAAAAACGCTTAGGCCTCTTTTGGAACAACAAAAATTTGGAGGAAAAACGGAGGGAACGAATCCTATGGAAAAAAAACCCTACTATTTGGATTGTAGGATTGCTTCAAAGAAATTTTGTAGGATAGGAAAGTTTTCTCCACATTTTAAAGGAATTTTAGCATGAGCTTTAACCTCATGTTTCCAATTCCTTTGAGAGTTCCAATGCATGTTCTCTCTTTCTCTCTCCTTCCTCTCACTTGCTAATGAACATCTAATTCTAAAATTCCTGTGTGTTTTTCCTGTGCACTATCTAAACATGTCATGTGACCAATGCTTGTGTTTTATCATTTCATAGGATTCGAGAATATGTCTAATTCTAATACTACATTTTCTATTCCTACGTTTTGAAAATCCTGAAAAAAATGCCTTAAGCGTGGAGCTTCGTTACTTGTTGAGGACATAACACTCTTATTATAATGGACATGGGAGGAGTATGTGATTTCCCTTAGGGCCCGTTTGGATCCCTGGAAACATCTCGAATTGAATCACTTTCGAAAGCCCGACCTGTTTGGCTGCCCGCAGAATCGAATTGTCAATTTCAGCCAGTTTCCAACCGGAGAAATATTGACCTGCGACTCTTCAAACCCTACTGGGGAGAAAGTCTCCGAATCGCCTCTCCCTATCCGACTCCGCCGCCGCAACTCCCACCCCTGACTCCACCGCGACCGAGTGCCACGCCGCCGTCCGCCTGCGTCGTCCACGCCGCCTTCCGCCGTTCGCGCCACCGAGCAGCCTCGTCCTCCGCCTCTCCGTCGCCTCGTCGACCGCGTCATCGTCCAAAATTTTGGAGCAGGTAATTTAGCTTTTTACTAACACCCCAAGAGTAAGCGATAGTACGAAGGGCCCAATACCAAAAAATATTCTTGACCCATGCACGTACACACGGACATAGCCAGCAGATATGCAGCCTGTTCGGCATGGCTGGGCTGGTTACAGTAACCAGCCGCTACAGTACCTAATCAGCTGCTACAGTGCTCGAATCCTCTCACAAAACACTATTCAATCAGCTGCTACAGTACTTTCAGCCACCAGCCACCAGCCATGCCGAACAGGCCGATGCTATGCCATGCAAGTATTGTACTGCTCCTTCCACTGCAAGCCTGCAACACCGAGGAGTGGGCGGCCAGCAGCAGGTGCAGGTGTATGTTTTGTTGCTTTGCGCGCGAGTGGTTCGCTGGCGCCCATCCCCCGGGCCCCAAAGTCTAGTCGCAGCAGCACTTTTTGGAGTTTTCCCCTCCATCCCCACGCACACAGAGGCGTGAGTGTCCACGTTTGCATCACGGGCCATGCACTGTTGCTGTGCCTCCTGCTAGAGAACTTTCAGAAAATTGTTTGTTAGGTAACAATAATTTGTGAACACCACTAGTAATATCCCTAGTTTATTAGGGAACGCGACAACATGAGGACAAGATTACATGAAGCTGTGCATCTCTGATCGAGGCCCTGTGCTGCTGATTTCATAATTGTACTGTGCAATGGAACAGATATTAAGATTTTCTTGTTTTGATAATGATTAGAACGAGCAATGACAGAGATATGCTTTCTACATTGGATTCGGCAACACAAGCTTGAAGCTTGTTTTGCTCTGGACCTCCGATGGTGCCATGTTTCTGCTTTGATATGATTCATCCATTTCAGAACCCTGAGAGGTGCCATAGAAATCTGAGACGCACAAGCTAATTCGGCTCAAAAACCATGCAATTGCACACTCAAAACACGATAATACACAACGGCAATCATCAAGAACAACTCTTTTTTGCCTTGACAATTGGAAAAGAAAAAGAAAAAAAAACAAGCTCTCGATCAGAAGCGACGAAAAAATCACTGGTGAGCCCCTCCTGCTGCCGCCGTGGAGGAAGAAGACGCGGCGGCGGCGGAAGCGAGCGCCGGTATCCTCTCGATTGCCTGCAGCGCGTCCCGCATGGACGGCCTCTTGCTGGGCGCCATGGCGCAGCAGGCGGCGCCCAGCCTGAGGCAGCTCGCCACGGCCTCCTCCCGGCCTTCCACCTCCCCGCGCAGCGCCGGGTCCGCCATCCGCAGTAGCGCCTCCGCCTTCTCCTCCGCGGCGCCGCACCGGCACAGCTCCACGCTCGTCAGCGCGCGCCCGGCCACCAGCTCCAGCAACAGCACGCCGAACGAGTACACGTCCCACTTGGTGCTCGCCTTCCTCCCTGCCGCCGCCGCCGCCGCCTCCGGCGCCCGGTAGTGTGCCGCCGTCTCGGTGGTGGCGGCGCCGGCGAGCGGGCTCGCCGTCGCGGACGGTCCCGGCGGCGTCGGGGACAGGTCCGGGAGGCTCTTCGTTGACCGCTTGCTCCCAAACCGCCCCGCCAACGCCGACGTTGCCTCCGGCTTGTGGTGGCCGTCGGCGGCGGCGCCGCTGCGCACGAGGCGGTCGATGCCTAGGTCGGCGAGCAGTGGCTCCATGTCGGCGTCGAGGAGCACGTTGCTGGGCTTCACGTTGCCGTGCACCACCTTCTTGTCGTGCAGGAACGCTAGGCCCCTCGCCACGCCGCGCGCGATGCGCAGCCGGGCGCTCCACCCGAGGTTCACCGGCGACGAGCCCGGCTTCCCTGCGGCAGAGAGAGACATGCGCGAATGTTAATAATTAGCAACTGTGTTTTCTATGTATGTCTCAATGGCGATGGAAACTTGTTGTTTGATGATGATTACTTTTGACGGCAAGGTTGGCGAGGCTGCCGTTGACGGCGAACTCGTGGATGACGAGCATCTCGTCGGGGCCCCAGTAGAAGCCGAGCAGCCGGAGCACGTTGCCGTGGCGCAGCTTGGCCACGGCGCGCATCTGCGCTTCTAGCTCGCCGAACCGCCGCACGCCGGCGTCGTCGCTGCCGATCCGGCGCACCGCCAGCGCCGCGCCGTCGCCCAGCACGGCCTTGTACACGATGCTCCCGCCGGCCGACCCCAGGATGTACGCCGACGCCTTCAGCAGCGTCTCCAGCTCCAGCGCAGCGCCGCCGTCCACCGTCACCAGCACGCCCTTTTTCTCGTCCTTCTTCTTGGCCGCCGCCGGTTCGACCACGACGGCGGCCTTGCTGTTCTTGTCCATGGCGGCGAAGGATGCCGACGTGTCCGTGGCATCCTGGTCCGTGTCGTCGCTGTCCTCGCCGGCGGCCTTCTTGCGCAGGCAGCAGGACAGGCTCCGGCAGGCGGCGTCCGGCGACGAGTCCTCCGGCTCCGGCTTCTTGAACACGACCCCACCCATCCTTTGCTTCGCGGCCGCCTCCTGGCGCTGCCTCCTCTTCCTCAGCTGGTAAACGTACAGCGCCACGAGGAAGAGGACCGCGACGCCAGCCACGTCGCCGGCGGCGATGGCGACGATGGTGGCGACGCGCATCCTTCCCTGCCCACCACCAGACGCCGGCGCTCCGGCAGCACTACCAGTGTAAGCTCCCGGAAGCGCCTCGGTGGGGTCCTTGGGTATCGCCGCGATGGCCGGTGGCGACTTCGCCGTGCCGTTGTTCCGGGGTGGCTCCGCGGCGGAGGACGCGAAGGAACAGAGGCTGTCGAGCGGCTTCCCGCACAGCTCCGCGTTGCCCTCGAACGCCGCCGGCCTCTGCGCCGAGAACGGTGGCGCCGCCGGGATGGCGCCAGTCAGGTTGTTGTAGGACAGGTCGATGGTGACGTTGGCCGGGAGGTGCGACGCCATCTCCTCCGGGATGGCGCCGGCGATCCGGTTCGATGAGAGGTTGACGTAGCGCAGCGCCGCGCCGCCAAAGTCCGGCGGGAGCGTGCCGTTGAGCAGGTTGGCGCTGACATCGAGGATCTGCAGCGCCGGGAACCAGCCGCCTGGGAGTTGCCCGGAGAAGAAGTTGTTCGCGAGCGACACGGCGGTGAGGTTGGGCAGCGTGGTCAGGTTCTGCGGCACGGCGCCGGAGAGCGCGTTCCCGGCGAGGTTGAGCGCGCGGAGGCTGCGCAGCTGGCCGACCTGCTCGGGGAGGCCGCCCGTGAGGCCGTTGCCGGCGAGCGAGAGCACGCGGAGCTCCGGCGCGCGGAGGAGGCCGAGCGGGACGCTGCCGTTGAGCGCGTTGCCGGAGAGGTCGAGGTGGCGGAGGCGCTCGATGGAGCCGAGCTCGCCGGCGACGGGGCCGACGAGCTGCGCGTTGGGGAGGACCACGCTGACCACTCGCTCGTCGGAGGAGCAGACCACGCCGTTCCACGCGCAGGGCGTCGCGTCGGCGTACCCCCACCCGGAGAGGGAGCCCAGCGGGTCGGCGGCGAGCGAGAGCTTGAAGGAGAGCAGCAGGATGCCGTCCTGGTTAAGCGCCGAGGCGGCGGCGAAGCAGAGCAGCTGGAGCAGCACTAGCCGCAGCGGCATTGACGACTTAGAAAGCCGGAGAAGGCGAGCTGCGCCGGTGGCAGCCATGGAGGTGAAGTCCGGTGGTGATGCTGTGGCATGCAGCATGCATGGAGGTTAAGAAGCAACGGCAATGGTGGTTTTGCTTGCTTGGATTGGTTGGGTCGTAGCGGTGGTTCACCAAAACTCGTGCAAAGCAGAGGAGGTGAGAAAGACTGGACTCGAGAGTGGAGTGGAGTGGAGACCGTGGAACAGAGAGAGGTCTCCCTCACACTATCTTTCTTTGAGGTGGTATCAAAAGAGGCTAAAGGGAGTGGGGTGAAAGGGATAGTATGATTCATGGAGTAGAGAGACCGGGATCTCCGTAGATTCGGATACGGTAACCATGTTACTGAGACCAAGAAGAAAACAAGTTGATGCAGCACGCATGCGTACAGAATGCTTTTGTTCATCAGCTTTTGGACGCCTAGGTAGAAAGGCGACTCAGTCTGCCCTTCAGCTTTGGTCCATTGGCAGGGGCACCTTTCCAGGAGATAAAACCAAAGTCATTTTTTTAATCATGTGAATGTAAAGGGAATATACAGTACATGTGAAAAAGCAGCAGGTTAATTTTTGTTATCTATGAAAAGACGAAGAGTGTAGATACTACTCCATGTATCACACATGTTCTCCTTTCTCAAATACATGTCCTTGAATTTATTTTAATCCTTGTAATTTGGTAATAGTCAAATGTAAGCCACTCCTTTTCATGTGGAAGATAGCAAAATGAAATAAGGGAGTTCAAGGCTACTAAATCCTCTGCTGCTATCCAGTTGCTTTTTTTTTTCAAATAAAACAATATGTTCTTTTCATATATACGAACATATATAATATATTATTGCTAACCATGCTTTCATTTACATTACTGATCCTAAAAGAAAAACAAAAGTGTAGTCCACCTAGTCATGAATGTGTTTTTTGCTTATTGAAACGTGCGTATTAATACGAAGAATACAAAACAGAAAGTTTTAGATTGAACTAGCCGAAGGAGGTTTGAATCACCAATTATTCTTATAGGTACAAATATGGCCGTTAAACCGACAATTCTATGTATGTCTTACAAGGAGAGTTGGATCGACAACTCTCTACAAATCATACTATTCAAACTTAGATGATGGCATCTTGAGATTTCTGTAGATCCTGTTCGGAGCAAAAGATAGATCCTAGGTGGGCTTACGAGGATGAATTTAATTAGAAGGTGGAGGAGCATGTAACATGACAGCAATCATGATTAGAGTTTTGGAAATATTAATATAACATGACAGCAATCATGAATAGTTTCATCTTCGCAATAAAGTATGTTTTTTCACTTAGATATTGATGTCTTTAGGCAAAGTTTTGTATAGTTTTCGGAAACACATAATAAGTTTGTGCTTAAATCTTTCCTGCCGATTCTAGGGGGGAAAAACTTATGTGAGAAGGAGTTCTTCTGCTTCTTTTTCTATTTTTGTGAAGAATTAGAGTTCTTCTTGGAGTAATGCACTAACTACTCCAAGATGCCCTGAGCATGTAACTGACGGTATATGTGCACCCTGAATATTATAGCCGGCGGACGGCAGGGTGGATCGGAGCAGGGGCATGTCCATGTGAGAGGCATTCCTAGACCACTAGTGATGTGGAGTTGGCTGGTGCTCTTGTTTCGGCGCGGATAGAATACACGGGCGTCGCAGCGCATCAAAAGGACTTCGCCCTGTCGAAGAGCGCGTAGATATATTGCATCGATGGACGCCGGCACGCAGGGCCAGGAGGAACAAGGATAACAACTGCATGCTACCGCCGCCTTGAGGTTGGTAGCGAGGATTCCCTCTGCCCTACATGTTGCAAAACAGTATGGTTTACTCGTTCTTGGGTGTTTCATCGATTTACATTCTTGAAAAATTATGTTGCAAAGCAATCGTTAAGCATTGAAAGTACTTCTTTATTACTAGTAGTAAGTAAATGTTGTGCAAATTTATATAGCCTCTAATTCCACAAGACGTAACCATAATCATCATGTTTGTTAAACATAATAACCTATTAATGAAATGAGATTTATTTTTTTAGTGAACTAGCATCTCACATTTTCTACATGTAGTCAAATATCCATAAAATGTCCATGCCAATAACATTCCCCACATTTCCTAGAGCACTTCCCTTGTGAAGATATCCTGTGAGTAAAATTTTGCAAGTCGATGAACGTTGGAACGAGTTTAAGGCTTATGTGACCTTATGTCCTTATCAGTTGATTGATATTCGTGATGTGTTGTGTATAACGTTAACATTTTATAAGAAATACTATGTCTTTGTAAATACATAGGGTTCTATAGCTGCTATAGAAACTTAGCTGAAATAGATGTAACTAAGACCTCTAGGAAACTAGGATCAAGGATTAAGGCATGACATTTTTTCCCAACTGAATATAAACAAGTGGGAAAAGAGATGCAGCATGCCTGTACAACAGAACGGTGATGCAGCGTTCTGAATTGGAACAGAGGATTCAGGTGCGTTGGGCAGTCACGAGTGAAAGAGAGAAAAATAAGGGGCAGTGGTAGAAAATGCTGCTGCAGGAATCTTTCTCTGGGTCGTCATGCACGATCAAATGGCCTTTTCTACGTTGACAGACAAACATAATACTGTATGCTGTTGTCAGGGCAACGGTGGTGTTAAATTAGTAAGTAGTAATAGATTATCTGTCCAACACTTACGTTCATATTCGACCCTGATTCTGGGCTCCCTTCACCTGTCAAGCAGCGATGCAATGCAGGTTCCATCGGCTCCCCTTTCTTCATTCCTCGCCCACATTGGTTATTGCTGACATACAAGAACTGGATTATTTTTCGTTGCTGGCATCAAGTTCTATTTAAAAGGAAGAAATACTTTCTGAACAGATACCTCACTAAGTAATCATTGTTACTGATTGGATATGCAGCTATACAGTTTAATAGACTACTGATACACTTTTAGGCTCATGCTCGTTCCGTCCCAGCAAAATTGTACCTATGTGGCTGTAAAGCTGAAAACTGCCAGCAACATCACATGTGAGCAATATGGACGCAGAAGGCACTGCCTACCTGCTTGCCTACAGTACTCATGTGACATCTACTCCGGGTGTTTTACTAGAAGGCACTCGGATTTGCCTTGTTGGGTACTCGGATTTGCCTTGTTGGGTTCTACGCAGCCAAACGCCATCAGCATCCACGCCTAACACTGCTCCCGAGCAACATTTTGTCGCCCCAGAAAAGCTGTTCGTTGTTGAGTTGGCTTGACTGAAACGGAACTATAATGCCGATAAGAACTGAAAACCATCAATACTCTGTTTGGATGAGTTCCCTGTACCGAAATTCCTCGTTGACGCGACGGAGCACGATATGGCAGATAATTGTAGTCACCTCTTTCACTCTTTGGGGGATATAAAAGAGTATTGGAGGTCGAGGGCAACCGAGAACTACCCACACCATAAAAGATCTCTTTTTGCTTATGACGGCTGATAGCTGGAGTCAGCAATTGAGAGGAATATTCAGATTGGGGATAGCGTAGCCGAGATCTAGTGCTCCACAATAAATGATACTCCAACTAAAGAGCATACTTAAGTAGGGAGGGTAAGACAGTATTCTCGCTCCTCGTCATAAACAAGAATGAGAGGGGAACAAATATAGCGAATTTCCATTTACACCGTTTTATTCAGATTTACTGAGTTATTATTTGTTTGCTGAGGCCAATAACACATCTAAAACATGAACCAGAAGTCATGACGATTGATGAGTCGGTGGTGACAGTTGTATGCATGGATCGTAGATTGTGGGAGGACAGGTTCACAATCTTAACAATTTCAGATTTCTACATGGTTCTTCACTATTTACATGTTTCTTCGAGTTTATGTTTAGCCATCATTCGCAAAAAAAATGGAGTATGGACTATGGAATATCATTGATTTTTATTACGAGCAATGCTACGTCTACAAAAAGATTTAGATAATAACCATTATAAATATTTTAAATTACAACCTGATGTTTAGATAATGCAATCAATACAATATTGTACTAAGTTCCTTGTCTACGTAATAAAAAAATGAGAAGGAGCATTTAATTTTCTTGGAAAGTAAATTTAAAGTATTATTCCCCCCTTCCCTAAATATAGGGCGTTATTGACTTTCACATCACGTTTGACCATTCGTTTTATTTGAACAATTTATCCAATAATCCTAGTGCGCATCCGCCGCCAATGCTATCAGTGGAGAAGCTCATCGATTTGCGCACCTGAGTCGACATCCAAATTTTGAACACGCCGTGACGCATGAATGGAGGATGGAGGCAAACGGGAAGCTCCTCGATATGGCCCCTGCTCTGCAAGTGTGTCTCCACTATTAGCACGATCCGCTGCCACTACCCAGCACGCGTTCGTCGAGCTTCCTCGGAACTCCGATAAATCGTTGATGAGCTGGCCCTTTCTCCCCTCTTTCTCATAGATCAAACGCTGCGAGGATTCGGCTCCTAACGCTGAAGCCGTGACTCCGGCCACTGGCCGGCCGAGCACGGCCGTGAGCAGCTCGGCAGGCCGGCAGTCCAGTTCTTCCCATGCTGGCAATTTTTTCTTTTGATTCGCAATAAAAATTTCAAACATGTAGAAATTCTTCATATATTGTCCAAATGAGATGATTTATGTTTTCAATTTTTTCTAAAATCATGATTTATCATATGGATTCATCTAAAGCATGTTCATCGCCATAAATTTTGCATTTCACTATCGACTAATTTATGATCATGCTTCATCAATTGCTTTACTTTTTTGTAACTCTCCATAAATTTAAGTTTGGTAATGAAATTTTGTGAGCCTCCACACCTTACACATCCCTATAAGTGGTGTTTTTTGGTGAATTTTTACGAAACATGTGGACATGTGGGTGTTTAACTTGCTGTGAATTTGAATCTAAAGTCCGTATCAGATACTTGGGTTTCAATAGACATGCAATTTCAATAGTTGAATAAAAATCTCAATTTGGATCTTAGATCACAGTGACGTGAAAAATTAGCCCATAAGAGTTTTTAGCCCAAACGAAATTCTAGCCTGTGCAGAAATTTTCAATCAAACCCATAGCAGATCAAGCCTATTATCGGAATTGCTGAAAAGGCCAATATGTGTAAAATTAAAGAAGCTCACATCTGGGCCTAGCCCACAATAGATTGAGCTTTGCTGCCAAAACTCTATGGGTTTTTGTTGGGCTAAATTGTAATCTGTGACGTATTTTGCTATGACATCAGAATAAACGTCACAAACTCTTATGACGGAAAAACAAGCTTTTGTCACAAAACAAGGTCCTAAACACATGATACATGACAAACACAGATTCGTCATTGTTAGCGTCACAAGTTTTCATCATGACATAAAATCCAGTTTTTATGACACAAATCAATTGTCATTGAAGGCTATATTTCTTGTAGTGAGGGGAAGGCGCCATCCTTCCGAGACCACGAAAAAAATCGATGAGCAATCTTCTACTCTTACTCTCTACTACTTGCACTTATTATCTTGTTTATCATATATGCTTGTAGTAGACATTGTGCGTATCATATGACTGCTTAGCGATTGTTTTCGTGTGCTAGCTCCTCGTTATCTCTAGTGATATGTGCTTTGCTTGTTATACATGTGTACTTACTTGCTCATAGCTTGCTACACTTGCTTGACACCGTCTAATAATCTTGTTATGCTTATGTCGTATATATCTTATTATCATCATCACTAGCTTGAGCTCTCCTTTGTATTATCCATATGCATGCTAGATTTCTTGATTGCCTTGACCTTATACACTAGCATGTGTAGGACTTGTTGAGTTTATTGTTATATGCTTGGTTGTTCTTTATGCTCATGTATACCTTTGCTCCTAGTATATACAAGTCTTAGCACATAGTTATCCTTATTTGATCACTATCACATAGTGCATATGTACTCTCTAGTTATGTATACTTTACTTGTGCAAATAAAAAGAATAGCTAGAAGTGCAAAAAAATTTATTTCATGGTGTGCCCGATTCAACCTCCCCTCTGTCACACGGTTCTTACACGGTAGTAGGATTCGAGGCTCTAGATGACCTCTTACCTCCATGGATGCAAAAATTTACCCAAAATTAATGTTATGATTTTATATTTTCTATTTTGAAAAGTCTTAAAAAGATCCATGTACAGGCCAAAGGGAACATGATTTTACTGATTTTGTTTAAGATGTGTGGTTGTTTTTTATTTAAGTAAAATATATGCCAAGCTAGACAACTAACATGTAACATGGTAGGAAACAAGATGTGTCGTGTTACAAATCTATATTTTGAAGAAAACATGTCATACCAAATATTAGAGAACGTGCCATGCTAGCAAGATATATGGTGGTGTATTTTCCGAACGGTAGAGGTATGTAATTTTATAAATATATATGGGGTTTTGGACTAATATTTTTATAATGGAGAGGTGGGTAATTATTATTTCTTGTTTCTCTAATTAATGAAGTAATGTTAAGACCTTGAGAGCAAATGTGGTAACTTTGTTCTTCGTTCGTCAAATAATAAGAGCCCTTTTGGTAGGGTTGTGGTTGTGCCAGCTTCGGCTATAGATGTGGGTTCTTTGAAAAAACAGCCGTGTTGGCTGTGGTTGTGCCTATGCCTAAGGGCTTTTTTGGTAGGGCTTCTCCAATGACTTCTCCAGCGGCTTCACGTGTTTTCGAAACAAAGGGTGCTTTCTCATATTCTTCTTAAAAACAAGAAGAAAAAGCTGCATCCTAAAGTAAGGTGAAGCATGAAACCACAAAATTGTAGCTTCACCAGCTTCCTTTCTCTCGGCGCCCTCCTCTTTACATATTTGTCCCTAAAAATAAGGAGAAGCCGCAGAAAAAGCTCTTTTGCCAAACGTTAGGCGCAAGCGCATATACAACTATTTTTTCAGAGAAGACACAACCACAACTCTACCGAAAGGGCCCTAAAACGTTTGACAAAATTGCTTCTCCAGCAGCTTCTCTTTATTTTTAAGGATAAATATGTAAAGAGAAGGATGCGGTAGGAGAAAGAAGCTGGTGAAGGTACCATTTCATGGCTTCGCTTAACCATTTCTTTTAGAAAAGACTTCCTTCTTTTTTAAGAAGAAACACGTGAAGAATCACTCCATAATCACGTGAAGCCGTTGAAAAAGCTATTAAAGAAGACTTAATGTTGGATTGTTGCCCGCATCGTGTCAAGCACATCATCTCTTCTTCTTTTTTTCCCTACAAACCCAAGCACATCTGTGAAAAAGAATTTTGTCCTACGTAGAAGAGAGAAAAGAGGAAAGAAACAGGAAGTAGCTCTTGCTAAAGAGACAGTCTCTAGCATTTATTTAAGTTACATGTCGGGCTAGTCATTAATTTAGAGACAGTAAACTCGTATGTTGAATCTTAGATGAGGTGGAGTCAACAATGACTACCTTTAGGAAGGCTTTTAGTAGGACTCCAGAACTCAATACTAATGTTTCTGTTTACAGATAGCCCAATCAAACAAAAAGGGATATTAAGTGGGAGTGCTATGCCTGTCGTATATTTTATATCTTGATGAAAGTGTGTATGATTTGGCATGTAAAATATAAAAAGGTATTTACAATGGCGTACAAAAAGATAAAAAAAGAATCGTTGCCATGCCAAAGATATCAAATACGAGATTTGGCAGGGCAATAATTCTTTTTCATCAACGTATCTAAAGAGGTCTATCTTACAGAACTACAAATGCCAAACTTTTATGAACCCGAAATAAATGGGAGCTCAGCCAGTGAAGTGGGAAGAGACAGATGGAGATTTTGAGCAGCTAAATAAGAGACTATACCAGCTGCATAACCTGCAAATGCATAACCGGTCACCTGCAAATAGAAGAATGTTAAAAGATGAACAATGTGGCCACACCATTTAGACAGGGATGTACGTGTGATATTGCAGGCCTGGTTTAATTGGCTGAGTGCAGTTGGTATCATGAGATGTTCTAGTGTGACATAGAAATTGCAAATTACTACATGTCAAAAAAAAAAGGTCTAAAAAAAGAAATTGCAAATTACTATTTGATTTATAATCAACTTCTCCAAATGCGAAAAGGAATGTGGGGGGTAATAAGGAATTTATGGAATTCTAGATTTAGAAGCCTCAGATTGATTGCAAGAATAGATGTCAACCAAGAGGCAAAATAATTTAACCAAGTGGTGCATTTTAGCAATAAGAATGAAAGAATAATTATGGAAGTCTGCCGTACCCTCATAGTTGGTAATAGGCAGAAACAAATACATTAGCATTGTTAGTATTAATGTAAATAATTTTAGAACACGCAAACTAATTGTAGAACTGTGGAAGAGCAGAACTAAATCCTTGTCTAGACAGAAACTGATCTTCTGTTTGCCACAGTGAAATATAAATGTCCCATTCATGTAAAGCAAACGTAAGTACATGCGGCACGATAAAGAGTAATTAGGGAAAACAGAATCAGTTGAAAACATCGTCTGTGCAAAGATCTGCAATAATCAACTCATGTAGTAAGGTGCAGCCGAAAAATCATAATTTTGTTCTCAACACTAAATTTCTAAATGCCATCAAGTACAGATAAGATTCATCAGGTTGTCAGGTAAACATAAGAAAAAATACTTAAATGCGCATGGTTTATATCAAAATAAAGAAGTTTTTTCCCTGTAACTGTAATATATGGTATTAGCATTATGTTGTCCCAAAGATCCCCAACATATCAAGAAGTTTACCTTCCGAATATACCAAAAGAAATCCACCTTTTCCATTCCCATAAAAGCTACTCCTGCTGCAGAGCCAATGATAAGCATAGAACCACCAGTACCAGCGCAGTATGCAATAAGCTGCCAGAAGTCCGAATCTTGAGGATATGCATTCAGGTCATACATTCCCATGGTTGCAGCAACAAGTGGAACATTGTCTACAACTGCTGATGCCACACCAATTGCACTAGCAATAAGATCAGCATTTGGAATATTGGCATCAAGAAAACTTGCTAACTGCCTCAAAATCCCTGCAGATTCCAAGCTGGTGCCAGTGGAGAAAAAAAACAGTTAATGGCAGAGAGAGAGAGAGAGAGAGAGAGAGAGAGAGAGAGCTAATTCTTCTTTGGCCTCAGCTTGCTTCATCTAAGAGGTTGAATGCAATGCAATCTGAACTAAATGATCTTATTTTAACATAATTAATCTCATTTTAAGCCATGCTTCTAGTTGGACCAACTATTACTGTGGTTGCTAGCATGTTCCACAGTAACCGCAGCACTACAGTGCATGACCGCTACAGAAACCATGAAAAAGATTAAAATCTACACCATTATCAGACATCTATTTTACCACTTACCACTAAACGAACACAGAAAAAAAAATATCGCAACCTTGTGACAAAAATATATAACTTTTAAAAGTGCAGGTTCCATAAATAATTACAGTAATAAGAGAGGGAAATAAGAAGGATTACCTGCCAACTGATAAAAGGATCCCCAAGAAGAACAAAACTCCTTGTGTATCAATCCGTGACAGCGCCTGTGGAACCTTTAGTGTCTGCCTATTAGAGTCACCATAATGTATAGCATCTGTCAGGATCCAGAGAATCCCAAGACCAAGCAGCATGCCCATGAAAGGTGGTAATCCGGTCAGAGATTTAAAGACAGGAACAAATACTAATGCACCAACTCCAACAGCTAGTACAAGCTGTCCCCGAGGAGCCATCTGTTCTGCTGACACCAAGCTGGATGGTTTCTGAGTCGATCCATTCACTTCACTGTTTGTAACATATAACAATTTGTTAACTAAGGCGTTATCAATATTGTTTCATTTCATATACTGTAAGTTGTCACTATTTAACAACCTGGTGAAGGACATCAAAGCCAGTGGGACTGCCAGCGAAACAACTGATGGAATAAACAATGCCTGCCAGATCATAAGCAAAGCAGCTAATTTCATGATAAGAAGAATTAGCATTTTGCTGAAGTGCATGCAAAAGGCAGGCATTATTTGATCTTTGAAATTTCATTTCGTTGAAGATAGAAGCATGCAATTTTCATCAATATTGTTCATAAGAACTAACCAAAGTAGAATGTAAAGTAACTAAAAACTAATAGGCTGTTTCAGAGAGCGTCAAATGCAAGGAATCATATGTATAAGCCTATGGCACAACCCAAGAACAGCTGACCTGTATTATTTTCAATGTTGTAATCTGCCCATGGATCCACAACATAGTAGTTGTCACATCACCAATTGGTGTCCACGCACCACCAGCATTTGCTGCTATTACAACAACAGCACCTAGCAACCTGTCCCAATAAGCCAATGTTTCACTCATTGTGCTAAATAATATCCCACCAGCCCATTTATTTACAGATTTGGAGAATAATAATCTTTAGACCAACTTGTGAAAATATAATGAAATGTAGCTAATAATGTTGTTTTCTCTAGATTACTATGATCCTAATTTTTGCTAAAAGAAGGCTGCTAGTAACAACAGTCAGTTTAATGCAAGTAAATTGTATGTGTTGGCCACAAATTGACACAAACTAAGGAGTGGAATGTCATTATTTGTTACAAGTATTCACTCAACCCACAAGGGATGGTTCCTTTCCTTCAAAGTTTTCGTATGTTTTGAAAACGCTACTTTTGCTTCTCCTAAAAATTTCTTAGGGCGGCAATGTGGAAAAAGCAGGACGGCAAAGTCACACAGGAAGTGCAGAAAAGTGGACAAATTAGTTGAGCTACTACTATGCACTGATACAAACAAATATCTAAAATAGGGCTGTCAATGAAGCTAGAGGCTCGCGAGCTACTCGAACTTGGATTGCTAAATGAATAGAGATTGGCTCGAATGAAACAAGCCAAGCTCAAGCCTGGTCCAAAGCTCGTGAGCTTCAACAAACCGAGCTCGAGCTGATTGACAGAGCTTGTCAAGTTTTATCGCTCCCTGTCTGCCACCTTACCAATTCGTTTTCCCTCAGCTCAACCAAAAGATAGCATGAGCCCAAGTAGCCCAGGTTGGCAACAGCCTGCGTAATCACTGAAAC
Organism: Eragrostis nindensis; assembly: GCA_012490785.1. Lineage (NCBI taxonomy): Eukaryota > Viridiplantae > Streptophyta > Magnoliopsida > Poales > Poaceae > Eragrostis > Eragrostis nindensis. The sequence continues at coordinate 736,927 of JAAXCT010000028.1, forward strand.
CAAAGCAGAGAGAAGAAGATCACCCCCCCCCCCCCCCCCCCCCCCCCCAAAAAAAAAAAAGAAAAAGAAAAGAAAAAACCTTATCCGCAATTCTCCAGCGGTCCCGATCTGCTTTCCCCAAATCTTGCTGACATCTTCCTCTACTCATCTCCTACCATGGCGGCAGCAGCAAGCCGGCAAAGCGGCCACCTGCATTTGCTTCCCATCCCATGTTTGACCCTGATGCATTTCTCTTTTTGGAGCTGTCGACCTCGATGCTCCTACTGCCAGCTCGATATCCTTGCTGTGGTTGATTTAGTTTTTTTTCTTGTAATTCAGTATGCTCGATTGGACCACACCATAGCTGCTGGTTGTCCTCTTAACTTGAGGTGGTAATTCTTGTTCTCAAGGTCTTGCCACAAAGAAAGAATGTTGGGTGGATGTTACCTTGGATTATTTTATTTTATTTTTTGGGTGGGGTAGAGGTTGGATTTGCCTTGCTCTCAGAATTTTCTATGTACAACCTATTTCTAAATGAGCCTATTCGATCCGACCTTGAGCCCTTGCGAATTTATGTCGAACTGAGCTCGAGCTTGTCAGCAAGCTCGGCTCGAGGTTCTGGCGAGCTCGAGCTTGAGGCGGCAGGCACGCTCGAGCTCGGCTCGTTGACAGCCATAATCTCAATCTCATGGTGGATAAGGACGGTGGCTGTTAGTTATGAAACTATAATTGGAGTCAAAGTGTGTTTAAATCTTCTGACATCTAACTGAATCATTATTTACAATTATAAGCAATCCTTGTTTTCTACATCCCCACGTGACCGTGACCCCTGTGAGGAAGGAAATGTGGCAAACAGACTCCCTGCTCAATAAGTGTCAGGGCGGGATACAGGAGGGCTTATTAACATCTCTAAAAATTAAAGAGATGGAACACATATCATAGTTTTCTTGCATTTTGAATACGAATTCTCTAACAGATTGTTCTGTTCCTTTTGAACTACATTTCGATCTAATATACTAGACACTACTGATCCTGGAGTTATTCCAGCCATATACAGAGCATTTAAAGTAAACATATGGATAGTGGTGCAAGAAAATGATTCTGAGCCAGAACAAATGTCATGACACAATAGAAAAAAAAATCTGTATCATTCGCAGGCATAATAGGTTATATAATAAATTTCATACTTTCTGTAGTCTGATGGAGGTGCTAGTTTCCGAAGCAATGACACCATCACAATAGTGGAAGTCAAGTTGTCGAGAATTGAACTCAGGAAGAAAGTCACAATGCCAATCTGAAATAAAGAAAAACATGCATAAAAATAGAGCAAGATACTGAACAGTCCTACAACAAAAATTATCAATTAAGGTTTGATGGCAGTTGGTTACATTGTGACTTTTTGAAATGTTGTACTCCCTCCGGTATCAAAATAGTTGTTGTTTTGGACATTGATACGGTCTCCAAAACACAACTTTCACTAATGTTTTTTCCTATAAAATATTTATGAAATATAGTTAAACTGTACTTTTATGTAATCATATTTCAATACAAATCTACTCATATCATTTTCACATTTATAAACTTAATACATTGGAAAAATATTTGCAGTCAAAGTTTAAAAAGTTTGACTTAGGACAATCTCAAAACGACAACTATTTTGAAACTGGAGGGAGTACAAAATAACAAAAAATATTTACTCAAGTCATTCACAATATTCATCACAATGTGACAATAAAAAAGCATATTTAGGCAATCTTTTGTTAAGTAAATTACGATAAAAATTACTCCGGTAGCAACTCAAAATTGTAACAGTGGATCCAGCTAATTCTTCTCTTATGCATGCACACTCCATGCTTATTATGTGGCTCAAATTGACTGTGAACGAAAAGGAGTATGTCATACGGGTAAAATTGGGGAAACTGTATTCCGATGTGTAGCATCAACTATTTAAATACAATAAAGGCAAGGGGAGAGATATCCCAAAGGCATTGAACTTAAGGTCAAGAAAAGGCCCGCCAGGGCACCTAGCGCTCGAAAGCTAACACATGCCAGAAGGCCCCCTTTTTTTCGGTGAGAACTAGGAGCCAAGCCCTGGTTGCCTCACTATTGGAGGTCTGACCACTGTGCTATCAGCACTCTCTCTAGAACCAGGTATTTGGGAAATACCTATTCAAAAGTTACATTTATATCGAAAGGGAGGTAGTATGTAGCAGCAGAGTCATGTGATACTGCAATTTGAATACCAAAATCAGCCGCTGTGCGCAGCACTTAAAAAGAGAAGTACTGCACCATGCACGCCCTCATACTGCACTACTTATACTGCTTCTGATCTCAAAAAAAAAAAAAATACTTATACTGCTTCTCTGAAATTTGGTAAGTCTACATCACTCAAGTACTTTTGAAAAAGCACATCATGAAACATTACAAATGGGGACACATGCAGGTAGGCATCAAAAGATCATTCCCACACCCCCCTCCAAAAGAAAAAAAGGAAGCTGTATGGAGTAAATTCAGAATTCTTGGTACGTGAAGTTTGAATCAGATTAAACGGCCTTCTTACATAAACAATGAAAATTATTTATACTTAATAGAAACCACGTCAAAAAAATGGACATATATCTGAGCTAAAACACTCAAACATAACAGGTAAGTAAGGAGTCAAACATGGCAATACCCAATCTTCTACAAAAATCGAGTGCAAGAGATCCAGGCTATGGTTGTTTTTAGTTAAGTGTGGCATGAATGTAATTCAAGGATAGGTGGGTCGCATGTGTGTGTAAATGTAATTCTCCAACTCTTCTTCCTAATGCAATGATGCGCAGCTCTCCTATCCGAAAAAAAATTCTAATGCAAGAGGAACACAGCCAACAATTTATGCTCAGTACCAAAACGAAATTTGCATGTACAGAAATTGTGCAAGAACATGTCAAAACAGGAATATGAAGATATTTAACGTTTTTCCAGTGCAATGCCCATGGTAGTTTTAGGAAGAAAAAAAAAAGAGAGGCAATATTTGGATTTAGAGTATACTATGTAAAACTCACCACCCACAGAAGAGTTTTAGAGTTTCGAGTAGATATATTATCGGTCACAAGCTTAAAACCTTGATGCGCATCAACAATCTCCACAATGGTCATTGCACCAAGCAAGAAAAAGACTATTTCACTAACTTCAACAGTTGTCTGGCTCAACTCTTGAACGGCTACATCAGCCGAGGGAGCCTACATCCAACATAAAATAAGGTAAACAATAAAGGACAGTCAATAAAATTCATCTATGAAGGGTAACTGCATGATTTGGGCAGAATATAATCTCAAAATCTCTATAATTTGTACAGATATGTGTTTTGGTAGCTGCTTGAACCTCGAAAAGAGCTGCTGATGGCCTGAAGTTGGTTATAGGGAGTAACTTACCCCGAGGCTTCTGATAACCCATAGGCAGACAGCCATCAATAATCCAACTCCACTTTTGTTAAATGCTAGTGTTTCCTCAAAAATGATACCTACATAGCCAAGAGCAAATACCAAAACCATTGCAATGTCCTGCAAGAGAAAAAACAATATATATCAAAATATGTTTGTGACAATCACCAATGCCGCATCCACAACAAAACAAACAGGTAGACTATATAGTTAAACTGATAGAAAGGCAATGTTTGAACAACGTGCAAGGAATTAGCTGACCTGATTAGCGGCGACCCAGGAATGGTTTATTGCAGCTGCTCCAGCCAAAGCCGTTGCAAAGATAGCAACAGCTTTCGGGATATCATTTTTTGAGTTAGCCTCGTATGGTGTGCTAACTTCATCAATTGAGCATATTGGATCACAATTCGCGGTCATTTCCAATAGCTGAAATTTGTGTGAAATAAAAAAAGGTATTATTAACTGTGAAGGAGGTAGAAACCACCACCTAGTACACACATGCAGGCAAGTCACAAATACTGCACTTAGAACTCGTATAAAACGACATGGAGATCTGTATTTACGATAAGTATCCTACTAAAAAATAGGAATACCGTTGTATATCAGAAGTTCTATACCACTCAAAAACGAATTTCACTCACGTAAACTAAATTGAAAACTTACCTGCATATCCATCATGCACTTTCAGGTGGTTGCAGTGCTTATGAAAATGCATCGCAAGTTTGACTGTTAAAACAATTCAAGAATATGTATTTCCAGTTAAAGATCTTGTTCTACATGTATTATCCAAGAAGTTTGACATATATCGGTGGACCACTGAATGAATAATGCAATAGAAATTCAAGCATATTTTCAGAATTCTGCAAAAAATCATAAAATCAACAATCGAAGCTAGCATAGCAACCACAGCAGGGGCTTCCCTTGCTGTATTCCCCTCAAAAAAGCTAGCATAGCGTGATTACGACATTTGTAGAAACCAAAGCAGCTGGTGTGAATTGGATAAAGTACGACAGGATAACAAGAGGTTTTGACTGCACTTTTCGGTTTCTTCTTTCTTGATTACAAATGATGATCCACATGGCATTGTATAGCCTACTCGTAGCAGTAGATGCTAACCATACTATCTTATCTCTAATGAACGAACAGATTAATGACTAGATTATAAACTCATCTGTAACAAACTAACAGACCTGATTAATCTAATATCTAGCTTTAACCATAGGCCAATATGCCCCGCCCATACAAAGCAGCAAATACACATTACTAGATCATCTATGTCATGTAAAATCTTAAATGTAACTTGCCTGAGGAGCTAACAAAAAGTGATTTATGTGCATATAAGTTAACGGTCATGTAAGCATGTTAAAAGATCTCATTTCACAAGATTGGCAATCATCATGCAATGAGCATTTCAATATAAATTAAGAAATCATTCAAATGTAAGGAACTAATGCACTTATAATTCTGTAGAGTGTCTAAATGTACTGCCATAAAACTATTCTTGAGTTTGCACTGAAATTCATCAAGAATGCACTTTTGCTCAATGGCTTCGATTGCGGTAAGAACCAAAAGGAATTATCTCCCCTTGAACCCACAACCCAAAAAAATGTAGAACAGCGAACCGGACTCACTGCTCATTGCTCAAGTGGAGTTTGTTTTCTTGAAATAAGCTAAAGTTCATAACATTGTCAAAATAAAAAAACTAAAGTTCATAAGGATGACATATTTCTACGTATAATCTCCCAACTCTTGCACTTGCATTCCCATTCACCGATCATGATTCCTATGTGGCCTTCCAAGCACATAAGATTTGCTCAGCTATGCTTTTTCTATAGATTACCGACATAACTCTGATTACCGACATAACTCTGATTGCAAGCTTTTTCTGATCGCCGTGATGCAGTGGAAATGCCTCAGTCAAACTATTGGAATCAAAAGTGGGACTCTCGCTTCCAAAGAGCGTGGAAACCGAGATAAGCCTCATCGCGATTTGTATCTGCCGTAATCAGCGAGCTGCACGGATTCCACCAGGTTTTCTTTGTTCCCAATGCAGAAGGTAGGCACAGCAAACCGTAGAGGATACGAAGAGGAGGTCACCTACCTCGTAGTCGCTGCTATCCTCGGTCGGCGGAGGCGAGGAAGACGAGGTCGAGGCGCGGCGGAAGCGGAGGCCCCGGCGCCACCGCTTGGAAGACGGGAGCGGGCCCGACAAAGCGGCCAGAGTGCGACGGTACTGGCGCCGGGAGAGGAATGCTCTGGAGGGGAGGGAGGGCAGCGCTGCCCTTGCGCTGGCGAGCAAGCAGGAGGGGAGCGCCATTGCTGCAATTCTTGGCGCTTCCCTTCCTCTGCGCGCTCGTATGGATGAGGTTCTCTTTGGACTTTGCACTGCGGCCACCCGGCTAGTGCAGGCAGGACATCAGGGAAGTAAAATGCGTGATACTGCTATCGTCACCTGGAGGGCCATGGATCTGACACGTTGCTGTGCAGCCTCTCGCGCGGCAAAATGGTTTTGGATCACTCGATGTATGATCGGCTGGCCGACTTCCATGCTTCTTTTCCACAAATTTTGTGGTTTTGGACCATGCGAGTGCGGCCACAGAAACATATGTCGTGTATATAACAAAGCCAACCTTTGGTGTCGTTCTTGATGACGATGGGTTGGCCGGAGATGAGGGGGTGGTCGAGCAAATAACGAAGCCAACCTTTCCACAAATTATGTTGAATTCTAATGAGAAAGGTTTAATGAGGAAGGTGGAGCCTGATTCAACGACGAATCAGTTTCAAGAAGAAGAGTGATGCACATGTCCCTAGCAGCCAAATTAATGATCTACAAAAGACCAAGAAATGTTTTTTTTTTAAAAAAAAGAAGTGTACAGTAAGGAATGTTTCTAATCAGCATAGGTTGTAGGCTTGGTAAGTCAAGTTTCTGAAGTGACACAAATCGTAGAGAGAAGGACAAGTGTTACAAACATGATATTTGGAAGAGTGGATTGCCCGAGTGGCCAGAGCGGTCAGCTCCAGGAGTTTCTCTTGTCGGCCCGGGATCGAGCGGCAGCACCCGCGCGGTACTATAGCTCGCTACAGTGCCGCGTGCCACTGTAGTGAAATACCTGCAGTGAAAAAAAAAATCCCCTCGCCCTCTCAGGTCAAAGCACATGGCTAAGACTCGCGCCGGAGTTCACAACAGCCAGCTGAGTCCCTGTGTAGGATCGGGGAGGGGGTTCGAGGGTTTTCTCGGCCTGCGTGAGAGGCTCTTCTCCTTAGCAAATGCCGTCGGGGGCGGTCTTCCCCCGGCAGGTCGAGTTTTTTAAACATGATATTTGAAAGAAGGATCAAGTGGCACGTGATTCAGAGTTCTTTGATGGCAAGGCATCTAAGGAATGCATTCAGGTGTTATATCGCCTTTCAAAGATATAGCAAACATGCCTTTTAAAATTATAAACATATTCAGATTGATTCATGCATGAAGTCGGACTAAGGCGTAGGGTTTTTCTTTGGTTATACTACATCGGCTAAATAGGGCATGTTTGGATCCCATAAATTAATTGTGAGCCGATTAATTTTAATTCTTAGATGCTTCAATCTCGTGGTCTTATTTTTAGCCCACTATCTGACTTTTTTTTTGAGAGACAGCCCACTATCTGACTTGTTGTTAGCCCATCAGTCCATGAGCTAATTCGGACCAAAAGCGGCCCTTCTATGCAGAAAGCCCAAATTAGCCCCGCCGGAAACAAAGCACTAGTATTAGTCAAAAACTATAGTTCTAGAATCCAAACAGATCCAGCTAATTTTAATCAAAGGACAAAATAGAATTTTAGCTCCAGCTGAGCTAACTATTTATTAGTTCATGCTCCAAACATATCATTGCTAATTATTAAACCATCCAAATAGATTCTGTCATAGTATTTCCTAATCGATCGACTATTTGACCGATCACTAGTGAACTAACAAGCCGAGAAAATTAACAATGAATGATACTACCAGAAACTCGATCTTTGGTAAGGGCCTCTTATTTTTGTGTGGGTACCATAGCTCATTCCCAGGAAACTAAAATTTTGGTGACGTTTTACCGATAGAAATTATATTTATGACTTTTTTTTTAATTTTGCTGAGGGTATTTGGCCGTCACCAAAGATCCAGTTTCGGGTAGTGCGAACACACTTCTTCCTTTAGCTAATTATCCGCTCAACAAAAAACAAATTATGTTAATTAAAATTCAACAACTCGGCTATTGAGTATTGAATTGCTCGATAATCTTACTGGGCCTAATAAACAAAAATAATCACACACATCCGTAACCACATGACCATTCTCGAGTCTCAAGAAAAAAAATACAGAGAATGAAACCAACATTGATTGTGTTAGGTTTTTGGGATACTCATATCTCGTGCGCCTTTGCAAAAAGGAATCGTCGATTGACAAATAAACTTAATGCTTCCAAATCCAAACGCTAGTCATTCTCCCAATCTTGAACTTATATTAATCATTCGTCAACATTGACATCCCTTCACTGCGCTACCTTGAAATGATCGTGCCGGACCGCCTCTGCTTCTGCGTGTGAAATGCATTTACCCAACGATGCCGATTAGCGTAGTGCTACTGCTGCTTGCTAACTCCACCTTGAGTATATGGCGTCCAGACAAGTTCAGGACATTTAATCAGATGCAACACATAGCCAACTCTGATCATGGGTAGTGTTGTCACTATTGTGTTCCCCCACGAGCTTCTGGTACATAACATTTGACTTGACTGACCTGGAAAGATCCATACCGTTTCTTAGGCCAGTCTCAATGGGCCTTTCATTGGCATTTAATCAGCTGCCACGTTTTCAACTCGTCCGATTAATCGCGATTAATCGCGATTAGTCGTCCAACTCGCCCAGGCTTGCTCGATCAGTGCCAACGATCCGATTAGGTCGATCAGAAATCAACTCGTCCGATCAATCGTCGATTAACCACGATTAATCGTGATTTCTGATCGAGGACGATCAGAACAGCAGGATGGCCCAGTCCAACTTAGTGGGACGGCAAACTTTGGCCCATTTCGTGGTGAGAACTGAGCAAAGCCAACCCTAATCCACACATGCTCTTCCTCTGTCTTCTCATTCTGTACAGCCGCCGGCCGCCGCCCAGCTAGATGGAGACGACGTCGCGCGCCCCCTGTCGCCAGTCGCCGGCCACCGTCCCTTCCCTCTCTCAGGCCAGCCGCCGCCCTTCCCTCTCTCAAGCCAGCCGCCAACCGCCGGCGCTTCCCTCTCCGTGCAGCTGCAACCGTCGAGCTCTAGCTCTCTCTCTCTCCCGTGTTGTCTACTCTGTTGCTATGCTGATCTACCGAATTCTCTTCTATCTGTGCACTTGAATCACTCAATTCCCATTATATATGCAGTATATGCAATATATATATACCCTAGGATCCTGATCGGTCCTACAGGGGCTGGACGATCAGGGGACCTGATCGGACCGATCAGGCATCGATTAGTCGCCCTGATCGTCCGACTAATCGCCTGATCGACCTGATCGGTGCTCTGGCGATCAGATTGTTAGGTCCGATCTGAAAACGTGGATCAGCTGCCACATCAGATAAAAAGATGACATGGCAAGAATTTTAAGAAGAGAGAGATGATTTGCCTTTCATCCTAATGAAAGGCTCTCCGCACCCTTTCCTAGACAATGAAAGTGAAATGAAAGTGCATTGAGCATCTTTTCTTTCATTCTCCACCATTTTGATCCAATCATGTGCATCTATTTAATGTTCTGACTATCCTATGAAAGTGTGTAATGAAATGATGCACTGAGAGATGTAGTTTCATATCACAAAATAAAATTACAAAACTGATGTGTCATGCTTGGAAACTACAAAATGAAAGCCTCCACTGAGACTGGCCTTATCGCATCTTTCTAGTATACACATAGCACGGCTTCAATGAGAGAAATGAAACAACCTTGTTCACAACAATAACCGCACATTTCCAAGCTGCTGTTATTCATTTGGAGTAAATATGCAAATATACATAAACCGCCTCATCCTTTATTTGAAAGAGTAGTCCTAATAAACTAATATACAGAGTCTTTTCTACCAGAATCATTCTGCTCTACATAACAAACTTCACCAGCGCTCCAGATACTAGGAGCTGGTTTGAATCTGATGCGCTGCCTTGGAGCTCAGAGTACTACTAACTTATGATTCCATTTCCTATATCTGAGAACTATAGAGGCCAAATTTTTATGAACCCGAAATAAATGGGATCTCAGCGAGTGAAGTGGGAAGGGATAGATGGAGATTTTGCGCAGCTAAATAACAGGTTATACCAGCTGCATAACCTGCAAGGGCAAAACCGCTCACCTGCAAATACAAGAATGTCAAAAGCTGAATAATGAAGCCACACCACTTAAACTAGGGTGTATGCGTGATACTGCAGGCCTGGTTTAATTAGCTGAGTGTTGTTAGTATTCTGAGATATTCTAGTGTGACAATGAAATTGCAAATTACTGATTGATGTATAATTAACTACAAAGTAAAAAAGGACATTCTTATGGAATTCTAGGCTGAGCGTGCTCAGATTGATTGCTAGAATAGGAGTCAACCAATAGGCAAAATAATTCAACCAATGACTGGTGCATTTTATTTTACCAACAAGAATGAATGAATATTTATGGAAGACTGGTGTACCCTCATAGCTGTCCATAGGCAGAAACAAATATTTTCACATGGTTACTGTTAATGTAATTAATGTTCAACACGTAGAAGAGCAGAACCTAGATTTGCTAAAGCAATCTAAATAGAGAAATTGATCTTCTGTTTACCACAATGAAATATAAATGTCCAATTCATGTGCATCTACCAAAGTGTAAACAAAGAAGCATAAGTACATGCTGAACAGTAAAGTGCAATTAGGTAAAACTGAATCAGATGAAAACACTGTCTATACAATGATCTGCAATAATCAACTCATGTAGTAAGATGCCATCTAAAACACTAAATTTGTTCTCAACACTCAACTTCTAAATACCAGCAAGTACAGATAAGATTCAACAGGTTGTCAGGTAAACATAGGAAAATGTACTCAAATGCGCATGGTCTATATCAAAATAAGTTCAATTTTCCTGTAATGTAATATATAAGGAAAAGGTATACCCAAAAGGAGTCAATAGGGATTTTATTTTATCAAAAATGAAGAGTGGGGTTTCCTTTTTTTCACAAGATATTACTATTATGTTGTCCCACAGCTCCCCAACATATCGAGAAGTTTACCTTCCGAAAATACCAAAAGAAATCCACCTTCTCCATTCCCATAAAAGCCACTCCTGCCGCAGAGCCAATGATAAGCATCGAACCACCAGTACCAGCACAGAATGCAATAAGCTGCCAGAAGTCCGAATCTTGAGGATATGAAGTCAGGTCATACATTCCCATGGTTGCAGCAACAAGTGGAACATTGTCTACAACTGCTGATGCGACACCAATTGCACTAGCAATAAGATCAGCATTTGGAATATTGGCATCAAGATAGTTTGCTAACTGCCTCAAAATCCCTGCAGATTCCAAGCTGGTGCCAGTGGAGAAAAAACTATTAATGGAGATAAATGACCTTATTCTAAAACAATTAATCTCATTTTAAGCCATGCTTGTAATTGAACAAACTATTAGTGTGGTTGCTAGGGTGTTCCACAATAACCGCAGCACTGAAGCATGGACCGCTACGGCGCTACAGCAAACCTGAACAAGATGAAAATCTACAACATTTCCATTTACCACTAAACGAATACAGAAAAAAATATCACAACCCGAAAAAGGTAACTATAGAGTATGAAAGACCAAGCTCATGAGCTTATTATCCTAGGTCTATTTATAAGACCATGTGCCCTCAAACACATATAATTTTCAATGGTCCAGGTGTTCCATAAATAACTATAGTAACAAGAGACGGAAATAAGAAGGATTACCTGCCAACCGATAAAAGGATCCCCAAGAAGAACAAAATTCCTTGTGTATCTATCCGTGACAGCGCCTGTGGAACTTTCAGTGTCTGCCTTTCAGAGTCACCATAATGTATAGCATCTGTCAGGATCCACAGAATCCCAAGACCAAGCATCATGCCCATGAAAGGTGGCAATCCGGTCAGAGCTTTAAAGACTGGAACAAATATTAATGCGCCAACTCCAACAGCTAGTACAAGCTGTCCCCGAGGAGCCATCTGCTCTGATGACACCAAGCTGGATGATTTCTGAGACGATCCATTCACTTCACTATTTATAACATATAACAATTTGTTAACTAAGGTTTTGTCAATGTTGTTTCATATCATATATTGTAATTTGTCACTATTTAACAACCTGGTGAAGGACATCAAAGCCAGTGGGACAGCCAGTGAAACAACTGAAGGAATAAACAATCCCTGCAAGATCATAAGCCAAGCAGCTAATTTCATGATAAAAAGAAGTAGCATTTTGCTGAAGTGACATGAAGAAAAAGACAGCCATCATTTGATCTTTGAAGTTTCATTTGATTGAAGATATCAGCATGCAATCTTGATCAGTAATATTCATAAGAACTGAGGAAACTAGAATGTGAAGTTAATAAAACTAATAAATATTTCAGATAGCATCAAATGTGAAGAATTATATGAACTATGAACCTAGGGCACAACCCAAGAACAGTTGTGAAAGGCTGACCTGTATAATTTTCAATGTTGTAATCTGCCCATGGATCCACAACATAGTAGTTGTCACATCACCAATTGGTGTCCATGCACCGCCAGCATTTGCTGCTATTACAACAACAGCACCTAACAACCTGTCCCAATAAGCCAATGTTTTACTCCCTCAACGTGCTAAATAATATTCCACTAACCCATTTATTGACAGATTTGGTGAATAAACAAACAATCTTTAGACCAACCTGAGGACATGAAGTAACCAATAATGCTGTATTCGTCTATATTACCGCGATCCTACTTTTTTTTTCGAAAAGGGGGCTAGTAACAACAGTCAGTTTAATGCAAGCATGCAAATCATATGAGTTGGCCAAAAACTGGCACAAACGAAGGAGTGTTACAAAGTATTAATCAATCCACAAGGAGCGGTAGCTTTTCTTCTATGTTTTACAAGTAAGGCGTACTTTTGTTTCTACTCAAAGTTTCTTAAGGTGGCAAAATAGATTGAAGCAGGGACGGCAAAGTCACACAGGGTGGCAGAAAGTGACCAAAATATATGAGTTACTAGCCTACTATGCACCGATCAAGTCAATCCACCACTTAAGTTGATGGCGAAAGGTGGGCAATTTACTTATACTTCCGATACAAACAAATATCCAAGGTGGGTGAGGACGGGGGTTGTTAGTTGTGAAACTATATTTTGGGTAAATGTGTGTTTAAATCTTCCGACATAATAACTGAATCATTGTTTTCTACATCCCCATGTGACCATGATCCTTGTTTGGCAGGATATGCAGGAACAGACTCCCTTCTCCGTAAGGGAGTTTTTGAGTGTGGGGTGTGTTGTACTGGGGTTCTTTACCCTAAACTCTTCTTCTTAATACAAAGACATGCGGCTCTCCTGTGTTCGAGAAAGAAAAAAAACTCCCTGCTCAACATCTCTAAAAATTTTATCATAACTTTTTGCATGTCGAATACGATTCTGTAACCGATTTTTCTGTTCCTATTGTACTCCATTTAGATAGCATCTAACCAATAGAACAAAAAAAATATGCTAGACACTATATTGATCCCAGAAGTTATTCCAGCCACATACAAAGCACAAAAATAAACATATGGATAGTGGTGCATGAATATGAACATTGTGAGCCAGAATAAATTATAAAACACTACAAAAATGTACTGCAGGCATAATAGGTTATATAATAAATTTCATACTTTCTGTATTCTGATGGAGGTACTAGCTTCCGAAGCAATGACACCATCACAATGGTGGAAGTCAAGTTGTCGAGGACTGAACTCAGGAAGAAAGTCACAATGCCAATCTGAAATAAGGAAAAACATGCATAAAAAATAGTGCAAGATATTGAACAGTCCTACAACACAAATTATCAATTAAGGTTTCATGACAGTTGGTTGTATTCTGATGTTTTGCTATTTTTGAAATGGTTGTAAACAATAAAAATATTTATTCATGACTTTACAATATTCAATAACAATTTGAAGATAAAAAACACATATTTAGGCAATCTTTTGTTAAGAAAATTATAACAAAAATGCGGCAACAACTCAAAATATTAACGGTGGATCCAGCTAATTATTCTCTTGTGCATGCACACACCTTGCTTATTATATGGTTTAAATTGACTGTGCACAAAGTAAGGAGTATAGTCATATGGGTAAATGTATAGCACCATTTTTTTAAAAAAAAAATGAGCGAGGTGGAGAGACATCCCGAAGGCATTGCACTTAAATTCAAGACAAGACCCGCCCAGGGCAACTATCGCTCCTCGAAAGCTAACACAATTGGAGGTCTTACCACCACAGTATCAACACTCTCTCTCGCACCAACTATTTGGGAAATATCCCATGTAAACGTAGACGGTAAATGGCAGACAGTCGGTCGACCATCGTTTATCGTTCAATGATTCAATCTGTTTAAACGGCCATTTAATCGGGCTAAATGGCCGTTTAGGCATAGACGATGATCACCCCTCTAGCATTTAGACGCCATTTAAACGGAGTTTTAGTTCCGTTTAGGAAAACATGGGAAATATCTATTCCAAAGTTACATTTATATCGAAAGGGAGGCAGTATGTAGCAGCAGAGTCATGTGATATTGCAATTTGAATACCAAATCAGCTGCTGTGCACAGCACTTGAAAAGAGAAGTACTGCACCATGCACGCACTCATATTGCACTACTTATATTGCTTGTCTAGAAATTTGGTAAGTCTACACCACTTGAGTACTTTTGAAAACATACATTATGCACATTTGGAATGGGGACAAATGTAGCTATGCATCAAAACATCATTCTTTACCCAAATAAAAAAAAAGGGAAGCTATATATGGAGTAAACTTGAGAATTCTTGGTACTTAAAATTTGAATCAGATTTAATGGCCTTCTTACACGGACAATGAATACAGACAACTCGAAATCGCTCTCCATATATCTCACACAAATCTTAAATAAGCATGGCATTTTGTTTGACTTTGCACACATTCCCTTTTTTTCTCTTGAATACGCAGGGGAGCTGTGTATCTTTGTATTGATAGAGGAGAAAAAACGGTTCCTTACAAACACCGCCGCCTCACTCCGAACTGAGCTGTGAGGGACTGTAAATACCATCTTGATCTAAACTGGTCTTAATCCCTTTTTTAATGGATCAATTCACAAACTTTATAGCAACTATGCTAATAAAAAAATTGACATAAATCTGAGCTAAAATATGGCAATACACAATCTTCTACAAGATTCTAGTGCAAGAGGAACAGAGCCAACAATTTATACCCAGTACCAAAACAAAATTTGCATGTGCAGGAATTGTGCAAGAAAATTTCAAAATAGGATACAAAGATGCCGAACATTTTCAGGAGCAATATGCAAATGGTAGTTTTAGGGGGGAAACGGCAATATTGGGATTCAAATGATACAGACCAAAAACAGACAGATTTACCAATAGTTTGTGACATAATCCAAACCTAGCTTTATGCAGTGACAGTTATTAATAGGACATGAGAACTTTCCTTTCAGGTAAATTGGTCACGAGGCTGCATAATTTAGGTCCTTATAACAGTAATTAAGGAGCTAGGTGACTTTTACATAAACAATCAATGGACGCCCAATTTCGCGTCGAAGGGGACCCTAACTTGGTTGAATGAGCACAAATCCGCATCCTCAACCAGGTGAGCTAGGCTTAGTTCCTACCACAAGGCCACAGAACATCATAATCCTTATTTGGAATGGCAAGACATTTTCAAAATCTGTAATATGGGTAGCGGAGGCAAAAATCTCCTCTCATTCATAGATTGGTAAGGATGTATGAACTTTCCAACTTACTATATGTGAGTTTAGATGAGAAATTTAGAAGTATAGTACGAAACCAAGAACACGAACTGCAACTTGGGCTTGCCACAGCCAGAAGCTAGGTAGAAAGCAAGAAGTAATGAGAATGAGAATAGATCACAAAAAGCAGAGTGGAAAGGAAAGATAATGTCACCAGAAGCATTGGAGTTAATACATTTTATTAGATCTACTGACAGACACAGAGCACTCACAACGAGAAATGCACAAAAGGAGAAAAATGGAAGGACCATTTTTCCTTTTTGGACAAGGATTTATCTGGATTCAATTCAAGGTCAAAACAAACATTTTTGCAGTGAGTTGATGTACATTTCAGATCAAATTGAGAAGAACGGTATGCATTTTTCCTTTTTGGACAAGGATTTCTCTGCATGCTTTTTAATTGAGAAGAATGGTATGCATCTAGACTGAACAACTAAGCATTAGCTGATCAATACTGAAGTCACAAACATAAGCTATAAGATCATGAAAATTTCTGTCTGGGCCTCTCCTGAAAAGTGGAAAAAGTTTTATCTGTACTGGACAGAACTTTGATGAAATCCCAGAGTGTAAGACTAGGATGTTTCTGCATACTACTATTATCATACTACAGGTAAAACAGTTCCTCTTGTTGACTATTTGGAGATACATCTACTAAAATTGAGAGTATGTATTGCTCATGGTAACATACAGCTCAATGACCAAAGAGTATACTATGTAAAACTCACCACCCACATAAGAGTTTTAGAGTTTCGAGTAGATATATTATCGGTCACCAGCTTAAAACCTTGATGGGCATCAACAATCTCCACAATGGTCATTGCACCAAGCAAGAAAAATACTATTTCACTGACTTCAACAGTTGTCTGGCTCAACTCTTGAACAGCTACATCAGTTGAGGGAGCCTACATCCAATACACAATAAGGTAAATAATAAAGGCCAATCAGATAAATTCATTTATAAACAACTGCGTGATTTGTGCAGAATATAAGATCTCAACATCTCTATCATGTGTACAGATAAGCCTCTAAAGTCTCGACCCACAATTAATAATAATAATAATAATAAAGCAACACAACTGCACTATAACAACAACAACAACAACAATAATAATGATAAAGCTTGTTCTTGATAGCTGCTTGAACCTCGAAAGGAGTAACTTACTCCGATACTTCTGATAACCCATAGGCAGACAGCCATCAATAATCCTACTCCACTTTTGTTAAATGCTAGTGATTCCTCAAAAATGATACCTGCATAACCAATAGCGAAGACCAATACCATTGCAATGTCCTGCAAGAAAAAAAAAATTAAACTATGTAACAATCATCAATCATCACAAAAAACAAAGAGGTAAAACTATATGTTTAAATTGATAAGGCAAATGTTTGAACATGATGAGAGGAATTAGCTGACCTGATTAGCGGCGACCCAGGAATGGTTTATTGCAGCTGCCCCAGCCAAAGCTGTTGCAAAGATAGTTAAAGCTTTCCGGAGATCATTTTTTGGTTTGTAGTTAACCTCAAAGTACTGTGAGCTAACTTCATCAACTGAGCATAACGGATCACAATTCCCGGTCGTCTCCAACAGCTGAAATTTTGTGAAACAAAAAGGCATTATTAAATGCATTGGAGGTAGCAACCGTCAAATAGTATACACATGCCGGCAAAGTCACAAATACTGCACTTAGAACTCATATCAAACAACATGGAGATCTGTATTAACAAGAAGTATCCTACTGACAAATGGACATAATTAGTATGGCAGAAATTCTATGCCACTCAAATGAAATCCCTCTCTGGAGATCTGTATTTACAAGAAGTATCCTACTGACAAACAGGCATAATTAGTATGGAAGAAATTCTATGCCTATCAAATGAAATCCCTCCCTCCCTCGTGCACTTTAAGGTAGTGGCAGTGCTTGATGAAAATGCAAGGCAAGTTTGACAGTAAATAATTCAAGAATATGTATTCCCAGTTAATGATCTTGTTCAACAAGTATTAGCGAAGAAGTTTGATGTGCACACCTTTGCGTGGACTAACGAATGAAAAATTCAAACGAAATTCAAGTATATTTGCGGATCCATAAAATGGTATTTCTACCTTAACAATGTGCAGTTGCAGAAAAAAAAATCATAAATCAACAATCCAAGCTAGAATAGCACGTTTGTATAAACCAAAGCAGCTGGTATGAATTGGCTAGGGTGCAACGGGATAGCAAGGGGAAACCGGCAGGTCCCCCTCCCTTGGAGGTTCTGCTGCTATTCTTGGTTTCTTCTCGCTTGATAACAAATGATGATATACTTGGCATTATATAGTCGATTCATAGCAATAGATGCTAACCGTACAACCTTATCTCTAATGAACTAACAGACTAATGACTTGAATTGGCTAGGGTGCAACGGGATAGCAAGGGGAAACCGGCAGGTCGCCCTCCCTTGGAGGTTCTGCTGCTATTCTTGGTTTCTTCTCGCTTGATAACAAATGATGATATACTTGGCATTATATAGTCGATTCATAGCAATAGATGCTAACCGTACAACCTTATCTCTAATGAGCTAACAGACTAATGACTTGATTAAACTTATCTCTAACAAACTAACATACCTGATTAATCTTTAGCCTTGGGCACATATCCCGTCCATAACATTACAAAGCAGCAAATATGCAGTACTATATCAGCTATGTCATGTAAAATCTTAAATATAAGCTTGATCAAGCTAACGAAAAAGTGATGGGTGAGCATTTAATGGTTCATGTAAGCATGTTGAAAGATTTCATTTCACAAGATTTGCAATCATCACGCATTCAACATTTCAACATAAAGTAAGAAATCATTCAAATGTAAGGAATTAATGCACTTTCAATTCTATAGAGTACTAGAGTGTCTAAAATATACTGCCATGATATTATTCTCGAGTTTACATTGAAATACATCCAGAATGCATTTTTGCTCAATGGCTCCAATATGCAGTAAGAGCCAAGAGGGTTTACCTCACTTTCAACCCAGCCCCAAAAATGAAGTAGGACAGCGAATGGAACTCATTGCTCCAGTAGAGTTTTTTTTAAATAAAATAAAATTCATCAGAATGACATCTTTATATAAATTCCAACTCTTATACTTGCATTCCCATTCACCAATCAGTATTCCTATGTGCCATTCCAAGCATACAACATTGCTCGACAATGGTTTTTTTCTAAATACCACCGATATAACTCTGATGCTACCTTTTCAAATCACCATCTTGTTATTTGACCCAAAGAACACCACATTAAAAAAAAATCACTTTCAACATCACTCTCAGTCAAATTATTGAAAGGGAATCTCGCATCCAAAAGAAAGTGAAACTAAAATAAGCCGCATCACGCCTGTATCTGTGGTAATCGGCTATCTGCATATATTGGGCCAGGTTTAATTTCTCCCAGTGCAGCAACTAAGAACAGCAATCCGCCAAGGTTGCTCATGACGGAATGATTAGATCGCCGAGGAAGCCAGAAGGAGGATACAAAAAGGAGTTTACCTACCTCGTAGTCGCTGCTATCCTCGGGCGGCACCGGCGGCGGAGGCGAGGAAGACGAGGACGAGGCGCAGCAGAAACGGAGGCCCCGGCGAAACTTCTTGGAAGGCGGGAGCGGGACTACCGAAGCGGCCAGTGAGCGGCGGTGGTACCGGAGGCGGGTGAGGGATGCGCTGAAGGGGAGGGAGGGCGACGCCGCCCTTGCGCCGGCGAGCAGGCAGGAGGTGAGCGCCATTGCTGGAGTTTTTTGGGCTTCTCTTCACTCCAGTTGGTCTATCCGAGAATCGTGTAGAATCTTTGACTTCTCAGACCCTCAGAGTGATGCTTGGATTCATGGAAATGGCTGCTGGCTTAGGCCCGTCTAAATGGGCAGTTTCATTTCACAGTTTTTAAGAGTGTCACGTCAACTTTTATAGTTTGTTCGTGGAATAAAATTGCATGTCTCTATGCACAGTTTCATATGCTTGTCAGGATATTAAATCGCTGCATGAGCTTGTGATCAAATGTGGCATACAAATTTTGTAGCCACTTGAAATAGTATACTTGCATATTGGCAAAATAAAGTTGATAAATATAAATATATCATTTCACTAAAATATTCAAATGATTATGTAATAGAGTGACATGATAAGTGAAATAACATAGAGATGTATTTTTAACGACGACCAAACTTTTGCCAAATATGCCCAATCAAGTCCTTCTTAAGGTTTACATGAGTTGAGCGATCTTGTATTTCAGTGTGTTTCTCTAACACTCTTTCAAATGGAGCAGTTTCTTCCGAAGATAATTCTGGTTCTTGGACAATCGTTGCACTTGGAGCTTCATTCAAATCAAGATTCTCTTCAATTTCATCCTCTTTTTCATCTTCAACTATCATATTATGAAGTATGATGCAAGCTTGGACAATTTTCTCAAGCTGTCCCCGATCATATAGGCGAGCCGGTCGCTTCAAAATGCAAAACCGACGTCGCAAGACACCAAATGCTCGCTCAATGTCCTTTCTCTTCCCTTCTTGGTGCTCTGCAAATAACTTGTCTTTGTCGGTGATGGGCATGGATATTGACTTGACAAATACAGCCCATTCAGGGTATATTTTATCTGCAAGAAAGTAACCCGTAGTACTGATGCCCGTTCACTGTATATTGCACCCGAGGCGCTTGGCCTTTCAATATTTCGATAAATAGAGTTGATTGTTGCAGCACATTGATATCATTGTTGGAACCTGCTACACCAAAGAATGCATGCCAAATCCAAAGATCGTGAGAAGCCACGGCTTCAAGAATCATGGTTGGACCCTTTTGATCACCCCTAGTGAATTGACCCGTCCATGCATTGGGACATCTTTCCCACTGCCAATGCATACAGTCAATGCTCCCGAACATTCCAGGAAAGCCTCGACTCTCATTGACTTTAAGCAAACGCTCAACATCCTCCACAGTGGGGCGCCTCATGTATTGACCACCAAAAACAGCGATAACCCCTTCAACAAAATTCTTCATAGCCTCCATTGCAGTCGTCTCACCCATCTTCAAGTGTTCATCTAGATGATCCGCGGCACTCCCATTAGCCAATTGGCGAATAGCTGCTGTACATTTTTGTAATGGCGCCCTTGCCGATTAAGGGCGTCCGATTTTGTAGTGAAATAATCAGACCACTGGCCCAATGCATTGACGATGCGCAAGAATAACGACTTTGACATACGAAATCTTCGGCGAAAAATGTTGGAAGGATAAAGGGGATTCTCCAAGAAATAATCATTCACTAGATGTTGATGATACAACTCACATGGCCTTTTGATGTACCGCCTCGGATTCAACCGATGATCAGATGCCACAGCTTGAAGACCTTCAACACTAGCCTTCAAGAGCACTGTTGCTTCACCGAGTAAATCATCTAATATGTCATCTTCGGCAATGAAATCATCTAAAAGATCAATAGGGTCTGTGGAGTTGTTCGGTGGATCATCTGATCAAATGACATTGTGGCTTCTGGGATACAGGACTTGTGCTAGAGGCATCTGTACATATACTAAGTTAGCGAGCAACCAATGGGTCCATTCACACTGCACAAATGCATTCAGACTGATAATGCTACATTCACATTCAGACTGATAATGCTACAATCAATGTGTATCCCTTCATTGATCGAAAAGGCTGCATTCAAACTGATAATGTTACATTCACATTGAAAAAAAATCCAGACAGTAACAGGTAGCAATAGGAAGCATCAAGTACATTACTTGCTGATAAGTAATTTAACAGGTAGCAGTAGGAAGCAACAAGAAATTTTGATACGAGTTTAGCAGGTAGCAAGAGGAAGCATCCAGCACTTCTGATATTTGGAACAGACTGGAAAGGGTAAAGGGCATTACAAATTGCTTCTAGGCATATCACTTGCTAAGAGAACATTAATTTTTAAACTACGAATCAGAATCATCATCAGCTAACAGCCTTAGCTCCATCTTCTCCATTATCTTTGTTCGGCTAGCCTTTTCTTTTTCTGTCATCTTACTTGTATCTTGGTGAAGTAATGAATTATAAGCTTCCCACAGCTTTGCATACTTTTGTTCCTTAGTAGCCTTCAGATTTGTCCTTGAAATTTCAAGCTGGGTTTGTCATGGAATGAAAAAGTAATTTTGTGTCATGATTACCAGTCTAACTTCTTCATCATGCGTCCATCTTTTCTTTCCCTGTTTATCTGATGATCCTTCAGGTGTTGGAGTCTCTTTGGAACCTGGCGATGGAGATGTTCCATTGAAATTCTGATTGATAAGCCCAACAAAATGATAATTCTCTCCTTGTGGCGACGGATGAACATATGGCTGCTGTAGTAAATTAACAAAACCACCTTGTGTATAGGCCCTGAAATGTTAAGTCAGAACACTACTTGATCAATTACAAACAATGTCAAATTTTAAAAACTGCATCAAGTTACATGGTAGATAGCAGAACACTACCAGAAAATGGTAGCATGTCATATAGTCCTATATAACAGATTACTCAATGCTGATATGCACAAAGGGATTATCTTTACATCTCACAGAAGTACAAGTAGTGAATCATTATTCAGAGCAAAATAATTCTTCAGAAACTCTGAATCTCTGAAACTGCAAAATAACATTCAGGTAGCAAAATAAAGATATGGGCGCAACATTATTCAGAGAGCATTATTCAGAGTGTTACATGCCTACAGTTTCTGAAGAAACATTCAGATGGCAAAGAACAGAAGACAGTAGTGCAGCAGTATTTCTAACAAGAAGCACAGAAAAGAATATAGGAAGTATACCATGGATTTTGAGCGTTGTTTCCTTGGTGGGGTGGGAAATTTGTGCCGCTGCTGGCTCCAGAGCCGGGCCATAGACCAGCAACTGGCGGCGGCGGCGGCCACGAACTGCCTGGTGGATATGGAGCCTGTCCACGAACTTCGCCGACGTCCACGAACTGCCTGGCGCCGCCGGCGTCCGCGAACTCCTGTCGATCCATGGAGGCACGGTTCCGGCGGGTGGAATCGCTGCGGACCTTCCCTCTGCCGCCAGAGCCGCGCCGCGCCGAACTCGCCCCCACCAATGGAGCTGCGCCCCGGCGAGAGTTGTCCGCCTCATCCACCGGCTCTATGACGGAAAGGGGCGGGAGCAGCAGGGAGAGAGGCGGGAGCAGGAGGGAGAGGGCGGGAGTCGCGCGCGGGTAAGGCGGGAGAAAAGGGAGAGGCACATGGGATCGGGAATTTTGGTTGGGGACGACACCGGAGACCCTCAATGGCGTTTCCTTCGGGTTTCATCTAATTGGAAACTGTGTCCGCGGCGTTTCGTTGGGATGAAACGCATCCTGTCTCTCTCCTCGTAAATTCTTTTCCACGTCAGCGTTTTATCTGATGTGGCACCTTCTTAATTGCTGATGAAACCAGCACTGAGACTGGCCTTAGGGAAATGAAAGGTGGGATAGATGAGGCAAATATTCTGTTAGTTATTGTTTTTGAGATAGATGTCACGATGATATTGTAAATATTATTAAGTGGCCCTCTTAACTTCGTTATAACTAAGTTACGAAGTGAGGTGATGAATTTGCTTTTTCGTAGCCTATATGACGTTGCTTTTTTTTATTATGTGAACCATTTGGTTGTTAGAAAAGATGACAAATACATGTTAGGAGGATGGTATGTTTGGACAATGAAATGCATTTATAAAATACGGATTGAAATTGACGAATTTACTAATGTTTTGGCTAAAATTTAGTTTATTTTGCAAACCACTATTGTCAATAGTTGCTGCTATAGTTACGTTATAGCTCCTGTAGTTTTTCTGAAAACACTCCACTATACTTTAAAGTTTGCTAGTTGTAACATTGAGTGGGATAGACTTCAACCAATGTTTGGTTGCAGGGATCGGATATAATGATGATCGGGAAAGGGTTATGAGAGGGATTCATTTCCCACCATCTTAATCAAATAGGAGGGGTGGGTTTAAATTGGATGACGGGAGCCTTGGACGGGAGTTAGACAATCTCCTAAGCCGGACCTCGCCATGAAGCTTACCCTGCTCGACTAAATGAAAAACAAGAAGCAAATGGGACGAGGATTATACCCTCACAGTACATTAAATGCATCCAACAGTACACATGTACCACTACAAGAATGACACTGAGTATAGCGAGGATAACTCCTGTCTTAGAAGCTCCACAATAAAGCTGCTTTAGCTTGCTCTGCCGCTGTCGGCCGATCTCAGCTCAAAACAATTGTGACTTGTCGCGCAGGCCACCTAATGTGCTATTGGAGGCTCGTTGGAGATCGCCACTCGTTGCTGCTTGATGCGCGCAGGAGGTGGCTCGTGCGATGATCACAGGGCATGTGGATAAATTAGTGGATAGAATCCATCGAAACTTTTTTCTTGGGCATTCAGGTGGGTACTGGGTAGTGCTTCAATCCGATTTTGACTTTGGAAGAAGGCAGAGAGATGAAGCAAGTAGCAATCCCACGACCTGCTTGCACCAAGGTTTTTAAAACCGCGGTAAACCAGACCAGAAATAAGGAAAGCCGGACTAACCGGTTCGGTCTAGGTTACCTGGTCGGTTGGTTTCGCTTTTAAATTTCTAAATTATTTGAAAATTTGAAAAAAAAGGGCCCGTCTATACACTGTCTAGGCATTCTAGAGAATAATAATATCTGAATTTTCAACTATCAGATCTTGCTTTTATGGATGAGATTTAGTCTCACATGGTAGAGAACAAAAATTTAGACGCTAGGATCCTTTAAAATGCCTGAATTTTATTTACACTAACTATACTCAGGAATTACACCAAAATAATCACTGTAAATCTAGTATACAATCGGTGTAATTTTAATATATATATATATTGGGTGTAACTCAAGGTGAGAAAAATTTCAGGTATTGCAAGGCTTAAAAATACCTGAATTTTATATTCTTACCCATCATACATGCAACTTGAAAAGAATATGTAGTAAAAAAAATATGGACGCTAGAAAGCAACGGAATGCCTGGTCAATTTTTAGCAATCCAAAAAAAATGCTACAAAAAATATGTTAAAAACTAGATGGAAAAGCAACCGTGTCCCCTCCCTCCTCACTCCAACCGTGTCCACCTGGTCGCCGCGTCCACGATCCGCCACCGCCCGCCGCTTCTTCGCTGCCTCCGCTGTCATTCCGGCGCGACGCGCCGTCTAGGTGCTATCCGCGTCAGTGAACCGATGCCTGGGGGTGGTTAATCGAGCCCGCGAGCCGGTTTCCCAGGAGGTTGTTGCGTTCCACTGCTTCCTATCGCCGCCGCTCGGAGCTGTGCAAGAATGTAATTGGTTCCTGTGAGTCTGGGTCGGTGTGTTAGTTCCTCATTTTTATCAGATAAATTGAATGGGGAATTCGTCGCATTCTTGGCTTGTAGAGCGGCGGGAGCAAGCTGCGGACACGCTTGAGAGTCCAAGGCGGCGAGCAACTTCTTCGGCTGCAGCAACGTGACCAAGTAATTCGCCTGTACACATTAATTTCTTTTCGCTGCGACGTTTTTGCTTGGGTGAAGAATTGACGCTGCACCGGCTTTACCGGTCAACGCGACCGGTTTACTGATTCGGGAACAGTTTTTGAATTCGAGTTTTGTCGTTTGAATTTTGTACCGGTTTTTCCGGTTTCGATAAAACCGGACAGACCGGTGCGGGTCGGTTTCTGCAGGAGAAATGAGATTTTAAACCTTAGCTTGCACACCACCACCCCTAGAGTATGTCTTTGTTTTGAGTCCATCCACCCGGTAAGGTTGTCTTCATTTCCAAATCTAACTTCAAACTTGAAATATTAATGAGAAGTTCACAACTGATTAAATGAAGAATCACTCAATAAAAAGAGAATGATGAAAACGTCCCCAGCAGCCAAAAACATGGTCCACTTGTGATCACTCTAGTTCTATCTATACAAGACCAAGAAATGTTTCAAAAAATAAAGGAAGTGTACAATAAGGAATATGTTTCTAATCAACCTAGGCTGCAGGCTCGGAAATCAAGTTTCCAAAGTAGCACGAATTCTTAAAGAGAACAAGTGTTACAAACATGATATAAGACCAACGTAAGCGCTTGCCGCTAGACCACACGTTCTATTGTGAATTTAATCTATTCTAATACTATAAGACAACAAAAAGTACTGGGACATTTGAAGGTGAATTCGACATGAATTCGAACCAGCGGTCTGAAATCTGAGGCTGACGACCTCTTTGAGACTTATTAAGTAGTAGAGAAATCAAGTGTGTTTTCTAACGGATCAAGTGGCACATGATTCAAAGTTGATACTTCAAATCTTGAACTTAATTGCTCTTGAACTTAATTGCAAGAGTTGACACTTCAAATCTATTGTGCCGCAAAAATATTTTTTTGATCGGTACACCATAGGTTTTGAAACCTAACTCCACCACTGTACCTACAAGTTGTTGTGTTGGTGCTACATGGCCGAAGACAAAGCCAATTGTCCCGGAATGTATTCTGAGGAGCTTTCAAGACAGTCATCTATCGTCGTTTCCTGAGGAGCTTTCAAGACATATTTCATTAACATCAAACTTTTGCAATATTACAAGGCATCTAAGGAATGTATTCGAGTGTTGTAGCCCCTTTAGAAGGCGTAGCAAATATGCATTTTCAAGTTCTAACCGCATTGGCCGGTTTTGACTGACCAACCAAATTAGTGTCATACTCATACGCGTTTGCGAAAGAAACTGTCGTTTACAAGTAAACTTAAATTTCCATGCCACTGTTGAAATCTATCTCAACGTACATGATCATCCAAGCCTTCCACATTCATTTCATTTGTGTCAAGTCGTCAATGTTTTGTCACTGTATGTTGTCTTGACCGTGGACCAGAACTCAAACAACGATTGCATATATCTGCAGAGCAGGGTTATCAAGCAGAAAAAAATCATTGAATAACAAAGTGAATTAGCAACTGGAACTGAAAAATGGTGTCTTCCCTATGCAGAAGTATGAAAGCAAAAAAGAATTACAACATAGTTACAAGAGCCTCAGGAGCCTCGGTAGCACCCTGAGGTCCCGGGTTCGACTCGAGAATTTTAACGGCGTTGTGCGTTCAGCGAAAGGTGACTGTGGCCGTCGACAGCGAGGCGCCAGTGGTGACTTCGTCAATCTCGAAGATTTGCCGGCTCAGTCTTCGAATATGCTCATAGAGGTAGGGTTTGCGTATGTGCGTTTATAGAGGTAAGTGTGCATGCGTTATGAGTGTCTGAGTTGTACTGTGTAATAGAAAAAAAAAATGAAACAATGGAACAACTTTTAGTAGTAAAATCCTGTCAGTGCCAACACCCTCGGAAAGCAGTTTGATGGGTTGAGAATTGCTAAAAGATACGCGTGCTTGGAAGACCCAGAGCACAAAACAAGGAAACAGTACTGAACATCCTAGGACTGAAAACAATCTAGGTGTGTTCGTTTTCAGAGGTCTAAATTTTAGAAGGGTCATATCAAAGAGAATCTTATTATTTATATGTACTAAACAAAGTCAAATTATAAAACTAATTTCAGAACCCCCTGTCTAATTCACGAGACGAATCTAACGAGGGTAATTAAGCGGCAATTAGAAGATGATTACTGTAGCATCACTGTAGCAAAATATAGATTAATTAGGCTCATTAGATTCGTCTCGCAATTAGCACCATCTGTCAAAAAGGTTTTGTCATTAAACTAATCAAAATATTTCTATGTGAAGATTCTTTTTGATGTGACAGGTCTAAAATTTAGAGGGCTGGAAACGAACACACCATTTATATATATTGACATCTGTTATATACACCCGTGTGATACTTTCAGCTAATACGGATCAAACGGAAAGAACATGTCAAGTCTATTAATATCATCAAAAGCTTTTGGTATTATCAGATTCAGCTGCATCTTCAAACACTGAGTCCATGGATGAATCCTTGTTTTTTCACAAATAGGATTTGTGAGTCTTTTGAATGATTGTTTACTTACTCTATTTGAGCGGGATGTTTCTCTTGAATGTGAAGAAGGTGATAATTAGGTGATATTATCTAGACTTTTATGGCCATTAGAAAGCGTATGCTGAACAAAGACTAGAAATAGTTCTTATCTTTTTTAATAATTGTATTAATATAGTTTATATTTTGGAGATATTTCATTAAAATCTTGAGCTTAATTGCAAAAGTCGACACTTCAAATCTGTTGTGCTGCAAAAATATTTTTTGATCGGTCCCATAGATTTGAAACCTGACTCCACCACTGTACCATAGATTTGCAACTGACTCCCGGAGATTTGCAGTCGTGGTAAAATTGTTTCGTTGCCAAGGGCAGAGTGTAAAAACAACGATAGATGACACATCGATATGATGAACAAACTAAGGCAAACACTTGCCCCTGCAGGGCCGTTCCGGAAAATTCCGAGGCCCTGTGCGAAGTTCTATTCGAGGCTCTAAAATTGAAGTGTCAAAACAAAATTTGTAAGTATTTTGCTGAATTTTATTTTCATTCTTGATTTGGAGAAGACATATCTTTGTAACTTGGATCCGGAAAGATTTTTTTTGGTTGCGAATGACATAACTAATACGCATATACATTACAGAAAAAATAACTAAGAAACGAACGGGGTGTTTTAGTTTGACACTGCTTCACGTCCAAAAAAAAGACAGCTACGTTTGAGCTAAACTTGGATATGGAAGTCTTTAGTTAATAAAGAGAATGGACATTTTGATGGCCTGAGGCCTTTGAGTGGAAAGCCAGACCAAGGACGTGGTCGAGCAAGTCGTCAAACCGAGAAAGAGTACGCAGTCCCGTTTCTCGTGTATGTATATATTATATATATTTTTTGCGATTACATAGTAGAACTCAGACACTCACAACGCACGCATACTCATCTCTATGAACGCACATACGCAAACCCTACCCCTATGAGCATCCTCGAAGACTAAGCCGACAAATCTTCGAGATTGACGAAGTCACCGTTGGCGCCTCGCTATCGACGGCCACGTCGCCTCCTGTTGAAAGCATAATGCCGTTAAAGAAAATTCGCTCCCACAGGGAGTCGAACCCAGGACCTCAGGTGCTACTGAGACTCTTGTAACCACTAGGCTACATGCCCTTTTGCTCTCGTGTATGTATACGTACAAGCGAGTTGCATAATTCAGTTGATTTCAAGCGATCATTAGGGTTGTCTCGCGTTCCCATCATGGAGCTCAAAACTAGCGGTCCAACCCGGCTCAAAGTTGGGGGCCTCTGGATTTTGGGGGCCTTGTGCCGTCGCACCGATCGCACATGCCCAAGGACGGCACTGGCCCTGCAGCATCATCGGACCTGCCTTACTCTTGATGGCGAGGTTTTGGGCTATGAATAACTTGATGACACTGGCACTCTTGAGCGGCGCGACAGCGATGGCAACGTTGATGGTGAAGCTGCCGCTGCTTCTTCCTTTGGCTAATTATGCCCTCAAAAATGAATTAGTTAAATTTTAAGGCCTGATTGGTTGGTGCCTAAGTTTAGTCACGCCACATATTCTTAGGCATCTGTTTGGTGCACTGCCGCAACTATGACACGCCACACTTTCTTAGCTCACTGACCCACACGTCATACACTCAATTTCTTGTCTAATTTTACCACATTTGTGGCTAAGAATTTGTTGGCCACACTTTTTGTCGCAAGTCATACTTGACTAAGATTAGTTACGACAATTTTATGCTTGAACGAGACATGCCCTAAAATTCAACAACTCGTCGGCTATTTAATTGCTCGATAGTTTACTGGGCCTAATGTACATAGAGAATCATCTTTTGTTCTTGGCGACCTAAGAGCAACCCCAACAGATGCTCTAAAATGACCCCGTGCTCTATAATCTGGCATTATAGAGCACCAACTTGCTCCAACAGATGCTGTATAATGATGTGGTGCTCTAAAAATTATACAGCATGCTGTAAAACTCACCTCTCGTGCTGCAAATATAGAGCACCGAAGGAGGTGCTGTATCCCGTGCTCCAAACACAACTACCCGTGGCGGGAGCCAACTGCTTGCCTTCCGGCCGCCTCCCGACGCCCGCTCCCGCTCCCGGCAGCCATCTCCACACCGCCACATCGCCGGAGCAAGTTTCCCCTGCCTTCGGCGCATGTTCCCCAACCTCCGCCACCCATTCCCACCTCAATCCCGGCCCGCCCGCTCCCACCTGCGCCTCTACGACGAGACACGACGTGACGCTGCTCTTCTGCCGTCCACTCCACGCCGGCCCGTCGCCGGAGACGACGACCAAGCCCCCTCCGCTCCGCTCCGCCGGCCACGGCTGCGCGCGCCCGCCAGCCGCTGCCCCGCCGCCGTCGTCGCGAGCGCGCCCCCGGACAGCCCCGCGCGCCGCCGTGTTCCGCCTCGCCGCGATTCGCCGCCGCCTCGTCGCCCCGGCGCGACTCGCCCCGCGCCTTGTCGACCAGCCGCGATGCGCCGCCCCCTCGTCGCCCAGATGCGACTTGCCATGCGCCTCGTCGCCCCTCCACGATTCGCCGCCGCCTCGTCGCCCCGGCCACGGGCACCGCCAAAGGAGCATGTGGGGCCTCCCTCCGCCGCAGCCTGTCTTGCCGGTGCCCTCGCTGCTTGCCAACACGCGCCGACGGCCCTCGTCTTCCTCGCGTCGCGCCATGGTGGAGGAGCGCCGCGCCGCGCCCCCTTCCCGCCCCTGCTTGCCGGGCCTCCGCGTCGTGCCGCTTCTCGCCCCTGCTCATCGGGGCGACGTTCCACCACGCCGCGCTGCCGCAGCGCCCCGCCCCTCCTCGCGCGTACGCCATGGCCTCGACAACATGCCGCGCTCGAGCACGCCGCACGTCGTGCTTCACCTGCTCGATGAAATGATTCAAAGGGAATGTCTAATATACAACACCTGTTTTGCAGCATCTGTTGGAACATAACCCTCAGGATCTCTAAACCTGGGCAAAAGTGGTGCTGTATAATTGGTTTTACAGCACCACTTTTAGAGCATCTGTTGGGGTTGCTCTAAGACTCCAGACTAAAAAAAAAAAATGGCCCACCGGACGACCTTCGGAGTCTTTCTTAGGTGAAAAACAATGGGAGACAGAAAATGAGAGAATGAAACCCGGCCATCAGAGATTTTGTTAGCTTCTGGGTAGCTCATATCTCGTAGCGTTTGCTAAAGGAAAATCGTCGATTTACAAGTAAACCTAAGTCGGCTTCCAAATCCTAACGCTAGTGAAGATAGCCGAATCAAGATCGACCATGGCGCCCGTTCCTTCTCGCCGGCGGAGTGCCACCGCCTCAGCATGCGGCAACGTCCAGCCGCGCAAACTCCCGAAGCGTGCCGCAGGAGCCGGGCTGCGCGCGGGCGAGGAGGAGGACGACGACGGGTTGGCTCTAATCGACGAGGCCCTGCTCCTCGTCTTCTCACGCGCGTCGGGCGACACCGCCGACCTCGTCAGGTGCGCCTCCACCTGCAGGCGGTGGCGCCGCCTGGTCACCCAGGACGCCGCCTTCATCTGCCACCAGGCTCCGCGGCGGCGGCGCTCAGACGACGACCGCCTGCTCCGTTTCGTCCACCCCAACGAGGTCGACACCGCCTCGAGGCTGCCGTGGTTCCTCCGCCTCTGCCAGCCCGCGCTCGCCGGCAGCGGGCTCGTCGTGGGCAACGGGCGCTGGGCCTCCGCAGCCGCGTCCTGCCGCGTGGTCGCGTCGTCCCGCGACGGCCGCCTCGTCGCCGAGATCCGCGGCGCGACGACGGCGACGAGCAACAGCGCCGCCAACCTTTGCGTGTGCAACCCCGTCACGGGCGAGGCCGACGTGCTCCCGCCCATGGGTGCGGGCGGCGACGCCGACGACAGCCCATGGCCGTACGCGTGCGCGCTGCTCAAGGTCCGGCGGTCGGCGGCGGCGTACCGCCTAGTCGTCATCTACAACCGCCCCGGCTACACGGCGGCGCGGTGCTTCTCCTCCGTCACCGGCAGCTGGGGGCGCGAGGCGCGGTTGACGGGCGCCAGAGTCTGCGGCACGCTGCTGCGCGGGGCGCACGCCATCGTGCGCCGCGGCGTCGTGTTCTGGCCCCGCCTCGCGTTCGCCCTGCTCTCGCTGCCGACGGCGGGCAAAGCGGTCGTCGAGGGCGCGTCCGCCCCGCTCCGCTACGCCTGGAGGACGAGCTTGCTGAGGTTGACGCCGTACGGCAGGCTCTGCTTTGTCAAGCACGCCGGCGACGGCGGGATAAACGTGAGCTTCCGAAGCCACGATGCAGGAGACATGTTCCGCGTTCGTGACGGCGCCTTGAAGTTGAACGGGCATTGGTCGCCGGGAAGGAGGGTCAGTCTGAGGCGGCTCATGCCGCACGTCCCCCCGGGTGGGGTGGCGCTGCGGGGGTTCTGCGAGACCAGCAGTGCCGTGTTCTTCACGGCCAGAATGGATCTCGAGGAGTGCTGCTTCATCCTGGACGTTGATACCATGGAGGCCAAAAGGCTCCCAAGCACCACCATCGGCGGCGAGGTGTCGAGTGACATGTACGGGTATGAGATGGACCTGGCGGCATATTTGGGCACACTTTGAGCCAAAGACGGGTCTCAAAACTCAGGCAGCGTAAAATGGGTTAATGCATTTTTCTTATAATCAAATAATTCTCTTTATATGAAGGGACAGTGGACTGAAATTTTGGTATGTTTCGGTCCATGCTTTTCACGTTGCAATAGGTTTCTTTTGTATGTTACAAAAATCTAATATCAAATATGTTGCATCATGTTTCTTTTCATTTTTCATTCTTAGACAACATGTTGAAACAGGTTTTACTATATGTTGCAATTTGTCATGTTGCACGAGTTATTTTTAGAAGTTTCAGTAAATGTATTTGTATGTTACATTAGTTATTTCTGGATGTCGCACTGTCGACTAAAATTAGTCAAAATTTCAGTCGACTAAGCAAAATAGTAAATATGTTATATGAAAAGCACATCAACATGGATGTTGATAGGAATTTTTTTCCCTGTTTTTCTACCCACTGATCGGTCATCCAATTGTTTCGCTAATCCTATATTTGGCGTGTAGATTTCTAATGTTGTCGATTATAAACTATGCATTTGCTTACAAGTGACAACTAGTTCGCCCAATTGATTAGTTATGTTGAAATATTAGGAATTGATTTGTAATTAAAAACCGTATGTATAATTCATTCATAAATTTGTGATGCAATAAAGTGTTTATATATTTAGCACTAAAAGATATCTCAAGGTTGTGCTTTCGTGTCTCCTTAATTCGCCAATACCAATTTGTATCCTTTTAACACGTGGAGGCAATCTGTTTGCTCTAATATTTCACCTCCTAACATACATGCACTGAACAGGCCCTCTATATTTCCCTTTCCTACATGCACCCAACGTTAGAACAGACCCTCTAATATTTCCCTTCCTGCATGCACCCAACACCACAACACAAAACCAGCATTTCAAATAAGTGACAAGGTTTGATTGAATGTATCGAATCACAAATATGATGAGATGTTTTATGTGAGTAAATCTATGTAGCATCAAAGTATACCTAGTCATTTGGTTGACAGGTTGAGTGAATGAAGGATGGAATATGAGATCGTTATGCTTTGTTTGTAACATTGATAGATAAAAAGGATAGGCAAAAATATGTATTGTTCCTGAAATAGGAAGGATGTTGGCAATCAAAAAGCTAATTTTTAAGATATTCTAAACATAAGACGAGGTACAGAACACTGAAGATTTGGAAAGCTCGTCTGAGTTGGAGGTTGCTCTATTTTCTTCAAATTTTGATAAAAATAAAAAGAATGTTAGTTATTGCAGAGTGGATAATGATATATCAATCCTCATTTAAACTATAAAAATGTCATAGCACCCAAATGCCTTCTAGATCTAACTTTACACAACCGAAACACCACAGCCGAGAGTGCGGGTTCAATCAGATACCTTAGCTACTGCAGAACTCCTTGAGCTACCCCCACAACTAGAGGGACATCATCATCGGCTAAATTCAATTCATAGACATAGCCTAGCAAATCTGAGGCCCAAACATTAAAGTCTCCTTTATAACCCTTTTGCTCATAAGAGGGGTGGGCATGTTTTACCATGTAAGTATGATCAATGTTTGCCGTCACCACGCTCAATAGACAACACAAAACCTTGCCCATCCCTAGAACCTGGGCTTCCAACAGCCAACTAGAACCATGAAGAACCACTGCATTACCAATGCAAACTCGTACGAATTTAGGAAAAGATAAATGTCATGTGCATTCACAAAGGGGAACAGCTTGCCTTCGGTAGTAGTACCCATCAGGGGATGCCATTCGCCAGCAGTCTGGTAAATTTCTGAATGCTAAAAGATGGAACTCAAAACATGCACAAAACCAATTAAAGGTATATTATAAAACTAAATTATAGCCACTCAAAAAACATATAAATTATTGATTCAAATGAAAGGCCGGCATTGACGGGTGAGTTTTCAGTCAATGTGCAATAATTCTCTTTATATAAAAGCATGTCAGTATATAAGTTCTTTTCTAAGAAAGGTAACATTTATTAGAACGCTCAAAGAGAGAAAAACACATGTAACAATAGAGGTACACGTATTGCAGTACACACTGTATCCTTCGCGAGGATGAGTTGCATTCCATCTATGTGTTCTGTAGCAAGGCCTATCATCCCCGAGACCACGAGTCCTTTAGCATCAGGTTATTTTGCATGTTCTGGACGGGTTTATTTATAAGTTGGTCTTGCTCAAGTTCAACTAGCCGTATGAGACTATTCTCGTGACATTACAATGCTTCGCGTTCAAGAATCAAGAGTAGTTGCGCTACAGTAACCGGCCTCCACATTGAGCTCGTTTGAGCTGAAACTGTTGAGTTGGGATTCTACAGATGCGAGAACATATCTGGTGTTACGGCACCTTCAGGTGTTACCGTGTTACCGATCACTGTAGCACCGTAAAAAAATTGCAACATAAATATGAATGGATAGCTCATGCAACGATCTACAATTCATATTTTTGGTTGAGGTGCAACCGAAGCTCGTGCAAGAAGATACAAAAAAGAGAAATCCGACTGTGAATAGTGCGGGTTGCAACTGTTCATCACAAACCCGCAACCCGTTACTATTCAACGTCTGATTTCTCTTTTTTGTATCTTCTTGTACTAGCTTCGGTTGCACCTCAAACAAAAATATGAATTGTAGATCGTTGCATGCATTATCTATTCATATTTTTATTGCAAGTTTTCATTGCATATTTGAGGTGTTATTGAAGTTGGTAACACGGTAACACCTAACCCGCTCGTAACACCAGATATGTTCTCGATCCTCCAGATGCACTAACTGCGAGTGCTGTTATGTGGGCCCACATATTGGATGTGTGTAGGTGCCAAGTGTCCAAGCTAGACTGTGGCAACACCTCACACCTGGTACTTGTGTGCTGTGAGGAGGCCTTCCACGTTGAGACCATGGACGATGACTCCGAGGCTAATGCAGGGCCAGCCCTTGGCTAGTGCATGAGGTGCAGCTGCCCAGGGGGCCGGGGGGAGGGGGGAGTATTTTCTTAGAGCGTCTCCAATAGCTACTTCTTAGCTAACTCTTAGAAAAAAAAGAGAGAGAAGGCTGCTAGCTCTTCTTCAAGAGGCAGCCTCTAACATTTATTGAGGCACTGACATACGGGGCCAATCATTACTTTAGAGTTGATATGAACTCTTATGTTACCTCTTAGAGACGTGGAGAGTCAATGCCGTCTCTACCTTTGGGGACGCTCTTAGTTCGAGGCCTGGCCTCCTGTATAGTAACATGCTAATCCTTTGAGAATTTCAGCAAAAGCGCAAATACATAAGAAGGAACATAGGGAATGACCTTTCAACTTTCATCAATGGATTCGGTCGCCCATGCTATGTGAAGGCTCACCTCCTCCGGCCCAATGAGGGGTGGGTAAAATGCAATGTCGATGGAGCTTTCATCAAGGAAACAAGAGTTGGTGCTACGGGCCCTGTTATTCGGGACTCTGCAGGAACCTTGCTTGGCGGTCAGGCCACTGCATTGGATGCACTTGCTATAGAAGCTTCTGCCTGCCGGTATGGCATGGTGTATGAGGATCGCTGTGGAATGGGATTTACACCTGGAGCAGGTCTATCAAGAGCTGGAGCGGCTTTGGGAGATCAGGGAAATGCAACAATCGCTGATAATGTGCCTTCTCAGGGAGATGATTGTATTAAGCCGGAGTTTCGAATCCTTTATACTCGGATTTGCTGGTAGGGCTTGTAATTGTAGAGAGATTGTGCACACCCATCAGGCTGGCTGGGGTGTCGTTAATATATATACTCGGACTAAGCTGTGTGGACAGGGTACAAGATCCACTATCAGTGGGGAGTTAATGGCCTATGATACAAGGTTATATCCTACTATCTCGTTTAGAAATAGATGTCATTCTAGCTCTGGGCACGGGAATTAAAGAGAGATGAAAAATATAGATGCACAGAAAACAAGGAGAGAGATAGAGAGGTGTAAGAGGAAAAGAGAAAGGTGTATTGGAAAGTGAGAATGACATGTAATTTGAAAAAAACTAGAGAAATTTAGAATGACATGTAATTATGAACGGAGAGAGTATCATATATGCACATCCTATACATGGAATTAATGCTATCGTTAATTCCCGGCCGCATTCGCAGCGGGAGGAGTGCGGACGCAAAGACTGCACCAAAAGTAAGTGAAAAGTTGTACAAGGAGACCTTTAGTCATAATGTCAGCAAACTGATGTGAAGATGGCACATGGAGGACTCGGACTTCGCCGAGCGACACCTTCTCGTGAACAAAATGGATGTCGATCTCAATGTGCTTGGTGCGGCGATGTTGTACCGGATTAAAAGACACTAACATTGTCGCAGTAGACCACCATCGCTGTGGAGATGGGTAGATGAAGCTTGGAGTAGCTGCCGCAGCCAACAACATTCGGCAAAGGAGCACACGAGCTAGCTAAGCAAGGTATGCTAGTGTCGCAGATGGGAGATTGAATGGAGCACAGAGGGGTACTTGATACCTCCCGGCACGTGGAACTAAAATGCAATCAACATTAAAGCGGGAACACTGAGTAACAGAGGTCTTTAGAAGAAGGGAGAGAGCAACCTTGCATTTCGAGTAGAAGGGGAGGAGAACTGGAGGGGAGGGACCGGGGTCCGGGGGAGATGGAGCGACGGAGGCTTGACATTGCGTCGAGCGGACTCTGTCAGGTGCAAACTCGACAAGGAAACCATTTGGTTTCGAAGAGTTTGCAAACACAATGGTGGTGGACTTGCACAAGAACTTGATGATGTTGAGAGTTTGACGCCATCTTTGTTCGATTTCCTTGTCTTTTTTCCCTATATAATGTTCACGTACCCAGACAAGTACAGAACAGAAGTAGATAGAAACGTGCTTGCACCGTACGAGAGGCGCATCACGTCGGCCATGGTTTCCGTTCCTCGTCGCCGGCGGAGTGCAACCCCTGCAGCACGTCGGAGAGGCCCGCTGCCGCGTAAGCCCATGAAACGTGTCGCTGGAGCAGAGCCGCGCGTGCGCGAGGAGGACGACGGCTTGCCTCTCTCCGACGAGGCCGTCCTCCTCATCCTCTCCCGCCTGTCGGGCGACGCCGCCGTCCTCGTCAGGTGCGCCGCCACCTGCCGGCGGTGGCGCCGCCTGGTCTCCTCCGACGCCGCCTTCATCTGCCGCAGCCGCCTCCGCCGCTACGATCATCCGTCCCTCCCGCGGCGCAAGCGCTCGGACACGCGCATCCGTTTCTTCGAGCCCAACGAGATCGCCGCCGCCGCCGCCTCGAGGGCGCCGCGGTTCCTCCAGCTCGGCCAGCCCTCGCTCGCCGGGCTCGTCGGCGGCGACGGGCGCTGGGTGTTCGGTGACGCGGCATCCGCCCGGGTGGTCGCGTCCCGCGACGACGGCCGCCTCGTCGTGGAGGTCCGCCTCGGGAAGAGCGGCCGCGCGCTCCACCTGTGCGTGTGCGACCCCGTCACCGGCGACGCCGACGCGATCCCGTGCCTTCGGGGCGGCGACTGCCCCCGCGCCTACGCGTGCGCGCTGCTCACGGCCAAGGAGCTCGAGCGCGGCGACGGCGACGGCACCACGCCGCCGCCTCAGAGCTCGGCGGCGGCTTACGTCCTGGTCATCGTGTACAACCGCCGCAGCTTCACAGCGGCGCGGTGCTTCTCCTCGGAGACCGGCACCTGGGGGCAAGAGGCGCGAGTCACCGGCGCGAGAATCGGCCGGGGCCGGCTGCAGCACGCGGCTCCGTCGCACTCCACCGCCGCCGTCGTGCACCGCGGCGTCGTGTTGTGGCCTCGCCTCAGGTTCGCGCTGCTCGCCCTGCCGCCGCCGACGACGGCGAGCAGCGAAGAAGCGGCGGCCGTCCAAGGCATGGCCACCCCTGCCATCTACGACAGCGAGACGAATCTCCTGGGCCTGTCGCGCACCGGCAGGCTCTGTTGGCTCGAGGCGGCGGCCGACGGCAAGATATGCGTCAGGCGCCGGAGCCACGCCGGAGACATGTTCTGCGTTGGCGACGGCACCTTGAAGGGACGCTGGTTGCCGATCCATCAGACGATCCACCTGGCGCGGTCCATACCGGAATTATCAGCCGGGTCGGTGACGCTGCGGAGGTTCTGCACGAAGAGCCGGACCGTGTTCTTCACGGCCAAGACGGGCAACGGCACGGACGTCGAGGAGGAGGAGGAGGAGGAGGAGGAGGAGGGCTGGTTCGCTCTCAACCTTGGTACGGAGGAGGTGGAGGATGTCACAAGCACGGGCGGCGCTCTTAAAAAACTCGACCTGCGGGGGGTATGACGGCCTCCGGGCATTTTTTAAGGAGAACGATCGTCTCACACAGATCGAGAAAACCCCTGAACCCTCCTCCGCACCATACACAGGGACTCAGCAGGCCGGTGAGAATCAGCGCGAGTACTTAACCTGTGTTTTGGACCAACGGAGGAGCGAGGGGATTTTTTTTGAGCACTGCAGAGTGCCAGAGCCATATTGCAGGAATAGTCTCCATAGTGCCGAAGTGCCTGCGGTCATCGAACCCGGGCCACCGGCCAAAGCGTCAACAGGAGCCAACGCTCCTGGAGCTGGCTCCTGGAGCTAGTGGCCCTGGCCACTCGGGACGGACCAGCTAGGCCACGGGCGGCGCTCTTGGGAGACATGTACGCATATGAGATGGATCTGGTGGCGTTTCTGGGCACACTTTGAGGTTCTCAAAAAGAAAGTTGTAGAAAAGCACGTACCGTCAAGAATTTGCAAACGGATCAGGGAGTACTTTGCAGGAGATTTTTGAAGAATCAACTTTGGACAATATTTTAACCATATTTACTTTGTATCAAGTGCTTGAAATCTTGTTTGTGTTCAAGCAACGTGTGGTGCGTCCGATCCGTTTCAATGTTCGTGCAACTGATCGAACCCATCGCCCACCGCGTCGTCTGTTAACGGGCCCGCAACGGTTAACAGATGGACCCGTTAGGCCATTTGTTTTTCCCCTTCCCCATTTCATTTCGCATCGTCGCAGAGGTGGAGGGTTCGAGAGAGTGGGAGGCGGCGAGGTTGGGCGGAGCCGGCGGCGAGGTCGGGTCGCCGGCGTAGTGGAAGGTTGTATCCGACGATTTTCCGTGGCGGCGGTCTGTCGCCGCTGTTTTGGGGCGGCGTCGATAGGTTGTAGCCGTGGTCGCGCGATCCGGCGGGTCAACGGCGGCGATTTTTCGGAGGGCAGCGAGAGCTGGAGCTCGAGGCGAGGCTTCTTCCCCCCGACCACGGACGAGTCGTCTCCTAGCAGATCCCCGTCCTTGGGCGCGAATAGGCGAACCTGGCGAAGGAAGTTCCGCTCGATGCAGAGCTTGGCGGCGGCGGAGGCGTCGTCAGCGACGGCGGCTGGAGCTTTCGCGGCAGCCAACGGTGAGCTTGTTCACTCGTTTTTGTCTTTGATGTGTGTTGAATGCGCTCGCTGTCCTTTGATTCGGCTCCTACTCTGCTCGATTTCCCCTCTGTTCCTCGATTCCCCATCTTCCAGAGCTTAAATTCGTTGTTTGTGCTGTTAATTTCCAAGGATTAGGTGTCGTGATCATACATACGTCAGTTTGCCTAAATTTTTCCTTCGCCCCCAATTTGTTGGTTAGATCTTGTTCTCACGGTCTGTTGCTGTCTAGGGTTTGATTAGCCTTGAAGCCTTAAATTTCGAAATACCTTCCAGCGGCAGTAGCTAATGCTCCACCAACTCCCCCAAAAACGGCACTATGGCTTGCTCGTTTTGCGGCAGTAGAGAGTCAGGCATTGTTCCTTGAGCAACATCAGCATCACAATGGTTTCTTCGTCACCAGCTTCAATGAAATTTAGTTATTCAAGTAATGAATTTTATGATTCAAAAGTTCATGTCACTTTTTGCTATATACTCTTTTATGTGGTGTTGCCATGTGTGGCTTACATTGTTCTTTTCTATTCATTCTCACATATGTTTGAGTTTGTTCCGTTCAAATGTAAGTAATAAGTGTCGATCTGGGTGCCAGTTAAATGATATGAAATCATAATACTTTTAGAAGACTATCTGTGTAGATTAATTACAGAATCTCGTCGACAACATGACTGTCACTTACTATGAGGCAATATTCTGTTTTTTTCATCAGAAATAGAAGAACTATGTTTAGATAAAAATGAGAAATGGAAGAAGTACTACACCTTTATTAAGATAAAATGGAGAAACAGGAATCTTATTTCTGCAGAACATGACATTTGTTGCAAAAGAGTGGTACAACTTGTTCCACGTGATTTTAATAATATGATTGTATGCTTTATTGTGTCCTCTCATTTATCAAATGGTCGACACTTGTTATTTCTCACCAAAATTAATAATTGCTTAATCCTTTAGTACAAATTCCTATTGATAAATATTGCAATTAGTGCATCTGGCATTTGTAATTCAAAAAGAAAAATGGTTTACATCTGCTGAAAATACTTAGCCATATATTTCCTGAATTACACAACAGAGAAGTCTCTACTTCAATATTTTTGTCACTTACTGAGCACCAACATTTGGAATTATGTGTCACTGCATATATATACTTATCGCTAATTAATATTATTTCTGAAATGTGACGGTGCTTAGCTTGGATTATTCAAATTTTGTGATGTAATATGTGCATATTCTAAATTTTCCCGACCAGACCAACTTTCACCCTTTTAGAAAATTCAAGTACAGTAGATTTGAGCAATATTTAAATGTTCAGTCATTTAGGTTAATATTGAAAAATAAATTGATCCAACAAGAAAATTGTATAACTTGGTTTATGCAATTTTCATAATATGATTTTGCTATTGCATTGTCAGCTGTCCTTACATATTATTTGGGGTTTTGCCTTCCCTTCATGAGAACTTTGCATACTTGTATTTGTTACTTGTCAGGAAGTTCTGTACAGCCATTGGCTGCTGTATTTGTTGGCAAAGCCAGGATTTGGCTGTTGTAAGAGTAGGGTCTATCATTGACTTTGTTATGATTGCTATTCTTAGAGCATAACATGGCAGTGCATCTGTCAGTCCTTTTGTTAAACTGCAGTTCAACATGACTAATAAATTCATAATTTAGTATGTAAAATTGCAACACAGTATCCCATATTTTTTTATTTGTTCTTTTTCTCAAGTGGATACTCAAGCTCTAGAAATTCACACGAATTTACTTCATATTATAGCTGAGCTCTGCAAAGAAGTCCTTGGCTGATGCTACTGCTGTTTCTTATGTGAGCTATGCATCTAACATTCTTATAGAGGTGCTATACTGGTATACTGCTGTACCATAATTTAAGCTCATGAGCTTTCCCTTTAACATAAATGCAGCATGCACACTGACTAATATTGTACCTTTTCTTTCTACTGTGTTCGGATTATACCTGATCATGCTTATGGCTTTTAATGGGATTGATACTAGGGTTGTGCCTGCTATAGGAGGTACGTGTTACAGCTCCTCATGTCGTTAATTCTAAAATTGCTGCTGCATGTGTTCTTGCAGTAAACTTTGCAAAGCAAAATTAGAAATTACATACGGCATTAATATAAGTTGCAATTCGAGACCGGTGTAATTTGTGCAAATGCTATTTGCAATTCAAAAACTATTTTTACAGTTGTATAACAACTGAGCCGCAAATTCAGAAACTATTTTAGGTAAATAAGAAACTATTATGTAATCTTGTTATGGTTGTACTCTTTCTAGTATAATTTGTTTGTTCCCTGGTTAGGTCAAAATAAAAAATAGTGTGTCCCCTGTTCATATAGGTTGTTAAATTTCATTTCCGAACAAGATAAATTGCACCATATGTTTTGCGCAAATTGAATATAGTAATACTGCAGTTCTAAATTTGTACCAGAAGGTTATTATGTATTGTTTGAAGAAACAAAAAATTATCTTATGTGTTC
Source organism: Eragrostis nindensis (assembly GCA_012490785.1). NCBI lineage: Eukaryota > Viridiplantae > Streptophyta > Magnoliopsida > Poales > Poaceae > Eragrostis > Eragrostis nindensis. The sequence continues at coordinate 778,737 of JAAXCT010000028.1, forward strand.
GTTGTCAACGCTACTCCCATCCCTACAGACAGACTAAGCGTAGTAGTCGAGTGTTGATTATTGTAGAGTTTCTTAGTCATTTTGCTCTAATATTATTCTAGTGCAATAGATCATTTCTTCTCTCTAGGCATAGGTGCATTCACATTCACCATCCAAAGAAAGTATAAACTGAACAATGCCAAATCTATTATTAATAATCTTTTCTACTTTGACTAATTATGACATTGAATCATATTGATGACATATAGGAGGATCTTACAATAGCAGTTGAATGATCAGCAAGTGATGATTTCAAATAGGGCAAGAAATAATTTCAGTATTAGCAATTGCTATGGTCAAGTATGCTGATGGTACTGTGCATGTGCCTTTTTCAGCTTGTCCTCTTCATAAATGATATAGGAGTAGCTAGTTTTTAGGTATATATGCATCGAAGTTCGATTAACCAATGCATATACTCAGGAAAACCAGTCACTGATTTGTCCCATTGAGTTATGTTGCTATCACTAGTGGTCAATAGTTTCATAGACTTGGTTGATAGTTTATCAATCATCTAGAACATGAACTACAATTGCTTATATGCCTCTGTTACACTGACTCTTTTGTAATGGTTTTCTTTTACTTGTAAAGGAGTATTATTCATTTCTGTTCAAGACTCAACAGTCAACAGCTATGTACATTAGTCAAACCTGGAATCAAAATAACTTTGTGAATGTATTGGCTATAGAAAAAACTTATAAGTTGTCATGATTAAGTTGCAGGTGTTGAACTTGTACTACTATATGTTTATTTGTCTATATTCCAGGCAGCAGAAATTGATTTTCTAAAGGCCATGACCTGATAAGGAACTACACTCCATACCACAAATGAAGTATTTCCTAAATGGGAGCCAATAACGTTGCAGACATGCTGCATTATGTGGATCAACATGGAGAAATTGACACCTGTAAGGTTGTATATTCTGTATTTACTATTTACTTAATTTCAGTCTATGCTATTTTCTTTTACTGTCATTGTTGCAAAAAAGAAGTGCTACTTTTTCCTCCTTTCATATTATAATCTGTTTGATTGTTTGCCTTGATTTATAAAATGGCCAGTACTTGTTCATGTGTCTTGTGTCAATACTATAAACCAAATAATTGCTGAATGCTTTAATGTCAATTGCTATGAGGTTTTAGTGTACCACTGACCTCCATTCCTCTCTGACCATAGGACCTTAGATCTTTGTGATGTGTTTGGTTTACATATCATGGAGGATATCCCTTATATGACAAAAGACATTTTTAGGATATTGCAAATCTTGCAACACTATAAGCTGATCTTCTAGCAGAATGTCTTAAGAATTGCTTTGTGTACCACTGACCTCATTCCTCTCTAACCGTAGCATTTTTATTTGTGTGTGTGAATGGCGCTGCAAATTGCTGTCTTTTTTTTTTTGTCTATGTTGCAATATATGTTATGTTATAATTCTACTTGTAATTAATCAATTATATCTGGAGTGATTCTATGAGCATTTTGTCATTAGGAGCTGTCAGATTCCAGCAGGCCATCTGCACAATTTTATCAGATTATTGCAATGGGAAATTATTGCAATTGTGAAATATGTTTAGTGCAATTCAGAAAATTGTTTTGTTGCTTTGTGTTGTATTCACTTGGATTTTACACTCTTGTATTGTAATTTGTAAGAAATTATACAATGTGTGATTTTCATTAATAACATATATTTGTATATGTGTTGATCAGGAAAAATTCGTTATTTTGTTTCTTTCCTTGGATAATTGTTGTCTCTTCGTTGTGATTTTTTCCTGTTCATAGAGTCATGCACAGAAATGAGTCTGGATGCATCCGTTGGTGTCATACTGTAACTGGGTTAGAGACGCCATTCACAACAGAAACAAAATAACGGGCTCGTTTTGCGGACCCGTTTAGAACTTAAAAAAAAAATGTCGGGTTTGCTTGTCAGGCCCGTTAGCAGCTGAAGCGGGTTTGGTTGCAGGCCCGATAACAAAAACATACACAGATACAACTAGGAACAACCGCAGGCATCGGATGAACAATGGACGGTTGTGGATGGTGCTTGAAATACCCCCCAGATTTCAAGCACTTGAAAATTAGCAAGCCCCTATTTTAACCTATACATTTTTTACTATGATTTTTTGTTATTGTTAGAATAAATTGGGTAATTTGGCGCTGAAAATACGAAGCACGTTTTGAAGAGTGGCATCGAAAGGTTCTTGTTCACTTTTAGAGTTCCTTCCTCTTCCATTGTTTTCTTTTTTTCTTTCATTACAGTGAAATCACAAATGTGGAAGTGGAACACCCGGTAATATATCTCGAGTTCGTTTGATGCGCATGGGAAGGGCTTAGCTCAGACTTACACAACTCCCAGGAGGTGGATCATCTTTTGCAAATTAAAATTCAACCGGCCTGCAATTTTTTTTAAAAAAAGTTTAACGCAAAAAGTTTGATTTACCTTTAATCCAGTGCTTTTGTATGTGGATCTAATACTTCTTTCGTTTATACAACGTTTCATTATAGTACTTTATGAAATAGTTTTCATGACCTTTCCAAGTCATTTACACTGGTTCTGTAAAATCCAAAATTATTTTATCCGTTGCCACGTGAGTGCAACGTCGTCTGAAACCACCAAAAATTCACGTTAAAGGCTAAGGTACAAAACCGCTCCGAGCACATAGTTGAAGGTAGTAAAACCATTTTGTTTTCTGAATCAAACTAGATAGTGCAAATATAATGCATTCATGTAAACAAAATTTACTCCCCAGAGAAGTTTTGCAGCCTTCATAAAATTTTCTCGTCCTTATTATTGGCGCTTTGGACAAAATGACTCCGTGAAAGATATAATATGATATCTTTTTTTTCGCATAAAAAAATATCATGTGACTACAGTGTTATATTGTTGCCCTGATTTCATAATAAAAGTAGAAAAATCAATACAGTGCATTCAGATGTTGTATCTTGTTTGTTTTCAGATCCATTTCAAAATTTTGGGACAGAGGTCTTGGTAAGGTCAGCAGAGAAAGTCTGAGGCAAGGGCGTGCAAGGAAGGGATGGACTTGGCGGTGGAATGGACATGCAGAGGTGAGCGATTCTGGTTTCTGGAGCCGGATTGCCTGTCGATCATCAACATACCGTCACATGGGGAATAATTGTTCTTTAGTTTTGTTTGCTTGATGAGATTCGAGAGGGTAGTGTTTGTTGCTGGAGGTTACATTCCAGGCAGTAGGGAGAACAACATGCTTGCTCATGAACTTGCAAAACTGGCGAAACCCACAACACACTCGACCCCTATTGTGTTGAGACTTGAGACATTGGTTGCCCACCAGAATTGTACTTCTGTTCCCAAGTAATCAACAAAGAGCGCTTTCTAGCCAAAAAAAATTGGTTTTTTGGTTTCAAATTCAGTTCAAAATTCAAAGCATAATTTCATATGATGGCTACTTGTCATGGGCTAAACGCAGGAAAATAGATGCACATCTGTTCAAAAACTACTTTAATGGGCCTAGATATAACTGTTCTTCATCTTTTTGACCATGCCAGCATGGAAGACAAGCACCAAACAAAGGAACGAGTTACTCAAGCAAACTCAAATGCAAAATAGTCAACATTTGCCGTCAGTCATGTATTTTGACAGGAACTTTCTGAAATGAGCCCAACTATCCTGCTAGTTTTTTAGATAAAGGGAAATCTATGTCATCGAGCAAATGAAAATATCACGGCATCTACATCGTTCGATGTATTTAGCCGTCCATTATTACAAGCTTCAATTATGTGTAGGCTCTATCTATAGGGCAAATGACAATTCAACTAAAAAATGGTACATGGATAATAAAAAATTCGTCTCAACACAACCTATTACTAAACTTCCACCCATGTTTGGCAAAGATATCTATTGTCACCATCTCCAAGAGTCGGCATGCCTTCAACATGGAAGTTCTTCCCTTCTTTTGAAATAGTGACCATGTACGTTCTCGTCCAGTATGTACCTTGTAAATTACTTTCATTTTTTTTAGAAAATGGAAATGTAAATTACTTTCATAGGAGTTAGAATAACACTTTTGTCAAAAACGAGATATTTAGATTCAGACCCACGACCTGGAGTCCAGCTCCCCTATTCTTGCCATGGTCAGCTTTGCTTTCGAGCCCAAAACAGACCTGAACGGGCGCTTTTGCTGACCTTAAGAACTATCTCTTCTTTGGTTTTTGAGCCCAGCTATTCTCCTAATTAGATTCTGACCTTAAGAAATTCACTGCTTATTCACCTTTCACAAATACGCACGAAGATTTTACAAAGGAAAATCTGATAGGGATACACAAGTAACACAACTTCATTGTTTTCCATGTCCAAACAAGACTGAGCTTTGAAGGAAAAGTTTACAGAAAATTACAAGAGAAATTGAATCAACCACACAGCCAAAATAAATACAAGAAGTTAAAATTTATTGTGAAATGCTACAAGAACATATGCCATGCTGCAAAGGGCGAAAAGGACGCTCTCCCCGCGCAAACCTGCAAATCGCACAATCGGTTTTCATTATGTAGAGATAGTAGTACATTGCTCTTGTGATTTTCTCAATTGATCCTGTACTTCTTTCACAAGAGAAGCGAGAGACCTGATAGGCTTTGTTGTCCCGTGGTAGTCGCCACTAAACAGCATGCAGATGTCGAGATCTGACATGGCCTTTGAAATGTTGCATAGTGCCTCCATGAAAGTATATTCCCTGATGTTGTGCCCCATAACCACATTATTTGGAAGCTCAAAATACCGCTTAAAATAAAAAAATTTATGTGGTACATGATAAAAGGAGTGACCTTGACCAAGGATAATTTGGCAAAGAGGCGATAGAAAGGGAGTGTCAAATGTTGTTTCTGTAACTTAGAAGAATCTATACAACACCTCTTTTTTGATTGCCCAAATGCTAAATTTATTTGGAGACTGGTGCATGTTTCTTTTAATTTACCGCCTCCCATTAATGTTGATCACATGTTTAATGGTTGGTTACAAGGGGTAGATAAGAAATTGAAGCATCAATCTTTGGTAGGAGCATGTGCCATTTGTTGGGCAATTTGCTTAGCCGTAATGATCAAGTTTTTAACAATACACGAGCTTTCTCTTATATGCAGGTGGTGTTCCGAGGAACGCATTGGATTCGCTTCTGGGCGCTGCTACAAAAAGAGGAAGAAAGACCTCAAATAAATTTGGGGTGCCATGTGCTTGAGACGACGGTGATGGACATTTTTGCCAAAAATGGTTGGCGCTTTAGTAATTGACTTCCGTTTATTTGAATAAGCAATATGGGTGTCATGGATGTCATGAATGTTTCCTTTCTTGCCGTGTTTCTCTTTTGGACCCTGTTTGTAATAATGGACAGCTACATGTATCAATCGATACAGAGGCTGGAATATTAATGCATATTCCCTTTTCTAAAAAAAAGTCAGCCGTGATGTAGTTGTTCATATTCATAACCTCGACGATCGGAACAACAGTATCATGTATAATATTATAACCATAGCGATGATGGGAACATATCTGGTGAAAACCAACCACTTCGTGCAAACTATGGAAACTTCAATCTGAGCCACACGATCTTGATCCAAGGGGGCACTCAGGAGAGGTGGGAGGGGTGATTTGCAGGCTTAGGGAGGTGGAAGGGGTGATTTACAAAAACGACTTTGCAAATCACCCCTCCCACCTTTGCATTTGACTTACAGTTGCATTTGACTTACAAAGAATATGCAGCGAGAAAATTCAGAACATGCAAATGGTACTTTGATAAATAAGATAAATGTTGTTAAGAAACTGAAGAGCACATAACTGCTTATTAACGTAAAGAGATACCTTTGCCAAGAGATTGATCACGACGTGCTTGGGAAGCTGATGATACTTTGTAGAGTGTAAGCATACTTGCTCTATGATTTCAGCCGCACTTATTCGGCAAACCTTGTCCTCAAGCATGTCACTGAGCCGAGCAACAAGGTTGCTAGCACTCTGCCCGCAATTGACGACTGCGTCCGTGGATTCATCATGACCTAACAGTATCTCCTGAATAGCAATGGAAGGGCTTGCAGTTGGATTGGATAGCAACCTAGCCAGTGCTTCCCCTGCTTTTCTCCTCGCCGTTTTGCTGTCGCCTTCCTCTGCTTCCGACATGATGTTGCTGCTGCTTCTGCCGTCGAGGAATATGTGTCGCAGTGTTGTAACGATCTTTATGGACATGGTTGCAGGCACATCAAGAGCCAGCTCCGCAAGAATCTCAATGGCTTGCTCCCGCAGTTGCTGTCTGTAACTGGTGCACTCCACAACACGCGCCAGGTTGCTCATGGCCTGCGTGTCGCGGCTGACCTCGCGGCTCAGCCTCGCGCTGGCTTCTCCGGGAGCGCGGACAAGCCGGCTCACGACTTTGAGCGATGCGCATAGCGTGTCGTCGTGGTACTCGGCGTCGAGGAAAGCAGGGGATTTCAGAGGGGCCGTGACTTGGGAGACGAGGCCCTGGTGGTTGCAGATCGCTTCGCAGTTGTGCTGGTCGCGCGCAAGCTGATCCAGAATACGCAGGCCATGGTCGATCAACTCTTTCGTGACAGACGGAAACCTCGCCACGACGCCATGCCTTCTGAGTTCTGACCTGTCCTGGGTGTTGTTTCTGCTCTACACACCGTTCCGCAGCGTGAGACGGCTAAGACCCACTTGCTGGTGACAATGATTTATTAATGCAGTAGGTGGTGTAGAGTGTGGTAGCCGGTGGTCTGCAGCAGCAGCGACGAGACGCAGTGAAGGAGTGCCGGGTGCGTGGAGGTCTCCGGCGACGTGCTCCAGAATCGCGGCGGCGCATCTGGTGAATTCTGCCGCGTCGTCGTCCGTCGCTCTGCAGCAAGAAGAATTGAGCAGCGAGATGAGGAGGTTTGGCACGGCACGGCCGGAGGACAGCAGCCGCCTGCTTATCACAGTTACAGCCGCTGGTTTCTCTTGCTCCTCGTCCAGAAATGCTCGCGGAATTCTCGCTCCGGCGAGATGGTCATCCGCCGCAGTGACCCCGTCGTCGACCTCCATCAAGTTTACCGCGTAGGCGACCAGGTTCCAGCCCGCCGGCAACGCGAGGCTGCTTGCGCATCTGGTCTTGGTTTCCTTGGCGTATCTCCTGACCATGCGGGCGCCCCAGTCGTCGTCGTCGGCGCCGAACCCGCAGCGTCCGCTCACGGCGGCCGCCCGGCGAGGCTCGGCCGCGCGGAACGCGAGCCAGCAGAAGAAGAGCGCGCTCTGCACCAGGGACAGGGCGTAGAAGATGAGCAGCGCCGCCTCGAGCTTCGCCGCGTCGCCTGCGGCATCGTCGCCGCCGTAACCGTAGTAATCGTGCTGCTGTGCGAGGCGCGCGACAGAGACCAGCGCGCACGCCGCCGGGCCGAACAGGTACAGGACTGCTACGGCGGCGGCCGCGGGTAAGAGCAGGAGCCAGATCGCTGCTGTCTCAAGGCACGTGATGATGAACGAAGAAGAGGATACGAGGCGGCGTGTCCTAGAATGATGCGAACTAATTAGGACGTTCGCAGCTGTGGTGATCAAGAACACGACGTCGTACTGATCGTACACCGTCAACGCCCTGGTACAAAGAGACGAATCTTTGAGAGGACAAATTCAGGAGCAACAATCAATTGAAGATCCCCGTTCCTTAATTAGATGGGGAATAATTAAACAGTCAAATATATATATCACAGATTTACCCGGAGGCGTGCACGAGACTGATGGCCGTGAGAAACCAGAACTCGCTGACTCGCAGCAAGCTGAGGAAGCTGCCGAGGAGGACGACGGTGGACCACATCAGCGACAGGTAGGCTGCGCTGCTGACAGCCTTCGCTGTCGCCGCTTCAAGGATCGCGTAGTCGTTGATCAGGCTTTCTTCCGGCCTCCGATAAGGTACTCGCCTTTCTTCTTCTTCTTCCGCTCGTGCCTTCCGCCCCTGAGCGGTCCTCCTTCCTCGGCCATTCTTCGAGAAGCTGACCTCGAATGCCGGAAGAAGGTCAATTCCCAGCGGATGGTTCCGTGGAGACAAAAGAGTAGTAGCATCTGCTGCAGAGAAAGTCAATGATGCTGAAAGATGCATACTAGTATTTGTTTAACTTCCAAGTGGCAGCATAGACAGGACGACTTCTATCCTCCATGTCTTTTCAGTTGATTTTGAAGGGTCCCTTCCTTTGGATGGCAGGATCGTCAAAGGATCCTCTTAGATTTCAAATTTCTTCTACAAAATTATGCGTCTTATGTTTCCACTTTCCATATAGAAATAAAACCAGTGTTCGTGTGGCACGCCATTCGTACTCCTTTTCTTTTCTTCTCTCTTCTACTCTTGCGTTTTGAATAGAACCATGATTGTTTCGTTATTGCCTAAAACAGCTAGATTCTCAGCCACAAGATTGCACGGATGCACCGCCACAAGAGTGTGCCGTTGTATCAAGTCAGAAAGTAATACTGACATCAAAGAAGTCAAATCAGAAAGTAATTTGTACGGGATCTATTTTTACACACTTATTGAAGAACTAAAAATACCATAAATTGCATCTCTGTGATTAACTTCAGAATTTTCTCTAGTTTAACTATCAGCAGGCTTCCTTTCTTTAGCCTCCGAGGCTCCATCCCATTGCAGTACCGTAGTAGTATATCTCATTTGATTTGTGACGATCAAAAGTCCATATTTTGAAACGGTACATGTACTGTTTGAAAATCATGGCCGTCGAAGTATGGCCAGCTAATATCGTTTGATTCTAGCTCAATTTGGCGCCTAGATAGTGTGCACAATTTATAAGGGCACCAGCTCTACTTTGGATTTATTTTATTTTATAGTGACTAATGGATCAAGATAGCATGTTATATAGTCAAGGCAAAGCGTAAAATATCCTGTACACTTAGCTACTAGAATAGGCAGAATGCACTATTCGCACTGTTGGAAGGGCGAGAACTATATTCAGAAGACTTTGTAGCGCAATCCATCTGCGACTGGACTGGACAAACTGCTCATCAAAGTATGCGCGTAGATTAGCGAGGTTGCAAAATATATTTAACTACTCTACTTTGAATTTCATGTTAGTGCAAACTAACGGAAATAGCAGGCCATTGTACACATGCATGTAGAATAGCTTCAACGCTTAACCAGTGGACGACCGGTTGTAATGGTGTGCAAACTACACAACTTTAGAATTGTACTGCTTGATTAGTATCTCTGGCATGGCAGCTGCAACGTCTAGGCCGGGAGATGGGCACGTCCACCATGTCCAGCTCACGGAACAAAACATTTATCTTCTCAGTTGCCTGAAGGAAAACACTTGAATGCAGCTGGGTAAGCAAACCCAACCCATCGACAGAACCAAAAGAACCGCACCGGAGTACATGAGCAACACTGAGCAAAACCCATAATAGAACACTGATCCAGGGGTTAATCCGTTCATTCAATGGCTTTCAGAAAACAGAAACGATACAAGTAGCTCTGTGAATATAAAAGCTCGAGGGTGCCAACAGATCCTCTTGTTTCAGTAGCTGAGATGACCGGTTGGTAAATATGATGACAGTATGGCAACAACCTATGCTTCTCAATGGGACCAGCCTCATCCTTGGAATAAAGGAAACTATGGGACAAGCCTTTGTGGGTCGCGAGGGAAGAGTGATGTCTTCCTGATGTTGTTTAGAGCACAGAACAGCATCACAACTCTCTCCAGACCCACCCCAAAACCACCATGTGGAGGTGCACCATAACTACAATGGTCGAGTACATATTGAAATGAGCACCAAGTGAGCAGATAAAGAAAATAAAAGATGGGGAAAAGATCCAACAGAAACAGACACAAGATACTGTGACAACATTACATGATTATGGACAAGAAATGTGGTTATGAAACAATATACCTGAATGATTCAATATATGACGAGATAGTATTCACATCAATTCCACATTCTGTTGCACGTTTTGCCAACAACTCAGGTGTATGCACTCTTTGTGCTCCAGATATTATTTCCTCGCCTAACACGTCAGTAAAATGGATTCAGATCAAGTTTATAAGCTAGTCCCAGCTTAACATTGCTGGCCCCAAAATAATTTATAGAAAATCTTGACTGGTGCATCTGTGTTATGTGGGGTATCACATACAAACAAAGAAACTAGTCAACAGCTGCCCAAGATGAAGCGACAACTCATCCACTGAATTATAGGCATTACAATCTCTAGTACACAACTTTTGCTAAGCTTTGGTAAACGATTTTTATTAAAGCAAGATTTGTTAGTTCTTTGAGCTGGCTCTAGCTCTATATAAGCTGAGCGTGCATTGCTGTTATGATCATGGCTCCTGGCTTGTGGCAAATGATCATGGCTCCCAGACCACGCCCCATCACTATGCTATAACTCAGATGAAGGGAACCCTAGGGGTTACCATTCAACATCAAAACAGCAAGCTATTGATAGAACTCAATGGTAAGAACAGCTCAGACCACAATATTAATGATAGGTGCATCTACAACGGACAGTAACCTACTTACAACTGCATCATGTATATATGGATTTTTAAGATTGTGCCAAAAGCAGTAACAGAATGTGTTAAAATGAAATGAAGATGAGAACACTTTGAATGTCGAATCTGTGAGGGAGCAGAACTCAGATAACTGTATATTTTCTTTCTTTGCAAGGGTAAGAAATAAAAATGAACTTGTCATCCCACATTAAAAAGTGTTTCTGCTGAAGATATTTGCAGAGTAGAAAACATATATAGCTCGTCTATCAACGATCTATCTATCCAGTGCAAAACTCGTGATATGTGTCTCATGATATGTGTGCCCGATACTAAGTTCATCACCATTTATTAGGACCTAAATTGCAGACATATCCTTCCGAAAAAGAAGGGCTGTAATGCATGGACTCATCAGTCATCATCATTCAGAAAGAACAAAGTCTAAAGAAAGTAACAAAATTACATTATTATAATAAAAAAGTTTTACACCTTAACTTGGTGACTTGATCATAAACCAAATAACCCTTTTTAAGAACCACTGTAGATATTTCTAGTGAATAATATTATAATGCAAGCTTCACAGGAGCACAGCAATATACCCAAGATCAGAGGATAATTCAAAAATAACTAAACAGCAAACATTTTAAAATAAAAAAGATAACTTGTATTCAAATGTTTTGGAAGTAATCAAATAACAATATAGAACACGATTACACTTTTGCTAGTACAAATACAATCAGAAGCCAACATTTTGTGTATGGACGAAAATAGAAATTATGCAATAACAACTCTAAGGAAAATGACACCCAAATATATATTTTTATTCCTGCTATACACTGATAGTAGTAAGACACAGTATTAACGCTTACCTCGAATGAAAACATCAAACGAATTGCTGTAAGCTTGGTTGTCAACACAAGGCATGGTGTAGAAAGGGCGCACAGCCAAAGGATATCGATAGAGAATGAAAAAATCTGTGTCATACCTATACAAATAAAACAGAAAATTGTGAAATCAAATCATGAATTTATATAATATATAAAACATCAAAGACTTTGGATCTACGAACTTTTCCCTGACCAGCCGACCAAGTTTTTTCTCCGCCTCAGTGTTGAGGTCACCCATAGGCTCGATTTCTGTTCCAGCTTCCTGCAAATTAGATCAATCATCAAATTCTTTATTGTGTGAAGTAAATACTAGTAACTGAATTTATATCACGCTCATCCATTATGCTACACCAAGCAAAGATTATACGCGTGTATTGTCATGAAAGAAAGCTTAGTCTCCAATCTATTCAGTTGCAATCTATACCAGCATACATAATTGAAAATTTCAATTTGACACCTTGATCTAGTAAACATGCATCCAACACACATCATACTTTTGATGTCACCACACTTAGATGCGGTCACAAATCCAGTGGGAAAATATTGAGAGCAAAGTTCCTGCATTCAGAAAAAGGCCCTAATGGATCTTCAAAAAATGAATTTTTTTTCTCTGTGACTCAAACAAATAAATATTTCACAATTTCTTCACAAAAATGCAGAATATAATCCAAATCTTTGTCAATAAAAGCTTGTTTAACAAGATCTATGAAAATAACTCCCCCCAAAGCACACTAGACTTCATGTATTGGTTAAAGAATCAGAACAAACATCATAGACATCTTGGTCAGGTTCTTGAATAAACTTTTTGGCACAGATCTCAAAATGGTCAGTATACCTGAGTTTTCTGGCAATGCAAAAAAATCATAGAATACTATCATAGAGGAAAGGTGCAACTTTCAGGACCAGAAATAAAACAAAATGTTGATAACCAAACAATTAGTAAATAAACAGAATCACCGAGCTGTAAATAACGGAGGTAAATGATATTTCTTAATCTCTGACAACAGACCCCAAGTTGCAGAAGGTCATAAATATTAAACGCGCGCGCAAACAAATTCAGGATCGCTACTAAGGGCCTGTTTTGGTATAGATTCTCTGGAAGTGATTCTATGTGATTCTGGTATAAACTCTCAGAATCAGGACAGAGAATCACTTCACAGAATCAGAAGCTACTTTTTTCAGCTCCAGCTTCTTAGTTCATTTCAGAGAACCACTTCACAGAATCAGCCTAGAATCGCTTTCCTGAAAACAGTGTTTGGTACAGCTTCACACATTACGCCTGAGAATAAGCTTCATGGAGCTGTGTCAAAATGGGCCCTAAGAGCACCAAACCTGTCTAGTGCTCGCAATAGATTTCTCATTGTAACCCAGCATGTAATGATCATGCTAGGTAACTAAGATGATCCAATCAATACACCAAGCAGAGAGAACGATCATAACCTCACTCGTACTACAAGAAAACCTACTCAACGAAATCAAGAAGGTGAAACAGCTGTAGTACCTTCAACATTTGGATTCCTTCCTCATAAGTGAGCTTCAAGGTTTTGTCAAGATACTGTATGAATAATCAGCACAAGCTTAGTCAGCAAGTTCAGCTAAAGGACTCAGATAATAACAAAACAAGAACCATAAAAAAAGCAGGAACCCAAGAATGTGTTACCTTAAGTGGTTCGAATGGATACTGCCTATTTATGGTCTCAAGTTCCTTCTTGCAGTTTTCCGTCAAGTGTTTAAATATTGACACGAATAAGCCATCTATAATGTCACAAACCTGTGTAAACAAATGAATTAGTAATCACAAGTAATGCGATAAATGAAACAAGTATTCGCCTTTTGGGCATTCTTACCTCAAAATAGTGTTCCTTAATTTCCATTTCAGCATCTAGACCAATAAACTCACAAAGATGCCTGTGGGTGTTGGAATTTTCTGCCCTGAACACAGGACCAACCTCGAATACACGTTCATAACCACCACAGATAGCCATCTGCTTGTATAATTGAGGAGATTGCGCTAAACAAGCAGGTTGGCCGTTGTACATCAGCTTGAACACAGCTGCACCACCCTCACTTGATCCACCAATCAATTTTGGAGAATGGATCCCAACAAAGTCCTTTGACAACAAAAATTCCCTGAATTTCTGCATAATACCGGGCAAAGAAATAAATTTATAATCCAACAGAGAGAACATCATACATACTAAAGAAAGACATCATAATATGCCAATGCTTGACACTCAACAAATCACCTACACAAGATGAAAACTTGAATGAAAACAACATATTTGGTGCCTTCAGAAATCATTTATTCATGCTAAATGTCCGACATTCAACTGTCAATAGTGCAATCAGGCAGCTAAATAGGGTTGTATAAAATGAATACACACTCGGGTTTGGCCAAACAACAGCAAATGTAACTGCAAAAGTCATTCCTGCCACCCTTAGCTACAAGACATTTATCTAAATAATGATTTTATGCTGTAAGAATGAAAATTCGGCAGACTCTATCATTCAGTTATAAAAGTACAAGGGTCTGCTAAACCAATAAACCATAGATCATAAAGCACAAGGTGCTGGCTAAACCATAGGCAATAACTAATGACATGATATCTGAGTATCTGACACAATACAACTCATTACTACTTGACAATAACTAGACATCAGTCAGGAATACAAATAACACTCACGTTTTCAACTTGACACTGGAGGCGGAATATTGCTTGATTTGCAGGTGTCCGCAGATCAATAGATCTATAATTCAAGCGGGTGTCCTGGCCAACACGAACAAGCTTCTCTCCAGCCTGCAATCGCATAACAGTCATTCATCCCATAAACCTTACACAACATAGAAAAATCGTAGCAGGAAAAGCTAGAGCACCAAATAGTCTGCTTCATGATATAAGTGAATGCGAATAGCAACATCACTTGCATATATGACTTACTTGTTCAGCCTTTTCAAATTCAGCCTCACTACGCGCTGCATCCTCAAGGTTGATTGGAAGGGTAGGGATTGCCCGATTGATGCAATAGATCTTCCTCACTTGAATCTCCACCTGCAAGATTGCGTCATCAACGACCAAAGAAACAACACATTCATTCGTTTGGTAACAAATCAGATGGCTCAAACAGAACACACAATTACAGAATACATGTAATAATTTGCAGTATGAATTAAGCCACATGAGCGAGAAGCGATGAGGAACCTGCTGTGTGGTGGACTTGAGCGGCTCCTTTGGGAGGGATACGAGGCCCTCGACGTCGATGATGGACTCCTTGCTGAGCAAGGTGGCGAACCTAACCATCTGCGTGCTGACCCCGGCGTCGGCGCTGGCGACGAGCACGCACTGCACGGTGCTCATGCTCTGGCGCAGCACGACGAAGGCCATCTTCTTGCTGACGGAGCGTATCGCGTGCGCGAACCCGCGGATGAGCACGGAGCGCCCGGCCGCTGCGGCGTCGAGGTCGCCAACCCTGCTCCAGACGCGGCCGGAGATGTGCTTGGACTGGATCTCCTCGACGGGGACGTCGCCGTAGTGGGAGGCGAAAGGGTCCTCGGCGTCGGCCGCCGCCTGCTGCTGCTGCTGCTGGCGCTGCGCCGCCTTCTCGGCCTTCTCCGCCTTCCTGGCGTCCTTCTTCTGCTGCTTCTTGCTGAGGGCGGCCGCCGCGGCGAGGTCCGCCGCCAGCTCATCGCCGGCGGCGGCGGGTGCAGAGGCCGCAGGTGGGGGCTCCGACGACATCGTGGCGGCGAGGAGATGAGGGGAGAGGGGAGGGTTTTGGAATCGGTGGGCAGAATTGAAGATTCAGGCCGTCTCCAACCGAGTCGCCCCCGCGCCGCGCCGCCTCCTATTGTCGTTTCGATACTGGCACGTCGCCGCGTGGGGACTGGGGAGGCTCGGGTGGCGGCTGGGGCTGGGGCCGGGGCTGCTGCGGGTTAGGAAATTTCTATGGGCCGATCGAGATGGGCCAAAAATTAGGGCCTATATGGGCCGAATGAACGGGTGGATGGGCCAAAGTTGGTCATTCTTGCTTTTCAGTTAAAATCAAAAAGTTCAAACAGCCTCCATCTCTCTCGACTCTTCTCCAGCTACAGTTGGGAGGAGGCGACCGGGAGTCGATCTCATCCCGGCGTCGATCTCCTCCGTTCCCCATCGTCTCCGGTCGCCATTCCGGCTCCGGAGAGGATGGGGAACGAGGATTGAGATGGCCGGTGTATATATCCCTAGCTAGGTTAGGATTAGCCATGTTAGGGTTAGGTTTGGTTCCTGAGCTGATGAGCTGTGGGGATCTCGTCTACCTGTGCTGCTGCGATTCTTGCGTGCGACGACGGCGGGGATGCGGTGAGTGCTTCATCCACATCTCCGACGGCTTCCCGGTCGGCGTGGATCGCTTTGGCATGTGGTTCGTTTACCTGTGCTGTTGTGGATCTGGCCGCATCAGCATGAGGTTCTTTTGTCCCTTCCTTGTCTTCATCGGTGTAGTCACTGGAGGAAGCCTTGGAAGGTATGTCTACAACCTGTGTGTTATCGGGTTGGTTCGAGGTACTACTCTTTCTGGTGGTTTACTTTCCCTCCGGGGAGCTCTGTTGGCTGGCGTGCCGGGATTTTTGGAGGCTGTGGCGTCTGGCTCTCTCTTATTCGGCGATGTGATGGTCGCTGATCATCTTGCTTGGCCTGGGCGTTCAGCGGATAAAAAGCATGTCGGGGATGCCGAGGTGCTGCTCTTGGTGCCGTCTAAAATCTTTGAAGCATCTTCGTCGGGAGGGTGGTCGGCTACGGTGCGATTACGGCTGCCGTTGATGGGGACAACCAGGAGAAACTTGCAAGGACCAGTTTGTAATTTTTGTTTCTTTCAAGGGTGTCTTTGTAAGTGTTGGATTGTAAATCATCAGGGATATTTGTGAAAGGAAAAACCCGGTTTCTCAAAAAAAAAAAGTTAAAATCAAAACATTTCGCTAAAAAAAAGTTAAAATTGATCTTAAAAAAAAGTTAAAATCACAACATGATCTTAAAAAAAAAGAGTTAAAAGCACAACAAAAACCTAAATGCCCAAAACCGAGCAGCACCAAATTTTGGGTTTGGTCATTGGTTTTATGCTATTATTATGTAGTTAATAACTCACAGCAAAAACTTAAAGACCTAAACCAAAAGACACCAAAATTTCGGTTATTTTGAGTTTTTCATCAGTTCTGCGGTCATTATGGCTTTTCGGTTAACTCACAGCGAAAACCAAAAGGCACCATTTCGGTCATTTTGGGTTTGGTTAGTGGTTTTGCGATCATTATGCCTTTTTTTTATTAACTCACATTAAAAACATAAAGGCCAAAAACCGAACACCAAATTTTTGGTTAATTTGGGTTGGGTCATATATAGGTTCTCTTTCGCTCGTTGTTGTAACCCTATAATTGAGCCCATTTTGCCACGAGAGGTATGCAGAGAGGGCCAATTCAACGTCGCTATGGGTGCGACATGAGTCAACTATGCTTCCTTTGGACTAAGGATGGCAATCTCACCCACTGGTTCAGGCCTCATGGGTTTTACACTCGACGGGTGCGGGTGCGGGTGTGATTTTGCACGCATAGGTTTTATTTCCCACCTGCGGGTGCACCCGCGCATCCGAAATTAAACACAATCCTTTCGTTGATAGATTTAGAGATGATTATGACATGCATTTTGAACAATTTTATTTAAATATTCTCTTCATCTTTTCAAATTATTCTTGTTCAAATAGATTCTTTATCATCTATTCTCTAGTCCACTCAAATTCTAATGTTTTTTGGAATTTTCTAAATCCATGTTTCATTTAAAAAAATAAAAACAAAAAAGTTAAAATTTTGACTCAACGGGCATCTAACACCCACCTGAGACCCATAGGCACACGCGCGGGTGCTAAAAAGCACTCGTGGGCGGTGTGGGTGCCATTTCGCACCCGAGCCTTTCCTCATCGCGGGTGAGTGTTTGCCGAACCCTGCCGTTGCCATCCCTACTTTCGACATTACGTAAATTAACTCCAATGATCTCCTGACTATATTGATCTTATGCTCGCATGGTTTCCACATCTAGATCACTGATTATTCTTGAATTGCCTGACGAGCTAATTTAACGAACATAGCATAGCAAGAGAGGAGAGACCAGTGATCAAGGGCACGGGCGCTGTGTGATGTTCGGCGAGTGTCGCCGGAGTCCGGTGTCTTCGAGACTCTTCTCGGCTGAGGGGGTCAGGTGTAATTTCCAGTATTTCCAGGGTGTTTCTTGTAAACTCCAGGGTTGTACTGTTCCTAAATTTTAATATAACCCCCCTTTATCAAAAAAAAAAAAAAGGGCACGGGCGCTTTTCTAATTCGAAAATATACATACGCCTAGCTTGCTGTGCCGCGAGAAAGAAAATGGAGATTAATTCAGCCTTCCTTCTTGGCACGATAAAAATATTCTGTCAAAGCGCAGTTGAAGGAAGGACGTGTTCGGCCGGAACGGTCCTGCGTTGCGTGGTCCTCTCGCCAGCCGGCACTTGTCCGCCGCCCATGCGCCACCTCACCACCTTCCCGTAGCTTCGGCTCCCGCAACAAAAGCTAGCCAGCGAGCGACGGCATCAGCTCAAGCAAGGCGACATCCTATTGATCTTCTTTCTCCTCGCGATCGATCTCTTGCTGCAACAAGTAGTAGAAGCAGAAGTCCATCTGTCGGCATGTCGTCGTCCGCCGGCACCACCACCGACACCAGCGCCGCCAAGGTTCAGGTATGTCTTCCGGTCATCGTGTTCCGTTGATCGTACGTACGTCTCAATTAATTAGCAGTGGCGTCCTCGATCTCGACCGTGATGGGTTGGTGTATATGTAGGACGAGAAGCAGCAGCAGCAGCAGGACGCCGGGACGGTGACGAAGACGGTGCAGACGGTGGAGGTGCGGTCGTCGGCGGGGCAGCCGGAGGAGGAGGGCGTGCTCAAGCCCGTCCATGTGGTGCACGAGATCCCCGCCAAGGAGGCCAAGCACGCCGCCGTCAAGCAGGACTAAACTACTGTGGTTCACTTCGAAGAACAGGATATAATACAGTGGAGAGTTGGTGTGTGATCCGTGCTGCTGCTGTTTCCTCGGTTTCGAATCCAGATTTGCAAAATAAAGCTCTGTGATGTGATTCATGCGTGGTCTTTGTAAATCGAATTATTGATGAGTGCGTGGAGAATGTGATATGGCCGGGTCTTAATTAGATCAAGCCTATGCTGTGCCAGTCTTTTTCTTTCTACCAATCACAGTTGTGTTATCGATACATCCATTTGTTTCCTTACAGCATCTCCAGCAATATGATCTTCAGTTCTTCTTTTTTTGCTTAGAGCATCTCCAGCAATATGGCTGTTGGCATCATACTTTGATTCGATATATATCAGGCATCAATATTTAGTTCTTTTGTTTAATGTTACTTAGCGGTGGGTTAGAGTTTTCTTTTTATTTGTTGTCTGCTCTGTTTTCCCGAGGTTCGAGGATGGAGCTTTTTCTTGTTTGTCTTTATTATAGGCACACGTTTTTTTTTTTTTTGCAGATATCGAATAGGGAATGTTCTATTTTGAAAAAAAAAATCCACCTTGTCGCTTCCGAAGGAGGACAAGTACGTTGTTTTATTAAGTCTAATTTTCTGGGATTTTGGTCTTTGATTAACCCAAAGAGTAAATAGCCTAACTGTTACAACAAATTGATACTCTCTTCGTACTTCTTTCTTTCGTCTCACAACAAATGAGATGGAATTGTTTAAACTTTTTTCACAATAAATGGTACTGTCGCCAACTTGTAAAGTCCACCTAGACCGATCTTGTTATGAAAGAGTAGTGTTTTCTATTTATCTGTCAATTATTAATACACATTATTATCACAAATCTACTATTTTTTTATAAGTACAACCAACTAACTATCACTAACTCCTATTTCTTTGCAACCATATTGATTCACGTCACCTCAATTAGTTTCCAGATCATTAGCCTCCTCTATTGACATCTATCCGTTCATGTATGCCTCTTAACACACATGCATGCAGCCATCCGCTCTTCTGTCCTTGCTACATTGATTTCATGGCTGAAACGTTTGCATCACAATCCATTAACTTTGTAAGTTTCTAATCCCCCATTAACTTGCCCAAAATAAATCACAGTCCATTAATTTGTAAGTTTCTAATCCCCATTAACTTGCCCAAAATAAAGAGTATTCCCTCCCGGCTGCAATCCATTGGTACCTCTCCTTAAATCCTGACCATTTTTCCTCATACTGCGAGCAGCCTCTCTCTCTCTTTCTCTCTCTCTCTCATATTCGTCCTGTGTGGTTGAGTTCATGAATTGCAGATGCGCTACCAATTCCCTTATATCTAACTCTTTTTTTCTTAGGAGTAGCTTCCATATATTATTCTAATATTTTTACAAATATAATGGCTTTGATAGCTACTTGATGTTTCAAGTATAAAGCAGCTATAGTTTAGCACAAAGAAAGGTTTGGACAAAATCCTAATTCTTTGCTGAGGTGACTCTGTTCTCTGTTCTTTAGCCAATGGTTAGAGGCTCATTTTGAACAAACAAGTATCTGGATATATTGAGCCTAGATTTTTCTTTACAATATGTTGTAACCCTCTTCTTTTTAATTCAATCACAAAGCTTTTCTCATATGTTCTTATTTATTTAGCAACATCATATGATGATCATAAAATTGCAATTCAATATATTTGTTTATCTTTCTTTGTCCTTTAGTGATTTTCATGTATCTTGATCTAATATATATATGGTCGGCACTTATTTTCACCATCCAACTCCATGCCTCTTTTTGAAGAATCCGACTCCCTCATCTATATTTATCATAGATGATGTGTAGATTCATCTAATTTGATGTCCTTGAATAATCATGCAATTGAATATTTAAAGTTATAATTTTCCAGTTACTAACTTCAACCCCGTCTTCTAAGCAACATATAAGAGGCATCTACATAATATGCAGTGAGCCCAAAAAAAAAAGTGATACAAATATAGATTATGTTTAAACTTTCTTGATCAGTTAACTTTTATCATTCCATCTTCACCTTTCAGGGAGGCAGATAAGAGTAAATGAGCTACATGTAGACCTTACACCTTTCTTCGACCTTAGTTCTAATATTTTCTGACTGACATTTTATTTTCTCCGGTTATTGAGCGCCCCACCATTACCATGCATCTACTTCAAAGTTATGTTCTGAATTATTTTGTTTCAAACTTTGAAGTGCTTAAAAAATCCCGCAGCAACGCGCGGGGTGCCATCTACTAATAATTAAGGGTATGGTGTCATTTCTTTTTTACTTTTATTTTTTTATTTCTAAATACCATTTGTGTTGGGAGGAGGGACACATATACAAATAAATCACAACTTAGAAATTATTCAAGCTCAATATTGTTTTAGTAGATCATGAGCGATTAAAGGCCGTATAACATGGAGTTCACTGATCAGAGCATACCTAGATTGGAAGCAAATCGCTGTATCGATCCAATGTTTTTCTCTCAACCTTTTTTTCCTCCGCTTGCATTTTCATATTTGATCTTTTTAAAAAGTCATCTAAAAAAGATAAGTCCTTCTTACTTATGCATAATGTTATTTGATTATTTTTTAAAATTTTTATGATAACTTAATTAGGGAATTTTCAAAAACTTATATGTAGCAACATATGCATATAATTTATATTTAATAACTTTCTCAAAACTAATATGATAATTTAAACAGAATCTTTTTGAAACTTTAAAAAAACTTGTGCAGCACAAGGCACATCCTACCTTCATCGACCTTGTTTAGTAAGCCCACGAAGTAGCTCACATTCTTATGTTAGTTCACAATTTTCATTTTTGAAAATTTCTCCTTCTGTCTACAAAAAAATCCCAATAAATTATTAGATATATCTTTCTAAAATCTATATAAAAAATTCGATAATTTCTTTACAAACTTTTGGATAACCTAACTAGAAACGTTTGAAAAGCATGTATGTAAGACTGACTCCAACAATAGGAGGCAGTTTTTGAAGGCAAATTGGCCATTGCCTTCTGTCTACAGTCTTATGCATAGTAGTTAGGCATTTCCCTCCTCTCTTCCTCCTGCAGCTCATCCTCGCGACTGCTCGAACACCGCCCGCCACGTCGCCCCACGCCGGAGGCCGCTGCGGCGTCCGTGGACTCGCCCTTTGTTGGCGGTCGTTAAACCACGATTTGACCGCCACCCTATCGGTAAATAAATGTATAACACCAAGATTTTGTGCATAGTAGTTAGGAAAAATGCTACTCCATAGGTTTTGGTGAATATTTGGATGCAGGAGTGGATAATGGAGAAAAGTGGGCCCAGCCAGGGAATTTCCCTGGCCGGCCGGCCCCACCTGGTGGCCGCAGGCCCCAAACCTCATCCAGTGGGCTGGAAACTAATCCACAACGCATAATTCAAGCCCAGCCCAGCAGAATTGCACCGCCATTCTAGAAGGTAGGCTATTTGGGCCTTAACTTGGCCCTCACTTCAATTCTGCCGACCCCAGCGAGGAGCCGACCTTCGGATCGCCATTAGGAAGTGATCTGTAGCGTCGAGGCAGAAGACGGTGGCCAACCGACAGAAGGGACGGCCGGCCGGCCACCTCCCTAGGCCGGCCGGCCGGCTTTGGCGGCGCCGCCTCTCCAAAGTCGGCAGCAGTGCTTCCACCGCCTTGGAGACCTATAAAATGGACCCCCCGGCCTCAGAAGCAACTCGCACCATCACACTTCATCCAAGTGTTCATTAGTTTAGTAGTAGCTTTGGGAGTTAGAGTAGAGTAGAGTAGAGTAGAGTGAGAGCTCTCTCGGGCTTCCGGAGTCTTCTCGGAGTTCGGTATAGTTCTTTGTATCCTTACTCTTTTGAGATATTATTTTATTCAATAATTAGTTTTATCTTTATTTATTTTTTTTAGTAATTCTTTTCTATTTAGTTTATTTATTCTGTTAAGTAAGTGCTCGTAGAAGTTTTGTTGTGGGATTCGTGATTGTTGGAGTACGCAAGTACGAGAGAGTGCCTTCGTCGAGATGACGTCGTGTGAAATCTGTGCTTGTTTATTCTTAGATAGGACTGCTCCGTTGAGCAAGAGTAGTTCCTCTAGGCGGGTTGTAAGCGTGGCGCTTAGATCTTGGCCTATGCACGTTTGGCACCCAGCCCCACGGAGGATGGTAGCCGCGAGTGTATGTGACAGCTGCACCGGTCTCTGTAATCCACCACGTCCGGGTTGGACTCAGCAGGGTCTTAATTATAGCATACGATTCCCTAGGTTTGAACTAGCATCATCGGTTGACCTAGCACGTGTGTGCCCCGAAACGACATGACTTGTATGTGTGTGATCTTAACTAGAGTAGATAACCTTTGTAGATTAGACTACTAGAAAGAGTAAATACTAGGTAAACATACAGGTAGCCTTAGCTCTATCTCGTTGCTCTCCCAAATGTATACTACAGTTTTTCTTTTATTACCTTGGATTTGAGGATGTGTGTGCCACCCATATATATCATGCCTATCTTACCCCCGTCTCAAGTATAGTTTGATACATTATCCTTTCTCCAAATTATCCAGTGCATTGCTACTGTTCAGCTCCCTTTTGCTCTACTTCCCTGCGGAAATATAAATACGATAATCCTAGAATACTCCAAGGTGAAATGCTACAATGCGCGCTTGTGGAATTAATGAATTTAATTTTATCGCATAAGAACCGCCAACAAGCATTTCTGGCGCCGTTGCCGGGGAAGTAGCAGCTAGGAAACTGAATAAATGCATTGAAGTTTGTGAGAAGAATAATTATCACTTACTTTTGCGGGCTTACCCTTGTCCTGTCTTTCTTTATTGTGGAAATTTGAAACAGGACAGTGCATGACTGGTTTCGACCCACCAGAAAACTTCCACCCAGATCCGGAACAGTTCTTGAGAAGGGTGAGGGCCAGGCTTACCCCTCCTCCCACCCACGCTCGATCGAAAGTTCTGGCTCTTGAAGGATCCCTTCCGACGACTGTCGAGCACCCCCCATCTTCATCAACGAACAACAACATGGGTGATCCAGTCGAGAAGACGATCAACGATTTCTCCGCGCCAACTACGGAGAACATCCGCATGGGACCTAACGCGCATCACCAACAAAGACTACGAGCTCAAGCCAGCCTTGATCAACATGATCTTGGCTAGTCCTTTCTGTGGGAAGCCGTCGGAGGATGCGAACGCTCACCTCCAGAGGTTCCTGATGACGTGCAACACCTTCGCCATGAAAGATGCACCTCAGGACGCCATCCGACTGCAGCTCTTCCCATTCTCTCTGTTGGGGAAGGCTCTCCAGTGGTTCTACGCGAACCAAGAGTCCTCGACACGTGGACGGCATGCTCTAATGCCTTCCTCGCCAAGTTCTTCCCGCCGGGTAAGACGACTGCCCTGCGGAACAAGATATCGGGCTTCCAACAGCTCGCAGAAGAGTCGACCGCGGAAGCCTGGGACAGGATGCAGGAGTACGTTCTCGCATGCCCACACCATGGCATAGAGGAATGGCTCCTCATACAGAGTTTCTATCACGGTTTGAGGCCGTCCGCTCGAGAGCACCTCGACGCCGCAGCAGGCGGCTCTTTCTTCTCTCTTAGCGTGAAGAACGCTAAGAAGTTGATTGAG
Source organism: Eragrostis nindensis (assembly GCA_012490785.1). Classification (NCBI taxonomy): domain Eukaryota; kingdom Viridiplantae; phylum Streptophyta; class Magnoliopsida; order Poales; family Poaceae; genus Eragrostis; species Eragrostis nindensis. Next base: position 802,759 of record JAAXCT010000028.1, read on the forward strand.
AAGGTGGCGGCCAACCAGACTCATGGTGAAAGCCAAGCGGCGAGCACCAAGACCCGTGGAGTGCACCAAGTGGAGACGATGGAAATGCTCGCCATCAAGCTCGATCAGCTACTCCGCAAGGTGGGATCTCCGCAGGACCTGCAAGTTGCGGACTCCCGCATGACTTGTGAAGAGTGCGGCAACACAGGGCATATGGGAAGCAATTGCCCGAATGCGAGAGAGGAATGCAATTTCCTCAACAATGGCAATGGGTACCGCTCCCAGAACAACTACGGCTGGAATTCCAGGCCCGACCTCTCCTTCAACAAAAATCAGGGAGGTAACAATGGTAATCTTTCCCGCTTTGAGCCCTCTATCAAGGATCTAGTTCTCGGCCAGGTCAAGATTAATGATAGCATCAGTAAGAAGTTTCTTACTACCGACAAGGCTTTAGAGAGGATAGATGCCAAGCTAGAGTCGTTCAGCACTGCTCTGCAGAATCAGCTAAGCCATAACAAAATGCTAGAAACACAAATTGCGTAAATAGCTTCAGCTGTGCAGGCTCCTCGTACAAAGGAGAGTGTTAGTGCTATCACCACCAGGGGCGGAAGAGGTACTGTGGACCCACCTTACCCCAAGGGTGCAGAGAGGAAGACGCCAAACGTAGCTCCTAAGTAGAAGGCCGGTAAAAAGGTTCCAGAAAAGAAGGTCTCTGAAAAGGAAGATGCCGAGAAGGAGAGCTCCAAGGAGGAACCAACGACAGTTCCTCCCGTTGAGCAAACTCCACCTAAGACAGCACCTCACGAGTATTTTGACACCACAGGCTTGCCTTATCCTGACCGCTGGAAGAAGCTCACCGTGGATGAGCGCTTCGATAAATTTGTTGAGGCCATCCGGCATATATACGTGCATATTCCGCTGCTCGATGCCATGCAGGTACCTACTTACACTAGGTATTTCAGGGACATCCTCAACAACAAGTGCCCTATTCCAGCAATGGAGGTAGTGAAGCTTACAGAAGAGTGCAGCGCAGCCATTTTGAACATTCTCCCGGAAAAGAAGAAGGATCCGGGGTGTCCAACCATCCCATGTTCGATCGGCAGCCAGCACTTCTCACAGGTGCTCTGCGATTTAGGAGCAAGTGTAAGCGTCATGCCCAAGATGGTGTATGACAGGCTAAACCGCCCGTTATCACCAACGACCATGTGCTTGCAACTTGCGGATCAATCGGTTCGCCATCCTGCGGGTATTGCCGAAGACATACCTGTGCAGATCAGAAACTTCTTCGTCCCCGTCGATTTCGTTGTACTCGACATGGAAGTGGATGTCAAGACCCCTCTCATCCTCGGGAGACCGTTCTTGAGCACCACCAACGCCAACATCGACGTGAGGGCAGGAGAGATCCACTTGGACTTCAACGGCAGGGAAGAAACGTTCAGCTTCAAACCTAAGGTTGAACAATGCAAGCAAGTGAGGATCATATATGGAAAGGACCCAAGGGAAGTGGAGAAGATCGAGATTACTCCACCCATGCCACAGCCAGACAAGCTCATTGCATATATGAGAAACTATCTGGCAAGAGAGAATGCAAGAAGGCCAGCAAATTATTGGAGGACTCCAAGGAGGATGCCTCAGCCGCCAAACATACCTCAAGCCCCTCTTGTTCCTCCACCACAAGAAGGAGTAGGCGGGTCACAATCGCCTAAGAAGAGGAGAGCAAGGCGCTCAAGAAAGAAGAAGGCAGCTACGGTATCGACCGATGAGAGTACAACAAAGGCACCTATTAAAGAAAAGGTCGCCGCCACAAGTACAAAGAAGACAACTAAAGTGTGGCGGAAGAAAGACGGAACCTCAGCCCCGCCAAATTCTCCAGCGAGCGAGGTCCAAACAAATTGAAGACATGGAGAACGTCTAGCTCAAAGACGTAAAAATGAGAGCCCTCCGATTGGGGAGGCCATCCCAATCGTTATCCTAGCTAGGCCTAGCACTTGTTTTTCTTTTTCATAAACCATAAAAACAAAATAAAAATTTAAAAAAAATTTAAAAACAAAAAAATAATAGGATTCCCGGCAATGCCCATTAGGGGCTAGCCACTTGTATCATCCTCACTCTTTTTTGCAGGTCAAGAAGGAGGAGGAAGAGCCTGAATCATGCTCAAGTCTTGCAAAGACTCAAGCTTGGGGAGGGCCCCCAGATGAGACGGAGTTCAACACTAGCTCGAGTCTTGCAAAGACTCAAGCTTGGGGAGGACCCCAGGTAAGTATTTCTAACTTTCTTAATAAATAAATAAACTCCCTGTTTCGAATAAATGCTAGAATCTTGGTGTTATGCTACGCTTAAGGGAAATGATGATCGAGTTACAAATTAGCTTCCCATGTGTCGCATAGATGCAACTTCTGCTCCTGACATATGTGTTATTTTTATTTGAGCATGATCACATCATGAGTATTGCTTATTTCCGTGGGTTGCATTTGTCACACCAAGTCTGAGCATTGTGGATTATGATATGGCATGATGAGGACTTGTGGCAATCTCTTAGTATGGTTTCATCCAGAGATGTTTTTCTTGAATTGCTGCAAGTACCTAAAACCCTTCTGTTTTGGCACACTTCTCTTAGTGTGAGGATTTATTTACCTACCAGAGCCATATCATAATATTCGAAACAGCCCCACTCATAGCCATTTGCTTATGTATTGAGTTTTGTTAAGGTTTGATGTACTCTTGAACTAAGCACTCCTAATTTTGGTCATAATTCCTTCGCGTGTGTTTTCGAAAATTTCTTTCCACCAAATAAAAAGGGGAATGTTTGGATAAATTAACCAAACATTTTTCAGAGTTTGCAAAACTTTTGGTCCATCCAAAAAGCTCAAGAATATTTCAAAATGTTTCCCTTGAACCATGCAAAAATTATAGCCTTTGAACCATTGAGTTGTCAAAAAAAAAAAACTCCATGGTTGCATGACAAAAGTCAATGGCTATATGGTTCTTATCATAAACATCTTGAGCAAAATAAAGGACCAATGTTTTCAAAACCCCTTTCCACAAGTGTGAGTCCATTTTCTCCCCCTCCATCACATCATTTCTTATGACCAAAATAAATGGAGTTGCTATGTTGATTGAGACTCATTCTTTAGCTTTACAATATATGCATGGCACTTGTGCGTTCCATACCAAGCTCCACATACAAAGCCTCATTTGGTAGAAGGTAGGATGAGTGAAGCTTGTAGGAATAAGACTCACATCAGGGTTGTAAGAGAAGTGCCATCCAAAACGAGGAGAATTTTTGCACCTTACCTTGCAGCACATAAAAACTCTGGATGCATACCTGCTAGAATTGTTCACTTGTCCAAAAGTGTCGTTCTAATCTTCAATGCTGCATGACAAGGTGTAACTTATAAGCCTCACGATTTTTGCAACACTCATGAATATTTCGTGCTCTTGTAAACTTACCACTGTTTAGGGAGTATGTTGTTGCATCTTTATTACCCATGGGGCGCTTCTTTGTTATTCCTGATCCGCCGGTACCCTGAGTTGAGTTTGCTCGGGACGAGCAAAGTTTAAGATTGGGGAGGTTGTTGGCGGTCGTTAAACCACGATTTGACCGCCACCCTACCGGTAAATAAATGTATAACACCAAGATTTTGTGCATAGTAGTTAGGAATAATGCTACTCCACAGGTTTTGGTGAATATTTGGATGCAGGAGTGGATAATTGAGAAAGGTGGGCCCAGCCAGGGAATTTCCCTGGCCGGCCGGCCCCACCTTAGGCCGGCCGGCCCCACCTGGTGGCCGCAGGCCCCAAACCTCCTCCAGTGGGCTGGAAACTAATCCACAACGCATAATTCAAGCCCAGCCTAGCAGAATTGCACCGCCATTCTAGAAGGTGGGCTATTTGGGCCTTAACTTGGCCCTCACTTCAATTCTGCCGACCCCAGCGAGGAGCCGACCTTCGGATCGCCATCAGAGAGTGATCTGGAGCATCGAGGCAGAAGACGGTGGCCAACCGACAGAAGGGACGGCCGGCCGGCCACCCCCCTAGGCCGGCCGGCCGGCTTTGGCGGCGCCGCCTCTCCAAAGTCGGCAGCAGTGCTTCCACCGCCTTGGAGACCTATAAAATGGACCCCCCGGCCTCAGAAGCAACTCGCACCATCACACTTCATCCAAGTGTTCATTAGTTTAGTAGTAGCTTTGGGAGTTAGAGTAGAGTAGAGTAGAGTAGAGTGAGAGCTCTCTCGGGCTTCCGGAGTCTTCTCGGAGTTCGGTATAGTTCTTTGTATCCTTACTCTTTTGAGATATTATTTTATTCAATAATTAGTTTTATCTTTATTTATTTCTTTTAGTAATTTTTTTCTATTTAGTTTATTTATTCTGTTAAGTAAGTGCTCGTAGAAGTCTTGTTGTGGGATTCGTGATTGTTGGAGTACGCAAGTACGAGGGAGTGCCTTCGTCGAGATGACGTCGTGTGAAATCTGTGCTTGTTTATTCTTAGATAGGACTGCTCCGTTGATCAAGAGTAGTTCCTCTAGGAAGGGTTGTAAGCGTGGCGCTTAAATCTTGGCCTATGCACGTTTGGCACCCAGCCCCACGGAGGATGGTAGCCGCGAGTGTATGTGACAGCTGCACCGGTCTCTGTAATCCACCACGTCCGGGTTGGACTCAGCAGGGTCTTAATTATAGCATACGATTCCCTAGGTTTGAACTAGCATCATCGGTTGACCTAGCACGTGTGTGCCCCAAAACGACATGACTTGTATGTGTGTGATCTTAACTAGAGTAGATAACCTTTGTAGATTAGACTATTAGAAAGAGTAAATACTAGGTAAACATACAGGTAGCCTTAGCTCTATCTCGTTGCTCTCCCAAATGTATACTACAGTTTTTCTTTTATTACCTTGGATTTGAGGATGTGTGTGCCACCCATATATATCATGCCTATCTTACCCCCGTCTCAAGTATAGTTTGATACATTATCCTTTCTCCAAATTATCCAGTGCATTGCTACTGTTCAGCTCCCTTTTGCTCTACTTCCCTGCGGAAATATAAATACGATAACCCTGGAATACTCCAAGGTGAAATGCTACAATGGTGATCCGTGCGCTTGCGGAATTAATGAATTTAATTTTATCGCATAAGAACCGCCAACACCCTTCCCCGCCTCCATGCGCCTCGCCCTTCCCCGCCTGCCTCGCGTTGCGACTGCCCCAGCGCCGCCGCCCGACGCGCGGCGCCTGCTCGCCCCCGCGCCGCCGCACCTGCTCGCCCAGCGCCGCCGCGCCGCGCGCCTGCTCGCCCCGCGCCGCCGCGCCGCACGCCTGCTCGAGGCCAGGGAGACACGCCACGCGACGTCGCGCCCCGCGGCGAGTGGGGAAAGGAGGACGGCGCCGAGGAAGGAGGACGGCGTCGAGGAAGCACGGCGGTGGCGGCATAGCCGCGTTCCGGCTAAAAGGCGGCGAGATAGGAGAAATGGAGGCCAGAACAACGATCAACAAGACAAGGCGAGCAAGAAGCACTATCATGTGCTCGAGCGCGGCGACAGGAGCATGGTCAGCGTCGAGCGGCGGCGACGGCGTCCATGGAAGACGACGTTCCGGCCAAAAGAGAGGGAAGGAGGAGGAGGTAGCGCGCGCTTGACGTTCACCTTGTTTTCAAGGACCTCGGGGTCGATGATGTCGACGACGGGGACAACCGGGAGTACGAGTTTGTCGGAGAGGTGGACGGCGCGGCACACGGCGGCAGGGAAGAAGCTCGTTCTGGCGATCCCGGCTGCGGAATCCGGGAAGGGAAAGGTCAGGGAGGTGCATGAGGGAGTTTTGCAGCTTTCCCCGAAAGTAATTGAACTGGGGATCACCGTGGAGGATGGAATCGACGGCGAAGTCCCGGTTGCTCACCCGCCGGCCATGGGGATAAAACCGCTTCGATCTCCTTGCTCGCACCGGCAATGGAAACTGGTGCTAGGTATGGACTACAGGAAGACCTCGCGCGTCCGTCGGTGGCGGCGGTTTAGCTCGGGGAGCAACGGAGCGGCGTGGAGGTGATGCTCGGCGGCAATGGCGGCTTGGCCGGTTTGGGAGAGAGAAGAAAGAAGAGAAAGAGAGGCGACGGCTTGACTGGGCCCACGACGACGGATGCATTCGAGGAGAGAGGGAGTGCATAGTTGCATCTCCTCTCTCCTCAACTGCAAAATGCACACTCCTTTTGCATAGACTGTTGGAGCACATTTTCATGATGCACAGTACTAGAGGAGATCCAAATTTGGCTCTGCCTACCGCTGTTGGAGTTAGCCTAATAGAGATTGGGTAGATAATAGATAATGAGATAGTAAATTTTGTAAAATCTCGACTTTTGTGATCTTTTTCTCTTATAATCCTAGTTATTTTGGCTTGTGTCAAGCCACATGTTTTATGGTTTTATTGTCTCCACAAAACCTTTTTTTAAAAAAAAAATAGCTATCGATACGACATGTAGAGGTTGCTTTCACGTTATGAAATTACATAGGAATATCTTTAAATTCAAGATATGCGCATATCATGTTACTAGTTCTTTTGGAAAAAAATGTCGTTTTGTGAAAAAATATGATCATAAAACGAAAGCAACCGAAACACCCTGAGATTTGTGATCGAACCACAAAATCTGGGCTGGGCCGGATATGGACTGAAACAAGGCAACGAGCAGTTGGTCGGGGCAGCAGCAGCGAATGAAGAAGAAGAAAAAGAGAAAAAAAAAAGAATCAAACGCGAAACGAAGCGAAGGCAGCAGCGAAGCAGATCTCGCGAGCCCCCGCCGCGGCTGCCAGCTACCATCACCACACCAGATCAGAGCAGGAGAACCGGAGCAAGAGCAGTCCATCGGAGCAGCAGCGCCGACGGATCCCGCGAGTAGAGAGCACCAGCAGCCAAGGCGGCGGTGACGACGATGCTGCCGACGACGGCGTCCAAGGGGCGCGGGGCCGCCCGCTCCGCCCCGCCGCTCTTCGGCCCCTACCTCCGCCGCATCGTCAAGGTCCGTGCTGGCCGCCTCACTCCCGTTCCATCTCGCTTCCCTACTCTACTCTGCCCCTGACGCCTGGCGATCTGACGTCTCGCGCGGCGGGTGAGTTGGGCGGTGTTTTTGCTGCAATCCGAGGCGTGGCGGTGCTGGAGGCCGGGGATTCTCGTTAGGGTATGGTTTCCTCACGGAATGCTGGCACACGGGGGTGCCGATTATCCAGCACTGGTGCTGATTTAGTGAATCAAAGGCGCATCTCGTGGGGGCGATGTCCAGACCAGCTGATAGGAAAGAAACATGTGCAATTATATGTGATACCGGGATAGCCTGAGAAAAGCTGCAGAAATGGCTGTTGCATTTGAATGGACAAAACTCTAAAGTGAACCTAATTCTCAGTCACACCAATCCAAGCACCAAGAAATCACAGTAATTTGGGTTCCTGGCTCCGCGTAGGTTCAGTTCATACATTGCGTTGCACAATGAGCAAGTACTATGTTCAGTTCATACATTCCGTTGCACAATGAGCTAGTACTTGGCAGATACTGTTGTTAATGTGGCCTTGTAGTCTCTTCTTTACTTGCCTTGGCTTATTAATCGAATTGATACACCGAGGTTACTCATGCTTATATCGCTGCTGCTTCATTGGATTCTGGACTGCTAATTTCTAGCTTCTGGTCCTCTGTTTGCAATGTTAGCTTGCTGTCTAGACATTTCAGACTGACACTGGGATCCATCAATTAGTGTAGTCTTAGTGACTTCATTAACATCAACGTTATGACCATTCCTTCTGAATTGTCACCCTTTAAAACTCTGAACTTTGAGCTTACTGGATGCAGTGACAATCAGTAAGCCGAACCTAGTTTCTGTCCAACTTTCCTTGTTTTGTATTAAATATTCTAACAAAGGCTCAGTCCATTATTAAGATATGGTTATCTAATATTGTTCTTTTCATTGACAGTGGCAACAAATGGATATCGAATACACATTTTGGCAAATGGTTCATCTCTGTACTTCACCTAAAGTAGTGTACGCATCCTGCACTCATCTAGTTCTTAATTGTTTGTATTTTCTCTTTGCTCATACTGAAATTCTCTGTAAATATTGTTGCCTTTTCGTTAATGCTAAATCTCTGGGACAATCATGAACAATGATGGCACCATACAACCCTTTCTCAATGATAATTTTAGTGGTCATAACTTGCTGAATCTGACTCAGAGATACTTAGGTTATGCAGTAGAGTCATCTTATCATAACTGGTACTTAAATAGGATTGTTCATTAAGACTCTGAAAACTTCACTTTAAACTTTCAACCTCGAAGGTCACATACCAGCATCTCCAAAACCCATATTTGACCACCCACCAAAAACTTGATCTATCCATGTCCTGCGCCTGCTGTCAAAGGTTCGCCATCTTCTTATGCTTACGATGAGGAATACCTTCCCTGATTCATTTGTCCATTTTTTTGGGTTGTATGGTCTTACGATAAGGATTTGTTTTTTTATGTATGTGACTATGCATCTCACGAGCAGTTGTTTATTTCTGTACATGTTACTATCTGGAAGACAGCTACCAGCACACCAAATATCATAAGCGTACGTCATCTTCTTGTACCTTTCTTATTACCAGTTGCCACATGATTTCCCAACAGCATCTTGGACATATCTTAAGTAATCTATTGTTTTTATGAGCATTTTGTTTTGAAGCTGATATTCATTTCATTGTTTTTTTGGACACAATATTTCTTCGTGGGTACAAACTTGGCTTTGTTTATATTGCATTAGTATGTGCTATACATGTAGATAATCTCATATTACTGAAGTTTAATTCTGAAGAGTAGCTATTTATGTGGGTTTTGAGAGTAACGTTTTGTTAAATTGTTGTGAAGGATCAACAGTTGATCATCTTGTATGATTTATTTAAGCACCAGATCTGTAGGTAGCATACAATTTCCCCCTTTATGCGCATTCGCAAATTCACATTTGTGTATAAACTAGCTGATCATTTAATTGTTAACACACTGTTGAAAATTGTTCTTGTCGATACTACGCGTGTCTCCTATTACTTATTCAGTATTATACTATCATTACGACTTCCTGATTTCTCTTCCCTATTCTTTCAGAAACAAAGAACCAATGGGCTAGGGATGATCCTGCATTTATCGTCATTCTAATTCTTTTTCTTGTGTTTGCAACTTCAGCATATTGTGCAGCGTAAGTTCTTTCTGATCTTCTATTGATAACGTTATCTTTTTTATTTCTACCATACAAATATGTATCTTATCATATTTGAAAGCTTCAAAATCTTTTTTGTTTGTTATTGTGGTATTCACATGACTCTTTTATGGATTAGCGACATTTTGTTTCCCATATTAAACTGTCTTATTTCACTCTGTAGGTATGGAGAGAGTGCCTCACATGCTGCTCTAACAATCACTTCAGTTGTGCTTATTCATTTCTTGTTTGCTGGGATAGTTTTGGCTACACTTTGCTGGTAAGTCTCCGGTATTGTAGTGTCCTGCTGTCTTGCTCCATGTCTTCATGAAACCTAATAATACTAACATTGATAGAATGTTGGGAGTTTTATCAGTCGCCATGCCGGCTTACTTTAATTAGTAATTACTAGCTTCAATGTGTTACCATCATGTTTACTGTTATAGTTAAATGAAGAAGATGATAAACATATATAATTTCCAGTATCCAGTTCCACTGAAACTTGCTGTTGTGAGATACTGGTTTCATGGGTCTGCAGTGATATCACCCAAATTTTGTACAGCTTTTAGATACCAGTTCCAAGGCATAGGCTTGACAGGTTTTACTCTATATTTTCATGCCTACCATTCTATTTCTGGTCTACTTATGATGTTCTGATGATGTATATGTTGGCATACACGTCCATAGTATAATTTGGCAATTATCTGCTGTACTTTGATGCAGGTTTCTTACAAATTCTTACTTGAGAGAGGAACCTAATAGCCATGTCGTTGAGCAACGTGTTGAGTGGTAATTTCCTATTACATGCAAACATCCATACGATTGTCCATTTATGGAGCTCTAATATTTTCTCTTTAGCATTTAATGAATGTTTGAAACCATTCAATAACATTTAACACAAACATTTGTTTACTGAAAATGATATATTCATAGCGGCGTGTTTTCATAAACTGTTCCATGGTAGCGCATGGGGAGATGTACATGGTTATGATCGATTTGTCATTTTTCCCCCTATTCAGATAGACATCATCTTCATTTTATATTCTTGCTCTTTTGTTCTTAAGTAGTTAATCAATCAGTAACAATGAAGACAAAATTCCTTGCAGGCTCTATGCATTTGATGTTCACTGTAACTCGTTCTTTCCTGCATTTGTCATCCTATATGGTAATATCAGTAATTTTGTCTATTTCAATCTTAGTTTCAACATGCATTGTATTTCATCTGACAAAGTTCCTCTTCTCAGTGCTTCAATATTTTCTGTCACCTCTATTGGTAGCGCATGGCTTCTTTCCAGCTCTGTTATCGAACTTACTTTTCGTGGTGGCAATTTCTTATTATCACTACCTGAACTTTCTAGGATATGATGGTAAGTTAGAGTTGTGATGTTTGAGAAATTCCATTGCATTTGTATTTGTGCACACTAAAATAACAAAATTTTATTATTTCACTGCAGTTCTACCATTTTTGGACAGAACAACATTTTTCCTGTACCCAATCGGTCTTGTCATCATCCTATCTCCGCTTAGTAAGTGCATATTCTGGCATAGTTTGCGGTACTGTTTTGAATTGTTCTCCTGGCAATGATCTCACATGTTCCTCTCTTCTTGCAGTGATATTAATAGGTTTCAATCCGACAAGATACTTTTTAAGTTTGTACTTCGGTTGAGGACGAGAAAAATATGTGACGATACTAATACATACTTTCTGAAGTAGCTTCTTAGATGTCCTGTGAACTCAACGACGAGCAAGATTCAGAAAAGCCCGGAAATTGTTTGGTTGTATGAACGTCCTACGTTATGCCACCCATAGTGATTGGTATATCCTTTTTGGTGTCAACTTGTTCATAATATGAGCTGTTTCATTTGATTTGGGCCCAATGACCGGTGTATAATTTTAGTGGGAATCACTGTTTGTTATATCACATAGCATCTGACTTGGGCTTTTATGCCCCACCATCATCTCTTGCGAAGTTTATAAGCAGCATCAATGTCGCCAAACTATGGCAGCACTCTTGACCGGGGACACCCTTACGATTTTTTTAATTTAGTTTAAACCCGTCCATGACTAATGTTTGAGAAGGAACACTTCACAACTCTACTGCGTTAATCCAAAGATAAAACTTTTCTGCGGCAATTCACTTGAGCCTTCGTGATGCATAAAACATTAATTTGAAGATTATCAGGTCGTGGTACCAGGACCAATCTTCAACCACGCAAGAGTAGAAGAGAGGACGAAAAAGGAAAGAGTAGGAATTTTGTGCCACACTATTGAGATATTTGAAAACACATGAATAGGGGAGGCTCTGTATTTAGATAAAGAGGTAATTGTGTATTTACCCTCACTCTAAACTCTGGTTATGATTTTACCCTCATAAATGAAACCTTTTGAGTGAGATACCTTTTTGGTGTCATTGTTAGGTGTCATTTGGTAGTGCTCTAGCTTCCCTGAAAATGACTTGGGCTCTAGATTCTCGTAGAAATGCTCTTCTAGTAGAGCGGAGGGGCTTATGAAAATCGTTGTTGGGCTAAATAGCTTCTTAGTGACAATGTGGGGTCGTAGGGTCTGAATGCTTAGAGAAGTAGGGTCTGAATGCTTAGAGAAGAAGAAGACGACGCCGAAGAAGAAGAAGAAGAAGAAGTAAGAAGAAGAAGAAGAAGAAGCCACATTTGCACTCGTACTCTCTAGTGCAAGCTTTTCGGCCTTTTGGGTGGCTAGGCCCATTACGCATGCTGGCTAGACCCCATTATATGGCAAAGTTTAATGGGCGTAGCCCAGCTTCGAAGACAATATGGGTAATAGGCATAAGTAGCTCGTTAAGTCCTTTTGTCATTCATCGCTATTAGGCCGCCAGATTAAGCCATTCTTCGTCACTTAGACACGGTGTATGCCGCCACTAAACTGAGCTTGTTTCCTTTTTTTTTCCTTTTTAACGTAAAACAAGAGGAATCGCTAGTTTCAAAAAAAAAAAAAGAAAGGGATCGCCCCATACTGAAACCGTATAATATAATGATAAAATGTGATAAGATGTAAATATCCTAACAAAAGGTACAAAAGAAGATGAACATAAAAATGTTTTTAGGACCTCATGTCTTGTATTTTCAGGATCATCGCATAGATCGACCTTGGCAATCCATGTCACCAGTTAAGCAACGTGATTTTTGCTTTTCAGCAACGTACAGTCATACAAGTATTCGGAAAAAAAAAAGGAGTCATACGCAAGTTAAGCAGTGTGGCTAGTTATCGTTTCTGAAGTAGTATATACCATTCGCTGCCACGGACTGGAGGAAAGGCTGTTTCAGCGAATGGTATGAAGTATATACGTCACCCATGGCTAGCCATCAAAATAATGGTCCTTGCACACATGCGAGATTGAAACAGGCACAACAGAACATAGTGGACTTCTCCTAATTGGTGATCAGTGGCTGCCACCGTTGGAGAAGCAACTTGGAGTCGTGCTCGCAAAAGGAGAGACTAACTAACTTTGCTTCGCTATGGCACACTGGCACAATTCTTTGTTTGGGTCCTTTTTCTAAGACTGCTTAGCACACCAACGAATGAGGAACCTATCTGTTGGCCGTTAGATGCCCATGATAAAATGAACGAATAAATAAGTAAAATCATGGGTAACTAACCTTTGATGGTGGAGCAAAGCTGAACAAAAAGCGATATATGCACAATTATGATAATTATTATTTTTCTTCGAGTGCTTATCTAGAGGGAACTAAATTAGTTGCGAAATGGCCAGTGGAAGCAATGATATGTGCAAACCCAGTCAATGGAGCATAAGTTGGGAAGTGGAGGGTGGACAAGAGAACGAATATTATTTAGCGAGTAAAATATTTGGTCCGAGTGGGTTGCAGCTTGAAAGGCTGCTACTTAGATTCCATCAGCCATGGATGCTGCTCCCCTCTACACGACCATCACTCGTACGAGTCGTTTCAGGTTTAAGAACTTTCAGCACCAACAGCGTATAGCCAGAGATTACTCATTTTTAGCGTGATGGAGCAAAAATTACAACAGAAACATACGCATATTTGCCGAAGTGGAGTACGGATCATTTGTGATATACCAACCGTTCTCAATGCATGGGAAAAGTTAGACAATAATATAATATACTACTACTAAATGGTAGGACTTATCAACTTGAAGTTAAAGCTTCAACGAGTGTTGGAATTCAGTTAAACAACGCACAGGATAGTGCATTGTTGCTTCCTAATCAGCATACAACTAAGTTTATGCTGGTTTAGTGGGAGATCCAAAGCGCCATCTCCACGAACCAATAGTTTGCTGCTTCACTTTAGTTTAGTCTTCCAGTGTTACATTTCAAGACACAAGTCAGTGTATATATATATAACTGGTGACTGATGAGTTGTTAGGAGTTAAAGTTAGGACCGTTTTGGAACCGTTTGGCTTCAGCTTTATCCCTATTTGGTTCTTACTTCACACGTAAGATTTCTTGAGATCCTGCCTGCCCACTTTGCAACAGGCTCCAAAGCTACTTTTGGATTTTAAAACTATACATACAACTTTGAGTAAACTAAGCTAGCTGTGGAGTGGCGGCGATGTCTTGGTTTTGATCATATCAAACTTTTACGTCTCTGCTACTAGTGTAGCAAGGTAATTATTACAGTCACCATGTACAATCTAAAAAAATGAAATTAGGTCCACCTAAATATAATAGAAAACGTCAGTTACACAGCAGAATATATGGAACTGCAATCACTAAAAAAAATTGAACAAAGAAAACTGACTCCTTGTCATAAATTAGTTTGAATCGAAGATGCATCTCTTTACTTTTGGCATAATGTATCTTCACTATAGATGGCGTTGGATTAGGGCCTTCAGCGATTTATACACTCAATCACACATTTACTTTTGCCAAAGGTGCGCCAGCCCATTTGGCAAACAAGAAGTTGGATCTGCACGAGGACTTGAATAGTCAAACATCCTACGGGTTTGTGCTCCCTTCGAGAAAAGTCGTGCACTGCAAACAAACCCTCCCGTTCGTTGATTAGCGGTTTTCTTCTCCGGCGGTTAGCTGAACATGGCTACGCGGTATCCTTTTCTCCCAACGGTCTTGCACACAACACAGGGAGGACATGCCACTACGTGTCGATCGAGCAAACATACATTTCTTTTTTCTGGCCTAGCTTGTTCCACACTGGCTGAGTGGACTTGGGCACAAGAATCCATCCATACCAAGCCGTTGGAACGGAAGCATGGAAAGCTGGGTGCGTTGTAGCTGGCAGAAGTGAGGTGTGCCCACTGAGGACTTAGGGCGTGTTCGGCAATTTAGGTCTAAAGGTCACATCAAAACTAATCTTACTATTTAGACGTCTTAAATAAGTTTAATTATAAAACATTTTTACAGATGTGGGCTAATTTACGAGACGAATCTAACGAGCCTAATTAATCTATGTGTCGCTACAGTGATGCTACAGTAACTATCATCTAATCACGGCTTAATTACCCTTATTAGATTCGTCTCGCGAATTACTACAAGGTTCTGTAGTTAATTTTTTAATTAGACTTTATTTAATATCCTTAAATGACAAGATTCTAGGCGGCCTAAAATTAGGCCTAGAGAAACGAACACCCCCTTAGACTAGTCCGCGGCGAAGGTAAAAAGCAGCGGTTATGGTTTGTTGTTATGTTACATTACATACAGATGTCGACATGGCTCGCTTTCTAAATAGGCAGCGATATCCTTCTTATTATCACATCTGTAAAGTGTTTGAGATGATCAGTGTGTATTGCGATTGTATCTTAAACCTTTCATGTGATTCATTTTCACGATGTAGTTAGGATTCAATCTATGGGGCTTTCAGTGGGTTATAAGGACCATAGATCCATATAATTTATTCTTTTTTTTGACGTCACAACTACTTTGTGTCAGGCAACCATACACTCCCCTGTTTTGAAAATCAGAATGAGGGATGACATTGACGTACGTATGTGAAAACCACTTGATTTGTCAGCCTTCGTTTGTTTTGTATATAGTCCGTTTTGATGCTTTGGTTGATCCCTTGTCTATATGCTGCTGTTTGGATGAGTCTTTCTATGTTGTTCAAGCGTAGCGTTCATCATGCGTCCCATCGGCGCTTCGTTTTCTCTTTCCTTTCCTTGTCTGGCTTGGTGCTGCTTTCCTCCTCTGGAATTTGTTCTAACGGCTACTGATCTTGATATACTAATTTGCTTGATGGATGCAAACGGAAGATCTGGGAAAGACGAGATGTCAACTTCATGAGCGAGAGCATATATGATGTGGTTCAAGTGCTTTAGTTGCTACTTGTTGCACGATGTGGCCGTGGACCTACTGCCCCAACCACAACATCGACATCTAGTTGCGGTCTAATCAAATAAAACAACACCTAAATCTGTTATGGCAAGTACCAGAAGGAGAGAAGTAGGAGTTGGACGTCGTCATGTAAGCATTATCGAACATAGAAAACTGGAAATGCGCTGAGCAACAGAAGGGCAATCCATAATTGGGAAACAATCAACATTCGTCATGACCCAAGACATCCGTAGGGCTGCTATTAGTGAGTCACAGCAGGTGCTGCTTCCATCATTGCGGTCAAGATTTCACAGCTAGATCCGTCGGACATTCAAATCAAATGAATATGAATGTCATGGAGCATCAATCAGAAGACACAACGCGAGCGAGCTCTGTGTCTCTTTCTTTGGAGAAGAGAGGAAATGCAGCGGAAGGAGGCACAGCAAACAGATCGACGACAGCGGGAGCCGCATGTGCGGCAGCAGGGCCTCGCCGCCAACCGGCAAGCAAGGAACATAGATCCGGCGTTCACCGACTTCCACTTAATAAAAAGAATGTTCCATTTTCGCCACGCCCTACGATTAATAATGCGCTGCAACATTATCATATATATACTCTCAGATGCATCATTAGATTCAGCTGCGCCATTAATCAATGCACCTAAGTATATGGAATTATGGACTCCGGTAGCTTGCTGGGACCTTGGAGACTGTCCGTAATCTTGCGGTTTTCTTCTTCGACGACGTGTCTGTCCATCAACAAGCAGTGAACGATGGGAGAGCACAGCCTGGACCGGGACATCATCGCCGAGAGTCTGCCCGGGTTCCACACCAGCGGCGAAACTCATTAGTTTGCTCCACCTACTTTAAACTAAGACGATCATGGTATTACACGCGTCATTTGGTCCAAAAATAAAGAGAAACCTGTCATGTCTGCATGCTGTCGTCCCAATCCTGCTTCTCTGCAAACCAATGAGTTTTCGGAGAGGGAGTATATACATAACTTGAGAGGTTACATGCATTATTCTCGTCAATGTTGTCGGAGAAGCGCAACGTCCGGGTTCTCCGTATCCCTCTCTGCGAACCCCTGCTTCAGACCATTTTGGACATACGGCGACATTAGCAACTGGAGGGCTACAGGTTGCAGCAGTTTTGGCCGTCACAACAACATTACATGAAGCTACTCTATTGCCTTATTTCTATCTTTATTTTATTTGTTTCTGGTTGTTCAGTTTCTTTTTTTTTTCTTTTTTGTGGGGAAAGGCTGTTTCTAGCCGTACATTTTCTTTGTATACAGCATCAGAGCCAGGCTACACGGTGATATATACTGCACGTAGTACGGTTTAGCACGTGTAACTTTTGACCCATTTGCAGTCATTCGTTTGGTCAATTTTGACACAAATCTTTAAGAATAAGTTTGAGAAAAAAAACATATTGATTACCCTAGTATATGCTTAGAGCAGGTGCACACCCCTATTGGAAGAAAAAATATTCAGTGGAAACCATTTATTCGGTGGAATCGTGAAAACCCTCTCGAAAAATCTATTTAGAAGTTTTCAAAAATTATGGAACTTGACATACGAGTAGATGACATGGTGGGAAACAGGCACACAAAATTTCAAATCAAAACTTGTTTTCTATTAAAAGATACAAAAATAAAAAAGCATAGTGGAAGAGGACAAAAATACTGCACAGTTATTGTTTTGTCCTTTTCCTCCCCTTTCTTTATGATTTGTTGTTTTTGTATCTTTTAGTACAAGTTGAATTTGGATCTGAAATTTTGTGTGCATGTTTCCCACAATCTCCTCTACTCGTACGCTAAGTTTCATAATTTTAAAAACTTCTAAATAGATTTTTTGAAAGAGTTTTCACGATTCCACCGAATAGGTGGTTTCCACATTGCAGACCTGAGACAAGTGTGCGTACTCGCATCACTCATCTATTATATATATAATTGACCACGAAAAGAAGCCTCCACAATCGCTCTTAAAGTCTAGAAATTACCACGTTAATTCTAAAATACTAGAAATTCCCACGTTAATCCGAGAAAATAAGAAGAAAAAAATTACCACCACTGCCACTATGAAATAATTAATCAAAAAACCCCCTAAATATATTTATAAAATAGCTAAATTTGAAATAATAAAAATAGCCAAAAATACCCCTCACACCTATTTCTAAATTACCCACCATGCCCTTAAAGTCACAAAATAATAATTTTGAATTATAAAAATAACTAAAAATATGACTAATTCTTATTTAAATTTACCAACCATACCATTATGAGCAAATAGCTAAATTTTGGAATAATAAAAATATCCAATAAACACTTAATCCCGATTTCTAAATACACCGTTATAAAAATACACCGTGATATATGTCTAGCTAGAATGGCACATTATCTTATTTTTAGCATGACATATTTCTTTTGAAAAATTTATTTGTAGCACGACATATTCTTTTTTCCTACCATGAGATATATTAGTTGTTTAGCATGCTACGTTTGTACCAACCTTACTTCTAAAATAGAATCAAATATATTGTTAGATAAATGATGACTCATCTCACACTCAAACTGAGGGACGGTGAGAAATTCTACAATCTATTTTCTATTATTTTGTAAATATAGATTATAATAAATAATAACAATAAACTATGTTAAACTTCTACAATAATATAAAAATATTTTAGCCATTCTAGTTCAGATGTATATGGAGGAATTGAGAAATGTGTCCTGCATATATATAATTATTCTCAAGAATGTTACAAATCACACGTCACCACTCACCACCCATCCTAACTATCAAATCATCCGTGCTTGCAACGGGCTAGCAACAAACAAACAAAATAGACATTCCCGCCAATGGGCTGGCGGCCACCACATGAGAAGCAACTTTCAGTCGTGCTCTCAAAAAGAGGAACTAACTAACTTTGCTTTGCCATGGAATATCGGAATATTACTTCTCAAAAGCACAATATGACATATCACAAATTAAGCATCAACGAATGAGGAGCATATGGGTTGGCCGTTAGATGTCCATCATCATGAGTAAAAACGTCAAATTATTTTGTGCACTAATTTTGAAGTTTGATTGTTAAAGTTAGACCAAATGTCACATCAGTGGGTAATGTAGAAATATTCTTCAAAAAATATATTCAAAAGGAAAAAAAAGTAGTGGCAAAATAGCCAGTGGAAGCAATGATATATGCAAGACACACAATAATCAATGAAGCATATACGTCGGGAAGTGGAGTAGGGAAAAGATAAAGAAGAGAATATTGTATGGCTAAATATTGTGCCTTGGTGGGATGCTTCTTTACCTTCCATCATCCATGGCTGCTGCTCCCCTCTACTCAGCTATTATTTTAGTTTATGATGGTTTGGTTTCTGAACGATTAGTATGACAGTATACGCTTAGCTTGTGATGTCTTGAGTTGTCAAACCTTTTTGGGAAAAACAACTCAACTATCTGATTAGGTAAATACTTGTGTGTGAGCACATTGACATTTTAGATGAAATAGCATGTCTTTTAATTTTCCTCATCCAAATAGTTGTGCGCCCTAATTAGTACTAGGATCACAAATATGTCATTTAGAACATCAACATGGTTTACGAAGTGGTCCTATTTATGTTTCTATGAAAAAATGCTATCAATTAAAAACAATCCCTTCGTCCAAAAATATACCCATTTTTTGGATTTAGTTTTCTAATGAATCAAGTGATAGCATTTCTAGGTAATCTCAATCTTAATTAATTTTTCCCTATTGACAATCAAATTTGACAACTTTTGACTTTAACCAAACCTAAAAAATGCTTATTATCCGTGGACTGATGGAGTATATACATTATAAGAGTGCAGTGGGCGACCTGCCATTAGGGCCACTAGGGCCCGGGCTCTAATCTTGGGCTGAAATTACTTGGGGTCCTCCTTTTTATCCATGTACTTCATCATCCCATGGAAATTAACAGATAGAGTGGTCCACCCCTGTAAGCATATGTAAATTTGTATATAGGCTAAAAATTTTGATTTGACCGATATCTGCCACATGGACACAAGATATTAATTTTGTCACGTCAGCATGGTGTTAGAGTTTTCCATGTGCTGACAATGCTATCAGTTGGAGAGAGAGAGAGGGGGGGGGGGGGGGGGGGGGGGGGGGGGGGCGCAGGAGATATAGTGCACTGTTGCTTCCTAAAGTGTGCAGGTTCTTCCTTGTTATTTAGTGGGAGCTCCCATTAAAATCCCATCCAATGCTTTACTTGCTTTAGCCTCTCGATGTTACCTTTCCATGAATATTTTCAGTGTAAAGAAACTGCATTACTGCAAGATACAGATCAGTACATATAACTGGTGATGAATGAGCCGTGTTAGGAGATAGGGCCTTTTGCTAATAAAAGTGTCCCTAATGGTAGAGTTAGTTAAGAGGCAACAGCTAGCTCTTGCAAGCGAATAATATGAGATGACCTCCACATTTAAGTCTCTCATTTCTCTTAGAGACTAGCTCTTGAGGAAGAGCTAGCTGCCTTCTCTCTCTTCTTTTTCTCTAATAAACAATCCTAAGAGTCACCTTAGAGCCAACCTTTGAGAACGCTCTAACAACCGTTGTTTGGCATCAACCTTTCTCTTTGGTTCTTTCCTTGACATGTAAGATTGTATCTCGAGATCTGGTGTTCACTTTGCAACAGACTCCAAGTCACTTTGAATCAGAAACAAAGTATGGCACAGCTTTTAATTATCTACAACAAGAAGGAAAACGATGATGTACTATCTAGCACCATCATACGTGGTACAATGTTGACCGTACTAACAATTGTGTTTCTCTTGAATACAAAGGGCAGCTGGGTACCATTCCATTAAGAAAAGAGATTTCGAGCATTGTGACCCTCCAACACCAGTAGAAAGAACTATATGAATTACATTCACACACAGGAAAAAATAAATGACCACCCAACTTTCATAAACTACTGCTGGAGAACTACCATATTTAGCTGCACCAACCTATTGCGAACCAGACTCCAGAGAGACGTGCCTCTTCTATTGTTAATGGGACAATTGTATTTCAATTGAAGAAACTTCAGTGGGACGTCACTGAAAACATGTTTCCATAGCATCCATGCCCCGAATAACCAACGAGTTCACGAATTGCTTAGTCGGGCTATCTTGTCACCAATAACTGTGTCCTCTTGTTGTGGAGATATTTCTGCAATAAAAAGAAGCACTTCTGTCTTACGAAGATGCAGGTGGTAATTAAGTATGTGCTGAATCATTTCATACCCTTGATCACAGAGAGGGCATCGCTCCGTGGGTGGCATGCCTGTCCGAAACAATCGAAGCATAATATGGGTTTTGTTGTTGTACTTGCTACGACGGTCACAGTGCCGCATTGTCAAACCACAAGGATCAAAATTGGAACAAGAAAAGTAAAATATTTGTTCTTAGATGTACAGCAAATATTTGCCATATAAATAACAAAGGTACATCCTATATTTAATGCGGCAATTGCAAACCAACCACACTTTTGAAAAAACTATGGTGATCTTGCAAACTAGTATTCCGTTTTATCACAGATTTCAAAAAAAAAAATCAGTTGTGATCTTGCAAAATCTGAAAATTGATGGCTGTTTCACAATTGGAGTTCAAAATTGTGGTCAAAACACTATTGTTCTATACTTAATTAACTTGTTACGAGTATGTGTATGAAATATGTTCTTCTGATAAATGAAGTAGTATCGATGTATATGTTCTGCAGGAATTAAAATATGTTCATAAATGTCGTAAATCAGGTGCCACAGCCAGCACCAGCCTAACTATCGAATTGTCATTCTTTATATATTTATACACACGTAATGGCTGCTACCACATGAGAGGCAACTTCATAGTAGTGCTATCTAAAGGGTAACTAACTTTACTTTACCGTCGCATATTGGCATATTACTCCCAAAAGCACAACACGTGACACATTACAATCAAGCACTAACCTGTGCGGAACATCTGTGGCTGCAGTTATATGCCCATCAATCATGAATAAACAAATCTTAATCTGGTGTACTAATGTTTGAGTGTTAACTTACCAAGAGCCACGCCAGTGTCCAATATATATATATAAATTCTCATATTCCACTTCAATACCACATTCGAAGGGGACTAATTAAAATTGTTCTAAAAGAGCTAATGGATACGATGGTATGTGGAGATCCATTCAATTGAGCATTGAGCTTATATGCTTAGAAGTGAAAGGAAGAAATATTTATCTGCTAATATTTCGTCCGAAGGGGTTGCAGAAGCTGCTTCTGGATCTTAACAGCCATGGGCGGTCATTGCCTCCTTCTCTCTACTGAAATATCAAATAGTTCAGAGGCGGTATGGTTTATGACTTTAAGTAGCAATATATATTGGAAATAAAGATGGCTCAATTCTTGTTACTGCTAACTTTATGCAAACGAAGCAAGTTTATTTACCAGCTGAGACGAAGCAAAGATCACATTCTAGATGCAATTGCTATTCTTTTTATGGGCTTATATATTTCATAAGCCTGCAAACCATGGTCTGTTTGAGTGTTCTAGTTTTTCAAATCCATGGTCTGCATCCCATATAAAGGCTGCAGTCCAAAAAATAAGTGTTTGTTTGAGTGTTATAGTTTTTCAGAACCAAAGTTTCAAAAAACCATGATTTTAGAAGCCCGTGCCAAGCAAAACTATGGTTCAGAAAAAAGAGGTTAGGAGCAAAATAGGTACACTTTTAGCAATACCATGTTTTTAAAACTGCAGAACTCGTTACATCCAAACACTCCATACCTCTCAAAACCAAAGTCTTTTGCTAAACCGTAGTTTTCTTACAAAACTCCAAAAATACTTTGTATCCAAACAGGGGCCTGAACAATCTTATGAAATGTTTACATATCTAGTTAGCGCCGCTGTTACCAGGTGGGTTGGTGTTTGAAATCAGTTAAATAATTCAGAAGATAGTGCATTATTGCTTCCTAATCAGTGTACAATTAAGTTTTTGCTGGTTTAGTGGGAGCTCCAAATGTAACCAATAATGTGGCTTTCCGATGTTTGGTTCTTTCCTTCACTTGAAAGCTGTCAAGAGATCCAGCCTCCTTCCCACTTTGTGACAGGCTGCAAGGTAGCGTTTGGACTGCAAACAAAGTTGGAAGACCCTAAGTAATACTCCCTCCGGTTTTAAATTATTGACGTTTGATTATTTTTGAGTTACGTTTGACCACTCGTCTTATTTAAAATTGTCGTCGCTCGAATAATCGAGAGAACGGCAAATATTTGGTTCGGGGAACAACGATCAATCGAGGTATCGATCTAGGGCACACAGAGAGTTTTTATACTGGTTCGGGTCTCCCGGAGGATAATAACCCTACGTCCAGTGTATGTCGTGTTGAATATGGTGATGTGTATGATCTACAATGCAATGTCCTCTCATCGGAGGGTTACATGTATATTTATAGTCTTAGTTACCGCCTCTAGGAGTCCTTGCCTTGTTCTACAAGACTTCCGATCTGTAGTAACAGATTCGGAGTCTATCTACAAGTTTCCTTTCGTGCGATACAAGTCTTCGGAAAATACCAAACTAAGTCTTCAGGAATATCAGAAAATATGGGTTACGACATAAGCCCCCGAACATGTCACTTGACTGATTCGTCTTTGATACGAAGAGATCTTCATCTTCATGCGAACTTCTGACAAGGGATATGTTCTTCACTGAGCACACATACTTCAGATATTCTCATCTTCAATCATTGAGTCATCGGAATAGTTCACCGAACCTAGTCTTCGGAACAACCGGACGCACAGGTCTTCGGAACAACCGGACGCATAGGTCTTCGGAACAACTGACTGAACCGAGCCTTCGGAATAACTGTCTGAACCAGGTCTTCGGAACAACTGAACAAATCGGGTCTTCGGAATAACAGCAACCGCATTGAGTGATCGGAATAAACTTTCCTTCAAATAACTTTATCAACGCCAGGTCTTTTTTAGGAAAACCGTCAATCCAGAGAATTCGGAGGAAATATTAATCAACTCCCATCCTTATCTCTTTTTCTCGGTCCAGCCATGGCATTGATTCCGCTTCAGAGTTGAAAAGACTTTGACACGACCCTTCGATTCTTGTCCTTATTCTCCAAACCAGGCCCACCAGGGTATCCTCTGGATCCACCGCGTCGCCGCACGGTTCCCCAGAAAGAAACATAAAAAATCCACTTCGCACTTGACCTTTCGGTTTCCAAAAGGCCCCCAAGTATCACTTTCGCATCCACCATCCACCATGGGCAAGAAAAGACCCACCACTCCACAGTTCATGAAGTGGTTCGACGACGAGCTCGCCGGCGGGTCGGGATCCTCCTCCGCGCATCCCGCTGGCGCTCCACCGCCGGTAGCTGCTGCTCCTCCTCCGCTCTCCGCAGAAGATTACGGGCTCCCTCCTCCGAGTCCCCCTCCAGATCCATCTCAGGTCGTAGACCTAGAGGCGGACACGGCAGGAGATGAAGAGTTCGCACGCCGCCTCCACGTCGCCCTGAACAAGGGGCCACGCGGGATTCCGGCGGACGCCAAACCCATCTTCCTCGACGACTCCGACGACGACGACGACAACGACGACGACGACAACAGCGACGACGACGAGCCAAGCAAGAAGAAGGCCATGGTCCTGTACAATCCTGGTTGGGCTCCCTGGACGAGCGCTCAAACCGGATCCAGTCAGGCGGGTGGCTTCATTCCCGTCGCCGCAGAAGATCCTCTTCTTCCTACCGGGGTCATCAACCTGGTCATGGCATTGAACGAGGGTTCTACCCTCTCCACCACCGAAGTGCCCCTCCCGCTCATCACTCATGGTGAGGGCGGTGTAGGTGCAGGCTCTGCTGCTGCTGCTGCCGAAGCCTCCTCTCCCCTCATTACATATGAGGAGGACGAGGTTGATGCTGATGCTGCTGTTGCAGCTCCTGAGGACGCTGATAATCAGCGGAACTAAGGATAAGGGGATGG
Organism: Eragrostis nindensis; assembly: GCA_012490785.1. Taxonomy (NCBI): domain Eukaryota; kingdom Viridiplantae; phylum Streptophyta; class Magnoliopsida; order Poales; family Poaceae; genus Eragrostis; species Eragrostis nindensis. The sequence continues at coordinate 827,204 of JAAXCT010000028.1, forward strand.
CTATCATGCCATTCTCCTAGCAGTAGTCTCGGTTTTCTTGTTTTTTCTTCTTCTCCTGTTTTATTCTTCTGTCAAGCAGGTCGGAGAGTAGAACCTAGATAGTTTTCTGCATGTCTTGCTTGTAATATCTTTTGGCTACCTCCCGGTAGGCCTTCTTGAAGTCGTCCCGGGATGCATCCTTGGAGACATCAAGAGCTGCCTTCAATCCAAGATTATAACTTTTGAATGATATTGCATCTGTGATGTTGTCTTCTCTTTTTCTCTCGATAATGTACCTTGCATGAGTCTTCGAGATAATTGAACTTAACTTCTCCAATATGTCTTGATGAAGTAAGTCTTTGTGACAACTAACAGATCACTTGGTCGAGAACTCTTCGGGAGTAGTACTCAACACGTTTTTCACGCTCCGAAGGCTCTTTCCGATCCAGATTGTTAATCGTACATTGTTTATTATTCGGAGCAATTGATCCCGAAAAATACTCCAACTTCTTACCTCACAACCAGGTAGTTATCCTTCCAAAAACCGAGCGCAAATCCAAACGCATTATTTTAATAACAGAAAAGAGCATCATCTCGGTATATTCCGCACGTAACCCAAGGAAGGGAAATCCCGCATTTATGGGGAGGCGAACCGTCACGCCGGGTTTTACTTAAGCCCTTCACGCCGTATTCTTTTTCCTCCATCCTTTGGTCTGCACTCTTTTCCATTTCCTCAAACCCTAAACATTTCACATGGCCGCCGCATCCTCGTCCGCCACAATCTCCGGCAATCCCAACGAGAATCAATCCTCCGACTCCCACGACTCCAACATCTCTCTCACCCAGGCGCAGCAGAAGATGAAGAAGGGAGAAATCCCGAATCTCCAGGAGTACTGGAAGAAATCCTCTCTTTCCCTGGAGTATTTGGATGAACTGGAGAGAAGGGGGATGATCTCGGCCTTTCTGACTCGAAGAAACACCGGCGAAGAAGAATACCATCACTGCAACACCACAGAACTCCCGGTATTTGAGGCTCATCTCATGTGTGGTTTCAATCTTCCGCCCTCCAAATTTCTTGAGCAGATCTGTAGATTTTACCATATCGAGCTTGTTCAACTCAAACCCAATGCTGTGATGATGCTTAGCATGTTTGCCATCTTGTGTGAGTGTTGGTTGGGCGTAGCCCCCTGCTTGAATCTGTGGCGCCATTATCACCAGCCCCGGTACTACAAGGGTCAGATGATGGTGTTTTCAGTAGGCTTCGTACTTAGGAACAAAGCTGAGTTCATCCCGTATCAGTACAAGTCTTCCTGGAGCGGATATGACACCAAATATCTGATCTTGGACATGGAGAAAAAGAACACCGTGATCAAGCTGGAGGGCTTAATGCCAAACCATGAGAAATGGGACAAGGGTCTTCCGACCTATGTTCCTCGATTGAATAAGATGATAGCCAGGGTCAACGAGTTGATCAAGTTGGGCCTGAGAGGAGAACATGTTGTGGAAGAATTCATCCGAAGACGCATCTTCCTCTTCAGAAGCGTGATCCACTGGCTATGCATTATACAAGTCCTGGCGAACCTAATTGGTTACCAGCTGGAGGTAGATGTCCATCACTCATCAACATACCAGTATATACTTGATATCTGATTTCTGTTTGATAAGCATGTCATCTTTTTCTCTCCTTTGCAGCTGTTGAACTCTCCGAAGACGATGTCTTCAAGAGAGTGTATGATATCATGGGTACTGGACCGAAGGTTAAGCCTTCGACAGTACCTCTTCCTTATAGTGCAGAAAATCCACCTCCCGAGGTATGTTGATAGCAGACCTTCTCGATTTTCTTGAAGATATATTTTCTGCCATGCTGATCTTGTGTTCTGTAGAACCTTTACGAACCTGGCCCCGACGATGTCCAACCTGATGTTGATATAGTCATCGGGGACAGTGATAAAGAAGACAACGGTGATCGGGAGAAGGATACTGCCGTTGCCGATGACGCCACCAGCTCTCTTGAGCGAAAGGTTGCTGCTGTTGCTGCCGTCGAGCAGTCTGAGGCACCAGGAGATGCCGAGAGGCCTGGACCCGCTACCAATCCCACATCCGGTAACGCTCCGGTGGGTGTGGAAGCCACTAGTCCTCCTCCACCTGCCGTCGAGTCTTCGAAGCCCCCAGCTGGGACGAAGACAAAGACAACGACTCGCAAGCGTTTCCGATCGGCAACTCCTGCAACTCAGCAGCTCCAGCAATTGTCGCTTCTGATGTCCCTGAACTGCCTCCAACTCGCGTCGCCAATCCTCGTACCGGCGATCAGGTACCCATCGAAATAGTTTTCGGCAGTCTCTTTAAAGGATTTTCCAAAGTCTCTCAAGCCTTGTCTTCCCAGGCGACATCTGCTTCTAGCCCTGCTGCCAAGAGAAGACGCTTCCGCACCAAGAGGTATACTTCGTGAGTATTCTTGCTAAATTCCCTTGCTTGTTTGAAACATTTTCATCCGATCTTCAGATATGTGATCATGCTGTAGTGTTCCATCTCCTTCTGCTGAACCTGCCCCTGCTGTCAACCCTCCGGCCCCGATCGTACAATCAGCGCCCGAACAGGCCCTAACTGTTTCTGTTTCCGCATCCGGGACAGTTGGGGAGAGCTTAGTGTTTGACAAGCTGAGCCAGGAGGTTGTTGCTGCCAGGCAGTGGCATTTGCGAACTTGCAAGCGCCTTACTGACAGGATCAAACAGAAGGATGGAGAACTTGCCGCTCTTCAGAAGAAACTTTCTGATGTTGAAGCTGCCTATGCTTCATCTGGGAAAGATGATAGAATTCGAGAACTCGAAGCGGCTCTCATTGCTTTGAACAAGACCCATGACGAAGCAAAGGAAGCTCATGCCAGGGAGATCACAAATCTAAAGGCCGAACATAAGGAGTACCTCAAGGATCTGCGTGTGGAAAGAGATGCTTTATCGAAAACAGCGGAGGGTAATTCTTCCTGTCATATGCTGTTTACTCTGTGCCTTCTGCATACCCCTGAAGTAATCTAATATCTTCTGTTGTAGATTTGAGCTCCAAAAATGAAACCCTACGCACCGAGAACACAGCCAAGACCCAAGTGATCCAAACTCTGCAGACGGAGGCGAAGAAGCTGAAGGAGGCCAACAAGATCCTGTCCGCAGAGAAGGCCAAACTTGCTGACAAGGTTGCTGATAGTTTAGTCAATGGCTGTGCCTTTGCTTTGGCTGCTTTGAAGAACCGTCATCCTGAATTGGATGTGAAGGTTGTAGAGCAAGGCTTTACTTGTAGTATAGGTGAACGTGATGCACTTGTTGACGGTCTGATGGAATCAGTCGACAAGTTCATCATGGACTTGAACTTGGATGTATCTCCTTCTGACGAGGAGAGGCCCTGAATTGTTTGTAAAGCCCTGTAATCAGACAATATTTTGATGCAAGATTGGAGCTCAGGCTCCTGTTAATTTGATTTAGATATGCATAGCAGCCCAGCCTCCTGCTTTTTTGAATACAGTTTTAACTGTATGCAGGAAAGCATTATCACTAATATGCACGATCTAAATAACATAGAAGAAGGCGTATTAATTCAGTGACGCTTAGCTTTGCCTGTGACAAGCTACGTTTGAACTAAGTTTCTGAAGTTGTTCCATATCTGGAACTCATAATAGCTGTATAACATTTGACTTTGCACATGGCAAGTTATGTTTCAAGCTAAGGTGTGTTGATCTTGCAACGTGGTCTGAAGTTGGCACTTATAACTCGATGGCTAAGGCTCTTACTTCAGACACTCGGGGAGACTTACGAAACTTATGAACCATTGGCCAAGCTATCATGTAGCACCATATGGCATAAGACTTGCAGTCTGTTGGGTGGTTGATCGTGCAACCAGCCTAGGGAGAGCCACTTATGAACCTCATGGGCTAAGGGTCCCTCGCTAGAACATCATGGGGGTCAATTAACTTATGAACCACAATGTGGCTAAGCCTTATGACCAATCTTGCCTGAAGAGGCTGTTCGTACCGATGCCTTATAACCCTCATGTGGCTAAGACACCAGCCAAACTTGTAGACCGACCTTTGGTCAGCCTTTGGAACCTTGCACAGTAGTTGGAGAAACTGAACACACTTTATTCATCAAACAATGGATTACACATAAAACTTTCTAAGCTGATCAGTATTCCATGTTCCGGGCAATATATCACCGTCAATATGGGCTAAGATATAAGCCCCCATGCCAGCATCCTCAACTACTATGTATGGTCCTTCCCATGGAGAAGACAACTTGTGCTTATCCTTGGTTTTGATATCCTTTTTGATCACCAGATCTCCCACATCTAAATGTCGACCGACCACTTTGCGACTGTACTGCTTCTTCAGAACCTCCTGATAATGTTCCACATTATGGAGTACTGTGTTGCGTACTTCTTCGAGGAGCAGTAGATCAACTTCTCGAGAGATTTGCTGGTCGTCTTCATAGAAATTGGTGACCCGATGAGCCCCCAAGTGAATCTCGGGTGGTAGGACTGCATCAGCGCCGTAGACTAGGAAGAACGGAGTTTCCTTTGTAGCCCGAATTGTAGATGTTCGTGCTGACCACAGAACTGTCGGTAACTCTTCGATCCAATTCTTGCCTTTAGCTGCTAGCTTCTCGTAGACTCGTGCACGCATCCCCTTCATAAGGATCCCGTTGGCTCGCTCAACAGCACCATTGGTTTGAGCATGAGCCACCGAAGATGTCGGGTGAAGTATACCATGATCGGCACAAAATTTCTCAAACCGGCGACCGATGAACTGTCGACCATTGTCTGATATCAGCTTTCTGGGTACTCCAAACCTTGTGACTATACTCCTCATGAACTTGACAGAAGCGATCTCAGTGATGTTCACAACCGCCTCTGCCTCGATCCACTTGGTGAAAGTATCGATGGCGACGTATAAGAATTTGTACCCTCCTTTGGCTTTAGGAAACGGTCCCAATATGTCGACCCCCCAGATAGCAAAAGGCCATGTAATTGGAATTGTATGCAACTCTTGAGCATGCCTTGTACTTTGCCTACTGAAGAATTGACAGGACTTACATGTCTGCACGAGGTGAATGGCGTCCTGCTTCGCCGTGGGCCAGTAGAATCCGTGCCTGAATGCTTTGCCGATGAGAGTGCGATAAGCCGCATGTGCACCGCAGATCCCACCGTGTATATCATGTAGCAATCGAATACCATCTTCCGTAGAGACACACCTCAGCAGAATCCCATTGAGACATCTTCTGTAGAGCACGTCGTCAATCAACACATAATGCTTGGACTTGCGGGCCAGCCGCTCCGTGGCCGCATCATCATCTGGGATAGGACTGTTTTCGAGAAACAGGCGAATTGGTATACGCCAGTCTTCGACAGAACCTTCTCCCGAATCGATAACCATCATTTCCACTGCATCATGCGTGCTTGCCGCCGATGGCTTGTGGAGCTTTTCTAAGAACACATCATCTGGGACTGGAGATCGTGATGAAGCAATGCAAGCTAAATGACCAGCGTCACGATTGTCCAGTCGTGGTACGTACCGTACTTCGAGACCATCGAACCCTTTCTCCAACTTCCGAACTTCGTCAAGATAATCGGCCATCTTCGGATCAGAGCATTGATACTCTTTCTGTACCTGCCGAGGGACTAACTGTGAATCCCCTCTCACGAGCAGTCGGCTGATACCGAGAGATTTGGCAATGCGGAGACCTGTCACGAGGCCCTCATATTCTGCAACACTGTTCGTAGCTTGGAAGAGCAACTGAATGGCATACTTCAATATTTTTCCTGCCGGAGATATGAAGACAACTCCGGAACCGGCACCTTTCAACGTGAAGGAACCATCAAAATACATGACCCAGTGATCTGGATCTTTTTTGTCATCATCACCATCATCGGTCCACTCTGCTATAAAATCCGCCAGAGCTTGTCCTTTGATGGCTGTTCGAGGGACATATTCGATCTGGTATTGACCAAGCTCTACAGACCATTGAGCAATTCTGCCGATGGCGTCCTTGCAATGCAAAACAGTCTGGAGCGGTCTATCCGAGACCACCTTGATTGGATGAGCTAAGAAGTAATGCTTCAGCTTTCTGGATGTCATCAATACTGCGTACAAGAGCTTCTGCACCATTGGGTAACGCGTCTGGGCATCTTTCAATATCTCACTGACGAAATAAACAGCAAACTGTTTGGGCCCAGTATCCGTTTCTCGTTCAACTGTCAGCGCAGCGCTAACAACTGAATCTGTGGCAGCAACATATAAGAGCAGTTCTTCATTGGGCTGTGGGGGTTTCAGGGTGGGCATATTTTTGAGATAAGCTTTAAGCTCCTTGAACGCCTCTTCTGCCTGGTCATCCCACTGAGAGCCATCTTGATTGCGTAATAACTTGTAGAATGGCATACCTCGTTCTCCCGATCTCGAGATGAACCGATTCAGGGCCGTCATCATGCCTGCTAGCTTCTGGACTTCTCGCCTAGTCTTCGGAGGCTTCAACTTTTCTAGAGCCGCAACTTTTACTGGGTTCGCATCAATCCCTCGCTCGGAAATCATGTACCCCAGTAGTTTCCCAGACTTCACCCCGAAGACACACTTGGCAGGGTTGAGTTTCATCTTGTACTTTCTCAGATTGTCGAAGGTTTGCTTCAGGTCTGCCAGGAGATCATCGGACTTCTTGGTCTTGACAACAATGTCGTCAATGTAGGCTTCGACGTTCTTCCCGATCTGATCCTCAAAGACTATGTTGACACACTTCTGATAAGTACACCCCGCATTCTTCAGCCCGAAGGGCATCGTAATGTAACAGAATATTCCGAACGGCGTGATGAAGGCCGTCCTTTCTTGATCGTCGACGTTGAGGCTAATTTGGTGATATCCAGAATAAGCATCAAGAAAACTTAATAACTCACTAGTGGACGTAGAGTCTACAATCTGATCTATCCTCGGAAGAGGGTATTCAACTTTAGGACAAGCTCTATTCAAACTAGTGTAATCGACGCACATGCGCCAGGACTTGTCTGGCTTAGGAACTAGTACAGGATTTGCTAGCCATTCAGGATAGTCTACCGTTCTGATGAACCCGGCTTTGAGAAGCCTAGTGACCTCCTCATGTATGGCGTCGCGTTTGTCCGGCGTGTACCTTCGCTGCTTTTGCTTGATCGGCTTGAAAGCCCGGTCGATCCCGCTCGATCACCTACCTGGGGATCCCGGGCATATCAGATGGTTGCCATGCAAACACATCGATATTCTCCCGGAGGAAGGCTACGAGCGCGTCTTCCTATTTAGGGTCGAGATTGTCCCCGACGTTGGTCTTTTTGCCGGGGTCGATGAAGCTGAGGCCAATCGGCTTGCTGCCCTTTTTAGCAGGCTCATCTCCTTTCGGGCTTGGCCCGTCGACAGTGTTTGCTGGCGCTTGAGCGACCGCTGTCGACGGAGATGTCGCATCTGAAGCCTTCGTGTCGGTAACTGCTGCTATCTGCCTCTGATCTTCTCGAGAAGTTTTTGGCTGCTTTTGCGAGTCAAGATCTTTCGAGTCAAAGTGGCCAGCGATGATCAGCGCATTGACGTCGCATCTCACGGCCTGGTCTTGATCGGCGCACAGCGTGATAACACCGGCAGGTCCTGGGATCTTGAGCATGGCGTAGGCGAAGTGCGCAGCCGCCATGAACCTGAACAGGAATGGTCTTCCCAGGATGCAGTTGTAGGCAGATTCGAAGTCAGCCACCTCGAACGTCAGGACTTCAGTTCTTCTATTTTCTCTCGGGCCCACTGCGCTAACTCTATCTTCCCAAGAGGACGCGAAGACACCCCAGGCAAGATGCCATGGAATGATTCCCTAACTGGTCGGAGAGCGGTGATCGGCAGGCCCATCTGATCGTACGTCTTCTTCATCAAGAGGTTGAGACCGCTTCCGTTGTCGATCAACGTCTTTGCGACCTTGTTCCTGTGGATAATGATTTTGGCGACGAAAGGCAACTCTGGGTTGCTCAGCAGAGTCTTCGGGTGGTCCTCGGCATTGAACGCGATCGGGGTGTCCGACCATTCTAGTCTTCTAGAACAGGGTTTTGCCATAGCCACCTCTCTCTGCAGCTTCTTGTATTGGCTCTTGGACGACAGAGCGGAGCTTCCTCCGAAGATCATGTTGATCTCTGGGTACCTCTCCTCCTCGTCATCGTCATGATCTCTGCGACTTCTGTAGCGTGGGCGTTCATCCCGGTCATCGCGCTCCCTGGCCTCCCGATCTCGGTACTCCCGATCACGGCGACCACGATCCTGGTTCTCCCGATCTCGGTGCTCCCGATCTCGGTTTTCTCGATCTTGACTTTCACGGCCCCGATCCTCTTCTCTGATCGTCCGTGAGGTCTTGCCCTCTTCTAGACGCTTTTTTTCGAGCTTGAGGTAATCGAAGCACTCTTCTAGTTCGTGGTTTGGGGAGCGATGAATCGGACACCACTTAGCCACGCCTTCGGGACGACCTCGCTTCTTACGGAAGTGATTACGATCCGATCCCGACCGATCGACCGCATTCACCTCCCTGTCTTCTGACTTCTTCTTCGGAGCCTTGCCCCGGCCATCGGAGAGGCGAGCACGAGCATCAGCAGCCTTGGCACAGATTTCTGCCAATCGAAACAGCTCTGCAGTAGTCTTTGGCTCGTTCTCCGCTATGGTCTCCACCATCTTCACATCCAAACACCCTTCTTGGAAGGCGAGGACTACTTCTATATCGGAGATGTCTGCGATTGTGTTCTTCATTAGGCAGAAGCGCTTGATGTAGTCTCGAAGATTCTCATCAGCCTTCTGTTTAACACCTCGGAGCTGCTCTGGTGTTGCGTTGCGGTTGTATGACCCAAGGAAATTTCCCTTGAAGACCTCGCACAGCTCTGCCCAGGAGTCGAAGTGATATGCCGGGAGGTTTAGCAACCACGACCGCGCTGCTCCGGTCAGGGCGGTGGGTAGACAGGCGCACTTGATCCTTTCATCTCCTCCTGCGGCATCTATCGTCGTGGAATATATCGACAAGAACTCTTCTGGGTTGATAGTGCCGTCGTACTTGTCGATAGACCCCACTTTGAACTTGGCTGGCCACTCAACAGTTCGGAGATAACTACCCAGATCCCTATACGGGGGCGGCTTAGGAGCCGTCTCTGGGCGCGTCCCTCTACGAGCTGGAGCGCCTGGGGTTTGTTGGTCTGGTTCCCCCCTTGGGGGATTGCCAGTTTGGTTCCTCCGTTGGTTTATCTGATGTCTTGCATCCGAAGGCTCCAGATTACGCCGTCGTCGATTAGGATGATCGGAAGATGATCCATGCGAGGATGAATCGGCCCTCTGATCCTGAGTAGTCCCCAGGCGTCTGTGTACTGGAGTCCTGGCCGGCGCAGCAACCTCCTGATCTTGCAGTGGGATCACGCGGCCGGCAAGTTCCACGACTTGTTGTACCATCGGAGCCAGTGGTGTTCCGTCAGGGGCCATACGCGCGAGGGAATCCAGCGCGGTTTGGAACCGGACGGCGTCGAAGTCGGGGTTGAGATTTCTTGGCGTCACATTGGATGGCGCAACCGATCGAGATCTGATCGAGTCGATGGTGCGCAAATCGCTGGATGCCTCATCGTCACGCCCCGCCATGAAGACTTCTCTGGGCGGGTTGTGACCCTGGTTTGGATCTCCGATCTCAGGGCAGTCATCGTCACTGAAGTCAGACTCGTAATTGGGATAACCGAGCCCGAATCCAGGAAAATACCGCCCCTCGGTGATGTCGAGAGCGATCTTTTGCATTCTCGCTTCTAGGGCAGAGCTAGGTGGCGGATCCAAGGTGGATCCGTCTTCTAGGCGGGTTCCAAACGGAGAGCCCGATACCCGCGGAGCGATCTTGAACTCGGCTGCGGAATTGCGCAGTCCGAACGTAGTACATGGGGCCGCCGGCGACACACGTGGCGCCGCCGGCGAACTCTTTTCAGCAGATCTGTACGAGGACGGAGCTTTCATGGCCGCCGGGGACGCCTCCTGCGCCACCGACGACGTCTTTTCCTGGAGATTTCCTTCCTTGTCCGCGACGAACGTAAAAGACCCGAACTTGAATTCGGCGCCCGCCGGGAACTTCATCTTGTTCGCCAAAGCGCTGCCCCCCTTCCTGGCGCGCCTCTGTCGTCGCTCGAATAATCGAGAGAACGGCAAATATTTGGTTCGGGGAACAACGATCAATCGAGGTATCGATCTAGGGCACACAGAGAGTTTTTATACTGGTTCGGGTCTCCCGGAGGATAATAACCCTACGTCCAGTGTATGTCGTGTTGAATATGGTGATGTGTATGATCTACAATGCAATGTCCTCTCATCGGAGGGTTTCATGTATATTTATAGTCTTAGTTACCGCCTCTAGGAGTCCTTGCCTTGTTCTACAAGACTTCCGATCTGTAGTAACAGATTCGGAGTCTATCTACAAGTTTCCTTTCGTGCGATACAAGTCTTCGGAAAATACCAAACTAAGTCTTCAGGAATATCTGAAAATATGGGTTACGACAAAAATATTTAAAAATTTATCATAGATTTTGTTATGATTAGTTTCATCACAAAAGGAAATTGAAATATAACTTATAATTTTGCATATTTAAGCTAATATTTTGAATAAGATGAACGGCCAAACGAAACTTAAAAATAGTCAAACGTCAACTATTTAAAACCGGAAGGAGTATGCTCGCATCCTTGTGTTGATTACTTGAAATCTTTCTCTTACTCTGGATGAGTTTCGTGTATCTTCAAAAACGAAGTAGTAGATACACAACAAAGTATCATGCATCTTCAAAGGCCGCTAGCTCTGATTGATGTATCACAAAACAACGAAGCGTATCATGAGAAGTACAAAAAAGCGGAGGCAGAGAGGTCAGTGTGGCACGCATATATAGGTCGTGTATCATGCGCTTGATCGAATCGGCGAGCTAGGGAGCTAGAACAGTTCTCTTCATGTAACGTTTTTGATGAGCAATTCATGGAGCTCTCGTTCTCTTCTTATTGAGAAAAAAAGTAAAATATTCTAATAGCTAATTTGCGCTCCGTTTGACTGAAAGGCGCGTGTGGGATGAGTCACGAACACAAGTTGGAGGTACGTAGCCCCACGGGCATGAATGGAGAGGAGACCAGTCTCTGGAGTCGTTGTCCGTTCTCTGACGGGCAGCTAGCTGTACATGTCGTGATATATGTGACGTCGTTTGCCAACGGCAACGGTCACGCACTCGGCCCAACTACCTCGATCGACTTGTTGGATCAAACAGCTGAGATCCCTGTTTGCTTCGTTGCGTCCACACGTGCGTCAACGGCTCACCGCCCACCCTTACGTGGCCATGCCGTCGTGTGTGGAGGCCTTTGGAACCGAAACTGGAAATGGAAACAGCTAGCAGCAGTTTGTGTGTAGTGCTGATGAGCTGGCTAGCTTAGGGCTGGGACTTCGGTTAATTCGGTTTGATCGGTTCGGTTAATTCGGTCGAAAGGAAGTTCGGTTATTGAAAAATGCCACCCGAATTTGTGACAAAAAAAGCTATAACCGCACTGATTCGGTTGCGGTTAATTCGGTTGGATTAATCGGTTAACCAAATTAACCGCACTTTCACAATGTCCAGTGAACAGATGCATTGAAAGTGAACAAGTAATAAACAAGCACATCTTCAGATGTCACAACCAGCAAGCAGCTAAGTCATAAACAAAGGTTCACCGAATTCAAACGTAAGGTCACAACAGAGTACTAATAAGATTACATGGACACTACACACTAGTGTCTCTCACACACTAGTGTCTTACAGAGAGTGGTAACTGTTTCTCAATTCAACAACATACATGAATACATCATTCAAATAATTTAGCCATAGAAATGGCTGAACATCACACACCAGGACGCCATGAGGACCAGCAGCAGCCATAGAGGCACTCAGTCAACTTGTAGGACATCTTGCTTGGTGGCAGACTGACTCTTTGACTTGGAAGAAATTGTCAGGCCATCTAGTTCAGCAAGCAGTGCTGAAACATAATATGGACAAGGTTACTTGATTTACAGTAGGATAAAAGTGCTGAAATAAACAATGAAACATGAACAAGGAAAAAACTTTATTGACTTACATTCCTCGATTTTAGCCAATTCTACAGGATCTTCTTCAACACTAAGAGGAGTGTATGTTCTGAGCCAATCTTGTGAACAGATTAGACGCTCAACCATCTGTGGTGTGAGTGAGCTCCGAAAATCATCAAGAACACGCCCTCCTGTACTAAAAGCTGACTCTGATGCAACTGTTGATATAGGAATTGCCAATAGGTCACGGGCCATGCGAGCCAAGACAGGGAATCTGTGAGCATTGTCCTTCCACCATTCAAGAATGTCAAAGTCTTTCTTATCGTCTTCATTCTCTTCAGTCAGATACTTGTCAAGTTCAGACTTGCTAGTGCTAATCACACCGCTGTCCAACCTCATTTTTTGAGCAATTACAGACCTCATCAGCCTTCTAGACTTCTCTGCTGTCTCTCGAGAATCACCAGACTGTTGTGCCTTGTCATTTGGAGCATAAATATTGCGGTACTCATCAAACAAAGCCCGAAAAGAAGTGTTTACTTTCTCCCACAGTTCCAGCCCTGTATCAACCCCAAACATCTCCACTGTAACCATCTTTGTGTAATTAGACAACTTGTACCTTGGATCAATTGCAACACAGAAAAAAATGATCAAATTCAGCTCCTCTCCTTTCTCTCCCGGCTTCTCCAAATTGTCATCTCCCCAATATTTGTAGTACTTATCCAACATTCTGCGGCCCATATCCCTGCGTGTCTTATCTGAACTATCACACCATTCCCTCAGCAAAATCAAAACATCAGCAATCTCATGAAAAAGAATGTGAGAAGTAACATATTTTGTGGCTGAAACACGGAGGGTCAGCTCATAGAAGTGTTCAAGAAAATCAGCCATTTTCCTTGCATTGTCCCAATCAGATCGTTCAGGAATCCCTGGACCTCTCCTTACTGTTTCACCATTTGGTTTTGTAATCACACCTTCTAAATCTAGTTTGAAGTATGGGTCTTCATCATTATACCTCACCGGAATCCGCAGCCACCGGCCAGTGCTCGCCGCGAGCGACCGGCTCTCCGGCAGACGGCAGCCGCGGCACAGCTCACGACGAGCAGCCGCTCCTGCGGGTGTGTGTGGCGGCGCTGCGTGTGTGTGGAACAAGGCAAGGAAACTTGCAGATAGACTCCGAATCTGTTACTGCAGATCGGAAGTCTTGTAGAACAAGGCAAGGACTCTTAGAGGCGGTAACAAGGACTATAAATATACATGTAACCCTCCGATGAGAGGACATTGCATTGTAGATCATACACACCACCATATTCAACACGACATACACTGGACGTAGGGTTATTATCCTCCGGGAGGCCCGAACCAGTATAAAAACTCTCCGCGTGCCCTAGATTGATTCCTCGATTGATCGTTGTTCCCCGAACCAAATATTTGCCGTTCTCTCGATTATTCGAGCGACGACAGAGGCGCGCCAGGTAGGGGGACAGCGCTGAGGATCCATCTAGAGCATCAGATGGCATTGGCAAACAAGATGAAGTTCCCGGCGGGCGCCGAATTCAAGTTCGGGTCTTTCACGTTCGTCGCGAACAAGGAAGGAAATCTCCAGGAAAAGACGTCGTCGGTGGCGCAGGAGGCGTCCCCGGCGGCCATGAAAGCTCCATCCTCGTACGGATCTGCTGAAAAAAGCTCGTCGGCGGCGCCACCTGTGTCGCCGGCGGCCCTATGTACTACATTCAGACTGCGAAATTCCGCAGCCGAGTTCCAGATCGCTTCGCGGGTATCGGGCTCTCCGTTTGGAACCCGCCTAGAAGACGGATCCACCTTGGATCCGCCACCTAGCTCTGCCCTAGAAGCGAGAATGCAAAAGATCGCTCTCGACATCACCGAGGGGCGGTATTTTCCTGGGTTCGGGCTCGGTTATCCTAATTACGAGTCCGACTTCAGCGACGATGACTGCCCTGAGATCGGAGATCCAAACCAGGGTCACAACCCGGCCAGAGAAGTCTTCATGGCGGGACGTGACGACGAGGCATCTAGCGATTTGCGCACCATCGACTCGATCAGATCTCGATCGGTTGCGCCATCCAATGTGACGCCAAGAAATCTCAACACCGACTTCGACGCCGTCCGGTTCCAAACCGCGTTGGATTCCCTCGCGCGTATGGCCCCTGACGGAACACCACTGGCTCCGATGGTACAACAAGTCATGGAACTTGCCGGCCGCGTGATCCCACTGCAAGATTAGGAGGTTGCTGCACCGGCGAGGACTCCAGTACACAGACGCCTGGGGGCTACCAACGATCAGAGGGCCGATTCATCCTCACATGGATCATCCTCCGATCACCCCAGGCGACATCGGGGTAATCTGGAGCCTTCGGATGCAAAACATCAGATAAACCAGCGGAGAAACCAAACTGGCAATCCCCCAAGGGGGGAACCAGACCAACAAACCCCAGGCGCTCCAGCTCGTAGAGGGACGCGCCCAGAGACGGCTCCTAAGCCGCCCCCGTATAGGGCTCTGGGTAGTTATCTCCGAACTGTTGAGTGGCCAGCCAAGTTCAAAGTGGGGACTATCGACAAGTACGACGGCACTATCAACCCAGAAGAGTTCTTGTCGATATACTCCACGACGATAGATGCCGCAGGAGGAGATGAAAGAATCAAGTGCGCCTATCTACCCACCGCCCTGACCGGAGCAGCGCGGTCGTGGTTGCTAAACCTCCCGGCATATCACTTCGACTCCTGGGCAGAATTGTGCGAGGTCTTCAAGGGAAATTTTCTTGGATCGTACAACCGCAACGCAACACCAGAGCAGCTCCGAGGTGTTAAACAGAAGGCTGATGAGAATCTTCGAGACTACATCAAGCGCTTCTGCCTAATGAAGAACACAATTGCAGACATCTCCGATATAGAAGTAGTCCTCGCCTTCCAAGAAGGGTATTTGGATGTGAAGATGGTGGAGACCATAGCGGAGAACGAGCCAAAGACTACTGCAGAGCTGTTCCGATTGGCAGAAATCTGTGCCAAGGCTGCTGATGCTCGTGCTCGCCTCTCCGACGGACGGGGCAAGGCTCCGAAGAAGAAGTCAGAAGACAGGGAGGTGAATGCGGTCGATCGGTCGGGATCGGATCGTAATCACTTCCGTAAGAAGCGAGGTCGTCCCGAAGGCGTGGCTAAGTGGTGTCCGATTCATCGCTCCCCAAACCACGAACTAGAAGAGTGCTTCGATTACCTCAAGCTCGAAAAGAAGCGTCTAGAAGAGGGCAAGACCTCACGGACGACCAGAGAAGAGGATCGGGGCCGCGAAAGTCAAGATCGAGAACACCGAGATCGGGAGCACCGAGATCGGGAGAATCAGGATCGTGGGCGCCGTGATCGAGAGTACCGAGATCGGGAGCTCAGGGAGCGTGATGACCGGGATGAACGCCCACGCTACAGAAGTCGCAGAGATCATGACGATGACGAGGAGGAGAGGTACCCAGAGATCAACATGATCTTCGGAGGAAGCTCCGCTCTGTCGTCCAAGAGCCAATACAAGAAGCTGCAGAGAGAGGTGGCTATGGCAGAACCCTGTTCTAGAAGAATAGAGTGGTCGGATACCCCGATCGCGTTCAATGCCGATGACCACCCGAAGACTCTGCTGAGCAACCCAGAGTTGCCCTTCGTCGCCAAAATCATTATCCACAGGAACAAGGTTGCGAAGACGTTGATCGACAACGGAAGCGGTCTCAACCTGTTGATGAAGAAGACGTACGATCAGATGGGCCTGCCGATCACCGCTCTCCGACCAGTTGAGGAATCATTCTATGGCATCTTGCCTGGGGTG
Organism: Eragrostis nindensis; assembly: GCA_012490785.1. Classification (NCBI taxonomy): domain Eukaryota; kingdom Viridiplantae; phylum Streptophyta; class Magnoliopsida; order Poales; family Poaceae; genus Eragrostis; species Eragrostis nindensis. Next base: position 843,074 of record JAAXCT010000028.1, read on the forward strand.
TCTTCGCGTCCTCTTGGGAAGATAGAGTTAGCAGTGACAGTGGGCCCGAGAGAAAATAGAAGAACTGAAGTCCTGACGTTCGAGGTGGCTGACTTCGAATCTGCCTACAACTGCATCCTGGGAAGACCGTTCCTGTTCAGGTTCATGGCGGCTGCGCACTTCGCCTACGCCATGCTCAAGATCCCAGGACCTGCGGGTGTTATCACGCTGTGCGCCGATCAAGACTAGGCCGTGAGATGCGACGTCAATGCGCGGATCATCGCTGGTCACTTTGACTCGAAAGATCTTGACTCGCAGCGCCAGCCAAAAACTCCTCGAGAAGATCAAAGGCAGATAGCAGCAGTTGCCGACACGAAGGCTTCAGATGCGGCATCTCCGTCGACAGCGGTCGCCCAAGCGCCAACAAAGACTGTCGACGGGCCAAGCGCGAAAGGAGATGAGCCTGCTAAAAAGGGCAGCAAGCCGATTGGCCTCAGCTTCATCGACCCCGGCAAAAAGACCAACGTCGGGGACAATCTCGACCCTAAATAGGAAGACGCGCTCGTAGCCTTCCTCCGGGAGAATATCGATGTGTTTGCATGGCAGCCATCTGATATGCCCGGGATCCCCAGGGAGATGATCGAGCACAAATTGGGGATCGACCCGGCTTTCAAGCCGATCAAGCAAAAGCAGCGAAGGTACACGCCGGACAAACGCGACGCCATACATGAGGAGGTCACTAGGCTTCTCAAGGCCGGGTTCATTAGAACGGTAGACTATCCTGAATGGCTAGCAAATCCTGTACTAGTTCCTAAGCCAGACAAGTCCTGGCGCATGTGCGTCGATTACACTAGTTTGAATAAAGCTTGTCCTAAAGATGAGTACCCTCTTCCGAGGATAGATCAGATTGTAGACTCCACGTCCACTAGTGAGTTATTAAGTTTTCTTGATGCTTATTCTGGATATCACCAAATTAGCCTCAATGTCGACGATCAAGAAAGGACGGCCTTTATCACGCCGTTCGGAATATTCTGTTACATCACGATGCCCTTCGGGCTGAAGAATGCGGGGTGTACTTATCAGAAGTGTGTCAACATAGTCTTCGAAGATCAGATCGGGAAGAACGTCGAAGCCTACATTGACGACATTGTTGTCAAGACCAAGAAGTCCGAAGATCTCCTGGCAGACCTGAAGCAAACCTTCGACAATCTGAGAAAGTACAAGATGAAACTCAACCCTGCCAAGTGTGTCTTCGGGGTGAAGTCTGGAAAACTATTGGGGTACATGATTTCCGAGCGAGGGATTGATGCCAACCCAGTAAAGGTTGCGGCTCTAGAAAAGTTGAAGCCTCCGAAGACCAGGCGAGAAGTCCAGAAGCTAGCAGGCATGATGACGGCTCTGAACCGGTTCATCTCGAGATCGGGAGAACGAGGTATGCCATTCTACAAGTTATTACGCAATCAAGATGGCTCTCAGTGGGATGACCAGGCAGAAGAGGCGTTCAAGGAGCTCAAAGCTTATCTCAAAAATATGCCCACCCTGAAACCCCCACAGCCCAATGAAGAACTGCTCTTATATGTTGCTGCCACAGATTCAGTTGTTAGCGCTGCGCTGACAGTTGAACGGGAAACAGACACTGGGCCTAAACAGTTTGCTGTCTATTTCGTCAGTGAGATATTGAAAGATGCCCAAACACGTTACCTGATGGTGCAGAAGCTCTTGTACGCAGTATTGATGACATCCAGAAAGCTGAAGCATTACTTCTTAGCTCATCCAATCAAGGTGGTCTCGGATAGACCGCTCCAGACTGTTCTGCATTGCAAGGATGCCATCGGCAGAATTGCTCAATGGTCTGTAGAGCTTGGTCAATACCAGATTGAATATGTCCCCCGAACAGCCATCAAAGGACAAGCTCTGGCGGATTTTATAGCAGAGTGGACCGATGATGGTGATGATGACAAGAAAGATCCAGATCACTGGGTCATGTATTTTGATGGTTCCTTCACGTTGAAAGGTGCCGGTTCCGGAGTTGTCTTCATATCTCCGGCAGGAAAAGTATTGAAGTACGCCATCCAGTTGCTCTTCCAAGCTACGAACAATGTTGCAGAATATAAGGGCCTCGTGACAGGTCTCCGCATTGCCAAATCTCTCGGTATCAGCCGACTGCTCGTGAAAGGGGATTCACAGTTAGTCGCCCGGCAGGTACAGAAAGAGTATCAATGCTCTGATCCGAAGATGGCCGATTATCTTGAAGAAGTTCGGAAGCTGGAGAAAGGGTTCGATGGTCTCGAAGTGCGGTACGTACCACGGCTGTAAGCTTCATGACCATTGGAGCTAGGGAAACCCCAAGGTATGAATGTTTTGGTGATAGGATGAGAACCATGAATGTGACTAACACTCTTTGTGAGATCTTATAGGTCACATATGAAGAAAGCTCCGTCCGTTGGTGGTGAACGCCAACACACCATGAACTTATTGACAAGGATGATTGGTTGCCTTCATCTACACAAGAACGGACTTGATGGAGTCGCGGAGAAGATATGGATCAAGGCTAAGGACATGCTAGATCCAAGCGGGTGTTGCTTGGATAGATGTTAGCTTGAGTCCATAGGAAAAACCGGACTATCAAGAGGGTTCGAGGTGGTTCTCTTAGTACACACTAGTTATAGAGATCATTGGATGAAATGGTGAGTCTCTCAGGGGCTAGGGTGGCAGAAGAGGCTTGAAGGAACCAAGTTTGAAGATGTTGGAAGCAAGGATCAAAGAAGTGGTCGAGTTCCAGCAGAAGAGAAGCCACCGTAGGATACGGTGCCAGTCACCGTATGATACGGTGACTGCAGCAGATGAAGACCAGAGAAGGAGAAGTTTCTGGCAGAAAAGAGAAGGAGCCACCGTATGGTACGGTGCCAGTCACCGTATGATACGGTGACTGCAAGAAGAAGAAGTCCAGATGAGGTGTTGTCCTGGCAAGTCACCGTATGATACGGTGAGGTGGTCACCGTATGATGCGGTGGTCACCGTATGGTTTCCAGAGAGTTGGCAGTTGCTGGAAGCTGAAGAAGACGAAGCCACCGTATGATACGGTGGGGTCACCGTATGATACGGTGATACCTGAAGATGGAAGTCCAGAGATGGAGATGCTCTGGCAGGTGACGTGGAGGTCGCCGTATGATACGGTGGTCACAGTCACCGTATCATACGGTGATACTTACGGTGACTTGGTTTCTGGGCACTTTTTGGCAACGGCTAGTTTGAGGTTGGTGGCCTATATATAGCTGGTTGCTCGCCCCTTTGAGTTGCTCTTGGACCCAGGAAAGAGGGGAGGTGCTGCCAAGAAGCCAAGAGGAAGAAGTGTGAAGCACTTGAGAGGGATTTGGAGTGATCCTAGTGCTTGAGAGAGTAGCAAGTTGCATCCTTTGATCTCTAGGCTTGTGTGGGCTTGAGAGAGTCATCTAGGGCTGTTACTCTTGGTCTATGGCAAGGCCTAGACCGGTTAGGCGTCGGTGTTGAGCTGTCCAAGGAGATTGTGGAAGTCGACACAAGTTTGTACACGGTCTTGGAGCTTCCCGTGCGAAAGAAGCATCACTAGTGGAGCGCCCTTTGGCACGCATCAAGTGCGGAGCCTTACCTCCGGAAGAGTACCCGGGATCGAGCCCGGCGGGACGTGCCCGCGACTTCACTCGGGGGGTGAAGTGTGCTCTAGGAGGGATCGCCATCGAGCGGAGGGACGGGGTCGAGACTCCGGCGGGAGTGACCCAACGTGGAGTAGGGGAAGGCGCCATCCTTCCGAGACCACGGGAAAACATCATGAGCATTCTCTATCCCTTCTCCTTTACTACTCGCATTTACTTACCGCACTTCATATGATTGCTTGTAGTACTTGAGTTGTGCTCTTATCTTGCTTGTGTGTTTACCTTGGTACCTACTAGCTTCACTAGGTTTGCTTGATTGCCTTGCTCGTGTGCCTACTTGTTATAGCCTATCTAATAGCTCTAAGGACTCTACTTAGTGTGCCTAGTATCTTGGTTGCCTTGTCTCTAGTTATCTTGTTCCTTTGCCTTGCCTAGCTTAAGTCTTCCGCTATCTATCTATCTTGTGCTAGGTTGCTAGTGTGGTGTGATTGTGTTATCTATATGCACTAGCTTAATAGGTTAAGGATACTCCTTAGTGTGCTTTACCTTGTTACTAGAACTACTCGCTAGGAGTTGCTTGGGTGCAAGTGTTTGGAAATAGATTCTAGAGTGCACCGATTCACCCCCCCCCTCTCGGTCACACGATCCTTACAAGTGGTATCAGAGCCAAGTGCTCATTATTAGGGCTTTACCGCCTTGAGTCGTGACCGGGTTTGCGTGTGGGAAAATGGAGTCCACTCATGATGACGTTTCTAACACTTCCATCGCCTCTACCTTGATTGAGCCTTATGATTGTGTGCTTAATGACATTTCCTACTATCATGTGCGTGATGAGTATGATGAGCTTGTTTTGAATGATAATGAGGATACCACTAACTTCGCATCTCGCTTGTATGTTCTTGCTAGGAAACTCATGTCACGAGGCTATCCATCTATTATGCACAAGCATGCTGTGAAGAAGCTTATCCGATCTCTACCACTCTCGCGGTTTGGTATTCTTGCTTTTGCTCGAGTGGATGAGTTTGTGAACATGTCCTATGATGAGGTGGTTGCTATTCTCTCCTCTCTTGAGGAGGATATCAAGAAGGGCAAGGATATCTCTCATGCAAGTGAAGATCAACACATTGAAGCTCAACCTCTACCTCAAGCTCAATCATCATCTCGTGTTGGTGAAGGTTCTTCTTCTCGGGATCAAGAGGATGGATATCTCAAGCTATGTGATGAGTTGGATCACATCTCTATGGAGCCGAATGAAGATCTTGTTGAGTTTGCTCTTCGGATGGATTCTCTCATCAAGAGGATAAATGAGAACAAGCTTTGGATAGTCACTAAGGGTCAAGGCCTTAGGAGGTTTCTTGATGCTCTTCCAAAGGACAAGTATGGTGATCACATTGAGTTTGAGAGCTTTGAGCTTGAGTCATATTCAATTGAGCAAGTCATTGAGATCGTCACAAGAAGAAGGGCTCGCTCTTTGCTCTCTAACACATTCAAGACCCCAAGTGATGATGAGGAAGAAAAGGAAGATGATAGAGTTCCGGTTTTCTTTTGTGATGATGACTATTCAAGTGCTAGTGATGATGAGCCGGAGCCTATCAAGGAATATCACATGAAGAGAGAAGTCTTGCCATCCCTCTTTGAAGAGTACTACATCTTGTATGAGCCGGATCTTGCCGATCGGCCTCACTATCACCTCTTCGACATGTATGATGTGTTCTATAGGGAAGATGGGGAGACTTGGCTTGATTGTTGGAAGAGGCTTCTTGTTTTGGTGGCTAGAGTGAACTCTTTTGAAGGAGAAGACAAAATTAGTGATGAACACGCTATTCACACGGTGATCTCTATGCTACCATACAATAGGAAGGTCCACATTCTAAATGATCTCAATGATGATATTAGTGGTATGACTCTCAAGGACATGATCTTGATGGCACTATCCTATGAGAATCAAATCTACAACATTCTGAGTACTTCAATACTAGTGGAGAAGTGGGAAGGTTTCAAGGTCTTCAACTTGGAACTCATGTCACACACATGGGTGTTGATCGGACCATGTGGAGACACAATGGAGTCACCAAGGCAATGATTGGCGCCTTGGATGCGTTGGACTTGGACTTTCTAAATGGAGTTCCTATGGCCTACATCAAGAGCAAGCAAGAGGTAAATGATATGTCAATTGATTCTCATGATACTAACATTCCTCTTTGCTTGATGGCTACTTCCAAGGTGAACTACAAGATTGGTGGCAAACATTGGGTGTTGGATAGTGGTTGCACTCAACACATGACCGGTACTTCATCCATCTTCACCAACTTGGAAGAAAATGAAGATCATGACAAGGTCACATTTGGCGACAACTCCAAGCACAAGGTGAGAGGTCTTGGTAAGGTGGCTATCTCAAATGACCTCTCTATCTCAAATGTATTGCTTGTTGAGTCCCTAAACTTCAATCTTCTATCCGTCGCTCAAATATGTGATCTTGGCTTTTCTTGTAACTTTGATGCTAATGGGGTGGTTCTTCATAATGATGCTATGGGTCTCACTATCAAGGGCTTTCGTCATAATAATCTATATGTTGTTGATTTTGAGACTAACATTGTTGCCCCTAGCACTTGTCTCTTCACTAAGTCCGCTCTAGGTTGGCTATGGCATCGGAGGCTTGCTCACATTGGTATGGGTCAACTCAAGCGTGTGATGAAGAACAAGCTAGTGAGAGGAGTCAAGGATGTCACCTTTGAGAAGGACAAGCTATGTAGTGCATGCCAAGCCGGAAAGCAAGTGGCTTCACCTGATCCATCCAAAAATTTCTTGTCAACTTCAAGACCTCTTGAGCTCCTACACATTGATCTCTTCGGGCCTACAACTTATGTGAGCATTGGTGGGAATCTCTATTGCTTGGTGGTAGTGGACGACTACTCAAGATATACTTGGGTATTCTTTCTTGAGAACAAGGCACAAGCAATTGGGATATTCAAGAAGTTTGCTAGAAGAGTGCAAAATGAGTATGGGCATCGCATCAAGAAGATTCGGAGTGATAATGGGACGGAGTTTAAAAACTCTATCATTGAAGACTATTGTGATGAGATTGGCATCAAGCATGAGTTCTCGGCTACATACACTCCTCAACAAAATGGTGTTGTTGAGAGGAAGAACAAGACCCTTATCACTCTTGCTCGTGCTATGCTTGATGAGTACAACACTCCGGAGAAGTTTTGGGCGGAAGCTATCAACACCGCATGCTATACCTCTAACCGGATCTATCATCACAAGTTGCTAAACAAGACTCCATATGAAGTAATTGTTGGGAGAAGACCGAATGTTGCCTACTTCCGAGTGTTTGGTTGCAAGTGCTACATCTACAAGAAGAGGGAAAGACTTGGCAAGTTCGAGAAGAGGACCGACGTGGGCATTCTTGTCGGCTACTCGGGCTCGGCCAAGGCTTATCGGGTTTACAACACCTCTACCGGCTTTGTTGAAGAAACTTATGATGTGCAATTTGATGAATCTCACGGGTCTCAAGAAGACCCTCCTTCTTCTCATATTGTAGGTGATGAACCCGTGGAGGAAGCTTTGGAGAACATGCCTATTGGTGAAGTTATTCCTCGTGAAGATGAACCTCCGACACCTCCTCCAACGACTTCATCAAGCGGACCTTCTACGAGCACATCTCAAGTGAATCCAAGCTCTCCCTCAAGTGAACAACATCAAGCACCTTCAAGTGATCCGCAACAAGCTTCTTCGAATGAAGCTACTCCAAATAAACCGCAACAAGCGTCATCAAGTCTACCTCATGCATCTACGAGCCAAGCTTCACCAAGCAATCAAGAACAAGCACAATCTACTTCAACTCAAGATGATGGCTCGGGTTCACCTCTTCGACAACAAGACACTCACATCTCAAGGGAGCAAGCCGCAAGAGACGCGCAAGACACTTCGCCGGCTCCTCCTCCTCCTCGACAAGAACCTTCAAGGAAGCACAAACCCATCGATCGGGATCATTCACGTGATCTCATCATTGGGAGTCCTTCTCAAGGGTTAAAGACTAGGAGAAGTCAATATAAACCTAATTATGTTGACGAAGCTAACATTGTTGAGAACTTCTCTTTTGTCTCTACCCTAGAGCCGAAGACGATCGAGGAAGCCTTGAAAGACCACAAGTGGGTGCTATCCATGCAAGAGGAGCTCAACAACTTCAAGAGGAATGATGTTTGGAAGTTGGTGAAGCGGCCCAAGCGATCCAATGTCATTGGCGCTAAGTGGGTCTTCAAGAACAAGCAAGATGAGAAGGGAGCAATCGTGAGGAACAAGGCAAGACTTGTGGCGAAGGGCTACTCTCAAGTTGAAGGCGTCGATTTTGACGAGACTTTCGCCCCCGTCGCTCGTCTTGAGGCTATAAGAACACTTCTTGCTTATGCTTCTCATTTTGATTTAAACTTCACCAAATGGATGTGAAAAGTGCATTTCTCAATGGACTAATCAATGAAGAAGTTTATGTAGAGCAACCTCCCGGCTTCGAGGACCCCGAGCATCCGGACCATGTGTACAAGCTTAAGAAGGCTCTCTACGGACTCAAACAAGCACCAAGAGCATGGTATGAACGACTTCGAGATCATCTCATCACCAAGGGCTACAAGATCGGTAGTATCGACAACACTCTCTTTACTAAGCATATTGGTGATGATCTCTTTGTTTGTCAAATCTATGTTGATGATATCATCTATGGCTCCACTAACGAAATCTATAATGATGAGTTCCGTGCTCTTATGAAGAAAGAGTTTGAGATGTCCATGATAGGTGAACTTCATGTCTTCCTCGGTTTTCAAGTCAAGCAAATGAAGGAGGGCACGTTCATCTACCAAGAGAAGTACACTCGGGATCTTCTTAAGAGATTCGGCATGGAAGACTCCAAGCCCTACGACACACCTATGGCTACAAGTGTCCCTCTTGATGTGGATGTAAAAGGTATACCGGTGGATCCTAAACTCTATCGCTCTATGATTGGTTCACTTCTTTACCTTACCGCATCGAGACCAGATATCATGTTTAGTGTGTGTCTTTGTGCTCGTTATCAAGCTAACCCCAAGGAGTCCCATATGAGTGCCGTGAAAAGAATACTTAGGTACATCAAGAGTACTCCTACAATGGGCCTATGGTATCCAAAAGGCTCGGACTTTGGACTTGTTGGCTATGCGGACTCGGACTTCGCCGGATGCAAAGTGAGTAGAAAGAGTACCTCCGGTGGATGCCAATTTCTTGGACAATCACTCATCTCATGGAGTTCCAAGAAACAAAATTGTGTGGCTATCTCTACGGCGGAGGCGGAATATTTGGCGGCCGGTGCTTGTTGTGCTCAACTCCTATACATGAAGCAAACCCTATTGGACTATGGATTATCTTATGGGCAAGTACCTCTCTATTGTGATAGCGAAAGTGCTATCAATATGGCTCTCAACAAGGGTGATCACGGCCATGCAAGCACATTGAAGTCAAGCATCACTTCATTCGAGATCATGTGGCCAAGAAGGATATTGAATTGATTGGTGTTCGAACTCATGAACAATTGGCGGACATCTTCACCAAGCCACTTGACAAGAAGACCTTTTGTAAGCTCCGGGGAGAACTTAATGTTCTCGACCTCTCCGACTTCACTTGATATCCTTGAGCTTACATATGTATATATGTATATATACCTTGCTTGTTTTTGTTTGTGTTGTTGTTTTTGTGTTTCTTCTTGTTTTGTAGGACCGACGACTAACCTTCTTGAGATAGCAATGAGCATGGGTTAAGCTTGGGATTGGTGGCACTTGGCTCCCGAGGCTTTGAAGAATGGCTTGTTGTGATCAAGCTCATGGAGAGCTCAAACTTGTTGTTGGTAACTTGCTCTTAGCTTTCTCTTGTTTTACCCTTATAGCATCATGCATTGTACACTTATCATTGCTTGCATTCGCATCATGCATCTTGCATAAGTGTCTCGGCGCCGAGCACCCATCTAGGGGGAGTTGCTTATTCACAATATGAGTATATGACCTCCTATGATGAATTTATAGCAATGCTATATGAGCTTCATGCCCATTGAACCAAGATTTTTGAGCTCCAAGGTTAAATCCACTTGCGCGGCTCAAAGACTAAGGGTTCATACATTTCCATCATCATCAACTAACCCCTATATACTTCAAGACAATATTCTTTTGAGAATGTGTGTAGGGAAATTGTTGGGAGATGGAGAATCACGGATCAAGGGGGAGCTTCATGCAAAATCAAGTAACTCATTTTCCCACTCGTCTCATACATTTACACTAACCTTTTCTCCCTTGGAAGATTTCTTTTTGGATGATAGATGCCAAAGGGGGAGAAGAGTTGGGCTTAATGATCGAGCAAGAATATGGGGGGAGAAGAGTTCGAGCGAAGAAGAGTACGGGAAGAAGAGTTCGGACTTACAATGAGTTAGAAGATGTCACCTCAAGGGGGAGTTTGTACAAGAGAAGATCAAGTGATCAAGACGATCGATCTTCGCACAATCTTGAGGTGATGAAGAAGAAGCAATGCCGTCTCAAGGGGAGTGTGCGCGAATGAAGATCAAGTGATCAAGATGATCGATCTTAACTTGTCAAGGGGGAGCGGAATTCTACAAAGTAAGTATGAAGGTAAACCCCTTGCAACCTTTGCTTGTCATAGCTCCATGTGTTTTCTTTCACTTGTGATATGAGTTTTTGCTCTAACTTGTGACTTCTTTTGAGCTATGACTTGCCTCGACCTAATCAACAAGGTAACTATCTTGTAAGCTTCATGACCATTGGAGTTTGGAAACCCCAAAGGTATGAATGTTTTGGTGATTGGGTGACCATATTGATGTGACTAACATTTCCTTGTAGGATATTCAAATGGTCATGTCAATGAAGCGTCGTCTCACATATTCTATCTATCGACGACTTGGTGATTGGTTGCCTCGACAATTCGGATCGAGAGCTTGATGGAGTCGCGGAGAAGATGTGGATCAAGGCTAAGGACATGCTAGATCCAAGCGAGTGTTGCTTGGTTAGATGTTAGCTTGAGTCCATAGGAAAAACCGGACTATCAAGAGGGATCGAATTGGTTCTCTTAGAGCATACTAGGTTAGAGATCAAATGGATGCATTGTGAGTCTCTTGAGGGCTAGGGTGGCTGAAGAGAAGAAGAGGAACCAAGGATGAAGAAGTTGGAAGCAAGGATCAAGAGTGGATCAAGTTTTCAGCTTATCCGGAAGAGACCGGACAGTACGGTCCTAGGGACCGTACAATGCGGTCTTCATTGAAGATCCAGACAGAGAAGTGAAGTCTCGGGATGCTGAGAAAATGAAGACCGGACAATAGGACCAGACAGTACGGTCTAGGGACCGTATGGTACGGTCATCAGAGGATTTCCAGACAGAGAAGTTGAAGTTTCTGGAAGTGGAAGAAATGAAGACCGGACAATCGATCGGACGGTACGGTCCTAGGGACCGGACAGTACGGTCTTCACTGGAGATGAAGAAGAAGATGGAGATGCGCCTGGAAATAGAGACCGGACAATACGGTCTGGAAGAGACCGGACAGTACGGTCCTTTGTACGGTCTCTAGTTTCGCAGGGCACTTTTGGGCAACGGCTAGTTTTGGGTTGGTAGCCTATAAATAGTTAGTTGCCCGCCCCTTGAGGGCTCTCTTGGCCATTGTTGGAGTGCAGGAAACTCAGAGGAAGCCAAGAGCAAGGGAGAGAAGCACTTGTGAAGGATTTGGAGTGATCCTAGTGCTTGAGAGAGTAGCAATTGCATCCACTTGATCTCTAGGCTAGTGTGAGCTTGAGAGAGTCACTTCGGTTTGTTACTCTTGGTCTATGGCGAGGCCTAGACCGGTTAGGCGTTGGTGTTGAGCTGTCCAAGGAGATTGTGGAAGCTAACACAAGTTTGTACACGGTCTTGGAGCTTCCCGTGCGAAAGAAGCATCACTAGTGGAGCGCCCTTTGGCACGCATCACGTGCGGAGCCTCACCTCCGGAAGAGTACCCGGGATCGAGCCCGGCGGGACGTGCCCGCGACTTCACTCGGAGGGTGAAGTGTGCTCTAGGAGGGATCGCCTTCGAGCGGAGGGACGGGGTCGAGACTCCGGCGGGAGTGACCCAACGTGGAGTAGGGGAAGGCGCCACCCTTCCGAGACCACGGGAAAAATCATGAGCATTCCTATCCTTATCTCCTTTACATACTAGCATTTACGCTTCCGCATTTACTTTTATGTGCTAGTAGAATTGCATGATAGGTTGTCTCTTTACTACTGGTAGAATTGCTTGCTAGGGTGTTGCTTGTTGCATAGACTAGATTGTGTGCGCGCATCGCTTGCTTTTGTTATCACCATATCTAGTCTTGCTAGCTTCACGCCTAAAGTACGTTTGGGAGAAATTGTTGACACACCGATTCACCCCCCCCCTCTCGGTGCCCTTGATCCTTTCAAGTGGTATCAGAGCCTCGTTGCTCAAATAGGGCTTAACCGCCTTGAGTAAGGATGCCGAGAGATCATGGGCCGCCCCCGTTCGATGGGACCGACTATGCCTATTGGAAAGCTCGTATGCAAGCTTACCTCGAGGCTCTCGATCCTCTCGCATGGGAGGTGGTAAGTACCGGTGTCTCTCTAAGGACTCCATTGGTACTCTAGATGTGAATCTTGCAAAGGCAAATGCTAAAGCTAAAAATGCCTTGTTTGAAGCTATCACTAAAGAGGTCTTTGCTCGAGTCAAGTCCGCGGGTACCGCTCATGAAGTGTGGACTCAAATTCAACAAATTCATGAGGGTTCCACGGACGTGAAAGAGGAAAGATACTATGTGCTAAAGAACAAGTATGATGACTTTGCCATGTCTTCAAATGAGCTAATCAATGATGCTTACTCTCGCTTGAATGTGCTTGTAGAGGATATCAACTCGCTCGGTGTGAAGGAGAAGATTGATGAAGGTGACCTTGTGCGGAAGATCTTGAGGATTCTCCCAAGGGAGAAATATGGAGCACTCATCACATGCCTCTTCAACACCGACATGCGAGACCTCACCACCCACAAGCTACTTGGGAAGATCACCGCCTACGAGAGCTACCACCTCGACAAGAAGCTTGATGAGAAGCCCTCCAAGAATCTTGCTTTTGCATCCGAGGGGTCAAGCAAGAAGATGAAGAAGGTGGTGACTCAAGATTCAAGTGATGAAGAGCTTGAAGAAGACGTTGAAGACTTGTTGCAACTTCATCCCAATGATCTAGCACTCCTCATGAAGAGAAGCAACTTCTTCAAGAGAAGATTCATCAACAAGAAAGATGCCGAGTGCTACAATTGTGGGGAGAAGGGTCACTTTGCCAAGGAATGCCCGAAGCCAATCAAGAAGAGCAAGAAGAAGGCTCAAGAGTCAAGCGATGATGAAGAAGAAGACCCTAGAAGCAAGTACAAGGCAAGGAAGAGGTTTGTCAAGAAGGAAAGCTCTAGAGGCAAAGAAAAGAGAAGATCATCTCGCAAGGGACTCTATGTTGGAGAGTGGGTTTCGGATGATGATAGTGATGAAGAAGAAAGTGATGACTCATCCTCCAAGGGAAAGAAGATGGCCGGCATAGCTCTCACCAACATCTCCGAGACTCTACCTCCACCACCTACTTGCTTGATGGCCAAAGATGATGATAGTAGTGAAGATGAGAAGAGCGAGTCCGATGAAGAGTTTGGTGAGGAGGACAAGCCCACATATGAGGAACTCTTGGATAGCATTCTCATAACCGGCAAGATGATCATGAAGAAAGACAAGACCATTGCTCGGTTGGAGAAGGAACACGAAGTGGCCGCTTTCCGAGTTCGTCAACTTGAGGGTGAACTTAGGGACTTATCCATCTCTCACAAGGCTCTTGATGAAGACTATGACAAGCTTGAGGAAGACCACATGAAGCTCAAGGAGAAGTCCAAGTTACTAGAGGATGAGATCAAGCACCTTTCCACTTCGCTCATGACCTTGGATGAAAGCTATGACAAGCTCAAGGTTGAACACATGAGGCTCAACGGCAAGTTCAAGGTTCTTGAGGAAGAACATCAATCCCTCCTCGAAAAGTGTAACACTTCTTCTTCTAGTTCATCTATTTCCGATTCTTCATATATTACTTGTGATGGACTAACTCCCTCTCTTGAGAGCATCTCTCTTGATGAGAAAATCTTGAAGGAATATCATCAACTCAAGGAGGAGAGAGCTTCGGTGATGGATGGCTTCGAGAGGCTCACAAGGGGAAGGACCATCCATAAGGAGATACTTGGTCGGAACCTTGTGAACAACCCCGGGCACAAGGGACTCGGCTCCTACCCCGCCGCCATCAACCTCATCGGCAAGGACGAGGACATCCCACCTTGGGTAGTCCCCCTCATGGCGGACGACTACTATTGTGAGAAGTGTTGCCGAGACGGCCACACTAGCAAGAATTGTCCCAAGGTGAGAAGTTCCAAGATTTTGCCTAACGCTAACTTGTTCCATGGAAATACACACTACAAGCTCTTTAGGGACAAGAAAGGCAAGGTGAAGGCAAAGGCTCTTGGATCACCCGACAAGAAGAGGATGATGAGGAAGATTTGGGTGCCCAAATGCATAGTTGACCTTGAGAGGCCAACCAAGTGCGAGTGGGCTCCCAAGAACAAGACCTAGAAGGGTGATGGTGGTGGACCGTGTGCCGCAACGTCAACTCATGAACGTCCACCACAAGCTTCGAGTGCTTCATCGACAAATCTACTCTTCAAGGAGGTAACTTGTATCATAGTAGTTTCTTTTCTTGCATTGCTTGCATGGTAGCTAGGTGCTCCTTTGTGAACTAGTATGTTTGCATTCATGCATATGTTAATAACTAAAAAGAAAAGAACATAAAAATTAGTTCAAGGTCTAACTTTCTCAAGATAGCTATGAGCATGGGGGATGTTTGAGTTGGTGGACCGATGGACTCAAGGCAAGGTTTGGCTCATAGTGAGTAAGCTTGAGAGAGGTTCAAACTTGACCTTGAGTAGGTTTCCTTTATGCGTTGTCTTAACTTTGCTTGCATATCACATGGCATGTTTACTTTCTCTTGCATTTGTATGATATGCTTGTCTCATGCATTGCATATAGGAAATCACAAAGGAGTTGTCACACTATGAGGAAGTGCTTCATTCACTATATGATCTCACATCTCATAGAAGTGTGACTAAAGAAAAGAATTGTGCTTCATGCCCATTGAGTCTTGCTACATGATCCTCAAGGTTAAATCTACTTGCACGGATCATAGGCAAATGGCTCATACATACCCCTCCTTTGGTTTTATCGCATTTGGTTCTTATTTGGTTGCATCTTATTTGCCGATTGAAAAATTACTATAAGCCTATGCGCAACCTATATTGGTTTATTTTCAAAGGAGTGTTTGAGAGTTCCCCTTCTAGTCCATGTTTGGTGTTTATTTGGTTCTTGTGTGAGAAACTTGGACTTAGAAGGAAATTCCTTGAAAATCAGCATTTCTGGACCTGACCGTACAATACGGTCAAAGGGACCGTACAATACGGTGTGCTTTTGCACGAGATCCTTCGAAACCTGAGGCAGAAAGGAGACCGGACAATACGGTCCTACAGACCGTACAATGCGGTCTCTATAGCTTAACTGTCAGGGTTCCAAAGGAGACCGTACAATACGATCCCTATGACCGTACCATACTGTCTGGTTAACTTCATCGCGAGATCGCATTCAATCCTATCCGTTGATTCGGTTCTTGATCAATCTGGACCGTTGATTTGAAATTAACCTAATCCTAACGGTTCCGGCCGGGTTACTGTGCTTCGTCCTCAACATTACGCCGCCGTTCGCCTGCTCCCGCCACCGCCTCGCCGCTTCCCGCGCGCGCGCCCTCGCCGTCGACCAGCCGCCGCCGTCGTGCCTCACGCCGACGTGCTCCAGCTCCCGCCGCGCGCCGCCGCCTGGTCCACTTCACCGCGCCCGCACGCACCTGCAACCCTAGCGCCGAGCCGCCGTGCCACCATTTCGCCGAGCCGCCGCCGCTACACCTCGCCGAGCGCCGCCGCCTGCCGAGCCGGGGACGAAGACATCGTTTGCGACTCACTCTTGGCCATAGGAGCATCTCCAGCACGCACCACCAAGCTTCGGCTTTTCCCCTCGCGCGCGATTGCTCCTCCACTTCGGCAACTCACCAGACCGAGCTCCTCCATCTCGACGATTGGCGTCGTTTGATAGTTCTGGTGAGCCACTGATACCCATGGTTTGCACAGTAGCCGCGTATCCGATACCTATCTAGGGTTTGAGCCATTCAAATTCATTCATCGTTTGAAATCCCTAGAAAAATCGAACCTTTGTTGCATTTGTCGTAAATTTCAATCCACTACAATGCAATTTAGGTCATTTACCTGCCATATGTCATAGTGTTCGAGTGTCACACTTCAATTATCTATGACATTTTGGTTGTTGGTCGCTTGTGTCGATTTCTGTTCCATACCATACACCTAGCTCGACACTAGCATTTCCTCGATTAGTGGTACATTGTGTCTATTGCATATGATCTATGTACACTAGTTGATCTCCACCGATAATCGACAATGCCGTAGTTCCCCATTGCATATTTTGCCGGCATTGTGTCCTTTACCTCTGCGCTAGGACTTCATCTAGATTTACGCGCTTACCTACGTTTCTTGCTTATAGATTATAGTAGGTTATTCTATACTTATATACCCTGTCTATTCCTATCGTGCAGTGGCAGTTGTCAGCGGACAGTGGGCAGTTGACAGCAGAGCAGAGACAGTGGACGGATTGAGGGTCAAGCCCTTAGTCCTATCTTTGGCAGTCAGCCGTCAGTGGACGGGTTGGTGAGCCAAGCTCACTCGCCCTATCTTGTCTGCAGCCTAGTCAGCAGTTATGGCAGGAGGTTCTGGCAGAGGCAGAGGCAGGGGCAGAGGAGACCGTGACAGGGGTAAGGCCAAGCTTGTCGAGCAGCCCAAGAAGAAGAAGCAGAGGACTGGTGATCCAGAGTTGGACCGGATTCTCAGGGCAGCAGAGGTTGACCTACCAGCTAGCAGGGACACTGGCCTCAGGATCAGGGACACGCCTGCTAGAGGACAGGGGGAGACTCCGAGGAGGTCTTCCAGGGCTAGAGCTACAGTGCAGCGGACTCCGTCCACCCGCGAGGTTGGTACGTCGAGGACCGCGCAGGAGCAGCCAGAGTCAGAGGCAGAGGAGAGTTCACACTCCGGTGACGGACCCCCTGAGGTCACCGAGGGAGACAGGCAGAGGATGGCCGTGAAGTTCTGTGCTCTTGACAGGACTGCTACTCTCAGGGACGTGCTTGCTGAGGACGCACTCAGGCTGCCAGGCCCCGTCCTCAAGAAGTTCAGGAGAGTTGCTGAGGAGACTTGGGTACCTGCCAGGAGAGACCCACAGGCAGGAGGTCGTTTCTGGACACTTCTTCAGCAGAGGATAGCAGCTGGTTTGAGGAGTAGACTGCGGACAGATGGACCTGATAGGCTCTTTGTCACTCACCAGCACTGCAGCATACAGGCTGCCAGCAGAGGTGCCGGGACGGATTTCACACAGCACCTGTCTTATATCCCGGGCCTCCAGGAGATCATCACCACAGCGATGCGATGGGATACTGACATCGTGATGGACTTCTATGCATCTTTGTGGATAGCGCCAGACCGCTCAGCTATATGGTTCATGCTCAGAGGACAGCCCCACAGAGTTACGAGGGAGGACCTTGTTAGCGCCCTTGAGACCATCCAGCACGAGACCAGAGTGTTCCCACTTGCTCACCCAGGGATGGAGCCTCCCCGCAGACCTCTTGGGGGACACTTACCTTCAGATGTTGATATGAGCATTGCCTTCCCTCCACCTCACCCGGAGAACTTCAGCCGAGCTCACACCAGACTTACACATGAGGGCAGAGTTCTCAGGAGTATACTGAGCAGGACGATAGTTCCCAGGAGTGGATACAGAGATCAGTTCTCCATTCTTACTCAGTGGGTTGTGATGTTGATGCTGAGGCACAGAGGTTTTGATTTAGTTGATCTGATACTGTGCCAGATGGAGGATGTTATTGCTGAGAGCATAGCTGCCAGACACTTAGCCTTTGCACCTCTGATCTGCTACATTCTGAGGAGGCTACAGTTGTTGTCTCAGGAGGACTATGACGAGCTGCCCAAGGTGACTACAGCGTACACACCCCTACCTGCCTCCGACAGACGGGTTGCTGCCCGGGAGTCAGCTTCACAGGGGAGTTCTTCACAGGGGCCAGGTGACACGGCTACCGAGACAGAGTTACACATACAGACTGGTAGCCATATGGAGTCCATTCCTGAGGACGTGACTCCGGACTCTAGAGCAGGACCTTCAGCGTCTGCTACAGCTCCAGCTCAGACAGATCTACTACATGCAGAGCTAGCAGCCCTTCGCAGAGAGATCCAGAGTCAGCGAGAGGATAGGGAGAGGGATCGACAGATGCTAGACAGTGTTGTACACACTCAGAGGGAGATGGCTTCTGGCTTGTCGTCGCTTTTCACTGGTTTCGAGGCGATCGCTCAGACTCTTCGTCTTTTTGGACAGGCATTGCCAGGACTCCCGTCTTTCCCGCCTATCACTTTCCCAGGTGTGCTGCCACCAGATACAGTTCGCTTTCAGCAGCTTCAGCAGCAGCAGTTTGCTCAGACACAGGGAGGACAGTCTTCCAGCCAGGGACAGTACTTCAGCACCTTACTCACGGCTCCCATCTCACCTGCTGGTGCACCTACGGTGGGGCCGTCGACGTCCACGTTCGCTGGTTTGACAGGAGAGGCAGGACCTTCTCAGCAGTACTTTCCTTCACCAGGTCTCTCCATGACTCCGTCAGCACTACTAGCTACTACAGCTCCGAGCTTCTCACCGCTTCAGCTGACGAGTCCCTTCTTTGTGTCACCACTGCCAGCTCGTACACTTGACTTCGACACAGTAGCACAGACAGCCTCAGTGCAGACAGACTCACTTCTTACAGCTTCACAGGCAGAGGTCGTGACTACTACAGCTGAGACAGCAGCAGTGGAGCAGACAGAGTCTCCCAGGACACCTACTCCGCCTCGAGTTGTTGAGCCCTCAGCAGATCTCACTGATTTTGGCTACACTCATGAGGAGTTACGTGAGGCTCTTGCTACAGGCACTTCTCCAGAGCAGCAGACAGCACCCTCCAGGACTCCTTCACCACCTCCAGAGTTTGAGTACACTGGCACTTCTTCTGAGCAGCAGCAGCCGCAGCAGGGCACCTCTTCAGTGACTACCACCACTGCACCTCCTCCAGCCTCCGACGCGTAGGACAGCTGTTTTTCTCTTTCCTTCTTTCTCTTTTTGGTCATTGGTGCCAAAGGGGGAGAGAGATAGAGAGATCTTGTATAGGTCTAGGGGGAGTAGTGGAGTGATCTTGTGCTCAGGGGGAGTGTGAGACAGCTTTTGTCTAGGGGGAGATCTTTTGGTACTTCATTGTATATTCTTTTGGTTCTTTGTGGTTCTTGTTGAGCTTGATTTGCTTTTGCTTGTGTTTGGCTCATCAAGAATGCACTTGGTTTCATTTACATACACTTGCTCTTATCTATATATCTGCATATTGCTCTGTTGTTGATATATTGCTCTGATATATTGCTCTGAGTTTGTGTATGTTTACCTGGATGCACTTATTTATATCTATCTTGCCAGGTTTCCTCTTTCTGTGATGATATGTGCACTCACTTGCTTTTGCAGGAATATCTTATAATCTTATCATCACAGAGTTGTGGTCATAGTTCATGTTTTTATTCCATATATATCACCCATGTGCTTTAACTCTTTTTTGCAGGTGATACCTTTTGAGCTATGACTACTTTGTTCTCCGTTTTACTTGTTCTTCATTTCATATCCTATCTTATCAATCACTCTTGCGCTTTACATTCTCTATCTTATGATATGTGTTGTCACCAATCACCAAAAAGGGGGAGATTGTAAGCTTCATGACCATTGGAGTTTGGAAACCCCAAAGGTATGAATGTTTTGGTGATTGGGTGACCATATTGATGTGACTAACATTTCCTTGTAGGATATTCAAATGGTCATGTCAATGAAGCGTCGTCTCACATATTCTATCTATCGACGACTTGGTGATTGGTTGCCTCGACAATTCGGATCGAGAGCTTGATGGAGTCGCGGAGAAGATGTGGATCAAGGCTAAGGACATGCTAGATCCAAGCGAGTGTTGCTTGGTTAGATGTTAGCTTGAGTCCATAGGAAAAACCGGACTATCAAGAGGGATCGAATTGGTTCTCTTAGAGCATACTAGGTTAGAGATCAAATGGATGCATTGTGAGTCTCTTGAGGGCTAGGGTGGCTGAAGAGAAGAAGAGGAACCAAGGATGAAGAAGTTGGAAGCAAGGATCAAGAGTGGATCAAGTTTTCAGCTTATCCGGAAGAGATCGGACAGTACGGTCCTAGGGACCGTACAATGCGGTCTTCATTGAAGATCCAGACAGAGAAGTGAAGTCTCGGGATGCTGAGAAAATGAAGACCGGACAATAGGACCAGACAGTACGGTCTAGGGACCGTATGGTACGGTCATCAGAGGATTTCCAGACAGAGAAGTTGAAGTTTCTGGAAGTGGAAGAAATGAAGACCGGACAATCGATCGGACGGTACGGTCCTAGGGACCGGACAGTACGGTCTTCACTGGAGATGAAGAAGAAGATGGAGATGCGCCTGGAAATAGAGACCGGACAATACGGTCTGGAAGAGACCGGACAGTACGGTCCTTTGTACGGTCTCTAGTTTCGCAGGGCACTTTTGGGCAACGGCTAGTTTTGGGTTGGTAGCCTATAAATAGTTGGTTGCCCGCCCCTTGAGGGCTCTCTTGGCCATTGTTGGAGTGCAGGAAACTCAGAGGAAGCCAAGAGCAAGGGAGAGAAGCACTTGTGAAGGATTTGGAGTGATCCTAGTGCTTGAGAGAGTAGCAATTGCATCCACTTGATCTCTAGGCTAGTGTGAGCTTGAGAGAGTCACTTCGGTTTGTTACTCTTGGTCTATGGCGAGGCCTAGACCGGTTAGGCGTTGGTGTTGAGCTGTCCAAGGAGATTGTGGAAGCTAACACAAGTTTGTACACGGTCTTGGAGCTTCCCGTGCGAAAGAAGCATCACTAGTGGAGCGCCCTTTGGCACGCATCACGTGCGGAGCCTTACCTCCGGAAGAGTACCCGGGATCGAGCCCGGCGGGACGTGCCCGCGACTTCACTCGGAGGGTGAAGTGTGCTCTAGGAGGGATCGCCTTCGAGCGGAGGGACGGGGTCGAGACTCCGGCGGGAGTGACCCAACGTGGAGTAGGGGAAGGCGCCACCCTTCCGAGACCACGGGAAAAATCATGAGCATTCCTATCCTTATCTCCTTTACATACTAGCATTTACGCTTCCGCATTTACTTTTATGTGCTAGTAGAATTGCATGATAGGTTGTCTCTTTACTACTTGGTAGAATTGCTTGCTAGGGTGTTGCTTGTTGCATAGACTAGATTGTGTGCGCGCATCGCTTGCTTTTGTTATCACCATATCTAGTCTTGCTAGCTTCACGCCTAAAGTACGTTTGGGAGAAATTGTTGACACACCGATTCACCCCCCCCCCTCTCGGTGCCCTTGATCCTTTCATATCTCTCTATCATATACTTGTTGTTTAGCGTCTTGATCGAGTTGCGTTTTTATCTTGGCTTTTGTCATTACATTCTTTATCTTCTCGATCATTTTTATCATGGTTGTCATCCATCACCAAAAAGGGGGAGATTGTAAGCTTCATGACCATTGGAGCTAGGGAAACCCCAAGGTATGAATGTTTTGGTGATAGGATGAGAACCATGAATGTGACTAACACTCTTTGTGAGATCTTATAGGTCACATATGAAGAAAGCTCCGTCCGTTGGTGGTGAACGCCAACACACCATGAACTTATTGACAAGGATGATTGGTTGCCTTCATCTACACAAGAACGGACTTGATGGAGTCGCGGAGAAGATATGGATCAAGGCTAAGGACATGCTAGATCCAAGCGGGTGTTGCTTGGATAGATGTTAGCTTGAGTCCATAGGAAAAACCGGACTATCAAGAGGGTTCGAGGTGGTTCTCTTAGTACACACTAGTTATAGAGATCATTGGATGAAATGGTGAGTCTCTCAGGGGCTAGGGTGGCAGAAGAGGCTTGAAGGAACCAAGTTTGAAGATGTTGGAAGCAAGGATCAAAGAAGTGGTCGAGTTCCAGCAGAAGAGAAGCCACCGTAGGATACGGTGCCAGTCACCGTATGATACGGTGACTGCAGCAGATGAAGACCAGAGAAGGAGAAGTTTCTGGCAGAAAAGAGAAGGAGCCACCGTATGGTACGGTGCCAGTCACCGTATGATACGGTGACTGCAAGAAGAAGAAGTCCAGATGAGGTGTTGTCCTGGCAAGTCACCGTATGATACGGTGAGGTGGTCACCGTATGATGCGGTGGTCACCGTATGGTTTCCAGAGAGTTGGCAGTTGCTGGAAGCTGAAGAAGACGAAGCCACCGTATGATACGGTGGGGTCACCGTATGATACGGTGATACCTGAAGATGGAAGTCCAGAGATGGAGATGCTCTGGCAGGTGACGTGGAGGTCACCGTATGATACGGTGGTCACAGTCACCGTATCATACGGTGATACTTACGGTGACTTGGTTTCTGGGCACTTGTTGGCAACGGCTAGTTTGAAGTTGGTGGCCTATATATAGCTGGTTGCTCGCCCCTTTGAGTTGCTCTTGGACCCAGGAAAGAGGGGAGGTGCTGCCAAGAAGCCAAGAGGAAGAAGTGTGAAGCACTTGAGAGGGATTTGGAGTGATCCTAGTGCTTGAGAGAGTAGCAAGTTGCATCCTTTGATCTCTAGGCTAGTGTGGGCTTGAGAGAGTCATCTAGGGCTGTTACTCTTGGTCTATGGCAAGGCCTAGACCGGTTAGGCGTCGGTGTTGAGCTGTCCAAGGAGATTGTGGAAGTCGACACAAGTTTGTACACGGTCTTGGAGCTTCCCGTGCGAAAGAAGCATCACTAGTGGAGCGCCCTTTGGCACGCATCAAGTGCGGAGCCTTACCTCCGGAAGAGTACCCGGGATCGAGCCCGGCGGGACGTGCCCGCGACTTCACTCGGAGGGTGAAGTGTGCTCTAGGAGGGATCGCCATCGAGCGGAGGGACGGGGTCGAGACTCCGGCGGGAGTGACCCAACGTGGAGTAGGGGAAGGCGCCATCCTTCCGAGACCACGGGAAAACATCATGAGCATTCTCTATCCCTTCTCCTTTACTACTCGCATTTACTTACCGCACTTCATATGATTGCTTGTAGTACTTGAGTTGTGCTCTTATCTTGCTTGTGTGTTTACCTTGGTACCTACTAGCTTCACTAGGTTTGCTTGATTGCCTTGCTCGTGTGCCTACTTGTTATAGCCTATCTAATAGCTCTAAGGACTCTACTTAGTGTGCCTAGTATCTTGGTTGCCTTGTCTCTAGTTATCTTGTTCCTTTGCCTTGCCTAGCTTAAGTCTTCCGCTATCTATCTATCTTGTGCTAGGTTGCTAGTGTGGTGTGATTGTGTTATCTATATGCACTAGCTTAATAGGTTAAGGATACTCCTTAGTGTGCTTTACCTTGTTACTAGAACTACTCGCTAGGAGTTGCTTGGGTGCAAGTGTTTGGAAATAGATTCTAGAGTGCACCGATTCACCCCCCCCCCCTCTCGGTCACACGATCCTTACAACGGCTAGACAATCGTGACGCTGATCATTTAGCCTGCATTGCTTCATCACGATCTCCAGTCCCAGACGATGTGTTCTTAGAAAAGCTCCACAAGCCATCGGCGGCAAGCACGCATGATGCAGTGGAAATGATGGTTATCGATTCGGGAGAAGGCTCTGTCGAAGACTGGCGCATACCGATTCGCCTGTTTCTCGAAAACAGTCCTATCCCAGATGATGATGCGGCCACGGAGCGGCTGGCCCGCAAGTCCAAGCATTACGTATTGATTGACGACGTACTCTACAAAAGAGGTCTCAATGGGATTCTGCTGAGGTGTGTCTCTACGGAAGACGGTATTCGATTACTGCATGATATACACGGTGGGATCTGCGGTGCACATGCAGCTTATCGCACTCTCATCGGCAAAGCCTTCAGGCACGGATTCTACTGGCCCACGGCAAAGCAAGACGCTATTCACCTCGTGCAGACATGTAAGTACTGTCAATTCTTCAGTAGGCAAAGTACAAGGCATGCTCAAGAGTTGCATACAATTCCAATTACATGGCCTTTTGCTATCTGGGGGGTAGACATATTGGGACCGTTTCCTAAAGCCAAAGGAGGGTACAAATTCTTATACGTCGCCATCGATACTTTCACCAAGTGGATCGAGGCAGAGGCGGTTGTGAACATCACTGAGGTTGCTTC
Organism: Eragrostis nindensis; assembly: GCA_012490785.1. Classification (NCBI taxonomy): domain Eukaryota; kingdom Viridiplantae; phylum Streptophyta; class Magnoliopsida; order Poales; family Poaceae; genus Eragrostis; species Eragrostis nindensis. The sequence continues at coordinate 867,132 of JAAXCT010000028.1, forward strand.
TGTCAAGTTCATGAGGAGTATAGTCACAAGGTTTGGAGTTCCCAGAAAGCTGATATCAGACAATGGTCGACAGTTCATCGGTCGCCGGTTTGAGAAATTTTGTGCCGATCATGGTATACTTCACCCGACATCTTCGGTGGCTCATGCTCAAACCAATGGTGCTGTTGAGCGAGCCAACGGGATCCTTATGAAGGGGATGCGTGCACGAGTCTACGAGAAGCTAGCAGCTAAAGGCAAGAATTGGATCGAAGAGCTACCGACCGTTCTGTGGTCAGCACGAACATCTACAAGTCGGGCTACGAAGGAAACTCCGTTCTTCCTAGTCTACGGCGCTGATGCAGTACTACCACCCGAGATTCACTTGGGGGCTCATCGGGTCACCAATTTCTATAAAGACGACCAGCAAATCTCTCGAGAGGTTGATCTACTGCTCCTCGAAGAAGAACGCAACACAGCACTCCATAATGTGGAACATTATCAGGAGGTTCTGAAGAAGCAGTACAGTCGCAAAGTGGTCGGTCGACATTTAGATGTGGGAGATCTGGTGATCAAGAAGGACATCAAAACCAAGGATAAGCACAAGTTGTCTTCTCCATGGGAAGGACCATACATAGTAGTTGAGGATGCTGGCATGGGGGCTTATATCTTAGCCCATATTGACGGTGATATATTGCCCGGAACATGGAACACTGATCAGCTTAGAAAGTTTTATGTGTAATCCATTGTTTGATGAATAAAGTGTGTTCAGTTTCTCCAACTACTGTGCAAGGTTCCAAAGGCTGACCAAAGGTCGGTCAACAAAGTTTGGCTGGTGTCTTAGCCACATGAGGGTTATAAGGCATCGGTACGAACAGCCTCTTCAGGCAAGATTGGTCATAAGGCTTAGCCACACTGTGGTTCGTAAGTTAATTGACCCCCATGATGTTCTAGCGAGGGACCCTTAGCCCATGAGGTTAATAAGTGGCTCTCCCTAGGCCGGTTGCACGATCAACCACCCAACAGACTGCAAGTCTTATGCCATATGGTGCTACATGATAGCTTGGCCAATGTTTCATAAGTTTCGTAAGTCTCCCCGAGTGTCTGAAGTAAGAGCCTTAGCCATCGAGTTATAAGTGCCAACTTCAGACCACGTTGCAAGATCAACACCCCCACTACTTAGCTTGAAACATAACTTGCCATGTGCAAAGTCAAATGTTATATAGCTATTATGAGTTCCAGATATGGAGCAACTTCAGAGTATTAGTTCAAACGTCGCTTGTCAAAGGCAAAGCTACGCGTCAATGAATTAATATGCATCCTTCTATGTTATTTAGATATTGCATATTAGTGATAATGCTTTCCTGCATACAGTCAAAACTGTATCCACCAAAGCAGGGGGCTGGGCTACTATGCATATCTAAGTCAAATTAACAGGAGCTTGAGCTCCAATATTACAACAAAATATTGTTTTATTGCAGGGCTGAACAAGTATTTCAAGGCCTCTCCTCATCAGAAAGAGGTGCTTCCAAGTTCAAGTCCATGATGAACTTCTCGGCTGATTCCATCAGACCATCAACAAGTGCATCACGTTCACCTACACTACAAGTAAAGCCTTGCTCTACAACCTTCACATCCAATTCAGGATGACGGTTCTTCAAAGCAGCCAAAGCAAAGGCACAGCCATTGACCAAACTATCAGCAACCTTGTCAGCAAGTTTGGCCTTCTCTGCGGACAGGATCTTGTTGGCATCCTTCACCTTCTTCACCTCCGTCTGCAGAGTTTGGATCACTTGGGTCTTGGCTGTGTTCTCGGTGCGTAGGGCTTCATTTTTGGAGCTCAAATCTACAACAGAAGATATTAGATTACTTCAGGGATATGCAGAAGGCAAAACGTAAACAGCATATGACAGGAAGAATTACCCTCCGCTGTTTTCGATAAAGCCTCTCTTTCCACATGCAGATCCTTGAGGTACTCCTTATGTTCAGCTTTTAGATCTGTGATCTCCTTGGCATGAGCTTCCTTTGCTTCGTCATGGGTCTTGTTCAAAGCAATGAGAGCCGCCTCGAGTTCTCGAATTCTATCATCTTTCCCAGATGAAGCATAGGCAGCCTCAACATCAGAAAGTTTCTTCTGAAGAGCAACAAGTTCTCCATCCTTCTGTTTGATTCTGTCAGTAAGGCGCTTGCAAGTTCGCAGATGCCACTGCCTGGCAGCAACGACCTCCTGGCTCAGCTTGTCGAACACTAAGTTCTCCCCAACTGTCTCGGATGCGGAGGTAGAAACAATTAGGGCCTGTTCGGGCGCTGATTGTACATTCGGGGCCGGAGGGTTGACAGCAGGAGCAGGTTCAGCAGAAGAGGATAGAACACTACAGCATGATCACATATCAGAAGATCGGATGAAAATATTTCAAGCAGCAAGGGAATTTAGTAAGAATATTCATGAAGTATACCTCTTGGTGCGGAAGCGTCTTCTCTTAGCAGCAGGGCTAGAAGCAGATGTCGCCTGGGAAGACAAGACTTGAGAGATTTTGGAAAACCCTTTAAAGAGACTGCCGAAAACTATTTCGATGGGTACCTGATCGCCGGTACGAGGATTGGCGACGCGAGTTGGAGGCAGTTCAGGGACATCGGGAGCGACAATTACTGGAGCTGCTGGAGTTGCAGGAGTTGCCGCTCGGAAGCGCTTGCGAGTCGTTGTCTTTGTCTTCGCCCCAGCTGGGGGCTTCGAAGACTCGACGGCAGGTGGAGGAGGACTAGTGGCTTCGACACCCACCGGAGTATTACCGGACGTGGGATCGGTAGCAGGTCCAGCCCTCTTGGTATCTCCTGGTGCCTCAGACTGCTCGACAGCGGCAACAGCAGCCACCTTTCGCTCAAGAGAGCTGGTGGCGTCATCGGCAATGGCAGTATCCTTCTCCTGATTACCGTTGTCTTCTTCATCACTGTCCCCGATGACTATATCAACATCAGGTTGGACATCGTCGGGGCCAGGTTCGTAAAGGTTCTACAGAACACAAGACTAGTATGGCGGAAAATATGTCTTCAAGAAAATCGAGGAGATCTACAATCAACATACCTCGGGAGGTGGATTTTCTGCACTATAAGGAAGAGGTACTGTCGAAGGCTTAGCCTTTGGTCCAGTACCCATGATATCGTACACTCTCTTGAAGACATCGTCTTCGGAGAGTTCGACAGCTGCAAAGGAGAGAAAAAGATGACATGCTTATCAAACAGAAATCAGATATCAAGTATATACTGGTATGTTGATGAGTGATGGACATCTACCGCCAGATGGTAACCAATTAGGTTCGCCAGGACTTGTATAATACATAGCCAGTGGATCACGCTTCTGAAGAGGGAAGATGCGTCTTCGGATGAATTCTTCCACAACATGTTCTCCTCTCAGGCCCAACTTGATCAACTCGTTGACCCTGGCTATCATCTTATTCAATCGAGGAACATAGATCGGAAGACCCTTGTGCCATTTCTCATGGTTTGGCATTAAGCCGTCCAGCTTGATCACGGTGTTCTTTTTCCCCATGTCCAAGATCAGATATTTGGTGTCATATCCGCTCCAGGAAGATTTGTACTGATACGGGATGAACTCAGCTTTGTTCCTAAGTACGAAGCCTACTGAAAACACCATCATCTAACCCTTGTAGTACCGGGGCTGGTGATAATGGCGCCACAGATTCAAACAGGGGGCTACGCCCAACCAACATTCACACAAGATGGCAAACATGCTAAGCATCATCACAGCATTGGGTTTGAGTTGAACAAGCTCGATATGGTAAAATCTACAGATCTGCTCAAGAAATTTAGAGGGCGGAAGATTGAAACCACACATGAGATGAGCCTCAAATACCGGGAGTTCTGTGGTGTTGCAATGATGGTACTCCTCTTCGCCGGTGTTTCGTCGAGTCAGGAAAGCCGAGATCATCCCCCTTCTCTCCAGTTCATCCAAATATTCCAGGGAAAGAGAGGATTTCTTCCAGTACTCCTGGAGATTCGGGATTTCTCCCTTCTTCATCTTCTGCTGCGCCTGGGTAAGAGAAATATTGGAGTCGTGGGAGTCGGAGGATTGATTCTCGTTGGGATTGCCGGAGATTGTGACGGACGAGGATGCGGCGGCCATGTGAAATGTTTAGGGTTTGAGGAAATGGAAAAGAGTGCAGACTAAAGGATGGAGGAAAAAGAATACGGCGTGAAGGGCTTAAGTAAAACCCGGCGTGACGGTTCGCCTCCCCGTAAATGCGGGATTTCTCTTCCTTGGGTTACGTGCGGAATATACCGAGGTGATGCTCTTTTCTGTTATTAAAATAATGCGTTTGGATTTGCGCCTGGTTTTTGGAAGGATAACTACCTGCTTGTGAGGTAAGAAGTTGGAATATTTTTTGGGATCAATTGCCCCGAATAATTAACAATGTTCGATTAACGATCCGGATCGGAAAGAGCCTTCGGTGCGTGAAAAACGTGTTGAGTACTACTCCGGAAGAGTTCTCGACCAAGTGATCTGTTAGTTGTTACGAAGACTTATTTCATCAAGACACATCGGAGAAGCTAAACTCAGATATCTCGAAGACTCATGTGAAACACATTGTCAAGAGAAAAAAGAAGAGTCAACATCACAGATGCAATATCATTCAAAAATTATAATCTTGGATTGAAGGCAGCTCTTGATGTGTCCAAGGACGCATCCCAGGACGACCTCAATAAGGCCTACCGGGAGGTAGTCAAAAGATATTACAAGCAAGACGTGCAGAAAATTATCTAGGTTCTACTCTCCGACCTGCTTGACAGAAGAATAAAACAGGAGAAGAAGAAAAAACAAGGAAACCTAGGCTACTATAAGGAGAGTGGTATGATAGCCATCCCCTTATCCCTAGTTCCGCCGATTATCGGCGTCCTCAGGGGCTGCAACAGCAGCATCAGCATCAACCTCGTCCTCCTCATATGTGATGAGGGGAGAGGAGGCTTCGGCAGCAGCAGCAGCAGAGCCTGCACCTACGCCGCCCTCACTCAGAGTGATAAGCGGGAGGGGCGCCTCGGTGGTGGAGAGGGTAGAACCCTCGTTCAATGCCATGACCGGGTTGATGACCCCGGTAGGAAGGAGAGGATCTTCTGCGGCGAGGAATGGAGCCACCCGCCTGACTAGATCCGGCTTGAGCGCTCGTCCAGGGAGCCCAACCAGGATTGTACAGGACCATGGCCTTCTTCTTGCTTGGTTCGTCGTCGTCGCTGTTGTCGTTGTCGTCGTCGTCGTCGTCATCGTCGTCGGAGTCGTCGAGGAAGATGGGTTTGGCGTCCGCCGGAATCCCGCGTGGCCCCTTGTTCAGGGCGACGTGGAGGCGGCGCGCGAACTCTTCATCTCCCGCCGTGTCCGCCTTTAGGTCTACGACCTGAGATGGATCTGGAGGAGGACTCGGAGGAGGGAGCCCGTAATCTCCCGCGGAGAGCGGAGGAGGAGCAGCAGCTACCGGCGGTGGAGCGCCAGCGGGATGTGTGGAGGAAGATCCCGACCCGCCGGCGAGTTCGTCGTCGAACCACTTCATGCACTGTGAGGTGGTGGTTCTTTTCTTGCTCATGGTGGATGGTGGATGCGAAAGTGATACTTGGGGGCTCCGCCGTCCTAATCATTTATAGCCAAAAGGTGGCCTTTTGGAAACCGAACGGTCAAGTGCAAAGTGAATTTTTTATGTTTCTTTCTGGGGAACCGTGTGGCGACTCGGTGAATCCAGAGGATACCCTGGTGGGCCTGGTTTGGAGAATAAGGACAAGAATTGAAGGGTCGTGTCAAAGTCTTTTCAACTCTGAAGCGGAGTCAATGCCATGGCTGGACCAAGAGAAAGAGATAAGGATGGGAATTGATTAATATTTCTTCTAGGCTCTCTGGATTGACGGTTCTCTTAAAGACCTGGTGTTGAAAGGCTACTTGGAGGAAGGTATTCCGATCGCTCGGCCTAATTATTCCGAAGACCCGATTTGTTCAGTTATTCCGAAGACCTGGTTCAGACAGTTACTCCGAAGGCTCGGTTCAGCCAGTTGTCCCGAAGACCTGTGCGTATGGTTGTTCCGAAGACTAGGTTCGGTGAACTATTCCGATGACTCAAGGATTGAAGACAAGAATATCTGAAGTATGTGTGCTCAGTGAAGAACATATCCCTTGTCAGAAGTTCGCATGAAGATGAAGATCTCTTCGTATCAAAGACGAATCAGCCAAGTGACATGTTCGGGGGCTTATGTCGTAACCCATATTTTCAGATATTCCCGAAGACTTAGTTTGGTATTTTCCGAAGACTTGTATCGCACGAAAGGAAACTTGCAGATAGACTCCGAATCTGTTACTGCAGATCGGAAGTCTTGTAGAACAAGGCAAGGACTCTTAGAGGCGGTAACAAGGACTATAAATATACATGTAACCCTCCGATGAGAGGACATTGCATTGTAGATCATACACACCACCATATTCAACACGACATACACTGGACGTAGCGTTATTATCCTCCGGGAGGCCCGAACCAGTATAAAAACTCTCCGCGTGCCCTAGATTGATTCCTCGATTGATCGTTGTTCCCCGAACTAAATATTTGCCGTTCTCTCGATTATTCGAGCGACGACAGTTACTATAATGATACAGTCCCAAGATCACGGCATCAGCAATGGTATCTTTTTTTTTCCAAGGGATCAGCAATGGTATCTTGACCATGCAACATGAAGCAAGCAATTTGAACCCTCAATCTTCGGAGGAGTCGATGCGCGTGGCCAAGGAGACAATCCGCAATCAGGATTCCCGTGGCTCCTATTGATTTAACATCAATCCTTTGCTGCTCCTGCTCCATCTATCATCACGGTACTGATAGCCGTCCGTTCTTTTCTTGTCCGATAGATCGATGAAATAATCCAAAAGGAGAGGAGCAAATGTGTTTTCGACCATTATCTCTCAGACTCTCACCACTCTCAGGCGGCGAGCTGTCATGTCCTTTTCCGGCAACGGTACTCACGCACTCGGCCCAATTTAGCATCCCCAGTGGAGCGGGACAGCTAGCTGCACGTGTGGGCACGGCATTTTCGTGTTCCGTTCCACACCACACCTCCTATAGAGACTGGCGCCTGGCACGTGGGCCACTTTGCAACGTCCACCGTACGTATGCTCCTATATAGAGACTGGTCGTGAGCCTGGAATACGCGCACGCATAAAACATACGCGAGCCTACAAAACCGACGAAACACCTAGTCCAAATTAAAGCGCGACCGACTACGACGACCAAGATAGAAAGCAGCGGTTGCGGTTCGTTACAGCTGCCGTCACGACTCACGACTCTTGTGAGAGGAGTGCTTTTTGCCGCGGTACGTGATGTCGTCGACCCGGACAAATATTCCTGATAGCAACGTCAGCCAGAAAAGCATACTAGTACTTATGAGATAGCTTTGCCTGTTGCAATGCATGCCAACAACACACGTGGATTAAAGCTGCAATTTCCCTCGCAAAAAAAAAAGTGGATTAAAGCTGCAACACGCAAGCATAAGAATTATTTGATCTACACCAATAAGAGAACAAATTTGGTTTATCAATCGACTGAAAAATCGGATTCTCTCAGTAGACGTTCAACCCTGAGCTTTAGGGTCGGGGGATTGTTTAAGGTTCGAATTTGGAGGCCTGAGGCCTCCATGCATGGCGGCAGATCTTAGAGGAGGAGCTTTGGGGAGGCAGGCCGGCCCGACGAAGGAGGCGGGCGAGAGCGGAAGATATTTGGGGTGGGAGAGCTCGACGGTGACAGAGGCAGTAGGTAGACGGAGGAGCGTGTGTTTGTGAGAGAGGAAGACGATCCCTGATTTGATTGGACGTTGAGGAAAGCTTGCTGGCCATCCGATGTAAAACCGTGCGGTCCATGCGTCAGGCGAGTAAGAGATATAGTCGCCCCCGACATAAGAGAAACAAGAACGAAAAAGAAAGAAAAGATTTGATGCAATACGCGCGCTGCGCAGGCTGATAAATGATCAAGACATACTACTCGACTGCTCGAGAGACCCCCGCGCCTCCAACAGACAGACTAACTGCATGGTGATCCACGGATGGCCATGGTCCCTCTCGGGTAGAAAAAAAAATCATTAGTAATTAGTAGTAAACATCAGGTTGCACGATGTAAATGTGGAACAAATACCTTACGTGTGGCCTACTGGCCGTCACGACCGGCTAATGGCAGATACTGATCGTGGTTGTTTTGCAACAACAATTAAAGATGCTTATTAGGTGATGTGAGTAGACAGGGGGACAAATTAAAAGGAGACCTTGGTCCAATCAGGCCGTTTGCTTATCCGTCTAATGATCTCTCCGGCTCCTTTCCTTTGTTTTTTTTTTCCTTCGGAATAAATAAATAGGCAAGAGATGGGGAGGAAGATGCGCACGAAGCCGCCGCGCGCGTGCGTGGGAGCGCGCGAGCAGTCAGTTGCCTCGGCGGTTCGTTTCGATCGCGAATTGTTGCATCAGGAGGACGGACGTGTCGATCGCTGCTTGTGTCGATCGCTGCTTCCCTTTGTTTTTGGTCGCCCCACCAGCTCGATCGCCGAAATAATGTCGGTTGGAGGGCAGGCTTCCTTCCGGATCCTGGAGCAGCACAGCCTGGCCTCCACTGCTCAGCTTCGGTACCCGCGCCACGTATAGCCTCCCTGGGGACAATGGAGTCTCGTCGCCGCCTCACCTATTTGGTATACTTTCCGTCCGTCCAGAATCTCCTTGGCGATGAGAAGCGCATTAGCTCCACCTGCTTAGTATTTCTACTTTCTTCCAAATCCGGGTGGGGGCGAGTGGTGCGACAGGGGGCGAGCTCGGGGCGGCGACGGTGGGGCGGACGACGAAGGAGAGCAGGTGCGGCGGCGGTGGGTCGAGCACGAGGCGCGACGTGTTCGGCGGAGCGCGGTGCGAAGGAGAGTAGTGGCGCGGGAGCGGCAATACGATTGGTGGTGATGGCGTGATGTGACTGCGTGAGCTCGTCGACAGCAAGGAAAGCGGCAACGCGAGGTGCACGAGAGCTCGTCGGCGATGGCGTGAAGGGTGCGGCCAAAATGGTGCGGGAGAGTGAGGAACTGGGAGGACGGGATCCTGCATGCAGTGGCGAGTCCAGCTGGGTGGACAGGTGGGCCGCGGCCCACCCCCAGATCGAGCCCAACTTGCAATTTCCACACTGTAGCATTATGAACAGTAGCGGTTTTCTTTTTTTTTCCCGTTTTTCCTCTTCTTTCGGCCCACCCCCATGAGCTCGGCCCACCCTGAGGCCCAGGGCTAGACTCGCCACTGCCTGCATGTGGTGCACTTTTTACTATTTGTGTCTACACCTAAAACGTTAATTAAAATGAAATGGAGAGAGTAATAAACTACTAGCTCTATGATATACTACTAGCAGAGTACTCACTCTATGAGAGTACTTCCTCCGTTTTAAAATATAAGTATTTGTTGACTTTTAGAGATCACGTTTGACCGCTCGTCTTATTCAAATTTTTTTGAAAATATAAAAACAAATAAGTTATGCTTGAAATATATATAATAATAAAACATATAGTAACAAAATAAATAATTTTTATAATTTTTTGAATAAAAAAAAGTAAAACGTGATATTCAGAAGCCAACAAATGCTTACATTTTGGAACGGAGCTAGTACTTGACGAACTGCAGCGCCCGTCGCCATGGTCCCCAAGGTTTACAAAACCAGCGGTAAACCGGACCGATTTTCGCGAAAACCGTAAAAACCTCGGTCCGGTTTACCCGGTAGTCGGTTTTCGAATTTAATTTTTTTTGAAAATTTGAAAAAATTTGAAACAAAAATATGTAAAAAAAACTAGATGAAATTTGTAACACAATGGTGCAAGAACATGAAAATTCGATCGTTTGATAGGTCAAAAAAAATCAAGCAAGATTTCTGTGTTGAAAAAGAAAGGAAAAATTAAACCAGCAAACTTCTTTGAATTTTTTGACCAATCAAACATCAAATTTTCGTGTTGTTGTTGTACCATTGCGCTGCAAATTGCATCTAGTTTTTTTACATTTTTTTCATTTTTTCAAATGTTAAATTTTTTATTTTTTTAAAATAAAAAACCAGCGAACCGAGAAAAAGCAGACCACATTGGTTTTTCGTTTTTCGCTACGGTTTTCCGGAAATTTCGGCCGTTTACCGGTAGGTTTGCAAATTTTATATTTAAATTTTGATTTTGAATCTCTTACTGTTTTCAACCGGTTTTTTTAGTTTTCACGAAAACTAGAAAAACCGGTGCCCTCCGGTTCCAACGGTCAGATCGGAATTGTAATCCCTGCTGGTCCCTCGGTGCAAATGATTTCCCCAACAGCTGAGCTGCATCTTGTCCGTGGTCAATTTCGAATTGGGTCCCTGGTTCCCCCGGATCTCGAGCAGCGCGATTTGCCAGCGGGGCACTGCGAGCAACCGATCGAAACCGTGCGAGCAACCGCACGGAAAGATCCAAGGAGAGGGAGGGAATGGTGTCGTCCAGGCTGTCGAGTTTTTGACTCCCCACGCACAGCAATGATGATCCACCAGCGTACGGACGCCGCAGCTCTTGTCCCCGCAAACCGCCGGATTCGTCCGTTTGTGAGAAGCACAGACACAACAAGAGCTCCGTGCGCATGCCACATCCCCCTCTACCTATACACGTGAAAAATGCACGGCATGCATTGCATGTCCGTGTGCGTGTCATCATGCCCCGGGACCGTCCATGCTGGGCTTTGTCCACACCACGACCCATCTGGACCTGAGCATGGGTAGGGCTGGGCTGGGTCGGGCTGGGACCCAACTTCAAAGCAGCTCATTCTTTTTTACGCACATTAGAATTAACCCCTTTTTACATTTCTAAAATAATAGCCCTTTCAATGTTTTATTTAAGCCAGGTTTGAACAAAAACAATTAGCGAGACGTGTTGCGAAAGAAGCAAAAGTGTGCTTCTTTTCGCATGATTTAATTTCCATGTGTAGAGACACTTTTCTTAAGAGGAATATTAGTATTTCTTTTAGTGTGCTCATTTCTTATTAAGAGCATGAAAATTTTGGTTCTCCATAGTACGTACTGTACTCTACTAGTACAGGGCTGAGGAGTTGCTACTAGTACAGGGTTGCCGCGTGCGATTCAAAGAAAGCAAGAAGCTTTTGCCTCTAGTTTGGAAAAAGACACAGGCCAATCAACGATGTCAACATCGTCACTACACAATGCATGCCATTGTGCAACTAGCTAGAACAATATATTTATAATATAACTAACCTCCATCATATATTTATCGTGAGTGCAACAAGTGGTTGGTCGCGATTTGACTAGTCAAGAGACGGATTAAGGGCCCAGGATCCATCACAGAACAAAGCTGCATACAAACAAAAATATATGACGCCTATATAGTATCAGTGATATGATGCGAGATGATTGGGATTAGGCCCGATGTCCCCGCCATGCAGCAACCCTACTACCAAAAGCTCGAAGCGTGTTTGTCACCTTGGCCTAGTATATTTTTTATATTCTCATCAAGCCAAGAACCGTGGTGATAATCATCTCCAGTTCTGGGGATTCGTTGTGTACGTACGTTTGGTGGCATGTTGGCCTGAGTTTGGGATGCCCGACCGGAGGTATTATATAACGCATGTCACCATGATCGTCCTGACGATATAATGTTTGTTTTCTCCGCTGTGCTGTATCCATATTGAACCTGCTTAATTAGAAGTTTTTATCTGTCCAGCAACTTGGTTAGATGTGGCGTTGGTCTTTGCGGATGAGAGTGCAGTAATGCAAACTGAATCCTTGCCATTTGCAATCATGTTGCAACGCAATAGGCGGCTGCGTTCTCCTGATCGATCCTGGGGGAGAAAAAAAAAAGGAAAACCCAAGGCTAAGGCATGGAAAACATGTCTTGGACCTGTACCTATACTTTTTACACAACCTTAGAACGACTAGCCAGATTGAGATGTGCAAACCGTTTTGTAGCTTGACATGTACATGTATCTTCTGATCCTCAAAAAAAAAAAAAAAAAGGCATCTCTCTTTTTACATAGCGTGAGAAGACATCGACCGAGACGTGCAAACGGTCGTGGTCGTCCTCAGTTTGACAGTGTTTCGTTCACCAGCTATGTATATGCCCATGGCAACGGAAAAGGAACCGGACGTATCACCGAAAATTAGCCGGTGAACAAATAAGGAGCTCGGGCTCGAACTTGTTGGTGCTAATCAATTAAATTAACACGATTCCGTTGCGGCGTGCCGTCGGAGTCGTTAACGCCTGACGACGACTTACCCACCCACTGGAATTCGATCGTTGAGGCAAATGCTCTCCCCGATGGCGCCACGCGTACGTACGTACTGGAAAAGATTCGTGAGAGAGACGAACTATTAGTCCTAAGGTAACAACTGCTGCTCGGCTACTAGTTAGGGGCCGTTTGGCCGCGCTTCTGCTCCGGCTCCGCCTGGTGCTTCTTCAACTTTTTCGCCAAACGCCCTGCTCCCGCTACGGCTTCTCCGGAGAAAAAGGGCGCAGCCGGGCGCGAAAGCGAGGCGAAGCCGGGAGCACCGCCAGGGTAGCTTCGCCCCGCTCCTCCCCTATGGCCCCACCAAAAATTACGCAGCCTCCCTCCAAAATTACGGCGCGTACCCTCGTCTCTCCCCCGACGCGCGCCATCCCCGGTCCCCTCCTCCACCCGAGATAGCTCAAGGCGGCGGCGGCACGATGTCGAATCCGCTCCGGCGCCCGCAGCCGACGGCGAGAAAGGAGGGCGGCGGCTCGAATCCGGATGACATTGAAGACGACGACGGTGGATTCGACATCTTTGGTGGTGGATCTGGCGCGGGAGGAGGACATGGCGCGGGCGGAGGTCGAGGCGCGGGGCGAGTCCATGGCGCAGGGCGAGTCCATGGCGCAGCGTCGAGTGCGCCTCCTTCCGCAGGCGCGTCGCCGCCGCCAACGTCGATGGGCACCGCGGGTGGTGCCGCGGATGGCTGCGGGATGGGCGGCGCGATGGGCGGCGCGGGTGGCGTGACGGGAATGGGCGGCACAGGCGTGCCGCCGTTCTTCCAAGGCGCGTCGCCGCCGCCATCGTCGATGGGCGGCGCGAGTGGCGGCGCGATGGGCGGCGCGACGGGCGGCGCGGGTGGCGGCGCGATGGGCGGCGCGATGGGCGGCGCGGGTGGCGGCGCAGGCGGCGTCGCGGGCATGGGCGGCGCAGGCGTGCCGCCGTTCTTCCCAGGCGCAGGCGCGCCGCCGTTCTGGCCGGGATTGGGAGGTTCTTGGCCCGGGTTCCATGCACCGGGTCCGAGCTCCATGGCCGGCGGCAGCAATCCTCCTGGCAGTGGCTCGTGGCCGGATTGGTGGACAGGTCCAGCGTCCGCTGCTCTTGGTCCGAATTGGCTCAATGCTGATGTTCCGGGCGCTCCTTCAAGGATGGCAAATGCATCTGAAGATCATGGAACGGCCGACGAACAAGTGGCACCTCCGGCTGCCTCGAATCGCCGTAAACGTAAGCGAGCATCCAAGCCGCCTACACCTCCAACAGCAGCCCACGTCGACATCGATCTCACCGATGTCCCAAGGTAAATATGTTGCTCCTGCCACATATTGAGAAATAGTAGTGTTTCATATGAATGATGATGCTTGCTGTGCATGAGAAAGAAAAATCTGTTGCTCATTGTCTATGTTGTGAAATGGTTCATGTAGAAATGAGAAAGACAAAAGTGTTGCTGATTGGGGTGATGAAAAGTTGAGGGTAGTATGTGAGCTTTTTGCCGAGGAAGTGGAACTCGGAAATCGTTCAAGCACTCATTTGAGTACAGCTGGTTATCTTAATGTCATGAGAAGGTTCAAAGACATAACCGGTATATCGTACACTAGAAAACAGTTCAAGAACAAATGGGATAAATTGAAACAAGACCATGGTATATGGAAGAAATTGACTAAGCAGACAGGTCTTGGTTGGGATGCAACTGAGAAGAATATTAAAATGCCGGATGAATGGTGGTCTAGAATGGCAAAAGTAAGTTTATTTTCAGTTTTATTTGCAGACTTTTTTTCCCACTTATAGAACGACATTGTGACAAATATTTATGCTTATTTTCTATGAATTTCAGCAAATCAAAGGATCTGGTAGGTTCAAACATCAAGGCCTTCAACATGAGGACAAATTAGATGTTATGTTTGAAAACCTGCTGAACACCGGTGATGATCATTGGTGTGCTTCTAGCGGTGTAGCGCCATCCCAAGCAGGCGAGAATGATGCCTATGATCTTGACGAAGAAGACGAAAATGAGGATTCTGATGATGACTTGGAGGAACTCCCAACACCTACAAGTGGGGCAACTAGGAGAGTGAATGTCAACGACAAGCAAAAGAAACCCAAAACTGCTGTGCGACATTGGCTGAAGGATCAATTTGGAGTTCTTATGCAGCAAAGTGAGAGGACAACTACTTCTGTTGAGTCCGTTGCAAGAATTGTTGACAACTCAAGTAATTTTTCCATTACGGATGTAATGAAATTAGTGAGGGAGTGTGGTGCTACACCGGGCACCAGAGAGTTCTTCATTGCATCTATAGAATTAACCAAGGGGCCTGAAAGGGAAATGTTTATGACCTTGGAAACACCAGAAGAAAGGTTTGCTTGGTTGAAGGACAAGCATGAGTGGATGACTAGGAATGATGTGGCGAAGTAGAGCCATAAATACATGCTTGCAGCATGTTACTTTGTATCTTTTTGGTTTATTTGTGTTGTGGAAAACCTATCTAGGCTTCTTATTTATGTGTTGTCGAACTTATCTATGTTACTCATTTATGTGTTGTCCAACTTATCTATGTTACTCGTTATTGTGTTTCAAACCTATCTATGTCACTCATTTATGTTGTCCGACTTATCTACATTACTCATTATTGTGTTTCAAACCTATCTATTTACTCATTTATGTGTTGTCCAACTTATCTATGTTACTCATTTTTTGTGTATAGTGATTCGCATGACTGGATAGTGAAGACTTTGTCATTGGTCCAGAAGGGTCAGAAAATACGACTTGCTGCTGCATTTCTTGCTGCCGAATACTATTTGACATATCTTGACAAACAACCTCCTAGGGTCCCATTGCAAAGTGGACACAGTTGGGTTATGGAGAACTTGAGCCATTCTCGTACAAGCTACAAGATGTTCAGAATGGATGCTCCTCTTTTCTACAAATTACATGACCTCCTAATGAGTACTTATGGCCTCAAATCCACCATTAATATAAGCTCTATTGAAGCACTTGCTATCTTTCTTGTCACTGTTGGGCATGGTTGGTCATATAGTGCTTTATATGGTACTTTCAAGCATTCAGCGGAGACATTAAGCAGAAAATTCAGTGAGGTTTTGGATTGTTTGACAGCTATGTGTCCGCACTACATAAGGCCCCTTGATCCAAATTTCTCTACTACTCACCCAAGGATTAGTGGTGATACTAGGATGATGCCATTTTTCAAAGATTGCATTGGAGCAGTTGATGGAACTCATATCACAGTGGTACCACCTCCTCATGATGTTATTAGATATATTGGGAGAAGTGGTAAACCAACTCAAAATATTCTTGCTGTGGTTGATTTTTACATGCGGTTCACATATGCATCCATTGGACAACCTGGCTCTATGCATGACACAAGTGTGTTATATCATGCAATTGTGAATGATCCGGAATTCCCACACCCTCCTTTAGGTATCACCTTATTGACTATATTTTTTCCTCCCAACTGTTTGTCATGTTAACTTGCCGATGATTGCTAAATTCTTGTTCCTTTTGTAGGAAAATTTTACAATGTTGATGCCGGATATCCAAATCGTCTTGGATACTTGGCACCATATAAGGGTCAAAGGTACCATATTCCTGATTGGAGGAGAGGAGTTGCTCCACAAGGTGAGCAAGAAACTTTCAACCAATTGCACTCAAGTATTCGTAATGTCGTGGAACGCACCTTTGGCGTGTGGAAAAACAAGTGGAGAATTCTTTTCAACATGCCGAGCTATCCAATGGAGAAGCAAAAGATGATTATAGCAGCCACCATGTGCCTTCATAACTTCATCCGTGAGAATGATTCACAAGATAAACATTTCCTGAAGTGTGATCGAAACCCCGATTACGTGCCAACTATCCCTTCAAGATATTCGAAAAACCTTCCTTCGAGAAATGCGTCGGATACATCAACTCCACACTCTAGTGATAGAGACATGGATAAATTCCGTGATGATCTTGCCAAGGCAATATATCTTTCTAGGTCCTCATGATCATTTGTGGTGGAATGTTGTCTCATGGTCCAAACTGCTTTTGTAACTAATACTTTATTAATTTATATGCTACTAATTAATGGTCCAAGTCTATTTTCTATTATGAAAGAAGAAATGCATGTATAAAGTGCATCCATATGCCTATGGGCAATATGGACATTTGCCTCTTCTTCCATGAAGCTGCAGGAGAAGCTGCAGGAGAAGCTGCAGAAGAAGCTGTTTTGCCAAACGATTTCAGGCACAGCCACAGCCACAGCCAGCACAGCTGGTTTTTCAGAGAAGCCACAGCCACAGCCGAAGCCGGCACAGCCGCAGCCGTGCCAAACACCCCCTTAATTAGCTGGTGTAAGCAACGACGCAAGGGGGTTGCTTCGTTGGGTTGTCTGCCTCCCTCGGAGTCGGAGGGGGACACCACGCGCATGGGCACCTTTAGGTGGCGTTCGGTTCCCCCTATAAAACACCCTCTAAAGTTTATACCCCTCTAAAGTAAAAAGAATCTTACTATTTATGGGTACTAAATAAAATTTAATTGCAAAACCTTTCTGCAGACGGGCGTTATTTTTCGAGACGAATCTAACGAGCCTAATTAATCAATGTTTTGACACAGTGATGCTACAGTAACCATCGTCTAATCGCCGCTTAATTACCCTCATTACGTTCGTCTCGCAAAATAGAGGGGGGGTCCTGGACTTAGTTTTGTAATTTGACTTTGTTTAGTACACATAAATCGTGCCGGCATCTTTGATGTGACTGCTACAGCACCCTCTAAAGTGATCCAAACGGGGCCTTAGGCTGCGTTCGGATGAGGCTATAAAAATTTTAGAGGGTGCTGTAGCAGTCACATCAATAATGCCGGCACGATTTATGTGTACTAAACAAAGTCAAATCACAAAACTAAGTCTAGGACCCCCCCTCTATTTCGCGAGACGAACGTAATGAGGGTAATTAAGCCGCGATTAGACGATGGTTACTGTAGCATCACTGTGTCAAAACATTGATTAATTAGGCTCGTTAGATTCGTCTCGAAAAATAACGCCCGTCTGCAGAAAGGTTTTGCAATTAAATTTTATTTAGTACCCCTAAATAGTAAGATTCTTTTTTACTTTAGAGGGTAGAAGTTTAGAGGGTGAAATAGAGGGGGATCCGAACGGCCCCTTAATTTGGTTCGTCGTGTCGTATGTTGATGTCAGCATGGGTGGACTGCTGGAGCTGTAGGCAGGCTGCAGCATCCCGTGATGCCAGGTGCACCCAAGAATTGCAGTCCAAACTAAGCGCAACCGCACGCTTGACCACACACGCCTCGGTCGTCGTCAACACAAGACGCAACCAACGGCCAGTGCCGCCCACTCGTGCTTATCCGTAGTCGGCCTTGCATGATCTTTGATGAGTGGTTGCGTCCTGTCCGATCACCAAAACTGAATACTGTGCTACTCGCAACCGATCAGTAGGAAACCGTAGTATGAAATCCGGAAACAGGGTTTGTCGTACTAGGTTCTCGAGGCGTGGCGAAATGAGCAAAACAAAACCATTTCCAGCAAGGGAGTGCGAGAGAAAGGCCGCGGGCGTGGTGGGCCGTGAAAGCGCCCGGTCCAGCAAGTCCACTGATGAGTACCCGACCCAACCAACCGTAACGGATTCGAGATTTCGCATTCCCACCATCCATTTCTTTCCGCTGCGGGACAAGAGGGAGGAGGGGGCAGGAGCACAAGGGAGCCGCAGCGAGCAGACGCGGGCGTGCGTGGACGCGTGTCCCCCGGCCAGCTGTATCCAATCTCCTCTCCAGCAGTCTTCCACGCACGCACACGCATTCCATTCTCATTCTCTGCCTGCCGCACCGGCGACCTCCCACCGGTCGGTCGGTTACTCTCTCCCCCAGCCCAGTCGTCTCCTCAGACTCCGCTTGCTTATATATCCCCCTCCCCTCCCCTCCCCTTCCTCCACTCCCATCCACCTCGGACGGAAACGCTCCTTCCTTCGCTTCTTCTTCCTCCTCCCCAAATCTCCCTCTCTTCATCCATCAAACAGCGCAAAATCAATCTCATCCCACCAAATCTGCCACACACACACACATACTACCCACAGAACCAACGACCATGGCGTCGTCGTCTCCGTCGTGCCGCGCGTCCGGCGGCGCCAAGGACGTGGACCGGATCAAGGGCCCCTGGAGCCCGGAGGAGGACGAGGCGCTGCAGCGCCTGGTGGCCCGCCACGGCGCGCGCAACTGGTCCCTCATCAGCCGCTCCATCCCGGGCCGCTCGGGCAAGTCGTGCCGCCTGCGCTGGTGCAACCAGCTCTCGCCGCAGGTGGAGCACCGACCCTTCACGCCCGAAGAGGACGACACCATCCTCCGCGCGCACGCCAAGTTCGGCAACAAGTGGGCCACCATCGCGCGCCTGCTCTCGGGGCGCACCGACAACGCCATCAAGAACCACTGGAACTCCACGCTCAAACGCAAGTACTACGCCGCATCATCCGGTTCTGGTGGTGCGATTGATCTTGCGGCGCAGCAGCATGCGGCGGTTGTTGACGAGGAGGAGATGCGGCGGCCGCTCAAGCGGACCAGCAGCGACGGACACCCGGGGCTCTGCTTCAGCCCCGGGAGCCCCTCCGGATCCGACCTCAGCGACTCAAGCCACCACAGCCTCCCATCCGTCATGCCTTCCTCATCCCCCGCGGCCGCCGCCGCAACTTCCTCTTCCTCTCATCAGCAGCAGTCCCAACAACAGCAGCACGTGTACCGCCCCGTGCCGCGCGCCGGCGGCGTCGTCGTGCTCCCGGCCTCTATGGCGCCCAGAGCGTCCTCTCCGCCACCACAGCCACCACAGGCTCCTTCGCCCGCTCCGGCGACCTCCCTGTCGCTCTCCCTCTCCCTGCCCGGCCTCGACCGCCCCGATCCGTCCCCGTCCCCGTCCCCGGCGCCGCCGCCTCCTACGCCTTTGGCCCATGTACAGAACCGCCCGGCTCCTTCTCAGATGCCGCCGCCGCCGCTTCAGCAGCAGCAGCAACCGATCCTGCCGTTCCAGCTGCACCCGCCGCCGGCGGCGAACCTCGCGCCGCCGCGGCCCCCCGCCCCAGCTCCGGCGCCCTTCAGCTCCGAGTTCCTGTCCATGATGCAGGAGATGATCCGGATCGAGGTCCGGAACTACATGTCCGGGTCGGGCTTCGACCCGCGCTCCGGCTCCGACGGCAGCGCAGCCGTGCGCGCCGCCACCCAACGGATGATGGGCATGGCCAAGATCGAGTAAGCAGCCAGAAATCATCATCGGCGGGGCCAGCGAATGAATCCGAGGCGCGTGCAAGGACGCGGCGGCGGCCGCCTTGAAACAGAGGCGGCGGCAAGTGAAGAGAAGAAGGAAGAAGCAGAGCTCCATGTAGAATACTCCAAGCAAGATCGCTTTGTCTAGTTCTTGTTAATCTAGCGGAACATTTCTTTTCGTCCATATTTTTTTCCTCCTTTCTCCAGTGATCGATCAGTCAGTTGTAGCTAAGCACTCCAGTCAGAGACGGAGAACAACTCTGTCTGTCTGCCTGCCTGGAGGTAGAGGAACAGCAAGCAATAAGCAGAGCAAGGTCCCTTCTTGCCCGAAACTGTCGAGTTCTTTTTTGTACATTAAGAGAGAAAAGCAAAATGAGGAGAAAAAACACCAATCAACGAGGAAGAGATCAGAGTTCCATCCATTCCATATGGATCATAGTACAAGAATTTGTTCATGGATCACGCTGGTAGTATTCAGTTATACGAGTTGTGGTACACTACCGTACGGCCATACTCTAGTAGTAGCACTGGACCAGGAGGCAGGAGATGGAGATTTTTGTTCGAGTTTGTTGTTGTTCTCTAGCTGGGGGACTTGAGCACAACTTGGTTGGATTTGGCAAGGACGAAACGGAATTATGGTGGGGGTGGGGCTAGGTGCCAGCCGTTGGCACTGCAGAGTGGACGATGAGCGAGCGACAGCTAACTGCCTGCCTGTGAGCCACTCCCTCGACCGTTCTATCTCCTTTCTCATCTTTCGCGTGTGTTAATACAGTAGAATAATTTAGCAGTACTACTAAACTGATGCTGTTCCTGCGGTGAGTGGCAAAGAGATCGAGATGAGAGTGTGTGTTTGAAACGGCACCCTGCTGTGCTACTTCACCTAACACGGATGGATGGATGGATGGATGACGCGATGCGGTTAGCCGGTACTAGGAGACAAGTCAGTGCTTCCACCATGTCCTTCACTTGCATTATTGGCCCCCAGGAAAGAAGGGAGGAACAGGCTAATCCCAAACTCGTCGGCTTGGATCGGAGTTGGTGTTTGATGTTGGCACCAAAGCGCGTCGCCAGATGCGATCCTCCGCATACGTACGTGGGGCAGGTCTGCTCATATATCAACAGGCGTCAAATCCAGATAAGCTTGGAGCTCATTATAGGCGCCGTTGATTTGAGTAGGGCAAACTCAAACCATGTAACAACTGAGCTTCGGTGACAAGTTTCTAGGTTTGTCCTTATAAAGATTAGATTAATTGTGCCTCCCTCTTTTCTAATCTAACATCGGCACGGTTCTATGGAAACTGAGGTTATGTTTGGTTTCGGCTTGGTAAGCATACACTTCAACAGTCACAAGTTTTCACTAGTAAATTTGCCACGGTCAATTTGTTTCCCCGACAATAGAAGGGGGCCTTTGGGAGGTGACTAGCTTAGATATGTGGCGAGGTGAGGCGTCACCAATGGGTGACGGAAGACTATTGGTTAGCGGCCTTGGAATGTCGAGACAAATTGGTTAGCGTCGGAGGGATAACTATGGCAGACTCAATGCCGATTCTAGCGATGGTGGGGGCGCAAACACCGTATTGTTGAGAAGAGAAAGTGTGGCATTTTCTGTTTTAGAGGGGAGAAGGAAAGATGACGACGGTCGGGCGAACTGTCACGGTTGTTCAACTGATAGCAACCCTGTTTTCAGGCGACTTAGAACGAGATAGAACACGATCTTTTACTAACATTTTGCGCGTCGGTTTGTTCCGTTGATGAGGTCAAGCAATGCGGCACGATGGATGCTTTGCAGACTGGTCACGATGGATGCTTTGCAGACTGGTCTGGTTGTTGCTGGGTACCAGTCCTCAAGACTGAACTCAACTACTACTACGGTTTGCTTGGGCGTTTGCATCAGGGATTCTGGTTACGTGTTCTTTTCGGGGGCAGTTAGTTGATTGCTCACTTGTTCTACTACTCCGTTGTAGGAGTATCGTCGGTGGGCTTAAACCCGTCCCATCCACTGCCTGAATCTGAACCTGACCGCCCAACAGAAAACCAAAAAACAGGTCAGTAGCATACTGGTAGTACCAGTGGTATTCTAGTACTAGTACTCTACTGCTTGCTAGCTGTATACACGTAGAATCACAAAAAGGATGTTACACGTCACTGCGCTAGCTACCGGATGGAACGAAGTCGAGGCAAGTAAAGTAGCCGCTCGTTTGTCAGGCAGCTGGAAGCCTTTCGCGAGAAAGCAAAAGAGGAAAGAAATGCAGCGTGTCGAGGCCCTGAGCTCGAGATGGAACAAAAATAAAAAGGCCGTTTTCTGTTAGAGCGTCGAGTCCATCGGTGCTGGTTTATAGCTTGCTTAGGGGGCCTTTGGAACGCGGGATTTTTTCCCATTCCTGCGTTTTTCCTGTGAACAGTCAACTGATTCCTGTGAAATTCCTGTACAATTCCTGTGAAAATCCTGCGTTCCAAAGGGGCCTTTAGTGTTTGTGGAACCACGAACGAAAGCAACGTCTCGACGGACCAGAACACCTGCGGCTGCAGCCTACAGAGGAGATGACATTTTCTGCAGGCAACCTGCTGCTGCTGTTTTGTGTGCGTACCTGCATCTGGAACGGTAGGCAGCTTGGCACGGCAAGGTCGAAATGCCGACCACGACGTACGACGTACCAGCTGCGACGGCCAACCAAGCAGATGCGACGTGACGGAACGAAGAGCGGTAAGCAAGTCGGCAGGCACGAGCACGGCAATTGATAATTAATGTTCAAGAGTTTCAGCTAGAAATTCCAAACATTTTCTAAATCAAAACTGAAAGTTTCAGCTGGCCAGGGATTGTACTTCCACTGAACCTTTTTCGCATGGGGAATTTGCCCCACCAAACTTAACTTTCGAGTCGGTGCTAGTATTTGTTTCATTTTTAAAAAAAAGGTGAGGATGACACAAGAACCAGAAATTCTAACCACCATCAAGGTGATGTCACTGAAATGTATAGAACCAAGCCGTTGAGATTTGAATGCACGGCGATGTCACTAAAATACATGTTCACATAAAATACGTTTTAAGCTAACTAACCGTTTGGGACTGAATGTTAATGAAAGCCAAAGGAGACTGCTCCGTCCTTCTTATCTTCAAATAATTCCCTTATCAACTAGTAATAGAGAAAGCATTGCATTCTATTTCACCTGAAACCAGATTGCAGGACCTGTTTTGGTACAACTTATTATTTAGCCTCTCCACACAGCAAAAAAAAGGTAGGACTGGTGCCAAATAGGAACATGTGAGGCTGTGACCCCCATCTTGACTATCTCTATCTTTACATCTGCTTCGTTCATCAAGCGCTATCCGTCGAAAATGTAAGGCACAATCAACGCTACACTATCTCTATCTTCACATCTGCTTCAAAGTATATGTGATACCAAGAGAAAGAACACGTTACGGTAAAAAAACACACGGGGCATTGGCGGGAGCCAGGTGTAGGCATTCCTGCGCTCTTGCTCCCCTTGCTTTGTGTAAATCTTTGAAGAACTGAGAATAGCAGGCGCTGAGAAGAGAAGACTGACGGCGGCCTTGTTCGATTGTTCATTTCGACCCCTACTCGGCTTCGGCTCGGTCTCCGCCAATGCCTAGGGGCATGGAGAGTACCGGAAGTTATGGATTTAGATGCTAGCAGACGCTAGCTAGATCGGTTAATCATCAAAGTCTGGGCATAATATAGTACACATGGAGGCATGCATCACTGAAACGAGCAAGCTAACAAGTCAAGGTCGCTTTCTAATATGCATGCCGTTGAAGACGTGGACACGGTACTTAACGTGATCTGACGCGGACGTGCATGGCCCTGGTTCATTGGCGGAGCTCATTAGAGTCATGGGCATTCATATGAATACCCAAATTTTCGGGACAAAAAAAGAATTACTTGTATTCTGTATATGTGCTTGGGCCAGAAACCTTCTTCCCTTGGTATTTATTCACCAGCAGCACAGTAACCAACAGCCCACAAGCTAGTGCCCACAAACTCGCCCAAATCCGACAATTTTTTTTGTCGTCGTTGTACAAATATGAATGCCCAGCCAAGCAATCTCAGCTCCGCCACTGCCCTGGTTCGCCCGGCCGGCGCTCCTTTTGACTCGCATCGCCGTCTGCCAGCTAATATAACTACTAACCTCCATTTTGTTGCGTTTTCCGGCCGTTAATTTGTTGCACGCCAGTTGGCCAAACCGTCTCTCACTCTCCATCACGTCACTGTCATCAGTTGCCTCTTATAATTGGCATCCTTCGTCTCCTGCTTTTGATTTTATTCGGTAAATAAGATGCCTATTGCATGGATTATATATGCACACCGTAGAACTTTCCGGTATGTAGAACATGCAACGAATAGGTTCAGGACGCAAACGAGCTGAGGCTCCCGCCGTGTACCCTTGCTTGACATGATGGCAGATTGACTGTGGCGGACGAAGAGCAAAAGCTAAGTGGGGGCTGAGCTTTCATGTCTTCTTCCTCCCTGCCCTTCCTTTATTTTTCTTCTTCTTCCGTATAAAACTTCATTGTTCCAAGCATTTTGGTGAAAAAAAAGGTACAGGGGGCGCTATATATGGGGCTGACACAGCAGGTAGAATCCACCCTCGGTGGCAGAAGGCACCTCTTCACTCCGAGTCTCGAAACTTTTTTAATTTCTCATTTTGGTCTATAAGTTTTCAAAATAAGAATATAGATTCATGATCTATTTAAGTGATGCAACAGAGGTCACCCTGGCTATAATTAGAGCTGACATGTGGATTGCCAAAGCGGTGCAGACATGGAACCACTGATTTTATTTTTTTTGCTAAATTAAGTGAAATAAAAGTGTAGCGTATGTGTTGACTGTTGAGCTTAATAAATGAAACATTGTAATAATTGCAAAACATCCATATGTCCACGCCAACAGTGATATGCCAACACACGTTTGTGCTCTAATAGCCAGTTGCATGAGTACACTGAATGCATTTCACTCTAACTTTTATACACTGGCTTAGCTAGCGAGACAAACGGAATAAGTGTGAGCTCCTCTACAATTCCGTAAAATATAAAGTTTTGAAAATATTAAGGTTTTTATATATTGGCTCAAATTTGAGCTAACCAATTTTAAAAAATCAGAATGGAGGGAGTACTTTTTTCTTGCAAATAAAATGGAGGGAGTAATTTGTTGTTGTGCATTGCCAACGCGTGTATTTCCTCTTTCAGTGTCCATCTAGTTATGTTTTAAGTCAAACTTTTTAAAAATTGACCAATAATATCGACAAAACTATAAATGTTGACAACACAAAAATCAAGTCTTTGGATTTCATCGTGAAATAGACTATTGTAATATGAAACTCTTTTAGTTTGAAACAATATATATTTATATATATTGTCGGCCAAAGTTTTAAAAATTTAACTTAGGACAAAACTAGATGAACACTTTATTTCTGAACGAAGGAAGCAGCACGTACGAGTCTGTACGACTGGGCGGCATGTGGGCAATAACGACCAGCAATATGAGCTATAGACGCTACTACTCCTCTAGTATCATAATAGTTCTGGTTTTGGACATTCACACGGTCTTCAAAACACAACTTTGACTAATACTTATTTTTATAAAATATTTATGAAATATAATTAAAGTGTACTTTTATGAAATCATATTTTTATACGAATCTGCTCATACTATTTTCACATTTATAAAGTTAATACATTAGAAAATATTTATAATCAAAGTTTAACATTTTTGACTTAAAACAATCTCTAAACGAGAATTATTTTGGCCCACACGTGGCACCCCACGAGCGCCCCCTCTGCTAGTTGGTGAATGGCGTGCGGCAGGCACGCTGAGCAATCTACAAACAGAAAAGACAATTATTTTGAAACCGGAGGGAGTACAACACATGCTTCGGATGATTCTTGGAGATGGAGTAGGACAAATTATTATCCGTCGGTACCACGCCCTGCCACGCGTGCCTATCCACAAGATTAGCTCGGTGATCGCTTGGCCAGGTGTGTAGCTAGAGAATGCGACAATTATATGCATGCACCAGCTTGGCGTGCGCATATGCCGGTTGTTAGTTGTCACGCACCTTGACCAGTGCTTTGACCAACTGCTTCTACTTTATTAGTCCACCACGCGTACGTAGCTCATCCTAATCCTAGTTAGTTGCCTCCTAAATCTGTTTGTCTCCTGAACCCACCCAACGGACTACATTAACAAACTATAGCTTAGCACTGATTAACATAATAAGCTGTGCTTAAACAACGGGCGGTATTCCTTTCCCGGGACTACTCCATCATATGCGTCCAAATTACTAACTCGTTGCTTTCTAGCCTTGTCGTTTTGCACTTTAGCTAGTTTCATTCACGACTTTCGTGTGCCGAGTACCGGTCATTATTCAACCGTGCATTATTGATGTGTCTCTCTCACTCTTCCTCCATCTTGAGATGACTGCTAGGGTCTGTTTCGTTTGTCACCAGCTTGCGATGTGAGAAAATTGAGTAAATGTGTTTTTTCTTAATTCCATTTTCCTGCTTAGTTGGAGGAGAGTGTTTATTTGGATGAGGCAGGTGTTGTCCATGCATGTTCCAGGGCACAACTGGACTCTATAGATAAACAGTGTGGTATTGTAATTAATTACCCCCTCCCGTTTATATTGATACATGACTTTAAATTGAACTAACTGTTATTAAAAAAAATCGAAAGGAACACTTAGTCCTGTATGGAAATTATAATCCTACTTTGCTGGAGCATCTGAACCACAATGAATGGGATCATTTTTAACCAGGAAAATCCAAAACTCTAGAAGACTGCAGGAGAAACTTCAAATATGAATTTATTGTAGTTATCCATAGAGGAAAGCGCAAATATTTTCCAAAGACTGAACAAATGGATACAAAGTCTTCCTTCTTAATTCCTTTTTGTTATTTTCCTGCTTGTAATGTAAACTAAACTGACATATTTTTGTTTCTTATAAATATATATAATCAGTAGGGGCTCCATCCCCCTCCTGTTGCTTAAAAAAATCAATTATTGGCCTTCTAATAACTAATTTCCCATGTATTACTAATCCATCAGCCTATTGAACTAGTTCACATCATTCCATCAATCCACATGGACCAACCAGATTTAGTTAGTAACCAAAGGTGCAAAGTGGTTTAAGGAAACCCGGGGACTAAGTAAACCTAATGAATGATTTGGAGGTGGCTTCAGACATACTTTGTTGGAGTAAAATGGACTTATTCCCCCCAAAAAAGGTCTCTGTTCAACACACTCATACATTAGCATTATGATTTTCACTACGTGTTAGAGGGATGCAAAAAGATAAACATGTCAAAACAAAAGGAAGAGCCCGTATGTGATTTTAGTACTGTCCTCACCCAATTTTTATTCTGATAAATTCATTGTTTATTCTGATTAGCATAATATTCCCTTCGAGTGAATACCAAAAAAAATAGAAGTAAACAAGTGCCTTTGTGCGAGAATGATCTGCTGTGGTACAGCCACTCAACTACACTCCAGAGTTTGCATTGTGCGCATGTCATTTTCAGATGGAACCATTGGTCAAATTATACTGCACACAACTGTTTTTGATGGTTGTGTTTGCGTCTGTCAATCTGTTTGCATTGACGTTTCAGCAGCACATATATATCCTTTTGCATCCGTATCCACGTACTGACAGTGCCTTCTCAACCATTCTCCTGATTAGGACTGGACATAAATCATTAACTTATTAAGTTGCGCTGAATAATTACATTGGCATTAGTTTGTTAGTTTGGTCTTATTAGCATGCATGTCACTTTCCAGAAGGCGATGAACGAATACATCTGCCAGTCATCACTTATTTAGCGGGACTTGTGCATATGTTCAGTTTCATTCTGTCTTCAGTTCAACTGGCGGCCACAGCAGTGCACAAATGCCAATCAGATAAACAGTTCCCAACTTTACGAATGCTTTGTAATGGAAGTGTTTTTCCTATTTGTAGAGGTCTTTATTTAGTTGGGTGAGGCCGTGATGGTGTACAAGTTTCGCAGCACTCACTAAACCGTTAATAGCACGTATGAATTCTGATTTATAGTTAGCAATGTCCAACTGGAATCCATGACTTAAGAGCTGCTATCAATGATCTTACCATCACCTTGTCTATTAGGTCTCCCCTTCGCCAAAAAAAAAGGGGGAAAAAGTCTATTTGGTCTCGCAAGAGTTCTTACATCGAACTTGAGACTTTTCCTAAAACAAATTGAGAGAATATTTTGTACCAGATATTCTGAAAGCACATAACTCCAGTTGTGAAGCTCAACTTTAGAAATAGTAATCTGATCATCGAATAATCAAGAAGTTGTAATTCATATTAACATTTGCACCGTAACAATTAATCCTGATTTAAAGCTGCTCCCTTTCTAACTGTATGGCGTTTTTATGTATAAAAAGTTAGACGCATGCAAACAATTTCTTAGATGTCCTGATGAATATGTTTTATCATTTTTGTGTAAAGTTTTGGTGAGATTCTACAAAAACAAATAAATCTTCCTGGAAACTTTTGATGAATATTACGGTAATGGTAAAATCATCCGGTTGGATTTTAGTTTGGTTAGACTTGCTATAAATATGGATCATTTTTCTTCTTCTTATACCTGTGGTAAATATATATATGCTACCACCCCTCCTAAATTTAGGTGCTTATCTGTGTACATCAGTTATATTTGCAACGAGAGCTGAGAGAAAAAGTAATTTAAGGTTTCAAACTTTTTTTTTGCGGTGGTAAGGTTTCAAACTTTATTTGCAGAAGATGTTAAAAAGCTTTAGTGTGCAAAAACTGACGAGCCATCTATTGTTAAAATGGGTGACGCTACCATGATGAGTGCTATCAGGGGATTTTTCTTTTTATAAGCCACAGTCCAGATATATGGATCGTGGGCATGCATAGGCAGGCAGCAAAACTACTACTTTTTGGAAGATTCCAAGGGGGCTTCTGCTATCCTCCAGCTCTCATATTAGATCATATCCCACGCAAAGTAATTAAGTTGTGTTAGTTGGGAATATACCTGTTATATTCTTTGACGCTAAAGATCAGTTTTTATTGGTGTGCAGTGTCGGATAGCAGTGAAGTTCTTCGTATGTCACATGGAAGGAAGAGTAACATGTGTGTCCAAATTCGCTAACCTTTAGCAAC
Source organism: Eragrostis nindensis (assembly GCA_012490785.1). NCBI lineage: Eukaryota > Viridiplantae > Streptophyta > Magnoliopsida > Poales > Poaceae > Eragrostis > Eragrostis nindensis. The sequence continues at coordinate 895,798 of JAAXCT010000028.1, forward strand.
CTGAGCGAAGGAAAAGCACGGAGGCCTAAATTACATATACTAGAGATGATGGGCTGAGGTTTTTGTTGATCCTTTGTCTCTCTTAAAGGTGCTTGTATCCGAATCTTGAGACCGGATGTGCTACCGTAGTGGCGCCACATGACTGAGCTGTGGATATCCACATTAACAACAGTAATCTAGCAGCAACAAATTAAAATTTATAGTAGCGTTGTTCACTTTTGGATCACTCGTAAGGCTCGTATTGCAATCAGAGCAAGACGCTCATACATCGATGCTTCTTTTCTATTTCATTCCATATTGAAAGCTATTAGGTTTGGTACGGTTAATTAAAGAGGTGCATGCTGCGTTGCACTAACTGGAACAACAAGCGCATTTTAAATTTGTAGTGCGCGAAAAACAAACAAATTGCCTTTTCCTAAAGCGGTGCAAGTGTGACACGAGTGCGGCAGACAGGGAATTTGGTTTTGTAAGCTGTACTCTCGATACTGGACACATGCATGTATGCAGCAACGGTTTCCCTTGTGGAAGTAGCTTCAGGACAGGAGTATTAATTGGCCAATCCTTCAATATAAGTTTAAAATCATATCACATCCTGTCATTTAAGTTTTCTAAAGTCGGGAATATACCGATTATATTCTTTTGTGCTAATGAACAACTGGTATTGGTGTAGCATCGGATGGCATATGAAGTTCCTTTTATTGTAGGAATATGCTTTCAACCGTTGTGGTCCAAAAGGAGATCATTTCCATGCTTCTAGTTTTACCAATGGTGAACACCAAAGAAAGGTAAAGAACACACGTACACAACCTAAATTCATTACATGTATTGAATAACTAAACTAGAAGAAGCACCTGCAGGATGTGAATTCAATGGGCAGTTGCAAGGGATGTCCGGTTGTTTGCGATCATTGTACTAACCATCTCAAATAATGAAACTTTGCTAAAAAAAATATGAAAAGTCTTCATGTCAATGGTACTAAGGTCATCTGGTTCTCTTTAGATGGACGGTATTATGATATCCTTTTTTTCTCTTCAAAGAGGAATGAAGTCTATTAAGAATCAGCTCTTAGAACAATCAGTAGTGGATGGCGGCGGCAATGCAATTGGACAGAGGGTAAGCCAGATAATGATAACACAAAAATTAATTATTATTAGGTGGGTGTTAGAAATGTACTACAGGAGTGTAACGATATAAACTTAACTAATCTTGTAATGTAGAGTCCAAGCCAACTAGATGGGGGATAAAACTATTTTGTTTTATTCAAACCTTGGTAAACCACTTTTTTGTGCCTATAGTGCCGGCTCTATTAATTAAAACAGGCAAACCGGACGTTAATTAAGGAGGGCACCAGAAATAGTAGTAAAATATTTCTTGCTAGTCCGGTGGTAATATTGTGGTAATACTATTAGCAACAACAAAAGCTGTAGAGGGAGATTTTTTTTTTTTTTGGATAAGGGTAGAGGGAGAGTTGTAGCCTTGTAGGAAGGAGGCAACATTTTTGGGTTTTTTTTTTCATTACATAGTACAACTCATACACTCACCCCTATGAATGCACATACGCAAACCCTATCCCTATGAGCATCTTTGAAGACTGAGCCGGTAAATCATCAAGATTGACGAAGTCACCACTGGCGCCTCGCTGTCGACGGCCACGTCGCCTCCCGCTGAACGCACAATGCCATTAAATCTTAAAAAATTCGCTCCCACGGGAAGTCGAACCCAGGACCTCAGATGCTACTGAGGCTCTTGTAACCACTAGGCTACATGCCCTTTTGCATAGGTAAATTTAATGAGAGAAGTGAATGGAACTACAAGCACTCATTGTATTGTTAGAGACGAGAACTGCATTAGATTCACCCGGCCTATAATCAGTGCTTGGGTGAATTTAATGAGAGAGGTGAATGGAACTACAAGCACTCATTCTACTGTTAAGTGGTGAATTAATTGCATTATATTCACCCTGTCTATGATCAATGCTTGGGCGAACATGTCTGAGATTATTGTTGTATAAAAAGTGACATGAATAATTTTTATGAGCCGTAGGAACGACTCATTTGGTAGACCCTTTTACAACCAGAAGATCTAATGACTGAAATCACTTGGATGTAGCTCATATATTCATCAAATGGTCTAAATCAATCGGTCGGAACAAAGTCAGACAAATATGTCATATGTGAAGCATTTTCCTTTATATGAAAAGCAAAGTTATTATCTCCGGCGGTTTCGCCGTCGGCGGAGGAGGGAGGCCCGGCATCCCGATGTCTATTTTGTTCCTTCATAAGTTTAGATAGGTAGGTCTTCCCACGGTGGTCGTTCTTGGCGGCGACCGCGGTGTTTGTTAGGGTTAGGGTTTCTCTAGTGGTTCGGTGGAAGAAGGCGACGGCGGCAGTGCAGCGTCCTCAAGTTCGTTGGCATGAAACACTGGAGGAGGATGCGTCTTGACGGTGACGACGAGTCGAAGGCGTCATCATCGATGAAGAATAAGGTACTCCGGCCCCTCCTTTGTCTTGTCGTGGTTCTTCGTAGCCATGGCTGTGGGCTAGTGAGAGTTTGGTTTCCGGTGATATTCTTCTGGATGTTGCTCGGATTTGTGTTTTTTCATTGCAAATATGGTGAAGGAGGCGACGATGGTCTCGGCTACAGGCTCGACGACGGTGAGTTCTTCGTACTTACATGTGGAATATCAGTCTTCCCCTTTTTTGCGAAAGGGTCGGGTTTCAATTTTTCCCCCTCGGGGATGACGATGGCGGTGGTGGATGGTGAGACGGCCATGTTCTTTCAAATCGGAGTTTTCGCTCGTGACATATCCGTCTGGGATGGTGATCCTAGATAGTGGAATTTGCGGCTCTTTCAAGGTTTTTTTGTCTCCATCAATGGAGTTGGCGTTGATTGGGATGCTTTTGTAATCAGGGGAGGTAATATGCTTCAATATTAATGAAATTCCCTTTTCGTAAAAAAAATAGTTATTATCTGTCTTTCTTTATTCTTAAATTTGGTAATTCATTTGTTTTTGCATGACAACAAACATAATTGATGTGATCCCAACGCCAAATCCCATGAAAGAGTTCATGGAACTCACCCAGTTCTTCGGAAATGGAGCAGAAGCTGTCAAATCACGAATAGAAGGGGGAATTATGAGATTGAACACTGTCCTTTAAAAAAGTTGAATGATTTCAATGGCAAGAATCACTAGCAATTCAACTATTTTTTTCTATATGAACACTGTCGTCAATCTGAATACAAATCAACATCAATTTCAGGTCAAACACGTCCATCTCCAAAGCATGCAGGGAGCTAAACATTCCAACTGCCATTGATGTGACCTTCCGAACGATTGGACCCATGGAAGGAACCATCACAACCTAACTTCCGGATATATCCTCCACACCTGCATTAACAAGATTCTCACGGGAAAAGAAGACAACAATTAAAGCAGTTCTCGTTGTGATCGGCTACCGGTTTTCCACTTATTGATTCTCAACTGGTCTATATCACGCTGCAACGGAAATGGACACGTTATCGTTTCTGTATTCAGTACTACTCTTGTGTTAGTGACCTTTAACTAACCTGGATCTGGCCATTCATGTAACTACTTAATCAACCATTTAACGATTTTACGTGTTAAAAGGATGACCAAGGCAATTTTCATAAATGATTGATTCGATTGTTGTGCCCTCTGGCTTATTGCAATAGATACTTTGATAACAAACTAAATGAGCCGTGAAATGTTATGAAGTTATCAAGCTAAGCTAAACTGTAAAAAATAGCATTTTTTTATGAAATTGCTACTTGACCAGATACGTCTTCAGTTTATCAGGCGCTGCCAACTGGAGATTACATAAAGCATGTGACAAGATCTCTGGCTGTCCTTTTACCCCATTTGTCGTGAGTGACATTTGGAGCGGAAGATGTATTCGCATGTAATAGGGGCGAAACCAGAACATGGATTCGTCGGGGTCATTAAGCACTAATCTGCCTTGAGTGTGGGGTCTTCTTCTACCCATAAGCAGCTGTTAGATGGAGTTTTGCCGAGGTCGTCGGGGTCGCCGGACCCCGACAACTACACATAGCTCCGCCCCTTATTATGATCATGTCGACTGGGACAGGACAAAGTATTCATAGGCTAAGGCAATTAAAAAAAATACTATGACCTCATTTGGAACCCAAGAGAATTTCACACGAATTGCACAAGAATTGATTCGGGGACTCCAAAGAAGTCTGATATTCTAGATCAGGAGAGGAAGAACATCTAGGGTCCAATAATCAAGTTTTCTACAGACAGACCCTCGAAGAAAAGATTCACTCAGCATACAAAGTATATAAGATGGGGTTTCAGGAACGAAAATATTAGAGATGCAGATTTCAAAGTTTTGGGTCCCCAAAACTCTTTAAAAATGAACTAGAATTTTCCACCACTTTAGAAAGCTAGTAGAGCAAATGAACTAAAGAAAGCTAGTAGAGCAAATGAACTAAAGGCTTGACCGACAAATACTCGGTGAGTACCCGCTTGCATCTTTAGATAATATAGCAAAGATTAATGTAACTAAAGGTGTTTCCACGTACGGGAAAGCTCGTTTGTGTGTCAAATGTGCGTTTCAGTTCTCTTTTTTTTTTCTTTTTTTTTTTTTGCGAGGAAATGAGTTTCAGATACTGGAATACTGAAATTGCAAGGACTGCGGCCCAATAATAAAACAGCAAGATTATTGAAAGGCCCAGAACGAATTCAGTTCACCGTCAACTTAAGCAAATCAAATCGAATTCGCAGTTTCTATCCCGTCACTTACTCCAACTAGCATTTAGATTTTGTCTGAATTGACGATCGACTTCACATTGCCCTACAGCATAGTAAAACCATCTTTAATAACAGAAATCAGGGTACCTTTTCGCATTACCCAGGAAAAAAGAAACTGACATCCCATATCTCCAAATACAAAGATCATTTAAATTTCATATATATATTGAAAAGAACAGCACTAACCAGACGTGACGAATTCAGAAGGCCGGATTCGTTTCTCATACATGGAGAGGGGGAAAAAATGAACCGGCAACTGATACAATACAGGCTAGAAGCATAGAGCTGACCAAAAGGTACTCATGCAAGTTTTACCTCCTCTTACGCATACCTCAGAAAGATTCGAGGGCACTGAAAATATAATATTCTACATACGCTTAAAAAGTTTCGAGGGAACGGATGGGACTCAGCCTGCAGCAACTGTAGTCCCAGACGTTAGTTCATTGCCCACAGCCAACTGGTGAGAAACTCGCAGGGTTTCTTCATTAAGGATCCATATTACTGCTGCAACAGTGTCCTGCAGTTTAAAAACTTCAAAAACAACTGATATGCTATTGCTTGGACTTGTCATCATTGTCCGAACCCTCATCATCATCAGATGATTCCACCCTGTTAGTTTCTTCACCACCACTGCTAGTTTTTGGTCGCTTCTCTTTCTTCCGTTGCTTCTTCTTTTGGCGCTTCAAGCGCTTTTTGGCTGTTCTCTCCTCTGCTGCTTTCAGCCTTTCCTCCCTCCGCAATTCGAATTCAGCCATCTCTTTTCTCTTTTGGTAATCAGCTTCCATTCGTGCTATCCGATCCTGCTCTCTTCTCCTCATTTGCCGATACTGTAAAAAGAAGAATGCTTACTTTTAAAAGATCATATCATTTCCACAAGTTCTTGAATTTCAAAATAATGATAGCATGATTTGTTTAATTCGGTTAATCTGGAGTCGCAGCGACATTACATAATTCAAGAAACAAGATGGCTGCTACAACATAAAAGAGAATAAATTTTGAGGACTCAAGTTTCAGAAAGCCTTCCAATATCTTGCTCACACATCCTGAAAATCAAGTTAGGGGAGTAGCATATCGTCAAAATCACTGAGAGAAAAAGCTATTATTCTGTTCTAAAATATGACGTAACAAGATAAGAAGCCATGAGTTCAGACGATAAAAAATGTAAAAATTAGTTCGGATGGCTAAAAATGCAACACAAGTCTTGAATCAGTGTGACTTACTGACAGAAAAAAAGGGTTAAAACATATGAAGAGTGCCACCTCAGCTGTTATTTAGACATTGCCCAAAGCAGCAAAGCTAGGTGGAGTGCAGAGAACAAGGAGAGAAATATAGGTTGTCTCTTGACCGTAATGTAGACTTTTGTACTCATGTAGATATCAGAGACAACATAAAGATCTTGTAGAGACACATAACGACAACTTAACCCACTCTAAGGATCATCTCTTAAATCATATATGTGTGCCATAGCATGCGGTGGAGGCTAAAAAACAGCCTACAAGACACCAACATTGTACACAACCTGTGTCGAAGTAGTAACCAACTTTACTTATAAATTTGGTTGCATCGGTATTATTTAGTGGACAATGAAGATGTAAAATATAAGCCAAGTCATTACTGCTCATTGCATTCTAGTAAGGGCAGCCAGATGCACGTAGCTCCCGATTGCGCAGGGTCCGGGAAGGGTCCGACCACTTTGGGTCTTTTATACGCAGCCTTTCCATTGCATTCTAGTAAATAATAAAAAAGTTCTAACTTCCCTCTCTCTAAGAGGTGCACACGTACCATAGGAAGATCACAGCCACAACCCAAGTGCAGGGGACCTATCCCCCATGATTGCACTCTCCGATTCCAAGCACATGATACAGGCAGTTATGACTGTTCTTTATTTACAAACTTTAGCCTAGTATTGTACCACATATGTTGTTAAAAGCAAATGACAATATAACAATGACATCATTCAAAAACTCCAATTAATGGAATAAAAGGCTACTCCAGAATAAAAGCATCAAATAGTACATTAAGATTCCAGGTCTAAGATGAAAAAATGCAAAAAGGAAAACAGAATGACAATTCTATACATGCTGTCATCTTTTCACCAAAGAACGTTACTGCCAGTGGTTTTGCAAATACTAAAGAGTTAGCGGCCGGCAGGAAACAACATGGTGCCAGGCCAAAGAGGAGTGGTAGCGCTCGATTTGGTCCAACGGGAGTTGAAAATCAAAGATTAAGCCGCACCTCATCCATGCAAAAGGGCGGGAAAAGCATCGCCTAGGCGTGCTTTCGGACGCTTAAGCGTTCATCCAATTAAACCCGCCGCTCATGGGATAGTGATGCGGATACCCAGCGCATGCAGCTGCCTCTTTAAACAGACTCACATATATAAGGACAGTGGAGATCAACATACAAACCAATAATTGCTAGCTGGGAATGGACGTCGTTTATGGGAGTTGGCAGGGGCTCAAGGTTTATCCCTCTTGACTGCCCCTTCCCCAAGTGTTTAGTGATGTGTGTTTTTCGTCGCTTTATTTTGTTTAACAGGCGCGAATGTAATTTAAGGACAGCAAGGGTGTGTGTGGTGTGCGTTGTAACGGGTTATTGTCCTCCTCTCTTCTTATAATATAATAAGGCGCAGCTCTCCTGCGTTTTCGAGAAAAAAGAAAACATCTGCTAGCCGGTAAGATCACAAGGCACCACTAGAAGTTGGTTTTGGGTGTGGATCTTTCGAAAAGATGCTATGGTGTTTGGCATACTGAAGTTTATAAATCTAAGGGATTTGTCACAAAGAAGCGCCTAGTTTTCTATGCCATGGTACTCCGTAAGAGCACACAAAATACTACATATGCAAACAGGTGACAGATCTTTTCCATATTGACTCTAGTATTTTATTCAATTTCCACTGTCCATAGAGGGAAATCCTACTGCTTACAAGCACAGAGATCTGTGTTTACACCATTGTTATCCATCGCATCATTTCCCTGACCCACTTTGGCTTTTTATTGTATAATGGAAACACATTATCAGTAACATTATAAACTCCTAAATCCTAATCAGAAGCCAAAAGAAAATCTTGTAATAAGGATGCCCATGTATTGCGTCAAAAGGGATGCAGCCATGTAAAACATCAGTATTTTCCTGCTCCCAACAGCATATTGACTAACTTGACTCACATGCCCGACCTCAATTTTTTACCCAAGAAGTAGCATCATGGTAGTCCTACAACACTAGCCTCAGTCCATAACAAAAGCTTAATTAGGTTTTTCATGACTTCATGTTCAAAATGTCACACACAAAAAAACCTTGCATTTGAATAAAGCCGTATATATTTAACATGCTAGCTGAGAAAATAAATCTCACTATAGGCACCGAGTCAAAGGAAGTATTGTAATCTTCAAGGTCACATCATGGTAATTATACAACATAGCCACAGTTTATAACAAAGGCTTAATTAGTTTTTTCATGACTTCATGTTCAAAATCTCACAAAAAAGACTTGTATTTGAATAAGCCGCATATATTTAACATGCTAGCTGAGAATATAGGCACTGAGTCGAAGGAGGTTATTTTAATCTTCAAGGTCACATGAACCAGTGAACGATATTATATTCAACGTGCAAGCTGAGCAAATGAACCAACGAAGGATATCACATGAATAAGCCATTAAATCAACCTGATACTCTTTTTAATTGTGCGAGAAGGAGTACCTGGTGGAAATCACCAGAGCCAGATCCAGCAGAAGACCCGGAGGTGTTGCTGACACGGACAGGGACGTTCTCCATGATGCGTCTGAGCTTCACCTCCAGGTCTTCCTCATCCTCTCGCAGCTTTACACCTCCCGAGCTCTTACCCTGAGCCTCCACCACAACCAGTTCCTTCCCACTGTCACCCTCAGAGACCTTTCCTGGTGGCGCTATTGGGACTAGCTGTAGCATGCTGCTATCTCTGTTGGGTGCTGACATTGCAGATCCAACTCGTCTTTCGAACTGAATGAACATAGCAAAATGAAAATGGATAAGAGCGTCGGGTACCCAATCGAAAAGATCTCAAGACTTGATGCTCAAACTATGCAGATTCAAATTCATAAACTGGACAGCTAGACAACACAATAACGGTTTGCCAGAAAGCCATAAAGTTGGAACACAAAAAACTTGAAATTTGGAACTGCATGTAGAAGCAACAACAGTATACAAATCTGAGTTAGAAATAACATTCAAGTTCGAAAGTTGTGTAATAAAATTTAATTATTGTACCAGTGAAATCTGAGTGAGCATATATTGTAGACAACGGAAAAACTGGTGATAAGAAAGAGAACGTAAAAAACATTCTTTCTTCGGTCATCATGCGCAACCAAAACTGAGGTATGCTCCAAAAATAATTTGCCATGCCACTAGTTATAAATCATAATCCTGCAAACATTTGCCACCAGAGGAAAAGGGAAGACCTCTAATTGCATCCATTAAAGTAGTTGCAGCAGCATATTGGAGTTAGTCTTAAAAATACAGGGTGTGAATCATCTACGTTTCACAGATTACAAACAACAGCGTCCAATCCCTAGCCTTGTAGAGAATCAGTGCCCAAGTTATCCTCATGGCCAAACATTGCGCACAGCAGGGACCAAATCTTAGCTTCTACTTCCCACCTACCCATCTCCATAGACACGGCAGTGCCCATGGCTCTACAAGAGAAGTGTGTCAGAGCAAGCGCAGATGAGAGTTTCTCACCTCGAGCTGGCGCCCAGAAACCTAGAGCACGCGGGGCCCCTGGATCCTCCCTGACGCTTCACCCGGAAGCCTCGGACGCCTTCCAACGGGGATCAGACACAGCCGCAGCGCAGTCAATCAACCGGCTCGCCGCCGCGCCGCGCGCCGCCGTCGCCGTCGCTGCTGGGTGGTCTCGCCTTTTTCCGGATGGTACTTGCCGGCTGTCGCGAGGCGTCCTCTCTCGGATGATAGCCCTAAAGCCCCTAACTAATTTCAGGCTGGGCTGAGCTGGGCTCGATGATATAAGGAAAAAGCCGACCCATATGAAAACGATAAGTCGCGGCCCAGTTAAGAGTCGAAACGTTGTGCGCCCCACTGCTGTGGAGATGGCGGCGGCCGGCGGCGGGAGGGATGGAGGAGGAGCCAGCACCTCCGGCTGCGGTCTCAAGCGCCGCTACGCAGCAACCTCTCACGAGGTCAGAATCCCTCTCCATTTTCATGCCCTAGCCTGAGAGAGACTACAGCTCCTCTGATACGCGATGGTATTTGTGCAGGAGGAGGTGAATCAAGATCAGCCTCCTGTTCAAGCTCGATGCAAGCGATGGTCGAACGGGATGGACCTGCTCAGGGACGTCACTGAAAGCAAGCGCTTCCTCCCTGCTGGTATTGAAGGGTATTTCTCAATCTTGATGCAATGGTGCCCTCTCTAATAATTTTTCAGACTTGTTCTTTTGTTTACCTTCTTAGATCCCCATCTGGCCATCTCTCTCTATTCTGTGACGGTCGTTACGCATCTAAAATCACGTTGCTCGTGATTTTTGGATATCATTATTGTTTAGTATATGATCCTTGAATTGCCAGCATCGACATGCTTCTTGGAGGTGGTCTGCGTCAAGGTCAGTTGACAGAGATTACTGGAGCATCATCTTCTGGCAAAACACAGGTGAAAAGTCAAGATATTTCTCATCAGCACCTCTCGATATGGTTGGCTGGAGCAAGTATAGATTATTATTATGTTGTCAGTGTACTGTTGTTAATACCATACATCAACTGCAGCTCTGCCTACATGCTGCTTCACATGTTGCCGCCAGGCATATGGGTGCAGTTATGTACTTGGATACTAGTAACTCCTTCTCTCCGGGCCGCATTGCTAGCATAATTGATGAATTTCCCATCCCTTTGGTTGGAGAGGTAGGCAGTCATCATTATATCTGTACTTATCTTTCCCTTCTGTCCTTCAGAGAGTTTCTATAACTATTCATTTCTTATAGTGTTACTAGATGATACATCCTGGGGGAACATTTGCACCTGCAGTTAGTTCACCCTAGCAACAGATTCACCATGTGTATTGTTATCTATTGCCTGTGATATAAGTATAGTTATTGGGTTTTGACTTGCAGCCAAAAGATGTGAGGCTCAAGAGGGTCATGAGAAGCATCAACTGTGAGTCTGTGTTTGATATATTTGCTTTGTTTGAAGTATTACATCGGCTTGAACTATCTCTGCTGAATGACAAGGCAAGTATGAAGAAAGTCTTCCATATGAATTCAGATTTCATCTTGAATACTTATCTCCTATGGAACGTAATAGGTAAACATTGGTGGTAGCAAGATATGCTTGCTTATCATTGACTCGGTATCATCTCTGCTTGCTCCCATCATTGGAGGCAAGTATCCACAAGGTAATTGCATAGCTTTCCTGGCATGCTTAAGTCACAGTTAGCAATCCAAGTATGCAACAAACAAATCTGACTTTAATTAGGAATATTGAGAGGTTTAGAAAAATATATATGCGCTCAGTTATAAGCTTATACAACAGTTAGCTGCTAAGCAGGTTAACATAACTTGAGCTAGTTATAAATTAATTTTTTTTCCTTTTTGGTGTTTTAAGGCCCAGAACAATGTTGCTTTGCATCACTGCTTCCTAAGAGTAGGGCACCATTAATTCTTGAAGTGTAGTTTTTGTTATTCCCTCTGACTTGTATTTATAAATAACAGGGAGGTCAATGATGATAACAGTGGCAATGATTCTAAAGAAGTTAGCAGATGAGCATAATCTATCTGTTCTGGTAAATTTATTCAGCTCTAGTTTTTGGTAAATATTATGGAGTGCTGATTGTGTGCTTTAGAATGAGATATTTGGAACTATCTTTCTAGATTATCATGCTGAGATCCTTAGCATTTATGGAGTGCTCAGTTGGTGTAATGGGTACCTGTTTTCTTACTAATGCAAAAGATACTTATTGCTCATAGGTATCGCATTTTACCACGGAGTTAATGTATGTATTCAAAAATCTTTATCAAATTTTTTGTGCAGCTTATGCAATTCAGTCTATAGTACTATTCATGCTTGGAGAACATCAGGAACTGTAATATAACTCTGGTTATCATGAAAATGATGATGCGTAACCTTGTTTGATCAGAGAAGAAAGGCTTTGCACATCGATATCCCGGTCTTTAAAGTTTTTATAAACTATAAAATGAATAAAAAAAATCACCTTTTGATTTTTGAGTAACCTTTGTAATCCAGTTTTGAGGTTCTGCTGCTTTTGTACAGATAATGCTCTACTTCGAGTCAACACAACCTTCACTTACACGCTTCGATTGGTAGCAATCCACAAAAAAGCATATGGCAATAATGCTCTGGTTTTTGCTTATGTTGTGGACTTGAATAAGATATCAGTTAGCTCTTATTGTTTGAGTGCTACCCGTAGAAAGGTCCAAGGGTGGACCAGTGTTTTGATTCATGCTCTTCAGTTTTCACAATTCAGTACAAATGTATTTCCATGTAATAAAATGGAGCAGTGGGTTTGTGGCATGTACAAAGGGCTACCCTCATTAGAATAGTATAATCTGCTTTGGGAGGTATATAATTACTAACTGGTGGGTAACTGAACGAAAGTCACTTACCATCTTTTCAAATATTTGAAGCTGATGTTTCTGTTATAGGCATTCACAAACTATTTTCTTAAACAGTTGATTTTAAGAGTTGCTATTAATATAGGCTTGTAAAGTTTGAAATGTGTGCCTGTTATGTGCATGGATTTACCGGAATTTGGGGGAGGAATAGAGGATCGCCGGCAGCCTAGGAGAGGCCAACGGCTCGTCGTAGTAGCGGCGGCGCAGCAAGGGAGAGGAGGAGAGGCGGCTGCCCTAGGGCATGCCCGCCCTATGTGCGTGGAGAGGGAGGCGGCGGCCAACAGGCCGGCGCCCAAGCTGGGGCAAGGTGAGGAGAACCTCAATTATCCTTGCTTGATTCCCAATGGGTACATGGGGCCTCTATTATATAGAGGAGACTCGACTTAACCCCTAAGCAACCTATTACAATATGGAAGGTTATGAAAATATCTGATTTGCTTAGAGGAGAAGCAACCTCCCCTGGCTGGCGGCTGCTACAGTACCGTGGGTACTGTTCATGCGCGTGAACAGTACCCTTGGGCTGTGTTGGGCCGGCTGGCTGGGCCCTCTTGCTAGTTATTGGGCCATGGACCACTTCTGGGCCATGACATCTCTCCCCTCCTTTACATGCAGCTCGTCCTCGAGCTGCTATCTGAGGAGAGCTCCATATTCTGAGAGGTGGAGGCCATGGCCGAAGTCCGAGGAAGCCCCAAGTCGATGAAGGTTGGCTGCTCCAATGTTGCTCAACGAGACGACGAGGTGGTACCGTGGAGAGTTGATGAAGACCTCCTTTCGTCGATGTACATTGATGTTGTCGTCGATGGCCTGTAGTCGAAGGAGGGTGCCTATTGTCGTAGCGTCCATGATGTTGATGAAGAAGATACACCCGACGACGAGGTTGTTGGTGAATAGTACGTTGAGGTGGTTGTAGTCGCTGATGGCGCCGGAGTTGTTCTTGACCTGAATGATGGTGATGATGAACTCCATGTGTTGCACCTTGTTCTGATATCAGCACGGCGCTACCCAAGAAAAACCATGGTGGTGCTGATTGTAGCCGATGCCATGCTGGGAAGTGGACGGTGCTGAGGATGCGTTGATAGTTGTGGTACATGGACGTTGTTCCTCCCTTGAATATCTTATTGCACAAACGGTCAGTCAAAATAATGGTGAATATTTTACAATTCTGACCTGTGTCGTGAAAGCTGTTGGTGCCATCTTGATATCTGCCCTCTAGGGGGATACAAGAACCCATATAATATCTGCCACGATCATGCACCATGAGAGAGGACTGAATCAATATAACGTTGTAGTCCTTGAAGCCATCCTAGCCAGAGAGTGAATATGGGGAGCAATCCATGCCACCATATTTTCCCGGATCAAATTGCCATCCTCGAGGTGTTGCCGCTGATAGTGAAATGAAGGCGAGTAGCATCCCGAGGAGGAAATATATGAGGCTTCCAGAAGCGTGTTGATAGTGGAGCTTGCAGCCTTTTCTCCTGTTGAAAATGGCGCAGGCACAAGCTGTACATTTGTTATCCTCTTTAACATGGAGAGTTGTTGCAGTGGAAAGCTTTGTGCCAGCGCCTCCTGCTTGCGGCAGTATGTTGTTGTCACCAATAATGACCCTCCTGGTTGTAGTTATGCAGTTGAGCCCACTTACATTGGAGGTCCCCATATCTGACGAGAAAGGTAGAAGTGGTGCTATGGTGTTTGAGTAGGATATTCCACCAGGATCTATCGCCCTCGCCAAAGTGTGTCCACCAGTTGATGCAGGAACACGGGCAGCATCAGGGACATCATTCCCATTACTTAGAATACATGATGGAGCAGCGATGCCTGACGTAGTGGTGGTGCAGTTGCGGACAACAGAAGACCCATCATCTAGGGCGACGAGACTCCCATTGTTGGAGCAGGTGGTGGCGTAGCGAGGGTTGGCGACAACAGCGTCGATGGCGAGGTCCATGGTGCCAGTAGCGCTAAGGCCTCGAGCCATAGGTGGAACGCCGAGGTCGTCGGTGCTGACGCTATCCGGAGGATGTGTAGTTGCCAAGAGCTCGGTGTAGATGTCCGTGCGTCGAGTACCGGATGATATGTTGACATGCACCGGAGCGTAGACAACATCTGGCGCCATATGTCCTCCTGCCCGAAGCACCGAGTCGCCTTCCTCCATATTGAGGTCCGATGAAGACTGAAGGCGAGGATATGCAACGGCCCAGGTGGCCGTAGGCCTGATGGGCCGATCCACATTGCCATGTCCCCCAGCATCAACAATATTAAGAACATCAGGCGCCATGGGACCTCCTGTCCCTAGCGTGACGTCCTTGTTTGTCAAATCCATGGCATGGAGATCTGGAGATGCAAATATGTCCGTCGGTGGAGACACGGCGCCGTAGAGGGCATCAGGCGCCAGAGGACCTCCTGCCCTAGACGAGATACCCGCGGCAACCGCGAGCGACGGTGTCGATGAAGCGTCAGAGATCTCCTGGCGTGAGAAGTCTGCATCACACGCAAGCAGACCATCTCCAGAAAAATTTTCCAGAGTGTTGGAGGTTGTCTGCGGTATATGTAGAGTAGCCATGTGCTCCTCTTGAACACTGGAAGCGGCTAACTCTCTCGCCTGTAGTTTCTCAAGCATAGCAGTGATCTGAGAAAAGTGTGTATTCATACAAGATCGAATACCTGCGAAGGTCTCCGTTGTAGATTCAGATTCACTGCTAGGATCCATGTGGAGAGTGGTAGCGGTCATGTGTTCCTCCTGAACACACAGTGCTCCCACAATAGTTGGTGGCATAGTAGGATCCACGGCGATAACTCCTCTCGAAACATCCGCAACAGATCCAACAGCCATGTGTTCTTCCCTAACACGATCGGCTGCAATTACACCCGGATTGACATCGAAGGCGCTGGAGATGTTGGCAACGGAGGTGGTAGCGCCGGAGGTTGGTAGAACAGATCTGCTGCCGTAAGCCTCCGGACGAACAGTGCCGTGGGTACTGTTCATCGGATGAACAGTACCATCACTATTCATGCGTGATGTAGAATTTGCCGGAGAAGATTGTCGATCTGCCGGTGGAAGCCGTAGCCAGTTGATGTAGTCCAAGAGGACTTGATTTGTGATCTTGCCACGCCATTCCTCAGGATCGAGACCACCGGAAAAATCCATGGAGGAAAAAAAAAATTCCGGATTGGCTCTGATTACCAATATGTTATGTGCATGGATTTACCGGAATTTGGGGGAGGAATAGAGGATCGCCGGCAGCCTAGGAGAGGCCAACGGCTCGTCGTAGTAGCGGCGGCGCAGCAAGGGAGAGGAGGAGAGGCGGCTGCCCTAGGGCATGCCCGCCCTATGTGCGTGGAGAGGGAGGCGGCGGCCAACAGGCCGGCGCCCAAGCTGGGGCAAGGTGAGGAGAACCTCAATTATCCTTGCTTGATTCCCAATGGGTACATGGGGCCTCTATTATATAGAGGAGACTCGACTTAACCCCTAAGCAACCTGTTACAATATGGAAGGTTATGAAAATATCTGATTTGCTTAGAGGAGAAGCAACCTCCCCTGGCTGGCGGCTGCTACAGTACCGTGGGTACTGTTCATGCGCGTGAACAGTACCCTTGGGCTGTGTTGGGCCGGCTGGCTGGGCCCTCTTGCTAGTTATTGGGCCATGGACCACTTCTGGGCCATGACAGTGCCTTATAATACTTTTAGCAAACACTGCAAATCTTATGCAAAAAGGTTGTTCTTGAATTTATTCATTGATATACTCTTTTCACATTAAGTCCAGGTAACCAATCATATGGTTTCTGCTGGCAATGGAACTCTCAAGCCTGCTCTTGGGCAGAGCTGGAAAACTGTTCCACATGTCCGCTTGATGTTATCTCGTGATCGTGGGAGGCATGTCTGCACAGCAACTGTGCTGAAGCACACACTACTGGTATGTTCCCTTGTATTTTTTTAGCATTTAATGTCAATGCGCCACAGCAGCTTTGCTTGTTGTCACTGTAGAAATTGCATGGGTAACAGTGGTACCATTCTGTTCAACAGAGAAATTCTCATGATGTGAATTTAAGCAGCAGCATTTTGTCGGTTGGTCGACCATGGTCCAGAGAAATAGAATAACGAATGTTTACCCTATGCAAGTGTAATATCTTTGTATGCAATACAGTATTTCTGTATCTTCGGGGGCATCTTTCTGATCTATGCTGCAACACAAACAGTAATAGGCAGATGCCATATGCGTTTGTTCAAAATAATCAAGATGCATGTGAAACAAGCTAGCCATTATGAACTTGTAATATTTCTTTGCTTGAGATCGATTTTGGTGTATAACTACTTAAGTAAAATGCGATTCTGAATAACCGTTGTATCATTATTCCAAATAACAGCAGAGGGTAGTCTATGTAGTTGGAACAAAGAGTAATGGTGATTCTACTTTTTCTGTTACCTGAGGCATGAAATTTGATTGTCATGCTGCCAAATGATACTATTGCCTTCAATTTTCTGTAGCAAACTATAAATGCATGACATTTGCAAGCAAAACTGTTGCTCTGATGGTTCATGCATTTTGTTTCTCTCTGCCCATCGTCCTTTCATATTATTTATTCCTTATCCATGTTCATTCATTGCAGGCTTCTGGCCGAACTATGAATTTTGTGGTACCCAGCTGATCTCAGTAACGTGGCATTCCAGGGAAGATAATAATAATCAGTAGTTGAAGCCATAAAACTTAACTTTGTAGGTTTATGTTATATATAGTAGTTGCAGTTTATGTGCTGTCAGGCTGAGCTGCTTGTATATATAGTAGTAGCAGTTTTCAAAAAAAATTGCTGCAACAAATGGTAAATGTGTACTCCCTAGTCAAATGTAGATGTATATGTCTTTCCATTGTCTAACTTTACTGAGGCTGCAGATGGACCCAAATTGTTGGGGGTGAACGAAGCAGCCGAAGCACAATGGACTCCACTTTTGAAACACATTTTGTCCAGTGTGTTACATTATATGATTGCTGGTTATTTTACACCAAAGACAACATTGTTAATAGTGGTAACAATGCATGCACCTATTATTGATGGGAAACACTTTCTTTGAGAGAACAAGAGGGGCTCGCCCCCTACTTGTTAAATATATTTAATAAAATAGTTTAGTTTATATTACAAAAGGCAAATTAAGAAAAAGAAAAAGAAAAGAAAACCTTTTGAGAGGGGAAAAAAAAAGAGAGGAAATTACAAGGTTTCTATCCATTCTTTGATGTGTGGTGTCACTTTCGCCCTATGGATAACCGGTGAATTCTTTTCTGAAAGCATCCTTGCATCCTTCTATTGTTGGACCACCCCTTTAAAAATTCATTTGTTTCTCGTTTTCCATATGCTACAGGCCGTAAGAATGATGATTTTCGTGAAAAATGGAACATTGAGTTTTTTTTTTTTAAATACAGTAGGGGAAATCCCTACTGTGATAGATATATATTAAACACAAAAACAAAGCGAACAGGTACAAACTAAAGCAAACCTAACTACCTATACAAGGCTGTCATACCCCAGCTAGCAGCAAAGAGAAAAAAACTGGGCCTGATCCTTTTAAATACAATTACAGAAGGAAGACCGATCTTGGAGAGAAAACTATGAAGGCCGATCTTGGAGAGAAAACTAAGGAGGCTGCATTTACAGAATACTATCTAACCATTGAGACACTAGATCTTTATCATCACTGCTAAGTCTGTACATCTGCTTCCTTACTGTTTTAACAAAGCAAGTCCTCCAAGATTGGAATAAGGGCCGCTTGTTCCTCAGATTTTCTCATTTCTTTGTTTCCAGATCTCCCAAGCTGCAATTGTGAAGACTTACATGAAGTTGTGCTGACACTCCTGCTTGGCCAGCTGGATTGTCTGAAAGAAGGGGATGTTGTGGTTCCAGTTAATTCCTAGGAAATAATGGAACTTGAGTTGTCTCCTGAACCTATCGACTGCTTCATTTGGAGTATTGCAGTTTGGTGCCTGTAATCCAATGCTGACCCAGCATACTCTTGCAAAGCTGCATTTTCGGGATAAGTTGTTTTTTCTCTTTGCACCTATGTAACCACGATGCAATCTTTTGGGAGTTCCTTCATGACTGAGCATATAGATTTTATAAAAGGTTTTACAAATAAACGATGAATGGATGTCGCAAAATTGGAAGATCAGATGTGATAGAAATGTTGTTACCCATATGTAAAATTGAAGTGAGGGAATTTTAGTCAGTTAATTAAGCAGCTTAGCACTACCATACAAAGAGTGGTGGTGATGCTCCTCTTGTCAAATGGATGTAGCGCATGCTAAAAGCAGGACGATTTGGGTGCACTTGGGTGGCGTCAACAAACAGACACCCGGCACGGCTGTCCTTTGCTCTTCTGTACGGCAAAGAGTGACGACCTTCGCTGCAACGGAAACACATGTACACTTCCAAAGATCGGAGTCCCAGGAGATGATCCATGCCAGTCGGGGTCGCGCCGCCCCACTCCCACTCATCGAAACATATCTCGAGGTGTCGAAGCTTGGGTAAAACCCCTGGCAGGAAGCACAGATATGATGGAGTATCCCTACCGCACCAGAAATAAAGTTGCTCCAGAGCTGGAAATCCCATGCCAAACATGATGGCAGCCTCCTCTTTAGGCCGATCCACCACATGCAAGTAGAGGACGACGAGGGAGGGCAGCTCTGCAAGAACACGAATATCGTTGGTTGACATCTCCTTCAGGAGCAGGTTCAAGCGGCTGAGGCTTCCAAGATCACGACAGATCCATCTGGGAATTCTGGGCAACTGCCATGCTCCCACTTCAAGCCTTTCAAGATGGAGAGGAGCACGGGACAATGAGTCCAACCGATTAGCCTTATCATTGTACATCTGACCACAATGACACACATCCAAATGTCTGAGATTACCAAGTTTTCCAAGTGAAGTTACCAAGTCATCAATCCTTGTGGCTGTTGGCACCGAAACAAAGTACAGCCCAAGGCTTGTCAGGTTGGTCAGCTTGCTGAGTGCTTTAATGATCCTTGTGTCTGACATATCTAAGTTTCTGAGAGTGCGCAGAGACTTTACGCTGCCAATCCCGTCAGGTAGCATATTAAGCCGTGGAACAATCAGGTGGGTCAAGCGGGGCAAATGAACGATATCGGATGGCATGTTTCTTATGTTTATGCTATTTAGTTCCAGTGTCTCCAGATACTGAAGCCCTTGAATTTCTGTAGGGAGCTCTAGTATGGCTGATGCATCTCCTGAAACCTTCAAGTACCTAAGTTGAAACAAATGTCCAATCCGAGTCAGGTCGACCTTTATCTTGTGACCCATACTGGTACTTAGAGATTCGAATACCAACACTCGGAGGTACTCAAACGACAACAGTGAGGGAGGCATGCACATAGATTTTACAAACAGTGCAAGTGATCTAACTTGTATCAGGCTATTATCAGATGTTAATGATATTGTTCCATTTGCTGCACTACCTGCTCTCATGTCCAAGGATAGTCGACGGACCTTATACTCATGCTGTGTTTCTATTTTTTCTGCATTGTATGCCACAGTAAGAAAATTATCATCTGCACACTTGCTTAGGATCAAATCAAGCATCATATCATGGACTCTACAGGAAACTATCTCCTCGCTATCAGTGCTTTCAGGTTGAATCAAGCTCCGGTTTATAAGCTCATTGAAATAGCTCTTCGCAATGTCCTCCAAATCTCGGCCATGAGAACGACTGACAAAGCCTTCAGCCACCCATTGTCTAATCAAATCATCCCTCGCAATCACATGGTCCTCTGGATACATACCTAAGTATAGGAGGCATGTCCTGAGATGAAGAGGAAGATTCTTGAAGCTAAGGTGCAGAATTTGCCTCATCCCTTCCAAGGTGTGATTTGCACCGAACTGCGCACCCATAGAATTCCGGATGCTCTCCCATTCATTCCTTAGTCTTGCTGATTGGTTAGCTAATAGGCTAGCTATAGTAATAATTGCAAGTGGCAAACCTCCGCACTTCTTCAAAATTTCAGCAGAAACTTCCCTAAAGTGGGAAGGAAATCCATCTTCCATGCCAAATATTCTTTTAGAGAATAACCGCCTTGACTCTTGACTGTCGAGGGGCCTCATTTTGAAAATGCATTCATGGTGACTGCAACACGCCTTACTAGCCACATGTTCAACTCGTGTCGTTACAATAACTCTACTTCCATTATCATTTTGCGGAAAGGCACTGCTGATAATATCCCATGATGGTGCATCCCACAAGTCATCAACCACAATCAAGTACCTGTTGATTGTTTTGCACATGTAACATATATTAATTGAAAAGGCCAACTCTATTCTCTTTTATTTTTAAGGCAAGGCCAACTCTATTCAGGAGAATCAGAGTACCTTTGTGTCTAAAAATGAATAATAACATTAGATAAGCAAAACAACTATCCAACCTAGCACAGAATAGCATGTGTGTCATGCTAAAATGGAAAATAGCAACAACTACACAAAAGTTTCCCACAACTTACTGTTAAGATATTTTTCCATACTTTGTATCTGGAGTACTTCACCTAATTTCGACAGCAGTCTTAGGCATCGGTGGTATTTATCATGCGCTTTTGGGACCCAAGACTCTTGAAGAATCTTTTCATTCTCTGGTTATGTATGGAAAGATAGAAATAAAATAACAACTTTTAGGTATTCACTTAATTTTGTTAGGTATAGATGCTTTTCCTTTATTACTCAAGGCTCTTTATTTTGGCCTAATTCCTATTACTTTAGCGGGATTATTCGTGACTGCGTCGATCAAATCAATAGAAGGAAAGATTCCTCATCTGATTTGAATTACATCCTCCTTAGTGTATGGCTAACCCAATTACGAAAGTTTCAATCACGACCCCCTGTGGAAAAAAAAAGAATTTGTTGAGATGGAGGTTGAAACCATTTTAGAGCTAGGCGGGGTCTCTCAGATGCAGACTAACCCATTTCGACGTGAAGCCTTGAAAAGAGGAAGACAAGTTATGTACGCAGTAGCCGTTCACTCCCACAAGATAAAATTCTTTTTTGCCTCTAAGAGACAACAAAAATAGATTCAAAAAAGCAAAGTCAAGCAAGCGGCAACATTGGTGACTTTATTGAAAGGGTGAAGTAAGACCAAGCTCATGAGCTTATTATCCTAGGTCGGTAATTAGTTGATAGTGATAGGATCCCCTCTTTGACGTCCCCATGTCCCCCCGTGTGGTGTGGCGGCATGGGTCCTACATGTTTTCTCTGTGGACCGAGGAGAAAGGGGGCTCAGCGGGAAGAGGATTGTACCATGAGAGAAGCACATGATACATGGGCCCCTGGAGGGGAAGTTGTAAGAAAAAATACCGATTTGACCTAGAACCACGTAAATTCATTAAGTTATGGTTGCAAAAATAGTCATTTCTAATTTTATCAATGTTTAGGAAAAACCAATTTGATTAACTCAAATACTGTTGTAAGTTGTAACTATTAGATTGCGTTTATATACGTATTTTTTGGTAATCTAGGATCTGTTTTACATACATATGTATCGGATAGGTCTTACCTCCAAGTATTTGTACTTTATACAAATCGTCTGAGAGGTCAATGCAAATAATCCCACACTTCATATCCAACCTATTATTCTTTCATGGTATAACGAGTTTCGGTTATGACCTAGGCCACAAACCCTAGCCGCTGCCAGTTCTGCACCGCGCGCACCCACGTAGATCGATCTCTATGATCTCTGCTGGGGGTTGCGCAACCTGTGGCTAGGTTTGTGCTGCAGATCGTGTTGATAGGCCTCTCTAGGGAGATCTCTATGATCTCTGCTGGGGGTTGCGCAACCTGTGGCTAGGTTTGTGCTGCAGATCGTGTTGATAGGCCCCTCTAGGGAGTCTTTTTTGGATCAATTGATAGGCTGCCCTAATCATAATATTTTAAGTAACTCTGGCGGGATGTCAGTCCAACAGCTTACAACCTTTAGATTATTCTCCAGTTTGACAATCTGCATGGAATGCTCCCACTACATCTGTAGGGTATACTTGGAGGTCTACAATATGTATTCTGTAGTATCATATGTATCAGAGTTGGGGTAAGTCTATGTACTCTATATACACCTTTTGAGAGACTCAATGCAAATAATCACACACGCATTATATGCAATATATACTCCTTTCAGTCACTAAAATCAGGATTATCCCACTAATGCAGTCCAAACAGTATTTAGATCCCTCCAGCATTTTCCTATTTGGAAAGGGGTTTGACTTGAACAATCAGGCTATGGAATTGTCCAAATTTTGTTGCCAGAATTGACACATCCATAGTAATCAATTTTGTAAATTTCTAAAAGTAATAGCAGTAAGAACTCCAATTTTTCCTATCACTAAAAAAAATCAGAAGTAAATAGCCACTTACTTCTTTTGTTTTAGATATCTTCTAATGTTGTCGATGATGTCTTGCACCTCGCAAGCAGAGGAAAACCCAGCTAATCCAAATTTTGATTGTATGCAATCAAGAATCCTCATCATGTCAGGTCGCTGGGAGACTGACACAAATGCCATGCAGCTGAACTGGCCTGCCATCCTATGCTACACTTCCTTGGCAAGCGTGGTTTTACCCAGACCTCCAAATCCCAGAACTGATAGCACCTTAAGTTGTTGTTCTGGGCCTGTCAGCAGCTTGATAAGCTCTTCCCTTGGGCCTTCGATACCCACAAGATTTGCTGAATCATTGTAGAGTGCACATAATCGAGGATCGACAACCACAGAGCTAGAACTGGATATGCATCCTTTGTGTTTGTACCTCTTACGCCGATCGTTTATCTCCACCAGACGAGTCTTGAGATCCTTGATCTGCTTGGCAGTCTCAAGACGGGCCCTCAGAGTTTTGATGAAGTGAGAAGCCTTGTGGATGAAGCCAGCCTGCACATCCACACAGCCGACACGGTGCATGAACTTGTCAAGGCAGTCCTCAACATCGTATGACATTTCCCTCACTTGGTTCCTCCAATCCTTCACCTGTGGATCAAGCTCATCCGCATCTTCATCCAGCTTGTTGAGGAGAGCGTTCATGGAGCGGAGCTCATCTCTGAGGAATACTATATCCAGCTCGGACACACCTATGAGGTTGTCTTCAACCAGGTCGTTGAGCTTGGCAAGAAGGGGATCCAACGCCCCCTTGGATGCGCTCATCACGATTTCTGCCATGGCTCGCTCACCTTGACTGTTGTTCTGGTACAGTGATTCTGCAAATAAGAGTAACTTTTGTTCAAAGTCTAGTGGGTTGTTGAGGTTGACAGCGGCAGGCAGCTCCGGCGTTACCAAAAAATCAATCCAGCTAAAAGAAGAACATAGGAACAATTTGTTCTACTCTTCCAATTGGTTCGGGTCAAAGGAAGTTCTATTTGTGTGTTCTGCAAGTGCAAATGGATTGAAATCTCAATGGGCTTCCTCGCAAAAAAAAAAAAATCAATGAGCTGAAGGCAATACAAGTTCATAAGGACTAAAACCAATTAAAATCTGAACCTATTACCCCGAAAAAAGAACTGAGCAAATAACGAATTGTATACTAATCATGAATCAAAATATCATGTCAAGAGTGATAAATAAATGAACTACTCTAACCAAGGCAGAGGATCTTCATCTACTTATTCAGCTCCTTTTCTTTTGGGGTGAAAAAGGAAAATCAATCGGTCTTACCTTATCCGTGGTTTATGCATTTATCGTTTGCCAACCAACCATTGAACCATACACTAGCATCTAAAACAATAATTGATCAATTGGTTGCAAAATCCGTGCTATCCACGTTTTTTTACTGAAAAATTAGCAAATTCGATCTCCATTCAACATGGGGACGTAACATCTTAAGAATTTTACCTGGATGGCTGAAGTTTAGAAGGAAGAGAGGGCACCAGAAAAGGGAAATTCCAAGCTCATATTCCACGCACCGGGCACAAGCCGATGGACCGAGCAGCTCAGCCGCGACTCGCGAGCACCTTGATTGCTTGTCGCCTGCTCCGGCGTGCAGATTTCACCACGGCGGCGCCGCACCAGTCAGTTAGAAGAGAGGAAGAGTTAGGGTCCCATTTGATTTGGCTTCAAAAATCTGCTTTTGTTTTTAAAAAGCCAAAAGACATGGCAGCTTTCTCGTAAGTGCAATTCTCACAGTCACTCTTTCTTCCTTTCACGGGCTGTGAGGTTTTTTTTTTTCCTCGAAGCTTCATTCTATTTTTTTATAAAACACAGTACAGACACTACTATAAACACATGACACAAACCCTAGCCTATGATCGTCTCAGAAAAAATGATTCGGTTGATCTTGAAATTCACGAAATCACTACGGGAGCCTCGCTGTCGACAAAGACGTTTTCTCTTAATGAAAGAATAAATATCTTTAAAGGTGCAACACGTACACATGATAAGTATGGAAGTTTCAAATGAGTTGATTTCACCACAAAGAACCTAACTATATGAGCTATGCTCATTCTGCTAGTTTCGTTCTATTCTCTCCTCTCTCACGAACACGCGTAGACTCATAATACGCTAGGGTTGAGGCACCGGTTTGTGATGTATATTCCTAAATTTTGAAAGCACTATCCTATTTTAAAGCATCTGATGGGATGCCCTTAGGACCTCCCTTATTTTCCCAATTACCTTAATCTTAGAGGATCAGATAATTTTGTAACTTCATTCAATAACACTGTACATACTTTTATGGTAAATTCGTATTATATTGAATATAATTTTACTAATAAGGATTTCGTCAATCAGATAAAACCATCTGCGTATTCAAGAAAGAAAAAAAAAATGGACTCCATGTAATCTATAGAGCACGCCAAATAACCAAACAAAATGATAGAATATAAGCAAACAGTTTATCATTACATAACCTATCGCTAAACTTTCAACTATACTTAACAAAAGATATCCATAGTTATTGATTCCAACAAGATGTGGCATGGTGTATGCGTCGAAGTCCTTGCAACCGTTCAATAGTTACCTTGCCAATCCTTTTCTCCGAGGAAGCAGCCTTCGGCCTCCTTTAGAACGTAGGAATTTTACAGAAGCACCAGGAATTTCAAAAAAAAAAACAAAAGAAAGGAAAAATTTTCTTCCAATCCAAATGAGCCCTTTGTGTTTGCGTGAGCGGGAGATGCGGCAAAGGACAGGGACGTTGCTGTGCGGCAAAGCACTGGAACCAGCAGTCTCTCTTTCCTCCGTTTCTCTCTCTTCAATTTCAGCGTGAATGTCCTACGTGGCGCCATACAGACAGCATCATTACTTGCGTTGTACATGCCCTAATGAAGCTCAAATCGTCTGGGTGAAGAAAAGTTTCGTACTCTATTAATAATGACATGATGTTATTGTCCTCTGCGTCGCTAATGAGCGCAGAACCTGACACCATTTTTCCGGGAGTATTAATTGTTGATGTGATGTCTGAAAGGCTCCTTTTAAGCAAAAAATTAAAAGGGCTCATGTGAGTTTTGAGCCTGTCAAGAACCACGAGAATGACTTAAAAGGAAGGCCAATAACAACGACAAATGAGCGGGCTCTGATGGCCGTGCTTCCCTCGTCACCGACCACTCCTGCCGTGAAGCTAGGAATCACACAAAGGGCAAGGCTACACTTCATCTGGCCGTCTTAAGTACTCGTCTCCAATTATTAGTTGTGATATTGATTATTTAAGCTTTAGAGTAAGACTAATCAGGTAGCTTAGTCAAATTAGGTAGCAAAAAGTTTGCAAATTTAGGTATGCAACATTGTGCATTGAGAAGAAATTTCTCAATCAAATTGATATTGCTACAATCATAGTATGTTTGCTTCGGACACGTGCCAGAAAAGCGCTTATATAGATTGCACGGTTAACAAAAGAGGTTAGCCTGTTACCTTTGAGACACGTGCTAGACTACTATTCATCCTACATCAAAATAAGACCATTCCATTTTGCTTTGAATCTTGAATTGCACTCTTGCAATATAGTATTTCGCATATAACAGGTGGGTGACTGATATTTACTGCCTTTATAAGCCTGTACATCATTTAGAAACAATTAAGGTATGATCAGCTACGTCGTACATCAGATGCCTATGCAACCTAAATGGGTGGGTGGGGAATAACCGCGCTACCTTTACTACAATCGGTTCCTGTTCCTCTCAAAAAAAAAAGAACAATCGGTTCCTGTTAGTTTGCTGCACCATTTACATTATCCTGAAGATACGCCCCCGCCATCACTTTTGCACCTTCTGGGTGTAAAGTAGTAACTGGCATCCATCGTCACCCACTGCCACTGCACCTGATTCGGCATCAACGGCAATACACGACACTCGTCCACCTGATTGCACAATTCAGAGATTAGTGAATTATTCTAACAATTGATTATTAAATTGGGGACTTCATTCACTGAGCAACAGACTTGTTATATGAAACAGATAGATCACTCATAAAATATATCGCAACAGGAAAACATCCAGCTTAGCGTTGCGGCTTCATAATGCCATTGTATCACTTACAGTTGATGCAGTGTGTACCAGCAAGCTTTCTCCCAGAAGACACCTCCCACATATACAGCAGACCTCCACATGTTCCAGCAAACCCATAGTTACCAGAGGTATCAACAGCAGTAGCTCTAAAAGGAAAAATATAAATCAGCTGAGAAAATGAAAATTGTTCATGCTATGCCATTGAACATATAGTTCTAGAAAACATATTGCTGTAGTGAAATGGATCCCAAAATAAAAGGTTCAATAGGGTAACGGTTTGATGACATTTTTGTTTTTGGGTCTTTTATTTTTGTATTTCAACAGTTTCTTTTTTCTCAAATACGCAGGAGAGCTGCGTATCTTTTTATTATAGGGAAGAATAGATGGTCCGTACAAGGACCCCTCAAGCTGGGACCAAGGCGAGAGGGGTCTAATCCATTACAAAGTTTTTTTTTTTAACTTATGAATAAACAAACTAGAAACGACCTAAAACAGTGCTCAGGTTTGCCAAAGCAGCCGACCCAAGCCCAATTCCTTGAGGCCACGAGCTCCCACAAAAGTCCAGAGTTGAGCTTCGTGTTTCAGGTTGCTTAGCAAACTCTGAACGGACGGAGCAGTGCCCTCAAACACCCTGGAGTTCCTATGTTTCCACAATGACCAAGCTCCCAGGATTATTAGAGTGTTGATAGAGTATTTCAACTGTTTCTATTTCTTGATAAGGAGCTTTAAGCTAGCAACTATCCAATAAGTTCATCCACTAGCGTTTTTTCAAATGAAACCTACAAACCTAACTCATGCTAAATTACTGTGTTAAAAATAGCCCCAGGAAGCCAAGTTCCATTTGAAGTCTCCATGATGATTGACGCTTGAACCAAAGGATAGCCGGCGGGCAGAATGAGTTTACAGGGCAAGTAAACAATGAAATGAAGAATCAGGTTGTCAGTCTTGGTCTGACAGGTCGGCTGGTCTGATATACTAGGACAAGGCCACCTCCAAATGCAGGTTGCTGAAGATGAGTTGCTGGTGTGCTGAAACCCAAAACCACCTTGTGAATTTCTGTTCGGTACAGCTGGATTGCATCCGTCGATAATATTCTGCACCAATCTATAATTCTGAAGCAGCAACTCTAAATTTGTACTTTCTCGATAGTTATGGCCAACATAGGTGTACTTTTTAGTATACGCAAAAGAGGTTACAGATCATGTGATCCTTGCTATGTAGCAGCAAGCATGTGAAATATAGGGAAATTGATGCAGAGTAATAATTTTATATCACCAATAATAAAATTGAAGGTCCAGAAATTCATGAGTCATGATGATACTAATTCAAACCCATAGACAGTAACCCACAGTACTTCCTCAGAGAAAGAATATGTCAGCATGCAGTATAAGTTAGAATACCTTGAATCCAAAACTTTTCCCAATAGAATTCTCTTCTTTGCTAGCAGAGCTAACCTCCATCGTGCATTGTATTCCTTTGCTCGAAGATCATGTTGATACTCAGCTACAGAAGCAGAAGAGACCAGAACCCAAACTGCTATATCCTCCCTTTGTGGTATCAGAATGGACTCCCTGTCATTTTTTCTGGACATGTCACTGACCGTGATCTCTTTTAGCCGTTTTTCTATGTCACCAACAGAAGCATGAATCATATCCTCTTGCAAACTACATAAGCCTACTGGCAGAATCTGGAAGACAATATTCCCTGGAGCAGCAAAAGTTGACAATAATGATCGATTGGAGATGTCCCTGAGAAAATTATTTCACTTCATCAAACTAATATGAATGATAAAACAGTATATGAAAGAAGCATGTCATTATGAAGAGCCATGCTTAAAACTAACTTGTAACATGCATGCAGGTTAGGTTGTTATGGCATGTCCTGTGAACTATGAACACCATTCAACGCATAGTGAATCTATGTGTTCTGAAAGAAAGGAAAAAACAGCAACATTGTACTAAGCGGGCCCTTTATTATGCGTTGATCTTTCCAGAAAAACTGAATATTCGCTTTAAGATGAGCATCTGTGGGGACATGAGAATACTGGGGCTAAGATGAGCATAATTTGGCCCCATCCTCCACATCTTTCTCACTGTCACGCTGGTACATCAAAGGTTGGGTACAGGTCAGGCCAAGGGCGAGGAACTAGCTCTTGATCGGCCACTGCCACCACAAGGATCTGACTTTGGTTAAGGGAATAGAGAGATTTATTAGATTGGATGGATGTAATGGAGGCTCAAGCATAAGCTGAGCAAGTGCTCCTTATCACCTATACATGCAAAAGCCTTAATGCACTGTACTGTATCTTTGGATATAGATGGATCCACAATATTGTAACTAATGTATGAACCTGAGAAATACGTGGGAACGTGTAGTAGCTAGGGCTGGATGCTCCGATGCTAATTGCTAACTCAAGAAAATTACATATCTCGCATGATAAGGATAAGGTTATTTGTTGTATTTATTTGTATCTTGTAATTTAGCTCATGATAAAAGAACTTGGATACAGCTGAACAGCATTGAAGATGAACAAACTTATCAAATGATATATGCCTGAACATGTGAATAGCAGCTACATCAACAGTAACCAGAACACTACAATATCGTTATCCAGTCCTTATGCACGACACTTTATCCAAAGTGACAAAACTAAGAGAACTTACCATAAACAAAAGCCACCTGCGCCATCATGACCAACAATGAGTGAGCTGCCTTTTGGCATTCTTCTAAGCTCCAGTATTGAAGGTCCCGCATGACCCAAACTAGGAATCACATACTCCTCAGATATACTACTGTATACAGAAGGAAATGGTAATAAATGGTTACATCAACGAGTTGATATAAACATCTAAATCATGTCCGAAAAGAACTCCAGGAATAAATGTATTTCTAAATCGAAATGAGGATTCTAGCAAAAGTCAACTGCAACCATAGACATAACGCATGATTGATGTATCACAGCAATGCTTTTAAAATAACATAAGTTCAGAAATTACTTGAATTATGAATGCATGTACAAAAAATGGCGATGAATAGCAAGACTAAATTCCCGTCAAACAATAGCAAGACTAAAGCATCAGAATGATTATAAAAAAAAACAAAGCCCAACCAGGGGGTTCTGGCGGTGGGCCGGCCCAGCTGGTCACCTCTCAGGGTGTTGGGTCCCTGGGTAAGGAAGGCGAGAGGGGGTTTGGGTGTTTTCTCAGCCTGTGAGAGAAGGTTGACTTCTTAATTGAATGCCGTGGGGGCGGTCATAACCCCCCGGGTCGAGTTTTCATTTGTATTCGAGATTAATTATTGCGCATCATGCTGGAATCATCAAAGTTCCCTTTGTAAATTTGGTGTGAAAATAATTTTAAAAAGCATCAGAATCCCATTGTTATCAGACAGACTATCCCTCTGTATACATTGAGACGTAGGCAGATCTAAATAGTTACATTTCCAACAGATCTAAAAAGATCGATGACCCGTTTCAGCGTTTAAGGCAAGGTAGTAAAAATTTGCATGGATTGAGAGCACAAAGCACATATTACTTATCATATTAACAGGTACCTCCACCCAGTGATCATCTTCCAGACATGCAAGTTTCTGCTGTCTTCGGCAGCTAAAATGTAATTTGGTTCACACATCAAAACGCATGACACCATCCCATAAGTCATCAATTTAGTCTTGACGGAAACATAACCAGAGTTAACAGATACAATTTTCAAAGAACTATCCTCGCATCGTCCTGATTTGCACTCGTAGCACGAACAATCAATGCTTTTCATCCTGTCAATAAGCACATTTTAGCACCGACTAAGGGACACATACAACATGTTCCTGAATACCACTAAGTGATCAGGATTATAACCTGCAAAGAGGAATTCTGATGCTGCTCAGGAGGACCAAAATTGACCGTCAGGTGTAAGCTGCAAACCAGATCGTCCAAATGAAAACTGAAAAGAAAATTAAGCATCAAATAAAAGTGAATGCAATGTGCCATGACCAAACAAAGATGTATTCACAGATAGGTCTTACATTTCCTGTAGAAGATTGCTCCAATGAGGGCAGTAGAAGAGGAGTGTGACCAACAAAACAAGGTGGTGCATCTTGCTGGTCTTTAGGAGTGATAGTATAAACATAAAGGACTCTTTGGCAGCTATCCCGAAAGCCACAGAGTACACAAACGTATAAGATGCCGTGATTTCGGGTGTTAAGCATGATGGACAAGACAGGCATTGGGTGTAGGTAGCATCCCACAAACTCTAGGTGATGGTCTGATCCCCTTCCAGGTGTTTCTGTGTATCTGTATCCTTGATCAGGTTGGTGGTGAGAAGCAATTTGTTCGCCCTTGGGAGGCATGTGTTCATAAACATTGCTTTCACATTCGACCGGCGTCATGGTGTTCTCATTACCAGTTCTACATTGAGCTTGTGCACGAACATCAACCGATCCATTTTCAATGTCCCGGTGGCATGACACATACAAGGAAACTGACGAGCCATCTTTCACACAACTGGTATCAGGGTCTTTAAATTGCTCAACTTGCATTTGTTCGACATTTCTGTGACACTGATTGGAGTTTGCTGGGTAGGACATATCTTCCCCACCAAACTCTTCCTCTAGGCAAGCAAGGAGTGAATCTGACAAAATATACTGGCCTTTTTCATGATCATATACCACATCAGGTGGTTTTGGGCTATCATGTACACCAACCTGACACTCAAACGGTTCAGGATGACCTTCAGCTTTGCCATCTAGCACCTTTGAGTTCTCATTCAGATCCCTAGAGCATGCATCATCAGACTCGTGATGGCGAATGCCCTTGGGTTTGGATCTATTATAACCCCAAATATGATCATCATCCTCAAAACTATCTTCAACAACAACTTTTATCTCATCTAATTTAAATGCTGAGTCATTGTTTGTGCAGTCATTAGCACAGCCATCTTTAACCATATCACAAAAAGAGTCCCCAAGAACATTAGTTTCAGAACTATTTCTATTTGTTTCTTTGCCAATAGTTGTAGGGACAGTTACACCTGTTCAAGAGAATAAATTGTTCAGGACAATAGCTCTCTTACACAGAGGTTAGAAAATGTTGAAGAACTCCAAAGCTCTACTTTCTGTAGGTTGCGTACATCGCTATAGAAAGTTTCCCTTCCCAAAAAGAAAGGACAACTATTTTATTGTGACGGCGAGTCAAAGATTTCATGGAAAATGCAATTCCACTAAAACTAAAATAATTACCTTTGCAACAATCATCAGAGGGAATGTGAGCTGAAGCCATTCTCACTGAAGCATTAAATTGTTCATTCTTTTTATGCTTGGACTTCTTTTCCTTGTTACTTTTTTTGAGAAGAGGGGTAGCTTGGGGAAGCAAAATAGACATAGTAGGCAATGCTACCTCCTTCTCAGCTGATTCCAGATCAGATTTCTCAGAGCCTAGATAAGAACCAGAAGGCGAATCATCTTGTCGAGATGAACTCGGGGGAGTCTCTCCCACATTATCATCAATGGAAGTGTGTTTTGAATGGTCAAGGACTTCTTCCAGCAGTGGAGGCGGGCATCTTGAATCAGAAATATCTTGCAGACATGCACTTGCAAGGCCTCCCTTCAAACATTTCAAAAACAATAATTATTTTAAGTAGTGACCCTTCAACTCGGAAGTAGCAGTGTAACACTACTAGTCAAAAGTTGCCGCGTATATGAGGATGGTTGGACAGAAAATAAAACAAGAGTAAAGTTCTATATAAAAAAAACTTGCATGATAATCAATACTCTCTAACATCCTGACTATGTGGATCGATTTGTTTAACAGTGATAAAAATATATTTATGCACTGCATGGCATTAGCAAAAAGAATATGCAGGCAATAAGAACTTGCAAGCTCGCAACCAAGTAAAGAGGTATGCAATCTTTAAGAAGATGTAAGTTCTCAACAAAGGCTGTTGAAGTATATTTCCTGCCTTTCTTTAAAACCTTGAACTCTTAGGTGAGTTGGTGCAAGCAGTTCAATATAGGGTGTAAGTATAACAGGTATCATCTGTTCGGGAAAAAACAACTATCCTCCAATAATATGTCACTATTTTTTAATGGAAAAGAAAATGCAATTGTGCATTAATTTGAAAAAAAAAGAGGGATAATGAAGGAAATAGAGCAGAGCAATTAACTGATTGTTTTAAGAAAAAATCATGGATCTGACAGCACAATATGGATTGCTGATGCTTTAAGGAATAACACAAAAGTTGTCTCCCTCGCATGAGATATTTAACATATAGCCGTGAATAGTGTGTAAGGGAACAAAAGGTTCAATACACTAGATGACAATTCCGTTAGTAGATATTATTCAAATCACCCAAATGATGTTGTGATATGAAACAAAGCCAGAGCACAAAATATATCATTAGATAAAAATCACCCACAGACCAAAGAAAGTTGTGAGAGTTGACTGACAACAACGACCAGAGTTGAACAGGAGGGGTTTTTATGAAAGAAAAGCTCAGCTTACTTCATCTGCACTTTCTCGAGCAGAAGAAAAAGTGTCCTGGTAGTGGACCCTCTTAGGAGCACTTTCCATCTGGCTTGGCTCTATACTTCTTTTAGCAGTCCCATCTATCTTGTTCAAGCAAATATGCAGGTCTTCAGCATCACATACATCAGCTGCATCTTTAGTTGTTAATGGTGAAGCGGCATCAGAAATGACTGGACAAGGCAAGGTTAATGCATCTGTAGTTCTTGATGATGAAGGCACGTTTAATGCATTTTTAATTGTTGATGGCAAAGTAGCATCAGAAGTGACTGCACAGGGCAAGTTTAGCACAGCTGCTCCAGTTGAATCCACAATAAGCTCACGAAGCAATCTCCGTACAGAAGCATTTTTGAACCCGAAAAGCTGCGAATGGCAGTAGCAAAATTAGGATCCGACTACAGTAAACACTCTAAACATGTGCAGATATTGTCTGTTAAATTATACAAGGAAAGCAACGTGTCCAATCTATATTTTTCTTTCCTACTGAAACTGAACTAGATTCCAATGATACCAATGGCATATGTTCTAGGGCCCTGGAGGTTTACACTATTGCTTCATCAATGAGTTCATGGTTATGCATGGCTACCACCTCTTTTTTCCCATTGGTATTCCATTGACCAAAAAGCAAATGCTCATACGCTACAGACTCTAGGGAAACCAAATATTTCATTTACCAAATGCATGACAAGGGGGAAATACTCCAGGATTATAAACTTACAATAAGTCAATAAGATGGACCACAATTAACTATATTAGATTATTGTTTTATTCCTTATCAAGTACCCTCAAAATAGGCAGGATAATGTAGGGATGCAATTTTGATGTACGTGAAATGCAAAGTAAGAGAGGCGTGAAAGTGAGGACATGCCTCAGCACCATCAATTTTCTGAGGGAAGCTCCTTCTTCTCTGCCAGTTCCTGACTTTAGCCCCAGACTTCTTCTGGAAGTTCTTCCAAGCGATATCAGGGGTCGGTCCAGTTGCCGAGCCTCCTTCAGTGGATGTGACCTGCAAATGGAGATCATCAGATCATCCTCTATTACCATAAAGGAATCAAGCGAAGTTGGTGTGGTAGCAGGCTGCTCACAAGGAATGCAGGCCCCCTAGGCCCCTCTTGGATCTCCATGGCATAGGATATCCCGAAGAAATGGCGAACGGTGTGGTAGCCGACCGGATAGGGGTAACGATCTTTGCCCTGAGACAGGTGAATGGACATGCATCATGAGTTAGTCGAGTATGGGGGTAACATTGCAAAAATAAAATCAGATCATGCATGTACCATATCCTAAAATTCTAATGAACAAAAACTAAAGCAAGCTGAAACCGCAGCTTGAACTGATGCCAAGCTGAGATGCTGTAGTCAGATTCATCTGCGCATATTTTTTGTTAGCCTAACCTCTGTCAGATTCCCAATCAAACACGCAATGACAGTCTGGGCACTCAACGCGAGAAATGGAAGTAGTAGTTACGCGGCTAAGGTAGTAATCCTCAACAATGGCGTGCGCGAGAAGATCCACAAAAACGGTATAGAGCAAGCAACAGCTCAGGTTATGCGAGGCGAAAGGGCAGCCTAGTTGGCGGACATACCCTGGAGCAGCTCCAGTACTTGCGCTCCCATTCCCCGCTGTAGAGCGCTCCCGCCGACACGACCTCGATGAAGCGGTCACCGTCCGCATCCTCCGCCGCCGCCGCCATCCTGAGTCGCGCGCGTGGGCCAGGGGCCTGGACGACGCGCGCGCGGCGAGCAGGGTGCTGCAGAGCGGCGCGGGGAGGGCGAGGCCGGAGGCCGGGAGGGGCTGAAGTGCGCGATGGCGCCGGGGAGGGGGGACGTGGCGTAGGAGCGCCGGGTGGCCTGGACTTTGGAGGAGCGCGGCGCGGGAGAGCGGTGGCAGCGCGAGGGAAGGCTTGCCGGATGTGGATGGGTGCGGCGGCGGGTGTTGGGGGGCCACCGCGAGGGGAATGCGCGCGCGGGAGGAATTTGGGACTTCCCGCAATCCCGCTCTCTAGGCAAACTGAAAAATACTACAGATTTCTTCATTTTCTTTCAGTTGCTTGAAAATAAGCAATCTGTCAGGAATATGGAGAAATGCATTTGAACTGCTGCCGCGTGTGTAAATTTCACTGTCCCCGTACACGCATTGGTCAAATATAGTACCTTAACTAGCTCGCAAAAAAAAAAACACTATCTTAACTAGCAAGTGTGTGAGCGATTTCAAAACAGACACAGCAAAGAAACATAATTTGTCCATTGTTAAATTATCTTATTTTTTCTCTCCTTTCTTTATTGTTACTCGTCTTCAGCCTAAGTTGACCAAGTAGTACTCAATTAATTCCTCCCAGATAAGTTGAAACTTTTTGCTTATTTCCTTTCGCTACAAAGTGCTGCCACTTTTAACTTTTAGCCTTAAGGTAAAAAAAAAAAACTGTTGTCTTTTTATCACATCCTTTGCTCACTATTTTTTTTAGTTTTGGCAGATTATATTGTATTACAAATAATGCATAAAGCATGTTAACAATTCCATAGCAAACAGACAAAAGAAAAATCGAATTTTGTAAATTATCGTCAAGCTTGCGTTAACAAGAATAAATTCCAAATTAAGAGCAGTGAAAAATGGCTCATAAATACAAAAAACAAAGTCATTGTTCAAATTTAAACCTGAATTTTCCTTATTTGCTTATTTCAGATGCCCTTCATCTCTATTATTTTTCCCTAATGCATCCGGACAGCCCACCATAGTTGCTTTTTAGCTCATTTCTTTGGTCTGAGACGTCAATAATTGGTAATGGAGGGAGTATGTGTCAACAAAATACACGGAGCTAATCTATACTCCGAGTTGGGGTGTTTTCGTTTCAGGGGTCTAAATTTTAGAGGAGTCACATTAAAGAGAATCTTACCATTTATATGTACTAAATAAAGTCAAATTATAAAACTAATTTCATAACCCTCCGTCTAATTCGCGAGACGAGGTAACGAGGGTAATTAAGCGGTGATTAGAAGATGATTACTGTAGCATTACTGTAGCAAAATATAAATTAATTAGGCTCGTTAGATTCGTCTCGCAAATTAACACCCATCTGTCAAGAATGTTTTGTCATTAAACTAATCAAAATATTTCTAAATGTGAAGATTCTTTTTGATGTGACGGGTCTAAAATTTAGAGGGAAAGAAACGAACAGGGCAGGTTAGACATGTTGTAGTAACGCTATCGACGGGTAGAGAACAACAACAAAAGTAGACAAGAGGCAAGACACAATATATGGTGGAGCCTTCTTTTTATTATTCTGAATAAATTTGTGATTTACATCATGGGGTATTACACTATTTATACTCGGGGAAGAGGCCCTCCTCTCCTACTAGAAAAGGAACTCTTTGGTAAATTACCTACATATGAAGTAGGACTAGGATAGGTTCTCATAGAACTTCCTTTCCTTCTCCATCAAGTATTATTACTATAACAAGACATGCTGTAGGTGGAAACAAAATACATGCAGGAGCACGACCCAGTTTGAAACAGCGACCTTGAGGGCCACAGCGGGAAGGGCCAGCCACACCAATGTGGTGGATATATAGGTGGCCTCCCCGGATGCGTGGTAGTGGCGGTCGAGCCAAAGCTCGAGCACGAATGCTCGGCGGCAGGCGCGGAGAGGAGGTTTTTGGCGGGAGGAGAGACAGAAACGGCGTACATGCTACTAACTACTTCTTTCGTTTTTAAATTATTGTCGTCGTTGATTTTTTAGTTACATTTGATCGTCGTCTTATTCAAAATATTAGCTCAAATATGAAAAATTATAATTGTGTTTCAAATTTCTTTAGTGATAAAACAAATCATAACAAAATATATAATAGATTTGAAAAAAATTAATAAGACAAATGGTCAAACGTAACGAGGAGTAGTAGGCAATAGCATGGGTGTGTAAATTTCTATGAACTCTTTAATAATTTTAAGAGCTCCACGAAAATCTTAGCTTGTCCGTAGATTTGCATTTTCCCTAGAGTTGGTGGTGTTTGGTGCTAGGGTATTTGGCTTGATTTATGAAAATGAATTTGGAGTGGAGCAATCCTAAACATCCCTTAACATTACACTTGTTGGTGAGCTTGGGAAGTTTGGCTTGATTTATGGAGATGGATTTCATCGGTGGAGCAGTCCTCAACATCCGGAGTTGAAGTAAATTTAGAATCAAAATGGGTTGAATTTAGTCAGTGTGTTACAAAGTAAGAAGAGAGGTAATGCATTTTTCTTTCCAGAGGCGGTGAAACTTTCATTTGGTTTGTACTCACGCTTTAGCTACTCAGTGAGCTGGAGCATGGCCATTGGCAAACGTAGGTTGGTCGACGCTGATTCAGTTTTGAATCGAATCTTTCGCCAGCGCGCACACACCAAAAAAAAAAAATAAATAAAAATGTACTTGCCAATACCATTTTTTCTTGAATGCACCTACGGTGACCATGTACAAGCTGCAATCAGAAAAAAAAAATCCAATGGTAGTTTTAGGGTACGTTTGGATCTGCGGCAAGGAAAAAGCTAGCCTTGCCTAGCCAGGTTTGGTGTTTGGAACTGCTAAAAATTGTTAACTTTTCCTGGCAAGGTAGCCTTCATCAGCAACAAAAACATCGCTGGGTGAGGAGAGCCAAATCGGCTCTCGTCGGCAAGACGCACGTCCAGGCACGGAATAAGTGGCAACCGCTTCGTTTGCTCACGGAACCAAACTACAGGCGAGGGCAATTGTGGGTTGTGGCCTAGCTCAAACCAGCTACCTTGCCCGCTGATCAACTTGGCAAAGGATCCAAACGTACCCTTACTTGCCCGCCAACTCTGCTTAAGAATTGCATACCTCAGGGATAATAACTTCAAAACAAAAATGCCTTATCATCAGAGAAGTTTGTATATTCCACATTCATAATCAAAGAAGAAAGTACTGTCAAGAAAAAGAAAGGTTTATGCTGCCAACATGCCAACAATAAGGAATACCAAATAATGCAACAGAGAACTTAGAAAGAATCAATATGAGTTATAATGGAATTAAACATCTATATTTGCATCGACCAAGGAATCAAGAGTCTCAAACCAATACATAGTCCAACAGTATACATATTATTCGTATCACAACCAAGGAACTAATCACATTGCTTGAACAGTACCTCAGTACTCAGCACATTCGGATGGGAAAAAAACACTCGCAGACTACTTTTTTTCACATTGATAATGATGACTCAGCTTCTGCAGATATAATTGCATCGACCAAGGAATCAAGATTCTCAAACCAATATATAGTCCAACAGTATACATATACCATAGAAGTCAAGTTTATTTCATGCCAAGAGAGGAATGCTTTAGGGAATAGCCATCAGAGATGTACAAAATAATGCACTCTTAGGTCCATAGATCTGCGACAAAATGGAACAGTAGATCCTAACAGCTACATCATAGAACACAAACTGGACGAGGACTCACGAACTCTGTTATTCGTCACATCCTAATAATGCACAGTTGAACATGAAATGATTTGTGAGTTTCAAACTTTAATTATGCGGATTGTGGAACCATCATTCCATCACTTCACTTTAATACAATGCTGATATTTGTAGCAGTACCATATGCTTGAATAACCAGAGAAGGTAAGACATAATATTGTATTCTTCACAAAGGGGACACAAACACACTACGAAAATCTCCAATGTCGAAGTATGAAACTTAGTTCCAGGTTTCAGGCAACGCAGGACACATAATATCATTTTTATGCGAACTGCAAAGAGAGAAATAAAAAAAATCATGGAAAACAGCAGTCAATGGACATAAATGCGCGTATTCCAGAGTTTCATTGGCTTACTACAACAGTATGCACCAGCATAACAGTCTAATGAAACAAGTATGACATTCAGCTAGGCAAGAGAAGCATATCATTTTTAAACCGGCTACACTCTACACTATCTCAAAGAATAAAATTGAAAAGTTTAAATTAAACCTCGAATGCAAGTCTCAAAGGTATAGAACACCAACTCACTGTTTTCAAGGCGTCACCTAGGCGTCCCAGGGGCGCCTTAGGCTGTAGTGTCGCCTAGGCGGCAAGGCACCCCCTGGTAGCCAGAACGCCACAGCGCCTTAAAAAATATGCACCATCCATCAACTAAAGCTACAAGATAGTACTATCCGGTCAAAGCATCTTCACAAGTTTTTTATTTCAGTTTTCAGCCAGTGCAATTTCAGAACGATGGTAGATTTCAGATGCAATCCTAGCCTCAGATACCCATGCTGCAAATCATGTGGCAAATATAAAAAAAAGCTCCACCAGAACTCTGAATTCCAGCATGCAGTTCAAAATAATACTATCATAATATGTGATCACTGGAAAAATTAATGGATAACACTACTGATCAGGGCAACCAGGTTTTCTGACCACACACATCAACTCAATTAGAGCAAAATAACCACATATACCAAAAGATCAATGAGGACGTCACAAAGGCACACTGTCGCTGTAAATTCTGTCAAGGACAAGCTAACCGTTCCAAAAGCTAACTACTCAAACAATTCAGAAATAGTGGGCACAAAATGACATCTCAACATCAATGTTATATATTCCATCATACAATTGAAATACCAAACACGTAACATCAAAGACACGTTATGCTATCAACTAAACAAGCCATCTGCCACCAAAGACGTACTGTCAAAATAACAGTGCTTTAAGTTTAGTTACACTTTCACATTGTCTATCTTGATAAAACTGGCTGCTTTCCTAGCACCATAAATGCATGAAAACGGCTTAGGTCTAATCTGTTGCAGCAGCATTAGTGAAGCAGGGAGAAAGGCAATTGAACTCTTTATAACTCAAAAATAAAATCTTTTTTGATTATTGAATCACACTTGCACAATAGTTTTAGTCTTGACAGACATACAGTGATACATCAGCATGCCATACAAACTAGGCATCATGATTCAAATATAATAACCATGCCAGACTGATAAACGGCTAAAGAGCACTTAAATAGCGTTGCAGAGAGTGAGTTACCGGTTCAGTACTCCTCTTTAGCTTCTGTTCTTCTCCCCAGACCGTTTTGCCCCACGATGACCATGTCGCTCATCCTGATCCGACCCACTGCTTTCTGACCAGCGATGCTTCTTCCGCCTGCTAGATCGCTTCTTGTCATCTGCTGACTCGCTACCATCACTGTCAGATGCACCCCTGCGGTGATGACGCCGCCTGCGGTGGCGGCGGCGCTTCCTTTCTTCGCCTCCAGACGCATCCTCATCATCTGATGAGTCATCACTCCTGCGGTGGCTCCTACGCCTCTTCCTGTCCTTTCTGCTCTTCCTGTGCCTCTTCCTATCGGAGTCGCTGTCGCTGCTCTCATCTGATATTTCAGATCTCTTTGATTTACTGTGCCTCTTCTTCTTGTCCCTGCCCCTTCTACCTTCCTCCTCGTCATCCTCGCTATCACTCCTGCTGCTTTTCTTTGATTTTCTCTTGCTGCTGCTCCTATGGCGGCTTATCTTCTTGTCTTCGTCCCTGGACCTCCTTGCCCCATTCCTGGCACGCTCCCGCTCGGCAATTATCCTCTCCAGCTCAGGATCAACATCTGAATCGGAGGAATCGCTGTCCTCCTCTTCAGAATCCTCATCAGCGTTACCAGCGGCCTTCTTCTTGATCTCTTCAAACTTGGCCTGCGCAGCAGCCTGGGCAGCGGCGGCAGCGTTGGCGTCGTCGAGGTCAAGGTCCTTGACGGAGAGGAAGTTGCGGCACTGGAAGGTGAGATGGCCGACGCGGCCACACTTCTTGCAGGCGCCGCGGGTCTCGTCGGAGTTGGATCCGGTGATGCGGGCAAGCGCGAGGAGGCCCTGGAAGCTGGTGTAGGCGTTGCCGTCGGTGGAGGCGGGCGCGGGGGCGCTGTTGGCGTCGTTGGCGGCGGCGGCGGCGGCGTTGGCGGAGACGGAGGAGGGGCGTTGCTGCTTGTTGTTCTCGGGGGCGTACGGGTCGTAGCCGATGGCGCTCTGCCAGATGCCGTGCGTCTGCAGGGCCGCGCTGCTGTGCACGCGGTTGTTCGCGGGCATGCGAACGCGCCCCGCCGTCGCCGGCATCTTCGCTCGCCGGTAGTCGCGCTCGCCGAGGGATGGGTAGGGTTAGGGTTTGGTGGGAGGATTGGGAACCCGGCTTGCTCGATTGGGGAACGAGTCGAAGGGGAAGGGGGCGAGGCGAACACACCGGGGAGCTCTCTGGAAGTCTCCTGGATGGGCGGATATACGTGTGGACTGGAAAGTGGTCAAGCAAAATTTGACCCCGGAGAGGTACTACGCCACCGAATTTAAAATTTTCGAAATTGTAAAGTCGGTAGTTCTTTTTTTTTCCGAAGGTAAATTCGGTAGTACTTTTCTAATAAACTATTGGGATTGTAAATTTTGAAATTTTATAAAGTCGTAGTTCTTTTCTAATATATCATGCTTCAAAATTTCAAAGTATATTAAGTTATGCATAGCGCATTTGGAATTATGAGCTAGTCAACATCACAAATGAAAATATGTCTAATATACAAGCGTAGTGTTTTGGTTTTTGAGATCGCGCCAATACATGGATAGCGCATGTGGAATTTTTAATGAAACATCATTCAAAATAAATATAGCTGATAGATTTTAAAAATAATAAAAACATTTTTTTGCATTGGGTGGTGTTTATATGTGAAAAATGGTGTATCAGCTTATTCTCTAGTACCTCCAATCGTACATATCCTTGTAGACTTATATATACCTCTCAAGTAAGATGAAATTTCATGCTATATTTGGCATCACCATTATCAGATCAAAGCAGTGAGGCAAATTTTGCACATAAAGTCACTCATCGACTTTTTAACAAACTAAAAAACTATTTAATGACATATACTTGTGTTTGACTTGTATGTTGAAGAAGATGTTGCTTGGGAAACTATTGAGTGAGATGGCACAAAAGAGTTTAACTGTTTCCCCATTATTGTTGGATGTGTCTTACAAAACAAGGAAATTCATACCCAGTAGCAAGTTGGTAAAGAGACCAATACATCAATTTAGAGGAAAGAATGCCCTCTTGGATCTTTGTATATCAAGATTATGACAAAGGGAGAGACATGTACATCTACAATATTAGATCAAAAATCTATTGCACTATAAAGGTCGGTCAATGCGAGTAAAAGAAAGCTTCCGTGGTAAGGAGATATCTATACTACAAGAATTATAAAGAGATCAAGTTTTGCTCGTCTTATTTATTTTTCTATAATGTAATAATGTAATGTGGCATGTCAATAGTTCTAACAACTTATTTTTCAACTTCAAAAGACAAGCTCACCAGTCAGAACTCTATTCCAAATTTGTAAACTAGAATCTTGTTTTACTTTAAAAAAGCCTTGGATGAGAATATTCAATTCTACAGACAATGAAAAGTATGCTGAACTCAAATTCTATAATTGTTGATGACAAAAACACAAGAACTTATAATGTCACAATTTGAAGATGAAAAAAAAATCCCCCCAAAAGGGTGAATGAAATGAATACTCCCTCTGTCCCAATATATAAGGGATCGGGAAGTTCCCGAGCAAACGAGCAGATGAGAGAAAAGACGAAAATGCCCCGCCATTATTGCTCGCCATCTCACCCAACAGGCCAGCACA
This sequence comes from Eragrostis nindensis, assembly GCA_012490785.1. Lineage (NCBI taxonomy): Eukaryota > Viridiplantae > Streptophyta > Magnoliopsida > Poales > Poaceae > Eragrostis > Eragrostis nindensis. The sequence goes on from JAAXCT010000028.1 coordinate 938,796, forward strand.
TCCTCTTCCTGTCGCACCACCGCCGCAACCTGCCGCCGCTGGCCGCCCGATGTCACCGCCTCTGCTGCAACGAACATGAGCGCGGGAGGCATTGGTGATGGCGGCGAGCCTCGCCCGCGCTACGGTGACCTCGGCCCCCACCCCCCTCCCTCGCGCCGCGGCGCCCCTCGAGCTCGGCGGCGGATCCTTGGACGGAGGCGCGGCGGAGCCTGGGCGGCAGCTCGGCGGCGATCTGCGGAGCCTCGAGCTCGGCGCAGCCCTTCTTCCCCTCCCCGCCCTCGAGCTAATGCGCCCTGGGCTCCTCCATGACGGAGACCACGAGCTCGGCACGACGGGATGCTCCACGACGAGCTTGCGAGCCGTGGAGATGGAAGGAGCGGAGCTTCCACCGGAGAGCCAAGCCGCGCCCGTCGGCGGCGGGGCGGGCCGCGCGAGGCGGCGGAGAGCCGAGCTTTCCCCGACGGCAGAGGGACGCGAGCTTCCCCCCGCGGCGACCGGCCGGGTGCGGGCGCGAGCTGGAGCGCTTGACGAATGGGATTCGATGGACGGGCGTGTGCGCAGCGGTGCGCGTGCTCCGATGGCGGCGAACGGCGCAGTAGGGGGCGCGAGCAGAGCACCCCGGCGGATGGGATTCGGTGGACGCGGAGGGGATGGGGAAAAATCCAAGCGTGGAACCCATTTATCCCTCTCAATTTCTTATATTGTGGGACAAACCTAACTGCGTCCAATCGCTTATATTCTGAGACGTAGGAGTACCCTGCCTCGGGGTTCTGGATTTGGACCGTTTGAACCCAACCAAACAAGTCCGGTTTTGGACGAAGTCGGTTTGGTTTTCGTAAGCTTGTCTTTACGGCAAGGCAATAGCTAGGGTTTTGATTTCAAACCCCAATCCTATCCCACCCCACATCCAGCCGCCGGGGCCGCCGCCGCCTTGATCGCCGCCGGCGAAGCGCCCCGCGGGCGCGGAGGATGGCGAACCGCACGGACCCCCTCGCGAAGAGCATCCATGGGACGAACCCGCAGAACCTGATTGAGAAGATTGTGCGCTCCAAGATCTACCAGAGCATCTACTGGAAGGAGCAGTGCTTCGGCCTCACCGCGGAGACGCTGGTCGACAAGGCGATGGAGCTCGACCATACCGGCGGCACCTACGGAGGGAACCGCAGGCCCACCCCGTTCCTCTGCCTCGCGCTCAAGATGCTGCAGATCCAGCCCGACAAGGACATCGTCGTCGAGTTCATCAAGAACGAGGACTACAAGTAAGCTGTATTTCTGTTCCTTCCTACTGATTTCTAATTCAGTTTCCTCCTTTCCGTCCATACCTTTGTTTTTCTTCTCCTAGCGGCTTAGCAGTTCCATGGCTGTTTAACTGACATTGCACTGATGTTGTTTCCTCTCCTTGTTCTGGCAGGTATGTGCGGGTTCTTGGGGCATTCTACCTGCGCCTCACTGGTACGGTCGCTGATGTCTACCAGTACCTTGAGCCGCTTTACAATGATTACCGCAAGATCAGGCACAAGCTCAGCGATGGAAGTAAGCACTTAATAGCCCGAATTTACAGCTTATTTTTCTTACCCTAAGGGAAACTAGGATTCTCACTGGTAATTATATCTTTGATTGCCATTTGGCCGGTACTTAAACGGGTATGGGTTTCATTTCAGAGTTCACATGCACCCATGTAGATGAGTTCATCGATGAGCTTCTGACCAAGGACTACTCCTGTGATACAGCTCTGCCGCGCATCCAGAAAAGGTTAGTTTTCTCGTTGCCATTGTGGAGTGAGCATCTGCTGCGCACTTGAAATTCATCTTTGTAGCGACATTCTTAATTGACATAGCTGTGACTGCTCAAATTGCTCCATAGATATCTAAGATGAGGTCCAGATTCCCAGTTGTAGAGAATGTTTCTGAAATTGACATAGTGAGCCGAGGGTTCCTGTGGGAAAGAACATGCTAAACTTTTGCATATTGTTTTGATTTCAACAGATGGGTTCTTGAATCGTCTGGAACTCTAGAACCAAGAAGAAGTGCGCTTGAGGATGATTTTGAGGAGGAGGAAGATAAAGAAGAGGAACAACCTATGGAGATAGATGAACCTAATGTTCGTGAAAAGGTTAGTGCAATTGTATAATCAATCTACTATAAATCATGAAATTCATCTGCAGTGGATATAGCCATGTTTTGTTACACTGGTATGCTGACTTGATTTTTTTTTTCATATTTATCAGGATAATTATCGTGGAAGGAGCCCTGTCAAAGAACGTGATAGAGACAGGGACAGAGACAGGAAGCATGACAGGCATCACAGGTTTGCTGTTCTTCTTGCATTTGTGTGCTTGGTTTGCTGTTGCTTGTCTATTGGATTGGAACTGCTTAATACATTTCGCATCCATATTGTTTGTGTGTGAAAATAAGAATTATGTCAGTAAATAAGGTACCATTCTCATTTGATGGAAAGCCATTGCTGAGTAGATTTTACTGATGCTTTATTGTCCAGGCCAAGGATATTCTAGAATGCCTTTGACTGATTAAGGACCCTATTCTCTTGATATATATAAAACTTATTAGAATCTGATGATAAAAAAATACCATGCCTTTTTGAACGAGTCTTACTAAAAGGTGCTCTCCAAGGTCATTCATTATGTAGGTACAATGTCCTCAGTTTTCCCCTGATTAATATGGCTCTTTTGCTTTGATAAAACGAGCAGTTTAGTTTGCTTCTTTTTTGTTTTGAGGGAAATACAGTGTGCGAAGCACCTACCGTGCCATTTTTTTATCTGGAAACTAAAAGGAAAATAAAGGATATGCAAAAATTTAAAACTAATGGTGAGAGGGCTAGACAACAAGGAGGGAGGAATAAGGCTACTGCTATGAGCTGTCTAACCAGACTGTAAAAAATATAGTAGAGAAAGAAGAAGCGCAATGAATAAGATTTATACTGGAAGTGGTTATTCTGGATGCCGTTACTCTGTATCATTGCAGCGTGGCATACGAGAGTTACTGCCATGGCATGTTAATGTCAAGAGCCATTGGCAGGTAAACCACTTCCTAGAGTGAAAAAACGTGGCTCTGCCAGGTTTCTCTGCACTGATAGTGTGCAGTGAGAAGTATGATGGGTCAAACAAATAAACATGTTTTCAGTGACTCAAATTTGAAGTTTGTTGAATTTTATCGCTCTTATTTCAGTTCCACTTGAAGTTGACAGCATCGTGTTTCTCCTCTTTTGTTTTCTACTGCTTTTGCAATTAGCCTTTCTTCTTAGAAGTATCCATCTTGCTTGTTTTAAGTGAGGGAGTTATGTTTGGTTTGTCTTAAATAATTTCCATCCTGGGAGTGTAGATTTTGACACATCGATCTTTGGGCGAAAGAATTTTACATCATTTTTGGTGATCTTTGTGAAAGGCGAATAGCTTGAGATACGAACCTTTTCTAGGTGTTACATCAAGGGAAAATGCTTGCGCATCATAGTGTCACGGAAAAAACTTTTGCATCTTCCTAGTTCAGATGTATTGACTTAGGGTAGACATACTTACCTTATCATAATACTAACTAATAATACAGACCACTGTAATTTAATATATTCCTCGTATTGTATCTTTATTGTCTGGCAAATATCGATTTTCATCTGATATCACTGATATTCTTGTACTGTTTGAAGGGGCCAACTGATCATAACGTACAAGAAATCAAGTAGTCTTAGCCACATTCAATGTTCCAGATTTATACTCCATAACATAGCCATCTTTGGGTGTTCCTAGTACCTACCTGTAGTATGCCAAACAATATTTTTTAAATTATTTTTCCTCTGTATATGCAAACATTGTTGCCATTATTATAGCCTGAATTTTTTTGTTAAGGTTGAATTTTTCTTTACATATCTGTTTTTATTATAGGCACTAGTCTCCCCTACTTGCTAAACATATTTCATATACAAACTATTATATAGGGTCTGAATAAGTTTTACTCTAATTGTGATTTTTACCTTAATTTTTTTAAACTTTGTGATCTTACCCCTGTTTTCAACCTGAAGCCAGAGTAGGGGTAAAATCACAATAGAATTATTGCGATTTTACCCTCAGTAGGGGTAAACTCTGGCTTCGGGTTGGAAAATCAGGGTTAAAATCACAAAGTTAAAAATTAAGGGTAAAATCACAATTAGTGTTCATGTTATGGCCTATGGGCGGCCAGATAGTGCACGGCCAGGCTTCAGGATTAGGCCAAATTAGTTAGGATAGAGCCTTGATTAGATAAGGCTTAGTTTGTTAGGATTTGTTAGCAGGTCTGTTAGTCAGTTTGATAGGCGTGAAGGCATGTAGCCTATAAAGGCTGCCCTATACTGTATTAGGAGGTAAGCAAGAAGAAACCTAAGAAAGCAGTCAGAGCCTCCGCAAGGAGGGCGACGTGCCGGTTTCCTCTTGCCATTCCCATCTAATCTAGCCATTCCATAACATTTGGTATCAGAGCCCTTTGATCCTCTGCCTGTGTTTCCTGCCACCAATCCGTTCTTTCCAGCCTAGCATGGCAACGCAGCAGATGAAGGATAGTTTCGCCAAGATCGATTCCGCCCTCGACGTCCTGGAGAGAAAAATCCTTGAGCTGCAGCAGATTCGCGCGACCGGCACGCGGGACCTTGCTGACAAGATGGAGGCCATAGCTGGCGTTCTATCGGCAGGCACGCTCACCGCTCCCATGTTTCTGGAGAAGGCGCCGGCCATATCAGCCGGCAAACCGCCGTCGGCATCCTCAGTAGCGGCGGCGGCGGTACAATCTGCACCACCGCCGGCGATCGCTGGTCCAGGCATCAGCAACCTCGGCGCCACCGGCAACCTCGGCAGCATGGGGTCGCTCGTCACCGCACCACCACCGCCGGTTGCTGCAGTGCTGGTCCAGGCATCAGTTGTATCGGCGGCGGCAGCACCTGCACAACCGCTCGACACCACACCACCGGCGGTCGCGGCAGCGACGGCACAGCCGCGGGTCGAGGCAACTCCGTCACCGGTTCAGGCGTCGGCCCCTGCCGCTCATCGGATTGTGCTCGTTGTGCAGCCTCGCTTGCGGCGCCCAGGCCCTCGTGAGTACTGCTGGCTTCGGTGGCGCGCGGGGCAGGGGATGAGGCCATCTCACAGGCCGCCGCCTCGTGTTTCGATGGGGCCATCAAGCAAGCCATACGCCAACAGGCGCAGCGCGTCGTCCGCCGTTAATCACGCGCGGGTTCTGCGTGCGGTTCCTCCTTGGGGCCGAGTAGGCCCGCCCAACAATTCACATCGTGCTGCTCTTCAACCACGATGGCTGGGGCTGCCCTGCTTCCCCCGCTGCCATCGGCGAGGCTTCGCCCTTCATGGCAGGCCATCTCGCCCCCAGGGCCACTTCCTCCGTCGCCATCACCAACACCGCCGCCAAGCGCGCTGTCCCCGGCACCTGACACACGCCGTGGAGTCCGCCATCTTCACCCGCCTCTGCGTCCTTGAGAGCTACTGCCTGGGAGTGCCGTGCTGGGGCCGTGTGCCTTCTTCCATCCGCTCGCCGCGAGGGCCGTCGCCGCACGCACACAATCCAGAGTTGGGATGGCTCTGGCCAGACCCGCCGCCCCTGTTGTTGCAGTCATCTTCGCGCCGGCAGACCACCTACACGACAGCCGGCCTCCTATGCACGGGTAACGCATGGTTTCGTTCTTCAGATGTCTGCGCCCTCTTATTAATCGGCGAAAACCATGGATGCGTTGCACTGGCCCTCGTCATTCTCAAGTGCAGAGCTCAGCGTTTGTTCCTGCTGTACACAATGCCATGCAAAGCGCACATCAATGCCGGCCAGCTTGGTGCCATGCGTGCTGCACTCTTCGAGGAATCCCTTCCCTGCGCTGGACAGTATCAACAGCTATGGGCAGGTAGCCTACTGAGCACATCCGTTGGTTCTGCACGTCCTGCTCGACATGGCTGCTTAGGGTTGTGCTCCAGTCACCTGCACCTGCTTACAGTTTCAGGGGACATCCATGATGGAGTTCGATCTGCCGCAGCAGTACTGAACATGGTGGTGTCATTCAGCGAGATGCTGGTCGCCTTCATGTTGGTATTGGTCAACCTCTCGATGACTGAGTCCAGCAGCTTTGTTGAGGATCATGGCGACACAGCAGCCACCATTGTTTGCATCTTCCCCAAGTTTGGCGAATACTCTGTCTTCCTCGGCCAGTTTGGAATCAATGAATGCAGCCACATCCTGATGGACAGCATGAAGCAGCATGGCATGCATGAGGAGCACTTCCTGTCTGACAAACATGGTGCTGCCCTTCGACATTCTCGGGTGCGTACTTGCTGTTCAATGTCAAGTGCACTATCAAGTGTCCAAGGTCAATTTCTTCAGCCGTGATGACAAGGATTGCGTCCAGAGGTGCACGATCTGCAGCTACAGCTTATAATTACAGCTCGAGGACGAGCTGTCTTGGAGGGGTGGTGTAATGTTATGGCCTATGGGCGGCCAGATAGTGCACGGCCAGGCTTCAGGATTAGGCCAAATTAGTTAGGATAGAGCCTTGATTAGATAAGGCTTAGTTTGTTAGGATTTGTTAGCAGGTCTGTTAGTCAGTTTGATAGGCGTGAAGGCATGTAGCCTATAAAGGCTGCCCTATACTGTATTAGGAGGTAAGCAAGAAGAAACCTAAGAAAGCAGTCAGAGCCTCCGCAAGGAGGGCGACGTGCCGGTTTCCTCTTGCCATTCCCATCTAATCTAGCCATTCCATAACAGTTCAAAGTGAGGGTAAAAACACAATTATGTCTAACACTGCGTTTGGATGTTGGCATTCAGGCCTAGAATTCGGAATTGGCATTGTCCTGCCCTCAATGCCGTTGTTTGGACGTCCATGGAATCGTCTCACGGAAACGAGATCCAATGCCAGACGTTTTCCTCCGCACTCCCGCACCACGGCGGTCAATTCGGAGCCCCCGCCCTCTGTATTCAGCCAAAATCACACCGCTCCATCCCGCAAAGAACGCCGCCTGCCTGCTGCTCGTCTCCCGTGCGCGCCTGCAGAGAAGAGAATGGAAGGAGGCGACGCTCGACGGGGACTCGGCGCGCGGCGAGGCTCTCGCCCCCATCCAACCCCGGCCTTCTTCCAGTACGAATCCCAGCCTCTCACCTAGCGAATCAAACTCGCCACCATCCTCTTCCTCCGCAATCCCTTCTCAATCCGCCATGGATGACCTCGCCCACCTCCGCCAGCAGCCCGTGGAGCGCTGTCCCTTGTCCGCTGCCCTGCCCTTGAAATCTTCAGATTCGTGCCCTTCCTCATCCCCTCGTCTTTCTAAACCCAGCAGATCCGTGGAGAACTGTGCTGATCGATCAAGGCAGGCAGGCATCCTCAGCAGAATTAGCGGCTCTCCTGCATTACTCTCTGCTTATTCTGCTCTACATAAAACCGAATGTTCTGCTTGTTCTGAGAAAGTTTCATGTCTGCTTATTCTGAAACTATGTTTACTCTCCTTGGCATTAAACCAAAATTTCTGGTTATTCTGAAGTTAAACATGTTCTGATTATCAGTTCGTGGCCTCTTGCTAGCTCGCACTACAGGGTCAAATCGGTCGTTGCTGCCGGACTCTGTCAGGCACGCCCGTATTCTAATGAGCGGCCCGCCAGAAAGCGAGATTTGTTCCATTAGCATCTGCTAAACATGTTCAGCCGAGAGCCCAACTGTCATCAATATTTTTAAAAATGTTGCTGCTTATTTAGAATTTTTTAGAATATTGCTGCTGTTATGACCTTTTTTTGGCAATATTCTCATGCTTTTTTTCCCTTCAAAATGATATATATTGATTGAAATATATGCACCAAATGTCCAGAATATATTTTCATACATATACAGATTGTATATTAAACACTCTTGTTCAAAAGCTACAATTCAACATTTTGTACATCCAAACAGGAATTGGAATTGGCTGCTACCCTTCGATTCCAACTATCAATTACATGCACATCCAAATATCAGCATTGGCATTGCAGGCCAATTCCAATTCAACTCGGTTTTGGTATTGCAGGTCCAATGCAATTCTCCTCTCTCAATGCCAACATCCAAACGGAGCCTAAATGTTATATTAACAAACCCTTATTGGTGGCATGATAGTTGTATTTTGCTGATGAGTGATGATATTAGGTCCATTCTTTTCTCAATTGTCGATGGGGTAATTTGACTGTCTCTTTAGATTGAGTGTACTGACATAATTGAATGAGAACTTACTGGTGCTCCCTTGTATCTATTGTTGTCTATCAATTTCACTACTATTAGATACTGACTGCTACATCTTTTACTTCTGCCTTTTCAGGGACCGAGATTATGATAGAGATCGGGACTATGATAGGGATTATGGGAGGGGACGGGATAGAGACCGTGATAGAGATCGTGAAAGAGACAGAAACAGGGATAGGGACCGAGACCGTCATCGCATGAGGGATGATGACTACAATCGAGATAGGGACCGAGAAAGGGGAAGGGATGGTAGGGATCGGGAACGCCGAGACAGAGATCGGGGCAGGCACAGGAGCCGTTCGAGGAGCAGGGATCGGCGAGATAGAGACCGTGAAGAAGGAGAGTACCGTAGGAGGCGTGATCGTGGTAGTGCTAGTCCTCGAGGGCGTGGTGAGGATGGTAGTCAAAGAGAGGAACCTAAGAGGAAAAAGGAAAAGAAAGAGAAGAAGCCTGAAGGTAAAAATGTTCCGGATCCGGATGATCCAGAGATCATAGAAATGAACAAGCTCCGAGCCTCGCTAGGATTGAAACCACTGAAGTAATGATCTTTCTGTAATGTATTTTTGAGACTTGGGTAGCACAAATATGCCTAACATTTTTGCTGGCTTTGTCAGCTGCATGTAATTACTTTGTTACTTTGATGTAACGATATCCATCTGATAGTTATGTCAAGTTTAATGGTTATTTCGATCAATTTACTGCTGAGGAAAGTAAAAGTGAAGTATTGTGTTTGAGCGCTTCGTTCAGTATTGTGGTGTTTGAGCGCTTCATTCGTGCATGTTGGTTGATAATTCCATTTCATCTTATTGAGTCCTTTTTAATACCAACACAACTGAGAATCACCAATGCACTCAGGAATGCACTGGCTATTAACCGGGGCTATCAGATCAACGGAATATAAGGTACTGTTCATCAATTGCTGATCCTAATGTTTTAACTTGATACTAATTGGCCTGATCATTAACTAGATTGATTCGAGGAAGAATTAAACCATACATATGCACCTGCCTCTTTTTGTTTAAGACACGATGTTCAGCCCAGGTGGGTGCGTAGGCTTGCTGCTACCTGCATATGCCAGAAACTGAAAGTCCGATCGTCCAACTGAGCTGCAACCTACACGATGGGGAGAATTAAACGAAGCATCATATGGATCAAATAATTCACGAGCTCAATGGAATTATGGAAGGAAGGCAACGGAAGATCGTGGACGGTGATATCGACAAGGGTCATCGAGCCGTACACTAGGCCTTAGCTGTGCCCTTGAGCAAGATAGAGCGCGTCCAGTGCTGCACGGTAACCAAGGAGCACGCGTCTTGTTTGTAGGCACTACCACATAGATTGCTTGCTCTACATCGGAGTTGTTCACCATGATGACGATAAACAGCAGTGAGGGTGATTATCATTGGGCCACAGATCCTGGGGAAGCTGCAGCTACCTGGCTGATGTGATTTGCATCACGCGTGACTTAGAGCATCACCAAGAATTCCCAAAAAATTGGTTTTGGAGCTTTCAAAAAACTATTGAAAGCAAAAAATAATCTCTCCTCCAACCGTTCTCAATACTTAGTCCAACTCGCCCAAATGAATACAGGACACGTCAGACTGTTTTCACAAAACAACACAACTGTCAAACATATCTACGTATTGTTTTCATTTTTCTTTCCCTTTTCGCATCTAGGTCTAAGCCGAATAGCTTATGCTTTGCTAATTTGCCTGTAAACAAGACGCGCGCTCCTGCAATGTTGTAGTTATCCTTTGTTGCTCTTGCTTGTAAAACATCCAGTTCCCTGATACAAATCGAGGTTTATCTCTTTGCTTATTTACTCGAAAACTAGTCTGTTTTCTACAAACAAAGCAATCATCGTCAATTTGGCAACTCCGAAGATTATAACCTTCAGCCTTCGGAAAAGAGGGTCAGTGTGTTATCTGACATATTTTACCGTCCACAATTTCCGTGGAGGTAAACAGGACCCAAAAAAAATGTCATTCAGGCTAATACTAAAACCATGCTTTAAAAATCCACTGCCACAGCTCAACAATAATGTCTGACAGACAGATACAAGGGCAACGTTACTTGCGTACAGACTTCAAAATCTCCCAACTCAACCGCATATGCAATGGCAACGGAGCGACAAAGCTGAGTTTCTCAAGATCAGAGAAATCGCGTTCTGCATCTGGAGAGTGCAGCTGCTGGACGGCGGCTGAGATGTTGGGAAGAATCATCTGCTTGCAGTGTAGATGCAGCTGAGGCTGCTCCTCTGCGATGCTTCCACCACCCACAGAAAGCCCAAAAGGAAGCTTTCTTTTCTTGAGCATTTCCTCATCGTTTGTTTGCGGCATGGGAAGAGGCTTCCAGTCCTGATGCGCTTGCCGTCCGTACTTGTAATCCCCAACAATTGGTGTTCCAAGAACCTCCGCACAATGAACTCGGAGCTGAGTTGGTTCAAGCAGAAACCGGAGCAGTTTTTCTGGTGGTTAGTCTGATCGCGCTATTTGCATGTAGAAAGATGGAATAAGTTTCTTCAGGTAAAGTGACATATTATAATTACCTGATGCTTCCTTCCAGTGCGAGGAAATAGTTCTAACCATGTGTACCCTGCAACCGTTAGCAAACTTTCAATAATATAATATCGCAGCACAATAATGATTGTTCGTTACCGTTGTTTTGACATTACTCGTGATGGTGTCATTATGGGGACCGGATAGATGCCAATAAATGTATAAACCTGCTAGCAGTATCCACTTTTAAGAAGTAAAAAATAGCATCTGCCCTGCAACATTCTTGATTACCTTGAGGAGAAGATTCGATCACACGGTACTCTGTCAAAGCATCCTGAACAGAAGTAGTATTCGGACCAGCCCTAACAGTAAGACGCTCAGACTTTCCATCTTGTAATACAAGCTGTGAAAAAGCAAAACACCGATCAAATCAGTAGCAGACGAAACAATGATCAAATTATTGGTCGAAGAAACCATATGGGATCAAAGACAGTTACAGTCTAGCATTGTCCCAAAACGTATGGGAAAGCAGAGGTAACAACAGGGTGATAGTATTAATCTTGTTACATGTTTGGATGTGTGCTGTCAGTTGTCACTATGATATTATGGATTACTGAACGAATGTGTTAGTGGCCAGTATAGTGCTCGCTGCCCCTTCAGATGCTCTACTTCGGAGCATTACCGAGTCCCTCCACTTAGATTTCGCCATGACGGACCTCCGCAACTTGCACTTCTTCCTCGGCATCTCCGTAACACGCTCCTCAGATGGCCTCTTCCTGTCCCAGCGACAGTACGCTGTTGATTTGCTCCATCATGCTGGCATGGTGGAGTGCCATGCTACTGTGACGCATGTTGACACCCGCTCCAAGCTCTCTGTTGATGATGGCACGCCGGTTACTGATCCCTCTAGTTACGTGAGCATCGTCGGAGCTCTCCAGTACTTCACACTCACCAGGCCGGACCTAGCATATCCCGTTCAGCATCAGCAGGTTTGCTTATTCATGCATGGTCCTCATGAGTCTCACTATGCCTTAGTGAAGATCATCCTGCACTATGTCAAGGGGACTCTTGAAGGCAGGCATTCACATTGGGACTTCTTCACCAACTTCGCTCATGGCTTACTCCGATGCCGATAGGGCTGGTTGCCCAGATTCTCGGCGCTCTACGCCCGGTTACTGCATCTTCCTCGGCGACAACCTTGTCTCATGGTCATCCAAGCGCCAGTCTCACTCTTTAGTGCTAAAGCTGAGTACCATGCTGTGGCTCACGTCGTCGCCGAGTGTTGCTGGCTTTGTCAGATTCTTCAGGAACTTCCTGTTCCGCTTCTTCAGCGACTGTTGCCTACTGTGACAATGTCAATGCTGTCTACATGTCATCCAATCAAGTTCGACATTGTCACACGGAGCACATTGAGATAGATATTCATTTCATCCACGAGAAGGTATCTTGAGCAGGTTCGGGTCCTCCATGTCAATTCCTCGCATTAGTTCATGGACATTATGGCTAAGGGTCTACCTGTATAGTTGTTCACTGACTTCCGGTCCAGTCTTTGTGTCCAGTTCTCTCCTGCTGTAACCGCGGGCGGATGTCAGAGATATTTTACTAGTTCTGGGTTAGGCTAACTGATTGTTAATGATCTATGGTTGTAATTCTACTTAGTTGTACAAGTCACGTCATTTGACGTCTATATAAAGCACCGCGCCCCGGCATAATTACCGTGAGGTGATTCTGCAATTCTACAGAATAGCTAGTGATGAAATCAATTAGATTCATAATTATGGCCCAGCAAAAGATTTTGTTAAGTTTCAGATTGTTGTTTAAGGTAATTTCTGGTAAGATTTCAATTCATTGAAGGATACATATTTCTAAACTATAACGAAGGTCAATGCTACATAATAAAACAGCAAAAGAATCTGGAACACATATACTTGCAAACCTTCGCAAGTGGAGCTGATAATAAACCCTTAGGATGCCTAGGTATTCCAAGAACAAGTGCAATATATTTTCTTTGCAATACTTGTTGAGCACCCTTGACATGAAAGAAATGATTGTCAACATACACATAAAGATGAAAACTTCACGCTGCATAATATACAAAACGATGTGAAAACTGATTACCAGAACAGTACAAGCTATATTGGACTTACATCAGATAAAGCATCAGCAGTTTTCTCACGAAATATAGCATGCATAATGGAAGTGCTAAGTTGAGTTCTTCCCAGAACAAGGACTCCGCTGCAATCCCTGTCAAGCCTGTGAACCTTGCAAAGTAATAGATAAGAAAATCAGCAAACATGCAAGACCTGCCTAAACAAACAAATAGGTTATTATTGAATGGCATCAACATCTCCCAACTTGCAGAGGCACAAAAAATGAAAAGAGAGCTTGAATGATCCATGATAATATGTTACATGAGTGCCACAGTTCACAGAACTGTGAATTTGCAATATTGAATCAAATATAGCATTCAATGAACTGAGATTAGCCTACCACTCTAGCTTGTCATTCAAATACAATCTATAATTCTTCAAATCAAATACAGTTTAGCATCTGTGACACTAACTCATCAATATTCTTGCTATGCATGCTTTTATATTATTGAGATCACTCATAGGAATGGCATGTTAAGTTATCAGAAAGTTCACAAGACACATAAAAAATGACTATTCTTTGCCCCACAAAAGTGCACTGAAGTCAACATATAAAATTAACTGTTTCTTTTCAGAAAAAATATTAGGGTCACTTACAACTTATCAATTATATCTGACATACAGATTCTGCATATTATTTTTACAGAGCTCCAAGGGAAGGTACTAGATAAGTCGTAAGTGCCAATTGTTCCCCATAGTTCAGTTAAACCAAAGTTGAAAAGCCAACACACTATTTTCATTCAAGGAAAGAACAGTTCTCCAAATGAACACACTATAGCAGGTTAGCAAAATAATTTAATGTTCAGTGTGCAATGGAAGTGAGTGGCAACTGCGCTGTACAGAACTTACCAGCCGAGGCGCTTCAGAAGAATTTTCCACAAACATCTGCGCTAGTACATCTATACTATTTTTTATGCCAACACCACCCTGAAGGATTAAATAAAAAAAAGGGCTATAAACAAATAGATACTGGATTTTTCTTTTTGTGAAACTGCAGGAAAAGTATACAAGTTACAAGGTGCCTACTTGCACCGCCATTCCAGGTGGTTTGTTGATCACAATGATGTCCTTATCCTGAAGGAATTCCGAATATCAAAATCATCATGAATCACCCAACTCAATCAATATATCAACCAAAGCATAAAAGCAAATTATGACCTTGTAGATCTCAAGGCTACGAAGAAAATCTATCTCATTTCTGTCATCAAATTTCTTGGTCTTCTCAGCAACAGAAGATTCTTGAGGATTAACAGGTAGGAAGAGAATATCACCAGGCACTAGCTCATCTTTGGCTGACACCTTTCAAAGAATGAAAGCAAAATTACATACCACAAGAGTCGACTCGGTACCGGTTAAAAAATATCACGCTCTATAAACTTAGCAGGCTACCAACTGAAATTGTCTCATTTTATAAAACTAGGCAACCTTTTATTGGCATTAGATCTTTAGTAAGATCAAAACATGGTACAATTGTGCAGGATGCACTGTAAACAGACCAGGCCCTGTGATACGACCACATGATACGGTTACATGAAAAAACAAAAGAAGAGAAAGGCTGAGGAATAGTTGTGGCCTTGTGACCATCCAAACTTCCCAAATTCAATAGAGCTAATAGTATGGCAAAGAGATATCAATTAGATAGCAGTTCAAATACTGCTAAAATACCTTTTTTTTTCGAAAAGTAGATGTATCACATCTTCTCTTGATTGCCAATATCACTGGTTATGTTATTATTTTTTTAGAATTGATATTTATCATACACCTTGCAACCATGATGATAAGTTACTGATCCAATGATGATATATGTGAAGATCAGTGACGTTTATATGGGAAATTGTGGATTTCCCAATCCATTGCCTTTCAAACATGTGGATCCAAGAACCACATGTCAGTGATGCATCGATTAGCAAATTCTACGCTTGCTCTTAGCCAAAAGGCCGCGAATGGTTGAGCACTAACTCTCAACTACGAATGACAGGAGTGTAAAACCATAAAAAAATCATAGTTAGTCAGAGTACCAACCTAAAATAACTAAAAATAATGGTTAGATATAGATAAAGGTCTATAAACTAGACGGAGCCATGTCTTAGATTTGATCTTTGGAGGTAGAAAAAAATGCTACACCTTAATGCTAGCTAGTTTGCTTCAATATTAATATGATTTTACAAGGAAGTAATGCAGACGGACACTCCTTAAAGTTTAGTCTTATTTGAAAAATAAGACATTTCATTCATTTCGATGAATAGAGTTATTGCCATATTTTTTCTCACAATGGAGTATGCCTGAAGAGCAACAAACGTAAGGAGAAGCACATAAAAAGGCATTTTAAAAATCTGATTGTGAGGTACTTCTTATTCGCTAATGCAATTTGTTACCCTTCTCAACCGTTGCTGCTGAGCACTAGCATCTGTCGCAGAGGTATCAGCAGTCACAAAATTCCTTTTGACCTGCCAAAATGCATGCGCATCACAATACTATCTTAGGAAAAGTTGGAACTTCATGGAGCAGCACTAAAGGGATAAAGAGATACAATGTCACAATAGGTACAAGAACAGTCATAATAATAAAAAGGAATTTTGTGACTATAAGCAATTGATAGAGGTAGAGTTCCGAAACAAGAGAAGGGTCATATTCTCATCTTTTAGATTTAAGAGTGCAGGTTATGTGTGAAAGCTAAACTTAGATCGAACAAACAAATGAACTCATCGATGTTGACAGGAATTAGTAAACTTAAACCTCCCATCGCCTTTCTAGATAACGCATCATACAATTATTTCTAGTGAACACACTATTATTTTCAGCAGTAGGTAACATACAGCATAACAGAACACCTCGCAGGAACCAGCACACTGACATGATTATCAGGTGAGTGCACAGATTGTTATAGATGACAGTTAAAAAAAAATACATGCTGGCAATTTTGAATAATTTAACAGTAAACTGTCAAACAAAGGGTGTTCGTTACGACCAGTCTTGAATTGCAACCATATACCTTTTCATACGGATGCATTGGACTGCTACTGCGCAGGCTGAAATTTAAAACAACAAATCCATCACACACATGGACAATAAAGTAGAGAACTACGCACGCAATAAACTGGAAGCTTATGTTGTTTCCATTTACATCGAAACGAATTAGTTAAAAGGGAGGAAAGCAGTGGAGCATTTGGTCGAGCATGTGGTGCGCGCACCTTGCGTTGGCGGAACAGCTTCTGTACCAGCGACGTCGGCAGGTGCGGGCAGCACTGGCGGACCCATCTGATTGCCGTGGTGTTGGAGCATGTCCCTTCTCCACCATCTCCCCGGGAAATAGCTCTCGCGGCAGCGTTGGCGTCGAGCGGCGCGAAGGGAGGGAGCTCCACCCACCGCTTCTTCTCCTCCTTCCCACCGCCACTGTCGAAAGCGGCGTGTCCCGCTGCGGTAGATAGGCTGGCGGCGTACTGTTCTAGCGGCTTTGGCCCCCGCCGCAGGAGGAAGAGGAGCGCCGTCGTCCTGATCGCCATTAAGCCTCGATCAATGGGCTTAATTCTGCCGCCTTTGTCCTAGCCGTTGAATAACTGCTCTGAAAACGGGGCTAACAATTCCTCTCTTTTTTATCCCCCCCCCCCCCCCCCCCCCCCCCCCCCCCAAAATAATTTCTTTTTTAGATGGATTCCTCTTAATTCTGTAGAGTGGATAAAGAGGTAGCTAATATTAAGTTCTAACTCAATGTTAACTAGGTCGTTCCATGTAGGTCGCTCGTCATATCGCGAGTAGTCACCTTAGGTTTTGGTATGTTTCGCCACTTGGTGCCTGTACCAAGTTGATGTGTTGATCGCATATGATGCTGTAAAACTCTCTTTTTCTTAATGAAATACGTGCAATGCACGTTCTAGAAAAAAAAAGATAAAGAGGTAGAAATGTCCATAGTGCTTATACATAGTTTAACTAGTTGACCACAATTACTTAGATATTTCCACACCTAATAACCGAATATTTATGAATATATGAAAAATATTCATTGATTTTTCAGAGAGTACTTTCCCTTTCCAAAATAGACACAAGACATGCGAATGGTGTCAAAGTATTCAAGCATACATGCAACCATACAAGATCCTGAAGGTTTGGAAAGAAATATCGCTATAGCGACGTCATCACGAAACTTATCCATGCTCCGACCATTTGACTGTGAGGTATCTTGCATGTCTTTGGGGAATGGTAGGCACATTATCCCGATTTCTACCACACTTGCAAAAATCTATATCACTCGGTTGGTTCTCACGAATGTATCTATCGAGCCATATGGTAGCGGCAACAATCATCATTTGTTTGTCCAAATGGTAGCTCGGCATCTTTACAAGAATCCTTCAACTTTATTTTCCACACCGAATCATGCGCTGAACTACATTGCTTATACAGGAATGCAAATAGTTGAAATTCTCTTGCTCTCCACCTGGAGCAGGACCCCTCCTCCAATGTGGGACATGATACCTTTGCCCCTTTGTAGGGTGTGGTGCCAAATAACCAGGTCGATTTAGATGTCTGGCATCAACAGTGGCATCATCCTACAGTCATGTGGAAGTGGTATGTACTGTATCTAATATGAGAACCATCAATAGCTCCAATGCAAGCTTTGAAAAATGGCATCATCCTACGATCGCCAGATATCCTAGTATGTGCAGTAGAGAAGTTAGGATCAATGGGCCTTGTGTAGTGCTCACACATAGCCACCACACAATCAAGACCTCACAAATGTTCCTGCTAATTGTCTCTCCGGAATATAAAGAGGTATAAGATTCTGACTTGGATTAATTCATGCACAGCCGATTGCATCGCGGGACGATGAAAAGTTCAATCAAGAGCTCGAACAAACGCATCCAGTTCATGCATTGTTCAAGGGACATGTATGAAACCACATATTTTGTGATTCATATAGAGACAGCTACTGTTTCTTTTTATTCTGCCATTACAAATGTCACTCTTGTCGAATTAGACTGATAAACAAACGGATGCCACAGGCATACAGGAATAATCCGGCTGGGATAGATGCTTTGCTCCCAAATATGCTGCTCTGGAACAATATTTGCTACACCAGGTCAGTCCTGATTTGGCCGGATGGTGTTCCAGGCATTGTGCTCCCGATTTCCAGCATTTATAGAAATGATGAGCTCCAGATCGGAGCAAAGAGAAAAATATGGAAAGAATTTAAGTTTTGCAACAACACTAATGTATAAAATAAAAAGAACATCATGAACGTCAGAGCATTTTACCGTACCTGAATGGTCCTTTCGAACATCATATATACTTTATGTCAATTTCCAGGCGATGGAACACTATATTACAATGGTCCTTTTTGAACATCACATGGACGTCAGAGCATTTTGCCGTACCTGAATGCTTATATACATAACGGCACCATCGTGCTGCAACGATGAAGAGACATCCTAATAACTACTGTGCCATCCCTCCTTGCCCCTAAGAAACTTCAGCAGGTCTACATAGACGTCATCTTTTGCCTTGACGCTCATGATGAAGTCAATGTGGCCATAGTCACCAATGTAAAGCATTTCGGGCGTGGATCTCAACTCTTGAACAGTGCGCTCAACATCTGTTACATCCGCCAATGCATCACGGCCTCCATATCCCATCCAAATTGGCAATGATTTTGGTATGTTGCTTAGGTCGAATGGGGGAGGATGCAGCTGACCGTATAGCATTAAATTTCCCCACCATCCATAGTCGTACTTGGCAAAAGTGCCTTTCCTGATCACTGCAAGAGAGAGCATAGGAATGCTTGTTTTGGAATGATTACAATAACCATTGTAGGCAATAGTCCACTCCAGTAGCACAAATCAATGGCCTATCTGCATATCCCTTCTACTAACGTGACACTTAAGTAAATAGAATCAGCTAACCACAGAGCTAATAGCAACTAAAGGAAGTCATACACGCTCAAGAAAACTTGATGTGTCATATTTATGCTATTTCTGCATAATAATCTTAATTTTAGCAGCACTCAAGTGCCATGAAGGATAATCCGAAGTAGCATAAGGCAATTTACATTATTCAATGAGCCAATACTACTTCAAACACAAAATACATAATGTTTCAGCTGACTATTTGGGGGTTGGGGGATATCTGGATTACTTGAGGATTCAGCAAAGAAACATTGCGGTTAACTTCCAAATTTTTCTCGACGGATTGACCCAAAGTACATAGTAGAGGCTAACAATTCTCAAAGCATCATCATCCTTCACACATACTACTTTTCAATTTCATTTAATTATCAGCCAGATAATTTCTACAAGATATTCTGCTAGAAATAAATTTCCACATCAATTCAGTGCACTATCCAGATCAAACACTCATCTCTTCATCTAAAATAAGAAATCACTTAGCATAGCTGAACCTTAGGGGAAAATCATACTACAAATTGGTTCCTGGGATATTGAAGGTTGAGTATCTTCCATCGGAAAGAACAAAAATCCCCACAAGCAAGAAAATTAATGCGCTTACAATCGATAAGGTGGAAGAACGGGGGTAAATGGTCAATTTTTGTGGCAATCACGCAGTCAATGAGTCTGACTAATATTCTGAAGCCATACTGTGTAAACAGTTTAAGAATTAGATGAGACAACATACTCTGGAAAAGATGTCGCAAATTTTTTGTTGATGACGGATGGGGTTCATACTGCAAGTAATAGTCAATTCGTGATGAATTGAAGCAACAGTTTTCACCTGAAACGAAGTACTGTACAGATTAAATCCAAATAATCATAGTCCAAAGATCCACAGCTTCCACATCAAAAAAAGAAAAGGCAACCAGAGCTAATGTGTTTGTTCAATCATTAACGCTTCTTTCTCCGTCCCCTTCCAACATGATCAATTCAAATTTTTACATGGGCGATAATATTGTTTGTAGCCTCCCGATAAAGAAACATTAAATGTAAAATAAAGAGTTGCCTTCTTTCAAGATGGAATTTATGCGTCACTATACATGAAATGCAACAAAAGGAATGTCATTGTTTTTTATTGAGCCATACAATTTCCACTATTTTTCAAAATTATAGCTATGAACAAGAGCATATTGTGCTTACTAGAGTGCGAGCTATTGAAAGATTCATATGTTCAGAAATACTTTATAAGGAAACCCATTGTCAAATATATAGTATTACTGTGTTGCTCAAACATTGCATGGATACAGGAAACACAAAAATTAACAAGGAACTTGTGTGGCAATGCAAAACCTGTTATTGAAGCTAACAAGTTGTTGCAGTCCAAATATTCATCATCACACAAAGAATCAAGTATTTGTACGCCCATATCGCTGTACATGGAGTCTGTCAAAAACAATTATAGACATGCCTAAAGGAAAAAGAAGTCAGGTAAAACAGTGCCAAACCTTCTGAAGTTCAGCTGATGGATGCCCATCGTAACAAGCATCTACAGCAACAATCACCATAAGTCAGTTAAAAAGTTGCTAGCATTTATTTGTTGCATTTAGTTGTGAATTGTTGTTACGTCACCTGGTCCAGATGCATGGCAACTGCTCTAAGAACAAAACCAGCAGTGACATGGTTGAGATAAGAAATGGGACAAAGAAGTGCAGCGGAGCTAATCATCTTTACTATTTCAGGCATTGTCAATGCAGCCAGACCCATAATGGTTCCCTACCAAAAACATATAATTCTTAGTAATAGTATGGCAAGAGTTTGACTATACCAATGTATACTAGGTAGTACCTGTGAATGTCCCACAAATAAAATTTTGGACTGCGTAACTGTATATACATAGCTTAACATCGCCAAAAGGTCATATTCAGCAAGCTCTTGCCAAGTCCAATCCCAGAAAAGCTAAAAAATTCAGAGTTCGGTAAGAATCAAACATTACCTAGGAGCATGGTTAGATAGCACATTATGCTTTGTAGTAGTTGCTTAGAGGTTGAAGCACCAAAGACATAGTTTTATACACACTATTTCTCGCTAGTATGCAGTCCAGAAAGCGGCAAGATTTTTACTGTACATATCATATATATTCTTTGTTTATGGAGTAAATTTCAGAAAAGTACAACTACTTGCACGCCCTGTAACGCAAAACTATGACTTTTTTTGATCTGGGCCAACCCGTCAGCCACACATTTCAGCAAAACAGAAATATGTGACTGGTGGGTGGGACCAGGCTGAGAAGTCATATTTTTGTGTTAGTCCAATGCAAATAGTCATAGTCTAATGAGACTGAACTCAAAAGTCGCAGCTTTGATTACTCTAGTGTAATAACTGTAGGTTTTCTTCTTTTTTTTTGGAAATTTATTTTTGTGGAAATTTACTCTTGTTTTTATGCAGTTTTATGAGACAACTTCATATGGAGTTTGTTCACCTTATCATGAACAGAGTAAGTTGAGTGGCCTTTGCTCCAACGGGTGCCGCGGACATTTCCAACCCAAACATCAAAACCATTATCAGCAAGGATATATCCAAGTGACTGTTCAGGAGAGTTTATGAACCATGTGTCCCCACCCTGCAAGGGACATGGATAAATGAAGACAATTGAAAATGGAATGATGGCAGGAAAGTTAAAGTGATGAAAAATAAAGTAACCTGGCTAAGAACTCTACTATCAACAAAAAACAAGGTCCGAATCAAACTGGTTACAATGTAAATTCGACAATGTCTGAATCCCCCCAAAATACAACGTTTGCAGTTGCGAAGAGAACCTGAAAAAGACCATGTTGAAGAAAAACTGGAGGTCCGGTATTATCTGCTACTCCATTTTTGCCGCGCGGAATATGCTGAATAGACAAAAGGAAGCCGTCATTGGTTTTAACCTGCACCAAAGCTAAGTCAATATCCTTGTGGGAAAAAAAATAGAACAATGACTATACTAAAAAAATTTAGTAGTATAGGAATCTTCAGATACAGTTTGTACTTGTTGCATGACAAACTTTATAGCAGGAACGATACAAAAGAAAAAAATCCAAGAAGATGATCATGCCACTAAAGATTCATGGAAAATTTTGCAAATGAAGAGAAAAAAACCTGAATCCCAGAACACTAGTACAATACATTAGTTCTGGTCAGTGGCAAGTTCTCATGAGATAGAAGAAAAAGGCAATGTATTTTAAAAATAAGAAAGAACCTAATGGAAAATGGTTTTGTCCCCTGGAAGGCAGAAACTAGGCCACAATAGTATTCACTTAGAAAAAGGTGAGCAAAGTCAGTCGTCAGAAAGATAATACTTTGCTTGGAGTCGGAAGCAAGGATACAATGTTTGTAGTACTTTATTCTGATAAGAATAAAGAAACTACATGAGTAGCTTTGGTTCGAATTAACTGAACCCATTCAGACACGCGCACCCTCTCATTTCAACAAGAAATGCCGTGCTTCATTTCTTGGAAAGGGACGCGGAGACAAAGAGTCGGTGTTTCTACGCTACTCCAATAGGAGGAATTGGTGAAAATTCCCTCCTCCCCACGCTAACTACGCGAGACAAAGATGCGGTGTCTCTACGCCAGCAAAAATAGGAATTTGAGAACAGTTCGACTTCTGAACTCGCAGCGAAGCAGAGCTGTAGCTACGCATACACAAGCAACCGATCCTGGTTGTTGCGCGAACAATTTGGTCCCGATCAGTAGATTACAAACGAAGTAGTATCATTTCTGGCTGCAAGTTGAGCAGCGACTGCGAGACTGAAGAAATTAAGAACTGGCAGCGGGCAAGATGTGCTTACGGTGTGCTCGGTGCAGGGGTAGCCCTGCGGCAGCAGCAGCTGCTCGCAGAGACCTCCGCCTGCGACGGAGCGCGGGGCGACTCGCCGGAGCGCGTCGGTGGAGGGGGACGCCCCGGCGCCGGCGGCGACGCGGCAGAGGAGCAGCAGGAGGAGGTGCGCCGCGGCAGGCGCCCCAGGGCGCGCCATGTCCGTCGCTGTTGAGTCGGGAGTCTGGGGAGTTGGGATTTGGAGGGACCGGACCGGACTGGACGCGACCACGCCACTGTCTTTCCCGTACTCGGGACGGCAGTGAGGAATGGGATGTCTTTTTTCTTTTGGACACGGTGGCGATGGGATTGGGATTGCTACTAGAAATATAGCGCGTCGTTGCCGCGCTTAATAACCCCCACTGGTGACTATGAGTAAACATGAGGTTTGAATCGCAAATATACCTAACATTTACACGAATTTTCCCGGGTTCTCCAATCTACCTCGAGTTCGTCATTTACTACCAGCTATACCATCATATATAATTCTGACAATAGATTTAATTTTCCCAGTGTTTACCTGTTTATTGCATGATCTCCACAATATCAAGAAAGATATGTATAAATTCAGGTCCTTTTCTATAATTTGTTTACTATAAGAATGAACCCAGAGCAAACATTATAAATTGTGGATTGATTGGCAGCTTATCGAATCAGAAAGGTGGATTTCTTTCATTTATTTTAAAAGAAAGAAACTCTATGAAGAAGCAGAGATTAGTGACAGTTGTATAAAATCATATGTTGTACAATAGTTGAAGCTTTATTTTAGGAAAAGAAAGAATGCAAATTTCAATTGTTGGCTGATATCCTCATTTCATAAGCAGTGTTGAAACGATGAAACAATGCATAATTTCTTATTGCAAAGGATGTTCAAATCATGAACATTGCCTCTTGGCTGAAACCAATCTGTAGCACATGCAGTTTCCTCTAGTTTTACCTCTTGGATATTATCAGTTAAATAAAAGTTGATTATGCAGTACACTAAAATAAGAACAGGTATGCATTCATAAGCAAAGACAAAATGCAAAAAGAGTGACACAAACCACTATGTAAGATTTTCAGTGAGAATTTCATTTCGGAAGGTGTCTCCATATATTAACTTACTTTCCTTTCATTCACCTGTAACTATGTCAACGCTGTGAACTATAAAACACAACATAGCACGGTTGAGTGCTGTTCTTTTACAGTCAAGGGGTTTACCATTTTGGCCCAACATCTTTCTCATCTGAACCGATGTACAATATACTTTGGCAGTAACAAAAAATCAGATTACTAATCATATCAAAGCAACATAAACAAGTTCTTAGTAAGTAGATGATTTTTTTTTTTTTTGGCAATCGGCTGCGGATAACTATTGTTAGCTTAACCTCAGCAATGCAATGTGCAAATGAGAAAGAAAAAAAAAGATGGTGTTTATCCGTTCTGCAGTGTCGACTATATGATATTATTGCCTTCTGGACATTGTTCACTTTCAAATCTAAAAATGATAGTATGATCCCTTACCTGAACACTGCATCAATTTCTGTTTTTCTCTCACTATATCGAATGTGGAAAGATGATGTGACAGTTCTTGTCATTGTGATCCCTGTTATAATCAGGGAGGAGAACGACTTCTAATTTCCAGTTCATAATTTCAAACCACTAACAGATTCGCTAGCATTCCTTTCAGTTTAAATTTTGTTAGACTGTAAAATAGTGTAAGTAAATGAAATATTAGCCCTGCCCATGCATAAGTCAAGCCACGTGAGCCTAACATGTTTGGCGCAAGGTGGCTAGTGAACTTTGGTACCCTACCAAGAATGTTGAGGTGCAGAAACTCAGTCAGTTTAAGATGTGTGAAACGTGTAAGATGTACATTCTCTTTTGATAAGTGGAGCAAAGAATATAGAAGACCGGTTGATTCTTTTCAAGTAGAGGCAATAGGTGTTTAGGCCAATCCGTTCATCAAGGATTAAAGGAGAAAGAAGCAATATTTCTTTTTATATTTACCTGAATATATAAATATACCATCTGTAATTCTGTATTAGGAACCAGAAATGTGAAATGTGTATCAAACTCATGAACATCTAGACAGAGCATAAGGGGCACAAAATGTAATCTTTAGAATAAAAATGAAAGCATGTTTCTGTCCAGAATGCACCTTAAAATCGGAAGAAAGCCTAGGATAATTTGAGACTCTGGTTACTGATGGCTGTGTACAAAGTCTTCAAACAATTTCATCCTAGTTCCCAATGATGTGTATTGCTGCAAATTTTATCCGCTTCTGTCCGAGATAGTAGACTACGCAGGACATGGCGCTAACCCGGTGGTGTTCTGTGCACACGAATTGAGAAGTCAGGTGTGACACCAATGTTTGAGCATACTGTGAAGTATGTTTGTCAATCATAATTGTGGTCAGTGCTTCGGCAAGAACTCCATTGACACTGAAACTTCCTTGAACATGCTCATCTGTGGCGTAGATATGACTGAGATTGTTGCTGTCTGCAGTGGCATTGAGAGCATACTGTGAAGTATGTTTGTCAATCATGATTGTGGTCAGTGCTTCGGCAAGAACTCCATTGACACTGAAACTTCCTTGAACATGCTCATCTGTGGCGTAGATATGACTGAGATTGTTGCTGTCTGCAGTGGCATTGAGATTTGCCGTCAGCGTCTACCATCTGTTTTTGGTGATGACGATTCGATCTGACTCTGGAGCAGTGGTAATTATGCTTGGCATGAGGTACGGTGGTGACGATGTCTTGTTGGCGCGGTTGCAGGACCAGAGTAATGGATGTCGCCATTCAGACATATAGTCAAACACGTTGTAGGCAATAATTTCCCGTTTTGCTGTCCAGTGTTTTGGCTTCAATTGCAAATCTGAAGAGAATCCCCTGGTCCCTCGTTTGCAGGAGGAGGGCGGTGACCTGCATGGGTGTCGCAAGGGCGGTCCCTCTGGTGCCTGTGGGCCGATTTTCGCCGTCACGCGCATCGGCCTAGCCGCAGGCGTTAAGCGTCGGACGCCAATGGTTGGCGGCCGGATTGCAAGTTTGTAACCTGGAACTCCATTGAAGCACTGGGAGGAGGGGAGCAGCGGCGATTTGATGGCCGTGCGCATCATGCTCGGTAGAGGACAGAAGAGGGAGGAAGAAAGAGAGCCGGCGGCGGCGGCGCCGATTGAGAGAATTTCCTTGGTTGGGTCGCGACTCGCGAGTGTTCTGGAGAATTCGGGTTCATCCCAAGATGAGCTGAGACCCGATCCAACTCCAATCCTACGGCCCGTATCACTAGTTCGGCTTATCGAACGGTGGTTTTTATCGGGTTGACGTGGATAGATCCACAACCCAAGAACGCGACCGCGTTGGGATATAGAGAGATGCGCTGACCGCTGACATACCAGCTTACTCCGTCCGTTTCAAATTGATATCGACAATAAATATAGTTTATTTTTTTTTGCGAAAATATAGTTTAAAATTGAACTATGTCGGCCCGGCATGTTTGATAGAATCGTGCTTGGACTAAGGGGGTGTTCGTTCCTCTAGGCCTAAATTTAGGCCGCCTAGAATCTTGTCATTTAAGGATATTAAATAAAGTCTAATTAAAAAACTAACTACAGAACCTTATACTAATTCGCGAGACAAATCTAACGAGGGTAATTAAGACGTAATTAGACAATAGTTACTGTAGCATCACTGTAGCAAAACATAGCTTCATTAGGTTCGTTAGATTCGTCTCGCAAATTAGCATACATGTGTAAAAAGGTTTTGTAATTAAACTTATTTAAGACGCCTAAATAGCAAGATTAGTTTTGATGTGACCTCTAGGCCTAAAAACACGAACAGGGCCTAAGACCTAGGCATGCCATGATTAGACCAACATTGCCTACAACACCGTCGATAAAGGCAAGATATGTTTTCAATATTCATCTTACTAGGTAATACCCGGTGTGTTGCTGCGGGATTTTAAACAATTTTGTAGTTGTTTAAAGATTAATATATTTAAATAAATTTGTTGAATGTTGATTTGAATAGAAAATTTATGTGAGACTGGTGTTGCTTAATTATTCTAAGAAAAATTAGGCACCGTGAGTCAAATGCAAGCAATAGCCAGGGAAGATCACAATGGCAACATTGAGACTTAGAGGATTAATTGAAAGTAAGAATTAAGGCTTGGAAATCGAATACCAGAATGGACTGGATGTCCACAAATCATCAGTTGATTCTTGCTTGCCTCCCTGGTATAGGAAGGCATCAAATAGATTTGATTCGCTTGGCTCGTCAGTAGAGGAATTCTACAAACAGATGCAAATCATAATTTATATTGATCACTAAAAGCACACAATAAACTGAAAATTGCTTAAGTAATCAAATACCAGAATGGACTATATTGTCCACCAATCATCAGTTGCTTCTTGCTTGCCTCCCTGGTATAGGAAGTCATCAAATAGATTTGATTCTTGCTTGGCTCGTCAGTAGAGGAATTCAACGAACAGATGCAAATCATAATTTACATTGATCACTAAAAGCACACAATGAACTGAAAATTGCTTAAGTAACCATGGAGATAGTTAAAGTTCAGAAAATTGTGAAGGAAATCAGGACCATTTGTCAATGCTAATAATAGAAGATATTATACAGAGGAGGGGAAGCTTTGGTATATGGATTGCTTGAAACATATGAAGTGTTAACATCTAGAAGTCCTGAAACACCCCAACGCTTATCAAGTGCTTGGATCGAGCAAGACATGGAGAAACTTTAGGACTCGAAGAGAAAAAATTAGTATGCATATCAATCAATATCTAACCTACCTCAAGTGTTGATATATACTTCAATAGGATCGGGTTTGTAGCAGGCAGCTTGACGTGTTTGGGCAAGAAGCAGATAGATGTCCGGAGGCTTTGGACCCTCGTTGGCAACGATTAGACAATAGTGCTCCGATGCGCATCGTACTGCAGATGACGATGCTGCGACAATCACCTTGGCAATGGTTGCACAGCCTGGTTGAAGGAGTAAGGGAAATCCAAGCCTGCAGCTATACGGACCTGTAACAGAGTGACAATTGTATGGCATATGGTGCTTGTGACTTGCGTATGGGATGGTAGATAACCCTGGGTGAGACCCGGTTCGGTTTCTTCTTCGTTGTTTTCAGTTTCAGGTATTCAAAGCCTCTTGAAAAGTGACAATGGAGTTTCAGTTTTTTTCTTCTTTATTCTTTTTTATGTTGATTTCAGTTTCAGAAATTAAAAGTTGTGCTGGGAGGTGATGCTAGAGTCTCGAAGGCTCAATAGAGGTTAGCCGCACAAATGGAGTTTCACTTGGCTGCCTATGGGGAAATGGATGGTGTGAATATAATCAGCCATGTGATCTGACGGACCAGATTATTGAGATGATGTGGCTCAATGTGGTTGCAGCTTTATAGCAATTAGTGATAGTTAGTGGGTTGCATCTATATAAGATACTAGGCGCATTCCCCGCGCGTTGCCGCGGGACTTTAAGCATTTATTGTAATTGCATAAAACATTTGTGAGGTTTAGCCATGGATGCAAATAGCCCGCTATAGCTCCGCTATAGCTTTGCTATAGCTTTTTGAGATAGATGCCGCGACGATATTGCAAATATTACCGCTAATGCCGCTAACTCCACTTTACGGTTAAATAGCTCCGCTAATTGTATCCGCTAACTCCGCTATAACTAGGTTATGAACTTATGTACTTATGATTTATGATTAAGTCAAACGAGGTGATGAATTTGTTTGTTCATAGTCCAAATGATGCTTGCTTTCTTGATTTTATGGACTGTTTCACTGCTTGAAAAGATGGCAAATACATGCTAGGACGATGGTATGCTTAGACTAATGACATGCATTTTAAAAACATGGGTTCATATTGATGAATTTACCAATGTTTTGGTCAAAAGTTTGCTTTATTTTGCAAACCGCTATTGGCAATAGCTGCCGCTATAGCTGCGCTATAGCTTCTATAGCTTTTTTGAGAATACTCCGCTAAACTCTGTAGCCCGCTATTTGCAACCTTGGGTTTAGCCCATGATTTTGACCAAATGATGACAATCGGATATTTCAATGATACAATAATGTGTTAGCATATTTATCAAACAGTTATGAAAAACTGAGGCAATGAGAATAAAAACAATGCATAACGAAGTATGCCAACCGCCAAAAATAATACTCCCTCTGTTTCAAAATATAAGTAGTTTTTGACTTTCAGACTTTGTGTTTGACCGTTCGTCTTATTCAAAAAAATTTTATGAAAATATAAAACAAATAAGTCATGCTTAAAGTATATCTAATAATAAAACAAATCGTAACAAAATAAATAATATTTTTATAATTTTTTTGAATAAGACGAGTGGTCAAACGCGATGTCTGAAAGTCAACAACTGCTTATATTTTGAAACGGAGGGAGTATATTTTTAGCAAATGACAGCTTTATCAACAGACATATGTTAAAAGCATGTTTATCCTTAAATCATATCAGACAGGTGAACATTCTAGCATCTCATCCATGAGCTGGCTTATAGAAACACAAATCATGGCTGGAAAAAAAAATAGCCTAGTGAAAAGATTGTAGATTGCCAGGCCAAATCTAAGATGATAATCCGCTACATTATATATCTGCATACCAATACAAAACAGGGAAACACCCTCAAAGATATTCAGTATTGTTTGGATGTTTGTGATGGAGGAAAACAATGGGCATTTCCATTTGTTTCTTTAAGACGCGCCCATATTTCTGAAGAACCTGTCATGATATAGCATGGAAACATTCAGATGCTTCTGAATTTTTAGGAAACACAAATTGGACATACTACAGCATGAAGTATGCTTAGATTGATTGCAGGAAAGCAGCCATGGATATATATAAATCAGTATATAAGATAATATATTAATGGTACACTCTCTCAGTACCCAACACTCAGATAAGAGGAAGTTATAAGCATTTTACCTGCTCACAGATGGAGTAGAGATTGAATTCGATCCAGACATCCACTCGAGGATTCGATTGCCACCTCATGCAGCACACTGTGACCTTAAGTTGTGGCCTCGCCATTGGAATGAATCACAACGAAGATCTGTTGAAAAAGAAAAAGGTGCAGTCAAAATTGAAGTAAGATGTCACTTGCATTAGCCACTTATTTACCACTAAAGGCAGATGTACAATGAAACAAAATGTCAGATGGAAAACGACTTACCAGTCCAAGCAAAACATGGACAGAAATTATTAGAAATAGAGAAACGAACAAAAGAAATCTCAGCTAGCTCAAGGGCAGACTAAACAGGTATGCTACCTGAATACTGCAAGCTCATAAAAGTCATAGCAGGCAGCGTTGATTTCTGAGACTTCTCGGAAACGCCTGTGCTCAGATGCGTGACTGCGACGATGGTCATGCACCATGCAGTTCCTCCAGATACATCATTCGCATTGTTGGAGAAGAAGCAGGTGTTATGGGTATTAGGACGGCAAATATCTCTATTTGTATAAGACATACCACTATGGAGGTAGTAACGGAAGCTACCATTGCATGACTGACGGTTCTTTCTTGCAATAGATGTGGCGTGAGGTCCGGTTCAGTTTCTTCTCTGCTTGGGGGCAGTTTCAATTAACAGGAAACTGAATCAATTAATTGAAGAAGAATATGGGGAGGCAGCTTGACGTTTGTGGCGTGCCCTGATGAGCTGAGCGGTCGCTAACGATTGAGCTTTGAGGGAGAAGATGAGGATGAACGAACGGACAGGATGAGGTGGTTTGCTGAGATCGGACAGTCCAAATAAGGAGTGTGACGTGGCTGCACCAGAGAAGAGAAAAATAACATTTAATAACCTTTAGTGGGTATGATCTTTATAGATTATATAGATATAAATTACAGTTAAAAAATATTCATCTTATTATTATTTAATTGTTTTGACATTTTAAAAGATTATTTTGTTATTCTTCTCATTACTTTCCTAATTTTTCATTATGTTTTTTGATTTATTTGAATTTCTCATATAAAATGAGCCTCTCATGTGCTTATTGTGCTGTCCTGGCTCATCAGATTGACCGTGCTTATTGTGCACCATAACCAAGCTTTCGATAAAAAACTTTATTGTTCTGTTTTAGTTGTTGTATACACTTGGTTTCGTCTTATGTAGTTCAACCCTCTCTACAATTTTGAAACTCTTGTAATGTCTGCAGTACATTGTTTGTTGCTGCCATTGATATTCCATATTTTTTAGCTTTTAGTTATTTATGTAGTCATTGAGCTCATTCGGAATGTATTTGAGCTGTTTATATGATATTTTTTAACGAAATACAAAATTGCTCTTGCACTGATTCTGTAATGAAGAACGGCTCATTCACTATTGACTGAATGATTGTAGATGTTTAAGGTCATTCTCAATGCAAACTTTCATTTTATTGTTTCCAAGACCAAGTTTTAGGAAAGAGAGCCATCTTCTTTTCATAGGAATGAAAGGCCTCTCAGAAGAGATGAAAATTTTCCTTCCCTCTCTTCATAAATACCTTGCCAAGTCAGCAAAAAGTGTATATATAGCATATGATTTAATGCTTATGAAAGGATGCATTGAGAATGGCCTAATGAGAAACGTTTTGTTTACGTTGCACCACAGCCGTCATGAATGACAAGCTCCACCTCCTGGTGAGTGGTGACGAAGCATCTCGCGAAATCAGCACGTCATGCTCTGCACTCCCGCGAAATACGCATCCATAAACGTGGTTACGAACCGTTGTTTGAAACCGATTCCAAACCACAGTTTTTTTTAGCACGATTCCAAACCACAGATGAGGTAATTGGGCTGGAGTTGGGCTAATTTTTCCTTCAGTCTGGTTTGATCTGGTTCAGAGTTGGGTCGCGCTGGTTGTGCAACAATAACTGGCTTGGTTTAGATTTTGGATCAGTTTTTGGCCCATTCTCTGGCTTCATGTCACGAACGAGAACTTCAATCTGAACGAACACGACCATCGCACCATCAACCACCACATCATTCTCATCTCTTATGGGTAAAATAAAATCCAACCCTTTCGTAAAAGAAGATAGACTGATCATTCACATGCAAATATGATGAGCTTGCCGATGCTGAGCTCATCGCCAAACCTATCTTCACCAAATTCGTCATGGGAAAAAATACAAATTCGACCGACTATAAGTGGGTCTCTTGTTTCTGTGACACTATGATAAATATGTGTGCCATAATCTGGGGAAAAAAATCCGTGATTGCCCATGGCGAAATTTTAGAAACTGCCGAAGGTTTTATTTTCGTAGTGCTGCCGAACAAGTTGATTTGAGGATGCCGCGCTCGATTTGAAAACAGTGGAGAGGTAGTTTGATACGCAACACAAAGGCATCATCACGAAAAAAAAAAAAGGTAATATGCGTGGTCATGTTGTATTTGGAATCCGTTCTGGAAAAAAGAGGCGAAATATGGAATCGTGTTCGAGAAGGGGCCCCTCCCTCCCAAGTTGAGCAACCGCCTCCAATCCATCAATTATTCCTTGTTGCCCAGGCTCGTCCTCTCCTCCACCGCACCGCCGCCCTCCCGAGTCCCGAGTTCGCCAGATCCGGGGGCTCTCGTCTCCCCGCCGTCCCCCGCCCTTGGCTGCCGTGCGCTCAGGCGCAGCGGAGATCCGGAACCAGCCCTTCCTTAGGCTGCCTGCCTGCGCCTGGTAAGGAGGAACCCTACCTTGCCTAGCTTGCTTAGCCGATCGTCGAATCTTGTAGGTGGCTGGCAAGCCCAACTCATCCGCTATATGCATCATACGCGTGTGCCTTCTCCGATCCTTTAATGAATTTGTTGATTCGTCGACTAGCTTGTAGCAGCAGCTCATGTGGTATGTTCGCAATTTTGCCTGCGTTTGGTCGATCCGTTGCAACAGGTGCTAATAGTTGTTCACCTGTCACCTTCGAACATGTGCTTGCTGAATTGATCTTGTTTTGGTACAACTGGATGGTTGCTTTCTTTTAGCCCTGGATCCATTCAGTTTCTCGGAACTGCTCTCCTGTGAATGTTTTCAGCCTCGGATGCCTGTCCAACACCGCTACCAATAATTAATTAGTGGGAGCATTTGGTGTAGATTTTTGGGATGAAAAACCGTAACCCAAGATATCAAGTTTTTGCAAACCATAACTGACTAACGCCTCCTTGCGAATTAGCCAGTTGCACTACGTTAGAAAAATATCAGCCAGTTACATAATTGCAAACAAGAGTGTGGATTCGGCTAAAGTTAAATCTTGTACGAAAACTTAATTAGTCTGGAAGGCTTGGTTACCCTTGCATTTAGTTAAGCTTTGGTTAAATGAAGATTCCCTACTTAGTATCTCCACAGAAACTAATATTCAAGGCGACTAGGTGTCTACATCACCGGCAAGTGAGTGGGTTTATCGTGGTGCCTTGATAACCTTGGTCACATTTAAATTGTTCTATGAATAGTTTTTTTGTTCTGCTTGTGCATATTACTATTCTAAACACTTTATAAACTTGTCTGATGAAAAATTTCATCAAATCAACTTTGTTTTTCTACTATTTTCCCTGCGGTTTGGACTCAACATTGGGTTTTCATATTTTGTTTGTCGTATACCGTCTAGGCATATTTTTTATCTACAAGGTTGGTATGGAACTACCATTTAACGATACAGCACCAAATAAAATTGGTCACCAGATATGAACCTAGTTGGTTTCTCTGGACTAGTAACTTTTTTTTCAATCCTTGTTCAGAGAATAAAACTGGAACATGTGTACCGATATCTGTTTTGTGAATGTCTGACTGTGGTTCTCCCTTTCTCCACTTTTACAGAAAAAAATGATTAACCTTTTTAAAATAAAGGGCCAAAAGAAAGAAGAGGCAGCAAGTGCTGCTGGAAAGGCCCCTGTCAAGAAGCAATCTGCTGGGGAGCTCCGTCTTCATAAAGGTGTGATGAGTTATATGCTTTATAATATGCTGAATGGTTGGCCACTTTTTCTAATATATTTAAGGCCCCCATATAAACTAATTTAGCATATAGTGATTACCAGTTTGGGTAAACATGTAAATCTTCCTTGAACTTGCCCTGATCTAACTTTTTTCTAATCTGTGTGCAAAAAGTAAAATTATGTTACACTGGAAGGTTATGGATACGGTATGCACGCCATCTATATACAATAAGAAGATTGGTTATGTTACAAGGGTAATTTGCAGCTGCCTCAAGGACTATCTGATAGAACTCTTTGGTTGGAAACTGTGAAAAATCAGCTCATTATTTCATTATTTCAGATTTCTAACTGAATAAGCTATGATCGTAACTTTAAGCTCTGTGGGAAGTTGATGCATATACTCCTATGCTCGTGTAGCTAAAATCACTTGTATTTTTTATTGACTTGTATAATTCCTCCTTGGATTTTATGATCCCATACTTTTCATGAGAATTTCGACAGGCCAATTTGAATATTTATATTGCTAGTTTATCTGAAACCTTTGCAGATATTAGTGAACTCAACCTACCAAAGACCACATCGATTTCTTTTCCCAATGGCAAGGATGACCTGATGAATTTTGAGATCATCATTCGACCTGATGAAGGATATTACCTGTAAGTACTTTCTTCAGGCTAGATATTGCTGTGCTCTATAGCTAAGGGAATCATTAACAATTTTAAGAATGTTTCTAATATGCTCTAGAGAAGAGGTTATCAGTTTAATATGTCCAAAAATGGCAAGATAGAACTTCATAGTGAAATTCTCTGCTACGCCAATTGCAGCCTATCATATTGAATGCATTCGTGTTCTTCTCAGTATATTTGCCGACAAGTACCGTTCACATCAATTTCTGTGTCAAATGGCTGACTCATTTTATTTTATTTCCTTTAATTTATTAGGGGAGGCACTTTCGTTTTCACCTTTCAAGTGTCGCCATCTTATCCTCATGAGCCTCCAAAGGTCAAGTGCAAGACCAAGGTATAAGACAATGTCCTCTCCTCTAAATATATGATTTATTCTTTCATTATCTGCTGAAATTCCTTTCCCTCTTGAACAGTGAATCACTTTCTATTCTAACATGCAGGTGTACCATCCAAATATTGATTTGGAAGGAAATGTTTGTCTAAACATTTTGCGTGAAGATTGGAAGCCTGTTCTCAATATCAACACTGTCATTTATGGGCTGAATCTTCTTTTTACGGTATTTCATCTATCTTTGGTTTCCCTCTTGAGTGAAACTATATTTGTGTTTTCAATCGACATGCACTGTTGTGTTGCTACATTCATGAACTTTATGGTTCAAGAGTTGCTACTTTCTTTTCCCCCAAAAAAGTAATTGCTGGGGGTCGCGAGAAGGTTACATTCAAAATGGACGTACCAATTATAGCAGGATCTAATAAGTAATTGATAAGTGGTCGTTCATGTGTACCCGTCAAGTGGAGTTTAATCCTAGCATATGAAGGTGACGGAGGGTGCGGTCTGTGATTCCAGTTATTGTCATGATGAGTCAGTAACTCGAAATCTGATGACATGTTCGGCATGAATGGAGTTTGGTTGATCTAACTGTCATCTAGCTGTTTGAATTGTGATGTATATGTTTTATAAATGTAGTGTTTCATAGCATACTGTAGTACATATTGTTTGTTCCTTGAACCCTTCTTTCGACGATAATGTCTTGGGAGGAACCATTGTTTGGAGACCAAATTTGACCTGCAGTTCAAATGCCTTTTGACCTAGTATGTTGTGGTTTACTTGTAGATTGCTGCTTCCATTCCTGACTTTCTATTTATACTAGCAAAAATTTCATAATTGGCTTTGTGTGTCTATTTTATCTGCAGCAACCAAACGATGAGGATCCATTGAACCATGAAGCGGCGGTCGTCCTCCGTGACAATCCAAAGATGTTTGAGGCTAATGTTAAAAGAGCCATGGCTGGAGGCTACGTTGGTCAACACTATTTCCCAAGATGTGCTTGATGGTGGTAGCTGCCAGAGTGTTGCTTTCTTATGCTGCCTTTAAGCCATCTAGGCCCCTGTCTTAACACCAGCATGCACAGATTTGTTCATTTGTGTGGTTGCAGTGGCCGAAAGTGCCACTGGGAGCATGCAAATCTCTCATGGTATGATGTGCCTGTTTGACCGTTGTTGTAGCACATCTTAAAACACGTAAATTGGTGATCTGGTGGTGGTACATATTGCAAGCATATGCATTCGAGCTGTGTAACTTTATGTGTCTTTAATGAATGGGAAGTGAGATTGTATTCACGATGAACAAAAATAAGCTAGAGGGATAAGTAAGAAATGCAGGTGTTATGATAAGGGTGGTGGTCTTTGCAGCTTTTACCTTGAATGATTTGAAAAGAAAATATTGCATTATTTCCGTGCACATTCTAGGCTTCGGGGGTGTTACACTCTTTTCGTCATATAGCAAAAATTTGCACCGATCTGCATTTGTTGTCAGAGCTGTCATAATGGACGAATTTGAGATGAAATGTTTTTGAACGCATCTGACTGACTCCTGAATTAACTTTCAGCCGGTTGTCCATTCTCTATCTCTCCTGGCTGAATGCTGACCGACAGCACCCACGAAGGAGCAGCTACCAGCAGACGTGCAGTTACAGTAGCTTCTCTCTGTACCAGCAAGTGGGACTTTAGGTAAGAAAGAATCGTTCTATCTGGACTCTTTCTATAGGGTGTCGCATTCATTCCTCATGGGAGTGTAGGATTCCGATTATCTATAGTACTTAGTAGTACCCATAGCGTAGATCCTCGAAATCTTCTTTTTTAAAGATGATATGGTGTGTGGTGGTATAAGCTTCAGTACGGATGAAAAGAAGTCCTTGTGAGCGGAGATACAAAAGGAAGTTCAAGCTCAAGAAATCCTCTCAATAGGGATTGGGCAAGCTGTTTGTTTATTTTATCTTACCCGGTTGTGAGACGGGACGTGAAATCAACCAAGTACATGCGTGTTCATAGTGCCCCGGCACCTTCCTCCTAGCTGAGTATGGATGCTGAAGTTCGCTGGAGTGTGGGGCGAGTGCGTGGTAGATGGAACTCCTATTTACCGCATTTCTTGCACTTCCAACTTGAAGAGAAAGAAGCATCTTTCTTTGCATCTTCAATAGATAGGAAAAAGGGGGAGTTGAGGTGGTTAGACCTATACCTAGGGATTGAAATATTGAGAAATCGGGCAAAATCGAAACCGAAGAAACCGGACCGGTTACCGACAGAACCGATCAGTAACAGAATATGCTACAGTACACAGGTTCGGTTTTTACTAATAACCGGACGTCCGGTGAAACTGAGCCGGACCGGTAAGTCCGGTTATCACGGTTACCGACCGGTAACCATCGATATTGCAATCCCTGCTATACCCCGAAATGCTCCCAGCATAGGAGCCTATGGTTCCATTCTTGTTATTGCTGGAGGTACACATACCTCTTCTCGGTGTGGTGGAGCGATATACGAAAAATAGATGCTAAGCCTGCAATGTCCGATAACCGGCTTCAGTAGTGAATCTATCGGCACCACAGCAGTGGCAGCCTGTAAGTCTGAAAGCAAGTTAGTTGTAGGCCAGACCTGTCGTCAGTAGTTCTACTTGTAGATTGAAGCTTTTATAAGGCAGGAATGAGAGCTGCAAAGGCAGAGATAAAGCTGCGATTGCTCTTGCTCGACTCTTCACAGGCACCCTCTCGGAGATTGTGGAGCAAAGCCACCAACAGCATAGATGCACGGAAGTTTAAACAACGCACACGTGAAGGCGTACATGGGCTGAATGACGACACAAAGACGAGCTCGCTGTATCGCAAAATGAAAGTATGAAACATATTCATATGAAGATACTCAACTATTTGGTCTATTGTTCCACGCCTCACATTTTTCTAGCCAAAAAAAAAAATTGAAGTTCCAATTTTATTTCTCTTTGTTTTCTTTCCACTAAATTTAGAAAGAGCTTTGTACTTGTTTTATAAAAAGGGTAAGAAATAGTCCATGGGCCTGCCTACGCTCAATTATTTGTTCTGTGATTGAATAACAGACAATCGTCTTCCAACTTTTCTTTTATACTACGGCAGTGATTGATAATAAATCCTATCAAATTGCATACAACGATCACCGATGGAAACGGCTCATTAGAGGCCAAAATACACTTGTGGCAGGCATGCATGCCGACATCTGCGGCCTGCTAATGGTTGTCTTTTTTTGCTTCCAGTGGCAGGCCGTTGACAAAAGCAAGCCCGCCACTGGGAATCAATCAGTCCATTTTCGGAGAGAAATGGGCTTGGCCCAGGCAGGATGAGGATAGGGAAACACGACGGGTGTTTGGCCCACGTCAAACTTAGAGAAACTACTGATGGCAAAGCAAGAAGTCTATTTTGCCTCCCTCAATTTTTTTAGGAGCTGCAACTTTTACCTTCAATTACAAAACCGGGTAACCTAACTCCCTCAACTCAACAATTGGGTTCACTTTACCTCCCTGGGCGGTTTTGTGAGTGGTTTTGTCTGACGTGGCAGTGGGTCCCACATGTCAGGCGACACGTCACCTTCTCTCTCTCTCTCTCTCTCTCTCTCAGTTGCTGGTACATAGCCGCCGCAGAAAGGCGGCGCCCGGCGCCCTGGAGCTCTTCGCCACCACACTCCTCTTCCGGCGCGTTGCTCCTTACAACCATCTTCCTCCTCCAGCGCCCCTACCTGTA
The DNA here is from genome assembly GCA_012490785.1 of Eragrostis nindensis. Lineage (NCBI taxonomy): Eukaryota > Viridiplantae > Streptophyta > Magnoliopsida > Poales > Poaceae > Eragrostis > Eragrostis nindensis. Next base: position 977,044 of record JAAXCT010000028.1, read on the forward strand.
GCGTCGCAGCGGGCCGCCTCCTCGGCCGAGGATGCCACCGTCCGACATGACGCGCGCGTGGAGCACCGCATTGGTAATACTATGGCAGTTGTCGCCGGCTTCGTCGCGCTCGCAGGCCTCCTACTTGTCCGCATCGGTGTGATAGCGCGCGGGCAGGACGATCTGCGGGCGGGAGCGTGCGAGCTGGATGGCCAGCGGGCGGGAGCGGAGGCGGCGGCGTGGTCCGTGAGCGAGAGAGAGGGCGGCTGACGGGCGAGAGCGGAGGCGGCGGCGTTGAAGCGCACGGGCGGGGCGGCTCGCGAGGAGCGGGGGCGGCCTGCGGGAGAGAGCGGCCGCGGCGGCGTCGCGGGAGCGCGCGGGCGGAGCGGTCCGTGGGCGATAGAGGGGGCGGCCGACGGGCGAGAGCGGAGGCGGCGACGCGGGAGCGCACGGGCGGAGCGGGCGCGGGCGAGAGCAGGGGCTGCCGGCGGCAAGTGCAGAGGCGGCGGCGCGAGAACGCAGGGAATCGAGTATTCGATGAAATGCCTGACAAAGACCGGGGTTCAGCAAGAAGAAGAGAAAGAAAAGGAAAGAGAAGAGGTGACGTGGCACTGATATGTGAGACCCACTGTGCCACGTGAGACAAGACCACTCACAATACCGTTTAAGGAGGAAACTTGCACCACTTCATCGAGTTGAGGGAGTCAGGTTACCCGGTTTTGTAATTGAGGGTAAAAATTGCAACTCTTATAAAAATTTAGGGAGGCAAATCGGACTTCTTTTGATGGCAAAAAGGACTTTTCAGCCGGTGCCGCGTCCCTCTTGCTTTGTTGGTCGCTACAGTCGTTTAAACCACAAAAAGCATTATCTTCCTGTATCCCTCCCGAGCCGTCCTTGTCCCTCTCGCCATCACGTGTCGACGATCCGCCAGACGGTTTTGTACAGCGGTTCCATTAATGTGTGTCTCCGCGCGTGGCCCTGACAGCGACTGTGACCGCGACGGACGGGCAAGGACACGAACCCCAAAACTTGTGGCTGCCGCCAGCCCCGTGAAACGCAAGAGAATCTCTCGTTACGCTGCCATTTGCACGCACGCTTCTTCCGGGGCGCTTGATTCTTCTTGATTCTTCTTTCCCTCTGCTCCTGAAGGGTCTTGCCGAGTAGCAAGAGAGTTCAGGTATTCGGAATTCAGTTGCCAAAGACACTGGTTGATGTGTTGCAACCGGATCCTGCGATGACTGTGGCTACCGACCGATCCATGTTTGAAATCTAACCGGGCGATTAGCAGAAGGCTCGATCGAGAAATATCTCCCCGTATAGGTTCAAACCTTCTTGGACAGACTCTGTACCGGCACCGTGCACGTATGGTCCACTTAAAGCCTGGACTCATAAGACGGCCATGATGCGTGCCCCCGTTGTCGGATGCTTGTGCTTTTCCTTTTGCATGTGGAGTCTATATACGTTCAGTAGCTCGGTGTGCCTGTTTTTACAGTGCCTGCAATTTACGGCATCATGCATGCTGTTTGGAGTCAGAGAGTGGCTAGGTAGCGAGGGCGGCTATGCGTCTGATTGTTCAATGCGGAGGTCGGACCCGTGATCCGAGCCGTGAGTCAAATAAGGGAAAGTTTGCTTTTATATAAGCTAGAGTATAGTTAATTTAATCCCCTCCGTGCCACTGTCGTCAACTTCTTCCATTTGACTGTTAGTCAGCTTTTATAATGCCAACACTGCCCTTTCTCCTCAATTCTCTTCTCTTCTTACTCCGTACTCAAGAAAAAAAAACACCACAGTCTACCACCGGCCATCCGACTAAATCCACGGCAGTCACCATCAAGGAATAATTATGCCACTTCAGTTACAGCATATATCTATCCAAATTAAGATGAAGCAATCTCTATTTTCTTTCCCACGAAAAACAATTATGTTTTCTTGATCACAATGCATGGCAGGCGGCTATGCATAGTTATTCTTTCGTTATTGCTAGCTTCAATGGATGGTTTCTATAGGTCCTTTCGGCTGCATATAGCTGGATCTACCTTTTCTTTTCCTTGAATGGACTGATTTCTTCCTCTGCCTATGGAAAGGGCCAAGATGCACGATCGAGTTCTGCGGCAGCAAGCAAAAAATCGAAGCCGACCAACGCCTTGTGTTCATGGCCACTAAATCTAGCTCCGTTTGACGAACAGCAAGATGAAAGAGAGGAAAGGAGATGCCAGGCATGAGAAGAAGTTGGAGGAATAACCAACTGACATTAGACGTACTCCACGTTTTACATGCTCGTCACAGCCAACTTTGACGGAAATGGCACGTAAGATATTCAAGTTTATACTAATGGTATATAAAGGATATGGAGTTTTACCAATGACAAATCAGAAATTAGAGGTTTTACCAACGGCACAAAAGGAATTTTCCTATCAAATAACAACGCAATGACCAAACGATTGAGTGATGGATGGATACGGCTGTAACCTCCTAGTGAGGTCAAGGCTGGGATGTTTCCCATCATCTAAAAATAATATCAACTGAAAATTTGAAACATGTTTATTTTTAATACAATAAGGCAATAACTTCTATTTAAACAAAAATAATGTAGTATCGCTACAGTGTAGTATAGCAAATGTGATGAATTAAGAAGAAACCAATGAACAGGTAGATAATATCTCAGCATTTGTAACTACTCCTGCTTACGTATAAAAACGTGCTGCACGGACCCTGAAATTGGAAAACCAACAACTGCAAATCCTGTACCCGCAGGCTTCTGCGCGCGACGGCGTGTACAACGGGGAAATAATCCACTCAGAGTTCTCGCCGTACTGCAAAACGCGAGAAAATTTTAAAAAGCAGTCGAGTGCGAAACGCGAGAAAAGGTGCGCCATGCAATTTGTGGGAAAGGAACACCGCTCAGCTCTCACCTGTCCTATCACAGACAACAAGGAGCCAATTCCATGGCGCCCCTACTGTTTTTGTTACCAGGGCTCAAACTATGGAGCACCTTGTGGAGTACACGGTGACAGATAGATGCCACGAGGATCTATCTCTCTCTCTCTCTCTCTCACATGTACAGTACTTTTATAAATTACATTTTCATTAAAAATACTAAAGTTCCCTTACAGATACAAAGTATTGCCATTATAAAATTAACTTGAATTGTAACCAATCAGTAGAATAAGTTATTGTTACTTTTTCTTTTTCACCGATTAATATGGTAATTTTTTACTCTTGAGTGAAAGCCTATTTATCTGTCAATTATTAACATGATAAATAACTACATACGTGAAAAGGCATTCATGAAACAAATACGCTAATATTTATTGAAATTACACAACTGGGATAAAATGAAGAGTTAAGTGCATGGAGTTGTTCGTAGTGTCATCCAGGTTCTTGAACTTTTAATTTGCACATTCAGATCCCTAAACTTACAAAGTGATGCATGTGTGGTCCAAATCTTTCTTTGCTAAATACAAGTTGAGTGACACATGCCCATGCATGAGGAATGAACACTAATTTGAACCTCGAGAGTGAACCGCTTAGCAAGATTGAGGATTTAAATAAGCCATACAAAGTTGAGGGAAAAATTGAAAAGTTAAGTAGAAAAAAAAACAAGAATCCCTCGTTCCAGTGAAAATTACGTTACCAGTCACTTATTTCGAAAGGTGCGTGGATTAGGTGTTAAATCCGGAGAGGCGCACAGATTGGGTCCCTAATTCTGAAAATTCTCCTTACGCGAAAAAATATAAAAAAAATCTGAGTAACCAGGAGCCAATCTGTGCGCCTCTCCGGATGTAAGGAGAATTTTCAGAATTAGGGACCGATGAGAAAATCTTCAACATCACTTGTTTGATTGAATCTGTTGAAAATCATGAACCAAATCGAAACCATATCCTCTCTAACCACCGGTGAGAAAAACCAAACTTAGTTAAAGCCACAAGATCCACCGCCTTAAAACTCACTATCAAGATAGATCTAATTCTTTGAACGAGAATTGAACACATCTCCATTAGTAAAAAGAGAGATAGATCCAATCTCACTAGCTACGATAAAACGTGGAAAGGGAAGGAGAACCTTATTCCAGCAACATCGTCTCCGTCTCGCTGTTGCCGTCAGGACACATAATTAGTCAGCTAAGGGGAAAACATCCATATTAGTCCATTACAACATAAACCTGCCATGAACCAATGGCAAATTAAGGGAAATGTGAAGGAAGGGAACCAAAGGCAGGAGTGAAGTGAATAATTTGAATTGCACACAAGAAATTTGTTTTGGCAACTTTCTCATGCTGCCGTGCTAACAATGTCATGGTTTGGGGTCCACTATATTACTGAGCACTTGGCGTCATTCTTTAGTTTCCACGGTATAGCCTCTAAAAGTAAGAACAGTGTGTTGATAACATGTGCTTGATTTGCAGTTTCCAATTCGCTGCTGTCCTTGTGTCCTCATATATCCATCCTCTATGATCTAAACGCGTTTCAACGCTCACAGCCCTTCTTTTCCAATAAAAAATGTATCCATGAGCAGGAGCGTGCAAGTAGCGACGGCAGGACAGTCTCCAGCCGATATACATGCAGCCGCTGTCATCATTTGTTCGCTTCTTCCAGTCCTTTGTCTCACGAGATCGAGTCCACCTCTCTCTCTCTCTCTCTCTCTCTCAGGTCAAGGAGAATTGTCCATGAATGAAAGGAAAAAAAAAAAGAAAACCTCGCTCCAAAAAACACTCATCCACATATATAGAAACAGCACGGCTACAAGGCCGCAATAATTCGCAGAAGGGATCCCTTGGCAGAAACGACCAAGCTGCACTTGCGCTCACGGACAAGGCCGCCCATCAAACGAATCAGAGAAATCTTTGCGAGCTTGTGGTCGGCATGCGTCCTCCCTTCTCCCCTAATACTCCCCGGAGAGTACAGCATTGCACCAACTGGTCACTACTATCCACTCGCTTGTTCCATGGGAGTTGCAGCTAGCTGCGACCTAGCTAGCAAAAGGAAGCGTTACAACAACCTACCCTAACGCGCCATTCCTTGCACTGCAATTCTCCTGCGAGCTACTAGCTAGCTAGTAGTACATCCGAGCTCTAGGCGGTGCACCTTGCTAGCTCTAGTGGAATTGCAAGCTAGGTAGTAGTTGAGAGATGCTTGCCGTGTCTCCGGCGAGGTGCGCCGGCCTGGAGGAGCGCGCCGGAGACGCCGCCGGCATCGCCGGCATGGAGGCCGACGCGATTGGTGCTGTCTCCGACCTGGATTTCGACTTCTCGGTCGACGACATAGACTTTGGGGACTTCTTCCTGAGGCTCGAGGACGGCGATGCGCTGCCGGACCTCGAGGTCGACCCTGCCGACATCTTCACCGAGTTTGAGGACATCGCCGCCGCCGGCAATGGCGTCACGGACCAGGAGGTGCCCAGTGTCCTTCACAATAACCCGTCACCAGATGGGGCGCACGTAGCAGATGCCGTGGATCCATGCGCCGGACTCGACCTCGGCGAGGAAAATCCAGCTTTGGGAGATGCGCAAGCGGAAGGGAAAGGAGAGTGCGACCTTACTGCCGACGAGGCGGTGGCTGCTGGGAACAATGGAGACTTCGCCGGCGGCGGAGGCGCCGTCGCCGCCGCGGCTGAGGAGAAGTCGACGTCGTCCACGACATCGTCGTCGCAGGAGGCCGAGAGCCGTCACAAGTCGTCGTCCAGCAAGAGCTCCCATGGAAAGAAGAAAGCAAAGGTACATGCATGCATGTTCGCGTAGCAAGCCCTAATTACAATCAAACAAAAGCTAGGGGCACAGTTCAGCCTCTCGTGACACGCTAAGACTGTGCTGTGTCGATGTGCAGGTGGACTGGACGCCAGAGCTCCACCGGAGATTTGTGCAGGCGGTGGAGCAGCTGGGCATTGACAAGGCCGTGCCATCCAGGATCCTGGAGATCATGGGCATCGACTCGCTCACGCGGCACAACATAGCCAGCCATTTGCAGGTCCGTAATGATGCTTAATTCCATCTCTACAGCATCGTATTCACTGTCACTTCTATTTCACAACCCTACACGGTTATAAAAAGGTGTACTCCCCCCCCCCCCCCCCCCCCCCCCCCCCGCCGAGATAACAAAGACCTAAGCTTATTTCAATTCAAGTGGAAGAAATATATATTGACCACAATGCATAGACTTATCAACCTTTCCGGCAAGTCATAAATATAATTGCCAAGGTTAGATAGCAAATTATTGATGTAGATATTGAAAAATCAAAAGAAATATGATTGGAAAAAATGATTCACACAATATGGCGTCTCACTCATCCATATGAAAATGTATTATATACGCGCAATACCTATCCTCGAAAATGCTTTCATATTTGGCTAGATATAATGCAACTAAATTGGTTGACAGTTTGCAATTTGGATCATATGTTCATGACCAACAAAAAAGTTCACTTCTATTCATCATTTGAAAAAGGACTATGTTGGTGTTTATGTTCTGGTAGACTATATCATGTGACAGTGAAGCTATAGATGCCTCTGCTTGTTTCAATGTACACGGTCCGTAGTTGCACTTGACGAAGTTAAAACTAGCGTGGATCAAATACTTTTGCTCTTTGGAGGTGAGCAGGTGGTCCCACTTAAACAAAAGTTCATGTATATCACCAATTTACAATCTGACAGTGCAACACGTGAACCTACAGCTCACATATCTGATTGACGCAGTACACTGATCACGTAGTAAGAAAAAATGAAAGGTACAAGACATGTGCCAAAGTCTACTATATGGCACATGCTATTTGGTTCCTTGTATTTGTGCTCTTATATATGTCATAGCTATATATATGGCATATCCGTCTACTGTAACACACAGTTACTCATACCCGTCTATACATGCAAATCCAGTTTTCCTTCCGTGTAGAGATTTATTTTTCATGATAGGTGAACAAATAATGTAAGTAAGTTTGATGAACATTTAACACAAATTTCAGAAAAGTTTTTCTTTATCACCAGAACCCATCAGAAATGCCAAATAAAGGAAACAGAGATATTTGAACGCCGATGCACCCTTTCTTCCTTTTGTTTCAAAAAATGAACATTACGTTGGCTACTTAATTAATTTGGTCTTATTTTTGTTCGAAGCACTATCTTTTTATGTGTTGCTAATTGCATGCGTGCTATGTAACTTTGTGCATGCAGAAGTACAGGTCGCACAGGAAGCACATGCTTGCGAGGGAAGCCGAGGCAGCGAGCTGGACCCAGAGACGGCAGATGTATGCCACCGGGGGCAGTACTGCCACCGCCGTGAAGCGGCCGGACTCGAATGCATGGGCCGTGCCGACCATCGGCTTCCCTCCGCCGCCGCCGCCGGCGGCGGCCCCTTCTCATCCAATGCAACACTTTGCCCGGCCGCTCCATGTGTGGGGCCATCCAAGCCCAACGGTGGACTCACCCCGGGTGCCAATGTGGCCGCGACATCTCGTCCCTCGCACGCCCACTCCTCCTTGGGCTCCGCCGCTACCGCCTGCTGCTGACCCTGCTGCCTTCTGGCACCACCACCCTTACATGAGGGTATGTTATTTGGAGATGCATGGAAAAAACAAGTTTCTTCAGTCTTAGTATCTCGATCATGGATTTCATTTGTTTTTTCTTTCAGGGACCTGGACATATGCCGACCCAAGTGATGGCCATGCCAATGCCAGCTGCGGTGAGGGTTCACATCAACCTGCAATTTAGCGAATGATAATTATTCGTTATTGTACGTACCACACTTGCTGAGATGTTTAATGTGTAATTTTCAGAGATTTCCTGCGCCACCTGTAAGAGGAGTTTTGCCGCCATGTCCAGCCCCATTGTACAGGCCACTCGTTCCTCCAACACTCGCAACCAAGGGTCAGCAGGACACGCAGCTCCATTTACATACGCAACCAGTAAGTGTACTTCTTATAGTATAATTTACACAAACATTTAGGATGAAAGGTTTATATATATGTTGGAATTTGGCAGCAATAATCTTAGACCGGTCAATGTTGACTTATTTTTTCAGTCAAACGAGAGTATCGACGCAGCGATTGGTGATGTTTTAACGAAACCATGGCTGCCACTACCTCTTGGCCTGAAGCCACCTTCTGTGGACAGTGTCATGGGCGAGCTGCAGAGACAAGGTGTTGCCAATGTGCCTCCAGCTTGTGGATGATCTCTGGATGACGACGACCCATGCTCGTCCAACAAAAAACTTGCCGACATGCCTTTGTTTTTTCGTTTTCGTGAATCATTTATGGACCACTCTCTTAAGATGTGCAGAGTTTGTAAAAAAAGAGACTTCCGTGTCCCGCTTCGGGAGAATTAACATAAGTACATCCATTACAATGTGTTGTTTCTCGAGTAAATTAAGTAGAATGGTTACCTGTAGACTTGTCTTAAATCATGCATGTTCAGCGTTAAGCTTGTATCAAGAGTAGCTTGAGAAATTCTGGTGAGTTGATACGACAATTCGTTAGCATATAGTCAGAGTGACCAAATTTTTTCTATGAAGAACCATTGCAAACTCGTCCTAGAATTTTGTTGTACAATATCAGTTGTCGGATGGTGCATACTAAGATGAATTTTTCCATATTTAATTCTTCATAAAGTATTGTATGTTGGTACAGCAGGAAAACATATGGATAAAAAATATATGCATTTAGAAAAGAGAAACATTATGTCAAACAAATACTTGTGTGCTCTTTCCAAATTAATTAATTCATAGATGGTGGATTTTGCGGCTCTTTTAAGGTTTCCTGTCTCCCATCAATAGAGTTGGTGTTGATTAGGATGATTTTGTAATCAGGAATGTAATATGCTTCAATATTAATGAAAGTGCCTTTTCGCAAAAAAAATAAAAATAAATAGTTCATATTTTATTGCACGTGAAGTCAATAAGAAAAAAGATGCATGTCCATGCGCGTGCTGTGTTTGAACGAACCAAAATGGCACCTCTTGAAAGGAGCCTTGGGCAGTCACAATTCCCTCAGACTTTGTACAGGATTGAAATGAATTCAGCAAATTAATTATGGGAGCGTTTAGCATCCTACAAATAGGATCATCATGATTTCCACATGTATGACAATATCATTGTTACTGATGAAGTAACCAATATAATTTTTCTAATTAATCATGTAAACATTGTCTCTGAAAATTGACACTTGGGTACACTCGAAAAGGTGGAGTGCAACAAGCTACCTAGTCTGGAATCACGAACAACGATTAAAAAAAAAAGGCATTTTAGATTTGTTTCCATAGAAAGAAGTTGCATATGACGCAATCTAGACTCCATTTGAAAGGGAGCAAATCAGAAATTAATTTAAGAAAAATTAAAAGGATAAAGTTCAACTTTAGTCTCTTTGTCTCAGTTTAATTTCCGTCCCACATCTCTTTTACATGTTAGATCTGATCCCTCACTCCTAAACCATTACCATCTGTCCCGAAGTAGTTTTCATGATATTTTACACCCGTGGCCATACCAACTAGGATCGTACATGGTACTTTATGAGTCAGCATATTTCTCTCTGCAACAAAATTCTCCATTAATTCAGCTCGAACTTTACCAATTCCACGCCAAAATTCCAGAGCAGCCGCAACGTTGAGCGGAAGCGAACCGTGGTCCTAGCTGGCTGTTCGTTGATCGAACCGAGAACGTTGCGGGCATAGAACCGAATGCTGTCAGAGCAAAATCGACGCTTAGTTTTGGTTAGAACCGTGAGAAATAAAAAGACTATCTGAACGCAGCACGGCCGCATGTGCCTTCAGCAGCTCCAAGCTAAATACGCATTGTTTAATTCTAGTCTGGGCCCCATATATCGAACACACGTTGCTGGCAACTAACCTTGGAGAAAATCGATTTTGGTCAGTCGAACCGTCGAGCTTGGTTCGCACCGACGTTGCGGGTCATGTCTTGGCATGGCGAACCGAGTTCCGCACTAGTGTAAATGTGATGATGTCATGGCGGCTGTGCGGCCGACCGTCGTGACTCGTGAGCGCGCGCTCCTGCACTAGAGCAAGGTCAACGGCATGTAAGCTGAAGCTAGACTAGCGCAGGTTGACGGCATGTCCAGCTCAAGCGGTCAGCAGAGCATGCTAGAAAATAAATCACGCATGGCAACGGATGTGTCCAGGACAAAATAAATGCAACCTCCATTGAACAAATTGTATCACAAGATCAAACGATTAAAGCATATGAATATAAAATTCCATCCAGCATGATCTGCAGTTCGTGAGCACAGGCTGATGCCCTTCCATGGGCGTGAACACTGTCCATGCACCGACATCAGCCAATGCTACTCTCCCGTTCCATGGTATAATTGCCGCGATAATGGTGAGCGTCGGCAGAATTAAGCCAGCTAGTGTTTAGAATGGGAAGTGTGCGCTAGGAAAACTGAACTAGAGAGGACTGAATAAAATAAGCTAAAGTCAGATCCTAATCAGCATGTCCATGTGTGCAAAACCACCATTAAAACTACTTTGGGGGACTAGCGGTGAATGGTACTGAGAGATGAGAGATCAAATTTAATTGGTATAAAAGATGAGGGAGTAGAATTAAACCGAGAAAATAGTTTAGAGACTGAAGGTTTGCTTTATCCAAAATTAAAAAAAATTATAGAACATAATCTAAGATTTCTATTGTTAAGCTCGATACGTATGAGCGTCAACCTAAATCAGTATCTACGGGAAGTTTTCTAGTATGACATCCATCCCCGTGTATTTAAAGGCAAACAGGAACTCAACCGTATTACTGCAATGCTGCAAAAGTAGTGAGTGTGAGAGCATCTCCAAGAGACTCCTATAAAATTAGCCCCATAAACTTGTTTTTGGCAGCAACCAAAAAATTATGAGACAATTTTTCTCTCCTCCTCCAACAGTCCTCCCCTAAAAATGAATTAAAACTTATTTGATTGGGCCACGTCAGCAATTGGGGCCACAATAACATTAATTTCATAGCAAAAAGAAGAGATGGGAGCCTAATTCTTCCCTTGTTTGTAGCTACAAATAAGGGGAGTTTAGGGGCTAAGAAAAAACTGGGGATGATTTTGAGGTCCTGTTGGAGATGGTTTTTTTGATTGGATCAATATTTTGATTTAAGGGAGGTTTATGGGGCTCTCTTGGAGATGCTCTGATATATTTACCTTGCCAATAATTAACTGAATGCGCATTCGTTGATCTGCTTATTATTATGCATGAGGTTGTTTAAGTGTATCATTGATTCAGCGCAGGTAGAGTGGCATGACGTTCATGTCAGGTTTAGTTTCTTGGGTCCTCGCAAAAAAAAAAAAGGTTTAGTTTCTTGGGGGGCAGACCATGATGAGATAAGGCTCAAGTTTCATATGCTCGTTTGTATTTTTGTGAATCGTTTTCTGAAATTAGCAAATTTAAAAAAGTATTTTCTGAATCATTTTCAGGTTACAAGATTGAATCTATCCATGCTTTTATTGCATATAAGTATTGGTTTTGGCTCCATGTACCATTAGGTTTATACTCGTGCACAAACTTTGCTTTGCAGCTTTTACTGAAAAGTCCATATTGTTGAATAGCCACTCGTTTCTACAGTAGTTGCCCAAAGGCGCATTGGGTAATAAGAGTTGCATGGTTTGGAGTGGCTGGAGCCTCCTGTTGCACTGCAATCAAATACCTGCACAGCAGTTACTTCCAAAGCTACAAAGAAGAAATGATTGCTGCAACGTTTCCTCTATCTGCAAAATGCACAATTGAAAAGGAGTCTAGCTCCATGTGTTTGGGGTGAAGAAAACTACCCCATTTATGTCTGTCTTTTAGAAGCAGCCGAAAGAAAACTTTGTGTTTAGGCTGACATTAAGCTTTGTTGTTCCACTAAGTGATAAGCAGCTTTGTTGTTCCGGCCTCTAGCTAAGTGATAAGCATAATAAATCGGCACGAGGGAAAATACAATATAGCTCGATCCTTTGATGCAAACTGGATATAGAGATGTTCATGTCAGGCGAGGGTTGGTGAGAGGAGCATCAACCTTTTCATCGTGCCGTGCTGTACATATAAGCCAATCTTTGACACCTGCCGGGGATCCCAAAGCTGCTTACAACAAAACTTAACGACAAGTGCAACGTACGCCAGCATGTTACTATCCTTCTGTTCCCAGTGGCGTGATTTTAGCATCTTTACCTCACAGCCCTTGCTTTTGTTGTCGGTGCAATATATTGTTCATTTTGGTATTTCGGTCGATCCGCGCCGATGGGCCGCCGGCCAGTCGCTTCCCGGCGGGTCCTTCACGGCTTGGCAAAGCTTGCCGAGCTGCTTCTGGTGTCCATATATAATTACCACTTCTTCCACCTGAGTTTCCACGAAAGTGCTCGTGGTGTCATCGCCTGATCGAGTTTCCACGACAGATCCTGCACGAGCAGGCCATATATCAACCATCGCATACGTTTCCTATACGCACCAAGCTAGGATCTGGTGCCAGATCGATGCGCATGCTCTGCGTCACGAAGCTCTTTAGCCTAGCCGCCGATGCAACTTTATGCAACTTTTCCTGGTGCACGCACCAACCATGGACGTGGACAATCTTGTCAGTCTCTGGCCGGACAGAACATAACTGTCGCAATGCGAACTCGTCTTCAAGTCTTCGACGCACTCTCGGCGCCGCGTTTGGGGGCTCAGATCCAGCACGATGAAAAGGAGCTAACTGGTCGCCATCACCCTCGAGCTATTCGAGATATTCCAGGCATCTAATGTCGCTGATTTATCCCTTTGTTGGTTGGCTTGACCTCAGAGGCATCGACAAGCGAATGAAGGCGGCGATGTCATTATCGACCTGATAATAATTGACGAGCACCTCGCGTACTCGGCAAGTTACGTTGCTCCATGTAGTAATTTCTGACATTACAAAATGTCCACCAAGGAATTCTTTAAAAAGAAAAAAGTCCGCCAAGGACATCTGTTGGCAGTAAAATGTGACTTCTACTGCTTCACACACGCGGCCTGAGAGATTTGCTTGACTCTGTTCAGGACCAAACTTGGAACGCGGTGAATTCCGGAACGTGCCAGTCAATTTTCCCTGCAAATCGACAAAGACAAGAAAAGCGTATAAAATTCCTGGGCTATCGACCCCGGACAGGCCGATGCGTAACCGCAGCCGATATTAGTAGTTTAAATAAAAGATTATAATAAATGCTTGGCTGTCGGCTAGAAACGAATCGGCATGTTCTCAATAATAAATGCTAGCGCAATAACTAAAGCAAAGACATGCATCAAAATCGACAATCGGCAAATAACAGCAAAGCATGCAATCGACAAGTAGCCATCGGCAAGCATCATGGTAAAGTGAATCGGCATCGACAAAATAAGGTTCAAACCTCTACTTGAACAGGAACAATAAGATATTTAAGTAGCACACAAGCATAGAATTTGAACGTGGTAATCAATCGGCTAAACACCCCGAAAGAACGGTTAAATCGATAGCAACTAATCATACCCATAATCTAACGATCGCTTCACGAGGACATGTCAACTAAGTGAAGTAAAACAGGACACGTCAAACTGTTCTACACGATCGGCAAATACAGGTATAATCGGCAACTACCAATCCTAAATACTTAGCAAATTAAATCTAGCTCTTAGCAACTGTTTCGCCGAGGACACGTCAACTAAGCAAAGCGGACAGGACAAGTCAAACTGACCACCCAGCTGCTACGAACAAATCTAATCGACTAAGCATCTTAACCGTGACTCGAATAACCAGATCAAACAGAGAATCGGCATCGGCAATCGGCAACAAGGTCGCGGCTAGGATAAGTCGACTAACCGTAACAAAGAACTGGACTAGGTCTTAAACAATTCCAAGTTGTCGATGCATAACGCTGAGCCCTAGATTAATCTAAATTACCAGATAACTAGCAGCCACATCAATTTCTAATATGGACAAGTCGACATACTAAAGATTGATGCGCTTACCTGACGAAATCCAAGTCGAAGCCGGAGCCCCGATGAGCGCCGATGTTGACGAAAATCCCGTCGAGAAGTTGTGACGATGCGCCGAAAAGTGATTGTATTGATTGATTCCTTTTTACAATACTCACGGGTCTATATTTATACACCTGAGGCAAGACTCCGACTCGACCACGATTAGGTCAACCTTTCTAAATCCAGAAAAAGAATTAAAAAAGGACACACAAACCCACACGTGCGCGCGCGCGTCTTCATGATTTCTTTGGCTTCATGGTCACCTGCGGGCCACCACTTTGCACACAACCTTTTCCATCCGGCACACATTCCATCACTCACTGACAATGGCCCTAGGCCAAAATTTGGTGTCAACACATGCCTCCCCAAGCCGGGGCATGGAATCTCCATGCGCCGGATTGTTTCCTCATTTCTTGCGCCTCCTCATTTCCTGCGCCGTATTCAACGCACTGTTGGCGGTTCTTATGCGATAAAATTAAATTCATTAATTCCGCAATCGCACGGATCACCATTGTAGCATTTCACCTTGGAGTATTCCAGGGTTATCGTATTTATATTTCCGCAGGGAAGCAGGGCAAAAGGGAGCTGAATAGTAGCAATGCATTGAATAATTTGGAGAAAGGATAATGTATCAAACTATACTTGAGACGGGGGTAAGATAGACATGATAGATATGGGTGGCACACACATCCTCAAATCCAAGGTAATAAAAGAAAACTGTAGTATACATTTGGGAGAGCAAGGAGATAGAGTTAGAGCTACCTGTATGTTTATCTATTATTTACTCTTCCTAGCAGTTAAGTCTACAAAGATTATCTATTCTTGCTAAGCTCATACACATACAAGTCATGTCGTTTCGGGGCACACACGTGCTAGGTTAACCGATGATGCTAGTTCAAACCTAGGAAACCGTATGCTATAATTAAGACCCTGCTGAGTCCAACTCGGACGTGGTGGATTACAGAGACCGGTGCAGCTGTCACATACACTCGCGGCTACCATCCTCCGTGGGGTTGGGTGCCAAACGTGCATAGGCCAAGTTCTAAGCGCCATGCTTACAACCCGCCTAGAGGAACTACTCTTGATCAACGGAGCAGCCCTATCTAAGTATAAACAAGCACAGATTTCACCCGACGTCATATCCGACGAAGCCACTCTCTCGTACTTGCGTACACCAACAATCACGAATCCCACAACAAGACTTCTACGAGCACTTACTTAACAGAATGAATAAACTAAATAGAAAAGAACTACTAAAAGAAATAAATAAAGAATAAACTAATTATATATTAAATAAAATAATATCTCAAAAGAGTAAGGATACAAAGAACTATACCGAACTCCTAGAAGACTCCGGAAGCCCGAGAGAGCTCTCACTCTACTCTACTCTAACTCCCAAAGCTACTACTAAACTTAAACTAATGAACACTTGGATGAAGTGTGATGGTGCGAGTTGCTTCTGAGGCCGGAGGGTCCATTTTATAGCTTGCAATGGCGGTGGGAGCACCATGGCCGAAGCTGGAGAGGCGGTGGCGCCAAAGTAGGCCGGCCGGCCTAGGGGGGTGGCCGGCCGGCCGCCCATTGTGGCGGTTTGCCACCGTCTTGCGCCTGGACGCTCCAGATCGCTCCCTGAAGGCGGTCTGAAGGTCGGCTCCTCGCTGGGATCGGCAGAATTAGGCAGAATTGAAGTGAGGGCCAAGTTAAGGCCCAAATGGCCCACCTTCTAGAATGGCGGTGCAATTCTGCTGGGCTGGCCTTGAATTGTGTGTTGTGGATTAGTTTCCAGCCCACTGGAGGAAGTCCGGAGCCTGCGGCCACCAGGTGGGGCCGGCTGGCCTAGGGTGGGGCCGGCCGGCCAGGGAAATTCCCTGGCTAGGCCCACTTTCCTCCATTATTCACTCCTGCATCCAAATATCCATCAAAACTTGTAGAGTAGCATTATTCCTATCTACTATGCACAAAATCTTGGTGTTATGCTTTTATTTACCGGTAGGGTGGCGGTCAAATCATGATTTAACGACCGCCAACAACCTCCCCAAGCTTAAACTTTGCTCGTCCCGAGCAAACTCAACTCAGGGTACCGGCGGATCAGGAGTTACAAAGAGGCGCCCCGTGGGTAGTAAAGATGCAACAACATACTCCCTAAACAGTGGTAAGTGTACGAGAGCACAAAATATTCATGAGTGTTGCAAAAATCGTGGGGCTTATATGTTACACCTTGTCATGCAGCATTGAAGAATGGAACGACACTTTTGGACAAGTAAACAATTCTAGCAGGTATGCATCCAGAGTTTTTATGTGCTGCAAGGTAAGGTGTAAAAAATTCTCCTTTGTTTTGGCAGGCACTTCCTACCTACTAATGTGAGTCTTATTCCTACAAGCTTCACTCATCCTACCTTCTACCAAATGAGGCTTTGTCTGTGGAGCTTTGCACAAATGTCATGCATATATTGTAAAGCTAAAGAATAAGTCTCAATCAACATAGCAACTCCATATATTTTGGTCATAAGAATTGATGTGATGGAGAGGGAAAAAATGAACTCACACTTGTGGAAGGGGGTTTTGAAAACTTTGGTCTTTTATTTTGCTCAAGATGTTTATGATAAGAACCATATAGCCATTGACTTTTGTCATGCAACCATGGAGGGTTTTTTTTTTTGACTACTCCATGGTGCAAAGGGGTATAACTTTTGCATGGTTCAAAGAAACATTTTGAAATATTCTTGAGCTTTTCGGATGGACCAAAAGTTTTACAAACTCTGAAAAATGTTTGTTTGATTTATCTAAACATTCCCCATTTTATTTGGTGGAAAGAAATTTTCGAAAACACACGCGAAGGAAGTATGACGGAAATTAGGAGTGCTTAGTTTCAAGAGTACATCAAACCTTAACAAAACTCAATACATAAACAAATGGCTATGACTGGGGCTGTTTCGAATATTATGATATGGCTCTGGTAGGTAAATAAATCCTCACACTAAGAGAAGTGTGTCAAAACAGAAGGGTTTTAGGTACTTGCAGCAATTCAAGAAAAATATCTCTGGATAAAACCATACTAAGAAATTGCAACAAGTCCTAATCATGCCATATCACAATCCACAATGCTCAGACTTGGTGTAATAAATGCAACCCACGGAACTAAGCAAGACTCATGATGTGATCATGCTCAAATAAAAATAACACATATGTCAGGAGTAGAGGTTGCATCTATGCAACACATGGGAAGCTAATTTGTAACTCGATCATCATTTCCCTTAAGTGTAGCATAACACCAAGATTCTAGCATTTATTCGAAACAGGGAGTTTATTTATTCAAGGAAAAGTTAGAAATACTTACCTGGGGGTCCTCCCCAAGCTTGAGTCTTTGCAAGACTCGAGCTAGTGTTGAACTCCTTCTTACCTGGGGGCCCTCCCCAAGTTTGAATCTTTGCAAGACTTAAGCTTGATTCAGGCTTTTCCTCCTCCTTCTTGATCTGCAAAAAAGAGTGAGGATGATACAAGTGGCTAGCCCCTAATGAGCATCGCCGGGAATCCTATTATTTTTGTTGTTTTTAAATTTTCTACTTTTTGTTCTGTTTTTATGGTTTATGAAAGAAAAACAAGCACTAGGCCTAGCTAGGATAACGATTGGGATGGCCTCCCCAATCGGAGGGCTCTCGTTTTTACGTCTTGAGCTAGACGTTCTCCATGTCGCTTTAACTTGTATGGACCTCGCTCGCTTGAGAATTTGGCGGGGCTGAGGTTCCTTCTTTCTTCCGCCACATCTTTGTAGTCTTCTTTGTGTGAGTGGCGGCGACCTTTTCTTTACTAGGCGCCTTTGTTGTGCTCTCCTCGGTCGATACCGTAGCTGCCTTCTTCTTTCTTGAGTGCCTGGCTCTCCTCTTTTTAGGCGATTGTGACTCGCCTACTCCTTCTTGTAGTGGAGGAGTAAGAGGGGCTTGCGGTGCGTTTGGCAGCTGAGGCATCCTCCTTGGAGTCCTCCAATAATTTGCTGGCCTTCTTGCATTCTCTCTTGCCAGATAATTTCTCATGTATGCAATGAGCTTATCTGGCTGTGGCATGGGTGGAGTAATCTCAATTTTCTCCACTTCCCTTGGGTCCTTTCCATATATGACCCTTACTTGCTTGCATTGTTCAACCTTAGTCTTGAAGCTGAATGTCTCTTCCCTGCCGTTGAAGTCCAAGTGAATCTCTCCTGCCCCTGCCCCCACGTCGATGTTGGCGTTGGTGGTGCTCAAGAAAGGCCTCCCAAGGATGAGAGGAGTCTTGACATCCACTTCCATGTCAAGGATGATGAAATCGACGGGGACGAAGAGATTTCTAATCTGCACGGGAACTTCTTCGACAATCCCCAAGGACAGACGTAGTGTTCCGTCTGCATGCTGGAGCTTCATGGTTGTTGGAGATAATGGATGGTTTAACCCATCGTATATCGCCTTCGGCATGATGCTCACACTTGCTCCTAAGTCACATAGTGCCCGAGCGAAACACCGGTCGTTGACCAAACACGGAATGGTTGGCCATCCTCGATCTTTTCTGATCACATCCTTGGGAAGCGCGGTATCCAAGTCGCTTTCTTCACACCTGATGGTTATTGCATTCACACTCTCCTTGGGATTAACTTCTGGTTGCCCAGGAAGTTTACCCTCACGAGGAGACTGAACAGCTGAAGCTATTTGCGCGATTTGCGTTTCCAGCATCTTGTTGTGGCTTAGCTGATTTTGCAGAGCAGTGCTGAACGACTCTAGCTTGGCATCTATGCTCTCTAAAGCCTTGTCGGTAGTAAGAAACTTCTTACTAATGCTATCATTAATTTTGACCTAGCCGAGAACTAGATCCTTGATAGAGGGCTCATAACGGGAAAGATTACAATTGTTACCTCCCTGATTTTTGTTGAAGGAGATGTCGGGCCTGGAATTCCAGCCGTAGTTGTTCTGGGAGCGGTACCCATTGCTATTATTGAGGAAATTGCATTCCTCCTTCGCATTTGGGCAATAGATGCCCACATGCCCTGTGTTGCCGCACTCTTCACAAGTCATGCGGGAGTCCGCAACTTGCAGGTCCTGTGGAGATTCCACCTTGCGGAGGAGCTGGTCGAGCTTGATGGCGAGCATGTCCATCGTCTCCACTTGGTGCACTCCACGGGTCTTGGTGCTCGCCGTTTGGCGTTCACCATGAGTCTGGTTGGACGCCACCTTCTCAATCAACTTCTTAGCGTTCTTCACGCTAAGAGAGAAGAAAGAGCCGCCTGCTGCGGCGTCGAGGTGCTCTCGAGCGGACGGCCTCAAACCGTGATAGAAACTCTGTATGAGGAGCCATTCCTCCATGCCATGGTGTGGGCATGAGAGAACGTACTCCTGCATCCTGTCCCAGGCTTCCGCGGTCGACTCATCTGCGAGCTGTTGGAAGCCCGATATCTTGTTCCGCAGGGCAGTCGTCTTGCCCGGCGGGAAGAACTTGGCGAGGAAGGCATTGGAATATGCCGTCCATGTGTCGAGGGACTCTTGGTTCGCATAGAACCACTGGAGAGCCTTCCCCAACAGAGAGGATGGGAAGAGCTGCAGTCGGATGGCGTCCTGAGGTGCATCTTTCATGGCGAAGGTGTTGCACGTCATCAGGAACCTTTGGAGGTGAGCGTTCGCATCCTCCGACGGCTTCCCACAGAAGGGACTAGCCAAGATCATGTTGATCAAGGCTGGCTTGAGCTCGTAGTCCCTGTTGGTGATGCGCTGGTTGGGTCCCACGCGGATGTTCTCCGTAGTTGGCGCGGAGAAGTCCCTGTTGTTTGATGAGGAGGCCCTGACAACCGGTGGAGGAGACGATTCAAGAGCTAGAGCGTTCTTGCGGATCTGTTTGGTGAGTTTCGCTCAAACTTTCCTCAAGAACTGCTCTGGATCTGAGTGGAAGTTTTCTGGTAGGTCGAAACCAGTCATGCACTGTCCTGTTTTAAATTTCCACAACAAAGAAAGACAGGACAAGGGTAAGCCCGCAAAAGTAAGTGATAATTACTCTTCTCACAAACTTCAATGCATTTATTCAGTTTTCTAGCTGCTACTTCCCCGGCAACGGCGCCAGAAATGCTTGTTAGCGGTTCTTATGCGATAAAATTAAATTCATTAATTCCGCAAGCGCACGGATCACCATTGTAGCATTTCACCGTGGAGTATTCCAGGGTTATCGTATTTATATTTTCGCAGGGAAGCAGAGCAAAAGGGAGCTGAATAGTAGCAATGCATTGAATAATTTGGAGAAAGGATAATGTATCAAACTATACTTGAGACGGGCGTAAGATAGGCATGATAGATATGGGTGGCACATTGTTGGTATTTTTTACGTCACGAATAAATCCGCAAGCGCACGGAGAATACCGTTGTAGCACTTCACCCGTGAGTATTCAAGGGTATCGTTATTTATATTTTCCCACAGGAACGGAGTGGAATTATCTTCTTGTCTAGCTCGTCCAAGGACACGAAGGAGGATGGTAGAAATGGGTAGAGAGGATTCCTATGGATGAGGTTCTTTCTAGAAAAAGAGAGGATTAAACACAGCAGGGCTGTCACCACCTACCGGCAACCCTCTACTACTAGGACACGTGACACTAGGGCTATGAAGTCCCTATGCCAGTCCTAAGGTCGCGTGACAACAAGGCAATCAAGTCCTCACTGCCAGACCTATGATAGATCCCTCCTTTAATTGCTTACTTTGGGCGCCGGCTTAGACCTGGTCTGCCAAGTCACTCCGGCCAAGGGGCCTACTACGTACCCGAACGTGGAGGATTACGAAGGACGGATAGGGCTGTCACCACCTACCGCCTATCTCAACAAACCGTGGAGCACGCAGCAAACAAAGGTAACCTCTAACCTAGAGCACGTCTAAGTTATTGATTACTACCTTAACTTGGTTGAAAGGCAAGGCACTCTAGAACAGCGCAATGATCCCGTAAGCAAGTAAAGGAAGAACTTAAGCTAGATAAGAAGTACTCAAATCATAAGCAAGCCAAGGATCCACAACCAAACAAGAACGCTTAACCAAGGCTAGACTATATGCAATAGGAGATCGAGAATACTTACTTTGATGAAGATGAACGAATGATGAACGACGAACGAACGATGAACGAACGACGAATGATGAACGAACGACGAACGAACGATGAACAAACGACGAACAATGTATTATAAATAAGTATCCTCAAAGATACAAGATTGGGGCTTGTCCTCACAAAGGGAGGACTACCCTTCTCCTCTACCCAACTCTGTCCCTACTCTACTAGTATACAAAGGACCCTAGGCCCTTGAGAGTGGAATGAGGCTCTCCTTCTTGTGTGTCTTGAGAGGAGAGGGGTACCCCTTTATTTATAGCCCTTCAAAGGCGGTGGAATTGAGGCGGTTCCCGGCATTGATGGCATTGATTGCAGGCAGAACCGACCTTGGTACGTCGGTGGGGAACCGCCACAGAAAAATGGGCCAGAACGGCCACTGTAGCAGGTCGGCCGACCTGGGCTGGGCCCCACTCGGCCTGGTCCTCCTCTGGTGTGTTCTCCACTTGATTTTGCTTCCAGATGGGCCTGCTATTGGGTACCTAGATGTTTGCCATTTGTTGAGTTGGTTTGGCACTGTTTGGGGATCCAAAAGTCCCCGGGAATGGCCTTGATTTGTCAGGGTGTACAATCTGCCCTTTTGGGTTGTGTTCCCTCTTCATTTGGGCCTTAAACCACCTGCATGCATAATTTCACCAACACTTGTGGAATTGGTTAGTAATAAACTCCTACCACTATGTTTGGTGTTCATTTTAATTCTTTTATGCGGGTAATTGACGGTAAAATTCTTGCTCTAAGGACCGTCAACACACATACATCATCAAATCCAAGGTAATAAAAGAAAACTGTAGTATACATTTGGGAGAGCAACGAGATAGAGTTAAGGCTACCTGTATGTTTATCTATTATTTACTCTTCCTAGCAGTTAAGTCTACAAAGATTATCTATTCTAGCTAAGCTCATACACATACAAGTCCACGTCGTTTCGGGGCACACACGTGCGAGGTTAACCAATGATGCTAATTCAAACCTAGGGAACCGTATGCTATAATTAAGACCCTGCTGAGTCCAACCCGGACGTGGTGGATTACAGAGACCGGTGCTGCTGTCACATACACTCGCGGCTACCATCCTCCTTGGGGTTGGGTGCCAAACGTGCATAGGCCAAGTTCTAAGCGCCATGCTTACAACCCGCCTAGAGGAACTACTCTCGATCAACGGAGCAGCCCTATCTAAGTATAAACAAGCACATATTTCACCCGACGTCATATCCGACGAAGGCACTCTCTCGTACTTGCGTACACCAACAATCACGAATCCCACAACAAAACTTCTACGAGCACTTACTTAACAGAATAAATAAACTAAATAGAAAAGAACTACTAAAAGAAATAAATAAAGAATAAACTAATTATATATTAAAGAAAATAATATCTCAAAAGAGTAAGGATACAAAGAACTATACCGAACTCCGAGAAGACTCCGGAAGCCCGAGAGAGCTCTCACTCTACTCTACTCTACTCTAACTCCTAAAGCTACTACTAAACTTAAACTAATGAACACTTGGATGAAGTGTGATGGTGCGAGTTGCTTCTGAGGCCGGGGGGTCCAATTTATAGCTTGCAATGGCGGTGGGAGCACCCTGGCCGAAGCTGGAGAGGCGGTGACGCCAAAGTAGGCCGGCCGGCCTACGGGGGTGGCCGGCCGGCCGCCCATTGTGGCGGTTTGCCACCGTCTTGCGCCTGGACGCTCCAGATCACTCCCTGAAGGCGGTCTGAAGGTCGGCTCCTCGCTGGGGTCGGCAGAATTGAAGTGAGGGCCAAGTTAAGGCCCAAATGGCCCACCTTCTAGAATGACGGTGCAATTCTGCTGGGCTGGCCTTGAATTGTGCGTTGTGGATTAGTTTTCAGCCCACTGGAGGAAGTCCGGAGCCTGCGGCCACCAGGTGGGCCGGCTGGCCTAGGGTGGGGCCGGCCGGCCAGGGAAATTCCCTGGCTGGGCCCACTTTCCTCTATTATTCACTCGTGCATCCAAATATCCACCAAAACTTGTGGAGTAGCTTTATTCCTATCTACTATGCATAAAATCTTGGTGTTATGCTTTTATTTACCGGTAGGGTGGCGGTCAAATCATGATTTAACGACCGCCAACACGCACCTGCAGCGCCTCTTCGCATTTCGCGCCGCCTGCAACGCGTCTTGTCTTATAAATAGATGCCATCTACCACATCTATCTTCTACCTTCCGCCGACGCGTCTCTTCATCTTCCCACTCTCTCTCTCCTCATCTCATCGCCGGTGATAAATCTCTCCGGAGGACCAAGAAATCTTCAGGATCACGCTCAAGCTTCCCTCTTCGTCATGGCGCAAGTCACCGCTTCCTCTACCGCCGTTCCCCAGGTAACAATCCCTTGTTCTCATTCTTGTTCTAGGATAAGGTTGTTTGTTCTTGCGGTAGACTGTAGATTTCTTCATTTTCTACATACCTTTCTCTGTTCTTTTTCGCATTCGCTCACCATTTCACCTTTGCTTCGTAATATTAGCTTCAATATTCACTAAATGCGCTTAATCTTGATGATCCAGCATTGCCTCATTAGATTTATTTTTTCATCATTTTAGGAACTGCAAAACCAGATCTAGATCCCCACAGAACTTGCCACACACCGTTTCTTGGGACCTATGGGCGATCCATATCCAGTAACCTTCATTTGCAGTGAAACCCTTAGGATGCCCTTCAAGAGACCACCGGTTTCATTAGAGACATGGTAGGCAGCTTCAGGTCCTGGCCTTCTGCTATTCCAGGCTGGCGCGAATGGTTTCTCAGAGTCAAGGCCGCCAAATCGGCAATATGGGATACCGTCGGCATTTCTCACTGCTTAGAGCTATCTCTTGCCGATATGAAGAAGAACGAGCCAATGCTGTCGGCATCCTGCTACTTCTGGTCTGACGCAATAAATGCCTTTCCCTTCAGCCATGGACCAATGACACCAACCCTGATGGATGTCAAGATGCTTGCCGATCTAGATATAACAACTCATGTGAGCCCACACAGTCTAAAAGTCAAACCTCATCACCAATTTGATGTCAGAAGCATCGGCGGATGGAAGAAATACATCTCCTCCTTCCGAGGCACAGGACCAGTAACAGACAGAGAGCATGCAGCTTTCTTGATGATGTGGCTTGAGCATTTCTTCTTCTGCGGAGCCCAACTCAACCCCGTCTCCAACCTGCAAAACTTAGCAGGACGATTGGCGGCCAGCACTCAAATGCCCATCAGCAAATACCTGCTCGGAGCTCTCTATTCCTCACTTCATCAGGTTGCCGAGAAACTTTGGCACAACACTCCAATCGGCAATATTGGTGGTCCGTGGTGGTTTCTCCAGATGTGGCTTACCTTGCACTCTTACAAGGCCATGGAACTTCAAGACTTGCACTTGTTCAAATTTCCATCTCCCGATCAAGTCGGACGCCGATGCACCTCACTGGGAGAAGCCTTGGTGTCGATAGACGGTCTTGGAATGGATGCCGATCATTTGGCTTCATATTTCAAAGCTTTCTATAAGGGCATTAACAACGATCATCTCGACTGGTTCCCCTATGGAAACTCTGAGATCATGGAACACTTTTAGATCCCCTTCACTTTCCGGGCTGACAATCCCCTTCAAGACGCAACATCGGCAAACATCTTCATCACTTGTGTCAAACCCTACATCTTGCCGATAGGACTGAATGGATCAGGCCGATCAAACCCATCTTACGAATTCTACAATCCTTCGTTTGTCGCAAGGCAAATGGGTCTCGGCCAGATTCCTCCCAGTCTTTTTTATGCCGATAAGGTCAAGGCTCGCGCAACCATCACTTCGGCTTTGGAGTACTCTTGGTTATTCGGCCTGACCGATAACCTGCATATTGGTCACATCGACAACCTGCTGCTGACTCCTTCCTGTACAAGGCTCTTTAGACAATGGTGGGTAGAATGGTCAAGACACCTGCAATGCACCAACACAGCATCTCTCGTGTCCAATCTCCAGCTCTCTGACCCAATAGGAGAGATAACCGATCTCGATCTCCATTTCTTATCGACAAATCATCAACTATAACTTTCTTTTCATTTTGCAGTCTGATGTTGAAAATGCACCCACCATGAGCAGCAGCGGAATCGGCATCGTATATGTGACTCCAAATCCAGATCCCATCCTTGGCTCTGACGCACCAACACGGCCCAAGTTATCAAAGGCCAATCTTCTGGTACAAAACGCAAAGGCCCCCGTACCAAGGTCCCAGCAAGCGCCACAGAGCTCTCCTGAAACAACACAAGCTCTGCACCAACTCCTCCCAGCAGTCCGGTAATCGTTCTCATCCATATAATTATCCCATAATTGAATCGTCATTGACATCTAACCTTTATCTCATTTGCAGGGCCACTCTGAAGAAAACCTTGAAAAAGCCGAAGCCCACGCGATACCGAAGCTGAGACTGACAACCCCCAACAAGCACCAGTTCATACTGCTTCAGAAGAAATCGGCATCGGCACTCAACAAACACCAGCTGGCATAGCTTCAGAAGAAATCGGCGTCGGCACTCAACAAACACCAGCTGGCATGGCTTCAGAAGAAATCGGCATCGAGACTCAGCCTCAGGTTTGTCCTCAAATTTTATCCATCGGCATTTATACTTCTATTAACTTCATATTCATCAGACGCAAGAGCAAAGAGAAGAAGAATCGGCAAACCTCTCTGTCAATAAACCTGAGACTTCACAAGCAACACCTGCCGAGAACATCCCAGAGAGTAGCCGATCAGATCCTGGAGCATCTTCTTCTCAAGCCATCCCCGTCGATGCCGACGTCGTTCTATCTCAGGTAATAAATGTCGATCTGTCCCCTTAATCAATTCGCCATTTAACCATATTTTGTACCCGCAGGCACGTGTGGTAGAGCCAATCGTCGCCATGCATCATCAGCAACCACTGCCGATCGACATCTGCAATGAGCTGATCGAGCTGGAAGCCAGGCTTGAGCATGCAACCATAAGAGATCTCACCCGCAACGCCAGCTCAGTCCGTGCCAGGTTCGAAACTATCCAGAATCGGCTTCCAAAAGACTTGATGGTTGCCCTTCACCCAGTGGCGTACATTGAGTTTCGACGTTTTGATTATGAACGAGCCCAAGAGAACATCAGTCGCCGATCCAAACAACATCAACTCCTCTCGGAAGCAGAAAAGGCTCTCGAGCTCTCTCAGCAAGAATGAAAAAATACGACTCCATGAAGAATCGGCTGACAGAAGAAGAGAATCAGCTAACTCAACTGAAGAAAGAAGCCGAAGACTTGAGAGCAGCCCTGTAAGCTAAGGAGCAAGAAGTATCGGCATCGGAGGAAACCATAGCCAGGATCAATGCAAACATACTCCAACAAAAGGACATGGTCACAGCCTCCATTGAAGCTTCAGAACACGCCTGGGAATCTGTGCCTGCAGAGATCGAGTCCAACGACGATGACAACTATACCCTTGCCGAGATCGATCAGCTTCGCACTCATGCACTAGATGTAATCCGTGATTATCTGTACCCCCGTCGTGCATGATGTAATATCCTGTAAACATTAAGCACTTTGTCTTCTCGACCCCATCTGTAATATATATCTTCTTTTGTCCTTTATATATTTTTACTAAGGGTGATACCATTAGCATCGGCCATCTCAAAGGCGACGCTCTTAACGTCGGCTTAACCGGAAATTTAACCGAACACTTTAAGAACCCACCCAAATGCTAGGGTAGTACTTCTTCAAATACTTTCCATTAAGCGCTCGGCCAAATTCTTCTCCATCTAGCTCCTTCAAAATATAAGCATTCCCGGGTACGCATCGGCTAATGATATAAGGACCTTCCCAATTAAATGACCACTTGCCGAAAGGATTATCTCGTACGCCAATCGGCAACCTGACTTTCCAAACCAAATCTCCCTCATCAAATTGCCTGGTCACCACCTTCTTATTATAATGCCGAGCCACCCGTGCTTTATTATTTTGAATTTTCTTCAACGCAACCAACCGTTGCTGATTGACATCTTCCAATTCATCCATCATGGGATCATGATATTGTTCTACCGTCAATTGATTCTGCAAATCAACTCTTCTCGACCCTGCATTAACTTCCCATGGCAAAACAGCTTCATGCCCGTAAACCAATTGATATGGCGTTACTTGTACCGATCCATGACGAGACATTCGATATGCCCATAACGAATCGGCTAACGAAGTATGCCAGCTCCTCGGCTGATCTTTAATCTTGCGCTTAATCAACATGATCAAAGACTTGTTTGAAGCTTCAGCCTGACCATTTGCTTAGGCATAATATGGCGACGAATTCAGCAATTTAATACCCATATCATCAGCAAAATCTCTAAACTCTTCAGAAATATAGATGGAACCTTGATCTGTAGTGATAATCTGAGGAATACCAAATCTGTAGATTGTGTGCTCTTTAACAAAAGTAATCACATCCCTCGAGGCTACACTCCTATAAGGTACTGCTTCAACCCATTTGGTGAAATAATCCGTAGCCGCCAATATATATTTATGCCCCTTACTAGATGAAGGATTAATCTCACCGATCATGTCGATTCCCCATCGAGCCACGGCTTGATGATAGGATTCATTGCTGATGCCGCAGCTCTCTGAATCGATCCATACCTCTGACAATCTTGACAGCCTTTATAATATTCAAAACAATCTTCAAGCATGGTAGGCCAGAAATATCCAACTCGTCTGATCAACCACTTCATCTTGTATGCCGATTGATGAGTCCCACAAATCCCATCATGAACCTCCATCAGCATCTTTCTGGCTTCATCGGCATTCAGACACTTCAACAGAATCCCTTCTAAGGTCCTGTAATAAAGCTGATCATCTATTAATACATACTTTATTGCTTTGTACCGTAGCTGTCTGGACGTCTTCTGGGTCGGATTCCTCAAATAATCCATGATCTCGATCCTCCAATCTTGCAAATCGACATCGGCTTCATTATGGACAGAACCAATAATAAACCGATACCCAGATGCATGCTGAGCCAAATCATTAGCTTCAGAATTCATTTGTCGAGGAACATAGCTAATTATGATATGCTTGAAACTCTTCATTAGATCTTGACACTTCTGATAATAACTCTGAAGCACTTCATCTTTGCATTCATATTCACCATTTAATTGCCCCACAATCAGCAAAGAATCCCCAATGACTTCAACAAAATCGGCATTAGCTTCCTTCAACAGTTGCAGCCCTTTCAACACAGCTTCATATTCAACTTGATTATTAGTATAAGCTTCAACTGCGAATGAAAATTCAAACCTGGACCCTTTTGGGGTGACCATAACAATGCCGATACCACATCCTTGTTTGCAAATCGACCCATCAAACAGTAAGCGCCATGGAACTGGCTCCACCACACCTTCATCATGCCCCCTATGCTGAACTATCAAATCGGCAAACACCTGGGCCTTCACAGCTTTAGCAGACTCATATTTAAGGTCAAACTCTGCAATCGCCAACATCCACTTCCCAAGCCTGCCCTTCAACACTGGAGCGGACAAGATGTATCTGACAACATCGGCTCGACAAACAATAGTGCACTCTTTGGATAACAGATAATGTCTCAATTTGGTACAAGAGAAATAAAGGCGTAAATATAACCTTTCAATTTCAGAATATCTGGTCTCCGCATCCACCAATCGTCGACTGAGATAAAAGATAATCCTCTCATCGCCGTCTTGTACTTGAGTCAATGCCGAACCAATGGACTTATCATCGGCAGACAAATATAACTTGAAAGGAATACCTGGCTTAGGTGACATTAACACAGGTGGTGAGATTAAATATTCCTTGATGTCATCAAGAGCCTTCTGATGTTGGGCTTCCCATCGAAATTCCTGATCTGCTTTTAACTTCAACAATGGAGTAAAAGCATTAATTTTCCCAGAAAGATTAGAAATAAATCTCCTCACAAAGTTGATTTTGCCGATCAGAGACTGCAATTCTTTTTGACTGGTGGGAGGTTTAATCTTCTTGATCGACTCCATGCTCTTGGGACCAATTTCAATCCCTCTCTCATGAACAATAAAGCCCAGAAATTGACCTGCCGATACACCAAAGGCACACTTGTGTGGATTCATCTTCAAGCCTTACTTTCTGGTCCTCTCCAGCACTTCTCGCAAATCGGCAACATGATATTCGATTGATTTAGACTTCACCATCACATCATCAATATAAATCTCCACCAATCGGCCAATCAAATCATGATAGATGAAATTCATTGCCCTTTGATATGTAGCACCAGCATTCTTCAACCCAAAAGTCATCACGACCCACTCAAATAATCCCAAGGCTCCTGGACATCTAAAAGCAGTCTTCATAATATCTTCTTCAGCCATAAAAATCTGATTATATCCTGCATTTCCATCCATGATGCTCAAAATCTTGTGTCCAGCAGCAGCATCAATCAGTACAACTGCTATCGGCATTGGGTACTCATCTTTGGGTGTGGCTTTATTCAAATCTCTGAAATCAATGCAAACCCGCATCTTTCCATTTTTCTTGATTACTGGGACAATACTGGACACCCACTCTGCATATCGGCATGGTCGGATAAACTTGGCATCATATACCTTGTAATTTCTTCCTTGACAGCATCATAAATCTTCGGATCAATTCTCCTATTATGTTGCTTAAACGGCCGATACCCAGGCTTAATAGGCAATCGGTGTTCAACAATATCTCGACTCAGGCCAGGCATCTCGCTATAGTCCCAAGCAAAACAATCTTTATATTCCTTTAATACCAACTTATCTCTAAACTCTTTACAAATCTTTTTACTAATAAACGTCGGCCGAGACTTGTCACCATCTCCAATGTCGACTTCTTCCAACTCATCGGCCGATACAAAACCATGACCAAGTTTTCCTTCCTCTCTTTCGTCGATCGGCTGATTGTTGATTGCTTCTTCCTTCTCAGCCTCCATCGGCCAATCAACATCCGGGTCCAGTAATTGCTAGAGCAACCGCGGGGTTGCCGATCCCTCCGTGATGCAGACACCCTCATCGGTAACGTCCAATGCTTCACCTTCCCAGTAAGTCCCTGATATGCACGGCAAGCTTTCCACCATCGTCGGCAAAAAATCTGCAGTTGCCACACTCACCGATCTATCAGCTTGAATAGTGTCCACCTTGTCGCCGACCCACTGGATAAGGAGCTGATGCATTCTCGAAGGGATACAGCAATTAGCATGAATCCAATCCCTACCCAGCAGTACGGCGTACGATCCCTTGCCTTCAATCACGAAAAACGTCGTCGGCAAGGTCTTGCTTCCGATAGTGACCTCGATATTGGTGACTCCTTTGACCTCAGAACTCCTGCCTCCATAATCCCTCAATGTCATGTTGCTCTTTGTCAGCTCTTCAGGCAGTTTGCCGATCTTCCTGTACGTCACCATCGGCAAAACATTGACAGCAGCACCACCGTCAACCATCATCTTGCTCATCGGCTTACCATTAACAAAACCATTAAGGTACAAAGCCTTCAGATGGAGATGATCGACACCAGATGGCTTCTCAAACACTGCTTGCTGTGGACCCAACAACAACTCGGCAGAAGCTTCTTCTTCCGATTCATCAGTACTCAAAGAGATCTGACTTAGAAAAGGAAGCTCTGCTAAACGCTGCAAACAAAGTTGGATATAGGTGTGCCATAAATTCTCGTGGCAACATAAATACCATATTGACAGGTGCTTCGGTTGCATATACCTGGGATTTGACTTTCGGTCTCCATGCCTTCTTGGTCTTAGGCCCCTTGTCATAGTCATCCTTCGGGTTCACCTCCTTGTTCAGCTCCCGGCAACGTGTCCTCTGTACTCTTCTCTTCTGTGTCTTGGTAAAAATACCACTCGGACACCACTGGCCTTCTTCTGTAAACTCACCTTGATAATCTTCTTCATAATCTTCAACTTGATTAACAGGCCCAAGCCTTTGTTGCACAGAAACCCTTGATGTCAGCCTCCCTTCAAAGCGATCATGCTGCCTCCTCTGGGGGGAACCTTCTCGAAGTACCAGCTTCTCTATACAAGTCACCAGATCGCCTGCTACAACCTGGGGAACCTTCAATCGGTGGCAACTTCGTACCCTGCTCCCAATAGTACTGGAAGAAAGGACAAGTCCAGTGTGGATCAAAGTCATCATCGTCAGATTTCCTATCTTCTCTCTCTCTCTTCCTCGAGTACTTGCCGATCAATCCAGCAGATCCCCCGATCATGTTGACTGGAAAAGGATGTTCATCAATCTTCATCGGCTTCTGACCAGAGAACTTGATACGATCGCTCTCAATTGCCGATTGGATCTATTGTCTAAAAACCTTGCACTCATTGGTGTGATTAGAGGGAGAATTATGCCACTTGCACCACTTGATTTTCTTCAACTCCTCGGCTGAAGGTAACGTGTGATTAGGTGGAAGTTGAATGAGCTTCTCCTGTAACAGCAGATCAAATATCTCATCGGCTTTATTGATATCAAAATCATATTTCTTCTCCTCTGCCTTCTGCTTGACCCACGGACAGAGAATGGACTTTCTATTCCTGGTCCATTCGGCAAGAGCAACTTCACCTTCATCATCAGAATCAGAAGAATAATCAGCATAAGCTGCCTGAAATTGTCTGCCACGTGTATTCTGGATGCGCCCTTCATGAATCGATGCCTTTTGAAAGCGCTGTGCTAAACCATCGACTTCCTGTGGCGCAAACTTGTCCCTAATCTGAGGCAGCAAACCCTGGTAAGCAATCTCAGCCATTTGCCGATCCGTCAAATTCAGGTTGTAACACCTGCCACGGATGATTCTGAACCTCTGCACGAAATCGGCAACTGACTCCCCAGCCTTCTGACGAACAGCCGTCAAATCTGATATGCTCCACTCCGTCATGCCAGTGAAGAAATAAGAGTGGAACTTCTTCTCCAAATCGGCCCAATTCCGCACGGATCCCGCAGGAAGCGAAGTAAACCATGAGAATGCCGATCCAGACAATGATAGGGAAACAGACGAACTTTTAATGCATCTTGGTCTGACGTCTCTCCCAACTGTGCCAAATATCGGCTGATATGCTCCACTGTAGAGACATTATCTTGCCCAGAAAACTTAGAAAACGTCAGCAACTTGTATCTGTGTGGCAAGGCAACTTGTTCCATCCACTCTGGATATGGACGTCGATACATAAAGCTCTGTTCCCTGGGCTTGAGATCAAACTGCTCTTCCATGACTTCAGGCAACCTGGCGACTATATCTTCTGATGCATTCTGTCCTTGCCCCCCAGCCAACTGGGATGATTATTGTAAATGTGACTGCATCTGAACAGGCTGCTCCCTATTGTAATGCTCACTGTAATCTGCCACCCTATGATATCCTTGCGGTATCTCCTGGTTGAACAATGCGGAGTTGACATTGGGAGCCACATGATACCTTGTCTGAGAGGTTTGACCGATCCTTGGTTCAGTAGAAGTCCCACCTACTTCCATCCTTTGCATGGACATCGGCGCCGATTCTGCATTTGGATTAGGAAGGTTTGGCGCCGATACCCTGTTTGTTCCTGCAGCTAAAGCTTGAGCACTTGGAGACCACAGCTCTGGTGGCATACCATATGGTTGCTTTTGTCGATCAACACTTGACTCATCTTGAGTTGTAGGTTGACCACCAGGATGTGCAGGGCATACTGGCGTAGCAGCTGGCGCAGTAAATGACGGCCCCACAAATCCAGGCTCATTCTGCATGGTCCCATCAGCAATTGCTTTGAGCATGTTATACAAAGTGTTAACAAGCACCACTGATTGGTTAATGAAAGCATTATGAACCGCAGCATTCGCAACTTCATCCAGCAAAGCTCGATCTGGTAACTTTGCAGCTTTTATTGCAACCAATTCCTCTGCACTTAGCAGTACTGGTGGAGCTGACATTGATGTAATCTTGCCGCGTGTCATCTTGATCGTGTCAAAGTATTTCATATGACACCCGAACAGGTAACTCTGATATTGTTTCTTCTGATCCAAAGACATCTTCTCCCAAATGATCAACTCATTGTTGCTAGTTATCTCAGAAGAATCTTTGTCATCTCGAACAACTGGTGCGGGAATCCAGATCTGCTGACCCTTCCTATCAACGAGCAAAGAACCATCATCAGCAATAGCTTGAACGAACGCCATCTGACTCTAAACTTGATCTGTCCCACCCAGAGTGCCAAAAAGTGTGTTGCCAGGAAAATGTGACTTCTACTGCTTCATACACGCGGCCTGAGAGATTTGCTTGACTCTGTTCAGGACAAAACTTGGAACGCGCTGAATTCCGGAACGTGCCAGTCGATTTTCCCTGCAAATCGACAAAGACAAGAAAAGCGTATAAAATTCCTGGGCTATCGGCCCCGAACAGGCCGATGCGTAACCGCAGCCGATATTAGTAGTTTAAATAAAAGATTATAATAAATGCTCGGCTGTCGGCTAGAAACGAATCGGCATGTTCTCAATAATAAATACTTGCGCAATAACTAAAGCAAAGACATGCATCAAAATCGACAATCGGCAAATAACAGCAAAGCATGCAATCGACAAGTAGCCATCGGCAAGCGTCATGGTAAAGTGAATCGGCATCGACAAAATAAGGTTCAAACCTCTACTTGAACAGGAATAATAAGATATTTAAGTAGCATACAAGCATAGAATTTGAACGTGGTAATCAATCGGCTAAACACCCCGAAAGAACGGTTAAATCGATAGCAACTAATCATACCCATAATCTAACGATCGCTTCACCAAGGACCACGTCAACTAAGTGAAGTAAAACAGGACACGTCAAACTGTTCTACACGATTGGCAAATACAGGTATAATCGGCAACTACCAATCCCAGATACTTGGCAAATTAAATCTAGCTCTTAGCAACTGTTTCGTCGAGGACACGTCAACTAAGCGAAGCGGACAGGACAAGTCAAACTGACCACCCAGCTGCTACGAACAAATCTAATCGACTAAGCATCTTAACCGTGACTCGAATAACCAGATCAAACAGAGAATCGGCATCGGCAATCGGCAACAAGGTCACGGCTAGGACAAGTCGACTAACCGTAACAAAGAACTGGACTAGGTCTTAAACAATTCCAAGTTGTCGATGCATAACGCTGAGCCCTAGATTAATCTAAATTACCAGATAACTAGCAGCCACATCAATTTCTAATATGGACAAGTCGATATACTAAAGATTGATGCGCTTACCTGACAAAATCCAAGTCGAAACCGAAGCCCGATGAGCGCCAATGTCGACGAAAATCCCGTCAAGAAGTTGTGGCGATGCGCCGAAAAGTGATTGTATTGATTGATTCCTTTTTACAATACTCACGGGTCTAAATTTATACACCCGAGGCAAGACTCCGACTCGACCACGATTAGGTCAACCTTTCTAAATCCAGAAAAAGAATTAAAAAAGGATACACAAACCCACACGTGCGCGCGGGTGTCTTCACGATTTCTTTGGCTTCATGATCACCCGCGGGCCACCACTTTGCACACAACCTTTTCCATCCGGCACACATTCCATCACTCACTGACAATGGGCCTAGGCCAAAATTTGGTGTCAACAACATCATGCAGGGTCAACCCTTGAGCGGGCCATGCTTAATTATTGAGCTCCGCAGAAACCTTGTTGAGCTAAAGCGCGCGCTGAATGAGCTCGCAGCAACAGTCGGCCTCCATGGACAGCAACAAGGTCGACGAAGTGACGTGAAGAAGCTGCCGTGTAGTGCAACTCCGGTGTATCTGCAAGGGGGTTCTCCATCGATTGCCCTGTGCTTCTCCGCGAGACGATGCGGGGACGTCCTTGAGGACAGCACTGATGAATTGTTGATCAAGAATTCAAGGACTCCGACTTTTGGTGCCTGTATTCGGGTCCCGGCCGCAACAGTGCTGTGCTCCAAGATGCAGCTGGGGATGTAAGGATGTTCGTGCTGGAGTTCCGCCGTGCATGACCTGACAGAGAGGTAACACACCACAAAATATTACACTTGTGATGAACCACCGAGACATCCGTCCTTCACACAGCGACAAGAACCTGCCTATGCAATCACATCGTATAGACATAAAGGCACGAACAGAACAGAGTGAGCTGAAGTTCGGTGTTCTACAATCCTTTCAGGAATCGAAAAAATCATGTGTAGACTTTCATGCCTTACTAGTTCCAAATATCAGAAACACACAAGGCGGCTATGTATTCATCATCGGAGTCTCTTTTACATTGGAGGATTACATGAGTATTTATACTATAAATATCATGTGAAAAGTTGTCAATATAAATGCTAAACACCATACGAAAGGTCTTCTTGACTCTTGATTAGCTGACTGTTGCCTGATATTTGAGAAGTCTCTTCAATTTCCGCGCAGGCACTTGGCTAGATGACAACTTCGTCTAAAATTACCATAACTCCTTGCTCATATGTCCAAATGGTGCACGGTTTGTTGCATGCGAAACTAGAATGCAATATCTTTCTGATAATATGCATGCTCAAACCAGTGCTGTCCTCACAGAATTTGAACAACAGAATTGTGTTTGTGATGAGCTCCATATAACTGACAATTTTTTTTTCTTACGCACATCAACACACGCGACATGTTCATACGATCCCAAGTGTAGAGCACCCGTGCTGCTCCTGTTCTTTTCCTTTTCCTTGTTTGTCATGCACTTTTTCAGTTTCTGCCTTCTCTGCCGGCCTGTATGGGCCAAATAAATTTAGGCCTACTTATCAAAACCTGGTGGACCTCCATATCTGTATGCCCATCAGCCCTATACATTGTGCTGAAAAAGAAATCAGCCCTATACATTTTATTTTTATTTTTGTTCTAAACTTTGTTGCTCCCTCTGCCTTTCATAATTGACGTCAGGGTAGCTTATTTGCCTTATGCGTAAGCGATCAAATTTGTCCTAGTTAACATGCTACTTCAACTTTTGAAAGACACTAAGGTAAAAAAAAAAACCTTTGAGAGACACTTAATTCTCCTTCCCAATATCATGTTGGGAACACTTGTTCTCTCTATGAGACCGTGGCTTCAAAACATGATGAACAGAACATAAAGTCATTGTTGATTGGAAAAATAGTTTGCTGTCCCCACTCATTATGATTTCCCACATGAAGCTTTGTCTCTGCAGCAAGAACTAGATTGACCATAACTGGATCAAGCAATCCAGATCAACATGTAACCAGGAATATTCGGTCAATTTTTTTTTTTTACCAGGACTATAGTCTATAGAGCCTAAAATATATTGGGAAAAATAAGAAAACTTTTGTTACTTACAAGTTACAACTGATAGTAATGGACCTTATGGGCCCTCCTGGTTATGTGTTCCCTCCATGTCAGACCTTAATAGGCCACATCGCAATATGTTTGGGATAAGATATAGGTTGTCTGAAGTACATATTTGCTACTATAAAAATAGCTTCCACTAGACATTGCACCTGTTATCAGCCTATTTGCTTAGTGTTTGCCTGTGAGGTCATCTATATGAACCTTCATATATGTTTGAGATTGAATTTTGAAGCCACATGTTGAGTGCTCTTAGTCGTAATTTATTTATTTTACAGAGTGCTTGTAACATGAGTATATACTGAACTACAAATTAATATTCTTTCAACTAAAAAAAATGACTTTAATGATCTTGTGTGGATAGGTGATAGTAAACTTTCTTCTTAGCAGCATCATAACAAGTGTTCATTATATATAACCATTGTACAATAATTCCGCATCCATTATCTAAATTAATTTAATAACAATATCTTATTACGATTTGGGTTACATACTTCCATGCTGTCAAGCCTTGCAACGTACGCCTCACGGAAAGAAAGACAGAGGCAGGCGGCGGCGGCGGCTCCTGAAGAAAAACTTGCCGGCCCCCTCGCCTCCGGCGGCCTCGCCGTCGGCGGAGGAGGGAGGCCCGGCATCCGGCGTCCACTTTGTTCGCTCTTAAGTTTAGATAGAGTTAGGTCTTCTGTGGTGGTTGCTTTTGGCGGCGGCCACGGTGGTTGTTAGGGTTAGGGTTCCTCTAGTGGTTCGGTCTAAGAAGGTGGCGGCGGGTGTGCGGCGTCATCAACTTCGTCGGCATGGAGCACTGGAGGACAAGGCGTCTCCGCGGTGGTGGCGAGTCGAAGGCGCCATCATCGATGAAGAATCAGGTACTCCGGCTCCTCCTTTGTCTTGTCATGGTTCTTCTTGGCCATGGCTGTGGGCTAGTGAGACTTCGATTTCCAGTGATATCCATCTGGATGTCGCTCGGATTTGTGTTTTCCTATGACGGATATGGTGGAGGAGGCGACGATGAGCTCTGCTACGGGCTTGACGGCGGCAAGTTCATCGTATTTGCATGTGGAATATCGGTCTACCCCTCTTTTGCGAAAGGGTTGGGTTTCAGTTTTCCCCCGTCGGAGATGAGGATGGCGGTGGTGGATGGTGAGATGGCCATGTTCATTCAGATCGGAGTTCTCTTCCGTGGCATATCTGTCTGGGATGGTGATCCTAGATGGTGGAATTTTTGGCTCTTTCAAGGTTTCTTGTCTCCCATCAATGGAGTTGGCTTTGATTGGGATGCTCTTATAATCTGGGGATGTAATTTGCTTCAATATTAATGAAATTCCCCTTTTCGCAAAAAAAAAAAAACAATATCTTATTACAGCTGATGTTCTAAATTACTTCACTGTCCCAATCAGACCTTAATTTTTCCCAAGCCTTGCCCTACCATGCACAAACCCTGGCTTTGTGTGCCCCATATGCACAATAGTGCCGGCCCACTTGGTTGTTGCCACCGGCAGCTGTGGTGGCCTAACTGCCGTTGCTTCTTGCCGGGATGCTTCTGAGTAGGTCCTCTCCCAGAATCTCTTGATAAACATATCGGCTTCTCTGTCCACTTTACCGTACCCTCCACCGTTAGGCTCCATGAAGACCATCCTGCATCCGGTGCCATGGGCTTCATGGATCGGGTGTGTGCCACCGAAGGCCACGCTGCTGAAGCTGTGGCAGCGACCGTGGTCGATTGTTCAGGCTGTGCGGTAGGCATACGAGGGCTGAACTTGGCGAGGAGGAATGAAGAGAGGAGGCCATGATGAGATTGGCGGTGATGATCGTGGACGACTCTAACAGGGAGGTGTTGTTCCGGTGACGTGATGATGGCATGATTGCGAACAGGGTGTAGTTGTTTGTGCAGCTAGCTAGTGGTTGATGTGTGATGAGGACATCCCTGATGACAACCCATTGATCAATGATGAACATGCTGAACAAGAAATATTGTCTACAAGGGGCCATTGACTCGGGCAAGAAAAAGCAACTACAACATGAGATGAATCTATTCCTTAATGAATGTGAGCATGTCTATCCTAAGAATTATGTACTACCCAATGGAGGTTCATTACTTGTACTCAGGTTTGAAGCACAGGTCAGGGACGGATCAGCCACTTGAAGTTAGATGGAGTCGACGTGCTGATGCACGGATTCTGACTTTCAACTTCACGTCGAATTCTGTATCATTGTGGGAGGTTCTACCCCAAGTGTTATATATGGATGGAAAACTTATCAAGTCTATTTTGATATGCGACAAACAAGACGCCCATTGGAGCTGGGAGCAAAGAGTTATGCCCCTTTTTGTGAGAGGTGCTCAGGAAGATGTCCAGATTATGTGTCCAATTTTCAAGCCAAGAACTGTACCAATACAGCGACTTTGGGTATGAGTGTGCTATATCTCTGGAAGCGTCTTGAAGTCTACTTTTTAATGCATCAAACTGTTCATCTTTTGGAGATGTGTGGAGAGGATTATGCATGTTTTAGTGAACACTGTCTCAGGCCCATGTTCTGTCGAACTGGACCTGGCTAGAACAATTTCAGTCCAGCTAGGAGGGATGTTCCGAGTATAAATAGCACTCTCTTCTGTCCTGAAACCCTAACCACAAATTTGAGAAAAGAAAATAGAGAAGCCAAGTGCTCTTGTCCTTAGGGTTGTGTCATAGCTGCCCTCTTAAGAATTGTGAGTTGTTCTCTACCACTTGTTCTTGCGTTTCCTTGTGATTTGAAAGAGCATTGTCTCTACCTTTGCATGGTTCAGGGTAGGCATCGACCAAATCGTGTGGTTGGACGAAATCATTTGTCACAGGTGGTTGTTCTAGCAGCTGTTGGTGCTATCGGTTCGTCAGGTTGCACGGGTCAAGTTATCCCCAGATCCTACGTCGAGAAGATCGGACAAGCACCCCGCATCCGTGTGCGCTGTCAGTTTGTGCTAGGTTTCAGTGTTAAAGGTAGATGGAGACGTTTGAGTATGGATTCTTGGAAGTACAAGGTGCTCTTAGTTTGTAAGGTCTTGGGAGATCATCTTAGCAGTACAAGGTGCTATTTATATTCAAAGTCCTGGGAGATCATTGGGCATGTGGCTTGCAAGATGGGCTGCTAAAATATCTAGATGTTGTGGTCCATGTAAACATGTTCGGTTCGCATATATGTGCCCACAATACCTCTCATTGAAGAATTAGCATCTGTTCTGACAAAAGTTTTCCGTTGGCGCTTTTCTTCGAAAACTCCAAATTGGAATACTACAGTAGTATCATATTATTCCTACGAGATTTGTTCTCACGATTATGTGTCTCACTGAATGATCAAGTAATTAACTGGAGATAAGCGCATGGAACATAAAGAACATAATAATTATTGGATGATAGCAGTTTGCACGTTGCATCTACCTAAACATCTGGTGTACTAGTGGCATGGTTGGATAATATCACGAATTAAGGAATGTAACTCGTGGTGGCGTTTGAAAGAAAAAAAGGCGAAGCACTTTGTGATTACACATACTATAGCTGAACAGTTTAAGTGTCACCAAAGCTTTTTTGAACTAATTAGCAATAAGGAAATTGCTCCAGACCACTAATTAAGCGATGACCGCCTTGTGCGACTGGCGTCCGACTGCTCTCATCGGTGAATCACAGCGCCTCACTTTTTCTCATGTGGGACCACAGGAAGGCAGGTTTTCAACTAGTCGGACGTGTCCGGGTCGCACAAAAACAGTCGGCTCTGTAGTCATTCTCTTACCGTATAGTAAAGGTAATATGTTTTCTACATGCACTTTCGTTGCGTTGATCTCAAATCTTCATACAATCGCAGTTGTCTTATTTTTTTTTGCGAGGGAAAAATGAGGTTTCATTAGCTCAAAATAGGGTTACAGCCGGCATCGATGAGATGCGATACATTTGGAGGGATACGTCTCAACCAAACAGCACATAAGCCCTCCTCACAAGCATAAAAAGCTAAGCTATGAGCAACCCTATTCTGATCTCTAACACAATGTTTAACCTTGATTTCCTTGAGCTCATCCATGAGTGACTTGACTTCCGCCACAAGCAGTGAGAGTCGGGAACGATCTGGCTGTCGGGAGTTTAGCGTATTAACCACTGACAGGCAGTCCGATTCCAGGATAATTGGCGGTGCGATCCACTGCACCGCCAGATGGAGCGCCTCCAAGCATGCTAGCAGCTCCCCTTCTTCAGCATCAGCACAATTAAAAAGGATCCGACCTGATGACAGCACCACTTCGCCCGTCGAGTCCCTCGCCACAATCCCTACAGCAGCAGCACCCGTCGATACATGGAAGGCAGCATCAACGTTTATCTTCGTGCAGCCTAATGGCGGGGGACACCAGCGAACGGGTACAGAGTTCTTCTTGCATGGAGCCCCGGTAGAGAGCCTGACAGGTCTTGACCGCTTCCCTTTCAAAGCATGCACCGGCGCAGGGTCATGGACAGTGCTGACCGAGAGGTGATAAGCATCCAGAAAACTTCGCGAACCTTCAATGGACGGCTGCACATTCTCATGCGCTTGTTGATTTCTATCATACCAGATTCTCCAGAACATCAACAACACAAGGTCACGTTGTATTTCAGTGCACTGATCAAGTAGCAGCAGCAGCCAGTCAGGACCTCTGAATTGGAACTGTAGCTCGTCAGTCAAGGGCCATATTTCCCGCATCGCGAACCGGAGGAACTTGGCGTGAGGGCAAGCCACGCATGTGTGATATTCCGTCTCCTCCTCAGTACCACATTCGGACACTGACCCGTCACCTCCAGTCGGCGAACCTTCTTGTTCAGTTTAGTTGCTAGAGCTCCACTTGCCACCTTCCATGCAAAGTGTCGGACTTTAGGCGGGACTTTCGCCTTCCAAATGTGCCTCCACAGAGTCCTCGAATCGTCCGGCCTGGCACTACTAGCCCCTGCTGTATTCTCATACTTCAGATTAAAACCAAGTCGATATGCACTCCTGACTGAGTATATGCCAGACTTCTCGTAATGCCAAGCAACAAAATCGACCGAACCACGTCGAGGTACCTTCATCTTCTGAATAATTTCTGCGTCAGCTGAGTAGCACACATGATTGACCAGCTCCATGTCCCAGGTCCCCGTACTCGGTTTGATCAGGTCTGCAACCCACTGCAGTCTATTACTGTTCTGCTTCCCAGTTAATTTCAGATCGGGTTCCCTTGGGATCCAGTTATCTCTCCACAACTTTATACTTGTACCATCACCTACACGCCAGATCATGCCCTTTTTTACTAGCTCCAGGCTGTATTCGATGGCTCTCCAGGTAGGAGATGCATTACCAGAGAACACCGTGTCCAGGATGTGCCCATTAGGGAAGTACCGAGCCTTCAGTAAGCGAGCAGCTAGACTGTCAGGGAACTGAATGAGACGCCATGCCTGCCTCCCAAGTAAGGCCTGATTAAACACTTCTAAGTCTCTAAAGCCCAGTCCCCCTTGGTCTTTGCACCGCAACAGTTTCTTCCAAGGAATCCAGTGCGTTTTACGTTTACCTTTCGCAGCACCCCACCAATATCTCCTCATCTGCTGTGTAAGTCCTTCACATAGGCCGCCTGTAAGCTTATAAACACTCATAATATATATCGGAATAGCTTGGGCAATTGACTTGATGAACACCTCTTTACCGGCACAAGAGATAAATTTTTCACTCCAGTCAGCAGTCCGTTTGCCTAGCTGTTCCTCAAGCGGCTGGAACTTGTCACGCTTCACTCGACCATTAGGGGTAGGGAGCACCAGATACTTCGCCTCAAAAGCCTCCTTTTCTATATGCAACTGTTGTTTAATCTGCAGCTTGTCCTCATCCACAACATTCTTGGAGAACATAATGGAGCACTTAGACTCACTGATGAGTTGGCCGGTTCCCTTCTCAAAATGAGCCAGCAACTCTCGAACACGTCCAGCTTCCAAAGAATTAGCCTTGATGTAACACCCCAGCCCATTTGTAGCCTGGTAGTAGTGGTTTCGGCCCACGTGGCTCAGAAGTGAAGTGGTTGTGAGAATAGTCCCATATGGCTTGTTTAGGTGTGTGAAGGTCAGCATATAACCCTTGTTGGTTCCAAGCATAGCACCTCCGGGTTAACCCTTTTACACGAAGCGAGGACGAAAGCGTAAGAGGGGGTGCTATGTGCATGCGCATGCCCGTCCCGCGTGGGGGCTGGGCGGTAAGCGGATTTTGGACGCAGGGTGTTACATTTGGTATTCAGAGCGGACTCTCGCTGCACGTGCGCATGTGTGTCGTTGCCCGTGGAGGGGGCATGCATGGCCGTTGCATCGAGAGAAGATCTTGGGTATTCGCTTGCCGTGTATGCAGTGTGCTGCCGATGGCGTCAGCCCTTAAGGGGGGTGACTGTAACACCCCAGCCCGTTTGTAGCCTGGTAGTAGTGGTTTCGGCCCAAATGGTCCAGAAGTGAAGTGGTTGTTGGGAATAATCCCACATGGCTTGTTTAGGTGGGTGAGGGTCAGTATATAACCCTTGTTGGTTCCAAGCATAGCACCTCTGGGTTAACCCTTTTACACGAAGCGAGGACGAAAGCGTAAGAGGGGTGCTATGTGCATGCGCGTGCCCACCCCGCGTAGGGGTTGGGCGGTAAGCGGATTTTGGACGCAGGGTGTTACACTTGAAAAATAGGAGGGTATCATCCGCGAACAGAAGGTGTGTGACAGCAGGAGCTCTCCGGCACACTCGCACCCCAGAAATACTCCCCGATTGCTCGCCTGATTTCAACATGTTCTACAAACAGTCAGCAACAAATAGGAACAAATAAGGTGATAATGGATCACCTTGGCGTAGGCCTCATGACGGAGTGAATGGCTGCAGGAGTTCGCCGTTAAATTTAACCCGAAACCGACAGTTGTAACACAGGCCATGATCCACTGCACCCAATTACTATGAAAGCCCTTTTTTTTCCAACGCACACTGCAAAAAGCCCCAATCAACTCTATCATACGCCTTGGCGAGGTCCAATTTGTAAGCACAGAAACCATCTTCATTGCTCGACTGATACTGCATATCATGGATACACTCAAAAGCAATCAGAGCATTGTCAGAGATAAGCCTCCCCGGAACAAAGGCACTTTGGTTCTCTGACACAATATCA
Organism: Eragrostis nindensis; assembly: GCA_012490785.1. Lineage (NCBI taxonomy): Eukaryota > Viridiplantae > Streptophyta > Magnoliopsida > Poales > Poaceae > Eragrostis > Eragrostis nindensis. Next base: position 1,020,489 of record JAAXCT010000028.1, read on the forward strand.
TCCAGAAAGGGTCTCAATCTATTGACCAGGCACTTGGAAACAACTTTGTATAAAACATTACACAAGCTGATCGGACAAAAATCTTTCAGCAGTTCAGGTTGCTTTGTCTTCGGGATTAACACGATGGAAGTATCATTGACCCCGCTCGGCATGACACCTGTAGCAAAAAATTGACGGACGCCTTTGATAACATCTTCCTTTAGAATTGCCCAGTTCCGCTGATAGAAACGCCCTGGCAACCCATGCGGGCCCGGGGCCTTGAGAGGCCCAATTTGGAGTAAAGCATCACCGATTTCTTCATCAGAAAATTCCCTACACAAAGCATCATTAATCTCCTGCGTGATGACCCTGTTAATACCATCCATTGCCAAATCAGGACACACTCCCGGATCCCGATCATACAAGCTCTCAAAGTACTCAGTGGCCAGTTTGTGCATCTCTTCCTTTTTCGTAATAGAATTCCCCTGAGTATCCTTCAGCTTTTTTATTCTATTTTTCCTGGCACGCCAGGCTGCCTTCCGGTGAAAAAACTTAGTGTTTTGGTCGCCCTCCTTTAACCAGCTGACCCGAGACCGTTGTAACCATAGCATCTCTTCTCTGTACAATAGTTCATTCAGCTCATTTAGCATGTTCTTCACCTCAATGCAGTCATTAAACATTCCCCGACTACGCAGATCACTAAGCTTGGCCCTTAGATTCTCAATCTGTTTCGTAACCGCACCGAACTGTGCACGACTCCAGTCCTTTAAGGCAATGAGAACCTGCTGTAATGCCACACTGATATCACCCGAGGTTGTTAATCCGGCCACGTCGACCCCAAGCTTGGGCAATCTCGTCGGGAAGTGCCTCATGTCTTTCCCACATAATCTCATACCGCATCACACTAGCTCTGCGTTCCCTCCTCTCCCCCTCCAGAGTCATGCGAAGAAGGAGCGGGCAATGAACATAACGAGCAGCAACTAGGTGTTGTAATGAAGCATCTGGGAATAAGTCAGACCACTCCACATCTACCACTGCCCTGTCAAGTCTTACCCTCACATTCCTCCTTCCGGGTTGGCCATTGTCAAATGTATAAGGCAGCCCCTCAAAGCCTAGGTCGCCCAGCTCACACACCGAGAGAGCCTCTCTGAAAACCGCCATTTGTCATTCATTCCGAAGACATTCCGAGAAGTGTTCAAATTGCCACATGGCTTCATTAAAGTCACCTATCACCACCCAGGGAAGGTGTGACCTATTTTTTAGCCCCACCAGACGATCCCACATGCTCTGCCTATTTTCAACCCGCGGCTCCCCATAAACAAAAGTGGCTCGCCATTGCGGCGCCCCTTCCTCCAGCCTTACTTCAACATCAATGTGGCGGTCAGAGTAGGACAAGAGATTGACCTCCACAAGCTCATCCCAGAACAAAGCGAGCCCTCCACTCAGTCCATCGCTACTAACTGCAAAACAATTCTTCATACCGATCCTCCACTTCAGATTCTGCATCCTCCGCTCATGCACTGTGTTTCGCATAGAAACAACAATTTGGGGTTGTTGGCTCTCAGGAGAGCCAAAAGCTCTTGAACTGCTTGGGGATTCCCCACTCCCCGACAGTTCCAGCTCATAAGACTCATTGCGCCTAACGGGGCTCGCCATGAGCTCCCGTCAGGGTACCCTTGTTGGCCGGGTCAACCGTAGAACGTCTGCCCTTCTTCGCTTCCTTCTCACCGCCCTCCTCCTTTAACTCATCCTCCTGTACACCTCCCGGATAAGCATTCAGATCAATCACCGCAACCCTTTTCCCTAGTGGTGAAACAGGAGGCATTGGTGTATCTGACTGGATTGCTGTACCGCCTGCACCTGCCAGGGCCAAAGCATTATTGAGCGACGCAAAGGCCTGCTTAATTGGGACATCCATCACCGATTGCTTCACTGGGGAAGTCACCACAGCATCCTTCCTCGAATTTGCATGCTTCCAATTTCTATCAGAATCGCGGTCCTCTGAAGAGGACAGCGGGTATTGCTGCACCTTAGCCTGGCCCTTTATAGCCAACAATTTACGTCCTTGGATCCCATCACCCTGCGACACGCCATGACCCTGACTTTCGAAGAGCTCTCATGAGAGGAGGCCGGGAGGCCTAGAGAACCCAGCTTATTGAGATCTACTTGCATGTCCTCAAGAGTCGACGCCAGCACTTCATTGACCCGTGCCTCTTCTCTCACACCTACCTCCTGCTCCTTCATCTTCGGTGTCTGCGATGGGGCTTTGCCGCGAGGCTGCTGGCTAGGCCCACCCCCACGTGCACCATGTAGCGGATTCTCATAGCGCAGTGACCTCGCCGCTGCTGGGTTCTCCATAGCATCCATAGTACGACTACGATGTTCCACAAGCTTGAAAGGGGATGCCCTTAAGCCTTCGCTGTATGTGAATCCCTTGAACTTATGCTTACTGTTCTGACATTCCCTCGCATCATGACCCAAACAGCCGCAAAGCACATATGTGGGATCACCTCATACATAACGTCGAAAGTCTGCACCTCCCCATCGATACGCAGCTTGACCCAGGGTTTAACTGGCTTATCCACAGCGAGCTTAATGCGCACTCGCAGGAATTGGCCAAAGCTCACTTTGCTACCCTCCTTATACACCTCCATAAACACGCCTAACTTGCCACCCAGCAACTCGCCCACCTCCTCCGTTTGCATCACTCCCGGTAGATCGAGAATCTGCGCCCACACCGGAATGGTGTTGAGAGCAATCTCCGACGGCCTGGTGACCCCATCATAAGGTTCCAAAATAAGAGCATGGCCTTTGTGCCTCCACGGGCCTCCATTAATAACAAACTTATAGTCGCCTTCACCATGAAACTCCAGCAGGAACAGGTTGTCGTATAAGGTCGTACGATCAATTTTATGTCGTGGCACCCAGGCCTTACGCATCTCCTCGAACAGTCCATTGACATTATACATCTGCACTGTATAGTACCGAGCCAACACCATCCACTGCTTGGGAGCCTTTGCACGAGCAGCCCCAAGATCAAAATCTAAGATGTCCTCATCATTAGAATTCTCCACCTCCTCGTATGCCTCATCCTGGGCTAGCACCTCCTCCGCCGACGGGCCCTCATCGCCGTTCGGGCCATGTAGCAGAAGCTGCTTGCCGGCACCGCGAAACGAACCAGGGGTGTGCGCCGCCGCCGCCGCAGAGCTCGGGTTTTTGTTAGGGATCAACGCATCCCCCACCCCGGTTGGCCAAATCGCATCTGTTAACCGAGGCAGCTCCCGATCATCACCTGCACCACCAGAAGTCGCCATGACAGCACCTCCAACGTCGTCAACTTCCTCCCCAATCTGAGTGCCGCTGCAACGTCGGGTGGGAAAAGGACCCAATGCCTCCCCTTGTTCACCCCCAGTTGGAAACGAACGCCGAGCAGAGACGGGATTGAGACGGAGACGGAAGCGGAGCCGATTACCCGGCCAGAGACACCTGGAGACGGACGGAGACCGGTGATCGCCCCCGTAACCCTAATCGCTAGAGAAACCCTAGGCGAAGGGGTACGTGGCGTGATGCATTGGTGCCCAATCGCAGTTGTCTTAGTTATCCATTCATACTGAAATGCGACACATAGACTACATAGTTAGACGAATTGAACTAAATTAGTTTTTTTTAGCACATTGAACTAAATTAGTTGATATCATATAGTTGAGTAATGAGGGATACCACGTACTCATTTAAAAAAAAACTTTCAAGAGATTTGAATCAAATAAAATAAATTGTATGATACTACTCGCATCAACAGAATGAACCTCTGGAATATCCATGAAATTTCTAAATGAATTCATTGTTCCACAGGACTTTGGAGAATTTCTAACAAAACATCCGACCACATGCAAAAGTTAAATTTGTGTCTATATACCCCTTTCTTCTTTAGCAAATCGTACAACCGCCTGTGTTTCAATCAAATGTTTGTTCCTCTCGTCTTACTATGTTTCTCAATCCACAATTTTGCACTTATTCCAAACATGTTGCCAGTTTCCTCACGAAAAACAATTTGTTTTCCAATTGTTTTCTTACAATGGTTCCCTCAATATTTTTCACGAAATAATCCTGCAGTAAGCTAAGCCTTTTTCCTCTCTACTAGTATCAATGCACGTGCGCCACGCACGTGTTTAAAAGTTACATCACTTTGCAGGACCATGAAAATTAAATATGAGCAAAGTGACTACATGTTCATTTATTAGTTAGGAAAAATATAATTAATTTCAACCACATGGATCATAACACATCCAATTAAAATTGCATTAGTTTGTGACATATATGCCTCTAAGGCCGGTATTTGGGGACCAGGTGCGAAAAACAAAACTAGGTGAGCCCCGACTGAATTTGTTTGTTCGGATATTTCAATAAAAACATTTATTTTGCAATGAATATTTCACTCACTGAAATTTCCTACAATGTCTTTTCAACAAACAGTGAGAGGGTAAAAAACATCTCCATCTGTAAAAAAAAAACATCTAAACGATGGTTTCATCCAAGCACAGCTTTGGCTCCTGCCTCATACATCCATTCAGCTGAAATCCCATAGCACAACTACTAACAGTCTGAATCGGTATCCATCAATAAAGCTGCAAAATCTTGAGTTTTTTTGGACAGAGTCAAGCTTGCCATGTGAAGCTCATCAAATTCTCCGATAGTTCTTCAACGGTCAACTGTTGCCTTGGGAATAAAAATATGAAATAAGTTAATATAACGGTCAACTGATGCTAATAAGAATAGGACGCGAGCAGGAATGGAGATGGGGCATTGGACAGATGCCAAGAAAAATCACAGAAAGAATCAAGACATCATGGAGCCAAAAAAGAACACAACCATTATTATTCAGTTCAAATCTGAAGGCATTCGAAGGCCTACATAGAGGTGCTACTCTTGATTTGAGATGGCTAGCTATCAAGAATAATCATGCGAGCTATCCCACTTTCAATGGATAAGTCATTATAGATAATAGAGGACACAGGACAGCCAGATACTAACCTCCACTAAAGATTCAAAATGGTTTGATGTCACAGGTGATGGGTCCGGTACTGCTTGGCTCTTTGGTAGACTTCCATTGGTACAGTCTGAGACATCACGGTCGGCTGTGATCAGGCACAACAAGTGAAGGAGTGATCAAAATGAAAGAGTGTAAAATACCCTACTCACCTGATGCCATTATTTTCTAGAGTAGCCCCATTTGCCGTGCTTGCGATACCATGATGCACAACATAACAGCCATAAAGTAGTGCAAGTGGTGCAAGATACAAGGGACAGCGGACATAGTGACATGATCCAGAGAGCAAACAAAGAATCACGCCTAAAAGGGAAAATATTTTTATATGTAGGTTGTTAGGATCTCAATACAATATACCGCACAAAATCTAACAGGAATTCCTAGAAGAAAATGATGCAAACAATATGTCATGTAAAGTGATATGTTAACAGGCAGTCATGTTGCAAAATGTGAGCAGAGAAATCTCTTTTTTTTTTTTTGCAGAGAAATCTCATTAATTTGAATTATATATAAAAGTCATGTTTGTCTGACATGTTGGAGACCGTTATCGGTTATCCTCAATAATGGCATTGGATCTGATTGACTAAAAATAGAGATGAGATGGCATACAATTGTTAAATAATCATTTCCTCAATTCCACAACGATACATAATTCTCAACAAAAGAAAAATTAGTACATAAGTTTTGCATGGTAATCATCTAAATCCGTTGACATTAGTAACTAAGAAAAAAATCAGGCATCTGGGAAACTTTCAATCTTATGCTAATTAGGGAAACAACTCAAGCGGGAAAAGAACAAAACAAAAGTAAAGTAGAGTTCATGTCAACAGTCTGCAGAACGTAGTCAATCTATTTTACTTAGTTAATCTAGCTTCGATTTATTAGCGCACGATGAATCACCTGGGTGTGAAAGTTTAGCATGATTGATGAACTAAATTAAAATAGTTTCATTCAGCAAACCTTACTTTCATCTATTAAATCTATTGTTACATATAATATAATAATATAATAATAATCTAATCTAAACTAATAAAGCATAAGTTCATGCGACCAATCTAGCCACCTACGACTAATCTATTCACCCTTAGGCCATTCTCAATGGCCCTCATATTTGCAATTAATTAAATGCCACATCAGCATAAGTGGTGACATGGTAAGGAATTTAATAAGAAAGAGAGAAGATGCCTTTCATCCCCATAAAAGGATGTGGACACTCTTTCCAACATGATGAAAGCTAAATGAAATTGCATTGAGGGTCTTTCTTTCATCTATAGCCAATAACTGAGTGCCACCTAGCAATAATTTAATGCTTTGGCAAACATATGAAAGTGTGGCATGAAACTGAGCACCGAGAGATGCAGTTCATTTCACAGAGCAAGACCACAAAGCTGACGTGTCACTCTTGGAAACGATGAGATGAAAGTGTCTATTGAGACTGGCCTTAAATCCACCTTTCATTTACATACCTCCCACCCTTGGATTTGGACTGAGTGGGCCTAAAACAGTGGGATCACGCATGGTGACGGTGACACGGTGACATGAACTACATACCGGTTTTTATGGAATGTTCCATCGCCCCTCACCTTGTTTTCTTTTACCAGGGATTTTTCCTACCCGCCGGCAGCACCCGTCCACTTGATTCACGCGATCACGGTGTTTCTGAACGATTGTTCTTTCCTTGTATAGCGTCGTTGTTTCCTTCTGTAGCGTAGTGCTTTCCTTTTTCCTTTTTTCCTTCTTTCTGATCGATCGAGCACCGTGTTTGAGTCCCTGTGAGGGCGGGCGTGGTGTTCTTCCCTCCAACGACGGCGATCGTGGATCCTGTGAGGGCGGGCGTGGCGTTCTTCCCTCCAGCGATGGCGGAACTGGATCCAGTGGGGCGGGCGTGGTGCCCCGGCGACTTCTTCTTGCCCGGGCTGTAGGTGCGATCCGAAGTTTCGGCGGTCGCCTTCTTCTTCGTGCAGTTAGGTCATGCTCCGCCGCAATCTTGTTTCATCTGAGATTGATTCTTGATTTCCTTCGCCCTTGATTTGCTATGTTCGTTTTCCTGGTGGTGATGCGCTACCCCTGTCAAAGTGGCGTTTTAATTGATGTGTATTCTGCCATGTGATATTTTATTCATGCGCTACCTCTGTTAACGTGCTTAAATTCTACCACCTGTGATATTTAATTGATGCGTATTCTGTTAAAATCCATTAATAACCAGTCGCACCAATCTTTCTTTTTTTTAATTGTCTTCAGGAGTGTTTTTTAATTGTGCTATTAAATTGATGCGTAATCTGCTATGTTTTTTTTATTGAATTCTACCATTAATGAGATTAGGAGCATGTCAAAAAATACTGTGTTAGAAGTATCAGAAACAGGTTTCAGTGTTTCTGAATCCTGTCTTGCACTTCTGATTGATCCTATTTTTTTGGGCTGTCTTCATCAGTGTTTCTGAAACCTGTTCTAAGCACTTGCACTTCTGATTGGTCCTGATGGATAATTATCTACGCAATATAACAAACACTGAAACTGGAGGTGCGTGTTATTCTTCTTGTCTACTTGTTTCCTCATCAATCGTTTTGGCCTTACAAGTTTCATCTTCCCTGTTTGTTGGGCTTAGGAGACCACGAGGATGTTGTGCGTGACAGGAAACGAGAACAGAGTCGAGAAAGTAGTGCACGGTATCGTCAGCGCCAAAAAACCATAAAACAGAAAGGAAATGAAAAAACCCCTCCGAAATTAATGGTTATGCATCCAGGTTATTTTCAAATTAATGCTTATGGATTATGTTTCTCTGTCGTTGTTGAGCATCTCTAATGATCTGTATGGTTGCTTTACAGGCTCATTAAGAATCTGCTGACCCATAACCCTGTTACTCTTGTAGTCAATCACAATGGGCAATCATATTTCATTATATTGTTCTTACATATTTCATCATTTTGTTCTGACGTATTTCATCTATGGAACAATATTGTTTTTGTTGGTCCTCAATAGGAGAACAATATTGAAATGCTTGACAGGAAACGCGCACAGAGTAGAAAAAGTAGTGCACGGCACCGTCAGCGCCAAAAAATCTTTATACAAGATGAGAACCAACCCCCACCTCAGGGAACTGTTTTGGAGCCAGGTTATGTTTCGATTTATTGCTCCCAGTTTATTCTTTGACCAATGTCACTGAGCATCTGAGTGATCCGTGTGGATCTTTATTTACACTCTCAGATGGAAGCACTGGTCAAACCCATAACCCTACGAATGTCAATAAAAACAAGGTGGAGTGTTATTTGTACGCCAACAGGTTCTGTTGATTCAGTTTTGTCTTCTGTCCTAACAGTGATATGTTTTCGGTGGTAAGGAAAACCAGATTGTCAATCAGGTAGCAGTATGTTTGGGACGGCCAGCTGGTATCAATGTCAGCATGCTTACAAAAGGTACTTGGCTTTTATACATTGTTTATCCGCTGATTTTGAAAGTAGCCTTTATGTTTGATTATACGTCTGTGATCTCAGGTGGTACCGAAAACTCAGTTGTTAGGTGGTAACAATGCTGACCACACCACCATCAACCATTGTTGACGAAGGCGGGATACTATATTAGAAGCCACCCTAAATGCTGAATCCAAGCTTGCATCTGGAAAAACAGGTGCAAAATCTGATAGATTGGTCTTTGCACTCAGCTTTACTTATGAATAGTTGACCATGAGCAAAGATACGCACGCACAAATATTGTTATACGGAAACAGAATTATTGACGCCAAGCAATACGAAAGAAAGGAAACATCATGGGTATAGATTAGAAGGAAACGTTTTCCCCAAAATGGAAACAGAATTCTTGATCCCAACCTATATGGAAACAAAGGAAATATAACCACGGGTTGAAAAATATGGAATGCACCAGCTGCTCTTAGCTAATACAAAATTGTGTGAACTTGTTAATTCTCCATTTATTTCCAACCAGGCAGTCTCCTTACCATATAAATTAATTATTAATTACTCAATCTATACATAGAGATTGTAGAAAGTATGGCACACAGGATGCGCTGTAGCGCTACCGGCAAACTATGCAGGTGCCACTTGATTCTGTACGCAAGTGTAGCAACAACATATTGGTGCATAAATGTACCAGATTTAATCAAGAAAATTATGACACACAAATAATACAAAAAAATAGTGTGCAAGAAAACTTGGTAATGTAACAGTGCAAGTGTTTAAACACAACAACCATCTATTTAGTGAAATCTGAAAACAAAATTCACAAACAAATATTAACAGGACTCTAGCACATCCCTATAAGCATGTTCTTGGTGTTTTTACCAGCAGGGTCTAGCAACTTATTAGGCTTAGCAAGGACCCAAGTAGTTTGTCGTGATACACCTCTAGACAACGCGACGTATAATTGACCATGAGCAAAGACAGGCTCGGGTAGAAATACACCAATGATAGGGATTGTCTGTCCTTGAGCTTTGTTGATGGTCATTGCAAAGCTAAGTCTGACTGGGAATTGCTTCCTTTTGAATTTGAATGGCAATGACAGATCTTCCGAAGGAGATAGAGGTATTCTGAGAATAAACACCCTCTCACCAGTGTGTGCACTGCCAACAATTTCAGTATATATGGCATTGTCTTGCAAAGCCCTAACCACCAAACGGGTACCATTGCACAAACCATTGTGTGGATCGAGATTGCGCAGCAAAATGAGAGGACAGTTGATCTTGAGCTTCAGTTCATGAGGAGGAAGGCCGTTTGGCGTAAGTGAATTCAGAAAATCAATAGGGTAATTATTGGTGGAGTCGTCCTCAACCGAGTCAAAACTGTAGTATGTCCTTGTATCACCGGAAAACATATCTATCATCTTTGAGTTCAGAACATCAACGTGCTCATTCTTGGTGGAAAGAATAGCACGCTCGCTCATGTAGGCGGCAGATAATGCATTCTCCATAAGACCATAAAACACATTGTTGATAAGGTTGTCGATGGTATCCTATTGCAATTAGTCAATTATAATATCATCAGGAATTTGAACATATTCATGCACGCTAGATTCTTCACTGTCATTGCCAATTCGGAGAAGATATTTTGAAATCCAAAGATCTGTTTGTGCTCTCATGTTTCGAGTGAGCTTGATCTTCCGGACTTTCTCTCATATGTAGAATCTAACTAGACATTCATTGGTAATCTAAGCTTTCATGCCACGTGGAACCACGGGGAGTACCTGTTTGAAATCTCAGATTACCAATGCAACTCTATTGAGGTCCTACATATGGGAGAAAGTCCGGAAGATCAAGCTCACTCGAAACATGAGAGCACAAACTGATCCTTGGTTTTCAGAATATCTTCTTCGAATTGGCAATGGCACTGAAGAATCCATCGTGGATGAATATGTTCGGATTCCTAATGATATTATAATTGACTACTCGCAAGAGGATGCCCTTGACAACCTTATCAACAATGTGTTTCATGGTCTTATGGACAATGTATCATCTGCCACCTACATGAGCGAGCGTGCTATTCTTTCCAATAAGAATGAGCACATTGATGTTTTGAACTCAAAGATGATAGATATGTTTCCCGGTGATACAAGGACATACTATAGTTTTGACTCGGTTGAGGATGACTCCACCAACAATTACCCTATCGATTTTCTGAATTCAATTACGCCAAACGGCCTTCCTCAGCATGAACTGAAGATCAAGATTAATTGCCCTTTCATTTTGCTTCACAATCTCGATCCACACAATGGCTTGTGCAATGGTACTTGTTTGGTGGTTAGGGCTTTCCAAGACAATGCCATAGACGCTGAAATTGTTGGTGGTACACACGCTGGTGAGTGGGCGTTTATTCCCAGAATACCTCTATCTCTCTCGGAAGATCTATCACTGCCTTTCAAATTCAAAAGGAAGCAGTTTCCAGTCAAACTTAGCTTTGCAGTGACCATCAACAAAGCTCACGGAGAGACAATTCCTATTGTTGATGTATTTCTGCCCGAGCCTGTCTTTGCTCATGGTCAATTATATGTCGCGATGTCTAGAGGTGTATCACGATAGACTACTTGGGTCCTTGCAAAACCAAATAAGTTGCTAGACCCTACTTGGCTCCTTGCACTAAGAACATCATTTATAGGGATGTGCTAGAGTCACGTTAATGTTTGTTCATACTTCTTGATTTCAGATTTCACTTAATAGATGGCAGTTGTATCCAAACACTTACTCTGTTATATTGCCAAGATTATGGGATCTCTTGAACATTTTTTTTAGACTTCTTGTATCATGATTTTGTTGATTACTTCTGGTACATGGATGCACCACTTGCTGTTGGTACACATGCGTCATTGGGAATAACCTGCTACTGCTACTGATTTCTTGTACTTGGCTTCGTCAAAGGTTCAGCCCCTATGTATCAACAATGATTTGATTTGTTTTCCCATCTAATTGACTGGATCACAAAATATAATGAGATCGCAATTGTAGAGCAAGCTGATGGTTGAGAGGAGGGGCTTTCAATTGACTTAAGATGTGCTTCAGATTGCCGACTTACATTATCTCAACAGCAAAGATGATCGCCTCCGGCAAAATGACTCCCAAAGTAGACTCTAAATGATTCATGATTTGAGATGGACAAGATATTGTTTCCTCTGAATAATGTAGAACTATCATTGCTGAGATGTTGGGTGTCAAAATATGGGAGACTCTAATGCACATCAAGCAAGTAGTCGTTCGCCAAAACTGTTTTGTAATGCGTCTTTTGTGTGAATGAAAGATTTACGATTTATCACAAGTTTTACTGCTGAAAAAATTATTGCTGCTATTCGAATGCATAAGGGACACTCTGTCCATCATTAAGATTACTTCCTCTGTAATTGTTATCTGTGGCAACCCATGGGGCATGTGTCTGAATTTTCCTTGTTCTTTTACCCCAGTTGAAATTTTGAGGGATGGACTCACATTAATATGAGTTCACAACAATGCATGATGGTTTCACATTGATATCACTTCACACATTCACAAGTATAAAATATTTGACTGATGGTACTGTGAGCATTGGCAAATACTTTTCAGCAGTCGACATGTCTGGGTTAATCACCAATGGTTGATTGACCTTTGGAATGGCAATCAAGATGAATGCTAATGTGCATGTTAATTTGCAAGGTTTGTTCCATACATACTGGTTCCTCCTTGCTAAATTGTAAAATAAAATTCGTTGCCATTTGTTATCATTTTGTTGCTACCCTAACACTTAGCATGCTGCTAAACGCAGTCCCATTCTGCAAACCAAAAAAGAAGTGCAGCTCGATCAGATTCACGGATCTATGGAGAAGGAAGCAAAACTTCTTTGTCTAATTTTTTGCTATACTCTTTATCTTTAGCTGTCAAAACAACAATTGAAATATTTTGGGGCTTTGCAAAATTTTCTGGTCTGCAATAGTAACCTGACATTAAAACTAAAAAGAGGATATTTTTGTTACGGCCATGGGTACCAATTCTTTTAGTTATCAGTCTGTGGTATGCATCCAAATATTGGGTTATTTGGATATGCAGTTAGTCTTTAATCAAACACCTGCATTGTATGTACACAGCTAAGCATACAAGTCGCTGCAACTCTGGGAATAGAAACTATGTTTGAACGTCCATGAGTAATGAGTTACATATACTCATGGCATGGTATTTATAGATATATTAAGGTTTGAAGAAACTAAGGCCCAGGACCATTAAATTAAGTTCTTTATATAAGTATACAAGTTTATTGGCAGTAAACTACACTTTCCAAATCACGTCATATTGGAATGTGATTATTAGAATACTACAATTGTACATTTTATTTATTTATTTATTATTATTTTAACGGTAATGTCACATAACCTCCAACTATGCCATATCAAAAGATATTCGCGCGTGCGTGTCACACGTGCACAATAACTAGTAATAATAAACTAATAAAACACGAGTTATGCGACCAATGTTCCTCACCTAAATTTTGTCTACCCTCCTCTAAACCCACCTTTGATTTACATATCTTCCACTCTTAGATCCAACTTGGTGGGCCTAAAATCATGAGACCACTCCTGGTGATGATGACGCGGTGACATGGTTACAGTGACATGAACTAGCTATAGGTGTTTATGGAATGTATCGTCACCTCCGTAGTGTTTTTTCTCACCTGCTTACCCGCACCTCTGATAGTTCGAATCCCGCCCCCAATTTGCGTCAATTTGTTTCCTTCTCTGCGTCGACGCGGAGGACGTCCGTCAATCCCGCGCCAGGTTCCTTTCCTTTCCCTTCCTACATTGTCGCGCCTAGATCCAGTTCGAGGATTCAGGAGCCGCACACGGCAGCGGCGACGGCGACGACTTGGCAGAAGCAAGAGGCTCTACCATCCCGTGTACAACTGGATCGTCGTCTGCGGATGGCGAGGGAGAGCCCCGCCACGAACCGCAGCGCGGCGAACCCAGCCGGGACGACGGGGCCACCGCGGCCACCGCGAGCGCGGCCGCGGCGAGGAGGCTGGCAGCGTCCGACGCGCGGCGCGGGCCGAGGAGGTCGCAGGCCAGGTCCATGGCGAGGCGGTCGACGAGCGTGGCGGAGAGCGAGCACACGGCGGCGGCGGGCGCATCCGAGGGCGCGAGCACCTGGCTGCAGCGCTGGGAGGATGGGTGGCGCGGCGAAGGCCGCGAAGAAGCAAGCGAAGAGGGAGAGCCAGCCCACGACGATGCCAAGGACGAGCACGCGGTTTGCCGTTGACGTCTGCTCCGCGCGGGTCTGCATCCTCTCCGGCGAGCTCGTCTTCGGGATGCTCCACCTTCACGATCTCCCTAGGGCCATGAGCCACGTCTTCGTCTCCAGCTCCTGATCCGTGCTTCCTCGCCATATTTGAACTCTGTTTCTCTGTTCCCTAACTCTGCTTCATTTATATCCATGCAGGAGTGATAGGATTATGGCAATGGATTTTAATTTGTAAGATAGATCAGCGTCGTTCATGCAGATAAATTGAAATCTTAGTGGTGTCCAATAAGAGCAACTAAAGAATGGTATTTGTTCGGGACAGGCTGTCTTCAAAGGCCAAATGTCCACCTTCCAGATCGTCATCACTACGCTGCTGAAGCACGCAGCGATAGGAGCTGCAAGGATCCGGCGCTTGCTGAAGCGCGAATTCTTTTGTGCCGGAGCCGACGCCATCCGAGCCCTCTCGCCTTCCCCGCCGCTCGTTCTTTCTATCTAATGCAAGATGGTATTGACCTGCGAACTGGTGCATGAATGTATTGTGAATAGGTGAACAAACTAATCCCTGTGAACGTTCCCTGCAACCGAACACAGTTTTCTGTGCAAAAGGATTAAGCATAGGTAAACTCTATCTCCTGGCCGCCGTGCGCTAACGCTCCGGAACGGCGGTGCGCGCGAGCCGCGCGATCTGCATCCAACGATGGGATTCCGGAACGGCGCGCGCGCGAGAGGAGCAAATATCCGAAGCGACCTGTCGGTTTCGTCCGGTGGAATCCGATTGGTGGGCCCACGCGGGGTCCACCGGTCAGCCAGAAGACACGGAGCTGTTTGAATTTGGGGAGTCGTGCCGGGCGTTTCTCAGCTCATTTCGCTCCCTCCTCTCTCTCTCTAGCTCCTGGTTTCTCTCTCTACCCCCTCCTCATCACCGTCGCATTTGCCGGCAAATCCACCGGCGAATCGGGGGAAAATCGGCGGCGAGAGGCGTCGCACTCGGTCGTCAACTTCCAGGCAAGGTCTAGGCCCCAATCCCAGCTCGTTTCGCTCATCCCCATTGCTAATAGCGAGTTAGGGTTTCGATTTTGCTCAATTTTTTGCTTCGATTCACTTCGAATCATCCGATTCGTGCAGGCGAAGCGCTTTTCCACCGGCGAATCGGAGGGAAATCGGCGGCGAGAGGCGTCGCACTCGGTCGTCAACTTCCAGGCAAGATCTAGGCCCAATCCCAGCTCGTTTTCGCTCATCCCCATTGCTAATAGCGAGCTAGGGTTTCGATGTTGCTCAGTTTTTTTGCTTCGAATCATTTCGAACCATTCGATTCGTGCAGGCGAAGCGCGGTCGGGGTGTGAAATGAGCTGGCCATTCGGTGGTTCCGCAATTTTGCTCTGAGCGTATCGAGGGTCTCTTCCGTGAGATTGCAGGCGAGTTCATCTCCTATTCCTCGATCTATTCTATCTTTGTATCTCATGTTCTAGTTGCGAAGTCGACATAGAGTTTCAGGATTTTCCCACCCTGTTTTGTTAGAGTTGGGGCTAGGGGTTTGGTTCTGTGTAGGTGTAGGTGAGGCATTTTGCTGTAATGTAGAGTGTTGGATGCATTTGGCAGCCCCGATTATTAGTCCCGCCTACTATATCTTAGGTTCCGCTCCCTATTTTTTTCAGCAATTTTGTGACGTAAATGTAGCTTGGCCTGCTATCTGGGATCCTGTGCTGTAGTTCCTGGCCTTCTATCTGTTTGCCTTGTTCCAATTTGAGTTCCTTCAGGATGCAAATTGTGGGTAAATTGACCCAGGGTTGCAATGGGTTTATTATCCTGCTTTTGTTATAACATCTAGGGTTGGTACTGTGATAGGTGGAGGTATTTATCGTGATTAATCTGTTCAGTCTAGTCATAATTTGTGCAGATAGTGCATGCATTTTTTGCAGGCTTCATTTTTCGGCTTGATTTTTGCCCTTATGTTATAGTTTGCAATTGGTGCGCTGTTATACTTTTTGTTGGAAGACTGATGTATAGTTTTAGCCAATTTTGATTCATGTGCCTGGCCATATATTTTTACTTATTTGTGCTATGTTATGGCTGAGTGTGTTGGTTCCATCATGCAATTTTAATGTGCTGACGGTATGACTTGACTGCTAGGTTTTTCTATATTTTGCTTAAAGGTTCGTGTAGATTTTGCAGTTAATCGTTAAGCTATGATGATCTATGTATGCATGTTTGGATGTACACTTTTTATATCATAACCTATGTATGTATTTTTGGCTTTACATTTTCCTGAATGTGTGTGATACAGTTTTTCGCTGAAATGTGTTCCTTGCTTTGGCATTTTTTTAATACGTAGTTGAATCTGCTAATTTTTTTTTTCACTGAACGTGGTTGTATAGTTCATCACATTACATTGTATTACTTTTGACACATTTTTTATTTCTGTCATGTTTGTATGTTTTTTTTAGATCATGGCTAAGGAGAACAGGTGTACTGATTTACCTTCCACATCAAGAGCAAACAAGCAGCAAGGAAAGGTGGATATGCATTTTTCTGTTTCGTTGTTGTGTATACATGAATTATTTTTTGGACAAGTTTTTAGCTCCTGCATCATGAAGATTTTTAACCTGGGTTGTTGATTTTTACTTTTTCATGCTTTTCAGTACAATACAAGATTTAGGAAGGACAGAATTGCTAAAAAACCTGCCCGAAAGACCAAGAACACAGGGGTATGTAATTGTTACCTTTTTTATGCTGTTTTTAGATATCTCTGTTTTTGCATGTGACTATGTACCTCTTTAGATAAACATGAATATCATTTCCTTTTACATAGGCTGCAAGGAACCGAGCCTCACCTGCAAGGCTTGTCAAACTTTATTCGCACATGTCCGATGATCAGAAGGAAATGATAAAGGAAGTTGGGTTTGGAGGGTTGCTTGAGATCAAATGTGATTACATGCCAGCTGACCTCATCAAGTGGTTGCTCACAGAATGTTTTGATGCTGACAAAAGTGAGCTAGTGCTACTAACTGGGCTGCCAAATCCAATTAATGGTGATGACGTTAAGTATGATTTGGATTGTGATGCAATTAATTTTGTTCACAACAAGTATGGCATAGAAAATGGAGTTGCCCCAAGGATCAAGCCTTTTGTTGAGAAGTTAGAGGTGAACAAGGATGTTGATAATGACTATCTTCGGTCGTGGTTGATACTGGCTATATGCACATTTGTGTGCCCTACAACCTGTCTGGGGATCAGTCCAAGGTGCTACCCGTCTGTGGTTGATACTTCAGCTGTGAAGAAACTAAAGTGGTGTCATTTTATTGTTGACCAGCTAAGAATCTCGAAAGACAAGATGAGTAAAAGAAATTCTGTGAAAGGCTGCATTTTCTATCTCATGGTAAGCAAGCCACCAGTGTTTTTCATACATGCAGGGAATTAAAACACATGCCGGTGTTTTTATATCTTTTTTTGTGCCACCCCTGCAGGTTCTCTACTTGGACTCTTTGGATCACAATCTTGAAATTTCAGATTGTCAACCAAGAATTGGTGCCTGGGACACAAAATTGATGGAGCAGGTGGTTGAAATGGACAGAAAAGATGATGGATCATTTGGAAGATTAAAAGTAAGTATCTCGTGTGAGTCTCTCGATTCTATTATAGTTGAGATAGAGTTTACCTAGTTGTTAATCTGCAGCATCACGGGCTTTTCCTAATTTTCTGTTGTGTGCTGTTTTCATTCCCAGCTAAAGCAAACTAGACACACTGTCATTGATACTTCAATTGGTGGATGTTTCGCTGACCTTGAACGGTTTGTATCATCCAAGATTCCTAGAGGCTTATCATCTCAGGTATGCGCTGTCTTTCTTAATAAGCTGCTTAAGCATTTTATTTGCATGACTACATGTATTTTTATATGTTGTATGTAGGGTATTTAATAACGCAACGAAGCAGTTTTTATATAGGTATCTTATATGTTGTGTGCTGAAGCATTTTATGGCTGATTTATGTATGTATATATTCACTGCAGGACAAAATGAAGCTAACTGAAGCTTTTTGGCAAGCGTTCAATGGGTTTTCAGAAATCATGGGCAATCTGTTGCAATCAGTCTCTGAGGTTGTTGGATCGTCTGGAACGTCTGAACGGTCTAATAGAAGGCGAAGACTGAGTTCTGAAGGTAATGAAGAGGGGGATGAGAATGTTTCTGACAGAGATGATGAGGTTGAGTTTGTGAGTTCAGACATGTCCACGTCTGAAGATGATGACGAATCTTACCAGGAGGCTGAGGATTCCTACCAGGATGATGAAATTGAAGATGACGAGCAAGGACAGTCTGATTCTGTAGAGGTTGATGATGATGAGGCAAATGCGCCGCCATTGAGGGCAAGTGATGCTGGTGGTGCGCAGGGAAAGCAAGATGGATCTGGCGGGCAGCAGCCATTGCATAAGGAAAGTGTTGAGCAACATGAAGCAGCTTCTTATGATCAGCTGAAACCGCAAACACAAGAACATCAATCACAGGCTGATGATGCTCACAAGCATGTGCAGACACAACAAACTGAAGAACCGCCTGGCAACAACTGCCTTCCACCCCTTTTCCAATACCTGTACATGCTCCTACACCATCAAGTGCTAAAAGGAAGGTGATTTTGTCGAGAAGGAGTCTAGGAAGATTGAGGTTGCCTCCCAAGAAAGATGTTGTTAATCTTGTAACACCAGAGTGTTTGCCAGCCCAGAATGGTTTACCTTTGCCTCAGGAGAATGTTGTTCACAACATACATAGCTCTGATAGTGCAGATGTCAGAGGCAAGTCAGTTAACCAGGCAAGTCTGAAGAGCAGATCAGCAGGTGACATGTCAGGGAACAAGCAAACAAGGTGCAGCAACAGCCAGCTCTTGGGACTTCAAACCTCCCGCGTCGTTTGACATATTGGGATTTGCTGAGCAACAAGTTCAGGAGGTCCAAGGTCAGAGCAATCATCGAAAGCGACCAGACTGGCTTGATGACAATTTCTTGGATCACGTCCCATGGGAGGTATATCAGAAGTTGGAAAATGACGCATACATGCAGATACGGAAAGCAAATGTATGTTTCTCACCTTTTTTTTTCAATAATGAAGTCATTTTTACTCAACGCAGGATGGCTTTTATTAATTATTACTAAGCAATTCTTCTTTTTTCTTTTCCATTAAAAGGCATGTCGAACACCAAGTACTAGTCATCAGGGTGAGGTCAAACAAGGAACACCTGCACTAAATGATATTCGAAATCCCAGTCAAATGAAGTCTGCTTCGAAATCATGTCAGGTATTTCAATAAATCTGCATATTTTAGTAGGAGGTATTGAAAAATACAGGAAGTTATTGTGAATTTGGATACTTTTCTAATGGGTTGGGTGTTCTTTTTTTTATTCAGTTGCAAACCCCAGTTGAATTGCAGCAATCAGCAGCTATACCAAGTGCTCTAAGCTCAGGAACTCCTCTATATCAAGCACCACGACAAAGGATTATCAAGCCATCTTTAGCTATGCAGTCTCCATTTTATCAGGATCGGAGCAATCCTTTCAAATGCAGCAAAGAAGTTAATGATGTTTACCATGCGATATGTCGGTTTGCAACAGTAAGGACAACGAGGTCCAGCCAAAGCCCAAAAAATAAGAGGTAATTCAACCCCTAGTTTCTACTCTGCATTTTAGTTCACTTAATGTAGCAGTTTTTTTAGTTCAACTAAGTTCTTTTGGCACATATACGAAAGCAGTTTTTGATCAAGAATTGATATGTGTTTTTTTTCTCTTTTTGTGTCCCTCTGTATGCAGTCAAATCATAATTCATTACCTGTATTTCTGGGTCACTTTGCTGGAGTTGGCAGATTCAGTTAGAATAGGTAATCAGTTACTCACCCCTGTCGCTGAAGTAGCTTTATGTGCTATGGATGAATTTGATCCAGACCACAAGACCAGAAAGAAGATACCTACAAGAGTGCTTCCACTGCGAGTTGCGGTTCGTCATTTGCTTACCTCTAGTTTTTTTTTCCCCCTTATAGGCTTCACCATGTGTTTTTTGTGTATCTGATAATGTTATTATGGCAGTCATTCATTCAAACGAATCAGCTAGATCGACCTGAAGTAAGAAGGGTGTTTAGGAGGGGTGAAAATCATCTGGATAGGCACGACATGGTATGTTTTTAATTATGTTTCGAGGGCCTTTTCAAATTTAAACTGAAGCATATAACTTTGTTAATTCCATTGCCATTTCTCTGAGCAACTTCTTTATTTTCAACAAATACAGGTCATGTTTCCTGTTCATCAGAAATGGAAAGTTGCAGATTTAGATGAGGAGGTTGGGCATTATTTTCTTCTTGTCCTCAACCTTCGAGATCTCCAATTCGAGGTGTTGGATTCGATGAGGACTTTGCAAGATAAGCGTCTCAGAGATTGCTGTGCTATTCTAATGGATGGAATTAAAACTCTTTGGAGAATTCACTACCCTGAATCTAAGAAGGATATCCAAAATTATGACATTAAAGAGATTGAAGTACCAAAACAAATCAACCCGTAAGTACTTAAAGTGTGCTTTCTTTATTCTATGGCGTTGCATTTATGTGCTTAAGTGCAAGAAAATAGTATTCTGATCTGATTTAAATTCATGCACACAGAATTGATTGCGGAATTCATATGTTGATGAATGTTGATCAATGGTATGGTCGCCATGTGCCTTCTTACAAAGGATCTGACATCCCCAACATCAGGAAGCTTTTGACCTACAAATGGATTACCCACGAGAAAAATGATGTCGTGGACTGGAGATCGAGGCTAGGCATGTCATAGGTATCAAAGCATATCTTATATAGGTCTATAGCATTTTAATACTAAAATCATAGCAAATCTGGTACATATTTGAAGCAATCAACACAAAAACTACTTTGATACTGAACACTTCTTGCCTCATCTATAAATTATTACATTATTTGCATTACTACCCTTTTTTGATCTATTACATGAATGTTCTATTTGAAGAGACCCAGTTCTATAGGTTCTGCATCTCTGGCTGTAAACTTCCTGTGTGTTGCTGCGTTGTGTGATGTTGATTTGCAGATACTGCAATGGTTTTTCCTCGTGCTTTCACCCGCTGACCTGTATCTTTTAGTTTTAGGACGCCCTTTAGTTGCTGATGTATCTGGATCTTTTATCTGGGTAAATGCTCATTGGTTTGCTTCATTCCCTGAAAACAATGTAGTATGTTGCTGTTGGACAATAGACGGTCCCCCCACATCTGTTGCACCTGCACTTGAGGCACCGTGACCTAGGATTGTAGATGCCACACAACTTGCAGCTGCATTTGAAGTACCTTGATCCTGCACTGTAGATGTATGCTTAGTTGCAGCTGCATTCGAAGGATGCTGACCATTCACTGTAGATGGGCCCATAGTACCCTGTTGTTGTTCACCAGCAGCCTCTGCGTGCACAATGGGAGTACTTGAAGCTGCGGCAGATGTATTCCCATCTGCATTTTGCATATTGCTTGTCTTCTTCCTCTTTGACTTCTTGAGGGCACTGAGTTCAGATTCCATAGCGCGCACATGAGCTCTAACAATATCTTGTGCTTCGTCCGATCCACTAGCTGCAAGAGCAATTTTTGATAAGGACGATGCCATGTTAGCATAGCGTACTGACTTCTTATTCTTTGCCGGCATAGGTGCTTGCTGAATCCCTGGGAAATCATTAATGTTCACTGCATCTTCCTTTGGAGTCCACCTTTTTAATATGTAATGTTCAGGTATCTTCTTGATGACTTGTTCTGTTGCCACTTTCAGGATATGGCAACACAAAATGCCATCCCTGTGAAATTTGCAGCACTGACAGTGCAATATGCTTGCATCTTCCATAAATGTGACTTCATAGGGCCTTTTTCCATAACCAACAACATTTTCAACAATGGGAAGCAACCTGAAAACGCCAGCTTCAATATGCTTTGCAACATATTCTGTTGTCTTCTCAAGTTCTGCCCTAAATAACCAGTAGATTCGCCTGGTGTACACATCAAGTGCATGCCGCTCAATTGGGTATCTAGACCAAAGTGTAGGCTCTTTTTGATCAGTTAGATAGTCTTGTCCATTTTCTGCTACATCTGTTTTTTCCTGAATCCTTTCATACTGATGGGTGAAGTCAAATATTGAGTTATTTGGGTTGACATTAAAACAGCATTAAACCCCTCAATACGCTGGGTGGATTGCAAGAAGGGGAAGAAGCACTCCATATAATAGGCAGGGACCCACAATTGCCTTATCTCATACAGTTCAGATAGAGTTCAATTCTCAAAAACCTGAAATTTTGAAATCATTTCAGCCCACCTTGTCTGAAACTCCTCTGGATTCAGGCTGTGGTTGATGATATCATAAAATTCAGTTTCCATGCCTTTCTTTGCAGAAAAGATCCTCCCAAGCTGCGCTTGTCTCTTTGACAAAATATGCCAGCGGCAGCAGCGATGTGTTGCTGACAGGAAAACACTTCTAATAGCTGCTGCCATTGATATGTCTTGATCTGTGATTATGTTAGTTGGCTCCTTACCATCCATAGCTTCCAAAAACGCCTGCGAAAGCATTTTAATTGTTAGCAAAACAGTAACTTATTACGTACACGGTGGCACTTTATACAAAAGTATGAAGCAATTGTTCGTCAAGCATTTTAATTGTTAGCAAAACAGTAACTTATTACGTACACGGTGGCACTTTATACAAAAGTATGAAGCAATTGTTCGTCAAGCATTTTGGTTGCTAGCAGCACAGTAACTTATTACATACATGGCGGCACTTTATACAAAAGTATGAAGCACTTGTATGTCAAGCATTTTAGTTACTAGCAGCACAGTAACTTATTATATACATGGCGGCACTTTATACAAAAGTATGAAGCAATTGTTCGTCAAGCATTTTGGTTGCTAGCAGCACAGTAACTTATTACATACATGGCGGCACTTTATACAAAAGTATGCAGTCATTTATACTAGCAATAGAACAGGGAATACCTTGAATAACCATTCATAGCTATTTGCTGATTCATTTCTCAGAAAGCCACACCCAACTTGTATTGATTGTCCATGCCTGTTTATTGCAATGAACGGGGCAAATGGCATTCTGTATTTGTTTGTTAAGTAAGTGCTATCAAATGATATGCAATCATTGTATGTCTTGTATGCTTCTCTTACTGCAGCATCAGCCCAAAAGAGGCTCTCAACCTTGCCAAAGCTGTCCAGCTTGAATTTGAAGTAGAAATTAGGGTCTCCTTTTTGCAACTCATAGAAATAATCAATTGTTTCTGCCATATCATTAGCTGCCAATTCAGATCTGATACTTGACCTTAAATTGCCAACATGCTTACTTGTATAAGGCACATGATGTGCTGATCCATATAGCTCTGCCATAAGCTGCATCATCCTACTAGTGTCTATATTACAGTTATGTAGGATCTTTAGGAAGTTAACTTCTTCTTCTGGTATGCCAGCATGTGACCTTAGGAATTTAGCAAGAGATGGCTTGTTTACCAACACATGATTGTGCTCTGGAATGAACTGAGTTACTACCCACTTGGCACCATTGAATGTGATAACCATCCTGGCCTGGCAGTTGGTGTACTTCATCTTCTCCTTTTTTCTTTTCTTGCCTATTATTGTGTTGATTGTTTTGTGTGTCTCGTCGTCTTCACTGTCTTGTTGTGCAATAGCAGCATCAATGTCTTCGATTTGCTCTGTGACTGTCTTAGGCTTCTTCCCGTACCCTTCTTTGTTGCATACAAACTGTTGCTTCCTCAGTTCAGTTGTAACTGTTGAGCGTCTTGATGTGTTAGTTCGAACTGAGAAGCCTTTTCTTTTAGCATAGGCATTGTACAAATGCCTTGCCTCTGGTTTGCTGTCAAATAGCTGACCAACATATGGTTCTTGTGGTGTACTGAAAACCTCTTGGTAATCATGAGCTTCCTCATCATACTCAATGCTCTCAATATGAGTAGAACCCCCAACAGTAGTATTATCTGCATTACTGTCTTCTTTCTCAGAATCATGTAAATGGGTATCCTCTAGCGAAAGTCTTATGTCTGAAACTCCAGGCAGCTCGTTAGCAACGTAACTAGATCCTTCTCCTGCTGCTACAATCTGGGTACAATAACTAGGATTCATGTCTTCATCCTTTGCATCCTCTTCATCAGGAGGTGGCAAGTTCAAGTCCACCATTTTGCTTGAATTACCTGTCAAGTTTTTTTAGTTGTTTGCATCAGTAACATATTACAAATATGCAAGCAATTTGTCTGGACTTTTTAGATTAGTATGTCTAATCCCAAAGCAAAAACTATGTACTGCTTTTAATGTCTGCCTTCTCTTTTTTCACAGATAAGATGAAGTGCTGCGGGGGATGTGTGCTCACGACAGAGGTTGAGATGTGTGCTTCTACCCGCTAATCCCAAAGTAAAGGTTGGGATGTGTGAAGATGAAGGTGTGCCTTCTTTTTTTGGCCGTCTGAAATGCTTTTGTGAATACAAAGTGCTGCTGTGTGTCAAGTACTCTATGCGGGGTTTTACTTTCTAGTGTGTCAAGTAATTACAAATTTTTGATGTCTGAATTACTGAAATGTGGCAACTGAATTAGCATGAAGTTGCCAATGTGCATATGTGCTCTAATGTGGGATCTGAATTACTCTTAAGTTCGTAGTTTAACAGAAAAGGTGCATATGTGCTCTAATGTGCAATCCCAAATCTCCTTTTATTCTTGCAATGTGCTGTGTTACTTTTCAAGCAAATCTGCTGCAAAGGGAAGTATACAAAGGTGTAGGCGGGTCGGGGGAATTACTTTCTGCGACGTACCTGTAGAAGATCTGAATTGCTTCTTGCTTTTTGGGCCCCGGCTCCCTCCCTTGGCGAGATCAGCAATGGGATCGCCAATGGCGGCGCTGCAACCCTAGGAAGACGCCGCAAAAAGAAAGCGGCGTGTTCTGGATCGGGCGTAGCGGGTAGCGGCGTGGTGGGCCCAGCTCGGTTCGGCCTCGCGCGCTCGCGCTCGCGCTCCCGGGTAGCGGCGTGGTGGGCCCAGCTCGGTTCGGCCTCGCGCGCTCGCGCTCCCGCGCTCGGAGAAAACGACAAAAAAACGAAGCGCTCGGAGGCTGGTTTGCTTTCCAAATACGGGCCGTCGTGCCGAAGCCTTAAGTTACGACCGCCGTGCGTTAGCGCGACCCCTTAAGCATATGAGGGGATTTAAACCATCGCAGGGTTTGAGTAACGTGAGTGGATTCACTCGATACCCACGTGAATTCAACCTCATGTAACGGAACAAATGCCTAAATTGGGAAGGATAAAAGGGAACGTAGCAAATCGAACAGGCAAAATAACAAATTTATATTGCCCAGCCCACTTATCCAGCCCAGTATGTAAGTATTGGCCCAAGACCTAATCAGCAAACAACCCCACATCCCTACCTGCGCCCGTAGCACCTGGAGCATCATCGGACTTCGCCGCCGGGACGCACGCCGCCGCCGGGAGCTCGTCCAGCGCATACCCCTGCCTCTCTCACTCGCCGCGCCGCCGCTGCATGCTGCCTTCCCTCCCACGTGCTGAAGCAGAGGACGCGGCCGCCTCCCTCCCTGGCGGATGACCCTTAAAAGTTGTTGTGCGGCAAAAAAAAAAAAGAAAAAAAAAAGAAAAAAAAGAGAAAAGTCTGCCCACCCTGACCTTCAATCCTAGCTTTGCCACTGTTGCTTGCCTGGTTAGGTGCATAGATGGCTTCCTGTGGTGCTAATGTGCTTGGCTTATTGTAGTAGAACATTAATTAGAACATGAATTATGTGGCTTAATGTTGTGATTTATGAACTGCTATGCTCTAACTTCATATGAGGCTGCTCCTGTAGTTTATAACTTTATATGCGCCATAATGATTAATTTTTTAGGGAAAAATGTGAAATTTATCTGTGTCATTTTTTTTCCGTAAAATGACGTATCAGTGTAACATTTCCAAATTATTTGGATGTATTGCCCCAATGGAGAAAGTAAAGCTTGGAACCATTTACTAATGTGTTTGTCTCCATCACCTAAGGTTTCTATGGCACTTATCGTCATGTGTGGTCAGCCATGCAGTGGCAAGTCAGCTGCTGCTGCTTGTCTTACTGCTGCACTCCGCTCCATCTCAGCTGATCTTACTGTTCGTATCATTGATGAATGCTCGCTACATCTCGGGCGCAACGATAGCTACAAAGGTATTGTAGTTACCTGTTCTCTTATTTTTTTAGATTGAAACATTGAATCAACTTTTTTCTTGTATTCATGCTTGTTGTTTGTTCATTCTTAGATATGGTCGTGGAGAAAAACTTAAGAGGAGTTCTGAGATCAGAAGTTGATCGATCTGTGTCACGAGACACCATAATTATTGTCGATTCTTTGAACAACATTAAGGTGAGGGAAGTACCATATCCTTGCTACAAACTTTCAATGATTTGTCAGCGACTAAAGTGTTCATGATCTTTTTATGTGTTATATAGTTTTAGTTGGTACAATGTGGTCTAGATCACAATTTGACCCATGTAATGAGTGTGATGAAACCCCCTTGGTTGGTCCATTAGATTCAAAGAGGGCTCAAGTGGTTTCATTTGTATGTATCCATTCACTATGAGTGTCGTAAGAATCAGTGATGTGATAATCCAGTTGTGAGCATGTTCCGCTATCTCACTTCTGTTGTGTTGCTACATCTGGAATGCTGTATAAATTCTCATGCAACTTGTAACATGAAATGGATGTTGCATTTTGTATTGTACTTGATGTTTACAATGTGTGTTGGCTTAAAATGCAATAGGGCATTGAAATATTGTTATAAAATTGGTTGGCCTACCTATAAGCTATAATGCATAATCCATTGACTTTTATGCAGGGGTACCGGTATGAGTTATGGTGTCTTGCACGTGCATCCGGGATAAGATACTGTGTGGTAGCCTCTCCCTCTTGCTCATTTCATGTTTTTTACATCGTTGTTAAATAATGCTTTTACTACTATTTGCATAATAGAAGCAAGTTTTATGTCATGACATTATGTGTTCTGAAATTTTGCATTTGGTTCGAACACAAGTCATGTATGATAACTATCTTGAAATAAATCATTAACTAAATGGGACGTGTGATGAGCACTAAAGTTGGTAGAGCTGGGGTAGAGCATGACAACTTTGTCTGGTCAAGACACAGGACTGGTCAATCATATTATCTGTTGATAAATGAAGTTTACTACAGTGAGTATGTAAGAAACAGGATCAGTAAGTGGAGGCATCACTGACGTTTGTCAAGAAGCTACTTGGATTGGCCTGGGTCTTCTTCTAATGAGACAAACCAAATTGGATATGTTGCACACATTTTTCTGATTAGAATCATCAGGATGAATATTTCAATATTTTCCCCATCACGTCTTCAATGTTTTGGCATATATTTGTTGTTCCTTTTCAATTTGGCCTTGATATTTAACACAGCTTTACGGAAATTAAAGCTTCTAGTAGAGATTTTATGCGCGGCAATTATGACGTTGGGACTCATGGCTGTGTTCCCTACATTATCTTTTTGGAAAAGAGTACTAATAGAAAAATAATGAGTACTAATTAGAAAAATAATGGGAATTTAATATTCTTTCACAATATAATTTCCCTCATACTTCCATTTTGTGTTTCAGCTCTTTTGTGATACAGAAGTGGACAATTGTAGAGAATGGAACAGCAAACGCCAGGATAAAGGAGAACCTTCTTACGATAGCAATATGTAAGTTAGTTTTTATGTTTTGGAGTTCATTGACCTATTTGTAAAATAGAAATGTTTTGAGTTGAAATTTGATATTGCTAACATGCTATATTGTTGATATGATTACTTCAAATTGCCTATTGTTTCGTATGTTTTAAGAGCTTATGTTCCTGTATTGATTGAGTTCTTGAGAACAGATGTATTTTTTTGTTTTTGTTTTTTTGGGAATGAGAGCAGATGTACTTTAGATCCAGCTCCATCACCTATTGTGTACAGTACAGTCAGGTAGAATTGCCTTCTCATTTACTCTTCTATCGTGGCAGATCTGAAGATCTTGTAAGAAGGTTTGAGAAGCCAGATAGGCGTAATCGTTGGGACTCCCCACTTTTTGAATTGTTTCCATCTAGAGGTACCCGGACAACTTTTAATTTATTTCCCCAATTTTGTAACTTTAATATGTATATGATGCCAAATTCAATTACATATGTGCGTATGATCCACCATTGTCATATATATGGCTTGTCTTGAGATAGCAGCTGCAGTTGTTGTATGCCCCCATCAAGGCAGTTGCGCTAGCTTCTCCAGTGATTGGTTTTTTCAATTTGATTTTTCTTTCTTTTAATTTTTATATTTGTTTTTAAGTTGACTGACTGTTTCATTTAAAAGAGTAGGATGGATGTTGTACACTATCGTCAACAATTCATGTCGAGGCACAGCTGCCTAACATTATTCAATTTTGTCTTGGGATCTATGGGAGTGTCTTGGGATCTATGGGAGATGACTAGGTCTGTTCATCAACATTTCAGAAAATCTTTTCATATTCTACATTTCACGTGCAGAGCAAAAAAGTGACCTGCTTAGTTTCGAAAGGTTCAGAATGAAACCGTTTTAATCAGCCTTGAAAGTAGACACAAGGAAAAGGGTGAAATAAAAAAAACCAAGTTCACCCGAGAAGCAGTGACTATTTCACGTAAGGTGTACATTTGAATGTTCTGCCATGTAATTTATTATTTTGGTGAAGGACAAAGAAAGTTTGTCCAAACTGAAACTACCCCAGTCCCGTTCTCATCTCTAGCGATCCCAATAAAAGTGATTACCCAAATGTCACCTAATGAGTAAATACCACCCAGGCACCCAGAAATTTAGAAGTGTTCGAGTTCCGGCATTCAAAACTCCCTAGTTCCATTTTTTGTTGAGATGGATTATGATAATTTCGTCTGTCAAGACTGTTCCCTAATTGTTTGGTTACTAAAGGTGATAGCATTAGTATCCTAGTAACATAATATATGATACCACTATCTGAAATCTAATCTGAATTGCCAACCAAAGCATCTGGCCTTATGGCAGCTATGAGATAAGCGCATCATAGGAGAACACAAGAATTGCTATCTGGCCTTCATTTGATATGTTGATAATATTCATTATTTGTCTAATTTGTCATTCTTTCAGCTAATCCGTTTTCTATGTTTTTCTAATAGATGAAATAGTGGAATCATCTCCAGTTATAGCTGAGGCTGTGTCATATTTGACAAAGAAAGTGGATTCAAAAACAAGAGATGTAAAAGTTCTACAGCCAACGATAGCCACTCAGACTGTAAGTATAAGCAATCTTTGAAAGAAGTTGAAATACATCCAAGATTTACTTTTAAAGTATTTGACAACAAATTATAAATGATTACTTTCGATATTACCTTGGTTCAGCGCGCGAAGGCAGTTTTTGGTCAATCTATACTGTTTTTTTTTTCCTTGATGTTATCAGTGCAGTACTGTTCCATATGTGGTAGTTTTTCTTGTGTATAATAATTTGACACTTCAGGTGCGAACAACAGAGGCTAACTCCCTCTATGAGATGGACAAAGCAACACAGGTAGTAGCACTGGTCTTGAATGGCTATATGTTCTTTGGAAATATGGAATCATTATAATGGACAAGCCTTATACGAGCTGCCCTTTGCAGGAGGTAGTCAATGCGATTGTAGAAGCACAATCTGGCGGTCTTGGGCTTGCCATGAGTAAGATTTCTCTTGGACCCAACCTACCAACTATATCCTTTGCTAATTGAAATAATATTGTTGGCACATTATATCTTAGCAAGTTGTTTGTGCATAGATTCTTGTATATCACTTTGCACAATCCAGTCTCCACATAATGTCAATCTGCAATTGGCTTTTTGTTGTTATGTCATGGTTGGGCTCTTCTGCCTTTTTTACATGCAAGTGAAAGAACCTTTTTTAGGGTACCCAACGGTAATTTGAGATCCTTAATTGATTGTTACATTAACCTCCAAAGATCAGTTGGCCTGCCTGAGCTCCGAGGCCTGCGACGCACTTTCATTAAGCTGGCAGGGCAGTACAGCTTGAGTGGACCACCACCACCAACAGATGCTGATAGCGCCAAAAGGATGTTTGTAGACTATTTAAACCGTGAAGTGGGTGCATGATAGCTTTATCATCTCTGAGGTATTAGCCAGCAATGTACTTAGAATGGTGACAAATATTAAGGGAAAGTATCTGAGAAGCTCTTGGCGCTGTGCATACGCTTCATTTGGTGCGGCTTGCTTCTTTTGGTGTGGCTGAAGAGGTTTCTTTTTGGTGCCTCACCCGGTTCATCCGTGTACATGCTGCCATCGTGCTGTGCAAACTCTTGTACTGCGCAATAGCTGCGAAGTTGTAATCTTATTTGGAAGGTTGTAATAAGACATTAAGGAAATAAGAGAATGACCCTTTGTCTTCTATTGCACGTGTTTGTATAATATATAGGGGTGAGGGATACTGAGGTGCCGTTCGGATCCCCCTCTAAAGTGCCCTCTAAATTTATACCCCTCTAAAGTAAAAAGAATCTTACTATTTAGGGGTACTAAATAAAATTTAATTGCAAAACTTTTCTGCAGATGGGCGTTATTTTTCGATACGAATTTAATGAGCCTAATTAATCAATGTTTTGACACAGTGATGCTACAGTAACCATCGTCTAATCGCCGCTTAATTACCCTCATTACGTTCGTCTCGCGAAATAGATGGGGGATCCTGGACTTAGTTTTGTAATTTGACTTTGTTTAGTATACATGCCGGCATTTTGATGTGACCCTTCTAAAGTTTTTATAGGGGTATCCGAACGGGCCTGAATTACACTGTCCTAGCCGAATGGAAAATGGCTACAGGTACGGCTCTGTTCCGACGCCTGTACGACTCTGAGGCCTGTGCCATTCTAGCCGCATGACGGCATGAGCTTGGCACTTCAATAGCCCGAGGTTCTGAGCTCAGAGCACCAGCGAGCAAAGCTAAGATATCTTTTGCGACAGCAGCACCATTACCCAGTGTCGAAATGCCAGAGAAAACAAAAACAAAAATAACAAGGATAAGTGCCAGGACCAGCTAACGGCAACCACCAATTCACCACGTACGCATCAAAAGTTAAACAGCGGAGCTTTGTCAAAATTCAGGAGTTTCTGAACTTCCTGTAAAAAAACTCGACCTGCGGGGGGTATAACGGCCCCCGAGCATTTTCTAAGGAGAAGATCTTCTCACGCAGATCGAAAAAACCCCTGAACCCTCCTCTCTGGTCGTACATAAGGACCCATCTGACCTGTGAGCTGTGACGCGAGTCTTTACTTATACTTTGGCACAGGAAAAGACGAGGGGATTTTTTCTGTGCACTGCAGCTACTTTATTCACCACAATGCGCTCACGGTACTGTAGCGAGCTACAGCACCGCAGGTACCGCGGCTCGAACCTGGGTCGACAGGAGCAAGCTCCCGGAGCCAACGGCTCTGACCGCTCGGGCTGGCGACCGTTGGTTCTGAACTCCCTGTAATAGTCAGTGCTGGACTGCTGGTACTATAAGATATCATCCGTCATGCCAAAAGGGAGATTATTCGAACAAAAGAACCCGGTAACTTCACTGTGCTCCTCAACATCATCAAATCTGATGAGACTTCCATAATTTAATCTCCAAAAATGGTGGTACGTCAGGAGAGGACTTTCTCGACCTTAGCAGTAACTTCCTTTGGTGGCTTCTCAGTGTGAAGGTTCGCTGCAAATGTGGCTGCAGCCCAAATTTTCATTCGCCGAAATGAGAGCGGCTCTTTCAAAATTTCCACCGCAATGGGGAAAGTCCATGTTTTCCCTTCCTCTTGAAATCCATCCGCTCTCTTTTCCCGATTCGCTGCCAAGGATGTTTTGGTAAACTATGCCAAGGAAGCTATAAAAATACGCCGAATCTTGACCTCGTTGCCAACCCAAACATTGTCTCGCCAATCCCTCTCGCTGCTCTGTCGTCACCTCACCGATGTTCCCAAAATTCATCTCTGCTGCTCTGCGTCCCCTGCATCGTTCGTGGTCCTGCCCCTTCGTTGTCGTATGCATCGGAGCTCTGTCCTTCTCCAAGACTTCGATGGCACCAGAGTGGAATCCGGCGACGGTAGGTATATTGCTTCTCTATATAGTCTATGTACATTGTAGGGGATGTTTTCTTTTTGAGACCTACATTGTAGATGATGTTGATCTGTTTATATTTGTCATTTTGGCGATAGGCATGTAACTGATATTTTCCTCGACTTGCATTTGAAACAATTAGTCTCACAGAATATATTTTACGAACGTGCAGAGGATGGGCTTCACTATGAAGAGAAAGAGACTAACGAATATGCGCTTCAACGATTGAAAAGAGTTGCTGCAAATAAAGAAATCCTCAGAAACCTTGGTCTGCCGGGGACCCTAAACGGAGACAGTAGAAATAAGGTTTTACTGTTTTCTTTCCATTCGCAAGTTTCTGCAGAAGTGTTACCGTGTTACTTCTAAGTATCGTAGACATTGCAACGGGATTTTTTTTCTTTAAAAGCTCTTGATTTCATCATGTAAATGTAACAAAAGAGGATAAGGATGACATCAAGGATTTGTTTTCTTTAAAAGCTCTTGATGTCCGCTGTAAACTCTATCAAAGGAACACAAGAGGACAACACATGATGACATCAAGGATCATATTTGTTGTTGCTAAATATTATTTACTCTTTGCTGACAGCCACTTAATGATTAACACATGATTGCAATTTTGTTAGAGGAAGAAATCAGAACTACTCCAAAGGGCACAGCAAGAGCCAGGAAAGATCTGGAAAGGATTAACAAAGGAATTGACAAAAAGCTGCAAATCCATATTTTGGAAGGGAAGAAATGGCCTGAAGTACCATTGCAAGCTGCAAAGCTTGCAACTGAAAGCCGGCATCGTACTTCGGCGGCACATACCAGTCCTTCCTCACTGGAAGATGTATAGGGATGAGCAGGAGCGGGAACATCTTTTAAACTACATCAACAAAGTTTTTGTAAGTATATCAAGTCATGGCCAACATTGATGTGAAATTCTATTTTACTTGTTGTACCAAACCTGATAAGTTCCCTGGTGCCCGATCTTTATATGAGAGATAGGGTAACTTTTATTTGCTGTACTAGGTCCAATTTTCCATGGCACCACCAACAAACCAGTAATTTCAGCATGTGCTGACATGATGAAATGCGGCCAGCGTCATATGAGATATAAGTTCAAGAAGAAGTTCTTCAACAATATACCAGCGAATGAAGTGGTTGCCAAATCTCCTGTGTCATCGATGAATGACGATCAATGGGGAGCACTGCTGAAGTTGTGGTCAAGCCCACAGCACTAGGTATGACAGAACTTCGAATTGCCTTGTTCCTCTTGTGTCTTGTCAGTCAACCTAATGTTAAATACAGTTGTAGGTTCAGAATGCCGTCTGATTTCAAAGTAGAAATAATTACTGCGTTGTACCCGAAGTTGTTCTGTTCTACTTGATCCCTCTGTCGTGATTTAATTGAGCGTTGTAGACTTAAGTGTTATGTTATCATTGTTCTACTGTTAATTCAATTTGTTCATTGCATAAAACTACCCGAACTAAGTATTGTCGATAGAGTGTGAATGGACACCCCTTTATCCGGTGCTGTGTTTGTTGAACTCAAAAGATCATCCGGTGTTGTCATCATTTTGAGCACCGTGTTTATGATCTCGGGCATTTGTCCGCTGTTCGTTTTACATCATATAAAATGCAAATGCTGGACATTAGAAATACTGTATTTTTTCTATCACTCACAGAAATGTACTTTCTATAGAAAATGTGTCTTGCAAACCAGCGGAACCGTGGGAAAGTACAGATGAATCAGTGCATAGGCTCCCGGTGCTACGTTGCCCAGGCTCACGCCTTGGTAAGGAACTAGTCAGTCGACACTTTTGATTTGTTTTATTAAATGCTGATTAGACATTTCTTTGCACATCATTTGAAAAAGGCCACCCCTTCGGAGCTGTTAAGGGAGTTCCATTCATCACAGAAAACTGGTTCTGTTAGTGAGGCAGTTCAAAAAGCTCTTGTAATTGCTTTTTCCTTTTCATGTCCTCTTATGCATGTACGACACTATAAAAATCTGTTAACAAGATGGAACTTTAATCTATCACTCTTTTTTGCTAGGATGATATGTAAGAGATAATGGAAGAATATGTACAAGAGGGAGAGAAACCGCTGTCTCCTGGTCGCGCTGTTCGTGAAGTTGTTCGAGCAAGTACTTTTCTTGAAGTTGCAGGCCTTCAACTGAAGAAAAAAAATCAGAAGTTCTGTTTCTTCCCGGTTGGAAGCACTGATGGCTGAACTTGAGCGTGAGAAAACCCGAAAGTTGACAAGTTGAACAAATAGTTGAACAACACAGGAGGGACATTGATGCCTTGCAGAAGCAAGGGCAAGATGCGAGAGACTCAAACTGCACTATGAAAACCTAGTTAGAGGACTTGAGAAAGGAATCAGCACGAAAGGGAACCTTAATGGCCTCTCTTACTTCTGAATTCGAAGGGGAAGGTCAGGTGCATCCATCATCTATCTCAAACATCTGAATGATGATCTTCGTTTCTAGTCTAACTGGTTTTGGTGTGATTACTGGACTCTTCTATGTTGTGTTCGTGGGGCACTATTTTGTAATGTGGCATGATTTCGTGATCTAGATGGAATGTGATGTATATTTGACTCATCTATGTATTTAACAGCGGATCCAGCCTGATATGAATTGTGATGAAATAGAGGGATCGCAAATGGGCCCGCGAAAGGCCATTTAACAAAACAAAAAGTGGACCATTTGGGAGAGGACGCGTTGACCTGTATAATAATGACACGCGGACCTTTCGCAAAGCGACACATGGACAAATTGAAAAAGGACACGTAAACCAATGGCATAGCGACACGTGTGTAAATCGTGAGGGGACAAGTTGACCTTTAAAAAGACGACAAGTGGACAAATAGAAGGTCGGCACGTGGACCAATAGAACAATGACACGTGGAATAACCGAAAAATGACACGTGAACCAATAGGAGGGCGACACGTGGACAGCTGAAAACGGTACTTGGACCTTGTTGACATATGTTAAGTCACACCAAATAAATCATCTCTGACACTGATGTTAGAAATAATCTATAGATGTGTCTTAGTGTCGATTAGGTAAATCGCAAGCGCACGGAGAATACCGTTGTAGCATTTCACCAATGGATTACTCCAATGGTTGTCATTATAGTTCTACCAACGGAAGGCGGCGGTTTATGAGATAGCACGTTCATAATCATATAACTAATAATATAGCAAGGTCTAAACAGGTGTAATGATAAAGTATATGGACAGTGTGACACACAGAACAATCCAACCTAACATCAATACAAAGCCTAGGTTAAGAGGGGTTAAGAAGAGTCTAGCTGGGTCCCTATGTACTTCTTATATTCCTGTCTAAAGGTTGTACGCATCACATACAAATCTAGGTTCTATGTTAACCTGGAACAAAGAGGACTAAGCACAGCAGGGCTGTCACCACATACCGGCAAGGCTCTACTAGGACATGTGACACTAGGGCTATCAAGTCCCTATGCCAGTCCTAAGGTCACGTGACAACAAGGCAATCAAGTTCTCACTGCCAGACCTATTCTTTTTCATAGAGGCAACCAAACACTCACAGCTATTTACCAATCTAAGCACCACGCTTACATTGCTAAATAGTACTCCCAATTCCCATGGGACTCTGACCCTTCGGATCATCAAGTCGGAAACAAGAGTACACCTAACCTTGACCCGACGGATCAACAGATCAAGTGCCATAACATGCATAACTCTGACCCTACAGGTCATCAAGTCAAGAGGTAAGACATGCGTAACTTTAACCCTACGGATTAACAAGTTACATACTATGGCACATAGAACTGTAACCCTACGGACTAACAAATAATGGGCCAAGGCATGTCTAACCTCATTATGCATTGAACGAGTGCAAAGGCATAGAAGAACTAGTATAGGTATATGAAGCATCAAGCAACCAAACTTGACTAGGCAATAACCACATAGAAGGTACATAGCTATCACACTAGCACAACCATAAGGCATAAGGAATAAAGAAGATAATTCTATTGATAAAAGATGTAAGTCTTACAAGAGAGGAACAGAGTAGATCTATCCCAAATCTCCCCAAGACTAGGTCAAGGACCTCTAGTCAGCTCTCTCCTCCCCTCTACTCCTCTATGGCCTATAGACTAAGTCCAATGTTAGAGAATAGATTCCTCTTGGTGTGTGTTGAAAGGAGGGGGTACCCCTCCTTATATACCCCTCCAAAGTCGGTTGATCTGAGGCGGTTCCCGTCATTGATGGCATTGATTGCAGGGGGAACCGACCTTGGAACGTCGGTTGCAAACCGCCATAGAAAGATGGGCCAGTGGGGCCACCACAAGGGGTCGGCCGACCTATGGCTGGCCCCCTGGGCCTGGGCTTCCTTTGGTGGGTCTCTCTGGTTGCCTCTTCCTATGATCCACCTGCTATGGGTGGTCTTGAAGCCTTTTTATTGGGATTTTGGGCTTCATGAGGAGATATCGTTATGTCGGGGAAATTCGGTGTTTGCAAAGTAGGCCTTTTATGCTTCTTTTTCCTCGTTTTATTATAAAATGCAGCTGCACTCACAAATTCACCAAGACTTGTGGAAATCATTAGTTTCAAGACCTAAGTCTACCTTTGGTGTTTGATTTGAGGGTAAAAATTGCAGCTAGTTGACGGTTTATTTTTGTTCTAAGAGCCGTCAACAGACCTTTAGAAAAATGACACATGGACCAATCAGAAAACGACATGTGGATCAATAGGAAGTTGACACATGTATCTACCACGTCATCTAGTCATCTTGCCGCCGTGGCGGTGCTGCCACGTTGGATGCCATGTCATCCTGCCACCGTGGCAGTATACGTATGCGAAGTGCTGTAACGTACAAGGAAGTTTATGACGTTTGAAAAACCGCCACCGCAGTCTAGGAAAAGGTTATAAATCACGACTGATCACGCTCGACTGCTGATGGACGCTAAAAGGTCATAAATCGCGATTTATGACGAAATTTTCGGCACTAGCAGCAGTCGGTGACACCTTAAAATCGTCATTAATCAGCATATCTATTCTAGTGTCTATTCCTTCTTGTGTGGAATGGAGGGGGGTACCCCTCAATATATAGGCCTTTGAGGCTGTGGAATGAGGCGGTTATGAGCATTGAATGCCATGATAGCACCTGAAACTGACATCAGGACATCGATTGCTACTAGCAGGCCAAAGATGGCCAGAGGGGCCCCACCCATAGGTCGGCCGACCTGGGTGGGGGGGGGGGGGGGGGGGGGGGGGTCGGCCAACCCCTTCTGGGCTTGATTGGCCTCCATCTTCGGCCTGCTGGGTCTCCTGGTCTTCCTCATATTGGTCTTGGGTGCTAAGCTATGGTTTGATACTGTTTTGTGGGTTTTTGGCACTTCTTATGGTCCGTACGGTGATGCACAGTGATGCTGATTTGTTGGGCCATGTATTCTGCCTTGTTCTCTTGTATTCTTGCCCATTTATGCGCTTAATGCACCTGCATACATAAATTCACCAAAGCTCTTGGAATTCGTTAGTAGTAACCTCCTCCTACTATGTTTGGTGTTTACTTCTACAGGTAATTGACGGTCAATAGTGGTACTTAAGGACCGTCAACATTGTCCGATCTTCACAGTGAAACACACGAAAAATTAATCTTCACAGTGAAACACATGAAAAATTAAATTTGATATATAGCTATCGTTGCATGACCTGACGGAGAGGTAGCGCACCGCAATATATTGCACCCATGACGAACCACCGTGACATTCGCCCTTTCACGCAGCGACAAGAGAACCTGCCTATGCATTCACACCATATAGACATAAAGGCACAAACAGAGTGATCCGAAGTTTGGTGTTCTACGATCCCTTTCAGGAATCGAAAGAACTCATGTGCAAGACTTTTATGCCTTACTAGTCCCAAATATTTTCTCCATAGGAGGAGAAACACACAAGGTGGCTATGTATTCATCATCGAAGTCTCTTTTACATTGAAGAATTACATAAGTATTTAGACTATGAATATCATGTGAAAAGTTGTCAATATAAATGTAAGCACCATACAAAAGGTCTTCTTGACTCTTGATTAGCTGAACTGCTGATATTTGAGAAGTCTCTTCAATTCCCGCGCAGGCACTTGGCTGGATCACAACTTCCTCTAAAATGACCATAAGTACTTGTTCAGATGTCCAAATGTTGCACTGTTTGTAGCATGCGGAACTAGAATGCCACATCTTTATGAGAATATTCCATATGCATGCTCAAACCTTGAGGATTAACTCTGGTGAGGCTGTGAATTTGAATAACATAATTATGTTGTGATGAGCTCCATATGATTGACAATTGTTTTTTTTTTTCTTACGCACATCAACACACGCGACATGTTCATACGATCCCAAGTGTAGAGCACTAGAAGCCGTGCTGCTCCTGTTCTTTTCCTTTGTTTGTCATGCACTTTTTTCAGTTTCTGCCTTCTCTGCGGGCTTCTATGGGCTAAATAAATTTAGGCCAACTGTGAAACTTAACCTGGAGGACCTCTCCATATCTGTAAGCCCATGAGCCCTATACATTGTCCTGAAAAAAAATCAGCCCTATACATTTTATTTTTATTTTTGTTCTCTACTTTGATGCTCCTCTGCCTTTTATAATTGACGTCAGTGTAACTTATTTGCCTTATGCGCAAGCGACCAAATTTGTCCTAGTTAACATGCTACTTCAAGTATTGAAATACGCTAAGGTTAAAAAAAAAGTCAGTGTTGATTGGAAAAATAGTTTGCTGTCCCCACTCATTATGATTTCTCACATGAAGCTTGGTCTCTGCAGCAAGAACTAGATTAACCATAACTGGGATCACTGTCGTGGAAGCAATCCAGATCAAGAAGCAATCCAGATCAATATGTAACCAGGTATATTCGGTCAAAAAAAATGTTACCAGGACTATAGTCTATAGAGCCTATAATATAGGACTATGGTAATCAGGCTAGATTCTAAGAGGATAAATGGTTAGGTGAAGGTACTTTAAGAGAAGA
This sequence comes from Eragrostis nindensis, assembly GCA_012490785.1. Lineage (NCBI taxonomy): Eukaryota > Viridiplantae > Streptophyta > Magnoliopsida > Poales > Poaceae > Eragrostis > Eragrostis nindensis. The sequence goes on from JAAXCT010000028.1 coordinate 1,059,367, forward strand.
ATTTTTTATTCTATATAATATAGCGAGGAAAAAACATGACACGGTATCTACTGTTATGAGGTCAATTCCTTTGAATATATCTTTTAGGAGAGCTGTTGTAGGCGACAAACTTGTTGCTTGGCATAATCTTGTGAATAAGTTACTACATGTATATTTAACTGAAGAACCTGACACTTTCAAATGGTATTTGAATCAAGGTGGTAGGTTTACAGTTCAGTCAATGTATGAGGCTCTTTTAAACACAAGTATTATATCAAACAATAGATACTTATGGAAAATTAAGATACCTTTAAAGATTAAGGTTTTTATTTGGTTCTTGCATAAAGAAGTTATACTTACTGTAAGGATCGTGTGACCGAGAGGGGGGGGTGAATCGGGCACACCATGAACTAAAACTTTTTGCACTTCTAGCTACTCTTTCTATTTGCACAAGTAAAGGATACATAACTAAAGACTACATGTGCACTATGTGATAGTGATCAAGCAAGGATAACCATGTGCTAGGACTTGTACATGCTAGGAGCAAGGTATTCATGAATATATAAGAACAACCTAGCATATGACGATATACAAGATAAGCTCAACAAGTCCTACACATGCTAGTGTATAAGGTAAAGGCACTCAAGCATTCTAGCAAGCATATGGGTAACACATACGGAAGCTCAAGTAGGTCCTACACATGCTAGTATATAAGATAGATAGACAAGCGAACTAGCATGCATATAAGTAACACATGGGGAAGCTCAAGCTAGTGATCATGATAACAAGATAGATACAACATAAAGCATAAAAGATCACTAGATGATATTGAAGCGTCCCGGGTAATTAAATCACCCGAAACTCCATGTTTTCCGTACTTGCCCCAGGATCAATGACAAGTACACACGGAAATCACAGTGGAACCATAGCCATATCAAAATTTAACTATCAAGTTTATTTGAAATTACAAAATATTGGCTCAACGGCCGACGAAATACCTTAAGAAATAAACACATCGGTAACATAAAGGAATTCAAATCTCCAGCGTGTGCCCCGTGTTCATCCCACAGGCAATTGACTGGAAGTTGAACTCCTAGAAAGAACGGCATCGTTCCTCACCGAGATCCTCGTCATCTCTGAAACCAAGTTATCGGAGGCAAGCAATGCGGGTGAATGATAGCAAAACTATAATTATATGCAAGGCCAAATAAAGGAAGGTATAATATGGGTAAATTTGCATAAATGAGCAAATGTAATCTAAACTTGATTAATGAAACAATTACTAAAATAAATTGCTTAATTATAAATTGCATAAATGTAAGCACAAGTAAAATATCATATGAATAAAGTGTCATACTTGACCTCCAAGTCAAGTTCCTACAACAATCATCAACTATGCCATTCATATATTAATAACCATAATAATCATGATCAATTTTAATCCCAACCATTCTCTAAACAAAGATCTATCATTAAGGAGCTTGAGACCGCAAGCACGGCCATTCGAATGGATTATGACTCTGCAGAGTTTGTACGCTGTAACCATGGACAGTGAGTGACCGTCTGTGGTGTTGCAAGCACCGTGCACTCACGAAGTGTGCACATCGGTATCACACATAGCTTTTTCACTAGTTGTACGCTATCTTGCCTCCCCTAAAATGTATTATGCCCTCCTTACCTGGCTACTAACACCCCAGAGGCTAGTCCTCCTTAACGGTGGGTAATTAGACCAGAGGGTACATTTCATTGTATTGGTAAACCTTGAGCCCAAAACCGTAGTGATGGAGGTCCCTCTGAATACATTCATTAAATGAATTATCCATACATGCAGCCTACTCCTAGAAGGCAAGATAGTTTCCAACTAATTACTTGGCCATGACCGTCCCATACCAGCATCCATGGTCGCACGATGTTTCCCTAAATCAAGATTCAAATGTACCGGTCCTTATGTGATGTGACGGGTCTCCCAAAATCATCATTATCAAACAATCATTAATCCAATTTAACATTATCACATCAAAACCCGTCAACATCTAAATTATCATCATATATCATCAATAATAATTTCCCATCAACATAATCCGTAAATTTAATGATTGCACATGTACTTACATTTATACAAAATATAACCTTTCATTTTAGCCAGCTTAATTAGTAATTAATTATATCATGAAGCTTAGAGCATAAGACCATTATGATAGCCCATCCTATGGTTACAAAAGGGATATAATATAATTCAACAAAGGGGATAAAATCCAATAGGTAGTATCTACCATTTCCCAAATGAGCATTTTTAGTGATATACATTATGCACAATTTATCCTACAAATTAAGCACTTAAATGCACTTACAAAACATAGGATCAAAATGATCAAGGGGGTGTGCTTGCCTCGCACCTTTATATACATAATTCATACGACGATCTTCAAGTGTCGATCTTCCCGTGATGTAGTCCGTCGACGATTTACTCACGTGCGCATCAATCCACGATCGACAAATACCGAGAAATCCAAATAAAGCCATCCAAGAAGATCCAATAAAATCTACAATAATTAATACAAATATTTCGAATAAAAACCAAAGAACATGCTTATGGAATGCATTTCATGAAAAATAAATATGTACTTGGAGGTCGTACGAATGGATCACGTGTTATCGAATTCTATCGATAAATAAATAGAGGAAGGGATACTAGGGTTCTCGCGACTCCATTTATTCTACTGTGATAATTTGCTAAGAGATATATTCCTGGCCTTATAATGGCCATATTCACTTAGACAAGTCATTTAAGAGTTATTTACTTTTAAAGAAAACAAAATGTAAGATTATGCATAAATCTTTATTTACAAATTCCTATAGTGAAAATGATGATATGCATATGTTTCATTGATGGTGATTGCGTGCGTATCTATTATATTAAATCCACAATTATTTCTACTATTGAACATGGTATTGTACACATAAACATAAATAAATAAACTAAACTTATGTAACAATTATTCTTACAATGATTTTACATGTATAATGAAGTTACATGCTTCTAATGCATATGGAAACATTCCTATGTTTTAATATCTTAACTTATCTTCTATAAGTATTTATATGCCTTCATGTCTATATGTGATATAGCTAAAGATGTGTTTCTTTTAAACTAAATTATTTACATGTGGCTTGGTCTAAGGATTTATTTTACATGAATCAGATATTATGAATATGGTGCCATATGCATATGTGACTTTTAAGTAAAGCAAAAGTGCATGGAAACATATATGTCGTATATGCATATTTTTAACTAGATATAATTACTATTGTTTCATCATTCTTTATTAAATTACTTATGTAAGGCTACATGTATGTCTATGATGTGCAACATATATCCATGAACATGGGATGTAAATAAACCCTATATGCACATGCATAAGTAATATGTTCATTTACTTAGGTTAATTAACTTAGTATTTCTTATTCAAGTAAATAAAGTATAACATTCCTATGGGTTAAGATCCTATTTTATTTTCTTGTCTTTTATGCACATCAATGATATAGTTTAGAGTGTGTTTCTATTAAATTAAATTACCTAAATTTAGCATGTCCTAAGTACTTATATTTATTGATCATTTTTCTTGGTTTAGGTATTATGAACATGGGGCCATATGCAACTTAAGCGTTCAAACAAAACAAGAGTGTATAGAATGTATACATGGAAAATATATATTATCTCCCTAAAGCTAATTATTAATGTTCATGAGAAGCATGTATGCCTTAAATCAAATATTTATCTAGTAGTATATCTCATGATTTATTAATGAAAAACAGTAGAAAATGCCCCTAAATACATTAAGAAACAATCTAATAGTTTCATATATTTGTATGGGATCTTATTTATACAATAAGTGTAATTTAAGGTTCTATGGCATATAAGTTGTATTTATTTTCTACTTCCAATGTATAGGAGAAGACCTTAGACATATTCATGTACATGTCTAGTATTTTACAGGGAGATATAGAGTTTTCATCTATGCAGGAAAGTGCAAGTGAATCTTTTAACGAATAAAAGGGAAATGCTTTCCTAATAAATTAAATAACATGGCCAAAACTAACTACTTATTTCCTAGCACATTTTTCCTATATTTAGTTTCTAATGAGCAGTGTCAAAAGGTCCTAAAGATGATAAGGAATTTTTCTAGCATTTTTACTAAATTTTTCTCCACTGTTTTTCCATCATTTTCTATCTAAAAACGTTTAAACATATTGTAGCCAATAAGATTGTGACACATGGCGGTTTAAGAGCCATTAAGCTAAAATGCGAGCGCGCACGGTAACAGCGGCGGGAAAAAGGCTCGCCGACGGCGACTCGACGGCGGTTTTCGACGACACGTGTGGCAGGGCGGTGCGCTAGCTCAAGGGCTATCGCCCGGTAGTCATCTTGTCGACGACGGTGGCCTGTAGCGGCGACGCGACGACGTCCTAGATGCCGCAGCAGAGCTGCAACTTTGCGATGCAAGGAAGAGGGAGTGGCTACGAGTTTATGCGGTCGTTTGCGCATCTACAAGATGTTAAGAAGCTCACCAAGCAAGCAGTGAAGGTAGCGGTGGCCGGAGACGATGGCTTATCGGCCGGCGGCGGCGGAACAGAGGCGGCGACGACGCACACGTCCTTCTGTCCATCCTCTTTGTAAGGAAAAGATTGGAAACGAATCAGCAGGGTCTAGAGGTGCTAAAAGGACAACACATCGACGTGGTGCTCACCTAGAAAGCTTCAATTGCCGGCAATGGCGGCGGCGGCCGGAATGGGGAAAAATGGAAATTCGTCGAATTGCCGCAACGATTGCGAACATGGTTAAGTTCTAAAGGACAAGGACAACAAGAGGAAGCCGTTTGAGAGGTCGGTTGAGGTTTTTTTATAAGGTGAGAAGGCGGTTCTCGGCGGTGGTCCCGATTGGCAGTGAGCGACGAAGGGAAAGAAGAAAGAGGAGTTCCAGCGGGTGCGAGAACATGCTAGGGAGGGGTCAAGGGGTGACGTGCGGGCCGCGTGGTACTTCTACAGTGGCGGCATAGGTCGGCGGCGTGCGTGGCGAAGCGGCGGTGGCCGGGCGGCGCGATGCGCGTTGACGAAGGAAGGAGACGGTGACTGGGAGGCGGTTCGCGTTCGACTGGGCTGGGCCGCGGATTGGGCCGCGTCGTCGTTGGGCTGGGCTGCACGGGTAAGATCTCTTCCTTTTCTATTTCTTTTATTTTTCCGAATTTGTTAATGGGCCAAATTACAGGCCGGGCCCATGAACATAATATTGTCTAACAGTTTTTATAAGGCAGGGAGCTAGAACGAATTTTCTACCTAAGCAATCGTGGTCCAAAAATTATGAAAAATTCACAGAGATATTTTCTATGAGTTTTCAAGCTATGGTGAATTTTTGGGAATTTTTGGTAAATCCAATTTCCCACGAAAATTCAAATAGTTTCCTGTGTACGTGGAATGCAATGCATGCATAAAGTTTGAAATTCCAGAAAAATTCAAATATGAAACCCAAGCATGAAAACCCACTCCAAATATTTCAAACATCTAATAAGAACTTCTCAAAAATAAATAATGATGATCCATTTATTGTTTTTGCTTAGCAAATTTCCATTTAAATTGTTTCAAACTCACATGGATTAAGTTGATGACTATTTGATTTTATTTAAGCAAAAAGGTAAAATCCTGGGATGTGACAGATATCAAGCAAGTGTATGAGCTATGAGCAAGTAGGTACACATAAGGAAAGCGCATATCACTAGAGATAACATAGAGCTAGCACACGGAAACAAACATCAAGCAATCATACGATAAGCACAAGATCTACTACATGCATATAAGATAAACAAGATAGCAAGTGCAAGTAGTAGAGAGTAAGAGTAAGAGATTGCTCATCGATTTTTCCCGTGGTCTCGGAAGGATGGCGCCTTCCCCTACTCCACGTTGGGTCACTCCCGCCGGAGTCTCGACCCCGTCCCTCCGCTCGATGGCGATCCCCTCTAGAGCACACTCCACCCTTTAAGCCGGTGATGTCCCCTAAGAGCACGCTTCACTCTTCGAGTGAAGTCACGGGCTTCACCCCGCCGCACACTGGCAATGCTCTCCTCCTTGGGACCATCCACCGCTCTTGAGTGAAGTCGCGGGCACGTCCCGCCGGGCTTCTCCCGGGTACTCCTCCGAAGGTAAGGCTCCGCACTTGATGCGTGCCAAAGGGCGCTCCACTAGTGATGCTTCTTTCGTACGGGAAGCTCCAAGACCGTGTACAAACTTGTGTTGGCTTCCACACTCTCTTTGGCAAGCTCAACACCGACGCCTAACCGGTCTAGGCCTTGCCATAGACCAAGGGTAACAAACCAAGACCGCCTCCCTATGACCACACTAGTCCTAGAGGTGGATGGATGCTCTCAACCCTCTCAAGCACTAAGCTTTCTTCTCCAAATCTTCTCCATGTGCTTCTCCTCTCTCTCAAGCACTAAGATTTCTCTCTAAAGCCTCTCCATGTGCTTCTCTTGCATCCTCTTGGCTCCCACTGTGTTTCCCCACTGATAACAATGGCCAAAGGCACCCCAAAGGGTCAAGCAACCGGCTATTTATAGCCCTCCGCTCAAAAACTAGCCGTTGCCCCGAAAGTGTCCAGTCTCAGTGAGGACCGGACAATTGACCGTACTGTACGGTCATTAGTGGACAGCCTGCAGTATTTCAGCAATAACTCCTTGCTCCGAACTCCGATGGAGGTGTACCACATATCAATGGAAAGCTCTTGAAATTCCCCACAACTTTCCTTTTGGGCAGATCTCCCAATTCGGTCATCTTCATGTCCATATGTTGACCGTACAATACGGTGCCTATGACCGGACAGTCCGGTCTCCTCCAGGAAGTCTGTAGTATTTTGGACATAACTCCTAGCTCCGAACTTCGATGGAGGTGCACCATATACCGTTGGAAAGCCCTTGAAATTCTCTACAACTTTCCTTTTGGGTCGATCTCCAGATTCTGACATCTTCATGGCCAAAAGACCACCAGACTGTCCGGTCTCCATTCTGACCGTATTGTACGGTCTCTAGGACCGTACCGTCCGGTCTCCTTTCCTCATTTCCAACAGAAACTTCGTCTTCTCTGTTGCTTCTTCCAATAGGGACCGTACCGTACGGTCTCTTTGACCGTACCGTCCGGTCTATAGTCTGGTCTCTATTTTCTCAGCTTCCAGAACCTTGTCTTCTCTGTCTGTTTTCCCAATAGGGACCGTACCATACGGTCTCTTTTACCGTATTGTCCGGTCTTCTCTGCTGAAGCTGATCTTGATCATTTCTTCGATTCTTGCTTCCAAACTTCATCACACTTGGCTCTTCTTCTCCTCTGCTGTCACCCTAGTGCCTGAGAGACTCTTTGAGCATCCACATACCTCTACCACTAGTGTGACCTAAGAGAAACGACTCGATCCCCCTTGATAGTCCGGTTGTTCCTATGGACTCAAGCCTACATCTACACCAAGCCAACACTTGCTTGGATCTAGCATGTCCTTAGCCTTGATCCATCTTCTCAAACCGTGACCTCCATCAAGTCCTTGATTCTTGTCGTCATCCATCAACGAAGCTTCTTCATGTGACCTAAAGAATATGCATGAACACCTTTCCTACATCCAAAGATGTTAGTCACAATGATCTAGTTGTCTCAAAGGACAACCCGATCGAAGCATCATATAATGTGCATAGGATACAAGACAAGAACATCATCACATAATAGACAAGGTCATCATGTCATATGATATAAGGTAAGACCAACATGATGATCAAGAGTATGTCAAGGTATATGATACATACAAAGACACATGACATACTCACCTTGTCTCTTACCTCATGTGCGTAGTAGTTACCTCGTAGAGTAGTCCTCATGTTCACTTCTTCTCTTTATCAACTTCCTTGCAACCTTTGAGGTGTTGGCACTCCAATAGTATATCACTACATCCATGAGACTAAACATCTTGCACACTAGCAAACCTTGTTAGTCCCATTGACCATGTTGACATCAATCACCAAAACCTATGAACCATGCTCTAGGTTCATTGATCTTACACTTACCAAAGATAATCTATCTAAAAGAAACTGGAATGGAAATCACAAGTGTTGTTTCTGTAACAATTTAGAGACTATACAACACCTTTTCTTTAATTGCAGTTTTTCTAGGTTGATCTGGAGGTTGATTGCACTTTTTTTGGCCTCAAACCGCCTACTAGTATTACTGATATGTTTGGTGATTGGATAGAGGCATTTCGGCCTAAGGAAAGATACCAAATGCTAGCAGGAATTAGTTCTCTTTGCTGGGCTATTTGGTTAAGTCGAAATGATATTATTTTTGATAAAAAACCTATACTAACTCCTATGCAGGTAATCTACAGGAGAACGTACTGGATAAGAACATAGTCGCTTTTCTAAAAGGAGGATGGAAGAACCTCCATGCTAGAGGCATGTCGGCTTTTGGAGACGGTGACAATGGAAATTTTCGCCAAACATGTGTGGAAGTTTAGTAATAGGTTGCATTAAGATGAACTTTTTGCTATTCTTTCAACTATGGTTTAGTTGCTTCACATTTGTCCTATGGGGTAGACGGAGTCTAGACATAGTGAAGTTTTGTAATAATGAACGGTTAAATTCATCGAGAGATGAAGATGTCGGGATACTTTCATTTGCTTGATGAAATATATTTCCCTTTATCTAAAAAATAGTCTATAGAGCCTAAAATATATTGGGAAAAATAAGAAAGCTTTTGTTACTTACAAGTTACAACTGATAGTAATGGGCCTTATATATGGGCCCTCCTGGTTTTGTGTCCCTCCATGTCAGGCCTTAATAGGCCACATCGCAATATGTTTGGGATAGGATATAGGTTGTCTGAACTATATACTGCTACTATCAAAATAGTTTCCACTAGACGTTGAACCTGTTATCAACATGTTTGCTGAGTATTTGCCTATGAGGTCATCTATATGAATCTTCATGCATGTTTGAGATTGAGTTTTGAAGCCACATGTTGAGTGTTCTTAGTCGTAATTTATTTGCTTTACGGAGTGCTTGCAACATGAGTTTAATGATCTTGTGTGGATAGGTGATAGCAAACTCTCTTCTTAACAGCATCATATAACAAGTGCTCATTATATATAACCACTGCATAATGATTCCGCATCCATTACCTAAATTAATTTAACAACAATCTCTTATTACAGCAGATGTTCTAAATTACTTCACTGTACCAATCATACCTTAATTTTCCCAAGCCTTGCCCTACCATGCACAAACCCTGGCTTTGTGTGCCCCATCACCGTTGGTACCTATGCACAGTGGTGCCGGCCCACTTGGTTGTTGCCGCCGGCGGCTGTGGTGGCCTAACTGCCATTGCTTCTTGCTGGGCTGCTTCTGAGTAGGTCCTCTCCCGGAATCTCTTGATAAACATATCGGCTTCTCTGTCCACTTTGTCGTACCCTCCACCGTCAGGCTCCATGAAGACCGTCCTGCATCCGGCCATGGCCTCCATCGAGCGGGTCTGCGTGGCCGAAGGCCACGCTGCCGAAGATGTTGCAGTGACCTTGGTCGACTGTGTGGCTGGCGTAGTACGGGGGCTGAACCTGGCGAGGAGGTATGAAGAGGAAGCCATGATGAGATTGGCAGTGATGATCGTGGACGACTCGAACAGGGAGGTGTTGTTCCGGCGACGTGATGGCATGCTTGCCAGCTAGTTGTTTGTGCAACTCTTGCTATAGTGGTTGGTGTGCGCTGTCAGTTTGTGCGAGGTTTCAGTGTTGAAGGTAGCTGGAGAAGTTTGAGTATGGATTCTTGGAAGTACAAGGTGCTCTTAGTTTGTAAGGTCTTGGGAGATCATCTTGGCAGTACAAGGTGCTATTTATATTCAAGTCCTGGGAGATCATTGGGCATGAGGCTTGCAAGATGGGCTGCTAAAATATCTAGATGTTGTGGTCCATGAAAACATGTTCGGTTCGCACATATGTGACTACAAAACCTCTCATTAAAGAATTAGCATCTGGTCTGACAAAAGTTTTCCGTTGGCACTTTTCTTCTAAAATTCCAAATTGGAATACTGTAGTAGTATCATACTATTCCTACGAGATTTGTTCTCACGATTATGTGTCTCACTGAATGATCAAGTAATTAACTGGTGAAAGGGGTCTTGGCCTAGTGGTTAAGGCACCCGAGTAGCACCTTTAAGGTCCTGGGTTCGACTCCCGATGGGAGCGAATTTTCTAGGATTAACGGCATTTGTGCTTTCAACGGTAGGCGACGTGGCCGTCGACAGCGAGGCACCAGTGGTGACTTCGTCAATTTGGAGGATTTGCCGGCTCAGTCTTCGAAGATGCTCATAGAGTTAGGGTTTGCGTATGTGCGTTCATAGGGATGAGTGTGCGTGCGTTGTGAGTATCTTAGTTGTACTGTGTAATCTCAAAAAAAAAGTAATTAACTGGAGATAAGCGCATGGAACATATAGAACATAATTATTGGATGATAGCAGTTTGCACGCTGCCACCTAACATCTGGTGTACAAGTGGCATGGTTGGATAATATCACGAAGGAATATAACTCGTGGTGGCTTTTGAAAGAAAAAAAGGCGAAGGATGGATAAGTCCAGAGCATCTACTATTGCCTCGCGTGTATGCTGGACACTTTGTGATTACACATACTATAGCTGAACAGGATTATAAGTGACAAATCCATGTATGTTGTCTATTTCTGTTTGTACGTTGGAAGTGGAACACTTCGTTAAAAATTGAGAATGCATATATTTGTGTTACTTTATATATTATATATCTAGCTAGTCGTGAGTTAATTACATCCTAGAATAACCATATAAACTATGCTTTCGATCATGTAACAAAAAAATAAGCAAAAGATTACAAGCATGGAGAACTGTTGTGTCCTTGAAGCTATGCGACCTGCATTGTCTATCCCTGAAGTCATGAACGTAAGGTGGACAAGAACCACCGAGTTGTAGCTACAACTGTAGCATAACTTTGCCATATTCCTTCTTGTCTAGACTATGATGAGATCCTAATGTTAGCACTAGTAACGAACAAGCCTCGTCTTAAACTGGGAGGTGAGAAAATTTCATCAGCAATGATGGAGGTAAGATTTATAGTGGTATTAGCAGTTGACAAGAAAGCAAGTTAACTCTAGGACAAATCTCATTGACCATTGAGTTATTTTTATTTTCCCCATAAAACCTATGAACTCTGAGTAATATGCCGCTTACAATATATATCAGATAACAAATGAGTAAAGTATATATTACTGTATTGTGTGACTGAACTCGCCTTTAATTGATTATTACAGCGTTGAGTTATTAATTTGGGGGCAGAAACTTGAATATGATGGACATATATAATCCACATCTCACTCTTAAATTTCTTTTCTTTTTTTGAACCAACGAGCAGGAGCACTGCTCTTTCATTTAATTGAGGAAAAGAAATACATAGTTTAGTTCAGATTAGTCATTACATTCTTAAATTTCTTTTCATATATAATATTCAACCACAACTTCATCATAAGTCCACCGCAAAAAAAAAAAGCTTCATCATAAGTATTTATTTGTATTTGATATTCAAATTTTTTGAAGTAAGGCCCACTATTTCCCTTATGACTGAACGAAGTTCTAAAATACTACACTCTAATTTTAATTGATGATTTTAGGATAACATTCTTGGTTAAGTTTTGAGCTATGAACTTACGCAGCCTTTCCTCTCCCGCACGCAGCTCCTACATTAGACTAGAGCTCGCCGCCGCCTCTCTCCTTGGGCCCCTCTCTCTCCCTTCGCCTCCGGCGATCTTCACCGGTGGCTAGAGAGAGCGGGGTCCCATCTCCAGCAGTAGTATTAGTTTTCAGAGTCTTTGGTTTAGGTTTTAGGTCTCTCCTCATGCCGATTTATTCGGTGATGAGGTCTTGGTGTTTCCATCTTCTCTTTTAGGAGGTTGGGCATTGCCGGTTTCTCCATGACGGTTCTGATGAAGTAGCAACTGCGTCGACGATGGTCACATCCTTTTTGGCAAGATAACATGGAGACTTGTGTGTCCTGACGACAATAGCAAGGCAGAGACGATGTTGCCGCCGTGGAATAACGTTCTCCGGCCCCTTTCTCATTTTTTTCATGGATCGATTCGGCCACTGTGAAGGGCTAGTAAGATGGGATCTTTGTCTCTTCCTATTGATGGATATGCGGCCGATTCTCGCTCAAACAATTAGATCCGTCTTGATTGTGAGTTCTAAGATGGTGGATCCTGCAGCTTCAACAAAGTTTGTCGTCTCTCATCGATGGTTAGAGAGGACATGGTGATTTGGTTCTTGCTCTTCGGCGGATTCAATCGAACAAGTGATGTTGAAGATGAGTAAAATACTTAGATGTTATTTATTTATTTATTTATTTAATTTTTATAGTCTTTATGTAAAGGGTCTGTTCTTTTTCATTTTTAATATAAATCCCTGTGCATTTATCAAAAAAAGTTTTGAGCTATGAAATTTTTCCTAACATCATCTAAATGGGAAGGCGTACAACACTTGGTTAATCTTTGCCAGCGGGTAGCCAAATTTATTTCATCATACAACCATACACATCTCCTTACCTAATAATACTCATCCCTTATCGTTGGCATCCAAGAAACTTGCTCTTCTCGCTATATAAATGTGAATGGTCACATGCATGCTAATGCTGCAAAAAATAGTAAAGAAAAGTTTACTTTGTTGGCTTGTCTCCATTAAGTTCACTGAGGATCAGTTCGACTATATCCGCTGGAATCTGTGCGACCTTTTCAGTTCCCTGCATGTTTACCGAAGATAACAACAACGGAAGGCAAACCAGCACTACATAATCGTATATAAATTTTGTTCGGTTGGTGCAAAGATTGATTCTTCCGCACTATTCACACTTTCTGCCGAACTATCTGTTACAGTGATATCGTCGAATCTCACAGGTTAGGTGAGAAAACAAAATGCTTACTTCACAGTGGCCATTTTACGCCTTCATCGTGGATTTACTGGTCAACCGTGGCAAATACCCCCCCCCCCCCCCCCCCCCCCCCCAAAAAAAAAAAGTGGCAAATAAAGGTACGATTTACATGCATGTTCAATGACATATCATAGGGCCACTGGGTTGGCACACAATTCTGACATTCTTTCCTTCTGCTGCACCTGTTAAGGCCTCGTTTGACATGCTTATCTTTGGCTTCTCTTGACACGTTACTACATACAAACTGTAACATGAAGTTATTTATTTCTCTTTTCGTTAAATAAATTGTACTACCTTTTCTATCTTGAGATGTAGAAAAAGTGAGTGCACAAGAAACGAAGAGAGAGAAAAGGGGGGGGGGGGGGGGGGGGGGGGGGGGGGGCATGTTTGGTATGAATTTTAGAAGTGCTTATGCTTCAGATGGATTCTTATAGAAACATGACAAACGGGTTCAAAACAAATCAGATTCTGCTCCTCTCCTCAAGAAGCACTTCTCAATTTTGTACTACAAGCTAAGGGCATGTTTGACAGGGCTTCGGACTGGATTTTGAGGCAAAAAAGCTTCTTTGGCTTGTTTCAGATTATCTGTCAAAACAGTTTATCCAGTGTGTCAGGCCGTTTAGTAAAGCAGCTTATTCCGATTTGGGAAAATAGATTGTGCATGTCAAACGACCACACTACCTCTAAAGCTGGAGCTCTAGTTCGTCCACAACCTGTGTACGATATTGAAATGAAAATAATGGCAGAAAATAAGTTAAATATTAATAAGTAGATGACAACTAATAAGATCACGTTCAACACTTTTTTTATTTTTTTCCAAAATATAGTCAAGTATTGTCTACTTTCGAAAATCTTGTCACAACAATCGCAACGGTGTAATTGGTTTGCAATTCGAATGTTCGGTTTGTAAGCTACGGATTTTTGAAACACGCATAAGTGTGTTTCTGTCTGACGGGCCTGACTGTGGAGGCATACACTTGGCGCATAATGCACCAAAAGCTACAAATGGCAGCTTTTGCTCACACGTTCAAATCCAAAATGTTCTAGCTGCTTGTTGTCGCCAACGCGGGCGGACCCGAGTGGCCAGTGCGGCCAGCTCCAGGAGCTTCGGCTCCTGTTGAAGCGTTGGCCGGTGGCCCGGGTTCGAATCCCGCCGCGGCACGCACTGTAGCGATTATTTTCCTTCGTTGGCTCTGGTCGCTGCAGTGCCAAAAAAATCCCCTCGCTCCTCCGTTGGACCAAAGCATAGGTTAAGTACTCGCGCCGATTCTCACCGGCCTGCTGAGTCCCTGTGTATGGTGCGGAGGAGGGTTCGGGGGTTTTCTCGATCTGTGTGAGACGATCGTTCTCCTTAAAAAATGCCCGGGGGCCGTCATACCCCCCGCAGGTCGAGTTTTTTTAGCTGCTTGTTGTCATAATCGGTGTATCTGTTTGGCAATTTTTTGTGCAGAAGCAGAATCTACAATAGAAGCCCTGCCAAATGCCCCCTGAAAGCTAAAAAGCGTATTTCTTATGGCTTCTCTCAACCATCTTTGCATTGTTTCTATAAGAGAGTTATTTTGCCGAACACTTCAAAATGTACTTCTTGCATAGAATCCGTTTTTTCTAGAGAAGCTATTCTTTAAATAATCTGTTTTTCTAGAGAAGCTGTTTTGTTACAATCCTTTCCAAACACACTCATAGAAAGAGGGAAATGTGCATTAGAAAGTGAGAATGACAAGTAATTTGAGAAATTATTAAAATCTAAAATGATAAGTAATTTGAAACGAGGGTAGTAGTAGCTTCACTGGCCCATGAAAATAGATTGCACAATGCGGCAGAAGCCTGTGTTGCTGCCGCCGCTGAGGGGGTGCATGCAGAACATCAACATAAAACCACAGGTCTGATAAATAGGCAAATATTTTCATCTTGTATCTGACATGGCGTGCCTGCCCTTTAATTATGCAATCCAAGCGAAACCAGGTTACAAAATGAGATTAGGTCTAGGAGTTAAACCTTGCTACACTCTTTTTTTTTCAAAATGTTTATAGCAAATTACATTTTCTGATTACAAAATCAACCTAAACAACTCCAACTCTATATTGATGGAAAACAAGAAACCATAAAAAAGTCACTACCGTTGAGACACCTCGTCCTCCATTTACATTTTCTGATTACAAAATCAACCTAAACAACTCCAACTCTATATTGATGGAAAACAAGAAACCATAAAAAAGTCACCACCGTCGAGACACCTCGTCCTCCATTGCTTCATGTCGATGAACTTACCGACACTGCATTGCCGCCACCACTTTTTCGATCTGACCACTAGAGGAAACTCTAACCCTAGGAGTGACCATCACGAGAAGATCTAACAACCTAAACCTAGGAGCAAACATGATGGATGTCCAAATGCCAGGCATATCCCTCCTCCGCCGACGGCGACGACACCGGAGGTGAGGGGCCTGGCCAATTCGCCTCGCCTTTAGTGGCCACTCTCTTTTTGTTGGCCCTCCTAAACTTGAGTTGCTTCGTGTTTCCTACTGTCATAAGGTTACACTCACTACCGGAAAACAGAAATTCGCCGTGTGTACAAATATTTGCCATGAGCTTTCTGTCGGGCACACGGCGAAGAGGTTGTTTGCCGTGTGCAGAACGAAAGGCGCACGGCAAAACGGCGGCACACGGCAAACACGCTGTTTGCCGTGTGCCCAGAGGCCAAGACACGGTAAACACACTGTTTGCCGTGTGCCCTGGATCAGGGCACACGGCAAATTCTGGCCGTTAAGCTATGGGCGAACGGCAAGTGCCGTCCGTTATTGGGCCCACAGTTTGCCGTGTGCCAGAAACAAGGCACACGGCAAACATTTCTTTTTGCCGTGTGCGCAGCTCTGGCACACGGCAAACAATAATTTTTTTTTTGCATTCCACCTCTACAACTTTTTCTCTACTTTTTATATATTGCTTGGTCTTCTATGTTTCAATATGGAGCATTTCTCGTTCTGTTTAGTATATTTAACCAATTTATTTCATTTAAAAGATTTTTTCTGAATAAGTGAAATTTGAACTGCAGGTGCATGAAATAATAGGATAAAGTGAGTAAAAAAATGATATTCATGATATTGAGGCTAGTGTAAGGCCTTATCCAGTAGTTTGAATGAAATTTTAAAAATCGTATTCACGAAACATTATCACGACCGTCAGAAGAAATAGTATTTAAACTCTACAAAATTCAAATGAAGTCTGAAATTCATGAAATTTATCAGAATATCATTTTATCATATACCAAGTATGTAGTAAATAGTTGAGCTGTTTTTGCATATTTTGTCACGTACGATATTTACAACCTGAAGATTTCCCGATGAAGTTCCATATAGAATAGAAAAGATGAGTTTAAGTTCATAGATGCAAAGATGTTCGAATTTGAATTTCAGTTCAAAACTTTCTTATATACACAATAGACAACACAAAATGCTTCACCTTTATTTTTAGTTATATGTCGGACTATTTTGATATTTTTAATGTCATAACCGACAATTATATCATTTTAATTTGTATAAATTTAATTTCACCAATAAGTAAATGAAATAATAATTTTTTGTGTGTGCCAAATTAATATTCATTTGGCTAAGGCATTATATTGGTTTTTTAAAAAGGTACTTTAAAATCCTCAAGTAAATGCGCATTTCGAAAATTATAAAAAAAAACCTGATTCGTGGTCAGTTGAAACAAAAATTACTTTGTTCGCCTTGTGCCGTGGACCGGCACACGGTGAAGTTTATAACCTTGTTCATTCATTTCAAATATTAGAGATTTAGAGAACCGACAAACTTACAATCACTTAGAGACTTCGTTGAAATTGATTCTTACAATCACTTAGAGACTTAGATAACCTAGAAAATTACAATCACCTAGAACTTGATTCTTGTCTCGCTTGTAATCTTTTATATTTTCTGCAGAATCTATCTCGGCATCGAATGCCTCAGTGAACATGTCACCGACCATCCTCCAGCAGCAGTTTGGTCCCACCGGTGCCTCCCTTCGACCCACCACCTCAGTGAATGACATGAACTTGTGGTAATTGTGACTTGTCGTACTCGTGGACGATATATGTGTTGTTATGTGAACTTTGAGACGATATATGTGATGTTATGTGAAGTTTGTGATATATTTGTGACATATGTGACGTATGGATGATATATGTGACATATGAATGATATATGTGACATTTTGGTGCTATATGTGTCGTATTGATGATATATGTGATATATTGGTGATATGTGTGATATATTGATGATTTATGTGATATATGTGATGTCCGAGGCTAAAAAAACAAAAAAACGGAACCTGTATGGTCACTTTGCCGTGTGCCAGGGAGAGGGCACACGGTGAAGTGACTATACTGGCAACCTGTATGGTTGCTTTGCCGTGTGCCAAAGAGACGGCACACGGCAAATGACCATTAGTTTGCCGTGTGCGGGGCCAGAAGCACACGGCAAACTTTGCCGCTTCGCCGTGTGCGGGGCCAGAAGCACACGGCAAACTTTGCCACTTCGCCGTGCGCCATCGTGCCGGCACACGGCGAACATAGGCTTACGCCGTTTGCACCGACGCCCTCACGCCGTCACTGGCTCATAGTCGCCGTGTGCCGGCCCAGGCCCATGGCAAATGTGTTTGCCGTGTGCTCGACTTAAGGCACACGGCGAAAGGGACTTCGCCGTCGGGCCTGTTCGCCGCCGCGCCATCGCCGTGGGCCGCCTACGGCGAAAATGTTCGCCGTGTGGAATTGTGCTTTTACCATTTGCCAGCACATGACGAACTTGCAGTTTCCCGTAGTGACTACATAGTGAATAGACGTGTGCAAAAGTTTGGCACACTGATCTTTTTCACCGACATTATTAGCACTTTAGCACTAGTGTCTATGAATTTTTCAAACATTAGTGTCTAAAATCTTATTTGCATATTTATCAGACCTGTCAATCATATTTGCAGAAACCAGCATTTGTATAGTATCACCCTTTCCCGAGATTTCATCGATTTGAGGCCCATTCCACCACTGAACTTTGGAAGTTGCAAAATTGGGGATGTTGGTCACCAGGATTATAATGAATTTTAACATCTACATTCTTGGGCCTTTCATTCTGAATAACAAAGTCTAATTGATGCTCCATGCATGGTTCGATTACAGTCTTCTCAGATTCCGATTGAATTACGTACGTACCCCGTTGATTCGTTTACAATTTCTGGGTCACATGGTAATGACCTAACGGGAAGAACCCCATTCCTCTCAAGTGTTTGCTTAGTGAAGTGTGGGATTGGGTAGTATTGCCCTCCTTTCCGAAGACATAATCTGTATCATGCATGATTGGCGAGTTAGAAAGATATGGTTACACCTATCAATTGGATACTCATAAAAAGGTTGATTGACCTTGGTGATAATGTCTTCAAAGTTGCTTGAAGCTGACTGATCTGAATTATGGATTGAATGGCCGCAAAAAGCAAGATCACGTACGTCGGGAGAATTGGGCGGTTTTGGCACATGAGCCTTCTGTTGTCCAAGTGCCTGAACAAAAGCATTATCCTGTTGGATTTTTGGGGGGGGGGGGGGGGGGGGGGGGGGGGGGACCTTCAACCTAGCTAACATAACGTGTTTAGACATTACACCAAATTGATTTCTTGGTTATCAGGCCTTGATCAGTTGTTTTAAATGCACTTACAGTTTTCTAACTTGGGTGCAGGTCTTCATAAGAGCAAGTATTATAAGGATTGATGAACCGGCGAAATCTGATGTGTCAGAGAGAGAAAGCAGGAGAGAGAGAGAGACGCGGGCGTCTGGCAAGTTGCCGGCACGGAGCGAGCGAAATGCATCTCATTGACAGCTGCCTACCACATGTCCTCTCATGTCTCCCCACGTCGCGCAGAGGCATTAAAAAACAGTGGAGCCCACCACCGCCGCTCGGCCGAGACGCCCGCTTGCGGGCGATTTTATAAGCCCTGCTCTAATTGTGGCATCCCTGCTTTGTGTTCGGGATCAGCAAGTTTAATTATGTGGAAAGGAAGGGTCGTCCTTCGCCGTGACTCGGATGGTTTTTCAACCCGGTTTGCGTGAACTGGTTGGCTGGGCATAATGTTAACAGAACATTGAAAGATCATCAGGACTTTGCCCTCTGCGGACTTGCGTATTGTTTGCACTCAGAGGCGTCATGCGTAACAGAAACGCTCCTGGCGTCAAAAGCATGCATGATGACAGTCCGTCATATACCACATCGCCTCCTCCCAAGAAAAGCGAACTGTTCCCTTACCATGCATATACTATGCTGGTTTAAAAATCTCAGCCCCCCCGGCAACTGAAAGCATCGTATTTGTTCAAAAAATGGCGGGCTCGATGAGCTACGCCGTCTTCGCCACCGCGATACTGCTG
The DNA here is from genome assembly GCA_012490785.1 of Eragrostis nindensis. NCBI lineage: Eukaryota > Viridiplantae > Streptophyta > Magnoliopsida > Poales > Poaceae > Eragrostis > Eragrostis nindensis. Next base: position 1,078,761 of record JAAXCT010000028.1, read on the forward strand.
CTCCTTTCTGTTGTTCCCGGCTTTCCACAACACTAGTAGCTGTGGCGCGCCAAACAGAACATCATTGATTTACGATCTTGACATGTTTTTTGACAATCTTGGCTGATGGATCGAGGCAACGACATGCCTTTTATTGATTTACGCAAACCAGAACGCAGCAAGCAGCAACACAAGGCTATTCAAACTAAATAAAGAGACGAATTGAATGGTTCGCGACAGGGGAATAAAATAAAACGATTATTTAAGCAGCATCATTCTCGTCATAATTCATCGCACTGTGTCGAAGCGCAAGCCGGGAGAGTGAGGCGCGAGAGCTAATAAACAATAAGATTATAGAATGCACAGAGGAATCCATGGGGAAAGTACCTCTTTCAGAACAGTATGTAAATTATTCGACCCACGGACTCCACAATAGCCCCCGAGCGCTTTTCAATCAAGACGTCAAGATTTTTCATCTGTCCTACTGGATTTTATGATCGTCACCTGTTTTTTCGCCCTATTAACCTCTCCCAACACATGTAAATAAATGGATTCCTATGCATCAAATTTATGACGTAGATTTGCTTTTAGAAATAGCACCTGGAAACACATCAACTGAAATATGCAAAGGCATATTGAGCTCCAGGATAGTAATATCAAAAAGTGGAGATATACCGTGTCGAAATTTGGGCATAGCTTTCAAACTTAATAGTTGGTCGACTGTAACAGTCAGCTTGCACAGCAGCCCATCTCCATCCTCTTCCAGCTCGTCTACCTCCTCCAGCATTGTTAGGTACAGTTTCTAATTCGGAGAGAAGTTATTAAAGCTGCACATGTAGAGAGCGGCAAGGGCACAGAGAGGAGCAAAGTTTTTGTGCATGTGTACAGAGGGCAGACTGAAGTGAATATTAGAGTAAAATGAAATATGTACACAAGCACATGCTTGATTCCTTGACCATCGCTGTCAGGTCAGAACTTATCTATTGCCATCTCTGGATGAATTCTAATTGACAAAGTGATGCGAACGATAAATCAATTAATATATGTGCGTATCAGCTAAAAATAATGTTATAGAAATAGACTGCCTGCCATTAACTGCGCATTAAGCAATTTACAGAAGCACACCATACACAAGGGATCTAAGACTTCTCTTCACCTTCTTCCATTTTTTTTTGTTTACCTATACACTGATATGAAATGGACATTACCAGAGCAACATGTGAACTGAACTGAACACTGCATAGGAAGCAACAAGAAAACAATGGCATTTTCTTCTCAATCTATGGGAATATTGTTTTAGTTAAATAGCTGTGAAAAATCGACTATCGGAACCATGTGCGACAAATTTAAGGGAAATTTTGTTTCAGAAAATAGCTCCAAGGAACAAAACAATTGAAGATAAACAAACATATTGCAGCTCAGAATGCAAGCATAGAGTCCAGAAATTCGTAGTTTCCGATTTTCAGCAATCAACATATGATAAAGTCAGTTAAGCTACTTGAATTAAAGGAACAAACATCAATCATATAGAGCATGCTCATCTCAGCTGTCTAGTTGTGGGCTACAAGCAACTCCCCATCGAAATACTCTCTCTCAGGTAACACAAACTGAAATCATGAAAAATTTCTGGACACCTTGTGCTAGTGAGAACCAATTTTAAGGAACAATATCCATGGCCCTAAATTTAAGTAGAAGGTAACACAAACTGAAACCATGTAAATCTCTTACCTCAAGTCAATTGTTGAAAATTACCAAGGAATGCCTCCTCTGATTATAGTAATTAGTGGATCCAAAGCAAACAAATGGAACTCATACTTCAGCTGATACAAAGGTAGCTCAGATTTCCCAAAAACTAACATAGCACTGCACCTTAACCAAACTCTTGCAGCCTACCCATTGGGATGGTTGCGGGCCATAAAATCTTCACACAAATAGCACATATTTACACCTACATTGTAACACAAGAGTATGTTGTAGTGTCGAAATTGTTGGGTGAACCATTAAACTCAACATTAAGGTAAGCAAATCCAACTTCAAAGAACACCACCAACAACAGAATTGACACAAATTGCAACTGAGTTTTCTCTAATGCATAGACTGAGACAACCACTTGTGCATAGTATGGCACACAAAGTGTTTCAGTTCATATATGTGTCCAAATAACCAAAAGGGAAACAAAAAATAAATCCAGGTTACTGTACAACTTTGGAAATGATTCAAGGGAAAAATAAATCCACTAAACAATGGAAATGAGGCAAGAATACAGGAAGAACTCTTACCTACGCATTAAACTGTTGGTAATAAAGTTTTAAGCATGAGTGATTTTGCTGTTTCAAAACTAAACAGATCTCCATGACTGAAACACTGAGAGCAAACGATACTGCATTAGCAGGATCATGTGTTAAAAAAAATTGCATAATGTGACAGAAGAACAGAGATTTAAAGTATAAACACTAAACCTTCAACCATACAAGGGAGCAAATGAAGCTATACTTATAACAAAAAATAACTTACAAGTGCTCCTGACAAGAACATGTCACCTTTCGATAGATTGCCATGACAACTTTCACTGAGCCATAACGCTCAGCTCTCATTTCCTTATAGCATTTTTGCTCCAAATAAACTGTAATCTGTTAAAGAGCAGAAGCATAAAATTTTCATTGGCGAAGGCTCAAATGCAAATAGGGGGGAAATAAGATGGCCTTTCGATGTACCACAACAATAGACATTGTTCAGTTTCAACAGAAAAAAGAAAGATATTTCAAATTAACTGCATGGTGGCACAGAAATTCTACATATGTATTCACTATTGACATCAAGCTGTGCAATGAAAATATATATATAGGAGCACTAAGAACTCACACCTTTAGAACACCATTGGATTCTTTAAAATATTCACACAACTTCCTATCCTGCGGTCATTTGGTCCTTCGTCCTGAAAGGAACGTCCGTGAGCACATCCAATTATTCATCTGCTGGCATGTCGATCGCCTTCCCACTGGCAAGTGCGCCATGGATATTTTGGTAAATGCGTTGAGAATTTCGTCGAACACGTTGTAAGCAGAGGATACAGTATACAGTATTACCTGGAGTGCATGTGAGGTTGAAGCTGTCGACGCAGATGATGGTCATATCAATTCCGCAAGCTTCACCTCGACATGTAGAAGACCGGTGTCGATGCTGTTGCCGAGAAGGGGGACTGAAAGTTGGAGCTCATCGACGAGGAAAGCGTGGTGGCGAAGATGGCAGCGGGGAAGGTCCATTGCCGCTTTCGTCCGTCGCCGTGCCACCCCTCCTCACTGGACTATCCTCGGCCGGAGGAGCCGCGGCCCGGCCCGGAGGAGGTCGCGCGCAGGCAGATCTGGAGGGGGAGGGGCTGTAGGCCGGCGCAACGTCGTCAATCTCAGCCGCCGTCTCTCTCGTGTGGAGTTCACGCGCCCGACCACCGTCTTCACAACCAGTCGCGCTTTGCACCCGGGGCCCGCGGTTTGAGGCGTCATGCGAGCTCGTCGGGGACGGAGACAACCGTCGGAGCGGGTGGGCAAGCGGCCGCGTTTCCTCCTCAGGGCGCTCACCGCAGCGGCGCGCGAGAACTGCGTGTAGCTGCTCGGGCCTCGGGAAGTCGCTCCACCTGCTGGCCGGGGCGGGCTCTCCGGACGCGGCACACGAGGACGCACTGGCGTCGCTCTCCGACGCGCTCACCAGCCACAACGCCTGCGCCGACGGCCTCGAGGAGGCCCGGCGTATCAGTTGATGATGATGATGCCTAGAAGATGACGGCTGCGACGCACGGAGGGGAGAGGAAAGATGGGGAGGAAGAGGCGGCGGCGCCGCCATTGTCCCGCTTCTGCGGCTTGTCGTCTTCGTCTCCGATGAACCACTACACGGACGGAGCTGGGGGAGCGGCGCAGGCGGAGGCAGCCCCGGAGCAGGCGTGCGGCCACCGCGGCGAGAAGGGCGAGGTGGTGGTCGCCGCCGCCGCGGAGCAGGAAGAGGGAGGGCGAGGACGAGGAGCGGGTGCGCGGCAGGGGCGAGGAGGGCGCTGCCACTGCCACTGCCGGGGTGGTGTGGGTGGTCGGAGCGGGGCCTTAAAGCGGTGGCCGGTGGGAAAAGAAGGCGGCGACCGGTGGGAAAAGGTAGCGGCGAATGGTTGAAAAGGAAGGAGGACCGGACGCTTTTTCCACGCTCGGTAGTGAAACGCGGCGGCCGTTGAATGGTCATTTTGTATTTTCTCTTCTACGTATTGATTAGGAACAAACACAGGGACCTAAACGCGTAAAATTTAAACTGGTTTCCTGTAGCTTAGAGGTTTTTCGTTACATAACCGGATCCAACAGAAAACGTAGGGGTTTGACCGCAAAAAAGTCACAACACGTGTCAGCACCGCGACGGCCGGATGCGTTGGAATGGACGGTCTAGAAATAGCGATGACGTGGCTCGCCGTAAGGGGCGCAACTGCGGTACAACATTTCTGTTGTTGGATTCCTTGGCGCAGACGACGTCGCCGAGCGACTTCCTGGACCCCCAGAACGCGGCGCGCGCGGAGGTGGGCGTCGGCAAGCTGTCGTGGGACGCCACGGTGGCCGCGTACGCGCGCCGGTACGCCGAGAAGCGGTCCCACGACTGCGCGCTGGTACACTCGCGCGGGCCCTACGGGGAGAACATCTACCGGGGCAGCGCCAGCGGCGGGCGGCAGGCGGCGGCGGACGCGGTGGCGCTGTGGGTGGAGGAGCGGGACCACTACGACTGCGAGTGCAACCGGTGCGAGCGGCGCCGTAGCTGCCTCCACTACACCCAGGTGGTCTGGGCCGCCACCAAGCGCGTCGGCTGCGCCGCCGTCGAGTGCCGCGCCGGCGGTGACACCTTCGTGGTCTGCAGCTACGACCCGCCGGGCAACATGGACAGGGAGGCGCCGTACCCCTCCTGCGGCCGTTACCGCGTCGCGGCGGCGTAGCCGCAGTCCTCATCTGTCTTTGGACAAGTTATTGTACTATTCTGTTGGATCTTATCTCCTTGGTTGCCTGAACATTTGCATAAGTCATCTTTTCGTTCGCACCACTGCTTGAGACTCTCCATGGTTCAGGTCTTCAGGCAGGATATAAGCTTTACTTAGGTACGGTTTGACACGCTCCGTTTCGCCTATGTAACAAAATATTGTGTACCTCAACAATTGTCTTAGTCAAGTTTGGTGTCTTGAGGGATCGATTTTCCTCTTATAAGAGTCAGGCTCCCGTGCTTTTCAAGATACGAGTCGGGCTTCAGTGTTCTTCAAGGACGTTCCTCCAGCCTGGACTACCAGTTCCACATCAAAATATGTTCGCTTCTGGAAATGCGCGTTGGTTGGATATTGGTCACGATGATGGATAAAAGAAGTCAATATAATAAAAATCTGGTCACATGAGGATCATGATAATGTTTGAAAGGACTGTTTGTTGGTTGATGGGATCGAGTGAGCTAACAAATGGGCATGGCAGCACTTTGATTAACGTGACGCAGATTACACACAGGTCCCTCTCATACTTTCCAACAGTTGCTTTTATAAAACGATATGAGAGTGGGATACAAATAAAACTCAGGATCAGATGACCCTGTAAACTTTCTCTGTTTCACCTGCGGAATGGCCGCAGGACCCATGCATTTCTCTGCTTCTTTCTCAGCATCGAGCAGCTGCTTTTTCTTCCTCTCGAAAACAAGCAGCTGTATTATCACCATCAAACGGCTCCGTTATGAACGTTTATGGTCCATTATTTCCACTTTGTAGCTACTTGGAGCGCGTTGAGTTCGCTGACCTGCGGTTGAACCTATGGTCGACAAGAACCTGTGGTCAAATTCATTTCATGCCCCGTGCAACAGTTCCCACCTCCTGGACTGGCAGCATGATCCAGTAGCAGAACACGACTCCTCGCCTACCATGGCTTGTTCGTTGGCGCGCAGGGTATTGATGACACAACTCTCTGGTGCACCCATTGCAAGCGCGCAGAGCGTCGTGCATCATCCATAGACCGCATGATTCTTCAGTTAATGAAATCGTGCTTCTCTACTGGCATGCATGTAGGGAACAGGAATGATTGCTTTGACGTTTACAGATCAGCTAAACCTGAACTTAATTATATCTACGGGTCGTCAACGGGTCTTTGAGCAAACTAAAATGGTGGTGTTTCCCATAAATGCCTGATCGATCTTGAAACTGGAGGTTACGACCTCTTCTGCAGAACACCATTGCGGGCCCAGTGCCATCTCATCCAAAGCACATTGAAACATAGTTGCAGAAGGCGTGGTGAATTGTCTTGCTCTACAATACGCACCACATATATGTTTTTTATTGAACCACAAGATGTTTAATCTGCAGTCCCAGGGGACTTGACAATCTACATTGCTTGTAATTGCATTTGCTGCTCTGTTTCGAGAGGCTGTTTGACAAAGCAGTTGTAATTTTCTGCAGACTAAGATGCTCTTTCATTATTAGACTACTAGCATCCCTCACTAAACCATTTTTAGTACTTTGTGGTCTTATCTCCAAAGACGTCCTATGTCACGAATTGGCGAGTGTTTTATCCAACCCAATTCAATGTACGTCTGCAACAATCATTGGGTGCGTATTGTATCGACTAGTATAAGGCTCCTTACACAAGCTATCTATATTCATTTATATATGTTCATTTCAACCCGGCAACATCTAAACCACTTAGCTATATGGTTGTCCGTAAATTCGGATTTGTTTCATACGGTTAGTTTGAGATTGCTGTTTGCTCCTCAGTCATTCCAACCATGCAGCGGAACTGGGCACCACCATGAGCAATCTTTACCATATATAAAAGAAGCAGTTGGTGGTGGTGGTCGTCGTCCGTCGCCGTGCCCAGCTACAGTACTCGGCGCCGACAGGTGGGCCCATCACGCACCTCCGCTCTCCAGTTGCATCCCGCTCCCAAATGTCCTCGCTCGCTCTTCGCTGCGCCGCCATACTTCCTCACGCCCTCTTCCCTGCGCCGCCACCCAGTCGCATCGCCGGACGGCAGCCACCAGTGTTGAATGTGCTCCACGCTCGCCGTCCTCGATCCAAGGCATCCCGCTCGATCCGCGCGGCCACCACCGCCATCACACCCTGTCGACCTCGATCTGCGCCATCGCCACCGCCTCCACGCACCGTCGACCTCGATCCGCGCCTCCACTGCCCCGTCGAGCTCGATCTGCGCCGCCGACGCCGCCGCCCCGTCGAGCTCGATCTGTGCCGCCGCCACCGCCTCCACGTCCCGTTGAACTCGATCTGCGCTGTCGCCGCCACCTCCACCCCCCCCCCCCCCCCCCCCCCCCGGTGTAGGGAACCGGCAAGGACGACGTCGCGGGCAAATGGACGTCAACGAACGGGGCGCTGGCGACGACAACAAAATTTCTTCACCAGGTTCGTCCCCCATGCCTGGGCCATCAAGATCCACCCTAGCATCGCCAAGGTCATCATCTTGGTGCGGACGAGGACGAAGGACGATGGCGTGGGCAGACGGATGACGATGAAGGCGCCACCGCGATCGCCCTTATCGCTGTGGGGCGCGCTCAGCTCGGCCCTGGCCGCCATTCCAGATTTGACGATGAAGGTGCCCCCTTTTATGTTCTTTCTATTCTCAATTTGGTTGGTCGCTTGATCCATGGTGATAGGCCAATTTGGAAGAGCAATTCCAGGATCCTGTTGGGAACTGAGCAAGGGGCGAATTGAGCAAGGAGCAGCTCGATTTGGCAACAAATGAAACGATTCTGATTTGAGCCAGCATCGCCTTGGTTCAATTTGTATCTCCGTCTTTGGGTTTCATTTGTCTGTGGGGATCAACGCCTCAGGTAAGGATTCGAGGTTCACCTGAATTGATTTCGTGTTCTTGACGATGCTTAACGATTCATCTATTTCCCTCATCTTTTTTCTATTTTACAGTTGATGGTCCAATGCCTGTGTTTACCTTGTGAGAGGTAACGTGGAGCCATGAACATCCTGTAAAGCTTGCTGTGATCAGATAGCAAAACATTCTTGAATTGTAGATCACTAATGGCGTTGTTAATTAAAGAACGGTCCCCTAAAGCACACTATTTTGGTTCCTGTTTTTTTACCCCTAAAGCACACTTAATTACTAACATTAGCTTGAATGCAGTTTGGTTATTGCAATAATACTCTGCAATTTTGATGCTTGGTTCCTGTTATATTTGCTTCTTATTTGTTGGCAATTGTTCCAGTGGGGCTGGCATATATCTGTAGAAGGCTTGACTGTCGTGATCTCTCAATCCACACTGTTTTTATCAGGTAAAAAATATTTTTATATTTGTGCTATATCCAAGTTGCTACTGATTTCAATGAGAACAACATCGATTTTTCACCAATTTTGTACATAGCTAACATTCTTCATTAAGCACTTATACGAAGTACAGTTTTCAGTTATTTTCTAAACTGGAAGATGTGTGTCAGTGGAATAAGAAACAACTTTATGTCAATTTTCAGGATATTTGATATCTTGGTAGTGTATATTTCGCTAGATCTTCATGAAGTGATACTGGTTCTTGAAGTATAATTAGCTGATAGCATTTTCCAAAGAACTATATGTACAGGTGATGGCATGGCTAATTGGCGACCCTGTGCCTTGCTACACCCTCTCACAGGTGCTGTAAAAAATCCCTTTCTTTCAGCAGATGGATACCCCTATTTGAATTGTAGAAAGTCCAAATGCAAACCTAATATTAATTAGAGTTTGGTTCATGGACATCTTTGATAAATACTGGATATAGATTAAAAAGGTGGTAGATGGGGAAATTAATTAAAAGATGAAAACAAGAGACAGAAATCTCTAATCAATGTGCTAATATTTTTTTGGCAACATGTGTCTCTAATTTACATTGATAGAAAACCAAGAGATAGAAATATGAACTTCTCTAGAGAGTTTGAGGTTTTCTAGAGAAACTGTGGAAATTTTCCAGCCTGAGTGTCTGAGGTAGTGTCGGAGGTGCGTGCATGAGTGTCGGTGGTGCATTGAGTGTCTGAGGTAGTGTCAGAGGTGCGAGCATGAGTGTCTCGTGGCCCTTTTCCTTCAAGGCCGGGGCTTCCACCTCGCCCAGATCTAGGGGCCCGTCGCCTCCCGCCGTGCACGTCGCCCGCGAGCTCCCCCCTAAGCTACGGCACCCCCGGCAGCGCGTGGGAGGAGGAAGAGGCCGGGGCCCTTCTCTTCATGGGAAAAATCGTAAGGATTTGGAAACGTTGAGGAGATTTTCGTTGAGGAGGAGCTCGCCATGAGGACGGAGGAAGGGACTCGGTGCTGGAGACGATAAGGTTGGAGTGATTGCAGGTGTGGCCGTGTGGGGAGTTGGGCTGGCGGCGGGGTCCACCTTCAAATGCCCGCACATTGTTTTGTGGACAGTTCCCAACATGCATGCATGGCAACGTTGATTTTTTTTTTTTTTTTGATATTGGCAGATCAGGCCAAGACCACCTGTTGTTTGAATGATATACGAGATGTTATTTTCTTTTTGAAAGGTTATGAATAAAGGGATAAAACTGAAGTTAATTACAATTGTAATATAAATAAAAATTGCACAACAATGTATGCCCGCAAGCCACTAATTGTAGAGACTTTTTTTTTTTGAACCGTGGCGTAGCACGGGCATTTGACTAGTTTTATTGTAAAAGCTCAGTTCCGCGGTTCATGATGAATGCCACTGCCAGGCAGTTATACGTCCCCAATCGATACAGCTCTCGCTAGATCACCAGCGCAGAAGAAACGTGTGCGTCTCTTTCTGTTTAATCAATCATCTGTAGTACGTTCAGACAGTTTTGTTCTGTTTTGCTGCTGCATTGGCGAGGTTGAATTAAGCAATATGTTGGGCACTAGTTGAACTATTGAAGTAAAAACGTTTCGACACCATCAACTAAAAAGAAGTTTAATCCAGAGATCATATACAATTATGACTCCACGATATGTTTATTACCGGCAAACTGACTTCGGTCAGTTGGTTAGTACCTCAAGTGGGGAGGCCACCCATCAGGATTCAAATCCTGGTGTGCACCAATTTATGGAATAAAAAAATCCCCTCATTGGCAGTCTAAAATATAATGGTTACTAGCACGGCCAACGGTGTTTGACCCAAGTATCTGCGCTGCATTATAGGGTGATGCCGGGGTTCGGGGGGGGGGGGGGGGGGGGGGGGGGGGCGTGGAGGGGTTTCTCGACCGGAGAAGGTTGAGCTTCTCTATCAAAAGAAAGCCGTGGGGCCGGTCTAACCGGAATCGGATCCTCTGCAGTCACTGCAGAGGGCAGTCGGGTGGCTGCATGTGGGGGCAGTGGCGTGTGCCCCCCACATGGCAGCCACAGCGGCGACTACAGAGGATCTCATTCCGGTCTAACCCCCACCGGTCGAGTTTATTATGGGAAGGAGTATCCCAGCAAAGCTGGTTCAATCTTAGTGAAAGTGATTCCTCCATTTTTTTTTAATTGAGGATGTTAGTACAACATTTCTTGATCATTTTAATCGGAGGGAACAGTCGATTTTGATCAACTTGATTGTCCTTAGACTATAAGATTTTAGGGCACATTTGGTTCACTAAACGCATTGCCACGTATTTCTGCTAAACTTTACTGAAAGAGTGAACAATTGTTAGCCAAGCATGCCAGGATTGATAAAGATATGAGTTTAAGACTCAGTGTGGCATACCACAAATATTGGAAGGAAAAAAAAACACACTCCTAAGAAACTATGGCACAACTAGTGTTTGGCGCCGGCGTGGCAATATTTTGCAACCAATCAAACACACACACTACTTCTGAAGCCGAAGTAGCAACACGTCGACGGATGGAATAGTTGGTTCAGTGTGTTCAAGAAAACCCACACAAAGTGTATCTTCTAAACGTTAGCAGGATTTGCGATCATTTCACATTGGCGTGCTCAATCTGAAAAGTTGAGCAAAAGTAGTTTAGCACTGGATATTTGAAACGGCTTAAATATTTGGGACTTGGGGGTTTCACCCTATTCTTGAACTTTGAGTGTGAACAATTTATCAAACTTTGGGCTAGTACAAGAATTGATTTCTAAGCAAACCGATCGCGATGACTAGAAGTGACATGGTGATCCGGTACATCGCCTCTAGATTCATCCAGCTAATGAACCACTACAGTGAAAACCATGACTCCATAATCCATATTAGATCGTACATCGATCAAAGAAAAAATATATAAATCGTACATAAAGTAGTCATTCAAATTGTTAATAATTTTACGACTCTACAAGTTCATCAACCTTTTCTGAACCAAATATTATTTGCCAGCAATGACAAACTTTAGTCTAGCTAATAAGGATTGTGTGTATCTAAATTGTAGGCCACGAAGATGCCAGTCGACAACACTTCAGAAATGTAACAAATCCATAATATGAGGTGACAATCCAGCCTTCTTATTGTCCTCCGTGTAACTTTTTTTATGAAGGGAGAAACTTCTATTTTCTCAATGAAGACCAAGAGGGCGGTGTCAAAAAAAAAAAAGAGAGGGCAATTTTGCAGTGAATGAAAAAGTGCTTCATCCCCACGAAATAAAAAGTATCTCACCTGCAGGTCCATATAAAATCAGTGCTAGTTTGACAGGACACGCTGGTAAGAATTAGACGAGTCAGGATCCTCTGCAGTACTTCGATGTCAGTGACTGGAAATACGGCAGAGGATCTCAACTTGAATTAGATACCTCATCAAGGTCAGATACTCACATCCAAGGCACAGCGAATGATGTGCCGGTTGCGCCACTAAATTGGATCGCTATTAGTGTATAGATTCATGGGCATGTACAATCGCCAAGATTGACACACAGATATGTAATCCCTCTTCTATAAGATACCAGCTAGCTGTGCGACTAGTTAGGTTGCTAGTTTGGTCGTACGTCTCCTCCGTTCCTTCATGTATGCCTGCCCATTCATAGCTTATCCCCACAACCTTATATTGCAGCGTCAAAATTGGGCACTTAATGGCTGAAACGTGATGGACATGCAACGCCCAACCACTAGATCATAGTCCGTTTACTATCAAAGAAAAAAAAAACAGTTCCTTGTCACATTAGACGTATGTTTTTCAATCTTATCAATATTTGTCCAACGTAAATCATGTAAACATTTCTCAACTTGTTTTCCCATATTTGTGTAGTCGATGTGGCTGCATGTCAGAGCTCATGAACTTGTAACTAACAGCATCGATGCCACATTGCAACTAGTGGAAATTGCAGGAACCTAACCTCTTGCGTCTTAATTTATGAGTCTTCCGAAACACATGCATGAGGTTTAAAATCCCCAACCTTTCACCTCATACATGTGGCCTCCATCGTGATCGGATCTAATCACGATAGAATGGAGAAGGGGCTGGAGAATTTTATTTCATGGCGACACGATCATCCCCGCTTCGATGTTGCCGTCTGAAAAAACTAATTCTCCATGTCGTCACGAAGTTGCTGATGTCGTCGTCACCATCACCTTCATCGAAGCCGCTATGGAGACCAAATCCATCTTACCTCCTCGCCGTTGCTAGAGAAAAATAGAAGAAACCAAATCTGCAATTCCAAATTACTTGGCATGGCTTTATTTGGGCTAGAGCCATCAGAACTATGTGACCTAATATGGAAGCAACATTGTCATTCCAACGAGCTAGACAAAGTCTCTATGTGAAGAGGCCAACACATGTAATAAATTCCGTCCTAAACATGTATGTAGCAATACCAAATCACCTATTTTGAGCCCTATTGGCCACTTGATATACAAGAAAGGGTAGTATGAAAATGAATCAGGAGTTAAAAAAGCACAACAGCGGTGGTATCACGAAGGGTACATTGGATAATTTTATCGGTCAACTTTCTGCCGCATGGCTGCCAACTACCGAAATCCCTACGTTACCACCTCCCTCACAAGGAATTCGCCTTAATGCTGCCACAACCTCACGGCCCTACGGCTCCACAAATTTTCTCTGTGCGGCCATAAATTTAATGTCGTCATTTGATCCTTTTATATAATACCTTAGTATTATTGATACTATTTAAGCATACTGTTGATATTAAAGGTGAAAGAAAAACTAATCTGGATCATCAAACTCTAAATACCATCAATATTTACTGTGACATATTTGTGCATCATATACTCCTAAAATATAAACGGTTTAGGAAACCATGCGGAGACATAAGACACACAAGTCACTGAAGAATATGCAAGATCCCCTCCAGCTGACCGGTCATTCCCGCTGAGGAAGTAGGAGGATCTGAGACAGCAGCATAAGAATTGGAGGGGCCTGATTGATCTTTGAAGCGGGGATTTGAGATTCTCTTGCAACTAGGAGTAATTACGTTTCTATAGGATTTGCATAATAGCAGGACCCCAGGGACAATCAAAGCCGATGCGACGACAGGTAGCAAAACTTAGCTAGTTTGTGGCACTATTCACTCTTTACAGGTGGTGCGATGAATAGTGACAAGCCCATTGCCTGGGACATGGAGTACATTATCCTAGAGTCAACATTAATTCAACGCAATGCAGTGAGCCTGTTCAGTTTGTGAAACAGGCGACCGTAATGATCACCGCTACAGCCATAGTCGAAGCCACTGTATACGTGACCACAAACCATTGTTCTGTCCAGATTCCTGTTCATTTCGGTGGCCAAGTTTGGAGGCCACACCACGTACTCCTTCATTTTCTGATACGTACTATTCTTTTCAGTCACCTCGTGTAAGATAGTACTAGTAAGCGTCGACAATTCAAGGCAATAAAACATACAAAACCTAACAAGCAGGCGACGTACATGGCGGCGTAGCTGCGTCGACTTATACGCACGGACGCACAAGCTGGCGGCAGATTAGTACTTGCACCAAAGATTAGCACGGAGAATTTGGGTCTTAATTCCTCGCGATATATTGGTGTGATGGTTCGGTCGTACGTCTCGTCCGTGCCTGCCCGAATTAGGCTACCCCGCAATAATCCGCAATCATGTACACGCCTGAACCTTTCGTCGTCGTGACCGCTGCTTGTGTTGTGCCCACATGCAATGCTGCATACTCCTACATGAACAGCCTGACGGGACGGTCGCCGCACGCAGGAAACGGAGGCAGCCATTAATGGTTGCAGCGTGGCGGATGCAACGCGCAACCACCGCCGTATCATCGTCGGCCGCGGCACGCGCGTCTGTACCTCATCATCGCGCTTTCCTCTCCACGCCTGCCTATAAAGCTCGTCGTGCTCTCGTGGCTCAAAACGCAGCAGGCAGCAGCTAGTAGCTATAGCTATAGGAAGCCAACTATAATGGGGTCTCCTCTGCTTGTTGTGCTGCTGCTTCAGGTGGCTGCGGTGGCCGTTCTGCCGGCGGGCGCCCGTGGAGCGGGTACGACCGGGAAGACGAACATCTCGGCCGTCTTCATCTTCGGCGACTCCATCGTCGACCCCGGCAACAACAACCACCGGATCACGGAGGCCAAGGCCAACTTCCCGCCGTATGGCCAGGACTTCCCCGGCGGTGTACCCACTGGGAGGTTCTCCAATGGCAAGGTCCCCGGGGACCTCTTCGGTACTTCATTCCTACCCTCTCTTCATTTATTCATTCATCACCATACTATTCTTGAACGTGGTGCGTGCAAGGTCGAGTAAATGTATCATATAAGTCGCTTCTTTTTGATAGAAAAATCACATTACAGAACCCTGGACATGCTTAAAGAGTTTGTTATTATACACAGTCCATAGCTGGTGCGACTCAAAAGCTAGACATGCTTTATAGAGGTAGTTTAATTACAAATTCGGGTAAAAACAATGTTGCAACCAAAGATACAAGAAAATACAAAGTTGGAAAGGGGCAGAAGCGATATGTCTCCACAAATCCAAAGAAATGCATGCATCCTGTTGTTAGAGCAGAGTTTTCTAAGCTTGGAAATATGGCCAGCCAAAAGTAACCTACCCGTGCACAGCAGGGTGTGGGCGACACCGACGAAGATAAACCAGTAGAGAAGAAGCTAATGTAGCTACTGTACAAGCCAACATGACATGGGGTGACCACTGAGGGAGTTGGGTAGAGATGCTTCTCTGTTTTCGGATGAAACAAAACAAGAACTCAAATCGGATATGGGGGCCATGAGACGCCACTAAATGTCCCACAGTCTTGTTGCCCTGAGTTTTCGTAGTCATTTCTCATGTCCCACACAGTCCGCTTTGCGGTGGTCCAACTACGTTTTTGTCAGGCGGTTCGCCTGCATTCAGTGCAAAGCCAACTACCCAATTGAGCTGAGTCACCACCAATGATCATCGTCACATGAACTCTGCCTGGCCTCTGGAATTCTGAAGTCAAACTTTGGCTCAAATTTTAACAGCACATCCCTCTAACGACACATATGTAATACACCTTTTACTTACTCAACATGATCGCTTTCAATTCTGAACGATGCGAGGACATGCAAATGCCTATATCAGTCGCTAAGCATGCGTGACCCTTGAAATGTGTTGTTTCACATTCAGCCATTTTGTGCCTAACAGTACTGTACACCTGGTCACACTCGAGCAAGTAAAATGGGGCTAACTTTTACAGTTTTAAGTATATGTGCATCGATTTGAGACTTTGATTATCTAGTTGTGTCTATTTCCTCTGTTTTAAACGCAATGTAAAATTTGAGCCATTTGGCATCCTTCTATTTTGAACATTATTTTCTTAACAATTTTGAAAAACTTTATAATTTAAACATATATATGACCATAACACTACAATAAATTTTTAAACTTAAAATCTACAATGTGGAAACAGTACATACACTTTCTGGAGTAATTTTGTTCATTCAACGTTTTCAAGTTAAGTCCTTCGAAATTTTAGCGTGCCTTCCAAACAGAAATTGAAAAAATGTAGTATATTATATATGAAGGGTGCAATATCTTCATCTGAGGCTCAGGCTGGCTACACACACAGCCAGATAAAATGCACCATATGCGACTCTGTGCATGTTAGACACACAAGCTAACTCCTAACACTTAAATTTGTGGTCTAATTTTTCATGAACAGCTTCTAAGCTGGGAGTTAAGGAGCTACTGCCTCCTTATCTCGGCGACGATATTCAGCTGAACGACCTGCTTACTGGCGTGGCCTTCGCTTCTGGAGGCAGTGGATACGATCCACTCACATCTAAACTCTCGGTACTTTTTTATGTTTACAAAAAATTATACCAGCGTCAAATTAATGATTCCATGTCGAAAATGTCTAAGAGAATTATGTTGCTCCTTGAATGGACACAACTGGAAAATGTAGACTGCCATATCGAGTACCGGGCAACTAGAATTATTCCAAGACTACAAGGAGAAGCTAAAAGTTTTAGTTGGAGAGGAGGAGATGACACGTGTTATCTCTCAAGGCATCTTCTTCACGGTGATGGGGTCAAATGACATTGCAAATAATTATTTCTCAGTTCCCTTGAGACGCCATCAATATGATGTTTCTTCTTATGTGGACTTTCTAGTCTCTTCAGCAATCAATTTCACCACGGTAATTGTCATGATTTTCAACTGTACAAAATTCATTCCGAAATTTTGATCAGTTCCGTATAATCAATCTGAAAGTCTCATATCCATCCCTAGCCTCCGTGTATTTCTCAAAATTACAAAATATCTATATTTTATCCCATTCGTATGATGCTGAGTTGTCTATATAAAACACACAGAGGTCTTCAACAATTAAACTATGCGATAGGATAATGTGGCAGACAATTCGTCTTGTTTATGTATCTCTTATGCAATGAAACTTCTGTCTTTAGGAAATTGTACTAAGGCTTTCATGCTCTATATTTTGTATACAGACTCTGAATGATATGGGAGCTAAGAAGATTGGATTTGTTGGTATTCCACCAATGGGATGTTGTCCTTCACAAATAACACTTGCAGGAGGTTCATCTGGTGAATGCGAACCACTAAGGAATCAAGCATCAGCATTATTTAATACTAGAATCTCAAAGGAAATAGACCGACTAAATGCAGAACGCAATGCTTATGGATCAAGATTTGTTTACATTGATATATACTACAATTTGCTTGATCTTATTAATAACCCCACTTTATATGGTAAGTCCTACATTTTCGTTCATTGTAACTTTATACTATCTGCTTAATTTATAACTTTGGACAGTTTATCCACCTATATATATATAGCACTGCCTAAATAATTTAAAACATATGAGTAGCTGAAGATACAATAGGTAATATTCCAATTAGCTTGATCATATAATATGATAAACACGGTCAATCATACTCATGCTTGTGTTTTTTTATAATGAGCCTTGGTATCTTCACACTGAAGGGACTTAATTGACATGGTATCATTATTACACTATACTGAACAATTTGGCACAATTATCGTGTAGGTTTCAAGGTGGTGAGCCAAGGTTGTTGCGGTAGCACAGTGTTAAATGCTGCCATATTCATTGCGTATCACAGTGCGTGTCCAAATGCTATGGATTATATTTTCTGGGACGGGTTCCATCCTACCGAGAAGGCCTACAATATTGTAGTCGACAAGCTTATCCATCAAAAGATGCAGTACTTAATGTGAATGAATTGCCGTTGTATAAAAGTACAAAGCAAACGACTGCACTCTCTAAAATTGATTTAATACTTGTTGTTACTATATTAGCATGAATTGACATTTGAAAGTTTTTAATACAATTTGCTATATGGCTAAAACCAACTTCCATGACATAATCTGAATTTCTCTGACATTCCATGTGTAAAGGACATTATTAAACTGTGTACTTGTTGAGGACTGAAATACAAATGATGGCATTATACAGTAACAATCATGATGCCAATGTACCGAATTCAATGTTTTTTGTCGTAAGTTCTAACTATAATAAGCACCCTACAATTTGTTTCCGCAGATATTACTTTATCACCTTAGATTACTAAATGACCCGAACGACTCAACCTGTATGGAATTCCGATTTTCTGAGATAACTTGTACCGGATGCTGGAGTTGTAATCAATATCCTAGACCATCGCCCACAAACAACATCGCAGATCATAAATCAAGTGTAGTTTCATCTTGAACTCTGTCAATTTTAAGATTTCAAGGCAGAGCATTCGGCCGCATTAGCCTAACCCCTTACAGATGACAAATCAAGACTTATTCAATGAGAAACAAGCTGTTCTTTTGATGGAGAAAGTTAGTCTGCAACAATGATATATATGGTGATCGCGCTTAAGAATTATCCTGACTATCGTTGTAGTACTTCATGAATTGTACATACTATGTTACAAATAGTAATAATTAACAATATTTTGTTTTCTGTTACGAGTGGCCATTAACAAGCATATCAATGAAAACTGCATGGATTTGCGATTGCTATTATAATCACGGTTTAGATGTGAAGGATGAGCGTGGACGGAAGCATACGAGGATATTCTGAATGTCTCGATCGAAGCTACGTAGTGGGAAGGACAAGTTCACTAGTGAAAAGAGATGTGGAACATGAGCATACACTTGGGGCTGGTCCTTACAATTTTCGTGGCCGGTGCCAATAATTTTTTTTCGAGGGGGGGGGGGGGGGGGGGGGGTCAGCTATAATTAATCTAGATATCAAATATTAATATTATTTGATACATATGTACACGAGTTATCAACAAAAACACTTCAAGTACAACAAAACAATATTAATAGCAAACATCTTACATATTATCTTTCCAAATTTCCTTCTTGCATTGTTTATGATGGTATCAATGTCAATCCCATCTAGTATCAATATCGATCATATGAGAATTTTGAAATACATGGGACATTCTAATAAAGTGTTTGGATGTGCAACACTGGAATTTGACGGGAGAGAAAGAGTCAAAGCAAATTTCGAAAAGATTTGAGTTCATCTACCAAAACTCCTATGAGGGAAACTGTCCTATAGGAATTTCAAAGCATTTGTAGGATACAACCTGCAGTTCAAAAGGCTATTTCCTACAGGAAAATTCTAGAAATTCCGGGAAAAAAATTCTCCATTCTAAAGAGGATTCATTTTTATTGAAGGCTCTTCCATACCTTTAAGGGTCCAGTTAACAATTAAAATGAGAAAGATCATAGGGGTAGTGTGTGGTGTGTGCGAATGCGTGTATACAAGCATATGCATCTATACTGTGTTTCATCAAAAACGAGAATGATCGACTACGAGAAACAAGGTAACCATTTTTCAAAATAAAGAAGGAATATTAGCATTGTGTGCATTGGAGATGTCAACTTCCACCCCGATATCTATCTCATGGTCCCCCTTCCTCTCTGCCTTCAGCGATATGGTAGGTGACAACAGAGAATGAGGACTCGTCCTTCTAGTAATAGTGCTTGTGAATCAAGTACTACGTCTAGGATTTTAAGTCATTTCCAATCCTTTTGTTTCTGGTTTTTGAGTCTATGTGCTCCTTTCTCTCGAACAATGGCAACGATGTAGGTGGCTTCAGGTTTTTGTACTCCGGTGAAGGTGATATCAATGGTGATTATATCAATTCCCATGGCAAGGCGATATGTTACAAAATTAACAAATCCTAAAATTAATTTGATCGAAAAACATAGGAGCAGAAACAATCTACAGAACTCATACAAAAAAGAGACTAGCAACATGCTGATTACAAGAGAACTTGGATCGAAAAAAAACGAACTAACTACACTACGCAGCTGGTAGATACCCATTGTCGAACGAGAAACAGTATAAACTTACGACAAGTACCGCTTGGAAGAAGATGCTGAAGAGGAAGTATGCGTCGAAGAGGGAAGGGCAGCAGCGGTCATGTCGATGCACTTCCCAGAAACCTGATCGCTGGCACCCGCGTAGGTCTTCAGATCACCGGCGTTGGTTCGGAGACACCGCTCTCCCCGATCCGCTGCACGGCAGATGGAGGAATGGCAAGGCTCGATGGCAATTAATCTGCCATTACTCACATTAATCGTGTGTGCGTTAATCATAACGATTCTCATTACTCAAGTTAACGTGGCAGTCAAGGTACTGGTGAAGAATCTCCCTTTAACGTGTGTGTTATATAGTATCCTGTGTTTTACCATGCTTGATCATGTTAGAAAGCATCAAACAAAAAAACTTTATATCTTAGGATACATTCATCCAGATGAGCAAAGTGGTACAAATGAATCCACCCAGCCATCTCTCTCACATTGCATCACCGTGGCTTTCCAAATGAATTTGGGCCTCTCCAAGAGGTAGCGCAAGGGCTGGTTAATATGGCCTAATGATGCTCCTCCTGGCACAGATAGTTGCGAAAGGCTCGTCACTGCACAGGATTTTGCAAGTGTTTTTTAATTTTGAGGCCGTCCACGAATTCATATCTTTTAGGGATATATAGCATGATAAAAAATTACGAGTTGCAAGACAATGATAGCTTGCGTAAATTTTTTGAGAAAGAGAAATGGTCATTGTTTTATGACCGGCAGACATTCTGTGCTGATATAAAATCAACACAAAGAAGTGAGAGTCTCAATGCAATGCTAAAAAGATATTTGCATGTTCATCTTGATCTATTAGATTTTCTTCAAACATTTTGAGAGAACAGTAGATGAGAAAAACCATACTCAAGAGTTTTGTTGGAGGTCAATGAAAGCTGTAGGGTGGTGTTTTTTCTTTTGCTTAGTTTTGTTTTGATATTATGTATCAATATGTGATTGTCATTTCTGATTGAGCCGTCTTATGTCGGTAATTGTGTTAGGCTGTACGTAATGAGAAATGTTAGCCATAAAAATATTGTCAGGGGCAAAATTGACTGTTGTCCTTCAGTTTAAACACTACGGGAAATTGAACTCGATGGCCGATAAGGAATTTAAAAGTTCTGGATGGCCAATAAGGAATTTTCCCATAATAAAAGGAAGCAGAAAGGATATAGTAACAAAAGGAAGAAATCATGGCTTGAAGTGAACTACAAGGCAACCAAAGAGAAGTATTATGCAACTTTAAAAATCTCTCTATATCCCAACGCGGTCGCGTTCTCGCACGGTGGAGATGTCCACGTCGGCAACAAAACAGTAACCGTCGGATTGAAATCGGACGGCCAAAAAAAAAAATGCCGCCCGCCGCCGTGCGACACCACGCCGCTCGCACAACGGCGGCAAGATCCACCGCGGACAACAAGGTCCGCAACACGACCCCAGCCCGACATGCAGAGGGGAGAGAGCGAATGGGAAAAAAAAAAAGGAAACCCTAACCCTAGTGGCCGTGTTGGAGCCGACGCCGCGCCCAACGACGTCGCCGTCTTGTAGCTGCGGCCTCCTTCATCAGCTTGAAGAGGAGGCGGCCTCGCCGGAGCAGCACCACCGCGCGCGGGGTGGCTCGCTGTGCCCGGATCCGCGGCCGAGGTCGCCGGATCTGACCTCAGGCCGCCGGATCTGGGGGGTCGCGCGCCTCCACCACCCATGGCGCTGCCGTCGAGCAGCGCCGCCACGCTCGCACGCGCGCGGGCGCGGGCCGCCGCCGCCGCACCAGAGAAAGGAGGAGAGAAGGGGGAGAGACGGGGAGCACCATGCCCTCCGCGCCGGATCCCGTTGCCGTTGCCGTTGCCGCCGTCGCCGTCAAGGAAGCCGGCGCGCCGTCCCCCAAGATCCGGCGGCCACGGAGGCTGCAACGGGGACGGGGAGGCCGACCCGCCAAGCCAGAGGACGGGCGACGCTCCAGCGCCGGCCTACCGCCGCCGCGCGCGCCTCCACGGAGCCGCTCCAGCCAACCGCCCTCGCAGCCGCGCGCTCGGCCGCCACCGGTGAAAATGGGAAGGAGGCAGGGAGAGAATGATGGGGATTAGGGTTTCGACCCAATCCCCATCTTATATACCGGCCGGTCCTCTGATGGGCCGCGATGGGCCGCAACCGGCCCAAAAGGCCGGCCCGATTCAGGAAAAATCAAAGAAATTCAACAAAAAACGAAAAAAAGATAATTTTGCGGAAATGCCCGTAAAGAGCAAGAAATTTGGGTTTAGTCCTGAGTTTCTAACATGAAAGACCTTGATTTTTCCATATTTCAACACGCTTTCCAAACTGTTTACAGACTGGTCCAGATTCTTTTCAAAATTGCAATTCAACCCGGAGTTTTTGCCTACAACCCTGACGTTCCTGTATTTTTCCCTCCGATACTTTTTTTACCACAACAGGATACTATTTTCTTACACAAAACACCTTGTTTCCAGATTTATCGGTAACAATAAGAAACACACTAAAATTATAAACAATCTTAATCTTTTTATATGTTCTATCTTCTGAAGCACCTTCTTCAATGAAGCTATCAAAACTTGCTTATGTAAAAGGAAAATAAATTAGAACGATACGGAACTCAAATTTGCTGATGTAAAAAACAATATAATAAACTTCAAATTATGTAATGGGACTAATATAATTTACAAACAATAACACTTTTCTCTCCTCTAAAATCGCACCCAACATGAATGGATGACGGTCGACTTTATAATTTTTTTTTTCTAATTACAATCACAACCCCAACTAGACTGTGTCAGCCGCGCATTGCCAATCAATTTTCAAGCTGCTAAAGTTACAAAGTTGTCACAATTTAGTAACAATGATGTTTCAATTTTATTTTCAGATTATCAGCTTTTTTTCCATTCAAATTTGATCCAACGTGACAATTTAAATGGAAAATTGGTTAACTACTTTTTGACCTATGATTATAATTCAACCATTTATAAATTTCTAATTAATCATTTGAATTCAAAGTATAACCAATAAAATTAAATAATATGATTTCGTTAGAGAACTTATAACCAAACACGTATAAATCTTTTTATTCGCACCTTAACATATATTTATTTAAGCATTTTTCTATTATCAATAAATGCAAACAACCATAATTATGCTATGTTTTCTAAATTTTGTAAACAATTTGTTTTTACATCAATATTTTCCTCTCCAGTTTCAATGCATTTAATATACATATTTGTATCTTTGTTAATTACTAAACCAGTAATTTGTAAATCAATAATCCAAGATTGGAACAATTTCCGATAAAATCTGAAATTTGTTGTTTTACTCTCTTCAAATTGTTCTCAACTCGCATTTCCACATACTGAGTTTTGGACCATCTTGACTGTTGAAGGATAAGGGAATATTTCTCAATGTTTATTTGCGCTTCTTCTAATAGAGCCTTGGGAACATTAAAATCCCGTAGGATTATACTAAAACCATCCAGAAGTAGAAATTCCATCAATAATGGCTGTAGCACATTCAGAAATTGGAGAGCTTCTCCTGGACCCTTCTCGTAGAGAATGCAGCACATCAGATTTGAGAATGAGTCCGGAACACACCCTGTGTCAAGATTCAGCTTTAGAACATCACTGTCCCTAATTAGATGTTTGTCCCCAAGACAGGTTAAGTTACCTGCTAATGCACCTTGCACTATTTGAGCAATTGACCAACAGGGAATTGACTTGACTACAGCAGCAAATGGAAGTTAACATGACACAAACATTCCCAGCTTGTTAGCAGACTCTTTCCTCAACATAGTTCTCGAAGACATATGCTTCACAGCTAGCAAACTGTCGTTACTGTTGGTCGTTTGTAACGCACCCATTTGTATACCGCAAGTGGACGGTGTACATTGTAGCACTTTCCCTTAGAGTATTCCAAGGTTTAATATCGATCCACAGAGATCAGCAAGAGAACCGTGTTTAGGGTTTACTATTTCGTCTAACAGAACAATCCTAGCATGAAGTACTATTGCACACACGCGAGTTGTGAAGAAGATAGGTGTTGTGCCGGTCGGCACGGAGGCCGTGCCGATCGGCACCGTGAGTGATGAACAGGAAAATTGATATTCACCAAGATCCAATCCAAGAGTTTAACCTGTATAATCTAGTAGTTCCAGCCATAAGGTGAAATCACGTCAAAGCAAGGTCTTAGCTTACACAAACTACTCCGGTATTCTACAAGACATGGTGGTTTCGTTCGCCCCGGTCCTGTCACGACGGAGTACTAATAGCTCCCCACTGGTTTCTTGCACTATACGATAGATCCATAAGAACAATCATATAGACCAAAGCAATCCGATTAAAGACCAAGAATTCTCACAATGACACAATGCTCACCATCAATTACATACCTTGACGAACATCAAGGGAGGCTCAAGAACTCCGGCATAGCCAACCGCGCATGGAGGCTACGCCGGCAAGCTAACTAGCCTAGATTACATTGTCTATGTGGTGGCTCTCAACTCCGGACGGCATCTTGGATGTGTGAGGCGTCTCCCTAGGTCTTCCGTCGTCCAACTCCTGTCCTGGGGCGTCCCATGGGCTTCATATATAGTGGGGAGGCGTCTGGAGGCGAAAAGAACCGAATCTAGGTCGGTGCCGGTCGGCACCAATGGTGTGCCGATCGGCACGACTCGTTTCCAGTTCGGACTCGATTTTCCTTTTTCGCAGCTCCGCCTTCCATCGATCATATCTCCACCGTCCGGAGTCCAAATGAGGCAAACTCGGACTCTATCTTGTAGCCCACGAAAAGGTCTACAACTTTGGTATTCAACTCAGCTTCTGATTCGGCCGTTTAGATCCCCAAATATGCGATGCCAAAATATCTGTCCTGATTCGGACTCCTCTGCGCAGGTCTCCTTGCGGGGCCCATATCTTCTAGCTCCAGAATCCAAACGGGACAATCCATATATGTTCCGGAAAGCACTCGACGAGATCTATAACTTTCCTTTACATTGGATTCCCATTAGAGCACGTCTTGAACTCGTAAACTGCGTGGCAATACAGTGCTGTTTCTGGACTGCGCGAATTGATCTTTCCTTCCGGATAAACCTTCTAGAAATCCTTAGGCATTGGGCCACGACCTTGGGCTTGCATGTTGGGTTCCATGGATGTCCAGAGGTGCCTTGGATGCGTCATGGGCTAGTGGGAAGCCCTCCTTGCATGGCGAGTCGGGCTTCATGTCGATACTTCTCATTCTTGAGCCTTTATAGTGTCATTTCACCTAATTCTGCAACATAGCACTTAAACAACACTACAAGTGGAATTCGTCAAGGTTAGAGGTAATAATGCACAATTATGACAAGAATATGGTGAGAATGTGGAGGAATATGGCTGCTATTGGCGCATAAAATGGGTACTTAGAAAGCGCCAACAGCTCCCCCATGCTTAAACCTTTGCTCGTCCTCGAGTAAATAAATCACTTTACCCTCTCAAGGAGAGATCAGCGTTGCAGTCATGCTATCTTCACTTGCATTCATCAAAGCACATGTATATCCAACCCGCTTTAAGAGTGTAGTACTAAAGTTTATGTTGCACCAATTCAACTACTCAAAGATACTGGTGGGGGACAGATTTAGACTTAGAACCGACCACAACGATAAAATAAAGTAGCTTCAACTCTCAAAGCAGATTACTCCTCAAACTAGGCCTTAAGATCATAAAGTTTTTCCAAAAATTCAGTCTCATATATCCAAACAAAACGCTCTCTAGCAAAGAATCAAGACAACACTCATCTCACAAATCTCACAAGCCAAACACTAGAAGTGATCCTTTCTACAAATATTTGGTGGAAGGCTTTATGTGTAGCTTGGTAGGAAAACAACTAGCAAAACAATGTAACTTAGAATATTGTCAAATCAAGAGATAGTTCTACTTGGTTTTACAGAGACTTGTCAAAAAGGCCATTAGAAAAACATGATGGAAGAGAGGAGAACACACGCTTTAGAAAGGTGGACATGTGCAAATGGCAAAGAATGATCTCAAGACACAAATGAAGTTCTCAAAATCGGATTGCACATGGTTGGAAAGATAGAGTTTCAGCCAATTGAATGCACTTACTTGAATATGATGGTTTTATGCACAATCTTCTATGAAGCCCACTCTTGCAACTTGATATAACACTATAAACAATCTTGATCTTCCATCAACAATCTTTGAAGTCCATTAACTAGTGCTTCGGAATGTAGATGACGATCCAACTCCCCCATGCTTAAACGATGCTCGTCCCGAGCATATAGGAAGTGGAAAAAGAAAAAGCACTAGTTAACCCTTTTATTTCTTCTCCTTGACCGTCTGAAACACATATACTTGATTTCTGGAGATAACAGGAGGCTTTTCGCTGATTTTGGACTTTGTGCCGGTCGGCACGGCCTGTGTGCCGACCGGCACGAACCCGACTTTTCTCCGTTTTCGCCTCAAATTGATCCTTTGCGCTTTAGAAAGTCTTCAGAGGTGTTTGGTGATGAAAATCTTCGTCGTGAGCAAGATATCTTAATAATTTGTGCATAAAACCATAGAAATAGTGCAATGGCTCGACGAGAAACTCATATCATAGGTTGTGGACAAGGATTGGACAACACCAAAAGAAATATGGGTTTACAGGTAGGAATATTCAGCGAAGTATGCACACATTCCAGAGTAGAATAGGCAATGCTGAATATGAAAAAGGCTAGCAAACAAGTGATAGTTACGCAAACGGAATGGCCAGCTTCTAAGTCTCATACCAAAAGAACACAAACTTGACCCAACTCACCGAATTACATGTTGCAATCTACAGGTTTATCATATAGGTGTAGCATATTTGGCTTTGGTAGGTATGATCAATGCAAGAGAGCAATAATTGCAAGGATTAGAGACTTTAAGACATTATAGTTTTCCAAAAATTATTAAGGACACTAGCTATGTTGGAGTTTTCTTATTCAAGAGCAAAGCATGGTTCAAATGAACAGCACAATCATATGGGGTCTCTATCATATTATCCATCGCCCTCCACTTAAGCAAATAGAGTAATAGAATTGGTGCTTATTTTCAATGTAAGTTCAAAAATTTAGCGGGGGACAATTATATGCAATGAATCAAACAAGTTCCAACAACAATAGCAACTTTCATCATATCTCTAGCAAAGTTTTCTCATCATAAACATGCATTATTTAGAGTGAAAGCACAAGCAAAAGATGGTGATGGACACAAACAAAACGAGAAAAGAAAACAAAAACCCAAGTTGATAGCAGATGATACTTGCAAGAATGAGAAGAGAACGAGATTAGAGAAGAGAGGAAGCGAAGAGATGTTACCGCATTTAAATGAATTGATATCCAGCATTTGTCTCCCCCATGCTTAAGATTTTGCTGATTTGCATGAGAAAAACTTGATAACAGGAGTAGCGGGCGAGTGCCGGTCGGCACGGCCTGTGTGCCGACCGGCACACTCATCAGTTTCGATCATCGCCTTGTACCTGCTGTCCCAATGCTCCATCTCGTTCATGTGGCTGACATCACTTTATTTCTTCCAATTTCCCTCATGTGAGAGTGTTTCTTTCATTCCTGCAAAACAATTAAGTGCACATACCACTCCCGAGGTGATGGTCGGGAGTAGAAACAATATCGTCCATCTAGCAACAACCTCAAAGCTCAACTTGTGGCACAACTTATTCTAGTAGAAAAGAAAAACCTAATGGGTGTACGTGTGTGCATAAGTGCGGATGCATGAAGTTGTTAGAACAATGCTAGCAAAGAATTTAAGACAACAAGCGAGCATGACATGCTTTCATGTATTGATCAGGTACGTAATAAGCGCATCACAATCTTGTCGCACCTATACTAGCAAAGCGAAGAAAAGGTTTTGAAGTTAGCAACGAAAGTTAGAGGCGTGGAAGCAACACAAAAGCAATGTTTACACCTAGCTCTAAGCACCATGCTTACAGCTAGATTGCTAGCAATCTAAACGAAATTCTTTAACAACCAAAGTCTAAACACCATGTTCATGACTTAGCTATTGCAAAACTCCGCTGGACTAGAGAGATAGCGCATTTTAAAAAGAGTAGCAACCAACCAATGCAAATGATGCAAAACATAGCAAGGAAAATGAACTATCCAATGTTGTTCAACAAACAAGCATAAACACCACGTTTACACCTAAATTTGCTAGAGAGAGTGCATGCAAAGCAATTAAGCGCTCATTGGGGAGTAAACAAGCCAAGCTATCATGAGTGAAAGAATTAATGCAGACAAGTGGATGCAATCATGCAAAAACAAAGCAAATGCTCACAAAAATGCATGCAGTGGATGATTTTCAAGGAAAAGAGAACAAAACAAATGATGGTGGTGGTCTAAAAAGAAGAATGTTAGACTAGAACAAATTAGCCACAAGATAAGCGTTCGAGTTGGGTGAATCTCACACAAAAACTTCTAGGTTGCCCTCCTAGTAGCACTAAACAATCCAAACAAAAGACCCAAAAGAAAGACACAAAACACGGGTTGCCTCCCGAAAGCGCTTCAATTATAGTCAAGTAGCTAGACTTCTCACATACCTTGTTGTTGTGAAGCCATGGTTCTTGGTGTAAGATCCAAAAATGTCCATGCAGCTTGTTTATGCAACTTTGTCGTGGTTCGCTCACAGCCCTTCCTTGTTGTGTTGCATATTGCTCGATGTGTGTATATGATATAATACTCTTGATTCTTCAGCTTTGTTTCATCTCTGATCATTTGCTTCATGAAAGAATTGCTCAAGCTAATTGCATTGTCGTCATCTTGATTTCCTTCTTCAATTATGCCATCAATAATCTGTAGCTTCTGTTCTCTCTGAATTTCGTGTCACCAACAGGATGAAACAGGTTCTAAAACCTATACCACAATGTAGGTAGCAAAAATATCTTTCCAACGAGTGCTCATACACCTCAAACGGATTCCGTATGAAGGACTTATGAGTTTTTTACTCCAGGGTCGCGTGCTGTTTTGAAATCTGACAGCTCGCGCAACGTCCAATGATCTGCTCATAAATCCTTGTAGAAAAATCCAAATCCAGCACCGTTTGTTGCGTTGGAAAGAAGACTTGAAGCTCTATTCAGATATAAAAGTTTTCTCAATTGATCAAGTCCTGAGACATGCAGAATTACCAATGACTTCAACTCCTTGATCTTTTCTTCAGAGAATCTTGATGACTTCACCTTTTCAAGCATTGGAGCATATGTCGGCTTGTCCTTTCACTCGTGAATCTTGATGAATATTCGCACCAGCAAGGATACAAACTTCTCATGCTTCAACAAGTTGACGGTTGGAAGACTTCTTCTTGACGAATAACGGAGACTCTTTTCTTGAGTGTTCATCCCAATCAACCATCGAAAAACTGAACTTGCTTCATGAAGAACATCGTGATAACCAAGTGAATGACGTATATTTGTTGGTTGGTAGGAGGATCCGGAGAAAAACCCAACCACTATCGTGTTTCCATCATCAATCACTGTATATTTTCTTCAATCGTCGCATCCAATCTTCAATACTGTTGTGGGAGTAATCTATTGGAGAGATAGGAGAAGTACCGAATATTATGGAGTTGTGCCGGTCGGCACGATGGCTGTGCCGGTCGGCACGAGGTGCTCCCACGTGTCATTGCTGCGCCAACTCCATTATCTTGCTGTATTATTGCTCAGGACACTTCATCCAAAGATCTCCAATCTTTTGCTCCTCCAATTTGGGTTGTTCTGAAGAAATCTGCCTTCTCTTCTTTCTGCCGACGTCTTGTTCATGCTTCTGAGCTGCAACCAGGAGGAATCAGAGGCTGCGACCTGTACCATTGCGTCGGGCATCAAATTATCTTTCCAACGAGTACTCACACGCCCTCATCGGACTCCATATGAGGGAGATATGGCCGTTTTTGTAAAGGTGTGTCAGGCTGTCTCGCGATGAATCCGAATTGAATTCAAACTTTCCAAATATTCAAACTCCGTGTTTGGAATGACTTGAATCCATGTCTATCATCAAAAGGAAGTCTTCTAAATGTTTGGAAACTCATGGATTGGATATGGTCCCATATTTGCTTCAATCTTCTAATTGGTTGCTATTCTCGCGAAATTCTCAAACAGCCTGCGCAGGGTCTCGTGTTTTGGCCATAAATCCTTGTAGAAAGCTCCAAATAATGTGAGACTTGAACCGTTGGAAACTAGACTTGATGCACTTTCAGAATATCAACTTTTTAGACCATGCAAACTTCTGTACGGATGTGCACACCTCCGGGAAGTCAGCAGACAGAACGACAAACTCATGATCGAGAACATATCCACCATGCCTTCAATGTTATAAATTGAAATCCTCGATCTTCATGGTAAATAGCCCTCAATATTTTCTCCCATATCCAATTGCTATGAACAAGCCAAATATTCGCAAAGCATTAGTCTTAAAAAATTTTGACACAAGAGCGTGCACCTTGTTTTGATGAATCGGTAGGTGCCGATCGGCATGGGCGTTGCGCCGGTCGGCACGAAGTTGCTTGCTCCCGGTGCGAGGAGAAGGTAGCACAGATCGTCAACGTTGTCATCTCCAGCGTTCTGGACGTCTCCAGAACACACGGCAGCGATCCCCCAGGCAGTGCCGATCGGCACCACAATTGTGGTGGCCGGCACCGGGAGGATGGATCACCGTCTGTACTCCTTGGATAACTATGTGTCTAACTGTACCTGTTTTTAATGGACACACAAACACGAAAAACAGGGCATGTGCAACGAAAGAATAGGATTAGTCCGAAAAACTAGATAGATCACCCTAGGTTCGAGTTGCCGATCCCCGGCAACGGCGCCAGAAAGATGCTTGTTGGTCGTTTGTAACGCACCCATTTGTATACCGCAAGTGGACGGTGTACATTGTAGCACTTTCCCTTAGAGTATTCCAAGGTTTAATATCGATCCACAGAGATCAGCAAGAGAACCGTGTTTAGGGTTTACTATTTCGTCTAACAGAACAATCCTAGCATGAAGTACTATTGCACACACGCGAGTTGTGAAGAAGATAGGTGTTGTGCCGGTCGGCACGGAGGCCGTGCCGATCGGCACCGTGAGTGATGAACAGGAAAATTGATATTCACCAAGATCCAATCCAAGAGTTTAACCTGTATAATCTAGTAGTTCCAGCCATAAGGTGAAATCACGTCAAAGCAAGGTCTTAGCTTACACAAACTACTCCGGTATTCTACAAGACATGGTGGTTTCGTTCGCCCCGGTCCTGTCACGACGGAGTACTAATAGCTCCCCACTGGTTTCTTGCACTATACGATAGATCCATAAGAACAATCATATAGACCAAAGCAATCCGATTAAAGACCAAGAATTCTCACAATGACACAATGCTCACCATCAATTACATACCTTGACGAACATCAAGGGAGGCTCAAGAACTCCGGCATAGCCAACCGCGCATGGAGGCTACGCCGGCAAGCTAACTAGCCTAGATTACATTGTCTATGTGGTGGCTCTCAACTCCGGACGGCATCTTGGATGTGTGAGGCGTCTCCCTAGGTCTTCCGTCGTCCAACTCCTGTCCTGGGGCGTCCCATGGGCTTCATATATAGTGGGGAGGCGTCTGGAGGCGAAAAGAACCGAATCTAGGTCGGTGCCGGTCGGCACCAATGGTGTGCCGATCGGCACGACTCGTTTCCAGTTCGGACTCGATTTTCCTTTTTCGCAGCTCCGCCTTCCATCGATCATATCTCCACCGTCCGGAGTCCAAATGAGGCAAACTCGGACTCTATCTTGTAGCCCACGAAAAGGTCTACAACTTTGGTATTCAACTCAGCTTCTGATTCGGCCGTTTAGATCCCCAAATATGCGATGCCAAAATATCTGTCCTGATTCGGACTTCTCTGCGCAGGTCTCCTTGCGGGGCCCATATCTTCTAGCTCCAGAATCCAAACGGGACAATCCATATATGTTCCGGAAAGCTCTCGACGAGATCTATAACTTTCCTTTACATTGGATTCCCATTAGAGCACGTCTTGAACTCGTAAACTGCGTGGCAATACAGTGCTGTTTCTGGACTGCGCGAATTGATCTTTCCTTCCGGATAAACCTTCTAGAAATCCTTAGGCATTGGGCCACGACCTTGGGCTTGCATGTTGGGTTCCATGGATGTCCAGAGGTGCCTTGGATGCGTCATGGGCTAGTGGGAAGCCCTCCTTGCATGGCGAGTCGGGCTTCATGTCGATACTTCTCATTCTTGAGCCTTTATAGTGTCATTTCACCTAATTCTGCAACATAGCACTTAAACAACACTACAAGTGGAATTCGTCAAGGTTAGAGGTAATAATGCACAATTATGACAAGAATATGGTGAGAATGTGGAGGAATATGGCTGCTATTGGCGCATAAAATGGGTACTTAGAAAGCGCCAACAGTTACCTACCTCCAGATTCAAAGGATCAAAAGTTTGTTATCAGTGTCACATTATAACTCAACCATTTATAAATTCCTAGATTAATCATTGTCATTCAAAATATAACACTTTATGTTTAACACTTTATGTTTAAATATAACAGCTTGTTTGCAATTTTTTTACATGTGTTGATCAACCAAAAATTTGGTAATGACGATTTTGCCACAACAGCGTTGTTCTAGCATAATTTTTTATTTCCTTATAATTTTAATGTGTTTCTTATTCCTACCAATAACTTTTATGTCTTATTTTGAAGGGTCCTCGAAGACATATGCTTCACAGCTAGCAAACTGTCGTTACCTACCTCCAGATTCAAAGGATCAAAAGTTTGTTATCAGTGTCACATTATAACTCAACCATTTATAGATTCCTAGATTAATCATTGTCATTCAAAATATAACACTTTATGTTTAACACTTTATGTTTAAATATAACAGCTTGTTTGCAATTTTTTTACATGTGTTGATCAACCAAAAATTTGGTAATGACGATTTTGCCACAACAGCGTTGTTCTAGCATAATTTTTTATTTCCTTATAATTTTAATGTGTTTCTTATTCCTACCAATAACTTTTATGTCTTATTTTCAAGGGTCCTCAAGAAAATACTTCACATAATATTTAAATCATATTGCTTACACATAATATTTTATTTAAATCTATCACAGCATATACCAAAATCCATAATGCGACCCAAAAAAATCATTACTTTGGATAAATTTAATCATCTTTAATTCATGTTTACTCATACTAAATAATTACCACTTTATGCTCATTCATGTTCCAAAAATTATGTCTTATGCTTATTTACATTTTAGCAAATTTTAAGTTACGTACTATACTTCATTTATTCCAAGGTACTTCATGCTTATGTTACTAAGTTCTTGCCTTAAATTATCGTCTATACATTAAAATTGTATACATGATTCAAATCAATCATGTCACATACAAATCCCAAATAATACTCTAAAGTTTGTACATACTACTTCTTAATAACTTTCATGCTACTAATGATGAGGGCCATCAGGCGCGGTAATTCCGCGCCATCTTTCTAGTCAATTTACTAAATACTGTTGAAGTATATTATTGGAAGCAGGGTTGTAACAATTTTTTTCTTTGAACGGGTAAACCCCAAGTGGACAAAAGTGCTGGTAGTAGTTCTATAGCTAATGACATAACCATAGCAAGGGAGACTAACAATGTGTAAGAACTTCAGAATGCTATGCCTGTGTTACCTCAGGTCAACAACGCTTATCACCCTATCTTACAACCACGTCTGCTAATGCTAACATGTGTTGACTTTTGGATTGACATTGTGCAGACTTCTGAAATGTTATCTAACATCCAAGTTTCATCAAATGAGAATAATCAGACGGTACCTAATGGACTTGTTCATTACATGTAAATAATTCCTAGTTTCATGTCTCAAGTAATCTTGCCTTCTTTTAAAGATACTTGTTTATTATTACAGGTCTCCGATAATCACATGATGGATTTGCAGAACAAGCAGTTCTAAATGGCTCAGATAACTGAGGTTCTATCATCATGATTTTTCTATTAGATATTTAGTTTCGGATCTAAAATTGTATTCTAGAATGTATATTGTCCTTGACAATTTTTTGTACCAAGATTTTTTTAGGTCCATGTCCAAAGTAATTTTCTTTAATTTAATTCTAAATTGATTGTGGATTCAGACATCTAGTACTATGTAACACCCAGGTTTTCAAATAATTTAAAATAATACAAATATCAGTACAATTGATTTTTCTATAACTAAAATTTGTCTAAGTCCAACGTGCATCATGTTGTTTGCTTGCATTTGTGTGGCAAAAAGAATGTAAAATCGCTAGCAGTTCGTGTACGATGGAAATAGGCAGGCCACAAAAATCCAACCGTTCCTTTCCTTCTTTCTGGCATGCAGGCCGCGTGCAACTATACAAGGCAAAACTGCCATAATATTTATTGCCGCTAATTAATTCTATTGATTTCCTTTTTGCAAAGAATTCTATTGATTTCCTCATTAGAGCATTTCCTCCTTCCATGGAAAGGCCACCTTCCCCTTCCATACTTCAACGAATCCTTTAACCTGCCATATTCTTCATTGCCCCTAATCAATTTCATTCATTTTGTCATAGAGCGTGTACCATTTCTATGGAAACGTCTCCTGCTCCTTCCATCCCTCGACCAAATTAAACAGCAGGCTACCTCTATGTTTCATCTTCCGGCTCCTCGTTTGCCCAGGAGAAAAACCGACAGCCGCCGTCACCAGTGCGCCGATGCCGTGCGATTCGTCGCTGTGAGCCGCCATTGACCCCTGCTGATCCATGCTCTCACATCGCAGGGGGCAGCCAAGAGCTTGCCGATCCCATCTTCATCGCCTCTTCACTCAGGGAAATCACGATCCCAACTATCACCGGTGAGCAGCGCTTCTTTTATCGTCGCCATTGCCGCACACCTATGATCCTTTCTCTAATCTTTGATCACCCCTTCGGCACTGCAGTCTGCAGAACAACCACGACACCTTCGACGACCAGAAGAAACTCGCCTCTGATATCATAGCCTGATTCTCAGTGAACTCCGGCAACCACGACCTGCCGTCACCATCGCGAGAATCCTCTGAACCGCTCCCTGCCATCGCGACACCGTAGGTGAGAACTGCAGGACTTTCTCACTCGTCTGCTCTGTCTTTCGTCAGCTTCCTTAGACTATATCACAGAGTAGTATGTCTTCTTTTAGCTTGCATACCGCGGCCATGGAGTTTCTGGTATGCTTGTTCGATCTCGTCAGTTAGACTTGCTAAGATCGGCTAGGATTAGATTTTGCATACTGCTTCGTTGCTAATCAAGTCAGGCAGCGTGCTTTGTTTTCTAGTACAAAATACGTTACCTTCTGTTGATTCCATCAGCATGGTGCCTTGGTGATGCAACATACCCTGTTTTCAATACAAGATCAATTCTGGAACTGCCGTGTCTGATAACAGAATTTTCAGAGAACCTTGTAACTTCGATTTCTTATATCTTTTTCATACGAACTCCGTTTAGGACGATTCTTGCGCTCACACGACCGTTACGACATAGGCTTTCTGGTAGTATGCTTGTTTTACCATGATTATATTGTTGGTTTGAGAACTGAGCCTGGCTCAGTTGGCCAGCAGCGCCAGCCGAAGGCTGTTGCGCGCGCCCACCCGGGTTCGAGCGGTGCTCGCCCGGGTGCCTCACGGGACACTGTAGCAGTGAACAGTAACGCGAGTTACTGTTCACTGCTGGCAGTGAGGTGGTAAAAAAAATCCCCTCGTCCTCCCCAGTTCAAAGCACATGGTTAAGACTCGCGC
The DNA here is from genome assembly GCA_012490785.1 of Eragrostis nindensis. Lineage (NCBI taxonomy): Eukaryota > Viridiplantae > Streptophyta > Magnoliopsida > Poales > Poaceae > Eragrostis > Eragrostis nindensis. The sequence goes on from JAAXCT010000028.1 coordinate 1,114,213, forward strand.
CGCAGCTCACAACGGCCAGCTGAGTCCCTGTGTATGGATGGGGAGGGGGTTCGGGGGTTTTCTCGGCCCGCGTGAGAGGCTCTCCTCCTTAGCAAAATGCCGTCGGGGGCGGTCTTACCCCCGGCAGGTCGAGTTTTTTATATTGTTGGTTCTGTTTTCTTAGTGTGTTTCTTGTTTGCTTGTCGGTACGATTGCGCGGACTGACCAAGAGCCGGCACTGAACACCAAGACCAAGATTTTGAAGCGTTTGATCAGCGACCAGGCAAGTGCCGTTGACCATACTGAACCCATTCTAGGATTGTTTAGTTTTTATTTATGCATGCATGTCTTAAATTGGAATCCCATGTTATGGTTTACTAGTTAATTTCCTTATTTTTCTTGAAGCCTGTCGATGAGTAGTACATAGGTCTGGGTAGATTATTGCTAGTGCTGAAAGTGGTTGGTTCATGAGGTATCTTAATTTGACTAAAGACATACTGAACTTAATTCTTGAGATGGTAATTGCTTTAGAGACATAGAGATTAGGGAACCTTGGCAGGCTGGGATGTTTGGTATGGTGCCGTCGTGCACGAGATCTCGGTTTGTGCTAGTGCCTGCCTTAGGTTCTAAAGACCGGTTCATAGAGCATGTAACCCGGCTTAACAGCGCAGCCATGTGACCTATATGGGTACAGCCTGGCTGAGTAATTGGATATCCTCTTCTTCTCTGTACACACCATTTGGATGTTTAGTGGCGCCAGAGGGAGCTTCTGCAGCGGAGGTAAAATGGACTTCATTATGCTGTTAGCGGTGGAACCTTAGCGGGTGTCTACAGGTTGAGAGGAGCCTTGGAAAGGCCTTGTAGTGTGACCCTGGCTGCACACCTCGGAAGTGTGAAGCAAATCAGGAGAACATGACTCATGGGGAACGTGCGCAAACTCTGCAGAGATATAAACTGTCATGACAGCCGTGCTCACGGTTAAGAGCGGCTTGGACTTATTCGTGATTAGTAGGAGGCTTGGCGGATTGGTCTGTTGGTAGCCAGGTGGTGGGAACCTAGTGAGTCGGAGTCGGATTGGGAATCCGATGAGCTTTTCCTTGTTGGTTCAGTTCTGTTGGAGAGATGACACCTAGTAATTAGGATGCTTTAAGTCTAGGTTATCAGTTTGGCATAGTGCAGTAAACCCGAGTCGAGCCTTTCTTGTTTATAGCTAACATGTCATATTTTTCCCACACTTGCTGAGTACTCTATATACTCACGGTACTATATTTCCCCTTTTTGTCATATACTTTGCTCAGACGACGATGGAAGAGAGATGAACTTCAACGACAACGACTTCGATCCGGATGCTCCGTACTATGCTGGCGCTCTCCCGGACAACGTATGTGGAGATGGAAGACCCGCTTCGCTTGTTCGCTGCATATGTACTTTTCATTTAGACCTACGGGTCCTTATGTATCGAATATTTAACGTTTACTTGGCTTGTAATAGTGATATTTCTCTATTTGTCAACTACATGTATGATTAACTGATCCTGGCATACATGTAGAGTACATTCGGTTATTATCTTTAAACCGAGCGTGACATACTACATTTGGACAGAAGTAGGATTTGCTTATCTGTGGCGAGAGATTTTCATCGCGCTTCTACACATGCGCCGCCGCTGCCGCTCGCGATTGGAACCGGACGTCGAGCTCGCACATACGCAAACCAGCGCCACCAGCGCTGGCAATCCAGCAACACAGCCCCCAACGAGCCTCCGCCGCTGCTGGCTGTTGACCTCTGTTTTAAACACATGGGACCACCTCGACAGGTGTCTCCTGCAGATTGACCCTGCAGGTGAGCCGATTCTTTGATTGTGTTCCAACGTAGGATAGTTTTAAACAGTTGAATGACAAAACACTGCGCATGGCCTTTTAGCCACAACAGATATGCGAAAATTGGAATGGCAAACATAACTAAAAAAATCGATGACATTAACAATTTAAAAACAGAGAGAGTAAATAAAATAATATACCAAACGTTGATTAGGACATGTATGAATCATACAATGTGGTTTTCTTATAAATTATAATGCGAACTGAAAAAATAGTGCACTTCAAGGAATATCCCAAACAATGATACTTTGCTTCTGTAACGAGGGCACCACAAACTTCTGACGACGGAGGACACAACACTAGTCTCGGCAGCAAAGAGCAGAAAATTCCCATATGACGATCTGTATGTATCTCAGAATGCGGGGATTGGGAAACCGAGCCCGTGCCGCGTGGACGGGAACTTGGCAAAGAGCAGCGTCCCGACGAGCCCTCCGGCGAGCGGCACGGCGGTGAGCACCTGGCGCGTGTCGTAGGACATGACCGGGTTGAAGCACGCGGCGACGTTCCTGTCGAACATGGCCACGGACATGAACACGACGAGCGACAGCACGGCGTGGAAGGAGTCGATGAACCTGAGCTTGTACGTGGCGGCGACCTCCGGCGGCGGCGGCGGTGTGCCGTCGATGACCCACAGGCCGGAGCGCGTGGCCACCACGTACCGCGCCTTTCCCTTGCCGTCGACGAAGCTGTCCGTGAAGCAGAGGAGGAAGCACGCCGCGGCGCAGAGCCCCACGAGCCACGACGTCATCGCGCGGTTCACCGCGTCGCACTTGCCGCCGTTGGTGAACACCGGTGACATGACAGGATCTCGAAGACGAGCATGGCGCCGGTCGGCAGGTGCTTGGCCAGGTCCGCGGTGCTCCGGAACGCACGCGCCATGGCGCGCTCCAGCCGCGTCGTATCGTCGTCGGCCGCGCCTCCCTCGCCGTCGTCGTCGTCGGCCGGCGGCGCCAAGAGAGGCTCCGTCTCCGGCGCCGCGTCGTGGCCGTTGGTGATGCCAACGGCGATGGAATCCGGTGATCTCCTCGTAGGGGCATTGGAAGACGGCTCGGCTGATTCGGCAACCGACGGAGCGACGGCCGGAGGTGGTGCCGCCGATGCCGCCGGCTTCTGGGATTCAAGATCAGGTTGCTTCGTGCATGCCATGGCTCGGACGATCAACTGAAAAGATTTTTGGCTGCTGCTTGACTCCAATTTTCTGACTAGTATGGAAGCTGTCTAATCGACGTGCGAACCCAGTGAGTTCGTGGCGCTCAAGTATGTGATGTGTAACGCGCAAGTCTAAACCTCTAAAGAACCAGTTGCAATGAAAATGATTTTGACCTGCCAGATTGTACCTAACCGTGTATCAACCGTTGATCTAAAAGGAACCCAAATCAAATACCGTCGGATCTTGCCGTATTCAAATCCCGCCAGCGGGCCCACAAGGATGGCGTGACGCTATGTCATTTGCAGGCCAAAATAGATGACGCGCGGATGACTTTTTTCACCGGTCGATGGTTGATACCCGCCCGCAATTCTCACCTTCCCGGATTTCCTTTTGTGCTGGTAATTGTTGCGATTCATTTCCTTCCTTGAATCACGCTGATTGGTTCCCTTTCCTTCCATGGAGCGATTGATTTACTTTCTTGCGTAAGGAGGGCCAAGTGCTCCAGATCGAGCGGGCGGCGCACACGGGACGGGAAGTCGACAGGATCGACCCCGGCCAGCCCGGCGCCAGCGACGACGAAGACGATGCTGGAGGAGTCACCAAGGAAGTGCTGCTGGCGGAACGGTGCGACTGCGAACGCACCAGCATGTGGAGGCCCGTCGTCATTGTACCGCCTCCGCCGCAGCTGAATTGCATGCCGGCGCCCATCCCCGTTCGTCTCTCATGGACGTCAGGTGCTGCGCCTCCCAGAAGCACACCCCCGCTGCAACTACAGCTCGCATTGGCGCTCCTCCCTTGAAGGTACAGTTCAATCTCCTTTGAATCAGAGCTCGACGCCAACGTCCTCGTCGTCCCTGATCCGGAGCTCAACGACGCGAACGACCTCGAGCTCGTCCCCTTCCTGCGCCTCCTTGAACTCGAGCCCTCCTCCAGGTGCACCGATCTGTAGCCTCCCCAATCCTCTGATGCAAAATGATTTGCGTATCGATCTTGATTTAAGTTAAACTATGCGACTATCTCAGGTTTTTTTTTGCATACTGTAATAATCAAAGCATATACCCTTTAGTGCTGTAAATGGATGCTTTATCCACAATCTCTGTCGCTTAGTGTTCTCTGATCTCCACTGGCCAAAGTTTGCAAGTAGGGAAGAAACCACTGGCTCGCAAATTAATAAGAAATATTACTCCGGATTCTGTAGCTCTCGTGATGTTTTCTAAAGAAAGTGCAATCAACCCTGATGGTAAGATTTTCTGTTATTTTTAAACTGCAGCAATAACTTGAAAAGTTTCTATTATCCACATTTCCCAATTGCTAATAACTAGGAAATTTAAACTGTGGCAATAACACTGATGTAGTAACCCATTCTAATTTTTCGCACGAGCCTCTCCTGATCATCTGCCCCTACATAGGATGGAATACTTGATAGGCACTCCTAATTTTAAGACTGCATCAGTAGCTTTCTTGTTTTTGTAACCATTTAGCAAAAGGATATTCGTTACTTTGTATATAAAAAGTTTTGCTTTAAATACCATGGTTAATGATATTAGATTTTTCAGCTTGTGCGATTAATCTGGAGATTTCCATCCAGGCGTGGGCCAGTTTCTTCTTTCTTTTGTGAAATGGTAAGTAACTTGGATTGTTCAGTTCAATTCATTTTTGTTCTGGGGAAGTATCAATTAATTCGATACTAAGAATATAGTGAGATAATGCCATCTTCAAGACAGTTTAGTTATGCATGATGTTTTCTTAAGATTTGTTAGATTTTCTTTATTATCTTGTCAGTCATATGTGTCAGCTGTTTAAGACAAGAGTTTCCTGAGCTGAGATTTATTTGGTTAGGTGCGTTGAAATAATCCCACTATTCTCCAATGCAAAATCACTTTTTTGTGTAATTAAATGTCAGCTAGCTGACTAGGTTGCACCTAGATTTGAGTGGCATCTTCGATTTGGGGGAGATTAAAATGAAATCTATCTTTTATCCTTATGGTGGTTGATGGGTGACATTGACGGAGTGGCCGTAGCTGCCAGATTTACGATGCTCTGGCCTCCACAAGCCTGATCGACACAGGGAACAAAATGAGCAGGAAGGCCCCCATAATTAGCATTGAAGGTAAACAAAATATGGCCACAATGGTACTACTATTGCATGATGTTTGAATAAAATGAAACACTATATCTTTGCTCTATGACTATTCACTCATGCAGAAGGAACTTTTGCAGCAGCTAACATACATAATTTATTTTTTATGTATCTGCTATTTGTTGACAGTTGACATGGGGATAGGCTATGTTATTTTTGAATTAGACTACACAACACTTGTCTCCACGTTATGGGAAGCTATCGTAGATAAAGCTCCAGTGAGAGTCAACCTGAAAGAGGTGAGGGAGTTGTGTTCGCGTCTTTGTGTTGACATGGGAGACCAACCTTGCATTGTAATATTTTGAAATCCAGTGATATCTACAACCTTGTGACCCTGACAAAGGTAACCTTATTTTTTGTTTTCTTCAATGATTGATCCACAGAATCCAGTTTTCCTGTAAAACTAGATATATTCTTCAGATATAAAATGACTGTACTATGATTTTGTACTATTATTTATATGACTATTCCAGTGAAAAGGGCTCCTTACTGAATTCTGGGAAGGATCCACTCGCTTAAGTATGCGTAGTAAACAGGAATGGACTCTTCATTAGATATATGTATAGGTTGTTCTATGGTAATATTTGAGGTGAGTGTACTCGAATGGGTGCAGTTATCAAATCATGTATTCTTCTCTCGTACATGATGACAAATAAAGAGGTCAATAAGTGCCTAGGATGACTAATATGTGCTGAATAAAATCTGACACTTCATCTAAAGTATTAAAAAATTGGTAGTTTAGTTTTATGCCTAATCTGATTACTCTTTCAGGTGGTTGGATTGTGACCGACGCCCCGGTTTAAGGACACATTGAATTTGAGTGGAGAAACGTTTGAGAGTCCGGCATTTTATTCTACTTTAGGGAAGGCCAAAGCATGCAACAGCTGAGGTAACACTAAATGAGTTGTCAAAATGGAGCCTTCTTTGTTGCTGTATTACAACTGGTTAAATGGAAAATTTATCCGACAAAAAAAAAGTCCTTGGAGGATCCTCTATGAATGATCCCCCATGCGAAAAAAGCGGCATAATACTATAAAAAACATTTCTGGGTTGCTTGTATGGAGACTCCTTTTCAGAGGACTGACACCCTGGAAGATATTCACCTTAGATCTCGCTTGGATTTTCTTTAGTAACCTAATAATGCAAGGAAATCATGCAACATTATTGTTAGTAACTGTTTTGATCTGTGCCGAATGTCACTTCATTTTTCTTTTTGTTTTTGGTAAATGAGATGCAGGTTTCTCATATAATAATGCGAGCACACCGAAAAGGTTTAATTACAGGGGTTGGAGAGATAGGAAATTGCGAACAACGGGAGAAGGGAATGCATACTGAAACAAATTCAGTTACAAGGGTGCATTTTCCAACATATTTGATGCTTTAACACATTCATGTGATGCATGCCATCAATTATGCAGTTGACGATACACATTCATTCTCAGATTTTGGGATTAACCAATTATGTTCTTTAGAACTGTGTTATTTGCATTTCAGGTGTAATGGTCAATTCGGGGAGGCCCCATTCGACCGTCCATTTAATTAGGTGAGTAACACTTGATAATATTTTCTCCTTTTTACAATTGCAACATGATACTTAATTTCCCCTTCACTCATGGTTTGTATTGCTCAAGGTATTGAGGAAGAGAAACGGGATGTAACCTCAAGGGAATTGTGAAATTCTTTTGATGATATTGATCCAGTGTGTAACCTCAAAGGTGAAGTTCCCAGTAGATAGATACCACAATATATTTGAGGAGCTTGTTCCAAAAATATATATATGTCTGAGGAGTCCTTGCCCCATCATGTTGTATGCTATAGATATATGTGTTGTAAGTTTATAACGCCTGTAGCAACACAGGGGCATTTGAAGAGTGATGAATCTTATGTATCGTTTGTAAACTGTTGAACTGTTGAATCCCATGTTTATACACTTTAATTGCTCTTGATGTTTTGACCAGGAAAAGTAAAATTTGGACATAGAACAATAACCCCAACCTTTGTCAGGCGAGTGAAAATAAATCATCCAACAAGATTAAATGTCTTGTCAGGACAGTGAAAGTAAATATTTAAAAGAACATATAGTCTAGGTAGCTTATAATTCTTGTTTCCTGCCAAGTATTGTATTTTTTTGATCACGTGCGTGGCGCACGTGCATTTGTACTAGTAAGACTGTAAGAGGAGACTTGCAAGCAAGAGTCATTATTTTGTGATATATAATTTCTTATTATGTGTCCATCATCATGTTGCCTTGTGGGTAGTTTGTGAATGCAAGTCATGTGAACTAAATATAAGCGGCCCGTTGCTGTCAGTGGCGACTAACATTTTCTGAACCCGGAAAAGTCTTCTTTTGTGTTATCCTAATGGCGGGAACCGAACGCTAAACAACGATACAACTGGAACAGATTGAACGCTTCCAGCTGCAGGGGGGATATCCTGTGGCCATTGCTCCGTGGCAGCGTTGGTGAATATAAGAACGGGTCGGTAGTAGTATGAATTAGGTCCCAAAGGAAGGACAACAGGAAACTCCGGTCCTTATGTTGGCGGTAAAATGTGTGTTCTACCGCTTCGCATATGTGGCCTGAGAGATTTACTTCAGGACCAAACTTGGAACGCGGTGAATTCCGGAGCGTGCCAGTCGATTTTCCCTGCAAATCGACAAAGACAAGAAAAGCGTGTAAAATTCCTTAGCTATCGGCCCCAGACAGGCCGATACGTAACCGCAGCTGATGTTAGCGAATAAAAGATAATAAAATAAGTGCTCGGCTGTTGGATAGAAACGAATCGACATGTCGCAATAGTAAATATTCGCGCGATAAATAAAGCAAAGACATGCATCAGAATCGGCAATCGGCAAAGCATGCAGTCGGCAAAATCTATCGACAAGCATCATTGTAAAGTGAATCGGCATCGACAAAAAAGGGTTCAGACCTATACTTGAACAGGGACAAAAGGATATTTAAAAGCACACAAACATAGATCCGAACGTGGTAAACAATCGGCTAAACACCCCGAAAGAACGATTAAACCAATAGCCACTAATTATACCCATAATCTAACGATCGTTTCACCGAGGACACGTCAACTAAGTGAAGTAAAACAAGACACGTCAAACTGTTCTACACGATCGACAGGTACAAGTATAATCAGCAACTACCAGTCCCAGTTACTCAGTAAATTAGATCTAACTTTTAGCAACTGTTTCGCCGAGGACACGTCAACTAAGCGAAGCAGACAGGACAAGTCAAACTGCCTACCCAATCACCAAGAGCAGATCTAATCGACTAAGCACCTTAACCGTGACTCGAATAACCAAATCAAACAGGAAATCGGCATCAGCAATCGGTAACAAGGTCACAGCTAGGACAAGTCAACTAACCGTAACAAAGAACTGGACTAGGTCTTAAACAATTCCAAGTCGTCGATGCATAACACTGAACCCTAGATTGATTTAAATTACCGGAAACTAGCAGCCACATCAATCTTAATCATGGACAAGTCGACATAAAGAAGATCGATGCGCTTACCTGACGAAATCCAAGTCGAAACCGGAGCCCCGATGGACGCTGTTGGCGGTCGTTAAACCATGATTTAACCGCCACCCTACCGGTAAATAAATGCATAACACCAAGATTTTGTGCATAGTAGTTAGGAATAATGCTACTCCACAGGTTTGGGTGAATATTTGGATGCAGGAGTGAATAATGGAGAAAAGTGGGCCGAGCCAGGGAATTTCCCTGGCCGGCTGGCCCCACCCTAGTGTTGGCGGTTCTTATGCGATAAAATTAAATTCATTAATTCCGCAAGCGCACGGATCACCATTGTAGCATTTCACCTTGGAGTATTCCAGGGTTATCGTATTTATATTTCCGTAGGGAAGTAGAGCAAAAGGGAGCTGAATAGTAGCAATGCATTGGATAATTTGGAGAAAGAATAATGTATCAAACTATACTTGAGACGGAGGTAAGATAGGCATGATATATATGGGTGGCACACACATCCTCAAATCCGAAGTGATATAAGAAATACATCGTAGTATACATTTGGGAGAGCAACGAGATAGAGTTAAGGCTACCTGTATGTTCATCTGTTATTTACTCTTTCTAGCAGTCAAATCTACAAAGGTTATCTACTCTAGCTAAGCTCATACACATACAAGTTATGTCGTTTCGGGGCACACACGTGCTAGGTTAACCGATGATGCTAGTTCAAACCTAGGGAACCGTATGCTATAATTAAGACCCTGCTGAGTCCAACCCGAACGTGGTGGATTACAGAGACCGGTGCAGCTGTCACATACACTCGCGGCTACCATCCTCCGTGGGGTTGAGTGCCAAACGTGCATAGGCCAAGTTCTAAGCGCCATGCTTACAACCCGCCTAGAGGAACTACTCTTGATCAACGGAGCAGCCCTATCTAAGAATGAACAAGCACAGATTTCACACGACGTCATCTCCGACGAAGGCACTCTCTCGTACTTGCTATTCCAACAATCACGAATCCCACAACAAGACTTCTACGAGCACTTACTTAACGAATAAATAAACTAAATAGAAAAGAACTACTAAAAAAATAAATAAAAATAAAACTAATTATATAATAAATAAAATAATATCTCAAAAGAGTAAGGATACAAAGAACTATACCGAACTCCGAGAAGACTCCGGAAGCCCGAGAGAGCTCTCACTCTACTCTACTCTACTCTAACTCCCAAAGCTACTACTAAACTAAACTAATGAACATTTGGATGAAATGTGATGGTGCGAGTTGCTTCGGAGGCCGAGGGGTCCAATTTATTGCTTGTGAAGGCGGTGGAAGCACCCTGGCTGAAGCTGGAGAGGCGGTGGCGCCAAAGTCGGCCGGCCGGCCTAGGGGGGTGGCCGGCCGGCCGTCCCCTGTGGCTGTTTGCCACCGTCTTAAGCGTGGACGCTCTAGATCACTCCCTGAAGGCGGTCTGAAGGTCGGCTCCTCGCTGGGGTCGGCAGAATTGAAGTGAGGGCCAAGTAAAGGCCCAAATGGCTCACCTTCTAGAATGGCGGTGCAATTCTGCTGGGCTGGCCTTGAATTGTGCGTTGTGGATTAGTTTCCAGCCCACTGGAGAAAGTCTGGGGCCTGCGGCCACCAGGTGGGGCCGGCCGGCCAGGGAAATTCTCTGGCTGGGCCCATTTTTCTCCATTATTCACTCCTGCATCCAAATATCCACCAAAACCTGTGGAGTAGCATTATTCCTATCTACTATGCACAAAATCTTGGTGTTATGTATTTATTTACCGGTAGGGTGGCGGTCAAATCATGGTTTAATGACCGCCAACAACCTGCCCAAGCTTAAACTTTGCTCGTCCCGAGCAAACTCAACTCAGGGTACCGGCAGATCAGGAGTTAAAAAAAGGCGCCCCATGGGTAATAAAGATGCAACAACATACTCCCTAAACAGTGGTAAGTTTATGAGAGCACAAAATATTCATGAGTGTTGCAAAAATCGTGGAGCTTATATGTCACACCTTGTCATGCAGCATTGAGGACTAGAACGGCATTTTCGGACAAGTACACAATTCTAGCAGGTATGCATCCAGAGTTTTTTTTTTTATGTGCTGCAAGGTAAGGTGCAAAAAATTCTCCTTCGTTTTGAGTGGCACTTACCACTCCGATGTGAGTTCTATTCCTACAAGCTTCACTCATCCTACCTTCTACCAAATGAGGCTTTGTATGTGGAGCTTGGTAAGGAATGCACAAATGTCATGCATTTATTGTAAAGCTAAAGAATGAGTCTCAATCAACATAGCAACTCCATTTATTTTGGTCATAGGAAATGATGTGATGGAGGGGGAGAAAATGAACTCACACTTGTGGAATGGAGTTTTGAAAAACATTGGTCCTTTATTTTGCTCAAGATGTTTATGATAAGAACCATATAGCCTTTGACTTTTATCATGCAACCATGGAGGTTTTTTTTTTTTGTCTACTCCATGGTGCAGGGGGCCATAAATTTTGCATGGTTCAAAGAAAACATTTTGAAATATTCTTGAGCTTTTTGGATGGACCAAAAGTTTTGCAAATTCTGAAAATTGTTTGGTTGATTTATCCAAACATTCCCCTTTTTATTTGGTGGAGAGAAATTTTCGAAAGCACACGCGAAGGAATTATGACCAAAATTAGGAGTGCTTAGTTTAAAGAGTACATCAAACCTTAACAAAACTCAATGCATAAACAAATGGCTATGAGTGGGGCTGTTTCGAATATTATGATATGGCTCTGGTATGTAAATAAATCCTCACACTAAGAGAAGTGTGCCAAAACATAAGGGTTTTAGGTACTTGCAGCAATTCAAGAAAAACATCTCTGGATGAAAACATACTAAGAAATTGCAACAAGTCCTAATCATGCCATATCACAATCCACAATGCTCAAACTTGGTGTAACAAATGCAACCCACGGAAATAAGCAAGAACTTGACGCCCTGCGGAACAAGATATCGGGCTTCCAACAGCTCACAGATGAGTCGACCGTGGAAGCCTGGGACAGGATGCAGGAGTACGTTCTCTCATGCCCACACCATGGCATGGAGGAATGGCTCCTCATACAGAGTTTCTACCACGGTTTGAGGCTGTCCGCTCGAGAGCACCTCGACGCCGCAGCAGGCGGCTCCTTCTTCTCTCTTAGCGTGAAGAACGCTAAGAAGTTGATAGAGAAGGTGGCGGCCAACCAGACTCATGGTGACCGCCAAGTGGCGAGCACCAAGACCCGTGGAGTGCACCAAGTGGAAACGATGGACAAGCTCGTCATCAAGCTCGATCAGCTACTCCGCAAGGTGGAATCTCCACAGGACCTGCAAGTTGCGGACTCCCGCATGACTTGTGAAGAGTGCAGCAACACAGGGCATATGGGCATCAATTGCCCGAATGCGAGAGAGGAATGCAATTTCCTCAACAATGGCAATGGGTACCGCTCCCAGAACAACTACGGCTGGAACTCCAGGCCCGACCTCTCCTTCAACAAAAATCAGGGAGGTAACAATGGTAATCTTTCCCGTTATGAGCCCTCTATCAAGGATCTAGTTCTCGGCCAGGTCAAGATTAATGATAGCATTAGTAAGAAGTTTCTTACTACGGACAAGGCTTTAGAGAGCATAGATGCCAAGCTAGAGTCATTCAGCACTGCTCTGCAGAATCAGCTAAGCCATAACAAAATGCTAGAAACGTAAATCGCGCAAATAGCTTCAGCTGTGCAGTCTCCTCGTGCGGGTAAACTTCCTGGGCAACCAGAAGTTAATCCCAAGGAGAGTGTGAATGCAATAACTATCAGGTGTGAAGAGAGCGACTTGGATGCTGCACTCTCCAAGGATGTGATCAGAAAAGGTCCCGGATGGCCAACCATTCCGTGTTTGGTCAACGACCGGTGTTTCGCTCGAGCACTATGTGACTTAGGGGCGAGCGTGAGCATCATGCCGAAGGCAATGTACAATGGGTTAAACCACCCGTTGTCCCCAACAACCATGAAGCTCCAGCTTGCAGACGGGTCACTACGCCTGCCCTTAGGGATTGTCGAAGAAGTTCCCATGCAGATCAGAAATCTCTTCGTCCCCGTCGATTTCGTTGTACTTGACATGGAAGTGGATGTCAAGACTCCTCTCATCCTCGGAAGGCCATTCTTGAGCACCACCAATGCCAACATCGACGTGGGAGCAGGAGAGATCCACTTGGACTTCAACGGCAGGGAAGAGACGTTCAGCTTCAAGCCTAAGGTTGAACAATGCAAGCAAGTGAGGGTCACATATGGAAAGGACCCAAGGAAAGTGGAGAAGATTGAGATTACTCCACCCATGCCACAGCCAGATAAGCTCATTGCATACATGAGAAACTATCTGGCAAGAGAGAATGCAAGAAGGCCAGCAAATTATTGGAGGACTCAAAGGAGAATGCCTCAGCCGCCAAATACATCTCAAGCCCCTCTTGCTCCTCCACCACAAGAAGGAGTAGGCGAGTCACAATCGCCTAAGAAGAGGAGAGCAAGGCGCTCAAGAAAGAAGAACGCAGCTACGGTATCGACCGATGAGAGTACAACAAAGGCGCCTAATAAAGAAAAGGTCGTCGCCACAAGCACAAAGAAGACAACCAAAGTGTGGCGGAAGAAAGAATGAACCTCAGCCTCGCCAGATTCTCCAGCGAGCGAGGTCCAAACAAGTTGAAGACATGGAGAACGTCTAGCTCAAAGACGTAAAAATGAGAGCCCTCCGATTGGGGAGGCCATCCCAATCGTTATCCTAGCTAGGCCTAGCACTTATTTTTCCTTGCATAAACCATAAAAACAAAATAAAAAGTAGAAAATTTAAAAACAACAAAAATAATAGGATTCCCGGCGATGCTCATTAGGGGCTAGCCACTTGTATCATCCTCACTCTTTTTTGCAGGTCAAGAAGGAGGAGGAAGAGCCTGAATCAAGCTTAAGTCTTGCAAAGACTCAAGCTTGGGGAGGGCCGACAGATAAGAAGGAGTTCAACACTAGCTCGAGTCTTGCAAAGACTCAAGCTTGGGGAGGACCCCCAGGTAAATATTCCTAACTTTCTTAATAAATAAATAAACTTCCTGTTTCGAATAAATGCTAGAACCTTGGTGTTATGCTACACTTAAGGGAAATGATGATCGAGTTACAAATTAGCTTCCCATGTGTCGCATAGATGCAACCTCTACTCCTGACATATGTGTTATTTTTTTATTTGACCGTGATCACATCATGAGTCTTGCTTATTTCCGTGGGTTGCATTTGTTACACCAAGTTTGAGCATTGTGGATTGTGATATAGCATGATTAGGACTTGTTGCAATTTCTTAGTATGGTCTCATCCAGAGATGTTTTCTTGAATTGCTGCAAGTACCTAAACCCTTCTGTTTTGACACACTTCTCTTAGTGTGAGGATTTATTTACCTACCAGAGCCATATCGTAATATTCGGAACAGCCCCACTCATAGCCATTTGTTTATGTATTGAGTTTTGTTAAGGTTTGATGTACTCTTGAAACTAAGCACTCCTAATTTTGGTGATAATTCCTTCGCGTGTGTTTTCGAAAATTTCTTTCCACCAAATAAATAGGGGAATGTTTGGATAAATCAACCAAACATTTTTCAGAGTTTGCAAAACTTTTGGTCCATCCAAAAAGCTCAAGAATATTTCAAAATGTTTTCTTTGAACCATGCAAAAGTTATAGCCCCTTGCATCATGGAGTAGTAAAAAAAAAACCCTCCATGGTTGCATGACAAAAGTCAAAGGCTATATGGTTCTTATCATAAACATCTTGAGCAAAATAAAGGACCAATGTTTTTCAAAATCCCCTTCCACAAGTGTGAGTTCATTTTCTCCCTCTCCATCACATTATTTCTTATGACCAAAATAAATGGAGTTGCTATGTTGATTGAGACTCATTCTTTAGCTTTACAATATATGCATGACATTTGTGCATTCCTTACCAAGCTCCACATACAAAGCCTCATTTGGTAGAAGGTAGGATGATTGAAGCTTGTAGGAATAAGACTCACATTAGTAGGTAAGAGAAGTGCCTGCCAAAACGAAGGAGAATTTTCGCACCTTACCTTGCAGCACATAAAAACTCTGGATGCATACCTGCTAGAATTGTTTACTGTCCAAAAGTGCCGTTCTAGTCTTCAATGCTGCATACAAGGTGTATCATATAAGCCCCACGATTTTTGCAACACTCATGAATATTTTGTGCTCTCGTAAACTTACCACTGTTTAGGGAGTATGTTGTTGCATCTTTATTACCCATGGGGCGCTTCTTTGTAACTCCTGATCCGCCGGTACCCTGAGTTGAGTTTGCTCGGGACGAGCAAAGTTTAAGCTTCGAGAGGTTGTTGGCGGTCGTTAAACCATGATTTGACCGCCACCCTACCGGTAAATAAATGCATAACACCAAGATTTTGTGCATAGTAGTTAAGAATAATGCTACTCCACATGTTTTGGTGAATATTTGGATGCAGGAGTGAATAGTGGAGAAAAGTGGGCCCAGCCAGGGAATTTCCCTGGCTGGCCGGCCCCACCCTAGGCCGGCCGGCCCCACCTGGTGGCCACAGGCCCCAGACTTCCTCTAGTGGGCTGGAAACTAATCCACAACGCATAATTAAAGGCCAGCCCAGCAGAATTCCACCGCCATTCTAGAAGGTGGGCTATTTGGGCCTTTACTTGGCCCTCACTTTAATTCTGCCGACCCCAGCGATGAGCCGACCTTCGGACCGCCATCAGGAGACGATCTAGAGCGTCGAGGCAGAAGACGGTGGCCAACCGACAGAAGGGACGGCCGGCCGGCCACCCCCCTAGGCCGGCCGGCCGACTTTGGCGCCACCGCCTCTCCAGCTTCGGCCAGGGTGCTCCCACCGGCTTCACAAGCTATAAATTGGACCCCCCGGCCTCGGAAGCAACTCGCACCATCACACTTCATCCAAGTGTTCATTAGTTTCGTAGTAGCTTTGGGAGTTAGAGTAGAGTAGAGTAGAGTGAGAGCTCTCTCGGGCTTCCGGAGTCTTCTCGGAGTTCGGTATAGTTCTTTGTATCCTTACTCTTTTGAGATATTATTTTATTTATTATATAATTAGTTTTATTTTTATTTATTTCTTTTAGTAGTTCTTTTCTATTTAGTTTATTTATTCGTTAAGTAAGTGCTCGTAGAAGTCTTGTTGTGGGATTCGTGATTGTTGGAGTACGCAAGTACGATAGAGTGCCGCCGTCGAGATGGCATCGTGTGAAATCTGTGCTTGTTTACTCTTAGATAGGACTGCTCCGTTGATCAAGAGTAGTTCCTCTAGGCGGGTTGTAAGCATGGCGCTTAGAACTTGGCCTATGCACGTTTGGCACCCAACCCCACGGAGGATGGTAGCCGCGAGTGTATGTGGCAGCTGCGCCGGTCTCTGTAATCCACCACGTCCGGGTTGGACTCAGCAGGGTCTTAATTATAGCATACGGTTCCCTAGGTTTGAACTAGCATCATCGGTTAGCCTAGCACGTGTGTGCCCGGAAACGACATGGCTTGTATGTGTATGAGCTTAACTAGAGTAGATAACCTTTGTAGACTAGACTGCTAGAAAGAGTAAATAATAGACAAACATACAGGTAGCCTTAACTCTATCTCGTTGCTCTCCCAAATATATACTACGATTTATTTCTTTTATTACCTTGGATTTGAGGATGTGTGTGCCACCTATATATATCATGCCAATCTTACCCCCGTCTCTAGCTCAAAAAAAATCTTACCCCCGTCTCAAGTATAGTTGATACATTATTTCTTTCTCCAAATCATCCAATGCATTGCTACTATTCAGCTCCCTTTCGCTCTACTTTCCTGCGGAAATATAAATACGATAATCCTGGAATACTCCAAGGTGAAATGCTACAATAGTGATCCGTGCGCTTGCGGAATTAATGAATTTAATTTTATCGCATAAGAACCGCCAACAGACGCCGATGTCGACAGAGATCTCGTCGAGAAATTGTGGCGATGCGCCGAAAGTTAATTGTATTGATTCTTGTTTTACAAGCACCTGAGTTTATATTTATACACCCGAGGCAACCGATTTGGAAACGAACACGACGCCTACTTGACCACAACTCGGTCAATTCTTTCTTAACTTAGAAAAAGAATTAAAAAAAGACACATAAACCCACACGCGCATGCGCGTCTTCGGCTTCAAGATCACCTGTGGGCCACCACCTCGCACACAAACTTTTTCCACCCGGCGTAAACCCTGTTAATCACTGACAAATGGGCCCTGGCCAAAATCTGGTGTTAACATATGCCCCCCAAACCGGGGTATGGAATCTCCATGCGCCGGATTGTTTCTTACTTTTAATGCAAGCTTCTAGATGACACTTCACGCGAAAACTGTGCATCTGACATAATAAACTGTACCTCTGTCTTCACATGGCGTGCACCCTTTCGACAGACAGATCGTACCAATCACTGTAATCGCAACAAGTCTTTTACTATTCCCCGATCTTATCTCCTTTCACATCTCGGCCTATAAAAGGACCAACTTCCTTCACCAGAATCACCAACGCAATGGCTAGCAAGAAAAATCCTTTTCACGAAGCCTGATCAATGCATCCCAATATACAAGATAGCCACCACAAACCTCTCTTGCCTTCTCGCATCTTTACTCTGGTCTTCAGTCTTCCTTCCGTATTTCCTCCAATCTCTTCCAACCGACGCTATCCCTCTTGAGCTAGATCCCAAAAACGGCGGCTCCTTTTCAGACTACGAGGAAGAACTCATGTTCTTCGTGAGATAAGGTTCCTTCTCAGGGATAACATCTTCTTCGACGTGATGGGGTCCATGAATTTGCTCCTCTCCTGACGCCGTGAGCATCGACCCATCCTACCCTGCGCCAACACCCGGTGGATACTCCAATAATCGGCAAAGGGAGAAACATCATCTCCTATCCCTTACTGTAGTTGGTAGAAATCGCAGTGTGTATCTTTGGCGTAGAAATTTGTATCTGTCATACATGATGTAATAGCTTGCAAGTTTTGTACTTTTGAACACTCTGCAATATATATTTGCTTCCATCTTCCTCTGTTCTTCCTTTAATATTTTCTCTAAGGGCGATACCAGTAGCATCGGCCATCTCAAAGGCGACGCTCTTAACGTCGGCTCCGCTGGAAATTCAACCGAACACTTTAAGAATCCACCCAAATACAAGGGTAGTATTTCTTCAGATATTTTCCATTAAGCGCTCGGCCAAATTCTTCTCCATCTAGCTCCTTCAAAAAATAAGCATTACCGGGCACGTATCGGCTAATTATATAAGGACCTCCCCAATTAGGTGACCATTTGCTAAAACGATTATCTCGTACACCAATCGGCAACTTGACTTTCCAGACCAGATCTCCCTCATCAAATTGCTTGGTCACCACCTTCTTATTATAATGCCGAGCCACCCGTGCTTTATTATCTTGGATTTTCTTCAACGCAACCAACCGCTGCTGATTGACATCTTCCAATTCATCCATCATGAGATCATAATACTGCTCTGCTGTCAATTGATTCTGCAAATCAACTCTTCTCGACCCTGCATTGCTTCCGACGGCAAAACAGCTTCATGCCCATAAACCAACTGATATGGTGTTACCTGTACCGATCCATGACGAGACATTCGATATGCCCATAACGAATCGGCTAACGAAGTATGCCACCTCCTCGGCTGATCTTTAATCTTGCGCTTAATCAACTTGATCAAGGACTTGTTCGAAGCTTCAGCTTGACCATTTGCTTGGGCATAATATGGCGATGAATTCAATAATTTAATACCCATATCATCAGCAAAATCTCTAAATTCTTCAGAAATAAAGATAGAACCTTGATCTGTAGTGATAGTCTGAGGAATACTAAATCTGTAAATTATGTGCTCTTTAACAAAAGCAATCACATCCCTCGAGGCTACGCTTCTGTAAGGTACTGCTTCAACCCACTTGGTGAAATAATCTGTAGCTGCCAATATATATTTATGCCCCTTACTAGATGAAGGATTAATCTTACCGATCATGTCGATTCCCCATCCTCTGAATGGCCATGGCTCGACAATAGGATTCATTTCCGATGCCGGAGCTCTCTGAATCGATCCAAACTTCTGACAATCCTGGCAGCCTTTATAATATTCAAAACAATCTTCGAGCATGGTAGGCCAGAAATAGCCACCTCTTCTGATCAACCACTTCATCTTGTACGCCGATTGATGAGTCCCACAAATCCCATCATAAACCTCCATCAGCATCTTCCTGGCTTCATCGGCATTCAGACACTTCAACAGAATACCTTCCAAAGTCCTGTAATAAAGCTGATCATCAACTAACACATATTTTATTGCCTTGTACCGTAACTCTCTGGACGTTTTCTGGGTTGGATCCTTCAAATAATCCATGATCTCGATCCTTCAATCCTGCAAATCGACACCGGCTTCATTATCGACAGAACCTATAATAAGCCGATACCCAGATGCATGCTGAGCCAAGTCATTAGCTTCAGAATTCATTTGTCGATGAACATGACTAAATGTGATATGCTTGAAGCTCTTCATTAGATCTTGACACCTCTGATAATAATCCCGAAGCACTTCATCTTTGCATTCATATTCACCATTCAATTGCCCTACAATCAGCAAAGAATCCCCGACAACTTCAACAAAATCGGCATTGGCTTCCTTCAACAGTTGCAGCCCTTTCAACACAGCTTCATATTCAACTTGATTATTAGTATGAGCTTCTACTGTGAATGAAAATTCAAACCTGGACCCTTTTGGGGTGACAATGACAATGCCGATACCACATCCATGTTTGCAAATCGACCCATCAAACAGTAAGCGCCATGGAACTGGCTCCACCACACCTTCATCATGCCCCCCATGCTGAACTATCAAATCGGCAAATACCTGGGCCTTCACAACTTTAGCAGACTCGTATTTAAGATCGAATTCTGCAATTGCCAATATCCATTTCCCAAGCCTGCCTTTCAATACTGGAGCGGACAAGATGTATTTGACGACATCAGATCGACAAACAATAGTACATTCTTCGGATAACAGATATTGTCTCAATTTAGTACAAGAGAAGTAAAGGCATAAGCATAACCTTTCAATTTCAGAATATCTGGTCTCTCATCCACCAATCGTCGACTGAGATAAAAGATAATCCTCTCATCGCCATCTTGTACTTGCGTCAATGCCGAACCAATGCACTTGTCATCGGCAGACAGATATAACTTGAAAGGAGTTCCTGGCTTAGGTGGCATTAACACAGGAGGCGAGACCAAATATTCCTTGAAGTCATCAAGGGCCTTCTAATGTTGAGCTTCCCATCAAAATTCCTGATCTGCTTTTAACTTCAACAATAAAGTAAAAGCATTAATCTTCCCAGAAAGATTAGAAATAAATCTCCTCACAAAGTTAATTTTGCCGATCAGAGACTGCAATTCTTTTTTACTGGTAGGAGGTTGAATTTTCTTGATTGACTCTATGCTCTTGGGACCAATTTCAATTTCTCTTTCATGAACAATAAAGCCCAGAAATTGACCTGCCGATACACCAAAGGCACACTTGTGCGGATTCATCTTCAAGCCATAGTTTCTGGTTCTTTCCAGCACCTGCCGCAAATCAGCAATATGATCTTCGACTGATTTAGACTTTACCATCACATCATCAATATAAATCTCCACTAATCGGCCGATCAGATCATGATAGATGAAATTCATTGCTCTTTGATATGTAGCACCAGCATTTTTCAACCCAAAAGTCATCACAACCCATTCAAACAATCCCAAGGCTCCTGGACACCTGAATGCAGTCTTCATAATATCTTCTTCAGCTATGAAAATCTGATTATATCCTGCATTTCCATCCATGAAGCTCAAAATCTTGTGTTCAGCAGCAGCATCAATCAGCACATCTGCTATCGGCATCGGGTACTCATCTTTGGGTGTAGCTTTATTCAAATCTCTGAAATCAATGCAAACCCGCATCTTTCCATTTTTCTTGATTACTGGGACAATACTGGACACCCACTCTGCATATCGGCATGGTCGGATAAACTTGGCATCATACAACTTTGTAATTTCTTCCTTGACAGCATCATAAATCTTCGGATCAATTCTCCGATTATGTTGTTTAAACGGCCGATACCCAGGCTTGATGGGCAATCGGTGTTCAACAATGTCTCGACTCAGGCCAGGCATCTCGCTATAATCCCAAGCAAAACAATCTTTGTATTCCTTCAATAATGCTATCAACCTTTCCCTAAACTCTTTACAAATCTTTTTACTAATAAACGTCGGCCGGGGCTTGTCACCATCTCCAATATCAACTTCCTCTAACTCATCGGCCGATACGAAACCATGACCAAGCGTTCCTTCCTCTCTTTCATCGATCAGCTGATTGTCGATTGCTTCTTTCTTCTCAGCCTCCATCGGCCGATCGACGTCTAGGTCCGGTAATTGCTACAACAACCGCGGGGTTGCCGATCCCTCCGTGATGCAGACACCCTCATCGGTAACGTCCAATGCTTCACCTTCCCAGTATGTCCCTAATATGCACGGCAAGTTTTCAACCATCATCGGTAAAAAATCTGCAGTCGCTACAGTCATCGATCTATCAGCTTGAATAGTCTCCACTTCGTCGCCGACCCACTGGATAAGGAGCTGATGCATTGTGGAAGGGATACAGCAATTAGCATGAATCCAATCCCTGCCCAGCAGTACGGCGTACGATCCTTTGCCTTCAATCACAAAGAACGTTGTCGGCAAAGTCTTGCTTCCAACAGTAACCTCGATATTGGTGACTCCTTTAACCTCAGAGCTCCTGCCCCCATAATCCCTTAAGGTCATATTGGTCTTTGTCAGCTCTTCAGGTAGTTTGCCGATCTTCCTATACGTCACCATCGGCAAAACATTGACAGTAGCACCACCATCGACCATCATCTTGCTCATCGGCTTGCCATTGATGAAACAATTAAGGTACAAAGCCCTCAGATGGAGATGATCGACACCAGACGGCTTCTCAAACACTGCTTGCTGTGGACCCAATAACAAATCGGCAGAAGCTTCTTCTTCCGATTCATTAATACTCAAGGAGCTAAATTCTCGTGGCAGCATAAATACTATATTGACAGGAGCTTCAACTTCATGTACCTGAGATTTGACTTTTGGTCTCCATACCTTCTTGGACTTGGGCCCCTTGTCATGGTCATCTTTCGGGTTCACCTCCCTGTTCAGCTCCCGGCAATGTGTCCTTTGTACTCTTCTCTTCTGCATCTTGGTAAAAATACCACTTGGACACCATTGACCTTGTTCTGTGAACTCACCCTGATAATCTACTTCATAGTCTTCAACTTGATTAACGGGCCCAAGTCTTTCTTGCACAGAAACTCTCGATGTCAGCCTCCCTTCAAAGCGATCATGCTGTCTCCTCATAGAGCCCCTGTTCGAAGTACCAACTTCTCTGTACAAATCTCCAGGTCTCCTACTGTAGCATCCCACCTCAAATAATGAGGGGTTAGCTTAACAGGATCGAGATCGGGTGACACTTGGCGAAGCAGAGTCCAAAAGTACACACACATGAGCATAAATAAAATAGAGTACAAATGAAGTATTAATTATTACAACTTATGTTCAAATTTGATTACATAAAAGAGTTTGAAAAACGTAGCGGAAGCGATACACCACTCGACGACATTATCCTACCATGAAGCATATTCAGCCCGTAAACATGCCACATTCTCCCGAGCCAAAACACCTCATGCAAAAAGATTTAAACAACAAACCCTGAGCAACTAATACTCAGCAAGACTTACCCGTCAAAATGGCCTTCTAAGACCGACACCTAACATGCAGGGGGCTGACTCAAGGTATAGGAATAAATTGCATAAAAGTAGCACTAAAAGTTGGTCCTTCTTTCAAATTTTAGCCAAATTAAAAGGGTTCTCGCATAAATATAAATGTGACCACCTCTACTAAGCCATACATGGTTGCAATACAATATTTAAAGTATCAATACAGCATTTATACATCATCATGTGCACTTCTTACTACGAGGTGACACGGTGAACAAGTGGTACTCAATAACCGCGAGGGACGGCGATTCGAATCGATTTACACCTGCAGGGGAAACCCGAATAACACGACGTACGCGCACTCACAAGGAGTCACGCACGGCAACCTTTCGCAAGACCCCGTAAAGCCGGTCCAAGTTCCCCTCTCCCGGACACACATCCTCCACGCGATACCCACGCCGGAGCTATCCGTGGTTAGCCCGTGTGCCCTCCCTTCCTACACATACCCGTGAACCACCGTGACCATCTTCATCACCAGAAGAGAGGGGGGGCCCCGTCCAACAATACAGTAATCGAGCTACATCGGTTTACTAGTGCCCATATCACTAGCATGCATCCGGTACGTTCAAACTTGCTCAAGCAGGGCCACAACGATCGGTCCTCAATCGACACAGACGGGGCTACCGCACACAAGACCTCCATGTCATGCTGCACACCTACCAATCCCCGTCCGGTCTCCAATTATCATCATCATGTGAGATAGCAACAACTACAGTAATTCTCTCAAAAAGAGTCCTATAGCTCACGAGTAGTGTTCCGCACCACTCGACTTCTACCGATGACTAAACTTAAGCATAGCATAAAGTAACGAACGGCTGAACATACCAACCCATAGGATTACATATATGCAACTAAGGTTTCATTCAACTCCTGAAAACCTAATGCACATAACATGAAACGCGTACATGTGAGAAAGCGAAAATATTTCGAAAAGTGTTAAGATGCACCGGGGCTTGCCTTGGGTCTTAAGAAATGTTAGCACACTCCCATGGGTTAGAAACAGCAGCACGGATTCAGCATCGGCCTCCACGCCCTCGGTTCCGACGTCCGTTCCTAAATTGAATGAAATGCAAGACAAGATTAAAGTGAAAGTTCATGGAATTTCCTCGATAAATAGGAATGCAAGAATATGATGCACATGACGGGGTGATGCTCAGCAATAACCAAGGAGATGTGTCTTGCTTTGGTATGGAGGAAAAGAAAAGAAAAGAAACCAACAACAAGATTTCTAGATTTAAAAGATCGATCAAAGAATTCATTTCGAAACATGGTTCTGGAAGACACAAAAATTATTTTGAAATTTTCTTCAGAAACATAATGACATGCACAGAGACATACCCAAAATTTGGCTTAAAAACATGCAGGGTTAAAATACTAAAAATAAAGCAATGCAAAGATTGGAGATGCAATTACTGATAAAATAAGTGGAAATTAAATATTTCACTTTGAGGGAAGCTTCAGGAATGCTATGAGATGCATGCATACCAAGAATTAATATTTTTACATGAATAGAAATGCCTATAAAATTATCTTTACGTTTTTATTCTCTGAATTTTGTACAAAAATTGGTAGAGATTTCACGAGTTCATGTTATACCACTGGGTAGAACTAGGAACAAGGATTCGAACAAAACTGGTTTTACATTTTTACGATTTCTATACGAATTGATATCGATTTTACAAGATCTGTTGAATTTCTGAGAAAAGAAAAAGAAAAGATGGCGCGGCACTGTAGCAGTGCCAACGCATGCGCGGCGCGCGTGCGACGGCGGCAGCGGCACGGCCGCATTCCGGCCAGCAGACGGCGAGAGGGAGGAAACCGAGAGGAGCACCGCGATGAGGTCGACGAGGCAAACTCAAGCGGCAAGGTTTCGGGTCGGGATTCTCACCGACGCGCGACGGCGACGAGAGCGGTGGCGGCGGCGACTTGGTGGTGGCGTTCCCGGCGTTCGGGTGGACGTCCGACGGCGATGGCGCGAGCATGAGCTCCAGGATGACGCGGTGGTCCTCGCCGTAGACGATGTCGACGACGGAGAGCATCGGAAGGGGAAGTTCGTCGGCGAGGCGGCCGGCCCGACGGACGGCGGTGGGGAAGAGCTTGAATCCGGCTTGCTCGGCTGCAGAGGAGGTTGGAGACCGGGTCAGGGGGCTGCGCTAGAGGGCAGAGAAGCGTCGTGTGAGAGGAATCGAACTGATTCTCACCGTAAAGGACGAATCGAACGGCGAGGTCGAGCTCGTTCATCCGCCGGCCATGGTGACGAAAGCTCCTCGATCTGCAGCTACGGCGCGGCGAAGGGAAGAAGGAGATGGGGAGTAGGTTGATGAGTATCTTGCGCAGCTCCCAGCATAGTACCTCGCTCGGGCATGCTTTGTGGCGACGGGGCAACGGTGCGCTTGCCTTGGCGGCTATGGCGTCGGTATCGGCAGGGAAGAAGAGACGAACGAGGGAGAAAGCGATAATGTCCAGCTGGAGGGAAAGAATGGCGTGTACTGCAACTCAATCGAGTGCGCACGCGAAGCTGCGCGGCAGCTGCTCGTCGATGGCAAGCGGCGCGCGGCAGAGAGTGCAGCGAGAGAGAGCAGAAAGAGAGAGATGAGCAGCGGGTCCCACGATTTCTTTTAATTTTCTTTTCCCACTCAAACGTGCTGACTTGGAAGGATCCAAACACAAGCTTCCAAGGCTCTAAAATTTTTGGGAATTTTTGTGTGTGAAGGTCAACTACACAGGAACCATTGTCCTTATTGGAAATTTTCAAAATTCGCAACAGATTTTGAATTAAAATTCCTGAAAGACAGAACTTGATTTACAAGATTGTGATTTATCTAAATTATCTAGGATTTTGATAAAATTCTGAAAAATTCTCCATAATTATATTTTTGCACATAGAACCCAAATACAATGTCAGTGGGTCCCACTTCTGTGCAAAAATTTGGAGTTCCAGTTCATGCTCTAGATTGATCATATTGGAAAGAATTGATTCGGTTTGAAATTTTTAAACATGATCGCATGGACATGGGATTGCTTTGCACTAATCAAACATGTAGATGTGCAATTAGGGTTTCCCCAAAATCGGGGATGTTACACTTACTACAACCTGGGCAGCCTTCAATCGGTGGTAGTTTCATGCCCTGCTTCCAACAATACTGGAAAAAAGAACAATTCCAGTGTGGATCAAAGTCATCATCACTGGATCTCCTATCTTTCCTCTCTCTCTTTCTTGAGTACTTGCCGATCAATCCAGCAGATCCCCCGATCATGTTGACTGGAAAATGATGCCCATCAATCTTCATCAGCTTTTAACCAGAGAATTTGATGCGATCACTCTCAATTGCCAATTGGATCTGTTGCCTAAACACCTTGCACTTATTGGTGTGATGAGAGGGAGAGTTATGCCACTTGCACCACTTGATTTTCTTCAATTCTTCGGCTGGAGGCAACGTGTGGTTAGGTGGGAGTTGAATAAGCTTCTCCTGTAGCAGCAGATCAAATATCTTGTCGGCTTTATTGATCAAAGTCATATTTCTTTTCCTCTGCCTTCTGCTTGGCCCACGGATAGAGAACAGTCTTCTTATTCCTGGTCCACTCAGCAAGAGCAACTTCGGCTTCATCATCAGAATCAGACGAGTAATCGGCATAAGCCGCCTGAAATTGTCTGCCACGTGTATTCTGGATGCGCCCTTCATGAATCGATGCCTTCTGAAAGAGCTGTGCTAAACCATCGACTTCCTGCGGTGCAAACTTGTCTCTAATCTGAGGCAGCAAACCCTGATAAGCAATCTCAGCCATTTGCCGATCTGTCAGATTCAGGTTATAACACCTGCCACGGATGATTCTGAACCTTTGGACGAAATCGGCAACTGACTCCCCAGCCTTCTGACGAACAGCCGTCAAATCTGATATGCTTAACTCCGCCATGCCAGTGAAGAAATAAGAGTGGAACTTCTTCTCCAAATCGGCCCAATTCCGCACGGACCCCATAGGAAGAGAGGTAAACCATGAGAATGCCGATACAGATAATGACAGAGGAAACAGACGGACTTTCAATGCATCTTGGGCTGACGCCTCTCCCAACTGTGCCAAATATCGGCTGATGTGCTCCACTGTAGAAACATTATCTTGCCCAGAAAATTTACAAAATTCTGGCAGCTTGTATCGATGTGGCAGGGCAACTTGTTCCATCCACTCTGGATATGGACGTCGATGCATAAAGCTCTGCTCCTTGGGCTTGAGATCGAACTGCTCCTTCATGACTTCAGCAAACCTGGCAACTATATCTTCTGATGTATTTTGTCCTTGCCCCCCAGCCAATTGGGATGGCTGTTGTAACTGTGACTGCACCTGAGCAGGTTGCTCCCTGTTGTAGTACTCACTGTAATCTGCCACTCTATGATAGCCTTGCGGTATCTCCTGGTTGAACAGTGCAGAATTGGCATTGGGAGCCACATGATATCTTGTCTGAGAGGTTTGACCAATCCTTGGTTCAGCGTCGATAAGATTTGGTGCCAATACCCGAGCAGTTCCTGCAGCCAAAGCTTGAGCACTTGGAGACCTCAATTCTGGTGGCATACCATATGGTTGCCTTTGCTGATCGGCACTTGTCCCTGCTTGAGTTGCAGGTTGATCAGCAGATTGCGCAGGACGCATTGGAGTAGCAGCTGGTGCAGTAAATGTTGGCCCCATAAATCCAGGCTCAATCTGCAAAGTCCCATCAGCAAGCGCCTTGAACATGTTGTACAAAGTATTAACAAGCACTCCTGATTGGTTAATGAAAGCATTGCGAACCGCAGCATTCACAACTTCATCCATCAAAGCTCGATCTGGCAACTTCGCAGCTTTTATTGCAGCCAATTCCTCTGCTCTTATCACTACTGGCGAAGCTGATATTGATGTAATCTTGCCACGTGTCATCTTGATGGTTTCAAAGTATTTCACCTGACACTCGTACAGATAACTCTGATATTGATTCTTCTGCTCCAAAGTCATCTTCTCCCAAGCCATCACCTCATTGTTGCTAGTTATTTCAGAAGAATTTTTGTCATCTCGAACAACTGGTGCAGGAATCCAGATCTGCTGACCCTTCCCATCAACTAGCAAAGTACCATCATCAGCAATAGCTTGCACGAACGCCATCTGCTTCTGAAAACTTGATCTTGTCCCACCGGGCGTGCCAAAAAGTGTGCTGGCGGTAAAATGTGTGTTCTACCGCTTCGCACACGTGGCCTGAGAGATTTGCTTAACTCTGTTCAGGACCAAACTTGGAACGCGGTGAATTCCGGAGCATGCCAGTCGATTTTCCCTGCAAATCAACAGATAAGAAAAGCGTGTAAAATTCCTGGGCTATCGGCCCCGGACAGGCCGATGCGTAACCGCAGCCGATGTTAGTGAATAAAAGATAATAAAATAAGTGCTCGGCTGTCGGCTAGAAACGAATCGACATGTCGCAATAGTAAATACTCTCGCGATAAATAAAGCAAAGACTTGCATCAGAATCGGCAATCGGCAAAGCATGCAGTCGGCAAAATCTATCGGCAAGCATATTTAAAGTGAATCGACATCGACAAAAAAGAGTTCAGGCCTATATTTGAACAGGGACAAAAGGATATTTAAAAGCACACAAGCATAGATCCGAACGTAGTAAACAATCGGCTAAACACCCCCGAAAGAACTATTAAACCAATAGCCACTAATTATACCTATAATCTAACGATCGCTTCACCGAGGACACGTCAACTAAGTGAAGTAAAACAGGACATGTCAAACTGTTCTACACGATCGACAGGTATAAGTATAATTGGCAACTACCAGTCCCAGGTACTCAGTAAATTAGATCTAACTTTTAGCAACTGTTTCGTCGAGGACACGTCAACTAAGCGAAGCTGACAGGACAATCAAACTGCCTACCAAATCACCAAGAGCAGATCTAATCGACTAAGCACCTTAACCGTGACTCGAATAACCAGACCAAACAGGAAATCGGCATAAGCAATCGGCAACAAGGTCGCGGCTAGGACAAGTCAACTAACCGTAACAAAGAACTGGACTAGGTCTTAAACAATTCCAAGTCGTCGATGCATGACACTGAACCCTAAATTGATCTAAATTACCGGATAACTAGCAGCCACATCAATCTTAATCATGGACAAGTCGACATAACGAAGATCGATGCGCTTACCTGACGAAATCCAAGTCGAAACCGGAGCCTCGATGGACGCCGATGTCGACAGAGATCTCGTCGAGAAATTGTGGCGATGCGCCGAAAGTTGGTTGTATTGATTCTTTTTTTACAAGCACCTGGGTTTATATTTATACACCCGAGGCAACCGATTTGGAAACAAACACGACTCCTACTTGACGACAACTTGGTCAATTCTTTCTTAACTTAGAAAAAGAATTAAAAAAGGACACATAAACCCACACGCGCACGCGCGTCTTCGGCTTCAAGATCACCTGTGGGCCACCACCTCGCACACAAACTTTTTCCACCCGGCGCAAACCCTGTTAATCACTGATAAATGGGCCCTGGGCCAAAATCTGGTGTTAACACCTTGCAACAAGCTCGGATTGGCTGCAGGATTGACTTGTACCTGCCATATTATGATTCAGTGTTATATGCGACAGCTTGTTTGATTCAGAACTTAGGTTCAATCGACCATCAACAGAAACTTCCTCCCCTGGTCCCTGATTAGATTAGCATAACTTACGGCTTAGGAATTGGAGATCCACTCAATTGAAACCTATTTTTTCTTTCCTTAAAGAAAGGACAAAAGAACGAACTTTATGTGTCGAGTATTTACTTATATATGGCAATGTAACTAAAAAGTAATTGAGAAAATTGCAAAAGTCTCACTTACACAGTTACACTGTGGGTGGGTGGGTGGGTGTGTAGAGGGGGGGGGGGGGGGGTCTCTTTATATACCCACCTACAAAAACTTTAGTTATATTCTCCCACCTACAAGTTTTTATGAGTTTTCATATTCCCCTCTAATTTTTGCTACAGCCTTCTACATTATTTCGTATGCTCCACCGTAGTATATTTGTCATTAAATGTATGTTTTTCGGAATAAGTTGTTTCAATTTTTGGTATTTGGCATGGCTCATATGGTATAAGCTAATGCCAAAAGCACCTCCATAAGAAAGAGGCTCTAAAACGACTTGCTTTGGGATCTAGAAGAGATACAACTAGGACGACTTGTTTTTTGAAATTGGATGGATTATACGTGTATTAGGTCTTACAATTTTTTGTGTATGTGTGTCCGAAATGTTAAATGTACGTAGTTAAATATAAATAAACAAAATATAAATGATATTGTATAGATAAAGAAGGAATAGAAATTAAAAAGGAAATAAAAGGAGGAGGTGCTATTTAACCTGTTGTAGAGGGATGCAAAGATACTCGTAAGTCACTGAGCTATAGGGGGGAATTGTCGTCACTGTTTGTCTTTATAATAGTGCGGTTTAATGCACCACGTGCTAGCCAATTTAACCACTTTACCGTTTCTTATACATTTATGTTACTTACAGTAATTTTAAGTATAAAAGAGTCATCTTGATGTGTTATAATTTTTTAGGCCCTTTCAGCTGTGCTCTGGCTCTTCTCTGGAAGTCAATGAAACCACTTTTTTTATAGCTTCAAAAAGGTGAAGTCATAAAAATAAAAATAAAATGAATTCACCGGCAAGCGCGTGGCCACCGCGTAGCGCACCGTGCCCCTGCCGTGGAGGAAGCTGTTCGTGAAGCAGAGGAGGAAGCACGCCGCGGCGCAGAGCCCCACGAGACGTCATCACCCGGTTCACCTCGACAACACTTGCCGCCGCTGGGGGGCAGATGCTTGGCCAGGTTCGCGGTTCTCCGGAACGCCCGCGCCACGACACGCTGCAGCCGTGTTTTCTCGTCGCCTCCCTCCTCCTCGTCGCCGTTCGGCGGCGCCAAAAGAGGCTCCGTCTCCGGCACCGCGTTGGTGATGCCAATGGCGACATAATCTGACGATGTCCTCCTAAGGACATTGGAAGATGGCTCAGCTGATTCGGAAACTGACGTGGCAATGGTCGAATCTGGTGCCGCCTTGGTGTAGAAAGTGGATACGGATAATCCGTAATATCGTTGCGTTGGCCCAGTAAGCGCAACAAGCCCATTAGTCCATCAGACATTTCTTCTCCAAACCTGACCTAACCCTACACCTGATGCCTCCCAACCGGCCACCATTTCTTCTCTCTCACACAATTTGCGCGACTACGCCGCCCTCCCCTACCCGCGACAGCGACGGCCCCGCCCTCCCACGCCCGCGACGCCGCCGGCCTTCGCCCTCCCCTACTCGTGACGTCGCCGACAGCCACCCTCCCCCTGCCCGCACCGCCGCCAGCGTCCGCCCTCCTACTGCGCTGGCCTCCACTAGGGATGGCAATGGGGCGGGTTCGGGGCGGGTAGAGCATATCCGTGCCCGCCCCGACAACAGCGTCGGGTAAAAATCCCCACCCGCCCCGTGCCCATGGGTGAAAATCTTCACCCGGCCCGTGCCCGTCGGGTATCGGGGCGGGTTTCGGGTCGCCCGCGAGTGCACCGTCGCGACGCACCCTCGCCGGAGGTGCATCGCCCGCCGCGTCGCGCCCCTCTTTCCTCTCTTCTCCCCGTAGATCCGAGAGGTGGGGGTCTCTCCGTGGCGCCGTGCCGTCGTGGGAGCCTGGGAGGGCGAGAGGAGCACCGAGGGCTGGCTCAATGGGCTCCGGCGGAAGACGCCGCCGGCGGCGGGGGCGACGGCGTGCCGCAACGGTGTGGGGCGATGACGATCCGCGGTGGGGCGGGCGATGGCAAGCCGCAACGGCGCGGGGCGACGATGATCCGTGACGGCGTGGAGGCGAGCTCGCGGTGCGGGCGACGGCGTGCCACGCCGGCGCGTGCAGAGCCGAGGCGCACGAGGATGCAGTGCTGTAGCTCGTTGGGGTCCTTGCCTTCGCCAGCTGAGGTAGGGACTCGAATCGATTGAAGATTTGGATTGTGAGGTGTGGCTGTGTGGGGAAGGAATCGCATCAGTCAAGGAAGAAGACGAGCGGCTGGGGAATCAGAGCCACATAGGTCGTGTGTGGATGAGGGTAGGGATAGCTGGGCTGGGCTGAAGTTTGGTGCTGGGCTAGGCAAGTTTGGTTCTGCAGTGCTTCTGTGTTGGGCTGGGCTAAAAATATGAACAAGCTGATTTCGGTACCCGTCGGGTTACCCATGGGTGGGTATAAATGAGCCCCGCGCCCGGCCCCATCGGGTCGGGTACCCGGCGGGTACCGGGTACCTGGCTCTGAATTGCCATCCCTAGCCTCCACCCTCCCCTGCGCAGGTGGAGTTGCTCCCAGCGAGTCAGCGGCTTTCAATTTGCTCTATTTCTATTCATTTTTTTTTGCTGAAATTCAGATTATTCAGTGAAAATCAAAAATCGAACCGAGTTAATTGATTTTTGTCAAGAATTTTGGTTGGCATTTCCTAAAACCAAAATTCCTTTTCATTGAATTAACCGAAGTCCTCACCCGTTCGCAGAATCGCAGAGCGCGGCTCAATCCTGGCCGAGGTCGGAGCGAGTTGAGCGCGGCCGCGGCGACCTCGCCGACCACCGCGAAGATCAACTTCGAATCAAGCCCCAGGCAAAGGTATGCTACTACCTCCGCGTTTCCTGAGTGATCCAAAGCTGTCAAAGGCACCCGCATTTGGATTTGGATCCAGATTGGCCGCTGGATTTCAGAGATTGGGTATAGAAATGGGTCGCCGCGGGGGGTTTCGAGCGTTGATTTGAGATTATAGTGGCTGCGACCAATGGGGCGATGAGTGTTTTGATGTGATTTGGACTAACTGCACCCCATGATTTTGGATTGTGATCGGTAGTTCTATTGTTCACTTCTGATTTTTTTTCCCCCTAGGGCTTTGCGTGCGTGCTTGGCTGCTTGCGTGTGTGCCGGCACGCGCTCTCGCATTCTCGCCCTCGGCGCTGCGCTGCGGCGGTGGTTGAGGAGGGCGGGGGTGGGGCTGGGGTTTGGGAGTCTCATCAGAGGGGTTAGGGGAGGGGAAGGCGGGGCTTGCGAGGGCGGGTGGCTCAGCGAGGCAGCACGGTGCGTCGGGGAGGCATTGGAGTCGCGGGGGCGGAGGCGGTCCAAGGGGAATAGGGGAGCACAGGAAGTTGCCCCTACCCGAGCCTGAAGGCGAGACTGATAGCTAGCTGCTCCTTCCTATCTAGCTACTGGTAGCCCGTTAGTCGGGTCCATTTTTTCACCTGGTTTTGGAGTGGTGGGTAGTTGGTTCTGTGATGCAGCATGCGGTGTTTTGATACGTTGAAATCGAGTGTTCAGGCTTGGACATGACCAAATGTCTCCAATGTGTTTGGTTCTGATGTGTAGCAATAGCAACTAGCGAGCAGTGACAAAGTGGTAATTTCATCGCTTAGCTAGTACTCTAATGTTGCAATTTTCTTTTTGAGAGCTAGGAGAACATGTGGAGTACTTGAGTTCATTATTGCCCTTCAAACATAAAATGAATACGATGGCACCTTAAATATACTCAGTTCTGTAGAGTGCACCGTGTCTGTACAATATTTTGTTGCCACTGTTTATTCAATGTCAGATCTTTTTTGGGGGCAGTTGGCACCCATGTCCATGTGTCTTAGTAGCAAGCATGAGATGGTTGGAAGTCATATTCAATTCTTCTAGTTAGAACTTAGAATCAAAGATTGGTTTGCTGCTAATTTGTATTTTAATGTTTAAAGCTAGGCATTGTTAAATAAATAGAAGTAATATCAGTTCATCCAAACTTGCTCATCACTAGTACACAAACCATTTTGTATTTTTCCTTTTCTATTTTTGGGCTACTTTACATGCTCTGCAACTACATATGCTTTGTCAGTATTGACCATCAAGGTGGGGGTTGGGGGAGGAGGAGACGAAGGGAGAGGGGTGTGTGTTTTTGGTGGGGACTGAATCAGCCTAATGTTAATGTGACTTTTGAATGGAAATGCTAATGTGACTTTAATTTCTGATGAAACGAGGAAATATGGATCTTTCTAATAACTTCTGTAGATATGTTCTTGACTTCATGCACCAATGATTCATAGTAATTGCATATATAGTTATATACTGATATCAGAACATATTTCTGTCTCTTTTACTATGCTTGTTTGGAGGCTTCTGATGTATGTCCCTTTTCCTTGCATGCAGACCAAGTTTATTGACACTATGGATGAATCACGAAAACGAACCGTCTCTAGCGATAATGCTAAAAATATGAGTTCATCTCTTGGTATGTCCTTTTATCCGTCAATCCTCGGTCATGTTGAGCCCCTTTTCCATTATTTATACTGCATATAAGTGAAATAAATCTGATACTGATAAACGAAGATTTATGATTTTGTAGTGCTTTTGGGTCATGTGCATTGTAATTTTATTCAAATTATTTCTCAGGAACTTAAACTATAGTATATGACCTGTGCATTTCTTTTGCTGTACCTTGTCAAAATCTTTTCCTTTGTTTCTTATTTAATAATATGGCCTGATATATGTTTTTACATGTGGCAGATGAGGACTTTGGTAATGATATTCTTTCATCTTGGAAATTACCGACATCAGGAGATGATGCAATTGACTTCAATGTTGAGTCGGTTCCAAAGGGTAGCAAGAATTTCAGCTTTGGCAGCCTGTGAGTAAACTTTTGAAATACTTCTGTGAATATTGAATGCAACAAGTGCTCATTTCTTATAATAGTTCTGACAATGTATTTTTTTAACCAGAGATGATTTCAGGCTTGATGGAGCCTTTGACAAATTATCATCATTTGAAATGGGCATGTCTGGTCTAGATTTCTCTAGCCCTGTCAAGAAAAAAGTTAAGCACAACAGTTCAAGTGGTGATGATCCTTCTGAAGGGAGAAAGGATGCTGAAAAGGACTTCTCATTTTCCTTTGATTTTAATGAGTAAGTTGAACTGACTGGCTTGTGAATACTGATGATTGTCTATGACTTAAAACATCATGCTATTAGTTGTTTTGTTTTACTGGTTTTTTTTGCTTATCTGAAGGTTAGGAAAGTTTAATCTTGATGCAAAGCTTGGAATCGAGGAAGGGAGTATGAGCACAGTTACTGGCAAAATCAATCCCATTTCCACCGAAGGTAACAAGGATACACAAAGGTATCTTTCCACCAAGTGCACTGATACTTGTGAGGATAAGAAGAGTAAGGAACAGACACAGACAAACGATACTTGCACTCTGAGACCTCGTCCAACAAGGCAGGAGAGTGTACAGAATGGCAATAGTCTGACTCTAAATGTTCATGCTGCTGATTCATCTGGCAAAATGCAAGAACATACCAGTGTGAATCCTGCAAGAATGGAGAAGACTAACCTAGTACTAGTATCCAATGGCAGGCATCGTGTGCATTCTAATGAGGCATACCCATCAAAAGCAGCTGTTAACTTATCTTCTCAGAATGTTTCTTGCTGTCCTGTATCTGTTGAAGATCCAGCACAAGAGCCAGCAGATCCTGTGAACAGTAAAGGTCCTAACGTTGACTTCATTAAAGTTCATATGTCAAGGAAGGGTAATGACAATGAGCAGTCAGTTAGTTCACAATCCAGGAGCACCAGCACTGTAAATCCCTACATCTCAAGAAGGTCAGTGAGTGAATTGGATTCCCGAAATGAGGAAGT
This sequence comes from Eragrostis nindensis, assembly GCA_012490785.1. Lineage (NCBI taxonomy): Eukaryota > Viridiplantae > Streptophyta > Magnoliopsida > Poales > Poaceae > Eragrostis > Eragrostis nindensis. Next base: position 1,149,399 of record JAAXCT010000028.1, read on the forward strand.
TCGTATGTCAAGGAAGGGTAATGACAATGAGCAGTCAGTTAGTTCACGATCCAGGAACACCAGCACTTTGAATCCATACATCCCAAGAAAGTCAGTGAGTCAATTAGATTCCCAGAATGAGGAAGTTCATATGTCAAGGAAGGGTAATGCCAATGAGCAGTCCGTTAGTTCACGATCCAGGAACACCAGCACTGTGAATCCCTACATCTCAAGGTCAGTGAGTCAATTAGATTCCCAGAATGAGGTTACAGAAGGAGGTCAAAGTAAAAGTTTTAGCAGCACTTCTAAGTCGCCAACGAAAAAATCTACTAGGACAAAGGATAGTGAGGAAGGGACTTCAGCTCCAAAAAGCATCTCCTCTTCAATGCAGAGGTTTGTCTTCTTCACAAGTTTCTTCATTGAGAAATTAAAAACCTCTTAGTTCATCCGTATTACTTTTTCTTCAATGTGGGGTTTGTCTTTGTTACAAATTTCTTCACTGGGAAAATAAATCTGTCTTAGTTTGCCGGTTGTATTTTATCTTAAATCAAGTACCCATATTGTGGGTCTAAATTCTTAGTTATCCATTCTACTTCTATCGGCTTTCTATTGAGGATCATATTTCAACAGACTGTAGTGTAGGAAATCTTACAAGATGATGCTATCTTTATGCATTTCCTGCAGGGAAATCAGAAACGTCAAACCTTCACAGACGAATGAGGCAGGAACCTTTTCTCTTTTGTCCAAGTCTGCAGTTATAAAATCAAACAGGATCGAACTAACGTCAGAAACCTTAAAGAAATCTGAGGGTGAAAACACATTGTTGAACAAGATGGCTACACATCCTACAGACTTAAAAAGGTGATAGATATATTGGCTGACAAGCATGTATTCATGAAATATTAACAGCGTATTGAATAACAGATGTGCTTTTGAATATGCAGGGAACACAAGCAAGCTAATGCAGGAATTGACAAATCTAAAACTGCTTTGTCAGAAACATACATCAAGCCAGCAATACATGGGCTATTGACCACGTCCATGAATGTTAATGATGCTAAGAATGCCAGACTAGGGTAAGAAACAATACTCCTTCAAACTGCACATTTTGAATGTCTCATATTAGAAAACTTGCTCTGCATGTCAATGGCAATGCTATCAACTAATCAAGGATGCCATGTTCCCATAATTTTAATACTTAGCTGGCCTGATGTTAACCAGAATAAAAGTGGAATTACCATTTCAAAATTTGTGAGGGAATAAATATATATTTTTTAAAAAACTCAACCTGTGGGGTTGGGGAAAAGGAGGGGGGGGGGGGGGGGGGTGGGGGGGGGGTGTAAGAAGAAGACCTTCTCACGCAGGTCGAGAAAACCCCTGCCCTACCCTTTCACAGCGGCACATGGCCCATGTGAGGGAATAAATCATAGTGTGATGCTGTATCATTGTTATATCTGATTCCTTTTTCTCACAAATCTTGATATCACTGATCTTGCACCCTGAAAATATTTCGCAGTTGGAAAGCTCACAAGGTTTTTCTTTGAAGTGTTTCTATAGATTCCATTATAATACCGTATCTGCTTTTGCTCATGCACTTACATCTACAGCTAAAAACCACATTTGTTACTAAACTTAAGACGTTGAATTCTTGTTGTAAGATTTGTCCCATGCTAATCTGTAGATTTCTTTTTCAGCCTTGAGCGTCCTAGTGCAGGGGACTTATCTCAACTGAATACCCGAAGCAGCACAGCACCTAGCACTGGATATAAAATTGTTCCAAATAATGTGCTTCTAAAAAGTAATGATGCTTCTGATTCAATGAAAGTTACTCCTTCCAAAGATGATAAAATACCAGAAATTTCTCTACTAACAGAAAGGAGGTATAATATCTAATCTCCTGTTATCCTGTCCCTTCTATATATTATATGAGAGGATACTGAGATAATCGATCTGGATGTAGAACCACAAAGTTAGGCCTTAGAAGTGCAAACTCCGGCATTCTTCTTGAGATGGAATCAGTTGAAGCGAGTGGGGGCAAGGTTTTCCCTATAACAACATCCAAAATCCCGAACTTCATTCCCAAAGGAAAATCTGCATTGCTTGGCACGTCCATAATGCAAAAGGTTCCTGAACTTCTTTTTGTTCTATCGAGGACTATATTTGCTAGAAAAACATTATCATGTTTATGCCAGGACTTGTTTATACTTGGATTATCATCACTGTCCACGTCTTAGGCTTGTTATTCATATATTGCCAAAAGTGTATATTTCATAAAATGCAATTTTTACTGAATTCGGTCGGATCAATACTGAATTTGTAATGATTGATTTTATGTTGAAATTTGTAAATGTACGTACTTCATAATCTAGCAGAACAGCTTGGACATTCACAAGTTCTAAAAATGGTATGATAACAGATCATATTCATTTGTTTGGTGTACCACAAATTATAGCTCAATTTTCTGTTTTATTGATCTTGTGTGATTGCCGAAGAGATCTACCATAGAACAACAGATATTGTTTCAGGACTTGTCTTTTCAACCATCAGATTTCTAATATATCCTGTAGATATATTTTATGTGGTTTCAGGAAATAACTAGGGTATCATATTTTCTAGGCTTCTTATCGATTTGCTTTGGTTAATCTTGCAACTATTAAGTTAGAATAACCAACTTAGCACCCCGAGCCGAGATTAAAAAAAGGGCAGCCCGGTGCACGTAGCTCCCGCTTGCGCAGGGTCCGGGGGAAGGGTCCGACCACTTTGGGTCTTTTGTACGCAGCCTTTCCCTACATTTCTGCAAGAGGCTGTTTCCAGGACTTGAACCCATGACCCCGAGCCGAGATTAAGTAAAACTTGAGTCGTCAGTTTAGAATTTTTCAGTACATTACTAGTTCTGGAGTGCTAGTTATCCTTTTATGGTCCATGAAGGGATGCAAATTCTAAATTTATTGGCCATTGGGCCAGCCCAAACTGTCTCAAATGAATAAAATCCACCTTAACCCATCATGAAGTCATGATTGTAAGGGAAGTGAATTAAAGGTTTGATCCACAGCTTCCCGTTGGGTACCCACTTGCATCCCTAGGTCCATGTTTAAATCTAAAGTCTAAACCGCGTGTTCACGAGATATTATAAGCAGGCTGCGTAATAAGTCACATATAGCAATATTTATTACGGCATTAAATTAATGAAGTCATTTGGAAATAATAAAAATAGTTTGCAAATGTGTGTAATTTTTATGGAAAATGTTGATCTGAGTTAATATTGATCATGCTATCAATTTTCCTTCACAGGAATCTGTTCTAGATCCAAAAGCTCCTCCTGTGGTTAAACACATCATGCGATCTCCAGCTGCGAGGTTGTCAATTGGATTACATTTCAGGAATACATATATTGCATAACTGTATAGTTCATTCTACTGGAAATAACACTTTGTAATTTATCACGCAGAAAATCACCTCAAAGTGTTCCAGAGTTGGGAAATCAAACAGTAAGAGTGCCCTAAACATTTCTAAAAATTCATAACTTTATGTATGGTACTGTTCTCTTCTCTCCAATTCTAAATGCAGGCCCCTATGGTATGGATGGGGAGTACCAAGACTGTCAACGAAAATAATGTGTTTTTATGAAAATGCTTCCGTAATATCATATATTTTGATTTGGTTACCAGTGTATTACACTGTTTTTTTTTGGGGAAAAAGTATTACACTGTTACTACAGAAACTATTCCTCGAGTCCCACTTCTAGATTATAAATGACTTGCATTTGAAACTGGATGTGGTATTATGTTAATTGCCATCCTTCTTTACATCACTGCTTAGATTCTCGGATGTGGATCTCCAAAAGCTCGCATGGATAATGAGATCTCTCAAGTTTTGCCATTTGAGATGCGAGACATTTCAGATCTAGAGTTGCCTGCATTGTTCGAAAATGATGGAAATGTAGAAAAAGCAGAGGCTTGTAGAAAGGAGCTTGAAGATGTGAGTAAACTTCCCAATTCTGTATTATATTTTATAGTTATAGTACATAACTCTACTGCTTGAAACAACCTGTGGAGGTTCCCTGGATGGACTTGTTAAGCCAGATGTGACTACAGTTCAGTATTTTATAGTTTTGTTAAAATAAGTGTTGGCAACTATGTCTTCTGAGGAAAACTCAGACGCATTGTTCAATTTGAATTTGAGGAAAAGCTTATGCACCTCTTTGTTCTCTCTTCTTTCTCTTTTTACTCTGTTTTGCCCTTTCTTTTTTGGTTGGTTTCCACCTCTTGTTGGTTTGCTTCTCTTGTTGGTTTTGCTTGGTTCCTTCAGGTTTCATCTCTAGCCTACCCCAACTTGCTTGGGATAAAAAGGCTTTGTTGTTGTTGTTGTTGTCTTGTTTATGTATTGCTATCCTAGAATTTTGCTTAAACCTGCTGTTTTGTTTACCATGATGGTGAAATATACCTGGGTAACCATGCAGATTGATAAGGAATCAGGATTGACAATTACAATTTGCAGTGATGTTGAAATATCTTTTGTCTGCATGTCTTGCTGTACAGATGTGCACTTTGTTGAAAAGGAAACATGCAGAAGCTAAAGAGCTACAAGTTCGGAATATCGTTAACAACAATATGACGCTGATGTTAAACAATCCAATGTTCGACGAGAAGATATCCTAATTAAAGTTTTACCTCTTTAATGTTGCATTTATGGATATTTAAACTTGCCATTCCTTCACCACATGAACATATGTTCTCTTCAGAAATTTGCAAACAGCCTACGATCCAAGTACTTGTTTGAGGAAGTTGGCACTTTTCACGATGTAAGTTAACAGACCCTATTTCAATTTATGTTGACGGGTTAGTGTAAGTTCTATATAGTGAAGAGATACAAGATATTTGAAATTCCTATATTGGAACCTATCATTTTCTGTGATGAAAATTACTTCTGTAAAGAAATCGTTGGCTGCAGTGGATAAATAACACTAAAAAACTAGTAAAAGGAAAATCCGGTGTGATGGTGAAGTAACATCCAGCATTGGCGTTCGTCCCATCAGTTGTTTAACTTTTGTTCAGATGACCATGATCATAAGATCATTACTTGTAGGGAGAAAATTCTTGACTTTTGGGTTTTGGATACAAACAGGGTCAGTTCACTGATGAACCTATCTTGTGTGGGTTATCCGTATATTTTGTTTGAAGAATGGGGCAACATCATCATTCTCATAGAAGTCTCTTGTTTGGGTCCTGGGTTTGTAAAGTTCCAGACTACCCATCGCCCATTGGCTTGAAATTTTTTCTGCTCTGGGTAAATGTTGGTTACTGTAGTGTACAACAAGGAACTTTTAGCGCCTCAATATACTCTGGAACCAAACGCACTCGAATATATGCAAAGTATCAAATCGACCCTGTTTCTTCTCTTTTCATTTTGTTTGTATTTTGAGAAAGGTACCTTTTAAGCTTATAAACACTCTAATTATTTGGAAACGTTGACTCGAGTGAATACATGAATTGTCCATGTTGTTAGTGTTTTGCTGATTTTCTTATATACTTTGAGAAACGATTTGTCATGTGGAATTATTTTGGCATGACCCATAATTATTTTTTAATCCATGAAACATTTAACTTTCAAAGCCGTCTACTTTAGACCTCTTGGCTCTCATAACTAGAGAAAATAGACCCAAGGTTGATTTATCGATGTTTTTAACTGCATATTCAAAGCCCATCATCTTTTTTTGTCATTTTTGCAGCCACAGCAGCAATTTCTACCTTGTTCTCATCACTAGCCAGCCTAATCCATGACTCCACGCATCGTAGTTGGCAGCCATTTTCCTTCGCCCTTTTATGTCTCCCAAGTCATCGCTTCTGCTCTGAAAACTGCCATGGGCTCGCCACTTGGCCACAAACAACTATTGGTGACCACTTTCTGCACTTTCCTGAATGAAAAATTTGTATATTTTGTCTCAGTGGGTCCATTTACTCCAGGATACGAGAACATCATCCAACAGGTGCCATTTTCCTACTAGAGTGCTTTTTAAATAAGTGCAATCAGCCATAATAAGGATCACTAAGCAAGCTGAAACTAGCTTGGCACCCTCTAATCCTTGTTTTATTTTGCCATTTAGATTGTTGGATTTGATCCCTAGTCCTAACCACAAGAACTCACGAACTACACAAGTACTTTGGTGCTGCGCGAGCTGCGTTTTCTGAATCTTAACCAAGATTAAATTGCCCGTAGGCATTCAGATAATAGCCTGATAAACATGGCTGTAGTGGCCCTAAAGCTTAGGGCCACTTAACCACCGGATGCATGTCATGCTAACTGCCTAATGTTGACTAAGGCCCTGTTTGGATACTCTAGGTCTAAAGTTTAGTTGGAGCTAAAGTTTAGGTGGCTAAAGTTTAGTTCATGCCCGTTTGGATCTAGAGCTAAAGTTTAGCAACTAGTAGTTAGAAAAGTCACTTTTGCCCCTAGGCTTCCAGAACCAACTATAAAAGTGGAAAAGTAAGGATAGTTTGGTCTTTAAACATCTCTTATCCTTACTTTAGTCCATAAAAGTTGGGTTTGGCTGACTAGTGAACTTTTGGGTAGTTGGCCTATGAACTAAAGTTTAGCTCCCATTTTAGTTCACCCGTTTGGATCCAAATGGACTAAACTTTAGTCAGCTAAACTTTAGTCCATGAATCCAAACAGGGTCTAAGAACTAACTAACCTCTAACTGAAGCCTCTAACTGAAGTAGACTTGGCAAACTTACTGAACTTACACAAGATTTACACAACCACTGATGTCCTGTTTCTGATTTTATGGGGACCTGATGTGTATTACTTTCTGATTTACACATTTCAGACAGCATTTGGATGTGTCTTTTGTGCTGCTTTATCAGATTACTTTGTCTTGTGCTTGTGCCCACTCAGTGCTTTCAGTTGAAGCTCCAATATGAACTTATATTTTGATAAGTTTGAGGAAGGGTGTGTTTCATTTTAAACGTTTTTATATTCGATCAATGATTTTTGTTCCCATCTTACAGCTTTCTTCAGGTTAATCTTTCATAAGTTGGTTTTGAGTAACCAGTGCCTTTATGCTTTGACAGCATTGATGTGGGACATCTGTGGGAGAAAATGACTCCTCCAGGACAACACGGGTGATGGAAGTGCAATTACAGAACATTTATGATCAAGCTTTGTGCGATCTCGGAGGGAACACTAGGAACTACTTTGTGGTCAAATTTGTTACTGGATTTGTGACCGGGGTGGGGGCATCCGTTCGCCCAGGATAGTAGCTGTGGAATTTCTATGCCTTCTCATTTACATGATAATCCGGTTTGTGAGATGTGACCTTGCAGACTCTCTCTAACTGAGCATTATAAGTTGCTGGCGTATGAACTTTCACATCAGATTGATGGTAGAACAAAGAGCGTAGAACAGTTGTGGATGACTAGGCGCCCTTTCCCATCCTGACTCCTGAACCTGATTTAATGTACATAGTATAATGCCAGAAAAAATTGGTGTTTCTATCTTTTGGTCCATTAGTGTTAACAGCTACAGTAATATATAGTTGTTTGCTATTGTGTTGGTTGCCTAGAATGGTCAAACATAACTTAAAAATAGTCAAACGTTAACAATTTAAAACCGGAGGGAGTAGTTGTTTGCGGCTGGCAACACACTCGGTTCCTCATGGGCAAGGCACCAGGACGGCTGAAAACTGAAACTGCTACGGTACATAGGTTCGGTTTCGCTACAGCACCAAGCGGTTTTCCTAACTAAGCCGGACTGGGTTTTGTGAAAACCAAGCGGTTTTTTAGGGTTTTCGAAACCACACTCCTATTTGGCAAAATTATCTTTATTATTATGATAATAATAACATAGCTTTGTTATGCGAATAAAATATCCTACCTATTCTAACTGACCGGAACTCATAAAATGGAACGATTCAAAAAAGGAACTCATAAATGGAACCGATAATTTTTTTGAACCAGAATGATCCAATATAAAATCCTAGGAGTGTTTGATCAGTATACTTGCCAGCTTTTGGCTAATGTACGTACTCACAATGCTACCGCAAGTAGCGAGACCAGTCCATAACATAACAGAGAGCACCTAGCTTTCGTCGGTTCTCTCTTGGATGGATAAAGGAAAGCGACCGGATGTGCAAAGAATTCGTAGCAAGAATCAGGGCAGCAGAATTTGATTCTCGCCTAGCGCTCGATGCCCGAGCGGTCAGCGGAGATGCTCCGGGAGCGTTGCTCCCGTGAGCGCGCGACCCGGGTTCGAGGCGCAGGCACCCGCGGCACTGTAGCTCGCTACAGTGTCGCACGCACTGTAGCACATGTGGCTGAAATATGCCACGCTGCAGTGCGGAGTATAAAAATCCCCTCGTCTTCCCTGGGTCAAAGCACATAGTAAAGACTCGCGCCGGAGCTCACAACGGCCAGCTGAGTCCCTGTGTACGATCGGGAAGGAGGTTCGGGGATTTTCTCGACCTGCGTGAGAGGTTATTCTCCTTAGTAAAATGCCGTTGGGGGCGGTCTTCCCCCGGCAGGTCGAGTTTTTTTTTTTTTTGAATTTGATTCTCGCCTTTTTTTTTTTGAAGGTAGCACGCCCAAAATGGGCATGACAGCTCCATTACTCTGGAAGCATCCTTACAAATGCAAAAAGACCCTTACAAGAAGCAATTTTCAAACTAGGGCCTTTGAGCATCAAAATGAGAATACAAAAGAAAGTTAAAATTACAACCAAGTCCTCTCCGAGACCTTGACGACGACAACGATGAAGAACATGGTGCCGCCGCAGAAGGAACTCGTGCCTGAAGATGCAGCTCCACCAGCACTCCACACACTGAGCAACAACCGAAGGTGCCTCCACTCGCGTCGGGACCTGTCGGTGTGACGGCGAAGTCGTCAAGACACCGCGGCTGAGATGGGAAGTAGACCTCTTGATCAGCGGCCCGCCCGATGGTCGCCTCGCATCACGCACCAACAGATGAGGAAGACAAGGTCGAAGCCGTAGATTTGAAATTACCATCACCGGGCTTGACCAAATCGAAACTCTCCTGATGGAATTGGGGATCAGCAGAACGCGATCAACCCGAATCAGAGAGTTCGAGCACCAATCAGCGAGCTCAGAAGCAGCACACCAGCAAACACTGCATCTCCATGGATGCCAACACTGAGCAACAGAGAAACAGAGAAGAAAAAGGGAGAGGATACACTCGCCGGGGAGGAGTCCGACGAGGAAGTCAGCCATCACGGCAACACCACAAAGGACACAACAGAAAACAAGAACCAAGACCAGGATGAACAAATCGTCGGCGACGATAGCTGGCCACGCTCTAGAACTACTTTATTTGGGATTAGAACTAGTACATAATATACAACAGAAGGCTAAAACAGGATGGGACCCCCTCCCTCACATCACGGGCAAGCACACCGGAGAGGAAAGGAAGGGGGGCCGATCAAGTTGGAGCAGATTTGGAAGCAGAAGACAGGATGAAGAAGGCGCTACAGTAGCTGAGGAAGAGTCGCGAGAGACGGAGAGAAGTGGAGAGTATTTCAGATTCTCACCTTTTTTTTTGATAATACGCATCTGTATTTCTAGATAAGGAAAACGTACAAATACAGAGACGTACATGGAGGATACGGATACAACTGTCCCAGCCAAACTAAGCAAAGGACCCTGAAGAAACCTGAAATTACAATAAAGACCTCAGATCCAGAGCGTCCCACCGACGCTCGGAGTCGTCGCCGCCAGCTGCCGCCGCCGGAGAAGACGCCGTGCGCCACCGCGAACTGGACGAGCTCCATCGCCCACTGGCTTTGAGAGGAGTCGAAGTAGACACCCATCCTCGAAGACAGGATAAAGCCGTCGGCAGTCGCCCATCGACCGGGGCCGCGCCCCAGCTCCTCCAGCTCCTGAATCCGAGCTCGCCGTCGACGAACATGGCCGCCGAGGGAAGATCGAGCCAGATCCAGCCAGCCCTCAACCACAGCACCCACAGCACAACCCGCATCCTTGAAGCAAAAGGGTAGGAGCCACATCACCTGCGAGGCAACGAGGCTCCAAACCTGGACTCCTGTAAAGTAGCTCCCGAACTCGCCGATGAAGCCGGAGTGGAGCACCATCGGGGCGAGGAGGAGTTGGAGCATTATTCCTCGCAGCGCCGCCGCCATCGCCTCGTCGTCGCCGCCACGGAACACAAGCCGCAGAGGAACACCCCCTCGGCAACACCTAGCTCCACCGACGAGCACCATCGGCGAGCAAGACCTAGACCTAACCCTAGCTCCGCCGACGACCCCCGCCGGCGAGCAAAACCTAGACAAACCTAACCTATATACATCCGCACGACTATTCCCTGGTCCACCCCCATCTCCGGCGCCTCTCCGGCCGCCAGAGATGGAGGGGACCAGTGGAATCGCCGCCGGAACCGGCGTTCGCCCCCTTTTTGCCTCTCTCAACTGTAGCAGAGGGAGAAAACGGGAAGGGTCGAGAGACAAGTCGAAATCATTAGATGCTCGCCTTTGGTTAGCGAGGATGCGAGATTAGGTTTGGGTACTGGTCAAAGTGGTCCAACAAGAATGGCCACGGTTGGCCCGGTCTCCAAACCCCAGTTCGTCGCCACCCCCACCCCCGCGCAGCGCGCCGCAGGCCAGAGTATTGTTTTTTCGGTATAAACGTCACGGTCTACTGTGTACAAGCACTGCTTGCTCCAAACTCCAAAACCAAGCATGCATCATTGCAGGCACCGGGACCCAAGGAATCCAGTCTGGCCTCCCATGTTACGATGTTGAAGGGCGTTTTATTAAAAGAAGAAAGAGTGAACTAAGCTGCACATGACATGAACCCCTCATGAACCCCCGGTCAGAAATGAGACTGAGATCTCCACAACCACAAGCGACATTTCAGTGATTTTGTAGTACGTTATTTTCCTTGTTACAAAAAGGAAGAAGAAGGGCAAGGTACTTATGCAGCGTATCATTCATTGCACAGCCAACTTTGAGGTTTCATTCCTTTTTTTTTTTTTTTTTTTTTTTTTGCTTTCGTCCATGGGAGCACGTGGGTATGTGAGAAAACAGAGTTTCTCCGTAGAGGCCTACATGGATCAGCATCCTCTTCAATGGCTTGAATATCTTTCTCACTGCTAATCTTCTTTGTATAATTCGTAATCATCATTCTGTCCTCAGGTTTTGAGGTGGCCGGTTGGTTGGTGGTAGTGAGGTTCTGCTTTGCTCGTCACCGGCATCTGTTCAGGGTGTCCACCCCAAAACATGTCAGTTGTCCTACTCACCAGACATGCTACCATTTTTTGTAACGTCTGCTAGATCAGGGAAAGTAAAATATATTAATTACTCAATTTTCTAGTATTATCTTTATCTTTTGATGAGTACAACCGAAATGAAAAGTGAATGATGTCCCGTGGTGGCTTTAGAGCGTCCCAATGGTTAACTCTATGGCTAACTCTTACGATTGTTTATTGAAGAAAAAGAAAAAAGATAATGCAGCTAGCTCTTACTTAAGAGTTAGTCTCTAAGAAAATGTGAGACATAAAAAATAAAACCCCACTCCTCATCAATCTTTTGTAAGAGTTAGCTGCTAGCTCTTAGCTAGCTCTACCATTGTGAACGCTCTTATACGATGTCTTATGATTTTACGGGCTTATTAACCCTACGGTTTTTTATACGACGTCTTCTGATTCAGAGGACAGATTCTCATAAACAGAAGTACTCTAATTAAGTGCACTAGCATGTCAATCCGTGCAGGTGCACGGGCTAGCAGCTTTATTACAATATCTAAAACATAAGTTTCATTTAAAAAAACATAAATACAGATATATATAAATGTTAGGATACTCAATTTATATCAATATTTGTTTTAGTTTTCCCATCACTTATTTTCTATGGTGTATGTAACTTATAGAGAGAACCACACTAATTTATTTATGTTTTGAGTTAAGTCCACATTGGAAGAATTGTTGACCATGTTACTAAAGATCTGTAATGTGAAACCTAACTATATTTAGCGTAAGAAACATATTTGCTACATATTTAAGAATTATTTTCTTGACGGAAGATGTTTAACCCAAATCTATGCTTTAACCCTCTGTCCCAGAATAATTTGAATTCTGGTTATATATTAGGTTCACTGAAGATGTTATGAATGTGGACAAAGCATCTATATCCAGATTCATAAAACAGTCTATGACCCTGGACATCCAGAAACGTATCCAGGATGCTAAATAAACTGGGACGAAAAGAGTAGGTCATGAATCTAATGGCATCCACATGGAACAACTTCAAATCTCAGCTTCTTGTAGTTAACTGAAATTATCATTTGAAAATAGCCTATATATGTGTTAGAACATAGTTGACACATGAAGTTTGTGTTATTTTGTTTAGTATAAAAATATGTTATTTCGTTAATCTATTTCCTCTGTCCTAGAATAATTGGCATTCTAGCCTACTCTTGTTTCTCCAAAATAATTGGCATTATCACTTCCCAATGCATCTTTCTCTCTTCCCAATACATCTCTATCTCTCCCCTCCTCTCCTTAATCCCCGTGCCCACACCTACAATGCCAAACATAGTGGGACGGAGAGAGTATGTCTTAAGATATTTTTAATATTTAGTTTTTAGTAACATGCTTATTATTTGTAATTTCCATTTCAATTTTTTTCTCTGTACTTTTGAAATTTAGTCTTCTTGAGTGTTGGAAATACTTTATTTTCATTTAGTTATTTTATATTTCATAATATGATTTCTTGAGAACTGGAAAGTGTGCGTATGGGTACTTTTCTTCTTAGAGTTGGTCACATAATAATCAGGATGTAATGAAAATAAAGTATTTCCAATTAACGTATGGCAAGGAAAGTTGCTTTATGGCTCGATACATACATATTCAGGATTTGAGTATTGCATTGGCTGCCGTAGTGTTAGAGATTACCAAGATGTAATGGTTACGTACGCTTTGTTAAGCATTAAAAAGTGATAAGATGTTTTACTTTTGTTTTTAGTTTTTTTATGACTCCTTTATAATTATGGATACTTCGAAAGGAGTCTATGATACGTTAATATAAGATTTTTTTTTTTAACTTGATAGCATTTTTTGATCCGGTTATATAAACATTTATATTAGAACTAGTCTATGCCTAAGTGTGTATAAGAGACTGACGAACTACTGGCTAGACAGATATACGACGAGATTGCATTGATCCATCTCCTAGGCATGGTGCTTCTGACACCAAGCCTTAGGTACATATGTGTGGATGTAATTGATCCATGTTAGGCGAGTATGAAAAAAATCCATGGTTATTTAGCTTACCGCATCTTTGTTAAGAATTGTCATGGTGTGCTGCTTCAGAGTCTGCCCCGACCTCCAGACTTGGTGATCCAGCGGTCAGAGATCCATGTTAGGCGAGTATGAATCTGGACAAAGCATCTATATCCAGATTCATAAAACATTATATGAACCTGAACGTGGAGGATTACAAGGGACGGACAGGGCTATCACCACCTGCCGCCTACCTCTACAAACCGTGGGACACGAACACGCAACCAAGGGTGGAAAGGAAGCCCTAGCACCATGCTAGCGTAATTAACCACAACTCTAGATCCCTCGAGGCACCTCGCAAGGCGATAAACCTAGAGCACCTATGCAGGACAATGGACCCGATGATTAAGCAAAAGGAATAACTAGTTCTAACTAGCGATTACTTAGACAAAGGATCAAAACAAGCACCACGTTATGCATAAGCTTTCGTCGCTCAAGAACGCGCGACGAACGATGAATGATGAAGAACGATCATCGTTAACCGATGATTAAGTATGACGAACGACGAACGAACGATGAACGATCACGAAGAACATCGATGAACGATGAACGAACATGAACGAACGAAGAACGTTCATCCAAGATGAAGGATGAACGATGAACTAGCATAAGCACATAACTACTACAAGAACGATGATATTCCATTGATAAAGAAATAAGTCTTACAAAGAGAGAAAATGATACAAGGGATTATACCCCAAACTCTCTAAGGGACTTGGGAGCCAAAAGAGCAGCCCACTACTCAGCCTAAGTCTAACTAGAGAGTCTCTAGCTCTGACGTGTGGAGGAGGGAATGAGCCTCTTGTGTTAGTGCGTGTGTGTTGAAAGGAGGGGGGGTACCCCTCCTTATATAGCCTTTGAAGGTCGGTTGATTTGAGGCGGTTCCCGACATTGATGGCATTGATTGCAGGGGGAACCGACCTCCCAAGGTTGGTTGCAAACCGCCTTAGAAAGATGGACCCAGGAGGGCCACCTGGCAGGTCGGCCGACCCAGGGTTTGGGGTCAGCCGACCCCTGCCTGGCCCCTCCTGGGCTGGGCTTTGGTGGGTGGCTTCCCCCTGGCCTTTAGGCCTCTTGTCCAGGTGTATGGCCTCAGTTGATGTTCTGGTAGGTTCTGGGTCTTTTATCCTTGAATTATATTCCCGCGGCGAGCGTCATTTTATAGAAGTGTCTAAATCGTCGTTTTGGGGCATGTTTACACTTGGAATTCCCTGTTTTCCACCTGCACACCAAAATCTAGAGGTATGTATGGAAATAGGTTATTTGATGACAAAATGCTAGTAACACGTGTTAGTTCTTCCTTATCTATAGAGCTAAATGACAGTCAAATTCTTGATCTAAGGACCGTCAACAATTCCCCCAAGCTGTCCTCCTTGCTCGTCCCGAGCAAGAAGTAGGACTTAGGATGTTGATCAGGAGTTGCTACAATGTTTCATATCTCCTAGGTACCATGCACACAACAAAATACTCTCCTTTTGAGTCGAAAAAGTTGGCATGGTAACTCACCCTTTACCTTACTCCTTATAGGGCGTATGGCTTTTTTTTTTGTCTTGGGCGGTTGAGAGATAGAACGGTTATAACAGAGCACCATTCTCTTGTCCATTGTTTGACTTTTATTTTCCGGAGGTTTTCATAATTTTTGAAATAAAAACAAAGTACCTCAAATGATGCTCTCGAATCGCTCAATAAGTGTATATTCCTCACCCAGGCATTATTGTGTTGCCTCTTGTCATCCTACTTCCAAGGCTTGTATGTGGGGTTCAAGGTAGGGATGATATGAGGCATACTTGCATCACACATATTGCCGAACCAATAGAGTGGATCCATGGAGAATGCATGTCATACAACCTTGATCAAGATGTGCATGTGTGTATATGGTGGTGGTGAGGTAGAAGAACGATACTCCTTTTTATTTATTCCTTCTCTCTCTTTTTGGATTTTTGAGGAGGACATGGCTATCCTTCTTTCTTTTCTTTTTATCAATATTTTTCTTTCTTTCCCTTCTTTTCATCATGCTCTACTTTTGTATGAGTAGGAGGTTATTCTTTTTCTTTTGCATAGCCATGTCTCCAATGATATATTTGAGAGAGGAAGGCAATGATGGATTTTTGGAATATTTATTTTGGTGGAAAGTGTGGTGGTTTTGCTCAACTTCCAGTGTTAAAGTTTAGCATGCGAGGTGAAGTGTACGTGATCTTGATCAAAGAGAGTATGACAAACTTCTCACTAGGGTCACACAATTTTGATAAAGCTCAATGCAATGACAAGCAGCATATGTGTAAGGTTTTGTAATTTAAGAACAACATATGGCTTTGGTACGAATTTTGATCATTGAGGAACTTTATTATTATTATTTTTGTATTTTGTAAATAAAACTCCGGAAGTCAAGTCGTACTTTGAACAAGATCATAGCAGCCCTATTTGTACCATATCATATCTCATAACAACTTAGACTTAAATCAAGCACTATGCAGCCCACAAGTTTCAAGTTCTAGGTAAGCATAAGCCAAAAGTATCAAAACTTGGGAGAGCACTAAGTTGTGACTAGGTACAAAAGAGAGATAAAACAAAGCAACTATTCATCATCTCAACATAAGGAAGGCTAAACACTCTTATTCGCATATAGAGAGAAACTACGAAAAACTAGCAACCACACTAAAGACTATTTTTGTTCTTTTTAGTTTTGTTATTTTTATTTTATTTTCAGTTTTATCATTTTTTTGTATTTTCATGAGAGGTGCAAGAACAAGCAAACAAGAGAAATAAAAGGATACAAGTTGCGATACATGATACCTTAGCGGGGGGCATGGCACCCCCCCCCCCCCCCCCCCCCAAGCTTGTTCTTGCTCACGGGTTATGGCGAGGATCGAACCCCATGTGGCGAAAGTAAGCCAAAAGATCGGCTTGGCCCTGTTGCGTCATGTTGGTGAGGTTGGTGAGCTGGGCATTTGTGTTGTCTTGCCACTGGTGGGTCTGCAGGACGTGTTGGTTGAGGGTGTACTCAACGTCTTCACCTCGAGTCTCGATAAGTCCCATTTGCTCGGTGAGCGCATTCATCTGCTGCTCAAAGTATGGATCATGAGCTGTAGACGAACGCTGCCTACCGGTCCTCGGTGAGTAGGACGTCGATTCGGAGGAGAGTTCCTCCCATTATGCTCGTGGAGGGCGCGTCCATGGAGCTTGGCCCGCACTCTGCTGCGACGAGCCGCCGGCCTCAAATGGTGGTGGAGTGGCGTACCCACCGGGACCGTACCCGGCGTGACCGTAACCCAGCCCATACGCATAGGCCATAGGCTGCGGCGCGGGCATCCCGGTGCCGGCGAGTGGCTCCGGCCTACGCGTCCTCCTGCGAGAAGAAGTACCCCTGCGTGCAACCTCCACTTCTTGGAGATTGGTGGTTAGATTTTGACAGTTATACAAGCGAAGATCCGGGTTAGGTAACGGAAATTCGTTTGTATAACTGACATAATAAAATATGAGAGAATTATTTGGACCGTGCTTAAGTGTATGACCTTGAACAAGATAATCCTCGGTGATAAGAGAGCGGGGTGTATCAATATATGCAACATTAGCATCATGCAAAGCACCAATACCCGCAGCAATACGTGTAATCAACGAGGTGCACTCAATCGGTCCAGTCATTCTAAAATTTTCTAATCACTGAGTAATCATGCAAGTGACAGGAGCAATCTTTATTTTCTCAACCATAGCATAAAGAATTTTCAAATCATCCTCGCGCACTATCCTAATATCATTTCTAGGAAACATTGTAATGCCAAGCCACATGTGCAAAAAACGCAAGGAAGGATGATGAATGTGATTAGTTCGGGGTTTCTCACAAGTAGAAAATGCAGAAATTCTTTGCCAAAAAGCTAACTTTGAGTAACCCGGAATCGAACTATCGACGTTGATATTGCAGCCAGTATTAAAGCCGAGGCATTGACTAAGATTTTTTTTCCAAGACAAATGATATTCCTCCTGATGAGGACATCACCATGCTAGACACACACGAACGGGTTTCACCACCGAGTTTCAAGTCGTCATCAAGTTGCCCTTCGAGTTGGATTCGGATTTCAGGAGCACCTTCCACTAAAACGGGCGCCCCGGTCACATACGGACTCCGATTGGGACGTTCTTCATATGGATGGAAAGCTAAGAAGATAAGCTTTCCAACGGATCCAGTTGCACATCTAAATTCCGTCTGAGTCGACGGGAATGGTCAAAACAAGCCAGCGTCCAGAAACTGTTTCGGTGCTGCGTCACCGTTTTTGGCCTTTGGGCCATGTATCGTGTCTTGGCCCATTAGGGGTGCGTCCTTAGGGTTTTGCACGACCCTAAACTCTATATTATCAGTAGCCGCCGCCACATTAGGATTTGGGTTTTGTTTAGTTGAGTTTTCCTTCGAGAAACTTGAGTGCATCGTTGTATCTGTGGCGACAAGTCCTTATACATTGATTCAGGGCCCCTGTTCTTACTCTCCTCGACTGTGTCGATTAGTCCTTTCGAATCGAGTGTTTGAACCTCTCTTGTGATTCGCTTCAATTCATATCTGCAATTTCAGATTGCGTGTTTACACTTTCTTGCTTGCGTTCTCGATTCGTCTGCAGGAAAAGCCTTATCGGCGAGGTCAATCAAGTTGTGCTTGGTTGATAACCAACGGAGCAGTGGTGTAGCGGTTGCAGGGTTCGAATCGGGTTGATTTGAAGCCGGATCGTCAACGTCGAGTTCTCCAATTATCGAGTTTACCTCTACCTCTCGGAAGATCGGGCCTAGTCCTCATCAAGTGGTATCAGATTTCAGGTTTCCCGTGAGGTATTACCTTTGTTTTTCCCTTCGATTAATTTTGAGTCATATACCTAGAGTCTACAAAAAGCCTACAAAAAAATCCCCTGTCCTAGAACCTCTTTTAGCCTTTGCAATTTCGTTTCAGATTCGCTTTGTTGAGTTTGTGTTCGTGGTCGAGTCTTGTTGCTGGTTAGTGTGTTCGCGTCGTAGTTCAATTCGCCCCGTTGCAAGTCGTGCCACACATTACTCGACTTGCCCTCGCCAGCCGCCTTGCGTGAACTCTCGCCGTGCAAGCCCTAGATAGGTTGCAAGCCGCCTTGTGTTCATCGCTTTGCATCGCAGCCCCCCTTGATTCATATTGCAAATCCTTTGCTGCTGCTTGTACCAGGGATACTTTGCCCTAGCTGTGATCTGTGCCGTGGTTCAGGGAAGCTTTGCCCTAGCCGCCGTCGCCTTGTCTGCCGAGTTGTACCTCTCCGAAACCATAACTTGACATACCATCGGTAAAACGGGCATAACTTTTCGCTCGGAACTCCGTTTTGGCTCAAATTTTTATAGCAGTTTCTTGACTCCGAAACGCCAAAATCAACTCGCCAAAGGCCTGTTGGGGTTCGGAATCAAGGTCAAAAAAATTCGGGAAAATAAAGAAAAAAATTGATTTCTGAAATTTTAGGTTTTCGGCGAACCTTCTCAATTTTCTGTAGGCCGCACCTTAACTCTGTTTGAGCTGATACTTTGTGGTGTTCCTACTTTTGTGCTTCTGGTTAAGAGAAAAATATCAGAAAAATAAGAGAAAAAAGAAAAATTTGAATCATTGTGATTTCTACTAGTGCCTTTTCGCGCTAGAAGACAAAACAGGAGGCTTTTGGGTGCTGTTTTGCTTGTTCTGTGAGTTCATCCTCTGTCATTTGTTCCATCTTGTTGTGCTACGCCTAGGACACGTCTTAGCCAGCAATTGTGACTTGTACTTTGGACACTTATTGAACTTTGCTAATCTGCATTCGTATTTTGCTAATCCTTGCTACATATTGTGCCTGTCCCAAAGCTCCACATATATTTCTGTCAGCACAGGTTCTTGTCCTTGCAACTATTACACCCAGCTCAGCAACTGATTGTACCGTCCTGTTGGCTTTGGTAAGAACACTTGCAAGACGGTGGTAAGCCGCTTGAGATTTTGCATTCCACCCTCACCACCATTTGTGTTAGTTGATAGGGATAATACTTTTGTGTTGTCTTCTGCTGTCTTCTAACCATGTCAGCGCCAGCGGCCGAGGATGTGGAGTCCCCCACGGACTTCAACGAATGTGTCTCCAAGGCTGAGCTTCAAAAGTTTGCTGCAGACCAGCGCAAGCTCATGACTGCGAGGTTTGATGAGATGATGGGCCTCCTCAACGGGCTGGTGACCCGAGTTGAACATCTTGAGCAACTCCCTCCACCTGTGGATGAGGATCGTGACGTCCGCCGCCTCGAACACAATCGTGTCGGTATGGGAGGTAATCGTGGTAACCATGATTTTGCTAAACCTAAATTTTCCATGATTCCTTTTGCGGGTAGTGCTGATCCTGAGGAGTATTTGAATTGGGAACTTGCTGTAGAACAAAAGTTTAATTCTCATTTGGTTCCTGCTGATCATAGAGTTAGACTTGCTACAAGTGAATTTACTAGCTTTGCTCTGTTTTGGTGGAATGATATTTGCACTGCTGGTAATGCTGCTGCTGTGCCTCAAACTTGGACTGTTTTAAAACAGCGTATGAAGTCTCGTTTTGTTCCTCCTTGTTACCAACGTGATTTACGTTTGAAGTTGCAAACTTTAAAACAAGGTGACAAAAGTGTAGAGGAATATTCTCAGGAATTGCTTATAGGACTAGCACGTTGTGGTATTCGTGAGGATGATGATGAAAGTAGTGCTAGATTCTTTGGTGGTTTGAATCGTGATATACAGAATATTCTTGACTATAAAGATTGGACTCGTTTTTCCCAATTGTATCATCTTGCTCTTAAGGCAGAAAGAGAAGTACAGGGACGTCGCCAAGACCATTCTTCTTTCAGGTCCAATACTGGGCGAACGTTTCAGCAGCGTTCTGAAGTTGAGAAGCCGAAGGCGCCTGTTGTTGCTAAGCCTTCAGCAACACCACCTGCTCCAGCGCCCGCTTCTGAGGTAAGTAAGGTGTCTACTGTGCAGGCCCAACAAAACAAGAGGTATGAAAAGGGTTCTTCAAGTAGATCGACCAATATTGTATGCCACCGCTGCAAGGGTATGGGACATGTCATGAAGGATTGTCCAAGTACTCGCGCTTTCATCGCTGCACCTGATGGCAACGGATATGTAAGTGCTAGTGATGTTGAAGATGATTTGGCTCTTGCCACTAACCTTGCTGCAGATTCAGACGACGACGAGAGTGTGCATATTGATTCCTTGGCTGCATCGGCGGGCTTCCTGGCTCTTGTGCAGCGTGCTGTGAGCACTCAGGTGGAACGTGAGGACGAGAAGCTACAACGCAAGAATTTGTTCCACATGTATCTCATCGTCAAGAACTATCGTGCTCTCACCATAATTGATAGTGGGAGTTGCAACAACTTGGTGAGTTCAGATTTGGTTGAAAAGCTTGGTTTGCCAACACGTCCGCTTTCTCATCCCTACCACATTGAATGGTTGAACAATAGTGGTAAGGCTCGGGTAACTAAAACTGGACGCATACAATTTTCTGTTGGCTCTTATCATGATTCTGCTGATTTTGATGTTGTGTCTATGCAATCATCCTCTTTGTTGTTAGGACGACCACGGGAATTTGATAATGATGTTGCACACCATGGTAGAACTAATACATATACCTTCATGCATAAGGACAAGAAAACTACTTTGCTTCCTTTGTCACCCACTGATATTAGGAAACATTTTACAGAGCTTGCTGAACATGCTAAGACTCATAGTGCTATTGCTAGTGACACACCTTCTACTGATAATAATAAAGGAATTAAATTAAAAGATGGTGTTTATCTTGCTACTACATCTGCTACTGCTGATTTATGTGATAATCCGGATGCCCCATGTTATACTATGCTTGGTCGAGATTCTTGTTTGCTTACAAATGATCCTATCTCTCGCACTTTGCATCCTGTTGTCACTAACCTTTTGCAGGAGTTGGATGGTGGGATGGAGTCGAGGACGACTCCAATTCAAGAAGGGGAGGATGATGAGGACATCACCATGCTAGACACGCACGAACGGGTTTCACCACCGAGTTTCAAGTCGTCATCAAGTTGCCCTTCGAGTTGGATTCGGATTTCAGGAGCAACTTCCACTAAAACGGGCGCCCCGGTCACATACGGACTCCGATTGGGACGTTCTTCATATGGATGGAAAGCTAAGAAGATAAGCTTTCCAACGGATCCAGTCGCACATCCAAATTCCGTCTGAGTCGACGGGAATGGTCAAAACAATTCAGCGTCCAGAAACTGTTTCGGTGCTGCGTCACCGTTTTTGGCCTTTGGGCCATGTATCGTGTCTTGGCCCATTAGGGGTGCGTCCTTAGGGTTTTGCACGACCCTAAACTCTATATTATCAGTAGCCGCCGCCACATTAGGATTTGGGTTTTGTTTAGTTGAGTTTTCCTTCGAGAAACTTGAGTGCATCGTTGTATCTGTGGCGACAAGTCCTTATACATTGATCCAGGGCCCCTGTTCTTACTCTCCTCGACTGTGTCGATTAGTCCTTTCGAATCGAGTGTTTGAACCTCTCTTGTGATTCGCTTCAATTCATATCTGCAATTTCAGATTGCGTGTTTACACTTTCTTGCTTGCGTTCTCGATTCGTCTGCAGGAAAAGCCTTATCGGCGAGGTCAATCAAGTTGTGCTTGGTTGATAACCAACGGAGCAGTGGTGTAGCGGTTGCAGGGTTCGAATCAGGTTGATTTGAAGCCGGATCGTCAATGTCGAGTTCTCCAATTATCGAGTTTACCTCTACCTCTCGGAAGATCGGGCCTAGTCCTCATCACCTCCCGAAAAAACCGAAAGGTAATACCGTCATCTACCACGCGTAGGATGCATAAAAACTGATGTGTAAGTAAGCGGGAACCCTGCTCATCTACACATGCAAAATTATCCCACCCTATGGCTTTAAATACTCGAGAAAATTCAGCATCCATACCAATCTTTTGCAGCAGTTCCGTATCAAATGCTCGCGTAGGAGCAAATGTACGGAGTCAGAGAGCCTCGTAGGCGCTTATCTCGTCGTCGCCCACCAAGTCGAGGTCAGTGTCGACGAGGAGACGATGCTCGGTGCTGGCTTGCGGCTCCGCTGCGGCTTCATGTTGCGGGCTTGACACTTGCTCGGTGGCTACGCGGGCGCGGGTGCGTGGTCGAGATGAGCTCGAGCTTGAGCTTCCGGACCGGAACAGCGAGGCGACGGCCCTCCCAGTGCGCTTCATGCTGCAGAGGTGATGGGCAAGAATGTAAGAACAAAAACTCCGAACGGGTTATGAGAGTGAAAACAAATCGAGGAAACCGTCGGTGTTCTTGCAAGCGAGAAAACGCAACTCGAAAAATCAAACAAACCAAAAATCGAAAAGCAAACTAAGAGAGAAATATTTTTGCAGAATTTTGAGGCAAGCACCAAATGAGCACCTTGAAAACTTTGAGAGCAATGGAGTGAAGTGCGTGAGGAGTGGAAATGAGAGTGTGAGAGGGAGAGAGCTCAATGGCCGGCCACCTCCTTATATGGATGAGCCATAACGGCCACATTTGAAAAGAGGAGAGGACAGGCAGTGGCGGAGCTGGCCGAGAAAATCAGGGGGCCGATCGACACCACCGGCGACTTCTCTCACCGCGCTAACCCATCACCGTCAAACTCTCCCGCCCTAACACTGGCCCAACCGCCATCTCCCGCTGGCCATGAGGCAGCGCCTCGTCGCCTCCGCTTCCGCCATCTCCCGTTGCCCGTGCCGTGAGGCAGCG
Organism: Eragrostis nindensis; assembly: GCA_012490785.1. NCBI lineage: Eukaryota > Viridiplantae > Streptophyta > Magnoliopsida > Poales > Poaceae > Eragrostis > Eragrostis nindensis. The sequence goes on from JAAXCT010000028.1 coordinate 1,172,417, forward strand.
CCCCATCGCCTCCGCTTCCGCCGTCTCTCCCGCTTCTCTCGAACCCCTATTCTAGAGTAAATTGAGAACCATGTATGGAAAAAATTAGGAGCTATCCTCGTCGCAAGGCAATCATCTAACCCTATCCTCGCCGCATAACCATGTATAGAAAAAAAAATTAAGAACTACACATTTGATTTTAGGCAAACAAAAACAAAAAATTAGAGACAAGAAGCACACTACTTAGATTTGTATCAATTGTTCCAAATAAATCGATATTTGGCGACGAGCAAATTGATCGATTTTGTACCGAATAGTAGTAGAATTGGAGATAAATAGTCAAGTAGCAGCAAATTAATCGATGGATGGAACAGAAGACAACACACAAAAAAAACGAAAAAAAAAGGAAACGATAGCAGCTATCCACGCTAAAGGAAAAGAAAAAGAATGAGAGCAAGTAGCAGGCCCAAACACAAAGTCAACTCTTCTTACTTGTTAGTTTTAGTGGCCCATTGGCCCAATACCCCTTCATCCCTTCTTCTACCTTTGAACAGACAGGTTTTCTGGTAGCCATGGCCATGGCGCCGTAGCTCTAGGGGAGGATGGGGCAGGGGGTACTTGGCGCCAAGATTAGGTAGGGTGCCTGCCTCACCTTGCTCTATTGGAAGATCTGCCGATGCACCTTCGATTGCTTGCATGTATATATGGGCTGAATTTGTGCCGGTGAGGAGTATATCCTCTGAGAAATTTCGGAAGTTGAGGGGGGCCATGGCCCCTGCCGCCCCCCCCCCCCCCCCCCAGCTCCGCCATTGAGGACAGGTGACCGTTGGGGCAAAGGGGAGCGCGCCCAACGGCCACCATGGGTCGGCCGACCTGGCAAAGGGGGTCGGCAGACCCCCTTGTGGGGTCCACCTGGTCACCCTCTTGGCCCACAGCTCCCAACGGCCATATTGATGATGACCACGGTTGCTATGTCCAGAAAATTCTCAAAATTATTTGCTCAAAAAGATTTCCAAATAAAAGGTTGCCTCGAATTCAAAATTTTTCGAAAATCACAAAAAGGGTATGTTGGAGAAAAGTTCCAACATGTGAAAATTGTTTTTGGCTTTTATAAAGGGATACAAGTGTTGTCCAAAATTTTCTATCAAAGATGGGAAAATTTGGACGTAAAAAATTTCTTTTTGGAAATTTTGAATTTCAATGCATGGCGAGGGAAAAATCAAATATGCTGGCGGAAAAATTCAAATAAATTTTGTGGAGGAAATAAAAACATGCAAGGTGGTTTGGAAAAATCCAAATGCAAATTGGTGGTGGAAAAATTCAAAAAGAAGCAAATAAAACCAAATGATAATGCCTATTTTCCTGACGGCCAGGGCCGTGTCTTTTAAAGTCCGACAGGCTAAGACTTCTCCAACGGGTTTAGCTTGGTGGCGCGGACCCTGTCCCTGGAGATGAGGACGTGGAGGGCTGCGCCTTGACTTGCCACACTTGTTTCATCTTTGGTGGAGTAGGTGGCTTCTCGGACTTTGGGACGGGCTTTTTAGCCCATAGTCCCGGCCTCTCTGTCGCAGGTTTCTTTGGTTGAAACTGCGATTGATTTTCAATCTTGGCCAAGCTCTTCCATAGCGCAATGAGGCTGTCCGTCTTCCTGGCTGTCACTTCAACTTCTTGAATATTGGAGGTGTTTGGCCCATACTTGACCTTGATCATTGAGCATTGTTCTTTTCGAGGTTGGAACTCAAATTTTTCCTCCTTCCCGTTGATGTAGAGGCGGATTTCTCCAACTCCAACATCAATCTGAGCCTTTCCGATACTAAGGAAGGGACGTCCCAAGATGAGGGGCGTCTCCTTATCAATATCCATGTCGAGCACCACAAAGTTCACCAGGATGATGTGGCCTCTTATGCTTACCGGCGTATCTTCCGCAATTCCCAACGGGAAGCGAAAGGATGAGTCGGCCAATTAGAGCCTCATCGTCGTCGGTGTCAGACGTCGGTACTTGAGTTGATCAAAGATCGCTTGATTGAACAAGCAATCACTGGATAGCCTGGATCAATTTTTATTGTTGAAGGTTCCCCTCTTCTTTGCCTGTGCTCCCCTGCATGGTTAGTCATACGAGAGAACATATCTCCTCTCGTAGTGGTAACATTAACTTTTTCAACGGGAGATTCTGGTTGCCCAGGAATTTGCCCAGAACTAGCAGAAGGAACAAGAGTAGCAAGCTGAGCTATCTGAGTTTCTATCATTTTGTTAAAGCTCAACTGATTTTTGAAAGCGGAAGAAAGACCTATTTTTGAATTTAAACTTTCTAAACTCTGATCAGTGGCAGCAAGCTTTTTGTTGATTGATTCATTAATTTTAGCTTGGCCATAAACCAAATCTTTCAAGGAAGACTAATTATTATTAAAACCAGAGAAATTGTTACCTCCTTGATAAGATTGGCGGTTTTGGTTAAAACCTTGACCTCCACTTGGACGATACACATTGTTGTTGTTCATGTAGTAGGCTTCTTCATGGGTATGATTAGGGCAATCCTCCCCATATGGCCACTGTTGCCACATTCCTCTCACGTCATGCGTGAGTCGAGTGAACGAACACTACCATGCGTGTTGAAGTTGTCCAAGCACTTCATGACGAGGTCGAGCTTAGCAGACAATAAGTCCACTTCCTTGATAGGGTGTACGCCTTTAGAGCGTGGTTGGAGACGTTCATCGCTCCACCCTTGATTGGAGACCATCTTCTCAATAAGCTCTTTAGCTTGATTGACAGTCATTAGAGAAGAAGGCTCCTCCGGCAGCGGCATCCATATGTCCACGGGTTGTTGGTGTCAACCCGTTGTAGAAATGTTGAAGAATGAGCCATTCTTCCATCCCGTGGTGTGGGCAGGCGGATATGTAACCTTGGAGCCTATCCAATGCCTCGGAGATGGTTTCATTGCTAGCTTGCTGGAAGCTTGAAATTCTTCCACGAAGGGCATTGGTTTTGCCCAACGGGAAAAACTTTACGAGGAACGCGGTAGAGCAGCGTTTCCAAGTATCAATGCTGGCATGATTGGCACAAAACCACTGTTTCGCCTTCCCAAGGAGGTAGAGGGGAAACAGACGGAGTCTGATAGCATCTTGATTGACTCCGGCATGTGCCGATGTGTTGCATATCTCAAGGAACTGTTGGAGATGAGTATTGGCGTCCTCCGAGGCCTTTCCACAAAAGGAAATGGCCTGCACCATAGTGATTAGGCTTTGATTTGACTTCAAACCTTGCGTCACCAGCGTTGACATTGGGCCCAACGGAAACATTAGCAACAGAGGGAGCAGAGTAGTCATGAAGGGTCCTTTGATCAGCCATGTCAATAAGTGATGATGGTGCGGATGATGTGGGTTCGTCTGTCGTGAGTGTTGCTTGTGCGGAAGTGTCGGCACGAGGTCGAACTTTTCTTACATGCGACTCTGGATTATCAACGAAGTTTTTCGGCAAGTTGAATCCACGCATACACTATCCTGTTTTCACATCAAAGAGAGAAAACAGATCAAGGTTAGCTTGCATTGAGCAATGGTTAAATCACATCAAGTGTAATCATGAGTAATCATTGTACACTTGTCATCAATTGTCTTCCCCGGCAACGGCGCCAGAAATGCTTGTTGGTATTTCTTACACCAAACAGAAAATACCACCTTAGGCTGGTTAGGCCTAGAGTGAATATTCCCGGCTTGGCACCAGAAATACCTGGGGTTAAGTTACTTGCTTAGAAATACATAATAATCCATAACCAGCAGCAATTGCTAATTATGTATTATTAGTGTCCAACATAAAAGATAATCCGCAAGCGCACGGATAACCCGTTGTAGCATTTCACCCGAGAGTATTCCATGGTACGTTATTTATATTTTCCCAAAGGAAGACGTAGTTGACAAATATGTACTTATACTCATGGTGTTACAAATGATAGATCATAACCACAATCCAATATAGGGGTACGGTGCAAATAGATAAGAGGATAGCGCGACACACACAGCAGGCAATTCCACTCTCTGATAAAAGCGAGAGGCAACTCTAAACTAGTCAAGGATTAAGTAAGAAGAACTGCTACTCCTAATGTACATCATCAAGTAGCGTGCATAAGCTGTACACAAGCCAGGACTAAGCTATTCCACTGCAAAGAGTCTGCCCCGACCTCCGGAGTTTCATAAATACTCCTACGCCATGCCCGAACGTAGAGGATTACAAGGGACGGACAGGGCTGTCACCACCTGCCGCCTATCTCTACAAACTGTGGGACACGAACACGCAACCAAGGGTGGAAAGGAAGCCCTAGCACCATGCTAGCGTAACTAACCACAACTCTAGATCCTTCGAGGCACCTCGCAAGGCGATAAACCTAGAGCACCATTGCAGGACAATGGACCCGATGACTAAGCAAAAGGAATAACTAGTTCTAACTAGCGATTACTTAGACAAAGGATCAAAACTAGCACTACGTTATGCATAAGCGTTCGTCGCACAAGAACGAGCGATGAACGATGAACGATGAAGAACGATCATCGTTAACCGATGATCGAGTATGAACGAACGACGAACGAACGATGAACGATCACGAACGAACATCGATGAATGATGAACGAACGATGAATGAACATGAACAAATGAAGAATGTTCATCCAAGATCAAGGATGAACGATGAACTAGCATAAGCACATAACTATGACAAGAACGATGATATTCCATTGTTAAAGAAATAAGTCTTTACAAAGAGAGAAAATGATACAAGGTACTATACCCCAAACTCTCCAAGGGACTTGGGAGCCAAAAGGGCAGCCCACTGCTCAGCCTAAGCCTAACTAGAGAGCTTCTAGCTTTGATGTGTGGAGGAGGGAATGAGCCTCTTGTGTTGGTGTTGTGTGTGTGTGTTGAAAGGAAGGGGTACCCCTCCTTATATAGCCTTTGAAGATCGGTTGATTTGAGGCGGTTCCCGGCATTGATGGCAGGGGGAACCGACCTCCCAAGGTCGGTTGCAAACCGCCTTAGAAAGATGGACCCAGAAGGGCCACCTGGCAGGTCGGTCGACCCAGGGTTTGGGGTCGGCTGACCCCTGCCTGGCCCCTCCTGGGCTGGGCTTTGGTGGGTGGCTTCTCTCTGGCCTTTAAGCCTCTTGTCCAGGTGTATGGCCTCAGTTGATGTTCTGGTAGGTTCTGGGTCTTTTATCCTCGAATTATATTCCCGCGGCGAGCGTCATTTTATAGAAGTGTCAAAATCGTCGCTTTGGGGCATGTTTACACCTGGAATTTCCTGTTTTCCACCTGCACACCAAAATCTAGAGGTACATGTGGAAATAGGTTATTTGATAACAAAATGCTAGTAACAACTGTTAGTTCTTCCTTATTTATGGAGCAAAATGACGGTCAAATTCTTGGTCTAAGGACCGTCAATAGCTGCCTATTTGGCTCCCAAGTCCCTTGGAGAGTTTTGGGTATAATCCCTTGTATCCGTTTCTCTCTTTGTAAGACTTATTTCTTTATCAATGGAATATCATCGTTCTTGTTGTAGTTATGTGCTTATGCTAGTTCATCGTTCATCCTTGATCTTGGATGAATGTTCTTCGTTCGTTCATGTTCGTTCATCGTTTATCGATGTTCGTTCCTGATCGTTCATCGTTCGTTCGTCGTTCGTTCATACTCGATCATCGGTTAACGATGATCGTTCTTCATCGTTCATCCGTCGCTCGTTCTTGAGCGACGAACGTCTATGCATAACATAGTGCTAGTTTTGATCCTTTGTCTAAGTAATCGCTAGTTAGAACTAGTTGTTCCTTTTGCTTAGTCATCGGGTCCATTGTCCTGCAAAGGTGCTCTAGGTTTATCGCCTTACGAGGTGCCTTGAGGGATCTAGAGTTGTGGTTAGTTACGCTAGCATGGTGCTAGGGCTTCCTTTCCACCCTTGGTTGCGTGTTCGTGTCCCACGGTTTGTAGAGGTAGGCGGCAGGTGGTGACAGCCCTGTCCGTCCTTTGTAATCCTCCACGTTCGGGCATGGCGTTGGAGTATATATGAAAGTCCGGAGGTCGGAACAGACTCTGACCGCTGGATCTCCCGATGATGGCTTTGCAGTAGAACAGCTTATTCTTGGCTTGTGTGCAGCTTAGGCTATAGGTAGAAGCTACGCACGCTACTTGATGATGTACATTAGGAGTAGCAGCCTTCTTTCTTAGTCCTAGACTTGCTTAGAGTTGCCTCTCGCCTTTTATCAGAGAGTGGAATTGCCTGCTGTGTGTGTCGCACTATCCATATATTTATTTATGCCTTACCCCTGCATTGGATTATGGTTATGATCTATCATTTGTAACACCATGAGTATAAGTACATACTTGTCAACTACGTCTTCCTTTGGAAAAATATAAATAATGATACCTCGAATACTCTCGGGTGAAATGCTACAACAGGTTATCCATGCGCTTGCGGATTATCTTTTATGTTGAATACTAATAATACACTTGCTGCTAGTTATGGATTATTATGTATTTCTAAGCAATTAACTTAACCCAAGGTATTTCTGGCGCCAAGCCGAGAATATTCACTCTAGGCCTAACCAGCCTAAGGTGGTGTTTTCTGTTTGGTGTACACTACAACAATTTTGACTTTCTATGACATTGCAATTTAGTCACAGAAGGTCTGAAATTTGTCACAACTGACCTTCCATGACTCAACGGTGACGAAAATCACATAATCATAAAAGGTGCGTAGCTAAATACCTTCTGTGACATTTTCGCTATTTTTGTCATAATTTTATGACTGTTTGCAGAAATGTCATAACTGTTTATGATACTTCAAGAATTGTCACAATCTGTTTATGATACTCATAAATATCTCATAGAATTGCATGACAATTACGATTTTTATCTTTTTCTTTTTTTTGAGATTACACAGTACAACTCAGACACTCACCCCTGTGAACACACGTACGCAAACCCTACCCCTATGTGCATCTTCGAAGACTGAGCCGGCAAATCCAGAGATACGAAGTCACCACTGACACCTCGCTGTCGACGGGAGCGTCGCCTACCACTGAAAGCACAAATGCCGTTAAATCCTTGAAAATTCGCTCCCACGGGGAGTCGAACCCAGGACCTAAGAAGTGTTACTCGAAAGCCTTAACCACTAAGCCAAAACCTCTTTCACAATTACGATTTTTGTCATTACCTATTGGACCAGACCTGGCTGGTTTTTGGCTCATTACTTTCGCGGGCCTTTTAACTTCGGCCTATTAACTTTGCGAGCCTTTTAACTTCGGCCCACTTAATTGACAGGCCTTTTTATTTTTGATCCAATTAATTCACAGGCCATTTTACTTTCGACACAATTAATTCACAGGCCATTTTACTTTTGGCCCACTAGTTTTGCAGTTTTTTATCTTTCAGCCCACTAATTTCGCAGGCTTTTTATCTTTCGACCCACCTATTTTCCTGCCAGCCCATTGATTTATCAGGCCCATTTTCTAATTTCGACTCATTTATTTATAAAGAAAATAACTTTTACACCTTTAAGTTTTCCAGCCCATTCTTCCAGGCCCAACACAATAGAGCTAGGACAAGCCCAATTACACAGAAAAACAGATTAATAAATACCAACAGAATATTCTTTTATAGATCCATTAATATCTTCTCGTTAAACAAAAATAAGCATACCAACCTTGACACCACTTCACAAGTTTTCAGGAAACAAAGAAAAAAAAAGACTTGGACTGGTGCTAAGTATAGTCCTCTGTAGCACCTCCCATCCTCAGATTTTGAAAGGTAGAGAAGCTCCCCCCTGTGCAAAAAGAAAAGAAATAAGATTATCACAGTAATGGTCCATCAAGCAACCGCTCAGGCTTGGATACTTAAATAGAGGAATCTTAAATAGAGCGAAGTGTAAAACATAACAGCTCAGGCAAGGAAAATTGTATGAGTTACAAATACGCTACAAGTAATATTAAAACTGCTCACACTATCCTCGCCAAAAAAAAAAAAAAAAAACTGCTCACACTAATCATGCAGCAAGCAACCAATATCAACTAGTGAGCAGGCAACAGATGGTAATGAAAAAAGCTATTTAACATGCAAATCAATCAACAGGTCAATCAAGGAACATTTCTTCTCAACATGAGAACAGCAGAACAACAACAACAAAAAAAAAAGCAGTGTAAGTTTAAGATATATCTGAAGTGGTAGTACATAAGCATCAGCTCAAATAAGACAGGCATATCTACTAGAATTTTCAACCAATCCTGACCGAACTAGCAAGAGAGAGCAAAACGCTTCAGGTTTCTACAGGAAATAGGTGCGCGCTGAAACTCTGAACCAAACTGCAGATAAGCCAGCACGAAATGATCCAATCTAGCAACTAGAACATGCGGTAAGACATGGCAGGAAAATGCTCCCAGGTGACTAGCACTTGACAGGCCAAACCAAGAACTTGGTACTGATGCACCCAAATCAGAAACAAAGGCTGGTTGAGAAAGGAAACCAATTAGAGCTCATTTAAAGCTGCTCAGCTCTTACAGGTGGAGTAGTCGCCTCCTTGTGCTGCTCTTGCTTGCTACCAGGAAGAAGCCCTGTCAATTATAGAGACAAAAAATAGCTAAGGCACAATATCTCATAGAACCCTTCTTAACAAATCAAAAAACGATACATGGAGCTGCAAGCAAGTTTGACAGAGAGTGTGAATAAATTCCTGATACATGTATTTAGTTTCACAAATGGATGTAATGTAAAGAAAATAAGAGGTGTGAGCAAAGACTTGAGATTATGCAATGTAAGTACTTGAGCTCAATTCTGCAGTGAGAATAATCATTCGTAAGATCAGGATGGTACCAAGGCTACTAGGTGACAGTTTTAAAGTGACCTTGAAGTGTAATCTTCAGCTATGGCAGTGCGCAAAGTAGCAGGACTGGAACTAGACCAGCTATAGGATATCAGCAGTGTTTAACATTATACCCTACGTACTCGAACATATGCTTGATACTGCAAATTCTAAAGCAGAGAGACTGATATGCCCAACCATATGCTTGAGATTAACTGGAAATCCTAAAGCAAGATATATCGCAGTGAACAAAAAATCGATCTGTCCTTTTTGCTGCACGGAATGTGTTCACAACCAACAAAGAATTGAAGGATATCTAACACGGGCATGGCATTATGGGCAATCACGAATCGCTAGTTTAGCATGGTTGAGTTGCCCAAATGCAATGACTCGAGGTCATAGGAACACCGACAGCTTGCGCATCGCGTCAGCTGCCACTAAGCAATCAAGGCGCGTCACTGAACGGAACAGGACCAAACAGAGCAGGCGCAGCGGCGCGAGATCCGGCCGAGTAGGGGGCTCAGATCCGACGCGACGCACGCGATCCAACCGCGGCATGGATCTCAGGGGAGGGGTAGAAGAGGCTGGGCGCACGCACCTTGTGGTCTGACTCGGAGGCGGAGGCGGGCGAGAGCAGCGCGGCCGCGACGGCGAGGAGGGCGAGGAGGTGGCCGCGGCCGCCGGTGGAGGAGCGGAGCATGCCGGCGCCGGCGTGATCTGAGCAAGGGTCGGCGCAGTCGCGGGCCCGGTTCGGGGTCTGGCGACACGAGACGACGGCGACGACGGCGACGGCGGTTCATGGGTATTCAGTTGAATACTCATTATTTTGGACAAAAGTTTTTGTATATATAATGTATATGCTATTATATGTTTGAAAAAATAAAAAACAACACTACCAACCTATACACAGCTCAAAACACAGCCCAAAAACAACGCCACTCGCCCACCAGCCATCCGGCCAGGCCCAATTCGCACAGGCCCAGCGCGGAACCCACGTGCAGGTCGTCTCCTTCCCTGCCTGCCCACCCAACGAACGGAAGAGAAAAGGGAAAAAAAATCTACCGCCCTGCTACACGAGACGACGGCGACGGCGATTTGGGGTTGGGGCGCCGGGGAGTGGGGGAGGAGGGAGGTGGGGGTGAGCGGGTGCAGGGAGTGACGGAGCGGGAGGGCTCCAGGCGCGGACGCAGTGAGCTCGCCGAGCTGCAGTCCATCTCGGATCTCACGGTGACTAGATTGGCGACGACGTGGCCAGAGAGTGAGCTTCTATTCTTTTCCCCGCAAATTTTGCCGTTCTGTAACCTGTTGGAATGTGCGAATGATTTAGGATTTTGAATCTGTTACTATGTGGCACTTAGACAATGCGAATTTGTAAATTTTAGGTCTTATTTTAGGTCTTATTTAGGATTTTGAATCTGTTACAATGTGGCACTTAGACAATGCGAAATAAATTTTCCCCACAAATTGATGCATTGCTTCTATGTGCTCAATTTCAAGCTTGAATAAATTTTGCTCTTGTTTTGATATATTTTCGACGCAACTTGTCTTTAAATTAAACTAGCATAAATTTTTTCTCGCGCTTAGAAAATTTTGAATACCCATTCCTTAAATCCTGGGCCCGCCACTGGTCTGGCCCGAGAGACTCACGAGCCCCGCGAGCTATCCCCGGCCGCGGCAGTGGCCCGGTTTTCCCCGCCCTTGACGAAGACGCACCCGTTGTTGCTGCCGCAGTGGGCGTCGGCGGACGGCGCGGGCGACGGTGGAGGGGGCAGGAGGAGGTTTGTTGACGGTCCTTAGACTCAGTTTTTGACCGTCAATTAGCTCTATAAATAAGGAAGAACTACACTTGTTACTTGCATTTTGTTATCAAATAACCTATTTTCCACGTGTACCTCTAGATTTGGATGTGCAGGTGGAAAACAGGGATTTCCAGGTGTAAACAAGGCCTAAGGCGACGATTCCAACACGTCCATCAAATGACGCTCGCCGCGGGAATATAATTCAAGGATTAAAGGCCCAGAACCACCGAGAATATCAACTGAGGCCACGCACCTGGAAAAGAGGCTAAAAGGCCGAGGGGAGCCAACCTGCCAAAGACCAGCCCACGGGGGCCCAGGGCCAGGTCGGCCGACCCCCAACCCTAGGTCGGCCGACCTGACAGGGAGGCCCCCTGGGTCCACCTTTCTATGGCGGTTTGCAACCGACTTCAGGAGGTCGGTTCCACCTGCAATCAATGCCACCGACCTAAGGAACCGCCTCAATTCTACCGCCTTTGGAGGGCTATAAATAAAGGGGTACCCCTCCCTTTGGAAGACACACAACACAAGAGTCTCATTCCCTCCTCCACACATCCAGAGCTAGGGGCTCTCTAGTTAGGCTTAGGCTGAGTAGTGGGCTGCCCTTTTGGCTCCCAAGTCCCTTGGAGAGTTTGGGGTATATTCCCTTGTATCCTTTTACTCTCTTTGTAAGACTTATTTCTTTATCAATGGAATATCATCGTTCTTGTAGTAGTTATGTGCTTATGCTAGTTCATCGTTCATCCTTGATCTTGGATGATCGTTCTTCGTTCGTTCATGTTCGTTCAGCGTTCGTTCATCGTTCATCGATGTTCGTTTATGATCGTTCATCGTTCGTTCGTCGTTCGTTCATACTCGATCATCGGTTAACGATGATCGTTCTTCATCGTTCATCGTTCGTCGCTCGTTCTTGAGCGACGAACGCCTATGCCTAACATAGTGTTAGCTTTGATCCTTTGTCTAAGTAATCGCTTGCTAGACCTAGTTGTTCCTTTTGCTTAGTCATCGGGTCCATTGTCTTGCAAGAGTGCTCTAGGTTTATCGCCTTGCGAGGTGCCTCGAGGGATCTAGAGTTGTGGTTAGTTACGCTAGCATGGTGCTAGGGCTTCCTTTCCACCCTTGGATGCGTGTTCGTGCCCCACGGTATGTAGAGGTAGGCGGCAGGTGGTGACAGCCCTGTCCGTCCCTTGTAATCCTCCACGTTCGGGTATGGCGTAGGAGTATATATGAAATGTCCGGAGATTGGGGCAGACTCTGATCGCTGGATCTCCCGATGATGGCTTGGCAGTAGAACAGCTTAGTCTTGGCTTGTGTGTAGCTTAGGCTATAGGTAGATGCTACGCACGCTACTTGACGATGTACATTAGGAGTAGCAGTTCTTCTTACTTAACCTTAGTCTAGCTTAGAGCCGCCTCTCGCCTTTTATCAGAGAGTGGAACTGCCTGCTGTGTGTGTCACACTATCCTCTATCCATACATTGCCTTACCCCTGCATTTGGATATTGGTTATGATCTATCATTTGTAACACCATGAGTATAAATACACACTTGTCAACCACGTCTTCCTTTGGGAAAATATAAATAACGATACCCTGGAATACTCTCGGGTGAAATGCTACAACGGGTTATCCGTGCGCTTGCGGATTATCTTTTATGATTAAATACTAATAATACATATCTGGCACTCGTTGCTAGTTGCGGATTATTATGTATCCTAAGCAAGTAACTTAACCCCAGGTATTTCTGGCGCCGAACCGGGAATATTCACCCTAGGCCTAACCAGCCTAAGGTGGTGTTTTCTGTTTGGTGTAAGAAATACCAACAAGCATTTCTGGCGCCGTTGCCGGGGAAGACAATTGTTGACAAGTGTATACAATGATTACTCATGATTACACTTGATGTGATTTAACCATTTCCATTGCAGGCTAACCTTGATCTGTTTTCTCTCTTTGATGTGAAAACAGGATAGTGTATGCGTGGATTCAACTTGCCGAAAAACTTCGTTGATAATCCAGAGTCGCTTGTAAGGAAAGTCCGACCCCGCGTCGACTCTCCCTCACAAGCAACACTCCCGACAGACGAACCCACATCATCCGCACCATCATCACTTATTGACATGGCTGATCAAAGGACCCTCCGTGACTACTCTGCTCCCTCCGTTGCCAATGTTCCCGTTGGGCCCAATGTCAACGCCGGTGACGCAGGGTTTGAAGTCAAATCAAGCCTAATCACTATGGTGCAAGCCATTCCCTTTGTGGAAAGGCCACGGAGGACGCCAACACTCATCTCCAGCAATTCCTTGAGATATGCAACACATCGGCAACCGCCGGAGTCAACCAAGATGCCATTCGACTTCGTTTGTTTCCCCTCTCCCTCATTGGGAAGGCGAAACAATGGTTCTATGCCAATCGTGCCAGCATTGACACTTGGGACCGCTGTTCTACCCGCGTTCCTCGCAAAGTTTTTCCCGTTGGGCAAAACCAATGCCCTTCGTGGAAGAATATCAAGCTTCCAGCAAGCCAACAATGAAACCATCGCCGAGGCGTGGGATAGGCTCCAAGATTACATATCCGCCTGCCCACACCACGGGATGGAAGAATGGCTCATTCTTCAACATTTCTACAACGGGTTGACACCAACAACCCGTGGACATATGGATGCCGCTGCTGGAGGAGCCTTCTTCTCAATGACCGTTGCTCAAGCTAAAGAACTTATTGAGAAGATGGTCTCCAATCAAGGGTGGAGCGATGAACGTCTCCAACCACGCTCTAAAGGCGTACACCCTATCAAGGAGGTGGACTTATTGTCCGCCAAGCTCGACCTCGTCATGAAACGCTTGGACGACTTCAACACGCATGGTATTGTTCGTTCACTTGACTCACGCATTACGTGTGAGGAATGTGGCAACACTGGCCATATGGGGAAGGACTGCCCCAACCATATCCATGAAGAAGCATTCTACATGAACAACAACAATGGGTATCGTCCAAGTGGAGGTCAAGGTTTTAACCAAAACCGCCAATCTTATCAAGGAGGTAATAATTTCTCTGGTTTTAATAATAATCAGCCTTCTTTGAAAGATTTGGTTTATGGCCAAGCTAAAATCAACTAATCGATCAACAAAAAGCTTGCTGCCAATGATCAAAGTTTAGAGAGTTTAAATTCAAATATAGAAGGTCTTTCTTCCGCTTTCAAAAATCAGTTGAGCTTTAATAAGATGATAGAAACTCAGTTAGCTCAGCTTGCTGCTCTTGTTCCTTCTGCTAAATCTGGGCAGATTCCTGGGCAACCAGAATCTCCCATTGAAAAACCTAATGTTATCACTACGAGAGGAGAAATGTTCTCTCGTGGGACTAACCATGCAGGGGAGAACAGGCAAATAAGAGTAGAACCTTCTACAATAAAATCTGATCCAGGCTTTCCAGTAATCTCTTGTGCAATCAAGAGATTCCGCTTCGACTATGCACTGTGTGACCTTGGGGCCAGCGTGAGCATTATGCCTAAGGCAATCTTCGAGCAATTAAAGTACAGATTCCTCACACCAACAGCGATGCGGCTACAATTGGCCGACTCATCCTTTCGCTTTTCAATGGGGATTGCGGAGGATGTGCCGGTATTCATAAGAGGCCACACCGTCCCGGTGAACTTTGTGGTTCTTGACATGGATATTGACAAGGAAACGCCCCTCATCTTGGGACGTCCCTTCCTTAGCACCACAAAGGCCCAAATTGATGTTGGAGTTGGAGAAATCCGCCTCTACATCAATGGGAAGGAGGAGAAGTTCGAGTTTCAACCTCGGAAAGAACAATGCTCGATGATCAAGGTCAAGTATGGGCCAAACACCTCCAACATTCAAGAAGTTGAAGTGACAGCCAGAAAAACGGACAGCCTCATTGCTCTATAGAAGAGCTTGACAAAGATTGAAAATCCATCGCAGTTTCAACCAAAGAAACCTGCGACCACGAGGCCGGGATTATGGGCCAAGAAACCCGTCCCAAAGTCCGAGAAGCCACCTACATCACCAAAGATGAAACAAGTGTGGCAAGTCAAGGCGCAGCCCTCTACGTCCTCATCTCCAAGGACCGGGTCCGCGCCACCAAGCTAAACCCGTTGTAGAAGTCTTAGCCCGTCGGACTTTAAACGACACGGCCCTGGCTGCCAGGAAAACCGGCATTATCATTCGGTTTGATTCTCTTTTCTTTTTGAATTTTTCCACCACATTTGCATTTGGATTTCTTTCCAAACCACTTTGCATATTTATTTCCTCCACCAAAAATTTATTTGAATTTTTCCGCCAGCATATTTGAATTTTTCCCTCGCCATGTATTTAAAAATCAAAATTTTCAAAAACACTTTTGCGTTCAAAAAGACTCATCTTTAGATGAAATTTTTGGACCACCCTTGTATCATCATGGAAAAGTCAAAAATATTTTTGCATGTTGAAATTTTTCATCAACATGTCGATTTTTGATTTTTTCGAAAAATTTTGAATTCGAGGCAACTTTTTATTTGGAAATCTTTTTGAGCAAATAATTTTGAGGAGTTTCTGGACATAGCAACCATAGTCATCACCAATATGGCTGTTGGGGGCTGTGGGCCAAAGAGGGAAGCAGGTGGGCCCCAGAGGGGGTCGGCCGACCCCACCAGTCAGGTCGGCCGACCCAGGAGAGCCGTTGCTCCCTGTCCCCTTTGCCCCAACGGTCACCTGATCCTCCCAACGTTCAAAAACGGCTACTATGGCCGTGTATAAGATGGGGGTGGCCGGCCATTGCTCTCTCCCTCTCACACTCTCATTTCCACTCTTCAACACTCTTCACTCCATTGATCTCAAGTTTTCCTTTGAGCTCACTTGGTTCTTGCCTCAAAATTCTGCAAAAATATTTCTCCTTTGGTTTGCTTTGCAGTTTTGTTTTGGTTTGGTTTTCCGAGTTGCGTTTTCTCGCTTGCAAGAACACCGACGGTTTCATCGATTGGTTTTCATTCTCATAACCCGTTCGGAGTTTTCGTTCTTGCGTTCTTGCTCGACCTCGCTGCAGCATGAAGCGCGCCGGCAAGGCCTTCGCCTCGCTGCTCCGGTCCGGGAGCACAGGCTCGGGTTCATCTCGACCTCGCACTCGCGCCCGCACCACCACCGAGCAAGTGTCAAGCCCTCAACATGAAGCCGCAACGGAGGAACAAGCCAACACCGAGCATCGTCTTCTCGTTGACACCGACCTCGACTTGGTGGGCGACGAAGAGATGAGCGCCTACGAAGCTCTCCGACTCCGTACATTTGCTCCTACGCGAGCATTTGATACGGAACTGCTGCAAAAGATTGGTATGGATGCTGAATTTTCTCGAGTCTTTAAAGCAATAGGGTGGGATAAGTTTGCAAGTGTAGATAAGCAGGGTTCCCGCTTACTTACACTACAGTTTTTATGCACCCTACGCGTGGTAGATGACGGTATTACCTTTCGGTTTTTCTGGGAGGAATATCATTTGACATGGAAAATCCTTAGTCAATGCCTCGGCTTTAATTCTCGCTGCACCATTGATGTTGATAGTTCGATTCCGGGTTACTCAAAGTTAGCTTTTTGGCAAAGAATTTCTGCATCTCCTACTTGTGAGAAACCCCGAACTAATCATATTCATCATCCTACCTTGCGCTTGTTGCACATGTGGCTTGGCATTACCTTGTTTCCTAGAAGTGATATTAGGATTGTGCGCGAGGATGATCTGAAAATTCTTTATGCTATGGTTGAGAAAATAAAGATTGCTCCTGTCATGTACATGATTTCTCAGTGGTTAGAAAATTTTAGAATGACTGGACCGATTGAGTGCACCTCGTTGATTACACGTATTGCTGCGGGTGTTGGTGCTTTGCATGATGCTAATGTTGCTTATATTGATACACCCCGCTCTCTTATCACCGAGGATTATCTTATTCAAGGTCATACACTTAAGCATGGTCCAAATAATTCTCTCATATTTTATTATGTCGGTTATACAAATGAATTCCCGTTACCTAACCGGGAACTTCGTTTGTATGGCTGTAAAAACCTAACCACACCTCTAGAAAAAGAGGAGGCTGCACGCAGGAGTACTTCTTCTCGCAGGAGGACGCGCAGGCCGGAGCCGACCGCCGACACCGGGATGCCCGCACCGCAGCCCATGGCCTATGCATATGGGCCAAGCTACGGTCACGCAGGGTATGGTCCCGGTGGTCACACCACTCCACCACCATTTGAGGTCGGCGGCTCGTCGCAGCAGGGTGCGGGCCAAGCCCAATGGACGCACCATCCCCGCGCGCAATGGGAGGAAATCTCCTCCGATTCGACGTCCTACTCACCGCGGGCCGGTGGGCGACGTTCGTCTACAACTCGTGATCCATATCTCGAGCAGCAAATGAATACGCTCACCGAGCAAATGGGACGCATCGAGACTCGAGGAGAGGACGTTGAGCACACTCTCAACCAACACGTCCTGCAGACCCATCAGTGGCAAGAAAACACAAATGCCCAGCTCACCAACCTCACCAACATGACGCAGCAGGGCCAAGCCGATATGTTGGCTTACTTTCGCCACACCGGGTTCGATCCTCGACATCACCCATGAGCAAGAACAAGCTTGGGGGGGATGCCATACCCCCCGCTAAGGTATCATGTATCGCAACTTGTATCCTTTTGTTTCTTTTGTTTGCTTGTCCTTGCACTTCTCATGAAAAATACCAAAAAAAATGATAAATTTGAAAATAAAATAAAAATGACAAAACTAAAAAGAACAAAAATAGTCTTTAGTGTGGTTTCCAGTTTTTCGTAGTTTCTCTTTATATGCGAGTATGAGTGTTTAGCCTTCCTTATGTTGAGATGATGAATAGTTACTCTGTTTTATCTCTCGTTTGTACCTAGTCACAACTTAGTGCTCTCCCAAGTTTTGAGACTTTTGGCTTATGCTTACCTAGAACTTGAAACTTGTGGGCTGCATAGTGCTTGATCTAAGTCTAAGTTGTTGTGAGATATGATATGGTACAAATAGGGCTGCTATGATCTTGTTCAAAGTAAGACTTGACTTCCGGAGTTTTATTTTACAAAATACAAAAAAATGATAAAGTTCCTCAATGATCAAAATTCCTACCAAAGCCATATGTTGTTCTTACATTGCAAACCCTCACATATGCTGCTTGTCATTGCATTGAGCTTTATCAAAATTGTGTGACCCTAGTGAGAAGCTTGTCATACTCTCATTGATCAAGATCACGTACACTCCACCTCGCATGCTAAACTTCTACACTGGAAGTTAAGCAATACCACCACACTTTCCACCAAAATAAACACTCCAAAATTTCATTGTTACCTCTCTCTCTCAAAATGTATCACTGGAGACATGGCTATGCAAAAGAAAGAAAAAGAATAATCCCCTGCTCATACAAAAGTAGAGCATGATGAAAAAAAATAGGAAAAGAAAGAAAAATGTTGAGAAAAAGAAAAAGAAAGAAAGATAGCCATGATCTCCTCAAAAAAAAAATTCAAAAAGAGAGAGAGGAAACAAATAAAAAGGAGTATAGTTCTTCCACCTCACCACCACCATATACACACATGCACATCTTGATCAAGGTTGTATGACTTGCATTCTCCATGGATCCACTCTTTTGGTTCAGCAATATGTGTGATGCAAGTATGCCTCATATCATCCCTACCTTGAGCTCCACATACAAGCCTTAGAAGTAGGATGACAAAGAGGCAACACAATAATGCCTTGGTGAGGAAATTACACTTATTGAGCGATTCGAGAGCATCATTTGAGGAACTTTGCTTTTATTTCAAAAATTTTGAAAACCTCCGGAAAATAAAAGTCAAACAATGGACAAGTGAATGGTGCTCTGTTATAATCGTTCTATCTCTCAACCGCCCAAGACAAGGAAAAAGCCATACGCCCCATAAGGAGTAAGGTAAAGGGTGAGCTACCATGCCAACTTTTTCAACTCAAAGGAGAGTATTTTGTTGTGTGCATGGTACCTATGAGATATGCAACATTGTAGCAAACTCCTGATCAACATCCTAAGTCCTACTTCTTGCTCGGGACGAGCAAGGAGGACAGCTTGGGGGTGTTGTTGACGGTCCTTAGACCCAGTTTTTGACCGTCAATTAGCTCTATAAATAAGGAAGAACTAACACTTGTTACTTGCATTTTGTTATCAAATAACCTATTTCCATGTGTACCTCTAGATTTGGATGTGCAGGTGGAAAACAGGGATTTCCAGGTGTAAACAAGGCCCAAGGCGACGATTCCAACACGTCCATCAAACGACGCTCGCCGCGGGAATATAATTCAAGGATTAAAGGCCCAGAACCACCCAGAATATCAACTGAGGCCACGCACCTGGAAAAGAGGCTAAAAGGCCGAGGGGAGCCAACCTGCCAAAGACCAGCCCAGGGGGGGCCAGGGCCAGGTCGGCCGACCCCCAACCCTAGGTCGGCCGACCTGACAGGGAGGCCCCCTGGGTCCACCTTTCTATGGCGGTTTGCAACCGACTTCAGGAGGTCGGTTCCACCTGCAATCAATGCCACCGACCTAAGGAACCGCCTCAATTCCACCGCCTTTGGAGGGCTATAAATAAAGGGGTACCCCCTCCCCTTGGAAGACACACAACACAAGAGGCTCATTCCCTCCTCCACACATCCAGAGCTAGGGGCTCTCTAGTTAGGCTTAGGCTGAGTAGTGGGCTGCCCTTTTGGCTCCCAAGTCCCTTGGAGAGTTTGGGGTATATTCCCTTGTATCCTTTTACTCTCTTTGTAAGACTTATTTCTTTATCAATGGAATATCATCGTTCTTGTAGTAGTTATGTGCTTATGCTAGTTCATCGTTCATCCTTGATCTTGGATGATCGTTCTTCGTTCGTTCATGTTCGTTCATCGTTCGTTCATCGTTCATCGATGTTCATTCATGATCGTTCATCGTTCGTTCGTCGTTCGTTCATACTCGATCATCGGTTAACGATGATCGTTCTTCATCGTTCATCGTTCGTCGCTCGTTCTTGAGCGACGAACGCCTATGCCTAACATAGTGCTAGCTTTGATCCTTTGTCTAAGTAATCGCTTGCTAGACCTAGTTGTTCCTTTTGCTTAGTCATCGGGTCCATTGTCTTGCAAGAGTGCTCTAGGTTTATCGCCTTGCGAGGTGCCTCGAGGGATCTAGAGTTGTGGTTAGTTACGCTAGCATGGTGCTAGGGCTTCCTTTCCACCCTTGGATGCGTGTTCGTGCCCCACGGTTTGTAGAGGTAGGCGGCAGGTGGTGACAGCCCTGTCCGTCCCTTGTAATCCTCCACGTTCGGGTATGGCGTAGGAGTATATATGAAATGTCCGGAGATTGGGGCAGACTCTGATCGTTGGATCTCCCGATGATGGCTTGGCAGTAGAACAGCTTAGTCTTGACTTGTGTGTAGCTTAGGCTATAGGTAGATGCTACGCAAGCTATTTGACGATGTACATTAGGAGTAGCAGTTCTTCTTACTTAACCTTAGTCTAGCTTAGAGCCGCCTCTCGCCTTTTATCAAAGAGTGGAACTGCCTGCTGTGTGTGTCACACTATCCTCTATCCATACATTGCCTTACCCCTGCATTTGGATATTGGTTATGATCTATCATTTGTAACACCATGAGTATAAGTACACACTTGTCAACCACGTCTTCCTTTAGGAAAATATAAATAACGATACCCTGGAATACTCTCGGGAAATGCTACAACGGGTTATCCGTGCGCTTGCGGATTATCTTTTATGATTAAATACTAATAATCTGGCACTCGTTGCTAGTTGTGGATTATTATGTATCCTAAGCAAGTAACTTAACCCCAGGTATTTCTGGCGCCGAACCGGGAATATTCACCCTAGGCCTAACCAGCCTAAGGTGGTGGTTTCTGTTTGGTGTAAGAAATACCAACAAGGTTGCCGCGGGAGGCTGAGGCGGTCGTGGAGGTCCCTGATCCGCTCCAGAGCGCCCTTCGCCTCAGCCGCGTCCCACCGCATCGTCGCCGGCGGCGGATCTGGACGCGGCCCCGGCCAGCCATGCGACCGCTCGACGGGGAACCGCTGCGGTGGTGGATTGGAAGGAGGTGGATTGGAAGAGCAGAGACGGCTCCGGCGGGGAGGAGCTTGACGGCGGAGAGCGGGGCGATGGCTCCGGCGGCCGTGTGCCTCAACTCAGAGAGCGGAAGAGTGGAGGAGGGGAAGGGGAGCACCTAGGGTTTTCAGGCCGGGAGCCGGTTTTATTCAAGCGAGAGGCGAAGGGAGCCATCGGATTCGATCTGACGGCCCGAGTGTGGAGCGGGCCAAGAAAATTTAAAGGCCGGGTGGACTGGACTTTCAGCCAGTCCGCGGATCCTATACGTAGGTCGCCCGACCGGTTACGTTCGATCGGACAGCTTTAAGATTCGTGCGAGAACGCATCCGACGATCGAGCTCCTTTCTTCCACCTCCGGCTTCCCCGACGACGACGGCGACGAGCCCAGCGCATTAGCGCGGCGGAGGGCGGCGGCCGCGGATCCGGCGGCGGGAGCCGCCGGAGACGATGGAGGAGGGCGGGGCGGGGGCGTCTCGCACGGAGAATCCCTTAGTGCGCGGGATTTGTGCTTCCAAAATCTCCTCCTCCTCCCTCCGAGCATAGATGGGCGGCCGGCAGGCCGGACCGGCGGTGGGCGGCGCGATGCGGGCGGGCGGCGAGGGTCACAACATTTTGACAAAGATGCGGGCGGGCGGCGAGGGTCACAAGCATCTCACAAGGGTCACAACAATTTGACAAAGCTCAAAGTAATAACAAGCAGCATTTATAGAGGTTTTCAATGTGATACTTATTTGGCTCTGGTGGGAAAATAAGATCATTGAGGAGTGCAAAGCTATGGGTTTTATGTTTTGCAAGATAAAATCCCAAGCACTCACTACAGAAGAAGCAAGATTGCTCTCATCCAACCATATCACATTCGCCAACAACTTAGATAAACATGGGTTCCTAAGAGAATGGTGTTCACAAGCAACAGATGTATGATGCGAGGAATAAAGAGTATGCAGGCCAACCAGAAAGAAGCATATTGTTGAGGGATAAACAAGATTTGTTTTATCATTCAGTTAAACTTTAGTGATTGACTCAAAAGATTATTTTAACTCACGAATTAGAGAGATTGAGTAGTAGGGTAGGATGCGCAAACCATCGCCTTGGATGAAGTGGAGACCAAGAGAGACCATGGGATACTTGATCGAACCAAGGGTTCGACCGAACTTTATTTTCTTGTGCCCGATGGCTCCACCCCTTTACGTGTTGATCAGTGCGATGTTGTGCATCGTGTTGGTGGGAGATCTCGAGTGTGTGCTTGATGGAGAACGAGAGGTCTCCCCCACACTTGTTCTTGTACCTAGACTTTTTTATTCAAAACAAACAAAAAGATATGGAAATAAAAAGGACTTACCGGGGTTAAAGACCGGTGAGCCTAAGTTTATTGAATATGATAAAATAACTCAAGGCGCATTATATGTTTGAAAGGGAAATAAAAACGCCTAGTTTATTCATATAAATTCTTTTTTTTGTATTGAAATTTTTTTATTTTAAATTTTATCATGCAAAGAAATGCAACAAAAGAGATAACTTCCGGTTATCCTGTCGGCAAGGGCATCGTCATTTTAAGTCTGACGAGCAAGACTTTTCTCCGTCATGTTTGGCTTGATGATGTGGCTCCGGAGAATGTCTGCAAGGTTAGTGCCAATATACAACCACCATATTTGCAATATTTGTGATAAATAAAAGCATCTACAACCATCTTAAAGAACAAATAGCAAAAGGAAGCCTTATGGAGGTTGTAGAGCTCAGGCATGGTTTTGGCACCGATGATTATTGACTCTAGGGGAGGAGCATATGAGCACGTGTTTTGTGGGTTTTCAAGAAAGAAGCTCTCATGCTAGATTCTCGTTGTTCATACACTAGAGTCGACGCCTCAAGAATGTCCATAGCCTGGAAGTTTTTCTTATCAAGAGGTTCTTGATCACCAACAAGAATGGCGTATGGAGGGCTAGAGGGAAGAGGCTCAAGATCGAGTGATGGTGATGAGGATCGTTGGGTTAGGAACAATTCTTTTACTTTATCCTCATCTTGGGTGGAAAACTTCTCATTCTCATGTAGAGCAAGCTCGGGTGATGTGAAAAGGGATACAAATTTAACTTGCTCAAGTGGTTCACGATCGATATGAGGTTTCGCCAAAGGTTTTTGAGTGGTAGTGGTGGCGAAAGAGGTTTTCCCAAGATTTCCCTTCATATCCTCCTTGAGAAATGGTTCCTTGAGAGATCGGGAGGAGTAGGAGGCATCTTTTCCCAAGTGTAGTTCGAGGTGTTTCCATAATCATCAGAAAGATCTTCCTCGAATAAAGGGAACTCAAGAGGTTGAATTTCTTCTTCCTCCTTCATTGTTCTTGGTACAGGAGAGGGCTCAACAGGCGAATCTTGGGATGTGGTAGATGTAAGGTTTGACTCGGATGTTGAGGGCTCCTCATGGCTTGATTCTTGGAGGGGTATTTTCAGATCATCAACATAGGAAGACTTTTCTTGGATAAGTTCTAGAAGCGCTCTTCCTTCTGTCGGGGTTTTGGTAGCAAAAGACCCTCCAGCAGTGATGTCAAGGTATAGGGCGGATTCCTTGTCTAGACCCATATAGAAGTGTTGCAATAACATGTGGTCGGGAATAGACAAGTTTGGGCCGGAAAGAGTTAGCAAGGAAAACCTAGCCCAGGCCGCACCTATAGACTCCTTCTCGTTCTGACGAAAGTCGAGAACTTCCATACGGAGAGCAACGACGCGGGATAAGGGAAAGAAGGCTAAGCAAAATTTATCTCGAAGCTTTTCCCAATCACCGTACGTGCTTCCGACTGCAAGTATATACCATTGTTTCGCTTTATCTTGAAGGGAGAAAGGAAACAACTTCCATTTCACTATTTCTTGTGACATGCCTTGGATCATGACGCATGAACACAAGTGCTCGAACTCTCGCAGATGGTGATATGAATTTTCATGGTCAAGTCCAGAGAAGGGTCGTTCCCGTACCATGGTTATAAAGGCGGGGTGGATTTGATAGCCAGATGAGGAAATAGGTTTTGAAGATGATGGTGGCTCAAAGAACTCTCCCCTAGGAGCAGAGAATGATTCGATTGTAGGTTCTGGCTCCATGATAGATGTTTTTGGTATTTTCTTTTAAGTGAAAAGGTGATGATGGGGATAGGATAGGAAGGATAGATGGTGGAAGCTTGATGATGGAAAGAAAAACAAAAAAAAAGAAAGATTTTTTTTTTAAAGGATGCAATACGAGGACCAACTAGGTTCGAAGACAAAGAACAACAACCGTTCCCCGGCAACGGCGCCAGAAATGCTTGTTGGTATTTCTTACGTCACAGATAAATCCGCAAGCGCACGGAGAATACCGTTGTAGCACTTCACCCGTGAGTAATCAAGGGTATCGTTATTTATATTTTCCCAAAGGAACGGAGTGGGATTATCTTCTAGTCTAGCTTGTCCAAGGACACGAAGAAGGATGATAGACTGGGGTAGAGAGGATTCCTATGGATGAGGTTCTTTCTGGAAAAGAAAGGATTAAACATAGCAGGGCTGTCACCACCTACCGGCAACCCTCTACTAGCTAGGACACATGACACTAGGGCTATTAAGTCCCTATGCCAGTCCTAAGGTCACGTGACAAACAAGGCAATCAAGTCCTCACTGCCAGACCTACGCTAGATCCCTCCACTAGTTGCTTACTTCGGGCGCCGGCTTAGACCTGGTCTGCCAAGTCACTCCGGCCAAGGGGCCTACTACGTACCCGAACGTGAAGGATTACGAAGGACGGAAAGGGCTGTCACCACCTACCGCCTACCTCTACAAACCATGGAGCACGCAGCAAACAAAGGTAACCTCTAACCTAGACACCACGTCTAAGCTATTGATTGCTACCTTAACCAGGTCGAAAGGCAAGGCACTCTAGAACAGCGATGTTCCCGTAAGCAAGTAAAGAAAGAACTTAACCTAGATAAGAAACTCACAATACATAAGCAAGCCAAGGATCCACAACCAAACAAGGAACGCTTAGCCAAGGCAAGACTATATGCAATAGGAGATCGAGAATACTTACTATGATGAAGATGAACGAACGACGAACGACGAACGAACGATGAACGAACGACGAACGATGAACGAACGACGAACGAACGATGAACGAACGACGAACAATGTATTATAAATAAGTATCCTCAAAGATACAAGATTGGGGCTAAGTCCTTACAAAGGGAGGACTACCTTTCTCTTCTACCCTACTCTCTCCCTACGCTACTAGTATACAAGGGACCCTAGGCCCTTGGGAGTGGAATGAGGCTCTCCTTCTTGTGTGTCTTGAGGGGAGGGGGTACCCTTTATTTATAGCCCTCCAAAGGCGGTGGAATTGAGGCGGTTCCCAGCATTGCTGGTATTGATTGCAGGCAGAACCGACCTTGGTACGTCGGTGGGGAACCGCCATAGAAAAATGGGCCAGAATGGCCACTGTAGCAGGTCGGCCGACCTACTGTAGCAGGTCGGCCGACCCCCCCTTGGCCCCTATGGCCTTGGGCTTTGGTGTAGTGGTCCATGGGGTCCTCATAAGGCCTCTCCCCGGTGTATGGCCCAGGATGAGTCCAGATGACTGTATTTTGGCCTTTTCTCCATCTCGGGTGATTTCTGCGATGACCGTGGACTTGCCGGAGTGGTATCTTTCTTGGGCTTTGGCCAAGGAGTCTCCCTTTGGGTCCTAATGATGTATCTCAATGTGTTGACCCAAAGTGAATAGGTTTTGTATCCTTTTTGGTGTATGTCTTCCTCGGCTGCCGATGCTGATTTCTCGGAGTGGTATCCTCTCTGGAATATGATATGAGTTGATTTGGTGGATCCATATATCTTTGCCATTGTTGAGGATTTCCGAGAGATGATCTTTCTTCATATCTCCTTGATATTGGGCTTTTGGGGAGATATCTTTATTCTGGGGAAAATCAGTGTTTGCAAAGTGGGCCTTTTATGCTTCCTTTTCCCCGGTTTCCTATGAAATGCAGCTGCACTCACAAATTCACAAATCATTAGTTTCAATTCCTAAGTCTACCTTTGGTGTTTGATTTATGATAAAAAGTGCAGCTAGTTGACGGTGAAAATTATGACTTAACAGCCGTCAACACATGTGAGATATGGTTTGTCAAAATGATCCTTGCTCAACCTTCATGTCCTTGGGAATTTATCTTCTATGAAAATCAAAATTTCATAGTATGATTCTCCTCATTTGATTTATATTTTCCTATCAAGGTCAAGAACTTTACATGAATACCTTGATAGCCTATAAGCTACTAGTTGTCAATTTGAGCTTTGTCAAATTCTTGGACCCTAGTGAGAAGCTTGCCACTCTTTTGATCAAGATCACGTACACTCCAGCTCACATGCTACACTTCTACACTGGAAGTTGAGCAAAATTATCACCATTCATCCACCAAATAAGTACTCTAAAAATCATTGTTACCTTTCTCTCTCAAAAGTATCATTGGAGACATGGCTATGCAAAAAGAAAAAGAATAATCCCTGCTCATACAAAAGTAGAGCATGATGAAAAAATAGTGATGAGAAAAGAAAAAGAAAAAGAAAGTATCATAGCCATGTCCTCCTCAAAAGTTCAAAAAAAGAAAGAGAAGGGAACATCACAAAAAGGGGTACAACACATGCACATCTTGATCAGATTGTATGACTTGATTTCTCTATTGGATCCAGTTTTTGACTTAGCAATATAAGAGACACTAGTATGCTCCACCTTACTCTACCTTAAGCTCCACAAAAGCCTGATCAACACAAGGAGGGAAAAAGGCAAATCATGACCCTTGAGAGGAAAACACATAAACACCATGAGCGACTTGAGAGAGTCATTTGAGGAGCAGAAACTATGTTTTTATTTCTGAAAAATTATGCAAAAATCCCAAGGTACTTGACAGGGAAGGCGAGGTGAATGGAGACATGATTGTTCCACTTATCAATCATCCAAGGAATACATGTTAGACACCTCCAAAGTTCACAGGTATGAAGTGTGGCTTGCAATAGCTTGTGTGCAGGCTCTCTTTTATGAGGAAGAGTATTTCCGCCTTAAGCTCGCAACTTTACTCGAGGACGAGCAAAGAGCTAAGTGTGGGGGAGTTGTTGACGGCTCTTAGACCCAAAATAAACCGTCAACAAGCTGCACCTTTTATCCTCTTATCAAACATAAACACCTTCAATTTGAAATGATATCATATGTTGCGATGAAGTATAAAACTTGGTAGCTCATATTTGAAATGCGTGTGAATCATAAAGAGCTGCTGCGATGAAGTATAAAACTTGCAATGCATAGGTATAAAAATATTTGGAATTTTGAAGATGTCAACTCGTAAAATCATAAAGAGAAGGTGCTTATGATTAGTGATTTGAGATCACTAATCATATGTTCAGTTTTTGGCGTAAAAATTAGTGATTTGAGATCACAAATTTCTCGTTGTGAATTATAGAAGCACCCGTTTAGAGTATAATTCTTAAAACATTTAACTGAGAAAGACTATTAAGGTTTGACTTGTATGGTTTGGCCATAGTGATTTTAGTGTAAAGTTCACTACCGTGAGAAAACATGAAAAATAAATTAGTCTGGCCAATGAATAAAAACCAGTGATGTTAGTAACATATTTTCTACTTCTACAATTTTATAAGTTTTATAGTTCCAACACTTGAGAGTAAAAAATTTCATATGCAACATAGCAATTTGATGGTCATGGTTTGATGGGCCCATAAAAACAATTTCATGTAACCGTAAAATAGTGCTACTTTTTATAGTCACAACCGTTTTTAGGAAAAAATTATTCGAGGCCATAAATTTGCAGATGATGTGTGTGTCTTCGAGTACAAGTGGTACAAAAACAAGTATAGAGCATAAATATCAACATGTCAAGTCATTAAGATTACATGGCTGGATTATAAAAAATAGTGATTTCAATTAGCGACGTGAAATCATAAATTGTAAATTTCAGACGGTCAAATCATAAAAATATTTTGGGTTGGGTCATAAAAACTAGCGACGTGAAGTCATAAATTTCAAAACGTGTAGGTTGTAAATCTTTTTTGACTGGGACATAAAAACTGGTGATTCAAGATTGTAAATTTCAAACTATATAATCTGTAAATCTTTTTAAGGGTTGGATGTAAAAACTGGGGAGGAGGAGGGTTGCTGGTAACCTGAGATCAGAGTTTTGTGTCACTTTTACATACCAACCAAAATCCATTGCTGCTACTCTTGTTCTGAAATAATATTCGTACTATCAGAGTTTATATTTATAGTCAAAACATAAGCATTTTATAGCTTGAGAAGCAGGGGCATAATACTCAGTTATGTGTAAGACACAAATATTTGCAGTCCAAGGACATAAAAACTAGAGTATTATTTGGAATTTGAAGATGTCGAATCATAAAAACTTTGCAGTGCTGAAGTATAAAAACTTGGTAGCTCATATTTGAAATGCGTGTGAATCATAAAGAGCTGCTGCGATGAAGTATAAAACTTGCAATGCATAGGTATAAAAATATTTGGAATTTTGAAGATGTCAACTCATAAAATCTTTGCAGTGCTGACGTATAAAAACTTGGTAGCTCATTTATGAAATGTGCGTGAATCATAAAGAGCTGCAGCGCTGAAGTATAAAACTTGCGATGCATTGGTATAAAAACTAGCACTGGTCATTGTCCGTCATAAATATTAGTACGGTTAGGATTAAAAAACATGATTCAAAATCGTAAATTTCTGGATTTTGACACCAGGAAGATGCTTTATTATGAGGAACAGAGGTTAGTGATACAATAAGTTAGCTTCTGACATGGTCATTAAAACTTAAAATTTACAACTCCAACATAATGATTTTATGACATTGGGTCCATCAATACATTTGGGCGGACACAGTAGACACAATACATTGACTCATTCCTGAAAGATGTTACATGGAACAATGCAAGGAGATCATCCTGCCGGTCGTCGCATAACTACAATGCCACCATGAACGAAGATGCTGCTGTGGCTGAGGTGCTAAGGGGCTTCCAGAGCAACGTCGCTCTTCTAGTCAGCTAGTTGCCATGGTCTTCTTCCTCCTAAAGATATGTTTCGTCCAGCACAGGAATACTCCAAATATCTTGTCATAAACTGGGGAGGAAGCAAATCGATCAAATCTTAGATAATACGGCAAGATGTTGCGACGGATAAAAGATCAATGGACAGGATTAGGATAGATGCGTACCATTCAGATTCTCAAGCCAGCATCAGTCCCACGCCTGCGTCAACGGAGCCGTCGCTCCGAACTCTCCTCCATATGGCGACGATTCCACGCGGGGAGATTCGTAGCTAGACGAGCCGCCATTGGATCAGTCGCCCGATCATGCTCGCTGACGGGGGACAGACGAAGAGGGGCCACAACAATCGTATCAAAATCAAATCATGGAGAAATCAAATTAGAATATCGGGGTCTGGCGAGCCAAACCTGGTGGTGGACGCTTCCGTCGAATCCGGCACAGAGAGCTGGTTGCTGATGCACGCCGCAGTGCCGCTGGTCGTGGTGACTCCTGATGTCCACCGGAATGCCGCGTTGCCGGAGGATGTTGCGCTGTCGAGGAGGAGCGAGGCAGGATCCAGGACGAGCGAGAGGAATGAGGGGGAATAGATGGAATGATGATTTACACGGCAATATATAAAAGGGGAAGGATGGTTCGGTGCATGGATGGAATGAAATAGAGAGATGGAATGATGTAGTGTATCATGGAAACAAAATTAGAGGAAAGAAACCTGCACACCCATGCATTCCATCTTAATGAATCCAAAAATTAAGGAGCATTAATTAGGTAAATAAATCTGTGGATGCGATGGTGAGCTTTTGCCACGTGGGGTGGCTTTGTTGGCTGGGTTGAACCAGGTTGGCTTGTGCGTGTGTGGCTCGGTCAGATGGCCTGGGTACTGAATAGCTTATTCAGTACTAGTACAAATGCACGTGCGCCACGCACGTGTATAAAAGATTCAAAATGTCTAAGATGTAGCTAATAGCAGATTCTAAGAAGATAAACAAAAACACCTTAATTTTTCTTTCACATGTCTCACATATCCAGAAACCAGAGAGAACCCTGCCTCCACCACATTTGGCAGGGTGTTTGGAAAGCATCCATATAAATGGTTACATCAGTCAACTATATTTCTTATGTGGGCTTTCTTCCATTGGGGAATCCTGTCATGGAAAGATTACAAACCATTTATCTATGCATCTAATGAAGGCTTGAATCATGACCACCATCTCCTCAAGGACATCTCAGCAAACTATCTTTCCGTGCAACGTAAATAGGAGTTTCATGCGACATAAGTACATCTCAAAAAATAACCACCATCTCCTTTCTCTGTTTTGGATTGAAGTCTAAAAAGAATGCCTAAAATTATAGAAAAACATGAGAATTAATACAGATGCCTAAAATTCTATAAAATGATCACCATCACGTTTCCATGTATTCATAAAATTGTAGTGCGTTGTAAATTCCAGGCACAATTGTTAGTTTCTCAATGGACTATAGGAATAATTCTGACAAGAGATGTAATTAAAATACATAGTCTAGAAAAACAATGTAAGAAATGTAGTTAATAAGTCGTATGCAATTGTCAATAACCTCAATTCTGTACAGTTATAAATGAGGTGGAGAAATAACAATGAAGACCCTTATTTTTCTTATGAGATATCCTTATAATAAATACAGTTTAAAGGTTGCTTGCAAAGTATCAGTTTGTATTGTAAACAAAATATATGTTGAATTAAATACAGCAAAGCACTTGGAATTTAACGTTGCTTGCAAAGTATACCAGTTTGAATTACTCCATGGTTGATGTAAGGAGCAACAATGTTCTGAAGTGGGGTATAATGCCTCCCTATTGGAGTGGAGGCGTTGCCTTAATATTTATCCATAGAAAATGAAAGACAATGTTACCTCCTTAAACTGTCGCCATGATTACATATGCAAAAGATATTGCCAAATAGCATGAAGTATGCTCATGAACAAGATAATGTATGCGACTACATGTTATAGGAATAAATTTTTCTTTTACAAAAGCAATGTTTTTCTTGTAAAATATGCATGAAAAAAAAACCCGAAGCAATGATCTTGCATGTGGCTGGCTGATATCCAGCATAGAAGCCATGAGTAAATAACGTCCCGAAATTACAATTATATTGTTAAAAGCTCACAAAAAGTTAAAAACAAAAAAAATATATTGTATTAATTTGAACCATAATCTATGATCCAGCATGCTCGCACATTCTCCTGCACGTCCAAAGAAAGTCCAACTTGAACTATATATGTATCCAATTCTACTGCATATATTCATCATAAGTGATAATCTAGTAAAGAAAAGATTGACATCCATGGTTCCACATAACTGCGGTTGGACATAACAGAAGTTGCCCAAATATACATGAGTAACTCAAATACATGTTCATGGCTAAACTGACATAACAGTTATTGAACTAATAATGATGTATAAAGTACAAAATATATCAATCAACACTTGTGTTGTTACTATAGAACTCACTTCAAAGGAATACCATGCTTCTGGAAAAGGTAGTGACTCCAGCTATGTCACGGATTGGCAAATAGGCCTCCTTAAAACATAGAAATAAATTCATATAACTTCTTAATTAGTGCCTGTAATATTAACAAAACACAAGGTAAAGATGTTCTCATATTGCAGGCATAGATACGACAGTTAGAAATATGGAACAAAATGCATTTTTTGTCATTTATGGCCTCTAATAGTAATTGTTGAAGTGGGTGAAACATATTTAACTACTAATCTATAAGCAGCATTTGTAATCAGTGGTCTAAGAATGAGGATTGAAAAGGAAATCCGTTTTTGACATACTATTCACACATCCACATAAAATATTATTTGATATTGTATTAAGGCATATGAGATTTAGAATAATACCAGTAAGTGTATAACAGTTATATCACTTGACAGGATCATGAAAATTACACGCAGCTTGACTACATGTTCTTTTATAATTAATTCAGAAAGAACCACGCACGTGTATAAAAATGCATCACTTGTAGGATCTTTGTAGCATAAAATGAAAAATTCTATTTTACACATAGAGTTAAATGGTAAATTATGTTAACTATCATTTTCCAGATCTAAATTGCATGATATACATATATAGCGGCAATGCAAAAAAAAAAAAACAAATACACACAAAACTCTACGGCTTGGCGTCAATTGTTTACATCTTGTCTACTTCACCTGGAAAGGAATGAAGCCAGATTCAAATTCATGTGCAACTTTATTACACTCAAGTGACAAAAAAAAAAGATAGTATTTATGAGCATGTATATGTTTTAACCTGTATGCATAGCATTCAGCAGCAAAGATATTTGAATACTTGATAGAGCATAGATATGTTTACTACTTTTGTTGTGGAGAACATTGACATGTACATGCTTTATTTAATATATCCTGAGGATCATCCACTGTCTCAAAACTCTGCGTAGCAGCTTTTTTTTATCTTTCACTTATATTCATAACTCCTCAAGGTGAGATAAACATCAGTTGCCTTCACACCGCCACCTGCAAGGCTACACACCATGATGTTAAAAAAAAAAATATATATTGATCCATTTATTGAGCAAGAATAGGACAACGGCCACGAACATGGAGCAGAAAATATCATTCTATTTATTGAGCCATAATGCCACCGCAAGTAATAAGCATATAATTCACTGATTGCGTCTGTTTCTCCTTTTAGTGTCAGGTGCAGAGCCGCCAGGCTATATTCATTTACAGAAAATTCTTAGAAGTCAGGGTGCTCTTTTTTCTCGAACACGCAGGAGAGTTGAGTATCATTGCATTAAAAGTAGTCAGGGTGCTGTCACCTGATTAGAATGCTCCCTGAGCATTCCACCTCGAGGGTGAGGTCAGGGACATTGTTGCGGCAATGCACATTGTCTATATATTCATTCTCCTATGCATCGGTGCCATTTCTATTGAGATAATATCAGGGAAGCCCACTCATAAAAACAAGAAGAAAATACTTCAAATACATAACACTGGTCATTTTTTATGGTATCTACAAACCAAATTAAAAAGTACAAATTCCAACTCTGCTAATCAAGTTTATGCTCAAGCAAATAACCAATAGATAGGGAATATATTTATGCTGGAATGAGAAAGAAGCTAGTTGTAGATGGCAAAGAGCTGACCTATCTGAACCATTACTGAGCTCCTTCCTGCAAGTCTAGCTAGTGGAATAATCAGAGTCCTCCCGAACAAATAAAACATTCAATTTATTAACCCTAATAACACAACTACTGACCATATATTCAATCCCACCACGACAAGACTAAGGATGACAAATCTATAACACGCTTGTTCATGTAGGTGCCAAACAAAGTGCTATAGCCATCAGTATTCCATACATTTGGCATTTACAGATGTTACAAAATTACCATCATAGCAGTAGTACAAATTTTCATAACAAATTCGAAACCAGTAATTCTGGAAAATAGAGTGAACAAGATAAGCAGTGCAAACCTGAGCAAATAGAAGCATGTTGAAGAAAACAGAGATATGCAAGCTGATAAGTCCATATTTTTGCTTCTCCATATGCATGGATTTGTAAGGGTCAAAGTTCCGAGCTAGCTGGCCTTTTAAGCTTCCTGAAATGATTCATTTGCGTCCGCAACAGATCCTGGACTGAACTCAGTGAATTATAAGAAAAACAAAAGAATGGTCAAGAGTATCAAGGTACCCTACCAAGAGGTTCTGAAAAATTTCAAATTTACTTATCAGTCAGTTGATGTGAAAGTATATCATATAGATACTGAAGATAAAGTCATGGCGAAATATAAAGTATATCACATAGATACTTAAAATAAAGTATATCATATAGATGCTAAAATCCACAACATGTTCATAGCTTCTGCTCTAATAACCAATTTAATTTAAGAATGAACATGGCTTACCTTAATGTTGTCATCGGGAAGAAATCCATAGTGCAAAGATAGGATTAAAACATTTTTCCTTCTGCAATGAAATATTATGTTAATAATTCCTTCAAAAATGGCTAGCAATATTATAAAATACAAATGCATGGTTAAAAGGAAGAAATTAATACCCGATCGGTGGATTGACACTGAATACACAAATCAAAGATTGTACTGGTCTAAAAAGTATATTTGAATTTTACCTGAGTATTCTTGGTGTATTGCCTCCCAGTTTTACCAACAAGGATGGGGGGTCTGATTCGCATGCAGGCTTCAGAGGAACTCAGAATCTCAATGACCAGAACGTTTTAATTCACTTCTAATAGTTTTTGCAATCTGCAGGTCCATGCAGCACATGGACATGTCAGTCAAAGGAACAAAGTCGTAACACAAAAAGAAATAGTAGGCTTATAAATTATTTGATACAATTGCCATGGAAAAATCTTGATGCAGTTATCTCGATTCAGTCTATGCCAAGGTATTGCTCTAGCTGATATGGGCAATCACGATACACAAAGTTCAATCTGAACAAAAACAACATCATGGGATTGTGTCATCCAGATTTTTCATAGGAACCACAAACACCTTGAATTTCCTAGGAACTGTAATGGCCTTGATTTTTTTTTTTCTCTTGCCCGTGCATCTACGAGAAGCAACGGTACCCAGCAATAATCACATATTTCCTAACAAGCAAGCAGACTCGGCAGAGAATACAAGACTCTCTTAGGTACGAAGGCGCAGATGGCACCATTGAATTGTTCCCCGGTGCGGCGATCAATGCTATAATCCGCACTGCAAGGAAGGTACAGAGCAGGGAGATAAGAATACAAGTGGGAAGCAGCAAGGAGATAGAATAGAAGTGACCTTCGAGCGATTGAATCCGGTGGAGATGACCACCTGGAGCTAGCGGTTCCTGGCTAGTCCATGCCCCTTATTTGGAGGTGACGGCGGCGCCACCTCGGATCCATGGACCCAACCATGGCGGCGCCGGCGATCTGCCGGGTACGGGCCGCACGGAGACGGCGCGGACGCCTGGGGTGAAGCGCCGCGGCGTGCGTTCAGACGGGGTCAGGGGGATGCGCGGCGGTAAGGCGCGCAGGAGGAGGATGAGCAGCTAGGACGCCTCAGCGCCGCCATGGTTAGCAAAGGAAACGCCTCAGCGCCGCGACTGAGCAGCTAGGATGAGCAGAAAGGGAACGCGGATCCTGAGCGCCATTTGTGGACCTCGCCCGTGGATCCTGAGTCGATTTGGAAACACATCGCATAGAAAGGGAAGGCAATAAAGATGAGAAGAAATCAGGGAGGGGAGAATTGCGGGCGGGTATCAACCATGGACAGGTGAAAAAAATCAGGCCAGCGTCATCCATTTTGGCTTGCAAATGACATGAGCGTCACGCTCATCTTCTGGGCCCGCTGATAGAAATCGGTATGGCAGGATCCGACGGCTATTGGTATGGGTTCGATCTAGATCGATGGTTGATAGATAGGAGGGGTAGAATCTGACAAGTCAAAATTATTTTTCTCCAAACTGGTTTTTTAGAGGTTTAGACCCAGGGTATAGAGCTAATAGAAGTTATATATATATATATATATATATATATATATATATATAGGTACACTATATAACTCCCTGGGAGTGGAATATTATTTCACACCCCAGCCAGACTCCACCAGATGACCCAGCCAAATATACATGCATCCCCGTCGAGCCACACATGCATGCACAGCTCATCAGTCATTTACTCTTAATTAACGGCTCCATTAACAGAAATCATTGATTGGCGAAATTTATTGCTGATTAATTCATTCCATTTCAATGTAAACCGGACCATTATTTAAATCCCTTTCCTCTCATCTCAAATACGTGAGGTTCCCTTTCTGAGATGAGATGACGTTGCCATTTCTCCTATTCTCTCTCCTTCCTCTCTCTCTCCCCTCAATCCAGACCACTATACGCGATGATATTCCGATTGCCGGTGTGATACGTTCGGAGCTCGCGACGACGGGAGCACGGAGCAGCACAACTAGGTAACGCTGTCGTGGCAATTTCCGCATCACCGTTCTCATTTTGCCATCTGATCGGTTCTTGAATTTTTTATGGCAGTCTGTAGGAGGAGAACGACGAGCACTACGGTGGTGTTCCAGTGAAGGACAACAGGCCATGCGGGTGCTGACTTCGTCCGTTGAAAGCGCTGGCACGTGCGAGTGACGGAGCACATGACCGTTGTTTACTCCAGGCGTGATCTAGACTTTTCCCGTATCCCTGTTAGCCATCGCCTCCCTTGCAGCATGGTCGCCGTGGGTAGCTATTGGAAGGATCTCATCAGGGCGAACCAGGTAAGCAGCGTCGTTCCTTTGACTAGATTCATTTCCCACCTGTCGATGTGTCTGTTTTCACAATAATTTTGTGATGCTTTTTTGATTTTGTGTACAACAGCATGGAGGAGAGCAAGCAAGGTAGCCTCGAGATGTATTCGGACGAGCACTTCGGAGGTCAAATTGATTTGGCACCATGTCCATGTACCTTGCATAGGCTACCGATTGCATGTGTTGTTGCCAGTACATACTAGAAGCCGCCGAGGATGCAAGCATGTCGGATCCTTGTTTGCGCTCATCCCATAGGGCCTAATCCTCAAGTCTATAGTATTTTATGATTGGCGTTCAAGTTTTTAGTTGAAATTTGAACTCTCAAGTGTAAAAATATAGTCAGCTGACTGGCAAAATACTTGTTGCTTGTGATCGCAATCATGTACTCAATTGTATATCACAATTAATAAATTGCAAAATTTTCTCAGCTTTTATGATTGAAATCATTTTATAGTTGCGATTCAACAAAAAAAGTATTTAATATTCCATAAAAATGAATGCAATGTTGACACTTGCAGAACTATACAAAAAACACGTCCGTCCAACATTGCAAAAGAAATACCCCTTTGTTAATTGTTCATGTTTTCCCTATCACAAAAATCAACAGAAATTTTGCAAATATGTTGTTCATAAATTTATGACTTCACGAGTGTAAAAGGCACTCAAATTTCTGAAATCTTGAAAAGGTTTTTACGGTCAAAAGGTTTTCGAGTGCCTTTTACGTGCACTTGCATATTGAATCGTGACTATAAAACTTTGACGGATGTTGGTTGATTTTACACTTCTAAGGGCTTTCACCATGAAACTAACAATATTTTGCTGTTCCACAAAAAAGCTTTTATGGTCATAATGTGACTAAGACTAAAATACGACTGCACAAAAAAGATTTTACGGTCAAAATGTTACTGCATAAAATTTCTCCTATTTTACTGAGAACATGAAAATCTCATACACACTTTTGAAAAATAAAAAAAATACTTTACAAAAAAAAATTGTTCCGTGTGACGACAATGGTTTGATAGCGAGGCTGATTGAAATATAGCTTCACTGAAGCTGTACAAATAGTTATGATGCAATAGAAACATGTTGATGTGTTATTCGACAACTCAAAATAATCAATCCTATGTAAATTCACTGTTGTCAGATATTACACTTGTAGGATTATGTATTTACGCTTGCATAAATGTTCACTCTAACGTGGCTTTTGGTTTTTTTTTTGTCATGAAAAGTTTTATGATTGCAAGTGAGTTGTTTTTATGATCATACTATATTTTATAACATGGAACCCACCTTCGTCAAATGTTCTAATTGTTTTCATCTCACTGTAGTCGCAAATGTGCTTCTGCTTGGAATGTCTGCTGCCTACAACGCCGTCACAATTCGCCACTATAGATGTGTCAACAAACCTACTGTGTGCACTTGGAAGATACAAACCAAGAAGTTAACAGACTTGACTGTATTTGGGTGTCTTCTTTTTCAAATTTACTAATCGTATTTTTTTTACAAGGAATGGATATTTTATGATCATGAAAACCAACAAAAAACTATAATCACAAAAAATCTGAGTATTGCATTAGCGTATATTTTACACTTTTGTGATTTTGTTTTTGTTGTCAACAAATTTTTTGCGATTACGCATGTGTGGTTTTTATGGTCACATTGGATTTTTATGATCTTGTTTTTTTCCAAATATAAAAGACTGTTCTATGGAGGTCACAAAAATGTTTTGTCTGGTCGCATGTAGTTTATCTTGATTCTTCTTTCTCCATAGAAAAAAGAGTATTTGTCGTTAGGCTGCTTGGATATCAGTTATTTATTTACAGTTTGGTCATTTCCATTTGTTGATCACCTTCCAATCGTATCGAGAAGTTTTAATGGCCGGCTTTGCAATCTTTGATTACAGCAGGCAATAAAGAATAGTAATAATATTCCTATTCAACAGGTGTGTCATTGCCTTAATAGTGAAGCAGCCTGGAGACAATTAAGTGCTCCATTAACACATCATGCACGCACGCAAGTGTCCTGGTGTGGCTGAGTCAGTTCGGTTGGGTGGTGGGCTGGTGTGTGATATAATATTTCACACCCAGGGAGTGAATTAGCGCTGCCCTATATATATATATATATATAGGGCAGCGCTAATTCACTCCCAGGGTGTGATATATTATTTCACACCCCAGCCAACCCAGTAGCCAACTCATCGAGCCACCCATGCGCCTGGTGCAATAGAAACGAATTACTTGCCATGCAGACAACTATCGCATCATGCATGCGCTGCGTATAAGGAAATGGCTAATTACTGCTACTAATTGCCGTAATTAATATTTTTGTTTATTTCAGCCGGTTGGCAACGTCCAATTAAAGCTGGACCAAATGATTCGGATTGTTGCCATACTTCTATGTTTAATACCGTTTGCTTCCAGCAAAAAATAAGATCACAGAATGGGTGTCCGGTCACAAAAACTACTGAAACAAAATCATAAAACTTATATATGCTGTCCATAGAAACCAAGGCCCAAGCTCGTAATTTTCGTGCATCAGATTTACAATTGTAAAAAAATCTTATAGTATATGAAGTGTGTCAGCAGCCATAGCATGAAATAGAATTTCACGCTGCTACATAGTAAAAACATTTTGCTTTTGTAGTAACACCAGTAGCTAGTGCATCAAAGGGATTTTCAGATTTTGTGCTTGTAGTGAACATTTACGATGCGCCAACACATGGATTTTGCTACTAAGATATAATTGGATTGTAAAAGATGAGCTATCGGGAATATTGGAGCATAATATGTTTTTAGGCAATAAATAGTTTACGTGTTCCTTTGACCATAAAAAATTTGGTGTGTGGCCTGAAAAAAGGCAGTCGCAACATCAGAACTGTATGAATCCCTACACTCTTGACTTTCATTTGACTGGATTTTATAATTACAACAAAAGTGAATGTATGGCTGTAACTAATAACTTTTATACTGATATTGTTTGAGTTCCCTTCTACAACTTGTTTCTAGATGGCCGTGCGTTCTGCAAGTTGAACTCTAGTCCTATTATTTCGGACCGAAAGTAGATTTTACAATTTAATGATCAAGCTATTCGATTCTGCAAGTTTTTGCTATAAGGGAATAGATATACTATAAGGAGACTCAACATGCAAGATAAGAAGTTTTTGCTACTAAGACATAATTCGACCGTAAAAGACGAACCATGGATCATAATATTTTATTTTTGTGTAACAAATAGTTTATTTGTCCCGTTGGTGTATGTCCATAGACTAAGAACCTGCAAGCCATCACATCTGAATCCCCTACACTACTTATTTTCATTTGATTGAATATTGTGATTACACACACCAGTTTTATGATTGTAAGTAAGAACATTTTATACTCATATCGATTATGCATAATCCCTTCTCCAACTTGTGCCATAGCTGCCCATATCAATATGAAAGTTGAATTCTAGTTCCACATTTGCAGGCATGATTTAAAATTTTACATTATTGATCATTTTATTTTTTTTCTCAACAGCCGTATTCCTGCTCTTTCAGTACATAGATGAAAAGAATTTTTTTTTTTGCATCGAGCGTAAATGGTGACTTGGATGAACAGAAATTTTGGGCCTGCAGTCTAATATGTGTTTTTTTTTTTATCACAGCTTTGGTTTATATGATTTTCGGATACCGTCGACATTTTTTATGGTCAAAACTAATAACATTATGGTCACAACTAATATCATTTTATACATGTACATCTTTAGTCTGCAAGCCAATTGCGAAATAGGTGGATATTTTTGCGAC
This sequence comes from Eragrostis nindensis, assembly GCA_012490785.1. Taxonomy (NCBI): domain Eukaryota; kingdom Viridiplantae; phylum Streptophyta; class Magnoliopsida; order Poales; family Poaceae; genus Eragrostis; species Eragrostis nindensis. The sequence goes on from JAAXCT010000028.1 coordinate 1,212,253, forward strand.
CATAGGTTGGTATTTTTTTATTGCCTCTGATACGTTTTTGCAACCATATGCGGGTCTCGTGGGACCATAATTTTTTACTAATGTGAAGTCATAAATTAGGGACACCATAATTGCAAAATCTGTAGATTTTGTGATATGGAAAACATGAACAATTCACAAAGGGGCGTTCAATTTTTTTTCTTCAATGTTGGACTTGTTTTTTATGCTTTACAAGTGTCAATAGTAAAATCATGTTTATGGAATAGTAAATATGTTTTTCTTGAATCGCAACTATGAAATGGTTTCAATAATCAAAACTGAGTAGGTTTTGCAGTTTCAATAATCATGATATACAATTGAGTGCATGTTTGCGATCACAAGCATGCAAAGTATCTTACGAGCCAGCTGACCATATTTTTACACTCGGGAGTTCATATTTCAACTATAAATACTTGAACGCCAATCATAAAATTTGTATACTATTTGAGGATTAGGCAGTCCTCAGGGACGAACAGAAACAAGGATCCGACATGCTTGCATCCATCGAGGCTTCTAGTACTGGCGACAACGCATGCAATCGGCAGCGATGCAAGGTACATGGACGTGCCGCCGAATCAACTTGACCTCCGAGGTGCTCATTCGAGAAGATCTTATGGTTGATCCAGCCCATCAGCCCTTCGAGGAATACTGAATCCCCAGGAGATCTTATGGTTGATCCAGCCCATCAGCCCTTCGAGGAATACTGAACACAAGAGAAGTGTTTTATGCATTCAACGGTGTGAAGCTGGAATGACGAGAAATATATTATCTTTTTTATTGTTAAAAAAGAGCAGAAGAGCAATTAGATCCCAATTCATTAAAACTGCCTCTAGAAACTGTCTCTTCGTTGTTGGAGTCAGTCTCATAAGAGAAGCATTTTGGTGGAGTTTTTTTCCTTCTAAAACTAACATGATTCCCAAAACAACTCGGAATCTCAGCCATGTTTCGTTCCCACATTAATCTCAAACCTTGGTATTTGTATTTGTATTTGTATTTGTATTTGAAAACCTTGAGTTTGAATGTATGTGATTAAAAGTTGAAAGTTTGAATATTTGTGATTTTAATTTGGAGTTACAATAGATGTGCATGTACAAATGGAGGGAGAAGAGAGAGGGAGAGGAAATACAAAGGGGATTATATGCGATCTATTGTGACTCCCAGGGGCATTGCTTAAAACTGGTTGAGGCATCTCTTAAAACCGGTTTTAACATATCTGGTTTTAAAGAGTAACGAACCCCCTCGGCCATCGCACGCTTGGCGCCTCAACAGCCTTCATTCTCTGAACATTATTCACTGACTGAGTCATTAGAATAGGTTAATATGCTTCTTTTTTTTTTGCTTATAAAATGTAAATTCTATTTACAATTCTTATACTAGCATTTGTATACTCATTGGATCGGATAGACTTTATGGGTTTGCTCATCAGCTCCCCCTGTCTTTTGTGTGTGGATCTGCCACTGGGCAGAAGCCGGATTGGTCATGATCATCACCGTACCAGGACAAATCCTGTGAGCTGTGATCGGGACGTACTGCAGCCATTGTTTGAAAATTAATTGTGGCAATATCACCTACCTATTGCAACTAATTTTTGATGTTGCAGTGTGCACCGTGGCAATAAACCAAGTTTCTAGTAGCGAGGATTGTATCCTTCATGAGTAAGGCAAGGATAGACTTTTTGCAGATGAAAGCAACCAAACCTGAAGAGACGATTTTCTTTCCCCTCCCCTCTCGCCTCGCTACAGTCGAGAGCCGGCGGAAGAAAGAAGATCTCGGCGCCGTCCCGCGTCCGCCGCTTCCCCCTCCCCCCTGGTGCCCTCGTCGGCGCCGGGGGGGGAGGGGAAGCCGGTCTCGGCCGGCTGCTGTACATACTAGCCCTAGGTTTAGGTTTCCTCCTGTTAGGGTTAGGGTTCTCCCTTGGCGGATCTGGAGTCGGCGGCGTCGATGGCGGCGACGGCCCTGGTGAAGCTTCGTGGAGCTTCGGTTTCCTCGTCGACTTCTCCTCCTGGCGACGGTGCGGTGGTGTCGAGGGCGTCTGCTCCCTCTACATCCCCGCCGGCTTCCCTGCCGGCTTGGAGAAGGTCGGGCTGAGGCTCGTCTTCCACCTTCCATGCGGAAGGTTGGACCTTTTCTCCCTCGGCAGATCTGGAGACGGCGTCGTCGGCGGCGACGACAAGGTCAACGGTGAGTCGGTGTGGAGCTCTTGTGCCTCCCGGTCTTTTGCGAAGGAAGGGGTAGGCTTTTGGTTCCCCTTGCCGGCTATGTCGGTGATGGTGGAGTTGGTGTCCGGGCTGTTGGCGTCATACTTTGCCGTCGACTTCTCCGGTTTTTGGTTTCTTGCTGTTGGTGCTTCGATGGTGGTGTTCGGTTTCTTCTTCCGTCTGCTGAGGTCGTCGCGATGGCCGGCTTGGTGCTTTCGGCGTGTCTATCTAATCGGCTTTGCAATCAATGATTTGTGGTCGCGTGCCTCGACGGCGGAAGAGGCTGGATGTTGCTGTTGGTGGTCACCGGCGGCGAGAAGCTCCTGCTTCGGGAGGGTTCGTGAGGAGGAGGGAGTTCGTTGTAATTTCCTTTTCTTTGAGGGCCTTTCTGCAAATGTTCCCAGGGGCCTGGGTGTAAAAGAATGTGGGATGTACTGTTCACAAAGTTAATATAATTCCCCTTTCTTCGCAAAAAAAAAAAAAAAAAAAAAAGAAAGCAACCAAACCTAACCCATTGTCGTCAGTCGTCATTGCGCCAATTCAATCTTGAAATCAATTTGATTATTTTTTGAACCAGCGAGCTATTGGAGCATCCCGCTGATAGTTCTTTTCATGGATGTGAATAGCGGAGATGCTAGAGCCACGAAATGGTTATGTAATTTCCACGTACTGACTAGGATAGATCCTCAAAGCGCAACGTGGCCAGTTTCCCATGTTTCCGACTTAAACGTCACTATCAATTACCAAATCCTGGATAGCCTATATCTCTGTTACTCACGTTTGACGATGCGCGTCTGCCAGCGACGCGACGGAATTTATTTTTGGTTTTTACCTGGGGGCGAGGCGCGTAAAAAGGTGGAGCAAATTTTCTTTGCCATCGAAACTTTAACTCTTTCTTTATCTGCCATCAAAATTATGCACTTTCCTTATTTATCATCGGATTAAAATTCATTTTCTCAATTTGTCACTCTAGTCACTTTGGCTAACAGAAAATTTTGCTTGGGTCACAACAGTGTTCATGCTACAGTACAAAATAGGTTTGTCTCAATGTGTACTTTATGCCAAAATAAAGTTTCAAATTTGTTTGATGAAAATTGAGGTGATTTTGCGTAAGAATAAAATATTGCATCTAATTTTCATCAAAAATTTTGAATTTTTCTTTGCATATAGTACACACTGAGACAAATCCATTTTTCTACTACATCACGAATAACGCATCGATGGGAGCATGATAATCTGACCACTAAAGTAATTAGAGTGGCAGATAAGGAAAATTAATTTTGATCCGATGGCAAATAAGAGAAGTGCACAATTTCGATGCCCAATTAAAGGAAGAGTTAAAAGTTCGATGGCAGATAAAAAATTTGCTCTTGGTGACCTTCCGAAACTTCGAATAGTGATTACTGAAAATCGATGCGAGTAGTTTGCTACCTAATAAGAACAAAACAAGGTGCCAGGATTCGTTTTCCATTATCTAAAAAAAGAGAACAAAACAAGGTGACCATGTTAATCAAGAAGAGGCAGAGGCGCATGGCATATCTGGTGGAAACCAACCTCTCCGTGTAAACTATAGAAACTTCAATCTGAGCTACACGATGTTGATCTAAGGGGGGCGTTCAGAGAAGGTGGAAGGGGTGATTTGCAAGCTTAGGGGAGGTGAAAGGGGTGATTTGCAAAGGCGATTTTGCAAATCACCCCTCCTACCTCTCCTGAGCGCCTCCTTTGGATCAACATCGTATGGCTCAGATTGAAGTTTCTATAGTTTGCACGGAGAGGTTGGTTTCCACTAGATATGTTCCCTTCTAATTTTCCAGCAGAGACGAAGCGCCCTGGCTTCCGTTCGAGCGCGCTAAGCCACTTCAGCTTGTTGTGGCCCTATCCTATTCAGCACGTAGGAATTCTGTGTCTGTTACGTAGATGTCGCGTCGCTCGGTGAATAGCTCACAACGTTGAATTTTGCATCGTGACCTGTCCTTGGAATAAGGAACGTAAGCCATGCAGGCCGCGTTTGCATTGTTGCTTGCTGCTATTTCAGCTAGTTAGTTGTCTAATACATTATCTCTGAAATATTTAATCCTCCACATGCCTTACTTATTAGCCGTTTGGATCTCCATTAGTTTCTAAGAATATAGATTATGGGTGTAGTTTCTATAATCTAATTTCTAAAAAAATCTGGACGGAGGTGTTTGGATTCTGGATTCTTAAAATCTAAAAACTATTTTTCTTATGTAGTTAATGACCAGCTTGTCCTTCCTACTTTGTTTGGCCCCATGGCGGGCGATGGCCGTGGTTGTAATTATGCCAAGTCTCCCAAGGGCAGTGGGTCATTTAGCAGTTAAATCACCTAATAGTAGTTAGGCCAGATTATACGATTTTTAAAATCACATAATCTGGATTTTATAATCCTGTCTATAATATGCCCTATTTGGATGCTCTATAGCTTTAAAAATCTGAATTCCTATAATCTAAGTGGATCCAAACAGGCCCTTAGTCTATCCGATAAGTAATGCTAGTTGGACTTTGGATGTTGGGTTCGGTCATCACTAGAACAATATTATCTTGAAAGATACATTATTGTAAAAAATCCCACACAATACAAAGTCTCCGAAACCTTTGATTTGCCATCGGAAAATATCTGATTTGTAAAAACCTAAATGGACTTTTCGACGTGCACGGTGAGTCACCCCCATTGGCGTCTTCAAACCATCAAAACAAAATATACTAACGCGTTAACATCACAATAGAAATTACTCAAAAATGGCATGTTTCTAGTGTTAGACCATGCTGTGCTCCACCATAAATATCACAAACACTTCCCCGCTCCTCTCATGCCATTAGCATTAACCCACCCCCGCCCTCCTCCCCCCTCAGCGTGCGTGTCACTGCTATGGAGTTGTCGACCTTGCAGGTCTGTGTAGTAGCAGCGGCGGCCACCATTCCAATCTTGTATGCCTTGCAGAAGTACAGGCGAAGGTTGCCTCCTGGCCCATCCGGGCTCTGCCTCATCAAGTACGCCCGGGACCTCAGCTGGGCGTTCAACCGTCACCGCGTGCTTGGCGAACTTGCCATAGAATATGGACCCATAGCTTCTTTCGGGACCAGCATGACCCGCATCCTCGTCGTGGTGTCATCCCCCGACGCGGCGCAGGAAGCCCTCGCCGATAATGACGCAGGGCTCGCCGACCGGTTCATACCGGACACTGCGCGTGCTCTGTCGCACTGCTCTGGGTCCCCGCTGTTTCTCCCAATCTCCGAGCCTCTGTGGGGACAGTACCGTGGCGTCATCGCCTCTCACATCATCTCCGGCGGCCGGCCGAGGCTCGAGCGGAACCGGGGCATCCGCGAGCGCTACGCCCGCCAGCTCGCAGAGCACTTCAGGTCGTGCGCCGGGCGACCGGTCACCGTCGGCGTAGCCATGCTAGGCACGGTGCTCAATGCTATGTCCAGCATCCTCTTCTCCATGGACGACGTGGTGGACTTGCGCGAGCAAGAACCACAGGAGCTGAAGGACCTCCTGGTGGAGCTGACTGCGGTGTCGACCAAATCGAACATCTCCGACGCCCTCCAGTTCCTCGCTCCGCTTGATCTCTTCGGCTTGCGTCACAGCTTCTCCAGATGTCTGGACAAACTCTACAAATTCTTGGACGAAAAGTTCATAGAACCCCGGTTAGCCAGCGGCGAAAACCACGATGACGTGTTGGGTGCCATCCTCGAGCAGCGGCCACCGATCAGACGTAAAGATATCACCAAATTTTTCACGGTATAACTCCACGTACGCTCATAATTACTTGCTTGCTGACAATTTAGAGTGGCTGTATAGGGCGTATATCGGATAAGTAAATTGATGTGAGTACTTGTTGTTACACAGGATATCTTTATTGCCGGGAGTGAATCCAGCTCACTCACCGTGCAATGGGCTATGGCGGAGCTGCTTCGCCACCCAGAAAAGATGGAGCAGGTGCGCGATGAGCTTGAGGAAAAACTGGGGCCTAAGGACTCGGTCGAGGAGAGTGACCTCGACAAACTGCCCTACCTCGATGCGGTGGTGACGGAGACGCTGCGGTTGCACCCGGTGGCTCCACTCGTACCTCGAGTGGTGGTTTCGGACAACGTGTCTTTGGGTGGGTTCTCCGTACCGATTGGCACGGGCGTTATTGTCAACTTGTGGGCCATCGGGAGGCATCGTGAGACATGGCCTGAACCGGAGGAGTTCATCCCTGAAAGGTTTATGAGGGACCACCCGTTGTACTTTCCGGGGCCCGTGTTCGCCAACAAGCCGTTCGGAGCGGGACGGAGGATGTGCCCTGGAATGGGCTTCGCTAAGCGGTTCGTGCCGCTGCTGCTGGCTTCGATCCTGCATAAGATGGAATGGAGGCTTCCCGGTGAAATGGGGCCTGAGGATGTCGACCTCGAAGAATACTACCGCACAGTACTGGACCTTGCCAGACCCCTATGTGCCGTGCCAATGTATCGCGACTGATCCGACCTGGATACACTCTAAAAGTACATATATTAGTGCTTTCAATAATATTGCATCATCTAAACTATGTGTTGTTGTTTTTGTTTGGTGAGATTTTGCAGACGGAAGTGCTGCAAACTTTTAATAGTTTGGTCTAGCTTCATTGAAGCAAAGGTTGTGAGATCATGTCCTGTGTTTGGAGGTTGAGACCGCACTTCTGGTTGTAATAATGAATATTAGTCGAAGCAGAAGCTCGACTATTGCAATATATTCTCTTTAAAAAAAAAACTTTTTGTTGTTTGTCTTGATTGTGCAAATCTTATAAGAGAAACATTTGGGTGGAGTCTTTTTGTTTTAAACCTGTCGTTGCCCGATTATTCGGGGGAACGGCAAATACTTGGATCAATTGAGCAACGAACAATCAGAGAACAATCTATGGCACACATAGGGTTTTTAGACTGGTTCTAAAAACCCTATGTGTGCCATAGATTGTTCTCTGATTGTTCCTTGCTCCCTTGATACAAATATTTGCCGTTCTCCCGAATAATCCGGCGACGACAAGATTGATTCCAGCTACCGGTTTCGTACTAACTTGCTTCGTAGTTTCCAGTTAAGACAAGAGATAAGCAGGCTGTTAGGTCACTCGTCATGTTAGGAACTTAGAATAAGTTGGAATGACTACTTGTTCGGAGAATATTCGTTTCATGTACTGCTGGATTATTGCACCAGTCAGATCTGTCACCGAGTTTGTTAGTAGGAGTACTAGAATAGAATGGAACACAGGCTAGAAGCCTAGAACCAGCACTGTTGTTACTTGGATTATAATACTGCACTCGAATCAACTGTCTGAAGAAAGTGTCCTTAGTGAGTCGATTTTCTTCTTTACACTGTATAAAAAGTTACCACTGGTACTGTCGTCTGATTCAGGCTCGAGAAGGTGGACGTCAGGAAGCCGAGGAGCCTGGCCAAGATATGCGGCACCGTCGTCTGCGTCAGTCGAGCCATGTCCATGGCGTTCTTCAAGGGCCCGAAGCTGCTCAGCGACATGATGAGCGCCCTTCTCCACTCGTCGTCGGCGGGGAGCAGGTGGGTGCTGCACGCGCTCTTCCTCGTCGGCAGCAGCTCGTGCTGGTCGCTCTGGCTCATCCTGCAGGTGCCCATCTGCAAGTCGTACGTGGATCCCCTCGCGCTGTCGGCGTGGACGTGCCTCCTGTCGGCGCTGCAGTCCGCGCCTCCGCGGCCATCGCCCCGTTCCTCGTGCCGGACCCGAACGCCTGGAGGATTCACTCGCTGTTCGAGCTCTCGAGCTGCGTCTTCGCGGTATGGCCGGGGGTTCGCAGCCTCGAACGACGTCTAGCTCAATTTGCAACTCGGTAGTAATCGAGCCATTCTGCAGGGCGCGATCGGGTCAGGCGTGACGTTCTACCTGCAGTCGTGGTGCATCTCGGTGAGGGGCCCGCTCTACTCGGCCATGTTCAACCCGCTCTGCACCGTCATCACCACCGTGCTCGCCGCCGTTGTCCTTTGCGAAGAGCGGCACGTCGGAAGGTTCTTTTTTTTTTTTTTCTGAGACGTCTCGCTAGCTCTACATGTTCTTCTCTTAGCCAGCCATAAACTGATCTTGTGGACGGATTTATGGGGTCACGCAACAGCTTGATGGGGCCGATCGGCGTTATTGCGGGATTGTACGTCGTGCTGTGGGGCAAAGCAGGCGACGCCAAAATTGGGAGGGCGCCGGAGGAGATTCAAGATCTGGAGAAGACGGTGATGCAGTCGGATTCGAAGCTCGACGTCGGGAATGGCATTGCGGAGCCCCTGCTAGTGGATGCAAGCCCGAGTGCGGAGTAGAGGATTTTTTGCAAACACCGTTTCAGAGCTTATCAGAGTTCTGTGTGTTTGCAACTCCAGTGGGTTAATCGATCCGTCAGCATTTGTTTCTCTTGCATAATGTATAAGGAAAAAGTCTATTCTGCATCTCTCAACTTTTCATGTAGTTCAACTTTCCTCCCTCTATTATAAAACATGGTAAGTTGACTCCTTCAACTCGTGAAACCAGATTCTTTTCCCTCCCTGACTGGTTTTCACTAGCGGTTTTGACCAAAGCAGCATGTGGGAGAGAGGAAGAGAGAAAAAAAAAGAAGAGAGGAAGAGAGAAAAAAAAGAAAAAGAAAATGATGTGGCATTCGACATGTAGGAACCACCTCGCCACGTAGTACAAAACCGCTCTCAAAACCGCCAGGGAGGTAAATTGCACCGAGGTGATGAGTTCAGGGTATCAGATACCCGGTTTTATAGTTGGAGGTGAAAATTGCGCTACCCCCAATAGTTGAGGGAGGCAAATTAAACTTTCTCTTCTTTTTTTTTTTTTTACTTTTCGCGGTGGCTAGCATGGTGATTGGTCTGGCAGGCGCCAAGCTGGGCCGCGCCGGGAGAGGGGATGATTTTAGGGTGGGCTGAAATGGGAAGAGTTTTAGGGAGGTGTTGTCTCAGATTTTGAAGGATTTAGGATCGTTTAAATTTATAAAAGATTTGCTATTTTATTCTTGAAACATTTTTTATAATATATATAATATATGATAAAAATTCAGAATAAACCATATAGATGTACATTTAAACTGATTTTATTTTAGATTTGGTCTCTAAATAATTTTATATTAATTATGCAAGTCACATGTTTCAACATATTAATTCTTGCTATATCATGCGTAATGATTTTTGCTAGTACTGAATACAAGAGAATAATTGCTTTATGCATTCAACGGTGTCAAGTTGGAACGATGAGAAATATATTTATCTGCTCCAATCGATGGGGAAGGATATATCATCTTTCCCTCTTCCAGAAATTGATGAATCATTCGACGTGACAATAGGTGAGGCCCGAGAGATAATTAAGTGTAGTTACATCCCACTTCATTAAAATACAAATCCAACCTATCAAAACTATTGGCGCAAAGGTCGTAAGCTTCTTTTCATCCAGCTGAGCAGCTGGTTCAAGACTTCTCTTGTTGCAAGGTGAGAAATAGGCAACCATCATCTAGCTATCTCATCTATTTACAGGGGCGGATCCAGCGGGGCAGGGGGGGGGGGGGGGGGGGGGGGGGGGCGCTACCGGCTGGCAGCTCCTTAGAGCCCCCCCCAAGCCCCCCCTTCATTTTCTGAACAAAAAGAGCTTACAATGAAAGAGTTTGCAAGGGTAGAAGAAGGGAAATAGAGGGAGGAAGAAGAAGACATGAAAACTCAGCCCCCCCTCCCCCTCCCCCCACCCCCCCCCCCCCCCCCCCCCCCCCCCCAAAACTTTCACTCTAGATCCGTCACTGTCTATTTATGATATTTTAAATGGAAAACTTGTTGGTGTAAATTTTCAGACTTATATGCCCTGATATTGAGACTTGCTTGAAGCAAATTTTGTATCAAATAATTGATCTCCAGCTTAATGGTCTTATTTTTTGCACTATTTTCTCAATTTACCACTCATTTTGCGTGTCACGATTGTCTAGGGAAGAACGAGGGAGGATTGGCGAACATATATAATGTAGTTCATTTTAGTTTGCCTATATAAAATCCTTAGATATTTAGTTTCATAATTGATTCGTAACCTTTACCTTTAGTTTTGTCTTAGAAAGGGATGCAAGCAAGCGATTATATATCTATGTCATATCTTCAAATGATGAAGTGGCTGGTATAATAACAGACGCCAGGAACACAACCATATGCAAAGCTAAACCTGTTCTCCTCAAATCGAGATTGACAGAGGGTGTTAATAACATTTTTAGATAATGAATATCATCTCAGCCTTGGTCTCACAAGAAGGTTACATCCGTCTTATTACAAAGATGCAGCACTTCCATCTGCCAAATATGAATGAAAGTAATGCACACATTGCAAACTGGATGACAAGAATTAATAGCAAAGTCTATTGTAAATCTCCATCCATAGTGTGCATAAAACTCCATTGCCACAACCTCCAAGCATCGGCATACATCTACCATCGTGTTTATGTCGTCACTACTCCTTTGCAGTTGTGACCACAACCGCAGCCAGTGACTCAGAGGGTGTTAATAACATAAGTACTAGGTTTATGTTTATTAAGAAAGCAATTGTAATCTCTACCCTAAGCTAAGACTGTGTGTACGATCCGATTTACCAAGGATTGTTGCTTCATGTGTAATTAAGGCAAGGATAGACTCCTTGCACCTCAAGGAAACCATTAGCCGCCATCTATGGTCATATTGTGGTCATTGCACCAATTCAATCTTGACATTAACTTGATTAAAATTGTTGAATCCCTTGGGATGTTGGGGCATCCCACTCATATCTTTCATGGGATGTAAATGATCCTCAATTTTAGAATTTGGCATTGTACCCTTGGAATAAAGAACCTAATTCATGCAGGTGCGTTGTTGCTGTTTCTTGTAGTTGAGGGATCCATGCCTTACATTAGTCTCTCTGGTAAATAATATTATCAATATCTTAGTTGACCTTGGATGTTGGCTACAGTCATTGGTACAACATGTTAATTTTTTTGGACATGTCAAACTTGCTTGTTATATTATGTGAGAAACAGTAGCTCTCACACCATTGCAAAATCTCCGGAACCTTTGATTCACCAAAAAAAAAGAATAATAAAAACCTGAAATAGACATTTCCATTCCACCTTGACGTGCAAGTGGAGTCGGGCATTTTTGGCGTCTACTTCAAACCATCGAAACAAGCATATACAAGGAATCTTGGCGTGTATTAGTTCAACAACGTATCCGCGTTGGCCACCATTCCTCTTCTCTCTCTCATGGAGTTCTCGACCTTGCAGGCTTGTATAGTAGCAGCGTTGGCCACCATTCCTGTCTTGTTTGCCTTGCAGAAGTACAGGCGAAGGTTGCCTCCTGGCCAATCCGGGCTCTACCTCGTCAAGTACGCCTGGGACTTCGCCTGGGCGTTCAACCGTCACAGCGTGCTTGCCGAACTTGCCAAAGAGTACGGACCCATAGCTTGTTTCGGGACCAGCATGACCAACATCATCGTCGTGGTGTCGTCCCCCGCCGCGGCGCGGGAAGCCCTCGCCGAAAACGACGCAGAGCTCGCCGACCGGTTCACGCCGGACAGCGCGCGTGCTCTGTCGCACTGCTCGGGGTCCCCGCTGTTTCTCCCAAGCTCCGACGCTCTGTGGAGGCAGTACCGTGTCATCATGAACGGCCACATCACCTCCGGCCGGAGCCTCGAGCTGAGCCGGCACATCCGGGAGCGTCACGCCCGCCAGCTCGCCGAGCACTTCAGGGCGTGCTCCGGGCGACCGGTCACCACCGGCGTACCCATGCTCGGCACGGTGCTCAATGCTATGTGCAGCATCCTCTTCTCCAAGGACGACGTGGTGGACTTGCGCGGGCAACAAGGGCCACAGGAGTTGAAGGACCTCCTGGTGGAGCTGACCGCGGTGTCGACCAAATCGAACATCTCCGACGCCCTCCCGTTCCTCGCTCCGCTTGACCTCTTCGGCTTGCGTCACAGCTTCTCCAGATGTCTGGCCAGACTCTACGAATTCTTGAACAAAGAGTTCATAGAACCCCGGTTACGGTTAGCCAGCGGCGCCGAAAACCACGGGGACGTGTTGGATGCCATCCTCCAGCAGTACAGGTCTAAGATCATCACACGTTCAGATATCACCAAATTTTTCACGGTATTTTTTTATCTCCGCGTACGCTCATATATAAGCATGTATTTACTTTCCTGCTGACAATTTAGTGTGCCTGTATAGGGCATAGATCGGATAAGTAAATTTGATGTGAGCGCTTGTTGTTACACAGGATATCTTTATTGCAGGGAGCGAATCCAGCTCGCTCACCGTGCAATGGGCCATAGCGCAGCTGCTTCGCAACCCAGAGAAGATGAAGAAGGTGCGCAGTGAGCTTGCGGCAAACCTGGGCCCAAGGACTCGGTCGGGGAGAGTGACCTCGACAAACTGCCCTACCTCCATGCGGTGGTGAAGGAGACGCTGCGGTTGCACCCGGTGGCTCCGATCGTACCTCGAGTGGTGGTTTCGGACAACATGTCTTTGGGCGGGTTCTCCTTACCAATTGGGACGGGCGTTATTGTCAACTTGTGGGCCATCGGGAGGGATCCTTTGTCATGGCCTCAGCCGGAGGAGTTCATGCCTGAAAGGTTTCTGAGTGACCAATCGGTGGATTTTCGGGGCTCCGACTTCGCCTACAAGCCCTTCGGAGCTGGACGGAGGGTGTGCCCTGGAATGAGCTTCGCTGCACGGTTCGTGCCGCTGCTGCTGGCTTCGACCCTGCATAAGATGGAATGGAGGCTACCCGGTGAGATGAAGCCCGGGGATGTCGACCTCACGGACAACTACCGCACGGTATTGGACCGCCCCTATGTGCCGTGCCATTCTCCCTTGACTGAGGGTATTCGATGATCCGACCTGGATACACACTCCAAAAGCGCATATGTCAGGTACAGGTGCAGATATTGGTGCTTTCAATAATGTCTCATCATCTAAACTATGAGTTGATGCTTTTGTTTGGTGAGATGTTCCAGACTGAAGTGGTGGAAACTTTTAATAGTTTGTTCTATTTTCATTGAAGCAAAGGTCGTGAAATCATGTCGTGCGTTTGGAGGTAGAGACCGCGCTTTTGTTTATAATAATGAACATCTATATGCATTGGTCGATGGAGAAGCTGCTATAATACTGAAAAATATTCCTTTAAAAAAATTGTTGTCGTGTTGTTTGTCTTCATGGGCGGCGAAGTTACATTGCACCAGGGCGATAAACAAAATTCAGTGATTTAGCATCAATGTTTCACCTTTGGCACCAACTAAATGCAATCGTTGGCACCACACACGCGGTGGCACTCTGCACTCGGGTCGTTGAACCGCGAGCTTCGCCACTGTTTGTCTTGATTGTGCAAGTCATATAAGAGAAGCATTTCGGTGGAGCTTTTTTTTTTTCTTTTCTAAAACTAACATGGTTCCCAATATAACTCGGATCTCAGCCAAGCTCCGTTCCCACATAACCTTTGGTCTCCAACTTGCTGAATCTAAAGCGCTATATCAATTGTGTTTTCCGGGCCAGTCACGTGGCAGCGTGGGCTGTGAACATGGTTCCCGTCGGCTTGCTCCAACCCAACATGCAAATCCGGCCTGTCATCTTTCTAGCGTGCGACGCTAAGCCCTAGACGCCCGCGACCCACTCGCACACTGAGCAGTAAAGCAAGAACATACTGCTCCTGCGCATGCAAAGCAAGCGACTCAAGAAAATCACCAGTTACTAGAAGTTAGGTAGCGGTACAGCAGCAGACGGGAACAGGACACAAAAAGCTACAAGTATTGGGCAGTGCGATCTGATTGCGAGAAAAGAGAAACGGACGGGAGTGAGAGGCTGCCGCGCATGTGTGGAGCAGCCATGACGCAAATGGGGCGCGGGCGCCCGGCTTGCCGGAAAAATATCGCATGGGGCCTCGTCGTTTGGAAGCCACACGCTTCTCAGAACGAGCGCGCGAGAGATCTTTGCTTCAGCATGCAGTTTGTTTATGTGGTCTGTTTTGCGCAGGTGCATGCTAACTTGTTTGGACCATCAATGATGTTTCGAGAGATTACATATAAATATTTTTAATAATTAAATTTGTGGCTTTCAGAAGGTGCTACTGCTGTCATTTATATATAAACATTTTTAATAATTAAAATTTGTTATAAAATATAAGTATTGCTATGAATTGTTTCAGAATGTAGGCATTTCAAGAGTTCATCCCTAAATATCATCATTTGGAGGGGGGGGGGGGGGGGGGGGGGGGGGGGGGGGGGGGGTGGTGCGCTATCTTTAACTCATAATGAAGCCTATATTTCGCTCGCTGTATTTGTCTGTCAAAAACAACAAAAAATTCCTTCAAAAAAATCCTAAAATCCTTTTATTTTGGAATAGATGGAACATGTAATGATTTGATTTGCTATTCAGTATGCTAGTATTTTAGGAGTATAGGGAAAAATTGTATGAAAGAAGAATTGCTATATGCATTCATCGATGCATAAGTTGGAATGCTGAAATATATTCCTTTTTTTTTAAAAAAAGAGTCGAATATATGAAACCTAACATCTGGTACTGAACTATTGGGGATGGTCATGTGAAGAAAGCTTAGGAGAGAAACCTCATGAGGTCCCAGTTGTCCCACATGGTGAGCTTCGTTTTTATATAGCTGTACTTGTTCAAGATTTCTCTTCGTATAAGATCAAAAAAGAGTTAATCTACCTCCGTCATATCTCATTTATTTATAATCTTTTAAATAAAACATGTTGGTGCAATTTTCAGACCCATATATCCTGATCTCGTGACATGCTTGACGCAAATTTCATTCATATCAACATTGTTCTCCAATTTAAGAGCATACTATGTTGTGTTATTTCTCAATTTACCACACCTCTCCCACTTTTGTGTGTCACAATTGTCTTGAAAAAAAATGAGGAAGAAATAGTGAACTTATACAAGGTAGTTTTATTGAGTTTTCCTGTATAACTCAAAGTTCTGTAATAGTTTTGCCAACTTATCTTTGGTTTTATGAAAATAATCTACTTCAAATTTCACATCTATCTAGTTGTGTTTGGATTTGTCATGTGCAAACGATTTCATGAACATCTATTTGAGCTGATCTTCTCACCTTTGCAGGATGGAGCTTGTAATCTTGCCAACTGGTAGCTGGCCTAGTCTAACACTTTGTTTGGTAGTCAATGATCACAATTTAATTAGTACATCCGATTGACAGCTCCTTGTCTGGCTTTTTAAATCTTAGGATCATGAAATTTCGTTCTTTGAATAAGGGGTTCCTAACAAGTGTGGCAAACTCCAAACTTTTGCAACCATGTGAGTAGCACATGAAGAAATGCCACTGCTCAATGTAACCACCGATAGATATTTGTGAACAGACACGACGTTCCAATAATTTGCTAACCTGCAAACACATGCATGCAGAAAGTTCCCTCCAAATTAACGACCGCTCGGTTCTCCGTCTGCAGCGCCACCCAGACCCCAGTCCCCCTCATCAGTATATATAAGTTGTCTGGCTGTCAGTGTTTTCTCTCACGCAACTTCGTCAGATCTTCCTCCACTGGAAGTGAAGCCCACTGAGCCAAGCCAAACCGGCAGCGGCCGCCGGCATAGCGTTTTCTGCTGCCATGGAGGGGTACAAGCCGTGCGCGGCCATGGTGGTGACGCAGGGCATCTATGCGGCCCTAGCGCTCTGGTCCAAGGCGGCGTTCACCCGGGGACTGAACCCGATGGTCTTCGTCGTCTACAGGCAGGCCGTTGCCACCATTGTTGTCGTTCCCATCGTCATTGTTGCGAATCGGTAGACCCTCCTTCTCCGGCTGATAATTTTTTTCTCTTTTGTACTTTTTTTGAGGGAATTCTCTTTTGTACATTGGACGTGTTGCTAACTTGCTAACAATATGGGTACTGTTGCTTCCTAAGAATCACCGATACGGGGACACCGGTATGGCGATATGATACGCCGATACAGCGATACGCGAGTTTCAAACCAAAACAGTGGTTTTATAGAGGGAGTATTGGAGTATCGCCGTATCGTATCGGGCCGTATCGGATACGGGTACGGCGACCTCCTGCACGTATCGGTGATTCAGAGGTTGCTTCTACTAAAATTCTGGTTCTGATCGGCAGAAAGAAGATGAAGGAGATGATGTGCCCTGGAGTGGTAGGCTTCTCATTGGTATTTGTGGCTACGCTTATTGGGTACGCAAGTCATAATCATCAGAAATTTGGAGCCAAGGGCCCAAGAATAAAATGCTACTCCTTCTGCTGATGCTTATAGAAACATTAGTAGCTCTAACACGAATTCTTTGTTCTGTGTCGAGTCGACAGGGCAACGGTGAATCAGTGTATGTACTACCAAGGAGTGAATCTGGGGTCGTCGTCGATGGCAACGGCCATGACGAACTTGATACCCGCCATCACCTTCGTCATGGCAGCGTCAGTAGGGTAAGTACCTGACAGAGAAGCCGTGTCAGCTCTTGAAGTCTCGATAGTAAACCCGTAGGACATTGTTTTCTCTTCCACCTTCCAGAATGGAGTATACATACCGCACTTGTTTCACTCCATGGCTGCATCAGTTCGATCGGTGGTGGTGACAAACGCGATCGTTTGCCACCTCATCCAATAATTAGTTTTGTTGCGAGACCATGATAATTGTACGTCTTACTCTCACAGAATAGAAGGATGTCGACAGCAGACAGAAGCACATGAACACATGACCTCGTCCTTTGTTTGCAGGGCTACGGATCCACCAATCCTAGAAAATCATATGAATAAATAAACCTGCAGCTTCATACTTCGTTTGACAGTGTGACTCTCGTTGTCAGCATTCAGGCACAGGTCGTTTCAGTCCATGCAAAAACCACGACACAGATTGATTCCCGCTACCAGTTTTGTACTAACTTGTTTCGTAGTTTCCAGTTAAGACAAGAGATATGTAGGTCACTTGTCATGTTACGAACTTAGAATATGTTGGAATGACCACTTGTTCCGAGGATATTCGTATCATGTACTGCTGGATTTTTGTCACCAGTCAGATCTGTCACTCAGTTTGTTGCTTGGTAAGTGGTAATAGAATAGAAAGGAATACATGCTAGAACAAGTACTAGTAAAATATTGCACTCGAATCAACTGTCTGAAGAAACGTGTCCGTAGCGAGTCGATTTTCTTCTTTACACTGTAAAAAAGTTAACACTGGTACTGTCGTCTCTGATGCAGGCTCGAGAAGGTGGATGTCAGGACGCCGCGGAGCCTGGCCAAGATATTCGGCACCGTCGTCTGCATCGGAGGAGCCATGTCCATGGCGTTCTTCAAGGGCCCGAAGCTGCTCAGCGACATGATGAGCGCCCTTCTCCACTAGTCGTCGGCGGGCAGCAGGTGGGTGCTGGGCGCGCTGTTCCTCGTCGGCAGCAGCTCGTGCTGGTCGCTCTGGCTCATCCTGCAGGTGCCCATCTGCAAGTCGTACGTGGATCCCCTGGCGCTATCCGGCTATCGGCGTGGACGTGCCTCATGTCGGCGCTGCAGTCCGCGTCGATCGCCCCGTCCCTCGTGGCCGACCCGAACGCCTGGAGGATTCACTCGCTGTTCGAGTTCTCGAGCTGCGTCTTCGCGGTATGGCCGGGGGTTCGCAGCCTCGAACGACTAACTCAATTTGTAATCTCGGTAGTAATCGAGCTCCAGCCATATTCTGCAGGGCGCGATCGGGTCAGGCGTGACGTTCTACCTGCAGTCGTGGTGCATCTCGGTGAGGGGCCCGCTCTACTCGGCCATGTTCAACCCGCTCTGCACCGTGATCACCACCGTGCTCGCCGCCGTTGTCCTTGGCGAAGAGCTGCACGTCGGAAGGTTCGTTTTTTTTTTCTGAGACGTCTTGCTAGCTCTACATGTTCTTCTCTTGGCCAGCCATAAACTGATCTTGTGGACGGATTTATGGGGTCATGCAACAGCTTGATGGGGGCGATCGCCGTTATTGCGGGATTGTACGTCGTGCTGTGGGGGAAAGCAGGCGACGCCAAAATCGGGAGGGCGCCGGAGGAGATTCAAGATCTGGAGAAGACGGTGACGCAGTCGGATTCGAAGCTCGACGTCGGGAATGGCATTGCGGAGCCGCTGCTAGTGGATGCAAGCCCGAGTGCGGAGTAGAGGATTTTTTTGCAACCACCGTTTCAGAGCTTATCATGGTTCCGTGTGTTTGCAATTCCAGTGGGTTAATCCGTCAGCTCGTTTTTGGTTGAGGTACTTGGGCCACATTTGTTTCTCTTGCATAATGTATAAGGAAAAAGTTTATTCTGCATCCCTCAACTTTCCATGTAGTTCAATTTTCCTCCCTCTATTATAAAACCGGGTAACTTGACTCCTTCAACTGGTGAAACCGGATTCTTTTCCCTCTCTGACTGGTTTTCGCTAGCGGTTTTGACCAAAGCAGTATGTGGGACCCACATGCCAATGATAGAAAACGCCGCCAATATGTGGGACCCACTTGTACGAGTTGGGTCACTTACAAGTGGCCCTCACATGTCAATTATCACTGACACGTGGGTCCCACATGCTGACTTGGTCAAAATCGCTAGCTAAAAACCGGTCAAGAAGGAAAAAAAATCCGGTTTCATGAGTTGAAGGAGTCAACTTACCCGGTTTTGGAATAAAAAGAGGAAAATCAATTTTCTATGAGAGTTGAGGGAGGCGGAATGGATTTTTTTTTCAATGCAAAGATGACCCCTTATGGGTCTGAAGGATTCTCTCAGAGGCCCATCATTTCGATCCAGCTAGGGAATTGATCAAGTCGTTAAATGTTAAGAGAGAGAGAGAGAGGAGAGAGAGAGAGAGAGAGAGAGAGAGAGAGAGAGAGAGAGAGAGAGAGGGGGGCCGTATGCACCCTAAAGTGCAAAAGGTCAGGCGCCAACGCGAATTGTGCGACCTCATGCGGCCCATTTCGGCCTGCAGGATAAGTTTATGCGAAACTGAGGGTTCTCCTCCAAGCGTCACAAGACTCACAACCAGTCACCCACTTCTCTTAATTTTTCCACCATTTTCATCTGTGAGTTTCCAGGCATTCATACTCAAGAACTCATTACTATGAGGTAAAAGATTAAACGGAGATAAAATAAAGGGTATAGAAATATGTTTCCAAGGGGATTGACAAAGGGTAGGTTGGGATCAACACGAATTTTTATGGGGATTTAGGAGAATCTGACCACTCATCTAGAGGTCGAATGTGTATTTGGCAACAACGAAATTCATATTTGAATCGACAAACATAAAAATAACAAAGAGCAAATCAAACCTACTTATGCATCATTGAATTTTGTATGGTTTAAAAGTAATGGTTGAATCAATGCACTCGGACAATTTTATACCTATGCCAACTTATCGTTAGTATTGTTGTGTGTACAAAAGTTATCAGAAAAAATCGTAGTCCACATATATGCTTATTAATCGACATGTGTTCCCTAAATGTTACATGCCCTCCGGTGTACCATATCATCATACAAAGTCAAAAATATGTATAACATATATATCTTAGTTTCGGATCGTATCATATAGAATCTGGTCATTGAAGATTTTGTTCATAAAATGCAAAATGACAAAGATCATGCAAACTGAATACTTCAGGATAAGCATGCTGATTTGATTATCAGATGAAAATCAACCAGCTCTCCGTGCTTAACGAGGAAATAAAAAAAGGAGGTCGAAGTAAACTATACTTTTTAGCACTACCTTGTCTGTTTTGTTATATTAAATAGTGACGCAACCAGATACTTGTTACATAGCAATATATATTCTGATAGATATTGGATATGCCAATAAGGCATTTGATTTGTTCACCTACCTCAATTTGTTCCACAAAGAATGGTTTGTCATTAAGCTCCGTGACCGGATAGCAACAGGTGTTCTCACAGACAAACCTTAAGCTCCTTGACCATTGTTGTTCGTTACACTGCACTCTGACATTTCCTATAGCTTATCGCGTGCAAACGTGCTGGCACTGCAAGATTTTATTTTATCTCCAGAAACTTATTACTGTTGATACTTCAGGAAATTACTTGATGGAATCTTCGAAATCATTGTTAGAGTCACACTTCTTTGATCTTATACCTTTTTTTTCATTGTATTCATCAGTAATGTTGATGATTCAAAAGACAAGCTGATGTTGTGAATTAGACATCGAGAGGATTTGTTAGCTGAAATGCCATGGAGGTGATCCATGACATTACCTAAAGTTTCCCCAAAATCTTCTGGGGCTATGCCTAAGGTGTTCTCTGGATTTCTAGAATTTGCTGACCACTCTACTTCTAATTAGTACTGACTGAGCAAGGACCGGCAATGAAAAGTAATCATGTTTTTTTATATTTGCAGCTATTTCGCATTGTAGTTCTAGACCATGGTTTGTTACCTCTATAATAAAGTTTAATCTTCATCAAATATGTCCAGATAAATGTCATAACATTTAGTTGTGACACAATAACGGATACTTAATTTCAGAACAGATTCGTTCCTAAACAATTCAGGCATGTTTTTAAGATAAGAAAAAATGATGCGTACTCTTGTAACCATGCAAGTTTGCAACATACAACAAACTAATCTTGTCAGTTGCATGTGCTATGGTGCCTTAACAACTTTTTCCTTTTAGCTAAAGGACAAAATATATTCATTTTTCTTTAATTATGGATGGTGTAACTTCTTGCGGTCATTGTAGCTGAAGGATGAGTTAACTTTTGGGCAAATCCTTTAGTGGTTACTAGATAATCAATGGTAACATCTTTTTCTCTTAGGTAATGTTGATGAAGTTAAAGATATCTCTTTATTTTTTTGTTTTTGTTTTTCATCTTATCAAAAGATAAAAAAAGTTAATGAATAACATATTTGCCTTGCGTCTTGTTGTTTCAACAAACCTACCATTGTATCCACAAAAAATGTGTTATTAGTATGCTTATTAATCGACATGTGTTCCCTAAATGTTACATGCCCTCCAGTGTACCATATCATCATACAAAGTCAAAAATATGTATAACATATATATCTTAGTTTCGGATCGTATCATAGGGAATCTGGTCGTTGAAGATTTTGTTCATAAAATGCAAAATGACAAAGATCATGCAATCTGAATACTTCAGGATAAGCATGCTGATTTGATTATCAGATGAAAATCAACCAACTCTCCCGTGCTTAACGAGGAAATAAAAAAAGGCTAGTCACCTGTCGTTGGGCTCACACTAGAGAGGGAAAAATTAATGACCATGAGGGAGCTATATTATTGTTAATAACTTGAAATACTACATAATTTGGGACGGGAGGAGTATATGTATACGTGTACGAATTATCACATCGAATGGCAGAGGCAGCCGCCATGGGGGACTACCTGCCGTGCGTGGCCATGGTGACGGCGCAGTGCATCTACGCAGCCTTGGCACTCTGGTCTAAGGCGGTGTTCACAGGCGGCATGAGCACCATGGTCTTTGTCGTCTACAGGCAGGCCGTTGCAACCATAGTTCTCGTGCCCATCGCCATTGTGGTCAATAGGTACCTTGCTCGTGTCAGTTTTTTCAGTCATTTGATTACTGTACTAAGCATGTTAGTCACAAAGTGATTCTGGTGGTGATGTTCTACAGAACGAAAATGAAGCAGATGATAAGTCCAGGAATGGCAGGCTTCTCGTTGGTCTTTGTGGCTGCTTTTGTGGGGTACGCTAGTCATATCAATCAGAGTTCACAAAATGGAATTTATTGGATGATTGCTTCTTCTTCTTCTTCTTCTTCTTCTTCTTCTTCTAGTCGAACCGGATGCTTGCTTAACACGAAGGGGTGGATACTTCATTTGTGACGCAGGGCAACTTTGAATCAGTTATTGTACTACCAAGGGATACACCTGGGTTCGTCGTCGATGGCAACGGCCTTGTCGAACTTGACCCCGGCCATCACCTTCGTCATGGCAGCATCAGTCGGGTTAGTAGCTCACAGAGAATCGTTTCAGCTATATTAACTAGCTAGCAAAATAAGGAGGGCAATTCTCTCTTTTTCGATCACCACAGAGAACCTTTACGGTGCACTTAAAACTTTATACTTATATGCTCAAAAAAAGATGAACTTTATACTACTTTGAAATCCCCACACCGGTATGGTGGTATTTTAAAGGAGCAGCGCACTACAAATTAACTTCTACTTAAATTCTACGCACTGCTGATGTGGCGAAATATGGTTGGTTACATGATTTTGAATTTGCATAATTCAAAGAGGCACTTGCTATAAATTCACTGACACGTCTGTAGAAATTTCGTAGAAGTTTTAAGTAGACGTATCATTACTCATTTTAAAGTGGTATAGAGAAGTGAAGGGTACATACAAAAAAAAAAAAAAGCAATGCCAGCTCAGTTATTTCCACAATCTGACTGGACGAAACAATAGCAGATTCATTTCCTTTTCATCTGTAGCTCATATTTTGTTGACGTAATAAAACAGACTAGAGAGTGTAGACATGAGGGAGCCGAGGACTCTGGCCAAGATATTCGGCGCCGTTGTTTGCGTCGGAGGAGCCATGACCATGGCGTTCTTCAAGGGACCCAAGCTACTAGCTCAGCGACATGAACATTGTTCTCCACACGTCGGCGGGCAGCAGATGGGTGATGGGTGCCCTCTTCCTCGTCGGCAACAGCTCATGCTGGTCACTGTGGCTCCTCTTGCAGGTGCCAATCTGCAAATGGTACATGGATCCCCTGACGATGTCAACGTGGATGTGCCTCCTGTCCACGCTGCAGTCCGCGGTGCTCGTCTTGTTCCTCCAGCCGGACCCGAACGTTTGGAAGATCCGGTCGGTCTTCGAGCTCTCGGGCTGCCTCTTCGCGGTACATACATGGCCACGACTAACTAGCACTTTAGGCTTCATCATGTACACAATTGCAACTCAACTGGACGATCTTGGTTGTACTGCCGTGTGATGATCTTGTGCAGGGTGTAGCCGGGTCAGGCATGACGTTCTACCTGCAGTCGTGGTGCATCTCTGTGAGGGGCCCTCTCTACTCGGCCATGTTCAACCCGCTCTGCACCGTGATCACCACCGTGCTCGCCACCATCGTCCTCCGTGAAGAGCTGCACGTTGGGAGGTACGGTTCTTTTTCTTGGAGCATCTCGCCTCCTTCTGGAAGGATTTAATTTTGTTCTAAACATTCATCTTGTACGGATGGATGGAGTTGTGACGGTGAATTTTATATTTACTCAAGTTTGTTGGGGGCCACCGCCGTCATCGCGGGCTTGTACGTCGTGCTGTGGGGTAAAGCTGGAGGAGACGCCAAGAGCAGGAGCGCGGCGGAGCACAGGGAAGATCCGGAGGCGATGGTGGCGCGGTTGGATTCACCGCTGGACGCCGGATCCAGCATTGCGGAGCCGCTGCTGGCGGGCAGGAACCCAGCTGAGATGCAGTAGACGAGATTCTTCCATTGTTTGCCCTCCGTTTCAGCAACTCTGTACTTCTCTGTTTTGTTTGTAGCTTCCGGATCAATACTCCTTCCGTTCAGGAAACGGATTCGTTCCGGCCATCACAAATGATTTGTGGAAAGTACAAGCCTTATGACAGGAATGACATCAATATCCGAACAAATGGACTATATCACGGCCACTGTCTCGTTTTCTTTTGCTTTTTCGAATCACGGTACATATCTGTACGTCTATGTTTGTAAAACATACGCAAGTGTTTCCAAGACTCACTAGTTTAATCTTTTCAGGGTTCATATTGAAATTTCTCAATATTACCTTTAATCGAAGTAACACAATTTGGTTTCCGGATTCAGCAGATGGATTAAGCACTTCACGGTAACATTTTTTTTTGATAAAAGGAATTCTATTTTATCAAGAAAATGGAAGTATCTCGACCTCTGTATGACTGTATCCACTGAGATATACATTCTACAGTAATTATCACATAATTTTTTGAAAGGAAGGTCCACTCCGTCTGCCACAAAACCTTGTTTTCGATAATGGATAACATGTCTATCAAATAAAAATTATCGATGATAGGCTAATCTATTGCTTAACTGCCATCCATGGTAATATATGAAGCTTCATATATTTGTGTGTTTATTTGTTTGACATGTATAAGTACATTTGTGTGTTTATTTCATAAAGAATGCACAAAATGTGCCGGGTGGTTGAAATGTGAGCGGCATGGCATGGTGTCCATGCGCACGCAGCTGTCAGTTGGTTCGGTTTTGAGAAAAAGAGGTGTGGAGTGGATTTTTGAAAACTGCAAAAATACCATGGTATTTGCTATACTTTGGTTTACAAAACTGTAATGTTTGTTGCATCCAAACACCTCAAAGTTTTTAATAGTATGGTATTTTTGAGAAACCATGGTATGCATCTAAAACTACAAAAATACTTTGTATCCAAACAGGGCCTAAATACCATACAATCCCGAGAATTCTAATCCTGACAATGCAAACAAGAAAAGAAATGTTACTAACTTTTCATAGTGTAATGTTTTATCACAACTTGTCACCCTAAAATAAAATAACACAATTTATAATGTGTTATTACAATACTTCTTGCTAGCGCGTGCAGGCGCGTGGGCTCGTACTATATAATTTGCGATTGGAGAGTAGATACACCAACGTCACAACGAAAAGCAGGCGCACAAGCTGCAAGCTGCCATGGAGGCTTACATGCCGTCTGCGGCCATGCTGACGACGCAGTGCATCTACTCGACAGTGGCTCTCTGGGCCAAGGCGGTGTTCACGGGCGGCATGAGCCCCATGATCTTTGTCGTCTACAGGCAGGCCGTCGCCACCATCGTTCTCGTCCCCATCGTCGCTGTGGTCAACAGGTGCTTTTGCTCGTATCACTTCAGTCGTTTGATTACTTCCAACCGATTATGGTCGTGATCTGCAGAAAGAAGATGAAGCAGATCATGTTTCCTTTTTTTTTTTTTTTTTTGAGGGCAAGCAGATCATGTTTCCTGGAATGGCAGGCTTCTCGTTGGTCTTTCTGGCTTCTCTTGTTGGGTACGCAAGTCAAACGATTCTCTTGGATCTCTTGGCAATCTTGCTTTCGTGTTGCACACAAAATCCAAAAAGCATTAGAAAATTATTGACAAAACGGACACATCGACGGGTGGGACAGGAATCTGGTCACGTGGACTACGCCGCTTACCTGGTTCGTCCTGATGATATCCTTCAACGCACTGCCCAAGTCGGACCATGCTGCAAGGTAGGCGATGGCCAACAGGGATACGTACGGTAAAACTCTAGCTCCTGGAGTCCATGATGCCTGAAGCCAACAACGACCGTGAACGTGTGCTAGAGCTTTCAACGGACTAGGTCGGCAGCCGCATGGCCTATCGTGCTTCACTGGAACACCACCATATACGCTCGCCGTTCTCCTCCAGACTGCTGAAAAAGAAACAGGAAACGATTAGATGGGAAAATGAACGGGGATGAGAAAAATAGGAACGGCAGTACGTCTTACCTAATTGTGCTGCTCCATGCTCCCGTCGTCGTGAGCTCCGAGCGTATCGCCGGCCATCGGAGCATCATCGCGTATTGCCGTCTTGGTTTAGGAGAGAGGAGAGAAAATATGAGAGATGGCAACGTGATTTCACAAATAAGCTTCAGCATTTGAGAAGACAGGCGAGGGAATGAATTAATGGCGGTGTGCACTGATTTGGAATGAATTAATAACCAGCCATAATTGGCTTTCCCCAATCAACGCTTTATATAAATGGGGCACGTTAATTAAAGGTCAATAATGACTTGCATGAGCGATTGCATGCGTGGATGGATTGAGGCTGGGTCAGACCGGGTTGCATGTGGCTGGGGTGTGAAATATATTATTTCACACCCAAGGAGTTATATAGGGTACCTATATATATATATATAGCGAGTCTATTCTGCACATATGCGCATTTTAGTTCACCGTTGCACAGACCCCCGCAGTTGCAACGACGGGGACATACAGTTGCAACGGTTACAATATACCAGTTGCAGCGCATCTCGGTTACAATGAAATTAATGGCGAGTTGCAACACGAGTTACGCCAGTTGCAACAGAATGTATAATATATTTTGTGACATCAGTTACAACTTTGACGAGTCGTCAGTTACAATCATAGACTATATGGGTTGCAACTGTTAACCACGTTGTAACTCGCTGTACTGGGTATTGAATTGGCCAATGTTACGTATTGCAACTGGGGTCTGTGCAGATGTGAACTACAGTGCATATACCCGCAGAATAGACATTCAGTATATATATATATATATAGGTAATGTATTACCCATACCTGGCTACAGAATACCAAATTCTGTAGCCGGACCCAACCCGAACCAAAACTACGCAGGGACCAACCCCTCCCCCGCGCCAGTGCGGTCCCGCTCGGACCGTGCCCCCGCCCAGCCACGAAATGAGATCACCTGACTTCAATCGATTTTGAAGTCAGGTGACTTCAAACCGGCTTTCGACCGTCGGATCGAAAATGGACGTGTAAGATTCAACGCTACAGTACCCGCGAACAGTGTTTCGATGAACAGTATTTCGATGAACAGTGCCATTGCTACAGTGCTCGAAGTCAGAGGCACTGTAGCTCTCCTCACAGATCACTGTACGTCTCTGCCTTTCGACGCCCAAAGTCAGAGGATCCGGTTTCCCAGCCACGCCCCCCCTCCCCTGCCCGGAACGAGATCCTCTGTAGTCGCCGCTGTGGCTGCCATGTGGGGGGCACACGCCACTGCCCCCACATGCAGCCACCCGACTGCCCTCTGCAGTAACTGCAGAGGATCCGGTTCCTCCCCCTACCCTCCCCTCCAAACCGTTCCGATCCCACGTTCTCGAGGACGAGCTCCCTGTGCTGCCCAGGAACCGCTTCTTCTTCGTCTTCCCATCGAAATCCTCCATTGGTTTCAGGATTCCGTCGCTCGCCGGTAAGCTCGCGCACCAATCCATCGCCGGCGTCGCTCCTGTTCCATCTTACAATTTGGTTCCCCTCACCGTGTTTGTCTCTCCAGGTTATTTTCCGGTGGTTGCTTCTTCGGTGTCTGGCGGCTGTCCCCGTTGAACCCGCACTACTGAGAAGCCTTTCGGGATTCACACTCAGATGAGCAACTCCAGGTTCGTATTAGTCTCCCGATTTGATTCCCCTACTCGTTTTTTATTTTCCTGGTAATTTAGTGAACTGGAGGCCTCTGCGCCCCAATTTCTTCCCGAATTCCAGTTTAAATCCGCTATTAAATCGATGGATCTGAGGTCTGTGCGCCCCAAAATCTTCCCTAATCCCGAAATTTATGATCATTGGGTATCGATTTGTGCATCCCTCAACTGCCATATGCTATTTGTTTGTTACATAATACTGGACACGCTGCTAGGTTCTTCGACATTTGCCGTGTCAGTGTGTTTCATTCATGGATGAATGAGAGATTAGTTTTTACCAGAATTATTTCATGGATGAATGGATTTTTAGAGCTTTTTTGGTAAGATGTGCATCAACCTCGGATTCAATTTATTGTCTGATGGATTGACCACTAACTTCCCCAAATGGATGCAGACTGCCTATTTGAGGATCTAGCAGGATTTGATTTTCAACAGGGGCATGCCTCTTTATACAGATCTACGACAAGAACAATCTTGCATTGTAGTTTGTTTCTTGATGTATGCTGATCTGGAGAAGAGATTTCGGAATTCTGTGGCATCTGCAGCCTGCGAGAACCTTGTGACCTACGCTGATCAGAGGAAGGTAATATCTCGGTTTTTTTTCTCTTTTCCGTCGACGATCCCCGAGATCCAGTGAAGAATTTGATAATGATCTTCAGATATGAAATGTATGCATTATGATTGTTCATTATCATTGATATGACTGATTCCGGGTCATAAGGCCTCCTGGGTGAATTGTGGGAAGGATCCACTCGCTTATGTATTAGCTAGTAAACAGGCATGGATGTTTCATTCAGTGACCCATCCTTTGTGTGCATACATGCTTCTTAATGATTGAACAAAGTTCTGATCCATTTGATTTTCTGCTGCTTAATAATGATTATTTTTTCCCACCATTGAAGACATTAATTTATTGCGATATCACATCTGCTGATCTTAAGATATGTATGATGGCTCACAGTGGCGGTGGCTTCGATGTCACATATTCCGAAATATGCATCTCTGGCCAGAATATATGATATTACTACCTTGTTGTGTTCTCAGTTTTATGTGGTTGTCTGCTCCTGCATTTGCACTATACTGCTTCATCCTAAATCTTCTTTATAGATATATATGTAAGTAAAGTCGACCATACACCAAGAAATGCTGATTAATTCTGTATGTGCTAACCTATTCTAGCTCGTGTATTATCACTGTATGTGCGATGATACTACAATTCATATGTCAATACATTCGTGTGAGCCTACATCTACAAATCTTTTAGTATCTTACAATATTTAATGGACCATCAAATGTTTCACTCAAATTAAAATTCCCTGGTGTCTTAATGATGAATAAAAGTGTTGCCTAGCGATCTGTATCGATAATCAACGCTGCTGTGTTGTAAATCTGTTGTTATATCTTACCAGGGATGTATATATAATATAATTAATTATTTTCATTGGCATCTTTAATTAATCCATATATCCAGGTACCGGACAACTATAGCTACCTTGTCCTGGGCTAATTTTGGGCAAATGTGCAGGCCGAGAATGTAGAATGCTATTTGCTTCTGTAATCTGCAAGCTAAGAGGAGTCGAAGGGTGTAAAACTTCTTACCTCACTGGCTGTACTGTCTTTGACATGCTGGAGATTTCTAGTTCGGCAGCTTTGAAATCAGTGTGTACTGCATAGTAGATGGTTTCTAGCATAGTGTCTCTTTCAAATCTTGACTGATAGGGTGTCAATGAAACCTTTTGATCTGTGTTTTTTGTCTTCAACAGCATATAATGTGTTGTTTCTATTTACAGATAGGAAGCTCATTGTTGATTCCTTAATTTTAGAAATGTGAAATTGCTTTGTATTTATTTTTGTTCCTATTATGACTATTTCAGGTAGCTGGGTCTCATGTGAAAATGATGGGCTAAGATCCACGCTCTCATTTGATAGCAACCAACAGGAATGGAAGCATGCAGCCATTTGAGTTGGTGTATTGGTCATAGAGCTGTCACTGAACTAAGAAGAAGCTAACTGATGGCTTTGAGGCAGGCATATAGGCATAGCACTAAATGATTCCAGCTGTAAATATATTTTTATCCAGTTTTGTATCAGGGTGCTTGTGTATGTTGTTCATCTACCATTACATCCATGCTTCTTTTGTATCTTGATATCTGTACAATCAAGATAGAAGTTCTTTTCCTGTAATTTAGAGTGACTTTTAAAGCTCCTGTAAATGCAGCTGCAACCTGGCACTTGTACCTGATAGTCTGATACTTGTCACCCTTGGACATAGTAATTAAGAGTACTGAACAGTATGGTTCCTTTTTGTGACAATGTCCATATGTGAACTTTTCTGTAGTTAAGAGTAAAGATCTAAGCTTCACTATTGGACCGGTCCAGATGTGACAATGTGTTAAGGCAGGCATATAGGCATAACAAAAAATGATTCCAGATGTGAATGTATTTTAATCTAGTTTTCTATCAGTGTGCTTCGTTTGTATCTTGATGTCTGTACACCTTTAGCTTGTCAAACAGCCACAGTGTGGTGGCATTACAATGATAACATTTTCTGGGTTCTCGTGATTTCATTTGTTTGATTTGAGAGGTTTGCATCTCAATTGTTGATTGGAGGCAACTAATTGACTAGCGTGAATTTGAGTAAATTCTCGTTTTTAGTGCAAATTGTAATCTTACAGAAAATAGAAGTTCTTTTCCTGCTATTTAGACAGTGACTTTTGAAGCACCAACCTGGGACTTGTTCCTGACGCGCAAGTTAAGCATGAGCTCACAGGTAGGCTTGTAGGAAGAAATGACCACCGAATCTTTTAACTAAAAAAAAAACGCAAATCCATTGAAGATCAATCAGGGTGTTCGGTTGGAGGATGCAGCTGCAGTTGCAGTTGCAGTTGCAGTTTTTTGTGAGAGGAAACTGTAGCGGAGGAAAGCCATACTGTAGCAACAGTGAGAGAAGGAGCAGCAGCAGCCGGAGTAAAATCCTCCAGCCGAACACCCTGAATAAGAAATCCCCAGATCTGAAAGGTGCCTCTGCTGTGTCTTCCATACATTTGGTGGCGAACTCCAGGAGGTGGACAGGACGAAGATGGGTGGCAAGGATGGGCAACGGCGCGTTGTTGATAGCGAGTCCGACATCAGCGAGAGTGCTCTGTTTGAGTAGTTAAGCTACCACTGGATTAATTCATAAGTTTCTTGTGTATGAGGCGCTGCATGACATTGCAATGGCATTTGCCCGAGAACCTGACGTGCAATCAAGCAACTAACAGGACGAGCTTTAGGAACAAACGACCACCTAATCACATGGATCAAAAAGTGACGCAAATCATAGGCAGTGATAATTGCAGATCAACCATCGTCAGTGCAATCAACGGAAGCGATAATTGCAGATCTACCATCGTCTGTGCCCAGGATATTGTTGAGAGCCCACGAGGACGTTAAGCAAATGCGCATACAAAACAAATGGGGATGAAAGACCATCAAGAAAAAAAATCTCCGTTGCGATTCACGATAAATTGATACCCATATGTAAACTCGTCAAGATCCAGAGGCATGAACACCCACAGCATGTGCCTCCTCGATTGAATTGGGACGGTTGCTCCTTGTAGTGCGTCGATGCGCGTCGTCGCGGCCGATTCTCCCGTCTGATCGCAGCGATGAATGCGGCGTCTGTGGACGTGCTTAGACAGCTGGACCTGGACGGAGGAAGTCGATTCCATTGCCGTCGGGGAGGCGTCTGGATGATGACGCCCTTCAGTTCAGTAACTTCAGTTGCCGTTCATGAAGCTACTCCGCCGGGAAGGCGTCCGGCCATATTTTTCGGGAGAACCGCTCAGCGTGGCAGATCGGCTCGAAGAAGACGGCTGGAATGGACGGGCGGCAGGTGGGACCACGGAATGAATCTTGGTTCGACTGGTGGACGGGGCGGAGCCGCGGAGCGCCCGCTGGGACGTGTGGGCGACCTGGCTACAGAATAAGGTATTAGAGCATCACCAACAGCCTCGCCAAAGCATTAGTTTTCTCTAAATTTGGCCATTTCTCTCAAAAGCAGCGTTCCAACAGACTCTCTAATTGGATCGCGAAAATAGCTTCTCTTCAATTCCGCGATTCTCGCTAGCCAGGCTTGGCGAGCGGCCCTCGCTCGCCATCGTTGCTTTTGCGGCTGGATCCCGCACATGCAAGCGTGTTCCCGCGTCTCTCCCGCGCTTGGCTTCGCGGAGGTCTCCTTCCCACACCTGGGTGTAACTTAACTTCAGAATCCACGGCAGCAAATGAAACACTGGAACGGTGAAGCCATTCACAAGTTGATCGTCCGCGTTGATCATTCCCTGCACAAGAGGCCCTGGACAGTGAAGCCTTCGTTACCTTCACCGCGCCGCGACGGACAGGAGCAGCTGACGGACAACTTCGCGCTCGCCTGCGAAGGGTGTCGAAGGGCTCGTCCGGACGGCAGGACCTTGTCCAGATCAGCGCGTCGTGCCTCTGCAAGACGCAAGCAGCGGCTGTGGCCGACGGCACCTGCCAGAATAGATCGAGGCGTACGGGTGATCGGTGGCAGGAGGAAAACTAAGGCAGCAGCGTTCTGACGTGGCGAGTTTGAAAATAAAATGGCGATTTGTTTAGATAACCTGTTGGATTCCTCAACCAATTTAGGAGGCATTCTATTTTAGATAATGGCTAAAATCAGGAAATTTAGAAATTCTTCTGGCTAGTCTGTTGGTGATGCTCTTACATGGCTAGCTACAGATTATACCTAAGTTATTCTATAGCTGGCTATATTTTTTTTTTTAGCACATATAGCCGGCTATATATATATATAGCCGGCTATATATATATAGCAGATCAATCTTACGTCTTCTTTTCTTTTCTTTTCGGTAAAGATCAATCTTTTCATCTTCAAATTAAGCAGGCTTGGCATAGTTCGAGGCCTATTAGCTCCCGTGTCTCGGTGGACAAGATCACCATTGATGGCGAGCCACCGCGAGCTTATCTTTAACATGCAACGAAGCCAAGACGGTGCCTTGTATAGGGTTCGGGGAGAGGTTTGACTCAATGGCTATTGAGACACGATAAGATCTCTGCAGATTGATCAGCCTGCCCCCATCGGAACATCATGGTGTACAGGACCGAGTTGCTCTGCAACGTCTGGACAATCTCAGTTGTGTAGTACTCCCGCCATCTCAAATTACTTGTCATTCTATCTATCTACCAGGTTCATTGAACATTCTCTACCTGGACAACATGTGTGTCCAAGTTCACTGAACATTCTATAAATCTGGACACTCAAAAACACTCCTAGGATGACAAGTAAATTGGGACGGAGGGAGTACATGGATAAGTCTCTCTCTCTTATGGAAGATTGAAGTTTTGATTTTCATTAAATGGTTCAAACAGACTTCTATTCATTCTACATGAAACTAACTCTAGATCCTTTCCGATTCCCAAACAAAAAAAAAAAACACCTCTAGGTCCTTTCCCTACATAACTCGAACCAACAAGGTCCAGAAATAGAGATGCTTCAGGTGTGCGTACATGTTATGAAAGGGTTAAGTGTTTCGTTGGATATTAACTCCATGTTAGAAGATCAAGGTGGGGGCGATTAGAGAGATTTTTTTTTGCAAGGGATTAGATAGATTTAAAGAAAGAAAATAAAAATAAAAAAATAAAAAAATAAAAAAAAGCTGGGGTGGAGGCGTCGAACTAGAATGCCAAAACCTTTGTCTGGTGCCTATTGACCATAACTGAATCGTGAGATTTGATCATATCATATAGCAGCACTCCTGCGGGTACCCACCCATCCTAGTACTTTTAAGCAATAATACAGTAAAATGGTGAAAATCCAGAAGCATGTAAAGCAGCCTTAAATAAAACGTGAACTTGACCTCAGAGTAGCATTAACATTTGTATGTATAGTAATCTGCAAGAAGTAAATTGATGAATATAAAGGATAATTCATATTTAAATACTCTTAGCAACACAAATGACTAGGGACTAATAAAGATGGCTAGCCCGTGCATTTGCATGGGCAACTTGGCTAGTTGTTTGAATGCACAATGACCCCATTTCTAGCAGCGTTTCTTTGAGCAGCGGTCCATAATTGGCGGTGTTCGGCAGGAGGATTTTCCTCCGGCTGCTGCTGCTCCTGCTGCTATAGTCAACTGAATTGCTACAGTGCGCGAATCCTCCGCTACAGTGTTCTCTCTCACTATTCAAACTGCAACTGCAACTGCATCCTCCAACCGAACACCCCCAATAAGTGAGTCAACCAATATTGGAACAGGAAAGGATGCAAAATTGCTATGGTTAACAACATAAAAATCGCTGGACTGCAGATGAAAGGAAAATATGGAGCATCCAAAATTACCTTCCGGTCTATCACCAATTGGATAACCTTATTGTTGTCCCACGTATGCCAGAACAGTCAGCACAGTTTGCGTAATTGTGCAAAAGAGGACGAGCAACCCAGCAATCAGTGCCAATCCCAACCATGGATTGCTCAGATGATTGTGCCTCAACCAAGCTATCCACCTGTTTATGCGATTCTGGTAGTACATTTCCATCCTCCAGCATATCGATTTAAGGTAGAAATCGCCCACGAAATCGAATACCAGACCTTTAGTTAACCGAGTAAAAAGTGATGAGACTACCTTATCGCTATGAAGAAGATGCACTATTATTCCTCTCTTAGAAAGTAGGGTAACATCATCGGGTCTGCTGATTAGCTGAGACATAAAAACGACATAAGCAGTAACGGAATTTCCGAATTGAGGATTAGTCTGCTCAAATGCGATCATGTTCCTGAACAGAGAGCTCGTTCTGTCATCTACAGATAAGCATGGAACTTCAAGGACGCCATTTTGAAACGTTATGTCCAACAATGAAAGAGAACTCTCTCCACTGAACTCCTTTTTGTTGAAAATAACTCCTGCTTCATGGTATTGTGTCGCTCGATGCCAACGACTGAGCTGTCCAGCGTGTAAGGAACTGAACTGATTATTGTCTAACGAGCTTCGTACATCTCGTTCGTTCCAACGACGCAAGTTGCATACATTATAAACTGCATCAGCAAAGCGCTCCCTGAACTGAGGATTAATATGATTTGTTTCCTGCGGTACCATGCTTGGCCTAAATTGCATGTGACATAGGTGGAGCAGATGACAGAAATCTGTAGGCCCGTCACCTTGAACAAATGTCTTCGTAAGATACAGCAGATTTTCTTTAACGTAATTAGCAACATTTTCTGCAAGTATGTTGCCCATGTCTGAACCCACAAGAACCTCATACATTTTTCTGACAACCAAAAATGGAATTTGATTTTCAAGGAGGAACAAATCAAGCAGAGCAAAAATACCATACCACCGCACTACAGAGTTTCCTCGACGACTAGTGGAACCTTGGTTCTCTGATTTATTTTGGCCGACATCAGCCATTCCGAGTTCTATCTCAGGCACTGTGTCCTGCTTTAATTCTGCATTGACAGTCTCAGAGCTTGCTTGGTGTGCTGCACATTTAGTTCCAGGTATATTACCATCAGGGACACGATTGGATGCAGGTGCTGCTTTAGTTATTCGTTGAACTCCATGTATGCCATTGAAAAAGACAAGTATAAAGCATCCATCTAGCAATAGCATCCGCCGGAAGTTTTTGCCATCCAATTTTGTTTCATCAGAGTAACATGCTCTTGCCTGATTTTCTATATCACCAATAGCAAGTAGGTAATCGCGCAGATTCTTTGTGCAATTAAGTTTGAGGATATAATCCAAACACTTCCACTTTACTCTTTCCATAAATTGTAAACTGGATTTTTTGTGATGATATGGGCCAATAGACACAACAAATGGTTCATAAGCAAACCTGTCAATTTGACGGATAAGCTGATGGACTCTTTGGATCTGAAATGACTTTTTATTCCCATCAAAATTCTCACGAGGCAATTGCACATAACGTAGATCCCTTGCCATGGAGTTTGATATTTCTTCAATTTCTGCAGAATCTGCACTGCTGCTCGCATCATCGGTCGTCATTTAATGCCTCTGTAACCCAATAAAAAGGTGGGCTTGGGTATCAGCAATTTCAAAACAATGAAATGGACTAAGACCATCATGTCGCACTTCCTCTTCAACGAAAGAAAAGTACTGAATTTTTTTTTAAAAAAAAAGTGAAAACTACTAGTGGATCACAAATGGAAACGACATCCGTATGAAGAACCTCTGTTGACCTTGGACAAAAGATAGCATGTAAGCCAAGGTGACGTCCTAAAAGGGAGGTCGATGCTAACCTCTTTCCTCTCGCTCTTGTAGAGTGGAATAAATCGCATCGACGATGTCGTCGAAGCTGGTACTAGGGCTGATGCCGAATCTCCTCGATCAGCATTTTCACATCGCAGTCCCCGTGCGAGGCCACCGTCTCCTCCCTGCATCTCCACCACGCACTCGATTGGACGGGTTGACCACTTATCTTCACCAGCCACCAGGTCAGACGAGGTTAGATCGGATCGGTGGATTTTTATCCATACGGAACACGGTCACCGTTCAGTTTATATCAGAGGAGAAAGTTTGGAATTTAGTACTCAGTTTGCATGCATCTTCGGCATTGATACGACTTCTAAAATTAGACACCAGGCACACATTTTTTTTTTTTTCAGAATATGACATTCTCATTTTTTTTCCTTTTTCTTTTTCCTCTCTATACAGGATCATATCAAAATGCACCTATTAGAATGGGTTATTTCCTCAAAATGATCCTTGTGTCGTGCTTTCTACTACCGCCTCTTTGGTGCAGCTCCCGTGCCCCAGTCTCCTCAACTAAAACCACAATACTATTCCTCAAGATTTCGCATTCGCTTGCCATGCACTATTTTTTTTATCTGATCTTGAGATTCAGGAAGTCACCATAAACGCCTCGCTGTCCATAGGACATCGCCTACTACTGAAAGAATAATTAAACGCAAATGCAACACTTGTGCCAAACATAGGACTTGAACCCGAGTAAGTTGGCGAAAGGGCATGTAGCCTAATGGTTACAAGAGCCTCGTCACCTCAGGTCCTAGGTTTTACTCCCCCTGGGAGCAAATTTTCTAGAATTTAAATGCGTTGTGCATTCAGTGAGAGGCAACGTCCCCGTGAATCTCAAGATCAGCCGGCCCAGACTTTTGAAAGCGCTCTAAGGGGTAGGGATTGCGTGCGTGTGTCTATAGGGGTGAGATCGTGCGTGTTTGTACGCCTGTACTGTGTTTCAAAAAAAAACCAAGTAAATTGATTTCACCAACAGAAACTTAACCAACTGGCTACGCTCGGTTTACCTCCATGCACAACTCTATATTGTGCCTTACTCTAGATGGACATTATTGGGAATCATTAAGAGAGGTGACTCGTTCAAGCAGAGGTAAGTGGAAATACCCAACTCCATGTTATGACTCCCGAACAGCACCTTGAGATTTGAATTTGTTTTTCCCCGTACCCATATCCAAACAGGTAATGGATACCTTATGAGCTATTCACCTAATAACAAGCAACACGCAGAGTGAAGGATATGGCATCTCCACCCTTTTTTAGATGATGGAAAGATTGCATTAATCCCAACCGTTGCTTTTAAAGAAGATACAGCCTCACTGGCCTTGACTTCTAAGAAAGTTATAGCTCAATACAATCACCGATAAAAATCGGCCCACATCAGAAGTACAACACGCACAATGATGAACAAAAGAGCTAAAAAAAGAAAAAGAAAAAGAAAAATCTCCATCTTGCAGCTTTTAATGTCTTCTAGAGGGGCCATGTGAGTACGGTCGGCTCTATCATGTGACTTCTCCCACCATAGATACTGGAACATCACCGGAGCATTTGCCAATCAAAGGACGACCTGCATCTAATGATTATAGATAAGACACCTTTGTATCTATTAATGTTCTAAGGTGGAAATGTTTGGAAGTGGGCCTTTTTCCCCATGGCTTTTACTCCTATGGTTTTCCACGTAAATATTGTCACTTGTGCATGCAATTATTGTTTCTACTGAGTTGTTGGTGGAAGTTTTTCTCATTGTCCAGTATAAGATGAGGGTTTAATGATGCTAATTGTTGCTGGTTTTCCCAACAAAAATATATTCAAATGAAGGATTTTGTCACCAATTCGAGATGTGATTTCATTTGTTAAAATTGTTGCATTCCTAATATGATGTAAAAGAAAGTGTCGGTCTCAGTTTCATATAAACAAACCGAAGTACATTATCAAAATTTTGCACGTGCAATGCACAGAATTAATGCGCTTACTTTTTTACAGATGCAATTTTCAGGGTCATTCAGTGACATGTTGAAAGAGAGCAATGGATCTACCATTTCATTCTGAAAATAGGAAAGCATATACTCCATCCATTCCAAATTATAAGACGTTTTTTACTTTCAGAGGTCACGTTTAACCGCTTGTCTTATTCAAAAAATGTGTACAAATATATAAACAAACAAGTCATGTTAAACGTATCTCTAATGATGAAACAAACCACGATAAAGTAAATAATATTTGCACAGTTTTTTTGAATAAGACGAACGGTCAAACGTGATGTCTAAAAGTAAAAAATGTCTTATAATTTGGAACGGAGGGAGTATAATTAAGAAGAGTTGCAACCTTCAATGCTGTTTTCAGTATGTTTCAGTTGATATCAGATAATGTCTACACCTCGAGTAAAGCTCTAGAGAAACCATAAAGAAAGGCTTTGTTATCATGGCACTGCATTGCAGACAACGCTAGTATCATTACATTACATGTTGATATAAGACAAGAAAGCAAGAACTGTTTGACCTATACTGCAAAGGACCATGACGACTGATGCAAAAGCAGTAAAAGCTAACCATGGATTGCCGAAATGCTTGTGCCACAACCATGCCATCCATGTGTTTACTCGATTT
The DNA here is from genome assembly GCA_012490785.1 of Eragrostis nindensis. Classification (NCBI taxonomy): domain Eukaryota; kingdom Viridiplantae; phylum Streptophyta; class Magnoliopsida; order Poales; family Poaceae; genus Eragrostis; species Eragrostis nindensis. The sequence continues at coordinate 1,250,479 of JAAXCT010000028.1, forward strand.
TGATAATGTGCCTCCATAGTCTCACATAACGACCTCAGATGGTGCTCACTACTAAAATCAAAAATGACATACTCAAAGAGCTTACTAAACAAAGTTGATACCTCCTCATCACTATCTAACTGATGCACAATAACTCCTTTCCGAGCAAGCAGAGCAACATCATCTGGAACACTGATAAGCTGGGACAAGAAATATACATAAGAAGCAAGGTCATTACCCAGTGCTGGACAACTTTGCTCAAAAACAACAAGATTCCTAAAAAGAGTGGCAAATTTATCGTCAATTGGCAAACATGGGATATGCAGTATTCCATCTCTGAACTCCATGTCTAACAGAGAGTGAGGGTTGCCTTCATCTAATTCCCTGTCCTTAAATTCAACTCCCGCTTCATGATAATGTTGTGCTCTGCGCCACCGTTGAAGTTCCTTAACAGAATGCATATCATCATAAGACATTGGGTTTGCTTCAATTTCCTCTGAATCAACATTCCTACCGAAGTACTTGTGGGCCCAAAAGAAAACGGCTCCAAATAAGCATTTCCTTTTCTTCATCTGGTGTCTGGATTGTGGATTGCGAGTCGGCTTAAAGTACATGTAGCATAAGTGGAGCAAATGATCAAAGTCCTTCGGACCATTAGTATCTTGAATTGCTAAAGGAAAGTGTAGGAGAATACCTTCTATAAATTTTGATAAGTTGTCACTAAGCAATCTGTTTGCAGTTCTTTCACCATCAACAAGAAGCTCATATAATTTTGTAACCACAAAAAAAGGAATTTGGTTTTCTAACAGTAGCAGGTCATACACAGCAGAACTATTGTACCATTGTTCACTCTGGTCAACATTTTCTTGGTTCTGAATATTGTATGAATTCATACCGTTACATTGTTTTCTGTCATGATGAGTATCAACGAGAGGCTGTTCCATTTGATGAGAAAAACCCTCATTTGTTATGCATGAGAGTCTTTGTGTGTTCTCCACCATTGGTTCCTTGCCTTTATCATGAAGCTTACTTGGTTCATTTGGTCCAATAACAATCTCTATCAATGCATCCTGATCCTGATAATAGCCTTCATCAATATGCGATTGTATTTTAACTCCATCAATTCCATTAAGGCACACAAGTATGAAGCAACTGTCAAGCAAAAGCATCTCCAGAAATGCACTGCTACGCATTACTATATTCTCTGAATAACAGGATCGCGCTTCTCTCTCTAGCGCTGTGATAACTGCTAGGTAGTCATGCAAACTTCTACTGCAGTTCAGTTTGAGAACATAGTCAAGGCAAAGCCATTTTTCTTTCTCCAATGGTAACAGCGAGGGAGCCCCATGATGGTAAGGACCAATAGAGAGGACCCTTGGCTCGTAAGCATCTGGATCCGATGCTCGAATGCATTGCAGGACCTTGTAAATCAGGCTGCATTTCGTTTCTGTGCTATCAATGTCGCCAAGAGACTGCCAATATGTGAGATCGCTCATTATGGAAGCAACCAATTCATCGACATCACTACTGTCAGTCGTGCCTAAAGAACTTCCAGACATTCTCGTCCTATGATAAAAGCGAGATACGAAATTAAATCACTGTTATGTTACACTGTTCGAAAAATGGATAGTAATGGCTGGAGAAATAAACTCTAGCAAAAGGAGAAAACATGCATGGAAATACATCGTACTGTGGCACTACAATTACTTGGAGGCACTGATCTATGAAAATCAAGTTAGCAAAGAACAGAATATGCTGCCAGGTGAACATCAATGGAACTCCAAGAGTCCATATCATCAACATCAAGGATATTTCAATTACCATGCGTAGAACTGGAATAGCGAGTTTTTCTGTGCGTGCAAAATTTATCCTTATCAATCGGTGCTATTGTCAGAAAAAATATTTAATCATGAAAGGTTGACAGTAGCCCTCTTTGTTTCTTAGTAAAAACACTCTATGAGCAACATCAAATCGCTTCCGGAAAAGATTAGCTTAGCAGAACCTCAATGACGATCATTTATTTGTTCGTTACAAAACACAGTTCTTGATTTCTTGATCTGAGAAATTTTAGAGATCGGGACTAATATATTAAATATGCAGATCCTGTATGCGTTGCGTTAAATGAACAGGCAAATACAAAAAATGCAACCAAGACCCTAAAATATCTTCTGGGAAATGAATAATCGAAACTGACTGCTGGCAATTTCATTCAGAAGTAACTGAGTAGCAGGATGAATTTGAAGGCCCCTTCTGTCAGGCTTCTCTATTCAGAAAAAAAGGAACGGATGAGCAAACAAAGGAAGAGATTACCGTCGGGGCTCACCACAGATCCTAAAATCCACCACCAAACATCAATACCACCCACGGAGGAGGAAATCGATCGAGGAAATAACTAGAGCACGAACTGCGGCGCGAGTTAACGCTCCCCACCTTGGATTGCATATTAGGCGAGGGAGCCCGCCACAAACGCGCGCCTGGTCGTTCGGATCTGAACCATGATGGCATGACGTAGTTTTGCCGAAATGTTAAGGAATGTGACATGTCCTCGGAACGCCATTCGTTGATTTTTACGTTTTTAACCACAATGCATGACTCTGCAAGCGATGCACGTGGCACCAACTATTTGTGTGAGAAAGTTATCCTCCATCGCTCTTTAGTCCATGAAATGAACTAATTTCTCAAAATGGACTCATTGAAAAATAGTTCATTTTTAAGCAGATATAAAACTTTTTTTTAGATAATGAGCAGATATAAAACTTTTTTTAAGATAATGAGCAGATATAAAACTTTTTTTTAAGATACTGAGCAGATATAAAAGTAGTTCATTCGAGCGTATCCTTAATCACTCATTTGCGCTCCCTCACTACCCGTAATCCTACTCTGCTGGGCTTTCAGCAAAGGTACGTTGGAATTCAACATTGTTTTCAGTGAACCAATGGGCTCCATTCACCATTTCCCTTTATGTCCTTGGACTTATATACTGCCCGAATTGCCATCCCTACCTTGCAGTCGCAGTTTGATTTTGTGATTCACATAATCTAAGACTAGAAAAACTTTAAAAATAATACCGCGTACCAATCTTGCTTTCATCAGCATGGTTTTCTGATTGAGATGCAGAGAAATATTTACAGAGGCGTTATCCTTCGCCTGGCACAATTGGATGGAAGCTGCGAGGAAGGTATGCCAAAACATGCTCTGGCAGGCAACGGGGACGCCTTTCGGGCGCCATACTCCTACTTGTGGGCGTTGCTGTGGTGTCTCCACGACCTCGTTCTCGGGGGTTCTCCGGGTGAAAACTCAGCTCTAGTATTTAGAGGGACGACGACGATGGCTTTGGCATCGTGTCCTCCTTGGTGGCGTCGTCTCGGAGATCATTCATGCTGTCTAGTGCCTTTGGCTCTTCCCATCTCTGTCTTTCTTCTTTGTTGTAGTTGCTTCTTGCTTCGCCTTGATTGCCGTCGTCAGGATTCGGCACGCTCTGATTGCTAGTTGGCTTCAACCGCATTTTTCAGCGTCCCTCCCTTCTTTGGGGCTTCCTCTCATTGGGCATCGGTGGGCGTTGAACTTGTTGGCAACTTGAACAACCAGCCCCTGTACTGGTTTTGATGCGGGCAGTCGTTGTCAACAACAGCTTAGTTGTTTGTGGACTGAGAATTTCTGTGTCCGATTAGTACTGACATTTGTGTTTTTCTTCGCCTGTCTGAAGCCAGGTTAGCGAGGCCAGGGGGCTCGTTCTCTTCAGGTGTTCCTCCCTCCTTCAAGCTCCCCCCTTCTCGTATCTCTTATGGTGTTGAAGGACATCAATAAGAGTGGCGACCAGACGACCAAGGCGTATAGAGGTGTCCTATGCCTTGATTAGATGAGGATGGAAGTTGAAGCTCATGAATGGATGGTGCAAATTCGGCAAGCAAGTTCCTTAGTGATGGTCCAAACCGGTGATCGGCGACATCAGATGTGGTGGTGCTTTGAGTTTTTCTGATGTGTTGTATCTCTCCTTGTAATCTCTGCTCGGTATGCCGGAGCAATCTTATGTTTTGTTGCTCAAACGAGCAATATAATGTGCATTGTAACAATGTATCTTCGCGTTTCTTGCGCATTTCGAATGAAAAAATAAAAAACATGCTGTCTCAACAGTATATATGATACAAAAACGATGAATTACGATACGACCGGGTCGTCTGCCCTGATCAGCGATCACAAGCACTAGCGTCATAATTCATAACCGATGACAAGCGGCGCAGCGCTCGGTCGTACGGCCGGTTCGCACAACCCAGTCGCAAGCAGAGCATTTCTGATTTATTTTTGATGTATATAGGTGATGGATTTTAGTAGTCGTAGTCCATTCTAGAGAGACACCGGTGGCGCGCGCCTAGAGCTCCGTGGTGAGTCCTTCCACCTCGAGCCGGAACTTGTGCATGGCGTCCGCGGGCAAGCATATGGGCACCACCGTCCCCTCTTCACCCTTGTCGTTCTTGCACCGCGAGAAGTAGTTGGCGACACCCGGGAACGGCCCTTCGCCTCCTTTCGCCGGCCCGCCGTAGACCGCTTCCCCCCACCCAAAGTCCATGGTCTTGAACCCGGCGTGGCTCAGGTCCGACACGATGTACGTCCGCGTCAGCGCGAACAGCGGCCGCCCCGTGAGCACCATCAGGTCCGCCACGGACCGCAGGTAGTCGTACGTGACGGCGGCCTTGGCCTCCTTCACCAGCTCCAGCGCGTAGCCCAGGTCCCTGCTGCAGAGCTCCGCAGCCGTCGTCGCCGCGACGGTGTACGCGAATGCGTTGCCGTAGAATCCCTCGGGGAGCGGGACGACGCCGGCGCCGGCGCGGCCGCGGGCGCTGACGACGAAGGAGAGGCGCACCTCTTCGCCGGGCGCGTACCCGAGCGCCGCCGCGCGGCTGCGCCAGACGCAGGCGGCCACGAGCTCGAACCGGGACCAGCTGCTCCCGCGTGGGGCGCGCTGGCGCAGCGCGGCGATCTCGCGCGGCCCGAAGAAGAACGGGGCGCGCGCCATGTCACCCGGCGGCGTCGCGAGCATCCTGTCCGACCCGCCGGCTGGCTCGCGGTACTCGAGGTGCGGGTAGGATGGCCGCGGCGGCTGCCGTGCCATGAACGTCTCCCGGCCCCACGACGGCGCCACCGACGGAAACGTCGCGCCGCGCGCGAGCTCGCAGACGGCCACCTCGAACTGCACGCAGCCCTGCGCGTCCACCACGCAGTGGCAGATCCGCTGCCCGAAGACGAAGCCTCCACACTTGAGCCGCGTCACCTGCACGGAACGGAACGTAACCTTGCGTCACATCGTCGGCCTCAAAAGAGAATAAGGTACTCTGCCCGTACGTACCTGAATGTAGAGCAGCGGCCGATCGACGACCGGCTCGGATCCGGCGTCGGTCGTGCTCTCCAGGATGAACTGCTCGAAGCACGGGAACGGCGGGCTCTGCACGTCGCCGAAGTCGTCGGCGGAGAGGTCGGCGGCGTCGGCGTCGGCGAACACGACGCCCTGGGCGGCGCAGTCCACCACGAGCTTCCTCCCGGCCTCCTCACGCAGGCGGCCGGCGAGAGGGTAGTAGGGAACGAGGGCCCTGCCCAGCGCCTCGCGGATGACCTTGGCCGGGTCGCGGCCGCGCATGGACGGGTTGCTGCGGTACAGGTGCACGCCGGAGCTGTAGAACCGCATGCCCTCCGCGTCGTCGATGTCCGACAGCGGCTTCACCTCCCGCGGGGTTGGAGCTGCCGGCGCCACCAGCACCGGCTCGCCTCGCCGCACCACGAATGCTGGGAGTGACGACGCCATCTGCCAAATCTGTGGTCAGGCGTGGTCACGGTGACGGTAGCTAGCTGGGAGAAGCGACGCACGAATGCAAATGTTTGCAAGTGTGGTGCAATGGAGTGGGCTAAGCCTTCTTGGTTCGTTTTATAGGACGGAAATTAAAGGGAAAAACGGGGGTTGGTGGCGTATTATTAGCAACATCCGAAACCATGCAATGCCACACGTAACTCGCAGGCATTCCCTGAAAAAATTTTTTAAAAAAAAACTCACCACAACCAGCGCCACCTAGCTCGATGAAAATGAATCAGTCGGAGTAGAGGAAAATCGTCATTGCGCATCGCGTTCCCAGTTCAGACATGTAAACCATAATCTCTCTTGACTCTAGCATACACGGACTGCGAAACGGATGCGACGCAGTAAAATGACGCTTACCGTTTTTCTACGCTGAGTTATTAGGCGGTGCCGCTCCTGTCAAATCATACAAACGCACACACAGGTAGTATTTCTGGAAGATCATCTGTTGTTTCTCAGGATTATCAGTCTGTTCATCATCCAATGGTCCGGTTCCTCATCAGTATGAGATCGTGCCGCCCTTTTATTTGCCGTCCAGTTTATTTCATGCGGCAAATTTGATCCTATTCATACTGCTACGGTTCCAGCCAACAAAACGAGGATATGGATTGTACTCCACTACTCCACCCATCCTACAAACTTATCGTTAAGCCCTTAATATCTATAGTTCCAAAACACAGATTAGACAAATACACTATTTCGGTGCAAATGGAAATACTCTTACGTAAAAAAAAATAAAATTTAAAAAAAAAGAGAGAACATACCGCTACCGTATTCTCAGTATTTATTCCGAACAGAGAAATAACATCGACAAAGCTTCCCTTATATACAGAAAGCTGTGGCATGAACTAAAATATGCATTTTCTTGGCACCACTACGGCTAGGATGCAAATGAAATGAGTCACCTTACATTGCCCCCATCGCTCTTTAGTCCATCATATGAACTAATTTTACAAAAAGAAAAATGAACATATCAAAAACTATGCTATTCTTTTAGCGAAAATTTAGTTCATTTGTTTGAACTATTGGAGGGCATCCTTAATGATTTGCATCCCTAACTACCCTAACTCTTATTTTTGTGGGCTTCCAGCAAATGTAATGTTGGAGACCTACGTTCCTTTAATGGGCTCTAGATCCAACCAAGGACCTCTATTTGACCATTTCCCTTATGTGGGCTTGCCGAAACATCCAAATAGTAGTTGGTTCATTGTATAAAACTTTTCCAGTGTCATGCATATATCCTGTTAAGGTTGCATTTTGCAACTTTTCTTTCATTCCTACGGCAAGTAGTAGCAGCGGTCCACAATGCTCTGTAGCGGCAGTTTTCGCTCCTGCCGCTACAAATGGCAATTTGTATATTTTGAACAAAAATAAATAAATATTTTGAGTATCACATTCAAGCGTCTAGATTTCGAAACCTTTATAGATAGCATATGTTCATCACACAGTTCCATACGCAAACATCACAGAACATTAATGTGGTGGCGGGTAAGTTGGCCGTCGCTCCCGATGACCAGTATATAGGGGCGGTCATCATCACCGCCGGTACAGTACTACTTTAGCCTCCACAATTATAATGTGGTTTTGTTGCTGTGATTGTTTCATCAAAAGTTTCAAATCTAATGTTCACATATCTATATCTACATCCTCATCCTAACTCCTAAGGCTTTTCATGGTCATATGCTCGCCTCGAAATAGCCCACTGACAGCCTCAAAATGTTGCAAGGCTCGTATACGGATGATTGTTGATCAATATTACCACTCTCTAATCTCTATTACATGAAACGCATGGTAACATGCAAGGATAGGAACCTGCCCTATATGAACCTATACTATATCCATGATACAAAGATGATGCTGAAAGAATATGAGTTTGGGGAAAATTCCACAATGGATTTATAGTACAGCTTACAACAGAACCCTAGTCGGGTTTACTTAATTGCTATACAAGCAAATACATGACTTGCGACTTAGGTAAATACATACAAATATTTTCATATTCTAACAGATGCATATGTTGCTGTTGAAGGATTTTACTAGTAGTTCTCTCCATTCCACCGACACACAGCCGGGCCGCGCGCGCCTAGATTTTAGAAGGATTTTACTAGTAGTTCTCTCCATTCCACCGACACACAGCCGGGCCGCGCGCGCCTAGATTTTAGAGCTGCGTGGTGAGTCCGTCCACCTCGAGCTGGAACTTGTCCATGGTGTCCCCGGGTAAGCAGATGGGAACCACTGTCTCCTCTTCACCTTTGCCGTTCTTGAACCGCGAGAAGTAGTTGGTCACGCCGGGGAACGGCCCTTCGCCTCCCTTGGCCGGCCCACCGTAGACGGCTTCCCCCCAGCCGAAGTCCATGGTTTTGAACCCGGCGTGACTTAGGTCCGACACGATGTACGTCCGTGTCAACGTGAACAGCGGCCGCCCCGTGAGCACCATCAGGTCCGCCACAGATTGCAGGAAATCGTACGTGACGGCGGCCTTGGCCGCCTTCACAAGCTCCAGCGCGTAGCCCAGGTCCCTGCCGCAGAGCTCCCCCGCGGTCGTCGCCGCAACGGTGTACGCGAACGCGTTGCCGTAGAATCCCTCGGGCAGCGGGACGACGCCGGCGCGGCCGCGGGCGTTGACGATGAAGGAGAGGCGCACCTCGTCATCAGGCGCGTACCCAAGCGCGGCCGTGCGGCTGCGCCAGATGCAGGCGGCCACGAGACCGAACCGGGACCAGTTCCCGCGTGGGGCGCGCTGGCGCAGGCCGGCGATCTCGCGGGACCCGAAGAAGAACGGGACGCGCGCCATTTCGCTTGACGGCGTGCTCAGCATCCTGTCCGTCGTGCCGCCGGCTGGCTCGCGGTACTCGCGGTGCGGGTAAGACGGCCGCGGCGGCTGCCGCGCCATGAACATCTCCCGGCCCCACGACGGCGTCACAGATATTGCCGCCGTTGCTCCGCGCGCGAGCTCGCAGATGGCCTTCTCGAACTGCACGCAGCCCTGTGCGTCCACCACGCAGTGGCAGATCCGCTGCCCAAAGATGAAGCCTCCACACTTGAGCCGCGTCACCTGCACGCAACGTAACATAACAATGCGTCACACCTGTCGGCACCAAAAAAAACAATAATATTACCTGGGAATTTGATGAGCTATTGGTCTGATTTACAAATTGTAAATCGAAAGACGCTCTATATATGTACAAGAGGTCCCGTTACGGTTCCAAGCACGGACGTGCCGCGCGTGCCAACTGGAGTACTATGCTTGCCCGTACCTGAATGTACAGCAGCGGCCGATCTGTGACCGGCTCGACGCCAGCGATGGTCGTGCTCTCCAGGATGAACCGCTCGAAGCAAGGGAACGGCGGGCTCTGGATGACGCCGAAGTCGTCGGCCGAGATGTCAGCGTCGGCCTCGGCGAACATGACGCCCTGGGCGGCGCAGTCCACCACGAGCTTCCTCCCGGCCTCCTCGCGCAGGCGGCCGGCGAGAGGGTAGTACGGGACGAGGGCCCTGCCCAGCGCCTCGCGGATGACCTTGGCCGGGTCCTGCCCGTGCTTGGACGGGTTGTTGCGGTAAAGGTGGATGCCGGAGCTGTAGAACCGCATGCCCTCCGCGTCGTCGATGTCCGACAGCGGCTTCACCTCGCGCGGGGTTGGAGCTGCCGGCACCACCAGCACCGGCTCGCTACGCCGCACCACGAATGCCGGCAGTGACGACGCCATCAGTCAATATGTGGCCAGATGTACGTGGTCACGGTGAGGGAAGGGAATACGTTAGCTAGCTGGGAGTTGAGGGAAGATGCACGAATGCAAGTTGTACGGCAGGAGCTAGATGGATTGGGACAATGATGACGGCTAGCAACGGTAAAGACTCTGCTTACTCTCTCGCTCCAATGAAAAGGATCTAATTCTTGCTTGCCTCTATTCCTTTCAATGGCCGGTCTTGTAACTTATATAGCCGGCTACCTAACACAAGATCAACTCCAACTAACAGAGATTAGCTGGATCAACTGAGACTACTAGCTAACAGCAAAGAATCATAAACAAGTACCATGAATAATGCCTGGACGTGGAAAACCATTGCGGACAACGGGGAAGACCACGTTGTGAATACTCCACAGTCCACAGCACACCTACAAAATTGTTTTCGTCTGAGACACACTATGCATCTTTGCCGCACATCTTGAACCGTAATCAAGGACTCACTAGAGATGTGTGACAGCATTCACCGACGCATAACTGAATCATACATGATCAAACCTGGTGACATGCTTGATCAGAGGCCACCCACCGTGCTGAATATGCTACCCGCCATAAAAAACGTCGTTACTAAAAAAGTGAAACTCCAAAATAAGGCTTTCGTCTTGCTTCGATTGTCCGATCCAAGCCAGTTTGGACGTATGTACCCAAAGACTAATGATGATTAGGTACCAGTATGGCATCAGTAGGAAACTTCACATATTTGCATGTGAGTTCGACGTATCACCTTAAGGGAACACATACCAGCGAGTCGGTTAACTTGCAGCTGGACGGTGTGACTCGCTCGGAGATAAATAAAAGAGAAAAACTGCTTGACCCGAGAGATAGAATGCCTTAACAACCTGGACTGCACAAGCACCAGTAGTGTATCGTCGAACGGAGCAACCAAAGTTCGGTTCCGAGAGATATAGAAAAGACCTTAACAACCTGGACTGCACGAGCACCAGTAGTGTTTGTGGGCCCTACAGCTGATTAAACAAAGCATTCTTGTTCCGTCCTGACGTGCTTCATCGGTAGCTGGAGCCCAGCTGCATGCTCGTGCCTGCGTGAACGAAAGAACTACCCCCTTCATTGTTTTTTCCTTGACGTTTGGGACAACTAATTTGAACTAGCTACTCCCTCCGTCCCCGAAAGACCGTCGTTCTGGCCTTCCACCCGACAGAATAGCACTTAGGTGAAAAGACCATCATGCCCCTAGCAGGGAAGCCGTGCCGCTGCTATGATTCTCGTACGCGTCGCCAAATCGACGCCACCGCTCGATGCCGGGGATGTCGCGGCGCCGCTCCCATCACCCGTCGCCTCCAGGGATGCCGCGCCGCCGCTGCTCGCCGTCGGGGACGTCGCGCCGCTGCTCCCATCACCTCTGGAGATGCTGCAACAACGCGCCGCGCCGCCGGGGACGCCACCCCATCCATCGCCGCCGGGAGCGATTCGGGGAAGGAGAACCGGCGGAGGAGGAGCGATTCGTGGAAGGAGGACCTGCGGAGGAGGAGCGATTCGGGGAAGGAGGACCGGCAGAGGAGGAGCGATGGGACCGGCGGAGGTCCCTCGCGCAGCTATTGCCATGGCCGTCTCCACCGCGGTCGCCGCCGCCGACGCGCCCCCGCGCGTGGTCGAGGACTGCCGCGGCGTCCTGCGTGCTCAGCGACGGCACTGTGGTCCGCTCCGCGCCGTCGGTCACCGAGGACGTCCCGACCGACCAGTCCGTCCGACAGAGGAGGAGCAATTCGGAGAGGAGGGCGGGGGAGGAGCGATTCGAGGAGAAGGGGCGATGCCGGGGGGAGGAGCGAGATGCAGGGGAGGAGCCATTCCAGGGAGAGGAGCGAGATGCGGGGAGGATGAGCGAATGCAGAGGAGCAAGATGCGGGAGAAGGACGAGTGGATAGGGTTGGGTGCGGTAGGTGGTGAGCTAAAACGACAGTCTTTCGGGGATAACTTTTTGAGCCCAAAACGAAACTTATTCGAGGACGGAGGGAGTACAAGCTAAAAAAATCCTTATTTGAGACGTCCTAACGTCATCAATTCAAGGAAGGAGGGAGTAATTTTTTAAGCGGCACGTTTGGATGCAAGAATAATAAGGTTCGATTTTGATATCTGACGAGCATGGTTCGGTTTTCACAGTCCACGGTTGGTTCCATTTTTCACAGTTCACGGTTCGCTTTTTACGCACACTGCGCGCGGGTGCTCTTAGATGCTTGCATATATATCTGGCATCACACGAGGAAAATTCAAATACGTACATATTTGCATGTGGGCCCCATGACTTCTATCGTCAGAACATATACGATTGAGAGTCGGTCAGCTTAGTAATGTGCCCATATTCCTACGTGTTACAATTTTTTTTCCCTTTTTAGATTATATATGTTTCTACCCTATTTTCCAGCAAAACCTAAAATTAAACATGTTTATGGTATGGATCAAAACTACATGGTCTCGAATCGCCAAAAAAAAAAAAAACTACATGGTCTCGTAGAAATATGTTCTGAATCCACTAAGAGCAACCTTCCCTTTATGCATCTCCCAACAATCCGAACATTTTTTTTTTTTGAAAAAAAACAATCCAAACATTTTGCAGTCCTCATTTTCTAACTTGAGGCTGCCCAATCAAATCGACACTGCAGTGACCCAGTTGCAAGCCACACATGGCCATTACGCTGGGATGGCAAGATTTTTTTTTTTTTTTTGAAGGGGGGTGACAAGATTTAAAGCAGAGAGAATGAGTATGCGCAAATCATCAAGGTCAGAAGTCACTGTCAGGCTGTGATTCGCTACTTGTGAAGTCCTCTTATTAATTGTATTTAATAACTGGAACACTATACACGAGAGAGCACTTTATAATGCGGTCAAAGGTTTTTCATACGCTACTCGTGGTCATGATGCAAGGAAATATTGCAAAAAAATCGATTTGGATCCCTAGTTCTGTGAAAATAAGAGGCTGTATGGTGCACATAGACATTCATTCGAAGACAAAGCATTGTTGGGGTAGAAAATGCACAAAGGCTTGATGTCGTGTGCTCATTTTCTGATATCGCTGAAGCTCTTCAGTTTTCAGGGAAGAGAGAAAACAAGTCATGCTAGCGGAGAGATCGATCTCTCGTCTCTGCAGGAGACAGCGCCTTTGTTTCGCGGCGGATCCTATTGATCCCGCCGTCATGGTCGCTTTATGCGTCTCAGCAGCGTGCGTCGATTCATGGCCGGCGAAGGGATGTGGCGCCGCTTCCACTAGGTGGCCGCGCATCCACCGCATGCCGGATCTCGCGCCGCCTTCAGCAGGCGGGCCGCCTCACTCCCCGTGTGCCGCGCCGCTCTAGGGAGTCACCGGGCCGGCGCATCGGGGCTGCCGCAGACACCAGCGCGACCACGCGCGGTCAGGCCGCCTTGCGCCCCGACGACGCCGCCACCGTGCGACCCGCCGACATGATACTATGAGCAAATGAAAATACAGAAAACATACTCTTAAAGAGTGTATATTGTTCTTTGCTCACCACCACAGATTAGAGATACACTATTTCAGTTCAAATGAAAATACAGAAAACATACTCTTAAGAGTGTATATTGTTCTTTGCTCATAGTATCATGTCATTCTAATAAGTACAAAACATTCTCTCTGTACAAAACTAATATCATCCCGACAATTCTCAAATGGTCCCCTGTCTACGTAACTGATGATGGAGCACTCAGTTTTGCTTGATTGCAGCAAACATATCCTTGAGAGGACGATCTGGAGCATCAGCTCGGGAGACAATCTCAACGACTTTGAACGAAGCCTCTGGGCACAACAATGCTTCCACGGCCACTTCAGCTACTTGTTCCCTAGATATGGATCCTGTATAAAGGGTGTCCTGCAAAATTTACATAAACAGATATTACATTATATTAAGTATCATAACCAGAATTCAGATAACTAAGAACAAAGTGAGAAACCATTAAAGCGGCAATGGATGCTTGTGCAACGTGTTACAACGTTGTAACTCTTAAATTATAAAAAGTACTTTTACTATGCAGACAAGGCAAGCATATCACTGCCACTGCAGTTCAGTTCGAAGGAGTTGTCTAGTTATTACAAGAAAAGAATGTGAAGTCCAATGAACTTGAAACACATACTTTTACCCAAAGATATTGTTTTGTTCTGTTTTCAACCCATAAAAATGATATAGATAAATGGTATGGAAATACTTCCAATGTTATTACTCTTGGAATAAGCTGGCAACAAAATAAGATTCAAAGTAGTATCCTATTGACACTAAGAAAATGATTTCGTTACTGGAGTATCAATTAACTGTGACGGCAAAGTGACATAGCATGCCAAATGCTAATTACTACATGATATGGTAGTTCATATCTTAAACCATCCGATGTGGCATGCCATATCATTGATGAATACACAAAAAAGTATATGCATTCTTTTGTCAAGAAAATTACTAATTATATATCGATGTGAGAAACTAATAAACTGACAGTGTAAATCATGCAAAGCCATCAGCCTAAATTAAAAATCTAGTGCTAGTAATGCATCAGAAAATGAAATTTAAGGCTTTCACCTCTGGCTCCATCACTATATTTCCGGTTGGTGGTTGATTAGTCAGCCCTCCAGGCCTTACAATAGTGTAATTTATTCCAGATCTCCTGATGTGTTTCTCTGCCTGCAGCTTTGCAACCAGTGTTAAGCCAAGCAGGTTGAGCACAATGTAGGCTGGGTTCAGAAGTTGGCCCATTGCAGCCCCGTTTACTAAAATGGAGCTGACGAGTACGAATCTTGTGACGCCTGCCTTCCTGCATGCTTCAACCAGGTTCACTGTGCCAAAGTTGTCAACCTGCAACAATATTTTGATTGTTAAAAATATAGAAAGTACAGGAGTTAAAAATAAATGCGACAAATACTATGATTGTTTGATCAACATTTCAATATAAACTATCTGAGCAGTTAGATAACTGAACTATTGGACCAAACAGGTTCAGTTACAACAAAGTGTTATTCCTTTCCCCGCTTTATTAGTTAAACTAAACTACAATCATTAGCGTGATGTTTGCATAGTAAATTCTACTTGACACAAGAATCAGGGTTTAGAAAACCGGCACTGAGGCAAAACTACTACTTAATGGGAGACTCGGATCATCTTGAGCCAAACTGCTAACATCTGCATCATGACTTTTTAAGTATGTGAACCCATACTGGAACTGAATTCACTCACCATCAGCACGTTTTTAGGAGACGGAAACTGGCCTTTCAAGGTGAAAACAAGAAATGGACACGAAGTTAAAGAACGAGCTGCAACTGAATACGAGACAAACCTTCCACGGAGCAAAAGGGTCGACTGACCGCCGGAACCCCGTCGCGCAGATGACGGCGTCGACGCCCCGCACCGCCTCGACGAGCTTGTCGGCGCCCTCCGTCACGTCAGCTCTGACCTTCAGTCACAAAAAGAACCCAATTTCAGACCACCACCGACCAATTTAACAAAGGGAAACACACAAAGTACAGCAGCAGAGCAGCTCGATGCTCACGAGCTGAAGGTTAGAATCCTGGGGCAGGCTGCCGCGGGCCCTGTCCACGTCCGTCGTGCCGGCGACGACGCCGAAGCCCCTCGCCAGCAGCTTCTCCACGACGCGCTTGCCGGTGCCCCCCGTCGAGCCAGCCACGAAGACAGTCGTCGTCTTCTTCTCGGCGCCATCGGAGCTCGCCGATGGCGCGTCCATGGTGGAGGCGGCGCTGCAGCGGAAGAGGAGCTTTCTCGCGGGGGACGGTAGGACGAGAGCGCGAGGCAGGTGGGGCCGGGCTGTGACGACGCTGGCCATGAGTTTTCTGTGGCGTGGTCGCGTGCGCGCTGCTTGTTTGGGATGTTTCTAGTTGCTGGGCTGCTCGTGACTTCGTGAACTGAGCGTACTGCGGCGGTATCCGCTTCTTTCCTGTCGCATTTTTTTTTTGAGATAAATCTTTTTTTTTCAAATGTGTTTGAGATAAATCACATATATAAACTCTATAAATGAACTTATTTACGAGAAAAAACCATGTTATCTTCTGCCTCTTCATTACTCTAGAAATGAACTCACTCTATCTTCCACCCACAACTGATGAAACGTTTTTTTTCTTTCTAGTGTCATTGTTTTCGAGTCCCGTGGGCGAAGCTAGGTTGGCCCAGCCGAGTGCAATGGCGACAGAGAAAAAACGAAAATCAAATGAAAAGCTTTTACCTCATGTGCCTCACCTAGAATAAACACAAGTGTACTCAATGGCACATGGATCTTCATGTTGCTAGCTTCACCAAATGTCTACACTCCCTCTGCTGAACCAATCGTCAATTTGTTCTCCATCGTGATAACAAATCTTCATCCAGAAGGCAGGCAGCAGCAGGAGTATGTTTTACATCGCCTCCCACTGCTGCCTGCCTTCAGCATGGTCGCCTCCTTTGCTGGCCATTCTTGCATCCTAATGAAATCATTTTATAAACAGAATCAATCGAAACCCCTCCTGTCTCGAACCTAAAAACCTAGTCCCTCCGGTTTTAAATTGTTGGCGCTATTGATTTTTTCGTTATGTTTGACCATTCGTCATATTCAAAATTTTAAAAAATTATTATATATTTTATTATGATTTGTTTTATCATTTAAGAATGTTGAAATATATCTTATAACTTTGCATGTTTGAAAAATATTTTAAATAAAATGAATGGTCAAACGTAATGAAAAAAGTCAATAGCGTCAACAATTTAAAACTGCAGGGAGTAAGTTCCTCAATGAGTATAGGAAAAGTGTTTTTTTTTTTGGGCGGTTCCAGTTCACTCATTCTGTCCACTTTCAGTTTGGATATCACTTAAAAACATTTTTTTTTTGCGACTATCACTTAAAAAACATTTGAAAAAGAACACCATCTAAATCAAGATATGGTCAAGTTTTGATCCAAATGTGCTTTTCGCATGCAGTTTTGGGTGATGGAAGCAGAACATTGGCATCAGTCTTGTTGGCCCCCCACATTAGCCGATGTCTACTGGCTAAGCATCATGTTGACATTCCCAATTGACATAAAGAGCGCTTTCTCCTTGATCCTCATCCGAGATCAACCCATGCACTAGAAGAATTTAAAAGATGCATGGCAAGCCGGGGCTGGCTCCATAGTGGCGAGCCCAACACGGCACAAAAGGATAACAAAAAAACACGGTGTATATATATCATCAGCGTGATAGTTACAACACCAGCCACTATCAAGAGATACGAAAGAGTAAAGAGCAGCAACTTCTACGAAAGCAAAGCAACAATCCATGCGCACGCACGCTAAGCCAGAGGGAGCCAGAGAGGGAGAGGCACCACAAGAAGACAGTGACAAAACAAAGCGGGAAAAGCGCGCGGCAACTGAGCTCTCTCCCCCCTCCCTCCCATCCATGTCTTTCCCCCCTTCCCCTGCTCTGATCGTGTCAGTGCGAACAGAGCACGCACCAACAACTGGTCCATGGCATCTGATGCGATGGCGATGGCGCTGCTGTCCTGAGTCCATCATTTTGTATCGCCGGTCTCATGATTATCTGTCTTGCGTCGTCGTTGCTTGCATCGATGGATGGCGGGCTAGCTAGCTGCTTGAGCCGCGCGCCCCGAGCTTCTTGACCTCCACCTTGAGCGACTTGAGGTACCTGACGGCCTCGTCGAGGACGGCCGGCGTGTCCATCCGGTCGCCGCCGGGGATGATCCCCTTGAGCGTCCGCACCATCTTCTTCATCCGCTCCTTCTTCTTCTCGCCGCCGCCTGTCTCGTGCTTGCGGCCGCCGCCGGCCGCACCGTACCCCGACGAGCACGTCGAGTCCGGGGAACCGCCGGCGCGGCATCCCGGGGTTCGGCCCGTGCTGAGCACGTCGTCCTCGTCGTCGCCGTCCTCCGTGCTCATCAGCGCGTCGATCTCGTCGGTGTCCTCCTTCTGCCGGATCGAGCAGGCGCCGCCGCCGCCGTCGTCGCCGTAGTAGGCTGCCTTGCCGGCGTAGTTGTGGTGGTGGTCGAAGCCGTATCCGCCGCCGTGGTGATCGTAGTCGTAGCCTCCGCCGGCGCCGCCGCCGGAGGAGCCGAAGTTGTTGGCCAGGGAGGGGTGGAACATGACCCGGCTCCGGTCGTACGTCTGGTCGAAGATGACGTAGTTCTTGGGGCAGTTGTCCGACGGCTGGAACTCCAGCCCGGTCAGCGGCGCCGGGAAGTCGTGCTGCCTCCGACCGGCGAGGGGGTCCTCATAGGCAGCCGGCGCGGCGGCGTACCGGTCATTCGCCGAGTAGTACGCGCCTCCGCCGCCGTAGCCGGCCATGTCGTAGTCGTAGCCGCCGGCGCCGCCGCCGTAGCCATAGCCGTACCCGTAGCCGTAGCCACTGTATCCGTAACCGGGGTCTCCCTGCATTTTGTTGAGGGAGAACTAGGAAGATTTTGGCGTTTGATTGGAAGGAAACTAATGAAGAATTTTGAGGGAGCAGAGGATCACTGGAGCTGGCTCTTTTTGTGGTTTGAATTCAAAATTGTTTCGGTTAGTGTATTGGGTTTGAGATTGATTGGATTGAGAGAGAGAGAGAGAGGGAGGGAGAATGAGGATCGAGTAGAGGAGTGATGGCCGAATCTACGTCACGGGCTTCAGAAGCTGGCGGAAGTATTCGGCCTGCAAGCAACGAACAATGGGAAAACCACGTTAGTGATAATGATATTTTTCATGTAAACGGTCAAGAAATTTTCGAGATTTTCAATGATGATCAGGCAAATATTGTTGGAGAAATTCCGTTTTTCAATGATCCAACTTGTTCTAAATATGATCAGCACTGGCAAGGTTACCGAGAACAGAGCATAAAGAGAATGCGGCTACATCAATTTGGCAAGTTGCTTGGGTGGATAACTGGATATAGTGCAAAGACATTACAAGAGCGAAAGCAAAAGCGATCATGGCCGCATTAGTATCTCGCAATTTGTGGACAATGAGGTCTGTTAAGGGCAGTAAAAATGATAATTCAGAATTGCTGGTTATGCTGGCCGACACCTGCGATATTTATCTCCTCAAAATTCGTTTTTGTGCCAAGATGCAAGGCATAAAATAGCTTATCCTAGTAAGTCCATCGGAAACGCAGGAATGTACGCGGAACAGAGGAAAAACAGAGCAACTATGGTGATCCAATCATGATCACTGATGTGACGAAAAGATTAAACAGAAGCAAAATAATGTTGTGCTACTACTGTGTTAGTATCTACTATTTGAAATGGACAGTACGAGTTTGGATCCTTTTGAAAATTACCAACACGGCCAACTGAGGCAAGCGATGCTTCCGGAACTGAGGCAAACATACTAACATAGGCCGCAACTTTAGTTAAGCATGCGTCAACTTTGTGAAATGGTAACAAAAAGCAACGGAGTTTCGGCAAAAGTTCATGAAAAACGCAATCTTTTGACCGCGCAAAAGCATTGTCAACACGCTGGGCTGGGCCCTCATGGTTGACGTCGGGGCCAGTCTCACATACACGTAGTGGACCCCGATCGCTTTCCTATCTACATGCAACACCACTTCGTCCTCTTTCGTGCGTCTGCTCCGGTCGTAACAAACCGCACCAAGAAGCGAAGCGAGGTTCTTATCGACGTGAAACTGGTGACGATCAGACGATGCTTACGGCTAACCGCGACAAAAAAACTTGCAAAATCGAGCAATGCGACGAAATGAAATGGAGGAGTGGAGTGTTGTTGCTGACCTGGCAGACTTGCATCAATCGGTAGTAGTACGCGACGGCGCCACTTGTCATAACGACGGCGTCACGGCGGCGGCTCCTCCTCCGGCTGAACCCAACGCACATAGGAGTATGTCCTTGCAGGCTTTGCTCCCTTGGCCAGCCACCACGCCGCGCAGGCAGTCGTCGGCCGGCGATCGGTCGCTCGCTCGACGGGCGGACGGAGCGCGATCACAGGATGACGCGGAAGAACACCACCAGCCGGACCACCGTCCCCGCCCACGGCATCCTGACTCCCGTTGCCTGAAATCAAAATCACCGGAACAGAGCACGAAGCGATCAGCTTGGATGATCCCCTACTAATGATCGATCGAGAAGAGAAACCGGCCAGCAGAAGGTGATCAAGGCCGTACCAATCAACGCTCTTCTTTGAAACGACAAGGCCGAAGCTGGAAGAACAGAGCAATGGAAGAGGACGTGGGGATGGAATGGATGGATGGAGCCGGCAAAGGGGAAGGGCACAGGGTTTTATATAACGGATGAACAGCGGCTAGAGCTCTCTGCTGGTGGTGTGTTGGATGCTGGCAGCTAGCTACTCCGATTGGTCCCTTCCCTTCGTCTCCCCTCCCCTGTTGCTCGCGTTTCCTTTCCTTTTGCTGCACTTCTTTTGTGTGTGTGTATCGTGGTGGTGATACAGAGAGAGAGAGAGAGAGAGGGAGGTGGAGTGGCGCGGGAGGAGAGAAGCAGTGATGGATGGGAATGGATGGGGCGGTAGCGAATTAATGAGGTGGCGTGCGCACTCGATGGGTGCTGTGGGTGCGCGTGCCGCTTCCCACCGTGCTCCCCGAGCGCCTCGCCTTCTGCCACTGTTTCGGCTGCTGTTGCTGCTCCATGACACGCGGACCCCACCTTCCGTCCGGTCCCAACTGGAAGCGACATGCAAACAGCTCGGTTCGCGTGCGCGTGGGGCGGGTCAATGGAGGTGGGCATGGTGGCAGAGCAATCCACCCCCCAACTTCCCGAGCACGACGACGAAGCAAGAAGCAACCGGGGCGGGCACGCCGCCGCGCGGGGGGAAGGAATTATGCGGCGCGCGTGGGGCGAGGGGGCGCATGCCGTCGGATGCGCATCGGGCGGCGCGGGGCGGGCGCGCGTGCCGCCGGGGGCCATCGATGCCTAGGGACGCTGGGAGGTAGGCCGGGGCCCCTGCCAATGCTTATGCGGCAGAGACCAGACCAGACCAGACCAGGGCGGCGGGCATGATGGTGCGGGGGAGTTGAAGCGGCCGGCTATGGGCAATGGCCCTGGCCGTGGACCACCGGACATGCTGGATTGCCCGTCGGAATTGTGTACCTCACGTGCTGTCCGCGCCTCTGCGGATGCGCCGCTCGCGTGTCCCCAGGTCTATGACATTCTTCTTCGTATTCGTCTCGTCTCCCGTGGATGCATGGACCGAATTAGCTACGTAGTGCCTTGTTCGAGAGATTGTGTAGGATACGCAGTCGTGTAGTATAAAATTACTCCCCACGTAAGCGCGCTTCGAGCCAAATGAACGAACGTATGATCTGGTTTATACGGAGTAAGGATTGGAGCGAGCTCCGCCATCTAAAAATTTCGGAGCTGGCAGATATCAGCAGCTCTGCCATGCACCGGGTCACCACTTTAACGTTGTGGACGTGTAGCATCGTTGCACTGACATGTCATCGACGCCAATTGCGCGTCATTTTTGTTTATTTTATTAAACTAAACCAATAGCTTGTAGTATTAATCTATTCTTGTCATAGTTTTGGTCAAAGACAAACGTCTATATATCCTTGCCCATCATTTTCTAATTAATTCTAAAAGTTAAAATGTGGAATATATGTATTATGAGAGGATATATCATAATAAATTTGTATAAATCTAATATTTTTATTTGTATGAATTTTAGGAAGCAATAGTCAAAGACAGAGATCTTTTTTTTTTTTTTTTTTTTTTTTGCGAGTGAAAAGGGGATTATATTGATAAAGGAACAGTACATCGCAGGACATTTGCAAGAAACACCCCAGATACACTGAGAATCACGCACAACCCCTTACACTGTGAGGAAGCTCGATCTTTCCAATCGCCGGCGTCGCTCGCCGGAGACCGCCGGACTCCTCCAACCAACTCCGTCGCGAACTCCAATCTTTGGAACTGCCTCGAAAGCCAGCACTCCTGCCTCCTCCAGAGTGCCCGTGCAAGAGCTGAAAGATCGTCGGCCATCGACAAACGAAGAGGAGAAAAGGAGCTATTACCCGGCGCGAAGGACATCCACAGCGAAGCCGGCCACCGACGACCGGGAAGAAGAGCTATCCGAAGACTCCTGTACAGAGGCGCCGCCACGGGAGCCCCAACTCCACAAGCTCGCCGTCGGCACCGGAGACGCGCACCGACGGGACGAGGTTGAGCTCGGGAGAAACTTTTCCATGCCGATGACGACGCCACCGTCTCGCCGCCACCAACCGGAAACACAGACCACCACACAGCTTCGCCGGCGAGGTTGTCGTCGACGCCGACTCCTCCCGCACCAGATCCGCCGAGGGGGACAAAAGAGCCGCCCGTCCCCAACAAGGGCGACGGCGGAAACCCTAAACCTAACATCCCTAATCTACTCTACAGCTAAAGAACTGACCCGCCACGACGAGATCCTGCTTCCCCGCCCTCTCCGGCGCCGACGAGGCCGCCGGAGAGGAGGGGGAAGCGAGAGATCCGCGCCGGGGCGGAGGAACGCGCGATTCGCCGGCTCTCGACTGTAGCAGAGGATAAGGGAGAGAGGTGGGTTATGGGTTATCCTGGAAGCTCTCAAAGACAGAGATCTTTGACTTTGACCAAAGCTAAAAGACAAATAATTGAAACCGATGAAGTACTTGGCATACAAAATGAGTAGTAATTTTTAGAGTAACTGGGCTTCTTGGCATACAAAATGAAGTGAAACAAATAAATTTTAGTCGACCATCTACAACTTTGATTTGTTTTTTTTGCCTCAGTTGACCTTTGCACTAAAACTATTTTGTATATTATTTTTTATTATTCATGTTTTCTTTTGACTTTTTTTGTTGTTTCTTCAGCAGATTACTCTTCTAGCATATCATCCAATTTTTTTTAGATTAAGATACTTTATTATTGTTCTTATATTATTTTTTCTTGCAAGTATAGTTGTTCTATATTGTGAACCGTCTACAATAATTTGGACAACCTGGTTATCATACATCATAATCGGCATGCGCATGAAACAAAGATAGTAATAAGAAGTATACTTCACGTATGGTATGGGGACGTACGCAGTGATAGCTGTAACGTGCTAACCAACTTTTTAGTCTAGTTTCTGCCGGGTCAATTCCGCTTGACAAGTGGCCAAAGAATGCGTAGGAGCACTCCATCACCGTAGTTCAATTTGAGAGTTTTGACCTCTTTCGCTGAAGAGGTGGGTGAGCACCGTACTAGACATGTCGGCATTGAGGTGAGGACCGTAACATAACAAAGGTTTGTACCGAAGGCGAAGGACAAAAGATGTCTAAAATTGGATTTCCGATTAGTTTTCGCGCGCAGCCAACGAGAGTACGACACCCAGCACAGTGAAGCTACGGCACAAGGATTAGTACGTATGGGCGTGGCGTCAGCCGGTCGTCATTGCGGTGAAGGCACCCGATTGGTGGCCGGGCTAATCCGAGAGCCCGTGCGACGATAAAATCATGGGAGGCACCGGACGCCGTGATGGTGTAGCCGTACAGGGGAGCTGCCAGGCGCAGACGCCATCATTCCCTCGCTCGCAATCGGCTAACTACGGCGTGTGTGTGGTGGCCCACCAGCAGCTAGGGCGCACAACAACACTCCATCCACCTCTTCGGCGTGGCGTGCCCCCTGTCGCCGCCTGCCTCGCCGTGGACGCCATCATCGCCGTCAAATGCCATCATGCGCGGCTGCCCGGCGACGAGCGCACGGACCCGAGCCCGGCTGCGATTGGCTCTCTCAGGAGTGGGGGCCAGAACGGCAGCAGGGGGAGTCGAGTCGATCGACGAAGCAGCAGAAGCAGAAGCATTGCATTGCGAGCAGCACGGCAGCACCAGGTGCACTCATGCGGTAGGAGTATTATACTGCAGCCTGCGTCGTGCCCGATGGGGCTTTTGGCGCGGGGGGCCATGATCGATCATCCGAACTGTCGTGAGGTGACCATCGAACGTACTGCTGCTGCTACTGAGATCGCAGGAGCGTCCGGCGTCGGCAGCGAGGCTGTGGAGGTGGGACTCCCCGGGTGGAGTTCCTGTTCAGGAGTTGCTCAGCGGTGGATCTCCGACCAGGTACTGGGTGGGGGTCGCCGCTCTTTTGCTTTGAGGTGTGGGGGACAGTTGTGCTTCTGGAGGTTGCTAGGAGAGGGGAGCGGGCTCGGTCGTCCCGCGGTGGCGTTCGTCGCCGTTGGCGAGTCTTCTTCCGTGATCTGAGGAGCTCGGGGCGCGGCCCCGGCCGATGCGCGATCTGCTTTTGCTTCATCTCGCTAGTCTTGGCGAGTGTTTGTTTCGGCTATCTTGGAAGCCTTCTGGCGAGAGGGCTCCTGCAGATCTTGGGCTCGTGGAGGCTGGGTTCGACGGCGGCCGGCGGTGGCCGGGCGGCGGTGGACTCGACGTGCAAAGGCGCCAGGGGCTTCGGTGTAGTTTCTTTGTTGTGTAGGGGCCTTTGTGCAAAAAGGTGTGGACAGCTGTCCTCTGTATCCTCTCTGAATGTATCTGTATTTGTACTGTATCCTTAACATCAATACAGGTATGTTTGATAAAAAAAAAAAAGATCGCAGGAGCGCTGCCCCAGTAATCAATCTGAGCTGTCCTTCGTCCAGGCCCAGACCCAGGAGTGTATGACAGTCAATTTGCATGTGTAACATAAGGCAGCCGTAAGTATGTGTGATGGTACGGGCAAATTAAACGATGTTAGAGTTGGACAAAGGCGAAAAGCTCCGACCGGACGCATTGGTCGTGGCTGGAGCCTTCTCTTCTCTGAGAGACTGTTGAGACAGAGATCAGAATCCAATCCAAAGGGAAAGGAAGGAAGGAAGGAAGGAAGGAAACATGGGTCGATAGACGGCGATGATGGCGGGCCTTTTTGCCCCCCCGATCGGGCCTGGTGCGGCAGGAGGGCTGTCTGCCCGCGGGGGGTTCCGCGGCGCCAACTCCGAGGCCGGCCGCGTATCATGTGCTCCCGACGGGCACGGCAGCCATCATCACCTCCCTTCCCACCCAGTGCGCCACGCATCATCTCGCAGATCTCTTCTTCTCCTCCTCTTCTCCCGAAGAGACAAACGCTCATTAGAAAAAGCGGCCGATCGAGAGAGAGGGGGTGAAAAGATGATGAATCTTGGATTCTTCTCTCCGCTTTTGCCTTCTGTTGACGCAATCATGGGGCAGGCTGCCCGCGTGTCGGCTCTGCCTGTGTGCGCTGTCGGCATCTATAGATAGAGTACGTACGTGCCCGTGTCGTTTGCTTTGGACTTGTGTGTTCCACTCCGACCAGCGTTTCGCTACGAGTACGGAGTGTGTGGTATTATACGACGTGCGGCGCCGTGCGGCTTCCTGCGCGCAAAAATTTAGGCAGGGGGAATGTTCTGCTGCACTGTACGTACTCTACTGGAGGAGTAATAAAAAAACAAACTGGCCGGCTACTAGTAGTAGTACTACTAATAGTCCTTATCAGTTTGGGTGATGCCAATCTACGGTACCTGGTGTCTTGCTGCCCAGGGGCGAAGCTACGTGAGAGGAGAGCGAGCTGACACCTGGCTCTAAGCAAAATCAATGAAAGAAAAAATCCCTCTAAGAGCAAGCCCAATCCGAGCCGAGAGGCGCCGATTTTCCGCCGAGCAATCGACAAGCCGGTACAACGCAGCTCCCACCGCGTGTCAGCGGTTGCAGAGCATGGGAGTGATGGCGGGCCCCGCAAATAGTTGGAAAACTGACGACGCGCCGGTCGAACCTGCGAGCAACAATCTGGGCTTTATCTCTCCTCGTTATTGATTTTTAATTGACATAGTGGTCGACGAGCCAAAGCGTTGGCCTTGCTCTGGGGGTGTTCGGAGGCCCTAAAAATTAGTGGAGAGAGAAAATGCCGGCACCTTTTAGGAGTACTAAACAAAGTCTAATTACAAAACTAACTGCAGAACCCCTATGTTAATTCGCGAGACGAATCTAATGAGGGTAATTAAGTCGCGATTAGAAGATGGTTACTGTAGCATCACTGTTTCAAAACATAGATTAATTAGGCTCATTAGATTCGTCTCGCGAATTAGCGGGGGGGTCGTGACATAGGTTTTGTAATTAAACTTTGTTTAGTACTCCTAAACGGTTAAAAAAAGTTCTCTCTCCTCTAAAAATTAGGGCCTCCGAACAGCCCCTAAACATTGCTCATAAAGCTTGATGACCCGTCGTCGAAGCTTTCTGACCTCAAGAATCTCGGCGAGCATATGGGAGTGGGTCGGAGATAGTTTGGTTTGTAGGTGTTATTTGTTTATTCGCTTCCGTCATACAGAGGTTCAAAACGATGGTAAACAATAGTTTCAGTTCGAAAGATTTATGGTAAAGTCGCAATATTCAGGGTTAGAATCACAATTGACTCTCAAATCGACGGTAAAAACACAATTTTCCGATAGCTAATATAGTAGCGTCTACAACCATTCCCTTCATGTCCTAAATATGCCTTATTTTCGCAGTGCTGTAAGTGGTTTCGCTGATCGTATCATCTTCCACATCATTTACTTGATCTAATGATAACAACACACGAGATTTCTGTTACAGGGGCGTGCTGGTTCCAACAAAAATCGGATCTAAACTCACACACATCTTCTTTTTTATTACTGGATCCTAGTTCCAACATGAGATTGCCAGACTCCTCTAATTATCGCGAGTCTTTACGATGTGGCGGGTATGGATTGCCATGATTCACGTACAAACATTTTAGATTTAAATTTTGATCTTGAGATAGAACTCTGGCTAATCGTGTTGGTTTTGTGAAATCATTCGGCTCGTGGATTTTCTAGTTCTAAAGATAGGATGTTAACGGAAATGAGAAAAGGAAGCGTATCAAATTGGAGAAATACCCTTTTACCTGTTTCTCCTTCGTACTATAAAAAAGAAATTGTTTTTCGTGTTCTTATTTGTCACATTTCACAAAACACACTTTGCAAAGATTTTAGTGAGAACCGAAATATATTTTGATGTCAAACATCCTTAGTAGCAAGCTTCCTAAGAGCATGTGCATCCCTTGGTGCTACGGAGAAGATAAGGGAGAGATAAATGAGTTAGAACCAATGTTAAGAGAGTCGCAACCGTGGTGCTAAGATGGCACCAATGCTAAAGTTTGCACCTAGTGGTAACATAATATTAGTAATAAAAATAAATATTTTAAATCATCTTAGCACCTAAATCTAAGAGTCATAGATGTACATGCTCTTATGTCAAGTTGGGGCAATTTTCCTATACACACATACCGGTGACCAAGCACATTGGGGGGTGATTGGTTGGGTGGTTCTAGCTCATCCTGGCCTGCCACATGCAGTTTCCGGCTGAGGGCCCCTTTGGAACGCAGGATTTTCACAGGAATTGTACAGGAATTTCACAGGAATCAGTTGACTGTTCACAGGAAAAACATAGGAATAGGAAAAAATCCCGCATTCCAAAGGGGGCCTGATTGGTTGCCCGCACCAGTGGTTGGGCCTGGCTCATCAGGTGCAAAATTCGTCCCGCAGCCTGGCTCTCCGGAAACGCAAATCGATTCCGTTTATTGGGAGCCTGGGTCGCGTGCTGCAGCTCACGCACACAGCAGGTACTCCCTCCGTCTCAAAATAATTGTCATTTTAGCTTTCGACACGGAGATTAAGAAAAGTTGGTAAAAGTAGGTACGCAGAAAACGAGAAGGAGAGAGATAGAGATAGAGGTGTATTGGGAAGAGAGAAAGGTGCATCGAGAAGTGAGAATGACAATTATTTTGAAAAAACTAGATAAAACTAGAACGTCAAGTAAATTGGGACGGGAGGAGTAGCTTTTTCAGCTCGCAGCATGTAATCGAGCCAAAGTCGGAAACAACCAATCAGCGACTCTCATGCGCCTAGCCCCAACAAAGCAACCAACCAATCAAACGCACATGCATGAACATAGCCTGGTTACGACCGGCCTGGTTCTGCTGCGCAGGCTGGCCACGGCACATACGAGAACCAAGCACGCCCTTGGTAGTTGAGTGTATTACCCAAGCAGGAAAAATACCAAGTCGTATACCGAAGGGTCAGCAACAACAACAAAGGGATGGCTTGATATGCAACTCCCTACCGATCGTATCACTCGGACCTTCAAAAGGTCTCTTAATTAAGCCTCCATCATGACAAGTTTTCTTACTGCTTTGATCAGGGAGCCAAATACCAATTAGCTTTGTAGTAGTACATGACAGGTGAAGCACCTTGCAGTGTACAAGTATGGCACTGTCATGTGGGGAAAACACTACAGCAGAAGGGCGCGCCAGAAGGATGCGGCGTGAACGCCCTGTCGTGCTGATGCTTGCCATGTCGTTAGAATTCATCAGTTTGGATTTGATAGAGTTGTTAGCTTGGAGTTATCGGTTTGTTAGTCGAGATATTGGTCGGTTAGTCAACACTAATCGTTTTGTTTGGCATCCTCTATATATTGAGGTGCGATGAGAAAAATAAGCAACCGATTTATCCTCAAACCAGTCTACTCGTATTCTATCTCCAAAATTCTGGGCATAGCATAAGGCCTGAATCCCATCGCGCCATAACAGGTAAACACAGCAAAGCACACATTGCTCCGCGACAGAGTCACGTCTTCAAACTAGCGCGTCTTCGAAAGAAAAAAACCTAGCGCGTGAACCAGGGGCAGCTCCTTAAAAAGTTCAATTGTTTAACAAGAGCAGCATCCAGCAGATAGTTGCAGGCTTGTTCCGGACAAATAATGCTGATATTTTAAATATTTTCAAAATTTAAACATTTTCTTAGCTCTTAACACCATAAATTTCATCGTTTACTTTGACATTATAAAAAGTATGATATCATAAATTCCATTGCAGTGGATCTAAATATTTGAGAAGCAGTCAATGCAATGGAGGACTTTCAGTAGCTTTTGGCAAAAAAATTTACGCAATATTTTGTCAAATAATTCACGGGGTCCAAAAAACTGATGCGATGAAACAGTGTCAGAAATTTCTATGGTAGAAGCTCGCATTTCAAACAGAGATCAGTGATGAATGCCATATCCAGGAACTTATGAAACAATCTCGTTGGTTCCTAAAAAGAAAAATCAATCTCGTCGGTTCTTCAGAACAAAATGTCAAATCTTGTCGAATCACCTATGAAACATGTACCTAATGACCGTCAAAAAATAACATGTACCTAATTGGCACCAGGAGTATCAGCTGTTGATTATAGACGAAACGTTGGTTTTACTTATGAACAGAACTAGGACATCTTGACAGGCCATGAGCCATGACTGAAACTACCTCTGTACATCACGTATTTGCATCCACTAGGAGTTACAAAATATTGCCTATTTACTACAACTAACCGAACTGACTAATTAAATAAAGTAATAAATACAATATTCAACCGAAGCTTCTGATTTACTAGTTTTGTAAGAACGAATTATCTAGAGACTACCCGTGAGTTTGAGACACGAGTGTTCAAGAATGAGCTCAGTTGTCTCCACAAGGAAATTTTTGAACCATAGAGCCGCACACCAACTGATTTCCTTGATCCTTCTCTGACAAACTCCAGCTCCTTGGATACACCATTCTCAGCATCGCTGGGTTCTTCAAGAAATGGCAGGTCGATTGAACCCTCTGACTCGAGGTTCTTCAGCCATCCACGGAGTAGGTAGTTTATAGCCTGACGAATGGAGAAAGTATTAGAGACACATAAGATATCAAAGCCATACATAATCAAGGAAATAATCATTAGATGTTTTCAGGAGTAATTAGTAAAACGTACTCTCCTAATAACTAGAATCATTTGGGAATTCAAGGATATAAGCATGCAGAAATGATTAATTAGTAAAACACGCTCTGCAGTCTGCAATCATGTTAACCAAATACTAGTAAAGATTCTGTAGAAGGCTCATAATCAAGAGTCAGAAAAAATTATGAAATCTCACAATAGTTACATATGCACTTATACATTTATCACAAGCAAATTAAACAAATGCATATGTCATGATGCATGGCCATGGACTAGAGCAATTCTAACAGTCCACACCACACAGGTCATCACTTAGGCTTTGTCATACTAGGTTTAAACTGACTTGGAGGAGGGAGCAACAAACTGAGATAGAGGGGAGACAGGGGAGCTTGGCAATCTGAGCCATTTCTCGAGAGATGAGCTTTTGTTCAAATAAAAGGCCTGGACAAATGGTTTTCGCTCCATCGGCAGATTCAGCAACTTCAAATAAACTTTTTTGTTTAAAAGCATTAAACGGTCGAACATGGAATAATATACTGTAAAGATTACGAAATGGATTCATTTCTTAAAGAAGACGGGCTGTAGATGGTGTACACAATGTTATTTCTATATGATGCAGAGTTTTAGAGGCCCATCCTTTGGAGAGGCAGATGACTGCTGCAGATGAGTATGATGAAAAGGTATTCCAATTGTTACGGTATTGTTATGGGCAATTCATTGCAACAAACCAATTAGGGACTACAGCAAATGTATATCGCAATCCTTGTTTCATGCATCTCAAAAAGAATTTGATGCAGAAAACAATAAATCACTTACTACGGAGTTCAGGCAGTTTTATTTCACATTCTTCCTACCTTTAAGTTCTGATTTGAATTGTGGTAAGATTCTTAATGCAAACAACATGTGCCATTTATTAAGTTGACTGAAGATTTGCATTGTCCCTCACCGCAAAAAAGAATAAAGAAAAGAAGAAGATTTGTATTGTCCCTTGAGTTATGAGGAACTACTTGTGAGATAAAGGTAGTACATCCAAATGTATATGAACCATCAATGGGCATATAACACAGTTAAAGGAGGTTCATATGGATTTGGATGTACTACCTTTATCTCACAAGTAGTTCATTTAAAAATAACATGCAATATTTACCTCAGGAACCTCATCATGCGGACAGTGACCAGCAGGGCTGATTTCATAATAAGGTGCTTCTGGCACCTGCTGTTTGACTTTGATGCCCCAAATAGGTGTAACCCAAGGATCTTCTCTTCCATACATAAGAGATATGGGAATGCTTTGGGTTTTGCACCTGCAAATGACGGGTGTCAATATGGCCCCTAGATGTTCCTGAGCAATGTTTCAGTTTGATAATTTGGATTTCCTCCCAACTCACCTAGCGAGTGCCTCTTGAAAGGACATTTGACCCCTCGGAGCAAACATAATTGACGCAAATGATGCAGCAGCCGCTGGATGTTCAGTTATTTCTACAATGCGAGAGAATACTTTGTCCACATTTGTTGAGTGATCGGCGTATACTTGTTTGAGTATATCGTGGATACTTCTTGGGTCACTTATCTTCTGCCAACTGTAACACAGAGGAAATTAGTGGACCTCCCTTTAGTTTATATAATCCAAAGTATAGATAATGTGCGTAAATCTAGATGACATGCCACAATATATATTTTCATTACGCAGGTGAGTTCATTTCTAAAATTTCAATAATGCATCACTGTGGTAATATTTTTTTTTCACAGGTGAAACATGCACATACAAGGGCTAGAAAACTACATGCATATCTTTGAAGTTCCACTGATTCAATATTCCAAATCAAAATCATCACAGGAACAGAAGATCACATCAGTGAGAAATGAAGTATTTGATAAGAGTATGTTCTCCATAACTCAATAAATAGCACTTACACTACTTCTGTAATTTTCCTCACAAATGGCGGAAGCGGAAACGTCCCAGCCCATGGAAAAATCTTGGACAACCGAGGAGATGTAGCAGGGTTAGGAAGGAATCCCCAAAATGGTGTCGCGTTAAGCAACGTGACACCTTTTACAAGGTGTGGATTAGTTGCAGCAAAATATAAAGCAACGAAACCTCCAAGTGAGTTCCCCACAATATAAACAGGTTCACGGATAACCTGGAAAAAGGAGGTAATCTGAGCTTAACAAACATGAACTACGAAGCTCATGAAGAAAATACATGCTAAGAATGCCTTTAGTAGGTTCTCTGTAGTAAAAAGGATAGATGGATAAAGTATACATCTATATAAGGGAATAATCCAGGTCAAACCTTCCATGTATAATTTTGAGCAGTTCGGGGACACAAGAAATGAAGAATCAATAAAATGCCCTGATTAAGGTTTGTGAGCAAATGAAAAGTAAACAGTTCCATCATTAGCCTCTAAGAGGAAAACTGAGATTTTAAACTAAACTTGAATGACAGTTCAGTACAACGAACATTGGATGACACTATTAGTTAATCCAAGGAGTACCTCTTCAACGAAATGCTGAACCTGGTCATGCCACAAATCTATAGAGTACACCAACTCCTCTGCCCAAGGCTGCGAATCTTGCCCAAAGCCCCAAAACACCTCATCGTTTTGCTCCCCATCAATGCTACTAGGAGCAGGGTCCTCACAGGGCAAGGACATGCCTTGCCCCAGGAAATCCATTGTCCACACCTTATAATCACGACCAAGATCCTTCAGTTGCTTCTCAAAATGGAACGAGCCAACTCCAAACCCTGGCAGAAAGAGCACGGCCGGCGCTTTGCTATTCTCCGTGCCAGACTTCTCATAGTAGACCGTCAGTTTGGGCTTCCACTCCCAGAACCCAGTGCTGATTGGTGAGCAATCTGGCCCTTCTGGGAGGCCTTGAATCATCACTTTCTCAATCTCTCGGGCCTTCCTGGAAGGGATGCCTTGGACGGCTGCATCCACATCACTCACATAAGCACGAACCACCTTTTCGGAATCACTCGGATTTGAAGTTCCTCGTGTGGTTCCAACACAAAGAACTGCACTCCTTCTAGGCCGAGGAGGCTTGCCATGCCCCAGACCAACACCACTGTTCCGAAGCCTCCAGCCACTTCGAGGTGTTTGATGTAATGCCGAGCAGGAGTGGCTGCAAGAGACCACTTCCATAATCGCTGCGGTGGCCAACACACACACTAACTCTGCAAGACAGAGGAACTAAATAATTTACTAAATCAGTGGTGGCGGACTTCGCACCAAAATTTGTTTTTGGAACATAACCAGCACCTTAATTGGGCACCGAGAAGTTGGGTCGTATAAGCTAGCGGCGATCTTGAGCGCCGAAGAAGCAGAACCTAAGCAAGTCAAACCATGGATGGGTGGGATCGATTAGTAATGCAAATTCACAGCAGACAATCAGCAATGAAGATAATAAGGAGGATTTGGATCTGACTGAGGACAGAACCAATTCTACGAGCACGGGGATTCCATCTAGACAACGCAAGTTAGGATTCCTTA
Source organism: Eragrostis nindensis (assembly GCA_012490785.1). Taxonomy (NCBI): domain Eukaryota; kingdom Viridiplantae; phylum Streptophyta; class Magnoliopsida; order Poales; family Poaceae; genus Eragrostis; species Eragrostis nindensis. The sequence continues at coordinate 1,283,164 of JAAXCT010000028.1, forward strand.
CCAATAAAAGAAGACGAAGGTACAGACTTTCGTGCGAGGGGGGAGTATAGAAGGACTGGAAACGAAAGCTAACCTGATTATGCTTATAAATGGAAGCAGAAGCAGCGAGAGTGAGGCGATTCTCCAGAGCATCGGCAGTCCTGAGTTGGATGCGTGCACGCCATCCCGCGTGGAACAGAGGAGTGGAGGAGCGGAGCCCGGTGTGCCCAACGAGGTCGCGTGGACGTGGTGCACCGCGAACCAGGCCGGAGAAACGGCACGTGTTGGAAACTGGTAGCTGGAGGGTGGCAAGGTCTGGTCTCTTCCGACGGGGATGCGGTGGCCTGCACTGCGCCGTGTCCACGTGTTGTGGCCGCGCTGATTTGGCTGTTTGCTTCGTTGGGGGTTTCATAGAAGTCAGTGTACATAAGAGCATCTCCAACGGCGCACGTAAAATAAAAGGCTAACCTTTTCACTTCAACTCCCGGCCTTCACCTTCAGAGTATCTCCAGCAATGGACCTCAAAACAAGACTTTCACTTTTGTTTTCCAAACCAACATGCAAAAATGAGGGTTTAAAACTTGGCTTCAACTCAGCAATAGACCCTATTTCGTGTGAAAAATGAAAAAAAATGGTGGGACCTATGAATGAGAGAGAGGATGAGAGGATCCTAGAAATAAAGGCTTGGGGATGGAGTTTGAGAGGGCATGCAAAATAAGAGCTCAAGTGGGGTCCCTGCTGGAGATGATTTTTTGGCTCAAACCTCTAAATAATAGAGTAGGAGGCAAAGTAGAGGCCTTGCTGGAGATGCTCTTAATCTTAGCCCCCAATTTTAATGTGACATGCGGTCCCATTTGTCATTATCTCACCCAATTGAGCTTATCCACTAGTTCTCTCTTTCCTATGCATGGTGCGCGCGTGAGCGAGGCAGCAGGCGAGCAGGCGCGGCAGGCTAGCGCGCGGGCAGCAGGTCACAGCGGGGCATCGCGCGGCCAGGGTGACGTCGCGCGGGGCAGTGCTTCGACGACCAGCACGGCGTGGGTAGACGTCGCCGCGGGTTGCCGCGCAGGCCCCCCGAGGGAGGGGCAGGCGCGAGCAGGCAGCGCGGCCATGGGAGCGATGGGGGCAGCGCAGGGGTGCGGCGAAGCAGACGGCAAGGGGAGGGGCAGGCTGAAGCAGGCCACGACGAGCTGTGCCGAACTCTCCCTCTCCCTGCGCCAACTCTCCCCACGCCGCCCCGGCAACATCTCTGCCCGCGACGCAGGTGGCCGATGCGCGGCGTCGCGGGCCGCCTCCGTCTCGACGACGACAGCGAGCAGGGCAGGCGAGCGCCGGGTAGGCAAGCGCGGGGAGCCAGCGCGGCATGCGGCTCAGATCTGCGAAGGGGAGGGAAGGGGCAGGGCGGCGCGCGGCTCAGATCCACGGATAGCCGGAGCGGCCAGTCACAGAAGAGAACGGGAGGGACGGGGGCAGCGTCGCGGATGGTCGGAGTGGCTGCGGCGGGAACGCGCGGGAAGAGCGAGAGAGAGGGATGCAGTGCACGGGAGGGGGGGGGGGGGTGGTGGAGGGAAGTTGTAGGGCATACGCCAGCTGTAGTTTAGGGGCCTGAAGGGTGGGCATGAAAATAGAGTAGTGGAAGGGGTGATTTGAAGCCTCATGTATATTTAGGGGCTCTATAGGGCCTTTGTTGGAGCTCCTTTTTTTGCTTGGGCATGAAAAATGAGATAGGGTCCTGTTTAGGGGCCCTGCTGGAGATTCTCTGATGCGTAGAAAATGACCGGCTTGCTCATCTTTTTGTTGGATTCAATTCTGAATTTCTCCGCGTGTTGCATTCTGAATTTGAATTTCTCTGCGTGCTCAACTCTGAGAATGTGTTTGGTTGGCAGTCAAGGTTGGATGGGATATGGCCATCCATGTTTTTGTGGATGTAGCCCCAAAGTCGACGTTTGGTTAAGGATGGACATGGCCACTATGCATGGTCGATGATTGGTCAGTGGTATAGGATATCCAGTGCAATGAGTTCACCGTTCGGTGAGATTACCTTCACTTTGGCATTTCATCGAATGATTGGCGCGCTCGTCCTCCCTCGGCTTCCGTCCCCTTCCTTTCACCCTCCAGAATTGGCGGGCTGATTGCTAGTGGTGTGCGGCCACACGTGGAGGGCGAGCATGGCGGAGTCTCGTGTCAACGCGACGCGCGGACACGGGTGGCGTGTGACCGAGCGAGGATGGAGGGTGGCAATGTGTGGACGGAAGCGCGGCGCGTGACCACGAGAGGACGAGGATGGCCCGGAGCAACGTGAGGACGGGATGACACGCATCCACAGAACGGCAGAAGACGGGCAGTCACAAGAAGCACGGAGCTTCCTATGGCGGTCGTCAAGCGAGGCATTGACGGCGGACGGTGGCCATGGCCCATGGAGCAGAGAAGGTGAGTGGGAGAGAAGAGGAGCCGAGGAGGTAAGCTCACGCTCCAATGGTCGCTGGTCGCCCCATGCGGCTCTTTTGGCTAGATGAGTCCAGTATCTAGAGGGTATATTCCCTCTCAGTGGTCACCCCGTCCAGCTCGCCGTCCATCCAAACATCGGTGAAATGGTGGCCACCATCTCCCATCTGACCTCAACCAGTGAACCAAACACACCCTGAATTTCGAAACGTGTTCGGCTTTGATTTGCCTCTGTTTCCTTACTCTGTCAACTTCTACTACCGCTGATAAGTGTGTTACTTGAATAAGATGGATCTATTGCCAATCCTTTTGCCAGGCCTCCCCATCCACATGGATTATTTCTGATAAGATTTCATTAGTGCAGAAGAGAGCAATTGCCCAATTAGTTATTATGCCTAAAAACATATCGTGTCGACCAGCCGAACCATAGGAACTGAACCTAAAATTTGCCCTCGAATCGGTTCGGCTCGATCCTGTATTGAAGATGTTTCGATAAGGGTGTTGGCGGTCGTTAAACCATGATTTGACCGCCACCCTACCGGTAAATAAATACATAACACCAAGATTTTGTGCATAGTAGTTAGGAATAATGCTACTCCACAGATTTTGGTGAATATTTGGATGCAGGAGTGAATAATGGAGAAAAGTGGGCCCAGCCAGGGAACTTCCCTGGCCGGCCGGACCACCTGGTGGCCGCAGGCCCCAGACTTCCTCCAGTGGGCTGGAAACTGATCCACAACGCATAATTCAAGACCAGCCCAGCAGATTTGCACCGCCATTCTAGAAGGTGGGCCATTTGGGCCTTAACTTGGCCCCCACTGCAATTCTGCCGACCACACGAAGAAGCCGACCTTCAGACCGCCTTCAGGGAGTGATCTGGAGCGTCGAGGCAGAAGTCGGTGGCGAACCGACACAGGGGACGGCCGGCCGGCCACCCTCCTAGGCCGGCCGGCCGACTTTGGCGCCACCGCCTCTCCAGCTTCGGCCAGGGTGCTCCCACCGCCTTCACAAGCTATAAATTGGACCCCTCGGCCTCCGAAGCAACTCGCACCATCACACTTCATCCAAGTGTTCATTAGTTTAGTTTAGTAGTAGCTTTGGGAGTTAGAGTAGAGTAGAGTAGAGTGAGAGCTCTCTCGGGCTTCCGGAGTCTTCTCGGAGTTCGGTATAGTTCTTTGTATCCTTACTCTTTTGAGATATTATTTTATTTAATATATAATTAGTTTTGTCTTTATTTATTTCTTTTAGTAATTCTTTTCTATTTAGTTTATTTATTCTGTTAAGTAAATGCTCGTAGAAGTCTTGTTGTGGGATTCGTGATTGTTGGAATAGCAAGTACGAGAGAGTGCCTTCGTCGGAGATGACGTCGTGTGAAATCTGTGCTTGTTCATTCTTAGATAGGACTGCTCCGTTGATCAAGAATAGTTCCTCTAGGCGGGTTGTAAGCATGTCGCTTAGAGCTTGGCCTATGCACGTTTGGCACCCAGCCCCACGGAGGATGGTAGCCGCGAGTGTATGTGACAGCTGCACCGGTCTCTGTAATCCACCACGTCCGGGTTGGACTCAGCAGGGTCTTAATTATAGCATACGGTTCCCTAGGTTTGAACTAGCATCATCGGTTAACCTAGCACGTGCGTGCCCCGAAACGACATGACTTGTATGTGTATGAGCTTAACTAGAGTAGATAACCTTTGTAGATTAGATTGCTAGAAAGAGTAAATAATAGATAAACATACAGGTAGCCTTAACTCTATCTCGTTGCTCTCCCAAATGTATAATACGTTTTATTTCTTTTATTTACCTTGGATTTGAGGATGTGTGTGCCACTCATATATATCATGCCTATCTTACCCCCGTCTCAAGTATAGTTGATACATTATGTCTTTCTCCAAATTATCCAATGCATTGCTATTATTCAGCCCCCTTTTGCTCTACTTCCCTGCGGAAATATAAATACGATAACCTTGGAATACTCCAAAGTGAAATGCTACAATGGTGATCCGTGTGCTTGCGGAATTAATGAATTTAATTTTATCGCATAAGAACCGCCAACAAGCATTTCTGGCGCCGTTGCCGGGGAAGTAGCAGCTAGGAACTGAATAAATGCATTGAAGTTTGTGAGAAGAGTAATTATCACTTACTTTTGCGGGCTTACCCTTGTCCTGTATTTCTTTGTTGTGGAAATTTGAAACAGGACTGTGCATGACTGGTTTCGACCTACCAGAAAACTTCCACCCAGATCCCGAACAGTTCTTGAGAAGGGTGAGGGCCAGGCTTACCCCTCCTCCCACCCACGCTCGATCAAAAATTCTGGCTCTTGAAGGATCCCTTCCGACGATTGTCGATCACCCTCCATCTTCATCAACAAACAGCAACATGGGTGACCCGATCGAGAAGACGATCAACGATTTCTCCGCGCCGACTACGGAGAACATCCGCGTGGGTCCCAACCCGCGCATCACCAACAAGGACTACGAGCTCAAGCCAGCCTTGATCAACATGATCTTGGCTAGTCCTTTTTGTGGGAAGCCGTCGGAGGATGCGAACGCTCACCTCCAAAGGTTCTTGATGACGTGCAACACTTTCGCCATGAAGGATGCATCTCAGGACGCCATCCGACTACAGCTTTTCCCATTCTCTCTGTTGGGGAAGGCTCTCCAGTGGTTCTACGCGAACCAAGAGTCCCTCGACACGTGGACGGCATGCTCTAATGCCTTCCTCGCCAAGTTCTTCCCGCCGGGCAAGACGACTGCCCTGCGGAACAAGATATCGGGCTTCCAACAGCTCGCAGATGAGTCGACCGCGGAAGCCTGGGACAGGATGCAGGAGTACGTTCTCTCGTGCCCACACCATGGCATGGAAGAATGGCTCCTTATACAGAGTTTCTACCACGGTTTGAGGCCGTCCGCTCGAGAGCACCTCGACGCCGCAGCAGGCGGCTCCTTCTTCTCCCTTAGCGTGAAGAACGCTAATAAGTTGATTGAGAAGGTGGCGGCCAACCAGACTCATAGTGAACGCCAAGCGGCGAGCACCAAGACCCGTAGAGTGCACCAAGTGGAGACGATGGACATGCTCGCCATCAAGCTCGATCAGCTACTCCGCAAGGTGGAGTCTCCACAGGACCTGCAAGTTGCGGATTCCCGCATGACATGTGAGGAATGCGGCAACATTGGGCATATGGGCATCAATTGCCTGAATGCGAGAGAGGAATGCAATTTCCTCAACAATGGCAATGGGTACCGCTCCCAGAACAACTACGGCTGGAATTCCAGGCCCGACCTCTCCTTCAACAAGAATCCGGCAGGTAACAATGGTAATCTTTCCCGATTTGAGCCCTCTATCAAGGATCTAGTTCTCGGCCAGGTCAAGATTAATGATAGCATTAGTAAGAAGTTTTCTTACTACGGACAAGGCTTTAGAGAGCATAGATGCCAAGCTAGAGTCATTCAGCACTGCTCTGCAAAATCAGTTAAGCCTTAATAAAATGCTAGAAACGCAAATCGCGCAAATATCTTCAGCTGTGCAGTCTCCTCGTGCGGGTAAACTTCCTGGGCAACCAGAAGCGATGTTTGGTCAATGATTGATGTTTCGCTCGGGCACTATGTGACTTAGGAGCAAGCGTGAGCATCATGCCAAAAGCGATGTACGATGGGTTAAACCACCCCTTGTCCCCAACGATCATGAAGCTCTAGCTTGCAGACGGGTCACTACGCCTGCCCTTGGGGATTGTCGAAGAAGTCCCCGTATAGATCAGAAACTTCTTCGTCCCCGTCGACTTTGTTGTGCTTGACATGGAAGTGGATGTCAAGACCCCTCTCATCCTTGGGAGTCCGTTCTTGAGCACCACCAACGCCAACATCGACGTGGGGCAGGAGAAATCCACTTGGACTTCAACGGCAGGGAAGAGACGTTCAGCTTCAAGCCTAAGGTTGAACAATGCAAGCAAGTGAGGGTCATATATGGAAAGGACCCAAGGAGAGTGGAGAAGATTGAGATTACTCCACCCATGCCACAGCCAGACAAGCTTATTGCATACATGAGAGACTATCTGGAAAGAGAGAATGCAAGAAGGCTAGCAAAATATTGGAGGACTCCAAGGAGGATGCCTCAGCCGCCAAGCACACCTCAAGCCCCTCTTACTCCTCCCCCGCAAGAAGGAGTAGGTGAGTCACAATCGCCTAAGAAGAGGAGAGCGAGGCGCTCAAGAAAGAAGAAGGCAGCTACGGTATCGACCAATGAGAGTACAACAAAGGCGCCTAATAAAGAAAAGGTCGCCGCAAGAAGTACAAAGAAGACAACTAAAGTGTGACGGAGGAAAGACGGAACCTCAGCCCCGCCAAATTCTCCAGCAAGCGAGGTCCAAACAAATTGAAGACATGGAGAACGTCTAGCTCAAAGACGTAAAAATGAGAGCCCTCCGATTGGGGAGGCCATTGTTGGCGTTTCTTACGCACAGAGATAAATATTAACTCCGCAAGCGCACGGAACACCGTTGTAGCATTTCACCTAGGAGTATTCCAAGGGTATCGTATTTATATTTCCACAGGGAAGCATCGCTAAGAATATCATTAATTAACAAGGAAACATCTATTATTTATAACTTGCAAACTAGACCAAAGCAGGGATACATATATGATATGATGAGTGGCAACCAAACACACAAGGATTCCATATGAAGATAAAGAGACAGAACTAGTCAACTGGGAGGACAACGAGAAGAAGGGTATCAGCCTAGGGGTTACAAATATCTACTTAAGCTTTCATTATAGATTCATTCCTGCATATTGGGGCACACGCATGCCAAGGTAGCAACCCGAGAATTAGGTTCAACTACGTTGGGGAACTACGTGCTATTGACCTCCCTACTAAAACCATCACCCGGACGTGGTGGATTACAGAGACCGGTACGCCTGTCACACGTACTCGCGGTTACCATCCTCCGTGGGGTGTAGAGCAAACTCACGTCTAGAATAGTTTCTTGAGCCATACAAGCAAATATCCTAGATAGCTTACTCTTCGCGCGTAAGAGCAAGCCAACCATGCATAACAAATCTATGTGGATTGTGTAAGCATTTGCGGTGCAAACAACCCATGCAGATAGATTTACCATACACAGACGTGGAACCAACACAAGAATTTCTCTATAATTATTAATTAAATAAATAAATGTAAACTAAAAGGAAAACTAAAATAAATAAATAAGAAAATAATTATATTAAAGAAAGTATAAAAGAAAAGATACACGAGAACTTTACCCAAACTCCGAAGAGAACTCCGGAGCTCCGAGCGAAGCTCTCACTTCTACTCTAACTCCCATGACCAACTAGCCTACTCTAAACTACACAAGTGGAAGTGACTCCTTGAGCTGAGCGTGATCCTACATTGGATCTTCTCTTCTCAAGTGTGAAGGTGCGAGTTGAAATGGAGCCGGCCACCTCTATTTATAGCTTCTCCATGGCGGTGGAAGATATATGGCCGAAGCTGGAGAGCCGGGCCCGCCAAGGTAGGCCGGCCGGCCAAGTAGGGGGGCCGGCCGGCCGCCCATTGTGGCGGTTCGCCACCGCCTCGATCCTGGACGCTCCTGATTTGCTCCTGATGACGGTTGTCCAGTCGGTGGCTTCGTGGGGGCGGCAGAAGAGGAGTGAGGGCCAAGTTGAGGCCCAAACAGCCCACCTTCTAGAATGTCGGTGGAATTCTTCTGAACGGGCTCTTGATTCTACATTGTGGATTAGTTTCCAGCTCGCTAGAGGAAGCCCGGGGCCTGCGGCCACCAGGTGGGGCCGGCCGGCCTAGGGTGGGGCCGGCCGGCCAGGGAAATTCCCTGGCTGGGCCCACTTTTCTCCATTATTCACTCCTGCATCCAAATACTCACCAAAACTTGTGGAGTAGCACTATTCCTATCTACTATGCACAAAATCTTGGTGTTATGCATTTATTTACCGGTAGGGTGGCGGTCAAATCATGGTTTAACGACCGCCAACAGCCATCCCAATCGTTATCCTAGCTAGGCCTAGCACTTGTTTTTCTTTTTCATAAACCATAAAAACAAAATTTAAAAACAAAAAAAAATAATAGGATTCCCGGCAATGCCCATTAGGGGCTAGCCACTTGTATCATCCTCACTCTTTTTTGCAGGTCAAGAAGGAGGAGGAAGAGCCTGAATCAAGCTTAAGTCTTGCAAAGACTCAAGCTTGGGGAGGGCCCCCAGGTAAGACGGAGTTCAACACTAGCTCGAGTCTTGCAAAGACTCAAGCTTGGGGAGGACCCCCAGGTAAGTATTTCTAACTTTCTTAACAAATAAATAAACTCCCTGTTTCGAATAAATGCTAGAATCTTGGTGTTATGCTACGCTTAAGGGAAATGATGATCGAGTTACAAATTAGCTTCCCATGTGTCGCATAGATGCAACCTTTACTCCTGACATATGTGTTATTTTTATTTGAGCATGATCACATCATGAGTATTGCTTATTTCCGTGGGTTGCATTTGTCACACCAAGTTTGAGCATTGTGGATTGTGATATGGCATGATTAGGACTTGTGGCAATCTCTTAGTATGGTTTCATCCAGAGATGTTTTTCTTGAATTGCTGCAAGTACCTAAAACCCTTCTGTCTTGGCACACTTCTCTTAGTGTGAGAATTTATTTACCTACCAGAGCCATATCATAATATTCGAAACAGCCCCACTCATAGCCATTTGTTTATGTATTGAGTTTTGTTAATGTTTGATGTACTCTTGAAACTAAGCACCCCTAATTTTGGTCAACATTCCTTCGCGTGTGTTTTCGAAAATTTCTTTCCACCAAATAAAAAAGGGAATGTTTGGATAAATCAACCAAATATTTTTCAGAGTTTGCAAAACTTTTGGTGCATCCAAAAAGCTGAAGAATATTTCAAAATGTTTCTTTGAACCATGCAAAAAGTTATAGCCCCTTTGCACCATGGAGTAGTCAAAAAAAAAAAAAACCTCCATGGTTGCATGACAAAAGTCAAAGGCTATAGGGTTCTTATCATAAACATCTTGAGCAAAATAAAGGACTAATGTTTTTCAAAACCCCCTTCCACAAGTGTGAGTTCATTTTCTCCCCCTCCATCACATTATTTCCTATGACCAAAATATATGAAGTTGCTATGTTGATTGAGACTCATTCTTTAGCTTTACAATATATGCATGACATTTGTGCATTCCTTACCAAGCTCCACATACAAAGCCTCATTTGGTAGAAGGTAGGATGAGTGAAGCTTGTAGTAATAAGACTCACATCGGAGTGGTAAGAGAAGTGCCACCCAAAACGAAGGAGAATTTTTACGCCTTACCTTGCAGCACATAAAAACTCTGGATGCATACCTGCTAGAATTGTTTACTTGTCCAAAAGTGTCGTTCTAGTCTTCAATGCTGCATGACAAGGTGTGACATATAAGCCCCACGATTTTTGCAACACTCACGAATATTTTGTGCTCTCGTAAACTTACCACTGTTTAGGGAGTATGTTGTTGCATCTTTATTACCCATGGGGCGCTTCTTTGTAACTCCTGATCCGCCAGTACCCTGAGTTGAGTTTGCTCGGGACGAGCAAAGTTTAAGCTTGGGGAGGTTGTTGGCGGTCGTTAAACCATGATTTGACCGCCACCCTACCGGTAAATAAATACATAACACCAAGATTTTGTGCATAGTAGTTAGGAATAATGCTACTCCACAGATTTTGGTGAATATTTGGATGCAGGAGTGAATAATGGAGAAAAGTGGGCCCAGCCAGGGAACTTCCCTGGCCGGCCGGCCCCACCCTAGGCCGGCCGGCACCACCTGGTGGCCGCAGGCCCCAGACTTCCTCCAGTGGGCTGGAAACTGATCCACAACACATAATTCAAGACCAGCCCAGCAGATTTGCACCGCCATTCTAGAAGGTGGGCCATTTGGGCCTTAACTTGGCCCCCACTGCAATTCTGCCGACCCCACGAAGAAGCCGACCTTCAGACCGCCTTCAGGGAGTGATCTGGAGCGTCGAGGCAGAAGTCGGTGGCGAACCGACACAGGGGACGGCCGACCGGCCACCCCCCTAGGCCGGTCGGCCGACTTTGGCGCCACCGCCTCTCCAGCTTCGGCCAGGGTGCTCCCACCGCCTTCACAAGCTATAAATTGGACCCCTCGGCCTCCGAAGCAACTCGCACCATCACACTTCATCCAAGTGTTCATTAGTTTAGTTTAGTAGTAGCTTTGGGAGTTAGAGTAGAGTAGAGTAGAGTGAGAGCTCTCTCGGGCTTCCGGAGTCTTCTCGGAGTTCGGTATAGTTCTTTGTATCCTTACTCTTTTGAGATATTATTTTATTTAATATATAATTAGTTTTGTCTTTATTTATTTCTTTTAGTAATTCTTTTCTATTTAGTTTATTTATTCTGTTAAGTAAGTGCTCGTAGAAGTCTTGTTATGGGATTCGTGATTGTTGGAATAGCAAGTACGAGAGAGTGCCGTCGTCGGAGATGACGTCGTGTGAAATCTGTGCTTGTTCATTCTTAGATAGGACTGCTCCGTTGATCAAGAGTAGTTCCTCTAGGCGGGTTGTAAGCATGTCGCTTAGAGCTTGGCCTATGCACGTTTGGCACCCAGCCCCACGGAGGATGGTAGCCGCGAGTGTATGTGACAGCTGCACCGGTCTCTGTAATCCACCACGTCCGGGTTGAACTCAGCAGGGTCTTAATTATAGCATACGGTTCCCTAGGTTTGAACTAGCATCATCGGTTAACCTAGCACGTGTGTGCCCCGAAACGACATGACTTGTATGTGTATGAGCTTAACTAGAGTAGATAACCTTTGTAGATTAGATTGCTAGAAAGAGTAAATAATAGATAAACATACAGGTAGCCTTAACTCTATCTCGTTGCTCTCCCAAATGTATACTACGTTTTATTTCTTTTATTTACCTTGGATTTGAGGATGTGTGTGCCACTCATATATATCATGCCTATCTTACCCCCGTCTCAAGTATAGTTGATACATTATGTCTTTCTCCAAATTATCCAATGCATTGCTATTATTCAGCCCCCTTTTGCTCTACTTCCCTGCGGAAATATAAATACGATAACCCTGGAATACTCTAAGGTGAAATGCTACAATGGTGATCCGTGCGCTAGCGAAATTAATGAATTTAATTTTATCGCATAAGAACCGCCAACAAAGGGTGTGATCTGTTCGGCCCTAGGGAAAAATTGATCCCCATTTAGAGCTCATTCGGTTCATATGCAGGAACCTTTCATGAGCTGATTCGTTCCTGGGGTGGAATGGGTGATTCCAACTGTGTCACTCAATCCGTGCCCTGGCGAAAAGGTTTCGTTTCGGAGGGTGGGAGGTATGGTTGCATTTCGGGCAGATGTAGGGCTGAAGCGTTCTGGCTCATGTTTCGTTCTGTCCCAAGCTAAACTGAACGTTCATTCCTAGTTGTTGACGGCTGTTAAGTCATGATTTTCACCATCAACTAGCTGCACTTTTTATCATAAATCAAACACCAAAGGTAGACTTAGGACTTGAAACTAATAGTTTCCACAAGTCTTGGTGAATTTGTGAGTGCAGCTGCATTTCATAGGAAACCGGGGAAAACGAAGCATAAAAGGCCCATTCTGCAAACATCGAATTTCCCCGTCATAAAGAAATCCCCCCAAAAGCCCAATATCATGGAGATATGAAGAAAGATCATCTCTTGGAGATCCTCAACAATGGCAAAGATTATGGATCCACCAAATCAACCTATACCATATTCCAGAGAGGATACCACTCTGAGAAATCAGCATTGGCAGCCTAGGATGACATACACCAAAAGGGATACAAACCCTATTCACTTTGGGTCAACACATTGAGATACATCATTAGAACCCAAAGGGAGACTCCTTGGCCAAAGCCCAAGCAAGATATCGCTCCGGCAAGTCCACGGTCGTCGCAGAAATCACACATCATGGAGAAAAGGCCAAAATACAGCCATCTGGACTCATCCTGGGCCATACACCGAGGACAAGCCTTAGGAGGACCCCATGGACCACTACACCAAAGCCCAAGGCCATAGGGGCCAAGGGGGGTCGGCCGACCCCAAACCCTAGGTCGGCCGACCTGCTACAGTAGCCAAACAGGCCCATTTTGCTATGGCGGTTCCCCACCGACGTACTAAGGTCGGTTCTGCCTGCAATCAATGGCATCAATGCCAGGACCGCCTCAATTCCACCGCCTTTGGAGGCTATAAATAAAGGGGTACCCCCTCCCCTCAAGGACACACAAGAAGGAGAGCCTCATTCCACTCCCAAGGGCCTAGGGTCCTTTGTATACTAGTAGAGTAGGGAGAGAGTAGGGTAGAAGAGAAGGGTAGTCCTCCCTTTGTGAGGACTTAGCCCCATCTTGTATCTTTGAGGATACTTATTTATAATACATTGTTCGTCGTTCGTTCATCGTTCGTTTGTCGTTCGTTCATCGTCTGTCGTTCGTTCATCGTTCATTCGTCGTTCATCGTTCGTTCATCTTCATCAAAGTAAGTATTCTCGATCTCCTATTGGATATAGCCTAGCCTTGGTTAAGCGTTCCTTGTTTGGTTGTGGATCCTTGGCTTGCTTATGATTTGAGTACTTCTTATCTAGATTAAGTTCTTTCTTTACTTGCTTACGGGATCATCGCTCTATTCATCTAGAGTGCCTTGCCTCTCGCACAGGTTAAGGTAGTAATCAATAGCTTAGACGTGGTGTCTAGGTTAGAGGTTACCTTTGTTTGCTGCGTGCTCCACGGTTTGTTGAGGTAGGCGGTAGGTGGTGACAGCCCTATCCGTCCTTCGTAATCCTCCACGTTCGGGTGCGTAGTAGGCCCCTTGGCCGGAGTGACTTGACAGACCAGGTCTAAGCCGGCGCCCAAAGTAAGCAATTAGAGGAGGGATCTATCATAGGTCTGGCAGTGAGGACTTGATTGCCTTGTTGTCACGTGATCTTAGGACCGGCATAGGGACTTAATACCCCTAGTGTCGCGTGTCCTAGTAGTAGAGGGTTGCCGGTAGGTGGTGACAGCCCTGCTGTGTTTAATCCTCTCTTTCTCTAGAAAGAACCTCATCTATAGGAATCCTCTCCACCCATTTCTACTATCCTTCTTCGTGTCCTTAGACGAGCTAGACTAGAAGATAATTACACTCCGTTCTTTTGGGAAAATATAAATAACGATACCCTTGAATACTCACGGGTGAAGTGCTACAACGGTATTCTCCGTGCGCTTGCGGATTTATTCGTGACGTAAGAAATACCAACAAGCATTTCTGGCGCCGTTGCCGGGGAACGGTTGTTGTTTTTGTCTTCGAACCTAGTTGGTCCTCGTATTATATCCTTTCATTTATCGTTTTTCCTTTATTGCTTTTCCTTCATCCATCATCAAACTTCCACAATCTATCCCTTCTACCATTTCCCCATCATTACCTATCCAATTAAAAAAATACCAAAAACCTTTATCATGGAGCCAGAACCTACACTCGAATCATTTTCTGCTCCAAGGCGAGAATTCTTTGAGCCACCACCATCTTCAAAACCAATTTCCTCATCTGGCTATCAACTCCACCCCACCTTTATAACCATGGTACGGGAACGACCCTTGTCTGGACTTGACCATGAAAATCCGTATCACCATCTGCGAAGTTCGAGCACTTGTGTTTATGCATCATGATGCAAGGCATGTCACAAGAAACCGTAAAATGGAAGTTGTTTCCTTTCTCCCTTCAAGAGAGAGCGAAACAATGGTACATATCTGCCGTCGGAAGCATGTTCGGTGATTGGGAAAAGCTTCGAGATAAATTTCGCTTAGCCTTCTTTCCCTTATCCCGCGTTGTTGCTCTCCGTATGGAAGTTTTCGACTTTCGTCAGAACGAGAAAGAGTCTATAGGTGCGGCCTGGGCTAGGTTTTCCTTGCTAACTCTTTCCGGCCCAAACTTGTCTCCTGACCACATGTTATTGCAACACTTCTATATGGGTCTAGACAAGGAATCCGCCCTATACCTTGACATCACCGCTGGAGGGTCTTTTGCCACCAAAACACCAACAGAAGGCAGACTGCTCCTAGAACTTATCCTAGAAAACTCTTCCTACGATAATGATCTAAGAATACCCCTCCAAGAGCCAATCCATGAGGAGCCCTCAACATCCGAATCAAACCCTCCATCTTCCACATCCCAAGATTCGTCTGTTGAGCCCTCTCCTGTACCAAGAACAATGAAGGAGGAAGAAGAAACTCAACCTCTTGAGTTCCCTTTATTCGAGGAAGATCTTTCTAATGATTATGGAAACACCTCAAACTACACTTGGGAAAAGATGCCTCCTACTGCTCCCGATCCTCTCAAGGAACCATTTCTCAAGGAGGACATGAAGCCAAGTCTTGGGAAAACCTATTTCGCCACCACTACCACTCAAAATCCTTTGGCAAAACCTCATATCGATGGTGAACCACTTGAGCAAGTGAAATTTATATCCCTGTTCACATCACCGGATCTTGCTCTTCATGAGGATGTGAAGTTTTCCAACCAAGAAGAGGACAAGAAGGAAGAAACACTTCAAATCTCACGATCCTTTTCATCTACCTCACTTGAGTCATTTCCCTCTGGCCCTCCATCCATCGTTCTTGATGATGATCAAGAATTTCTAGAAGAAAACCCTACAGCCATGGATTGCCTTGAGGCATCGACTTTAGAAGAACAAGATTCTTTGCATGAGCATGACAGCTTCTCTCTTGAAAACCCACAAGACGCATGTTCATATGATCCTCCTCTAGAGTCAATGTTTAGTTGTGCCAAAACCGCGCTTAAGCTCTACAACCTCCTTAAGGCTTTCTTTTGCTATTTGGTCTTTAGGATGGTTGTAGATGCTTTCATTTATCATAAATATTGCAAATATCGTGGTTGTATGTTGGCACTAACCTTGCAGATCATTCTCCGGGACCTCGTAACCAAGCTCAACATGAGGGAGAAAAGTCTTGCTCGTTAGACTTAAAATGACGATGCCCTTGCCGACAGGATGACCGGTAGTTATCTCATTTCTTTGCATTTCCTTACATGATAAAATTTAAAATCAAATAAAAAAATAATATATATAAAAAAACATTATATGAATAAACTAGGCGCTTTTATTTCCCTTTTCAAACATTTAATGCGCCTTGAGTTATTTTGTCAAATTCAATAAGTTTAGGCTCCCCGGTCTTTAACCTCGGTAGAGTCCTTTTTATTTCCACATTTGTTTGTTTCTTTTGAATAAATAAGCCAGTTACAAGAACAAGTGTGGGGGAGATCCCTCATTCTTCATCATGCACATATTCGAGATCTCCCACCAACACGATGCACAACATCGCACTGATCGACATGCAAAGGGGTGGATCCATCGGGCACGAGAAAACAAAGTTCGGCCGAACCTTGGGTTCGATCAAGTATCCTATGGTCCCTCTGGGACTCCACTTCATTCAAAGCGATGGTTTGCGCATCCTACCCTACTACTCTCTCTCCCTAACTCATGAGTTAAAATAATCTTATGATTCAATCACTAAAATTTAACTCAATTTTTTAAACCAAACATGATTATCCCTCAACAACATGCTTCTTTCTGGTTGGCCTGCATACTCTTTATTCCTCGCATCATACATCTGTTGCTTGTGAACAACATTCTCTTAGGAACCCATGTTTATCTAAGTTGTTGGCGAATGTGATATGGTTAGATGAGAGGAATCTTGCTTCTTCTGTATAGAGTGCTTGGGAGTTTATCTTGTAAAATTTAAAATCCATAGCTTTGCACTCCTCAATGATCTTATATTCCCACCAGAGCCAAATAAGTATCACATTGAAAACCTCTACAAATGCTGCTTGTTATTACTTTGAGCTTTGTCAAATTGTTGTGACCCTTGTGAGATGCTTGTCATACTTTCACGATCAAGATCACGTACACATACACCACCACCACAAAACATGCTAAACTTCTACACTGGAAGTTAGCAACACCTTTTCCATCCACCCATCCACCAAAAATAAATACTCCATCACTTGTTGTTGATGTCTCTCTCTAAAATATCTTTGCAAAAGAGACATGGCTATTAAGAACAAAAAGAAAGGTTGAAAAAAAAAGAGAGAAGAAAAAAAAAGAGTGCTCACATGCATAAGAAGCATGAATAAAAGAAATACATGCTCTAGCATGTTGGGTGTGATTGAAAATAAAAAGAGAGAGAAGAAAAGAAAAAAAAATAATGATAGCCATGCTCTCAATTAAGAGAAAGAGACATCATCGCACATCAAGGAGTATCTATCTCATTCCATTCACCATCATACACATATCAACACACATGCACATCAGATTGTATGACTTGCTTTATCTTTGGATCCGCTCTTTGACTTAGCAATATAAGTAATGCAAGTATGCTCCTTTTCATTCCCTACCAAGCTCCGCACAAAGCCTTTTGTAGAAGTAGGATGAAAAGAGGCAAATCAAATGCCTTGGTGAGGAATCATACACATTGAGCGATCTGAGAGTTATCATTTGAGGAGTATAAGCTATGTTTTTACTTTGAAAATCTTTCCAAAAAGCCCAAGTTACTCAGCAGATGCAGCTATATGATGACTCGAATCCTGACTGTTCCATTCCTCAACCGCCCAAGATGACATGGTAGACACATCAAAGTTCACAGGTGCAGGTATGGCTTGGAATAACTTGTATGCTAGCATCATACCATGGGAGGTATGCTCCCGCCTTAAGCTCACAACTTTACTCGAGGACGAGCAAAGAGCTAAGTGTGGGGGAGTTGTTGACGGCTGTTAAGTCATGATTTTCACCGTCAACTAGCTGCACTTTTTATCATAAATCAAACACCAAAGGTAGACTTAGGACTTGAAACTAATAATTTCCACAAATCTTGGTGAATTTGTGAGTGCAGCTGCATTTCATAGAAAACCGGGGAAAACGAAGCATAAAAGGCCCACTCTGCAAACACCGAATTTCCCTGTCATAAAGAAATCTCCCCAAAAGCCCAATATCAAGGAGATATGAAGAAAGATCATCTCTTGGAGATCCTCAACAATGGCAAAGATATATGGATCCACCAAATCAACCTATACCATATTCCAGAGAGGATACCACTCTGAGAAATCAGCATTGGCAACCTAGGATGACGTACACCAAAAGGGATACAAACCCTATTCACTTTGGGTCAACACATTGAGATACATCATTAGAACCCAAAGGGAGACTCCTTGGCCAAAGCCCAAGCAAGATATTGCTCCGGCACTCCACGGTCGTCGCAGAAATCACATATCATGGAGAAAAGGCCAAAATACAGCCATCTAGACTCATCCTGGGCCATACACCAAGGACAAGCCTTAGGAGGACCCCATGGACCACTACACCAAAGCCCAAGGCCATAGGGGCCAGGGGGGTCGGCCGACCCCAAACCCTAGGTCGGCCGACCTGTTACAGTAGCCAAACAGGCCCATTTTGCTATGGCGGTTCCCCACCGACGTACCAAGGTCGGTTCTGCCTGCAATCAATGTCATCAATGCCGGGACCGCCTCAATTCCACCGCCTTTGGAGGCTATAAATAAAGGGGTACCCCCTCCCCTCAAGGACACACAAGAAGGAGAGCCTCATTCCACTCCCAAGGGCCTAGGGTCCTTTGTATACTAGTAGAGTAGGGAGAGAGTAGGGTAGAAGAGAAGGGTAGTCCTCCCTTTGTGAGGACTTAGCCCCATCTTGTATCTTTGAGGATACTTATTTATAATACATTGTTCGTCGTTCGTTCATCGTTCGTTTGTCGTTCGTTCATCGTCTGTCGTTCGTTCATCGTTCATTCGTCGTTCATCGTTCGTTCATCTTCATCAAAGTAAGTATTCTCGATCTCCTATTGGATATAGCCTAGCCTTGGTTAAGCGTTCCTTGTTTGGTTGTGGATCCTTGGCTTGCTTATGATTTGAGTACTTCTTATCTAGATTAAGTTCTTTCTTTACTTGCTTACGGGATCATCGCTCTATTCATCTAGAGTGCCTTGCCTCTCGCACAGGTTAAGGTAGTAATCAATAGCTTAGACGTGGTGTCTAGGTTAGAGGTTACCTTTGTTTGCTGCGTGCTCCACGGTTTGTTGAGGTAGGCGGTAGGTGGTGACAGCTCTATCCGTCCTTCGTAATCCTCCACGTTCGGGTACGTAGTTGGCCCCTTGGCCGGAGTGACTTGGCAGACCAGGTCTAAGCCGGCGCCCAAAGTAAGTAATTAGAGGAGGGATCTATCATAGATCTGGCAGTGAGGACTTGATTGCCTTGTTATCACGTGATCTTAGGACCGGCATAGGGACTTAATAGCCCTAGTGTCGCGTGTCCTAGTAGTAGAGGGTTGCCGGTAGGTGGTGACAGCCCTGCTGTGTTTAATCCTCTCTTTCTCTAGAAAGAACCTCATCCATAGGAATCCTCTCGACCCATTTGTACCATCGTTCTTCATGTCCTTGGACGAGCTAGACTAGAAGATAATTACACTCCGTTCCTTTAGGAAAATATAAATAACGATACCCTTGAATACTCATGGGTGAAGTGATATAACGGTATTCTCCGTGCGCTTGCGGATTTATTCGTGACGTAAGAAATACCAACACTAGTCCCACCAGATTCAAACATGACCGAGCCAATCCGGTCGAAACAGACCACATTCTGGGTCGTTCCAGATGCAAACGCACGAGCCCTTAGGCAGCGGCAACCCAGCTCATCTCCGTCGCTGCTCTGCTCCCTGAAGTCGTCGTCTTGCAGTCTCCAACTCCATGGCTGAACCCACTTTTTGTTAGTTTCATGTCTTGCTCCTTCACCCAAGCAGAGCACCTCGACAGAAGAGCATGGTGGGAGGTTTGAATATGGATCTTGATTGCTAACGTTAGGTTGCTGAGCTCTCTTAACGCCGCTGCTGAGCTCTCTTAACGTCGCTACTGTCTGTGATGACAGGCGTAGATAGTACGAGCAGTGGCACCATTGCCAGCATCTTCGTGGAAATGATGGATGCGGTTGCCTGGAGATGGCAGCAAGCCATAATCTTGTTGTCGATCTTGGCGAGCTTAGGAGCAGTAGAGGCCTCTGGCTACCAGGATTTTAAGGGGAGTGCCTGACTCGTACTAAGGGCGTGTTGATCCTTAACTACCTATTTAGCATAAGGAACACAGGGTCACAAATGGTTAGCCCCGGACCACTCCCGTTGCAGGATGATTAGTTACCAATGGTTACTCCCTCCTTCCCATAAGCGACACTCTAGAACTCAACATTTGTCCCACAAAGAGTATCATTCTCCAATTCAGTACAACTTCCTGTATCTTTCCTCCCTCCATCTCTCATTGTCCCACAAGAGCATTGCCGGTCATTTTCCCACTAGGGTGATGGTGTTCCGATCAGGAACGCCAGGTCCTTGAGGGGTGGGAGGTGAACCAGTGTGCATAAGGAGATTGGAATCTAGTCACACCTTGCTAGCTTAGGTTGTTCATTCAATATCAACAACTTTGGGTTAACCCTTTTACGCGAAACATGAACGCAAATAAGTTGATGGGCGAGTGGGGTCCACACAGACGTGTGAGCGGGTCCAACCAAGTTTGAATCGTAGCATGTTGCATTTAGTCACAAAGATTAGATGCGTGTCATAAAAATCAGCCAGAAATCATCACAAACGAAGATTGCCTGATTTCAAATCCGTCATTGTAGATGAAATATGGTATGCCGACATTTCCTATGCTTGAAGGCATGACTCTTGTATTGAGATCTGATTTATTTCCCTTCCTCATCCTGAACTTAATAGAAGATCTAACCTGAAGCTTGGGAAGTGAAGAATGGGAAGAACACATATGTAGATCTAATAGAGAGGTCAGAAAAATCACTGAGTGATGATAAGCTATCAGTTATTTGGTGCCTCCAAATGGTGGTTACTATGACTATCAAAATTCTGGTACATCCGTTCGATCCTCATATGGGAGATAGATCTGATTGTGAAAGAAGGCACTCTTTTGGCCTTGGTTACATCGCTAGACATAGATTTGGTGACCAGACATGAAAGTAGATTCAGGACCACACTCTAATAACGAGTAATTCGCTAATATCTTCAGCTGCTTCACGAAGTCCTGAATCAGAGAGTGAGTTGATTAGTGACTACAATTTGTGACTAAAATTAAAAATTATAAATGCTAATAATGAGTGTTTCACATACCCCACTAATCAATTCATTCAAAAAAACTCAAGCCTATCATATCTATGAGTTGTGGTAGATGAAGTCATCCTTGTATTCTCTTTCCCCTTTATATACTTGAGCCGAAAAATTGAAATAGAATTTCATGATTTCAAATCTTTTATATTATAGCCGACCTTTTCTATATCTGAAGCTGAATCTTTTCTTCGATTTCTCTTCCCCATTGTGAGAAGGGTGGAAAGATCTTGAGCACATGCGATTGTAGCATTTGAATAAGGGATCTTTGACTGTGGGATACACACAAAGGGTGGTTTGGTAACACCAAACTCGTCGAATTTGGCAACAACACACTGCGAATACATGGTTTTGTGTGTAGGACACTATACTTGAAATTATAATATTTTTCAAGTGTGAGCGATGTTTTTGTCTATGGGACACTTCAAAAGTGTGGTTTCGTCCCGATTTCATCGCAAACAGCCCCCGCGCCGCCGCGCTCTTGAGAGCCGCAAACGCCGCTGCGGCAGCTTTCACCTCCACCGTTGGTCCCCCTCCCTTCCCGCCTCCGGCGAGTCGTTGGCGGCCGGAGAGTGGGGATCCATTTTTTCAATAATTTTTAGTAGATCGCGCCTGTTGGTATTTCTTACACCAAACAGAAAACACCACCTTAGGCTGGTTAGGCCTAGAGTGAATATTCCCGGTTCGGCGCCAGAAATACCTGGGGTTAAGTTACTTGCTTAGGATACATAATAATCCACAACTAGCAACGAGTGCCAGATATGTATTATTAGTATTTAATCATAAAAGATAATCCGCAAGCGCACGGATAACCCGTTGTAGCATTTCACCCGAGAGTATTCCAGGGTATCGTTATTTATATTTTCCCAAAGGAAGACGTGGTTGACAAGTGTGTACTTATACTCATGGTGTTACAAATGATAGATCATAACCAATATCCAAATACAGGGGTAAGGCAATGTATGGATAGAGGATAGTGCGACACACACAGCAGGCATTTCCACTCTCTGATAAAAGGCGAGAGGCGGCTCTAGGCTAGACTAAGGTTAAGTAAGAAGAACTGCTACTCCTAATGTACATCGTCAAGTAGCGTGCGTAGCATCTACCTATAGCCTAAGCTGCACACAAGCCAAGACTAAGCTGTTCTACTGCCGAGCCATCATCGGGAGATCCAGCGATCAGAGTCTGCCCCAATCTCCGGACATTTCATATATACTCCTACGCCATACCCGAACGTGGAGGATTACAAGGGACGGACAGGGCTGTCACCACCTGCCGCCTACCTCTACAAACCGTGGGGCACGAACACGCATCCAAGGGTGGAAAGGAAGCCCTAGCACCATGCTAGCGTAACTAACCACAACTCTAGATCCCTCGAGGCACCTCGCAAGGCGATAAACCTAGAGCACTCTTGCAAGACAATGGACCCGATGACTAAGCAAAAGGAACAACTAGGTCTAGCAAGCGATTACTTAGACAAAGGATCAAAGCTAGCACTACGTTAAGCATAGGCGTTCGTCGCTCAAGAACGAGCGACGAACGATGAACGATGAAGAACGATCATCGTTAACCGATGATCGAGTATGAACGAACGACGAACGAACGATGAACGATCATGAACGAACATCGATGAACGATGAACGAACGATGAACGAACATGAACGAACGAAGAACGTTCATCCAAGATCAAGGATGAACGATGAACTAGCATAAGCACATAACTACTACAAGAACGATGATATTCCATTGATAAAGAAATAAGTCTTACAAAGAGAGTAAAAGGATACAAGGGAATATACCCCAAACTCTCCAAGGGACTTGGGAGCCAAAAGGGCAGCCCAACTACTCAGCCTAAGCCTAACTAGAGAGCCCCTAGCTCTGGATGTGTGGAGGAGGGAATGAGCCTCTTGTGTTGTGTGTCTTCCAAGGGGAGGGGGTACCCCTTTATTTATAGCCCTCAAAGGCGGTGGAATTGAGGCGGTTCCGTAGGTCGGTGGCATTGATTGCAGGTGGAACCGACCTCCTGAAGTCGGTTGCAAACCGCCATAAGAAGATGGACCCAGGGGGCCTCCCTGTCAGGTCGGCCGACCTAGGGTTTGGGGTCGGCCGACCTGGCCCTGGCCCCCCCTGGGCTGGGCTTTGGCAGGTTGGCTCCCCTCGGCCTTTTAGCCTCTTTTCCAGGTGCGTGGCCTCAGTTGATATTCTGAGTGGTTCTGGGCCTTTAATCCTTGAATTATATTCCCGCGGCGAGCGTCGTTTGATGGACGTGTTGGAATCGTCGCCTTGGGCCTTGTTTACACCTGGAAATCCCTGTTTTCCACCTGCACATCCAAATCTAGAGGTACACGTGGAAATAGGTTATTTGATAACAAAATGCAAGTAACAAGTGTTAGTTCTTCCTTATTTATAGAGCTAATTGACGGTCAAAAACTGGGTCTAAGGACCGTCAACAACTCCCCCAAGCTGTCCTCCTTGCTCGTCCCGAGCAAGAAGTAGGACTTAGGATGTTGATCAGGAGTTGCTACAATGTTTCATATCTCATAGGTACCATGCACACAACAAAATACTCTCCTTTGAGTTGAAAAAGTTGGCATGAAAACTCACCCTTTACCTTACTCCTTATGGGGCGTATGGCTTTTTCCTTGTCTTGGGCGGTTGAGAGATAGAACGGTTATAACAGAGCACCAATCACTTGTCCATTGTTTGACTTTTATTTTCCGGAGGTTTTCAAAAGTTTTGAAATAAAAGCAAAGTTCCTCAAATGATGCTCTCAAATCGCTCAATAAGTGTATATTCCTCACCAAGGCATTATTGTGTTGCCTCTTTGTCATCCTACTTCTAAGGCTTGTATGTGGAGCTCAAGGTAGGGATGATATGAGGCATACTTGCATCACACATATTGCTGAACCAAAAGAGTGGATCCATGGAGAATGCAAGTCATACAACCTTGATCAAGATGTGCATGTGTGTGTAAGGTGGTGGTGAGGTGGAAGAACTATACTCCTTTTTATTTGTTTTCTCTCTCTCTTTTTGAATTTTTGAGGAGAACATGGCTATCTTGCTTTCTTTCTTTTTCTCAACATTTTTCTTTCTTTATTCCCCATTTTTCTTCATCATGCTCTACTTTTGTATGAGCAGGGGATTATTCTTTTTCTTTCTTTTGCATAGCCATGTCTCCAATGATACATTTTGAGAGAGAGGTAACAATGAATTTTTGGAGTATTTATTTTGGTGGAAAGTGTGGTGGTATTGCTTAACTTCCAGTGTAGAAGTTTAGCATGCGAGGTGGAGTGTACGTGATCTTGATCAATGAGAGTATGACAAGCTTCTCACTAGGGTCACACAATTTTGATAAAGCTCAATGCAATGACAAGCAGCATATGTGTAAGGGTTTGCAATGTAAGAACAACATATGGCTTTGGTAGGAATTTTTGATCATTGAGGAACTTTATCATTTTTTTGTATTTTGTAAAATAAAACTCCGGAAGTCAAGTCCTACTTTGAACAAGATCATAGCAGCCCTATTTGTACCATATCATATCTCACAACAACTTAGACTTAGATCAAGCACTATGCAGCCCACAAGTTTCAAGTTCTAGGTAAGCATAAGCCAAAAGTCTCAAAACTTGGGAGAGCACTAAGTTGTGACTAGGTACAAACAAGAGATAAAACAGAGCAACTGTTCATCATCTCAACATAAGGAAGGCTAAACACTCATACTCGCATATGAAGAGAAACTACGAAAAACTAGAAACCACACTAAAGACTATTTTTGTTCTTTTTAGTTTTGTCATTTTTATTTTATTTTCAGATTTATCATTTTTTGGTATTTTTCATGAGAGGTGCAAGAACAAGCAAACAAAAGAAACAAAGGATACAAGTTGCGATACATGATACCTTAGCGGGGGGTATGGCATCCCCCCCAAGCTTGTTCTTGCTCATGGGTGATGTCGAGGATCGAACCCGGTGTGGCGAAAGTAAGCCAACATATCGGCTTGGCCCTGCTGCGTCATGTTGGTGAGGTTGGTGAGCTGGGCATTTGTGTTTTCTTGCCACTGATGGGTCTGCAGGACGTGTTGGTTGAGAGTGTACTCAACGTCCTCTCCTCGAGTCTCGATGCGTCCCATTTGCTCGGTGAGCGCATTCATTTGCTGCTCAAGATATGGATCACGAGCTGCAGACGAACGCCGCCCACCGGCCCGTGGTGAGTAGGACGTCGAATCGGAGGAGATTTCCTCCCATTGCGCGCGGGAAGGGTGCGTCCATTGGGCTTGGCCCGCACCCTGCTGCGACGAGCCGCCGACCTCGAACGGTGGTGGAGTGGTGTACCCACCGGGACCATACCCGGCGTGACCGTAGCTTGGCCCATGTGCATAGGCCATGGGCTGCGGTGCGGGTATCCCGGTGTCGGCGGTCGGCTCCGGCCTGCGCGTCCTCCTGCGAGAAGAAGTACTCCTGCGTGCAGCCTCCTCTTTTTCTAGAGGTGTGGTTAGATTTTTACAGCCATACAAACGAAGTTCCCGGTTAGGTAACGGGAATTCATTTGTATAACCGACATAATAAAATATGAGAGAATTATTTGGACCATGCTTAAGTGTATGACCTTGAATAAGATAATCCTCGGTGATAAGAGAGCGGGGTGTATCAATATAAGCAACATTAGCATCATGCAAAGCACCAACACCCGCAGCAATACGTGTAATCAACGAGGTGCACTCAATTGGTCCAGTCATTCTAAAATTTTCTAACCACTGAGAAATCATGGACATGACAGGAGCAATCTTTATTTTCTCAACCATAGCATAAAGAATTTTCAGATCATCCTCGCGCACAATCCTAATATCACTTCTAGGAAACAAGGTAATGCCAAGCCACATGTGCAACAAGCGCAAGGTAGGATGATGAATGTGATTAGTTCGGGGTTTCTCACAAGTAGGAGATGCAGAAATTCTTTGCCAAAAAGCTAACTTTGAGTAACCCGGAATCGAACTATCAACATCAATGGTGCAGCGAGAATTAAAGCCGAGGCATTGACTAAGGATTTTCCATGTCAAATGATATTCCTCCCGGAAAAACCGAAAGGTAATACCGTCATCTACCACGCGTAGGGTGCATAAAAACTGTAGTGTAAGTAAGCGGGAACCCTGCTCATCTACACTTGCAAACTTATCCCACCCTATTGCTTTAAATACTCGAGAAAATTCAGCATCCATACCAATCTTTTGCAGCAGTTCCGGATCAAATGCTCGCGTAGGAGCAAATGTTCGGAGTCGGAGAGCTTCGTAGGCGCTCATCTCTTCGTCGCCCACCAAGTCGAGGTCGGTGTCGACGAGAAGACGATGCTCGGTGTTGGCTTGTTCCTCCGTTGCGGCTTCATGTTGAGGGCTTGACACTTGCTCGGTGGCGGTGCGGGCGCGAGTGCGAGGTCGAGATGAACCCGAGCCTGTGCTCCCGGACCGGAGCAGCGAGGCGAAGGCTTTGCCGGCGCGCTTCATGCTGCAGCGAGGTCGAGCAAGAACGCAAGAACGAAAACTCCGAACGGGTTATGAGAGTGAAAACCAATCGATGAAACCGTCGGTGTTCTTGCAAGCGAGAAAACGCAACTCGGAAAACCAAACCAAAACAAAACTGCAAAGCAAACCAAAGGAGAAATATTTTTGCAGAATTTTGAGGCAAGAACTCAATGAGCACAATGGAAAACTTGAGAGCAATGGAGTGAAGTGAGTTGAGGAGTGGAAATGAGAGTGTGAGAGGGAGAGAGCTTGTGGCCGGCCACCTCCTCATATACATGAGCCATAACGGCCATTTTATAAAAGAGGACAGGACAGGTGACCGTTGGGGCAAAGGGGAGCGCGCCCAACGGCACCCCTGGGTCGGCCGACCTGCCAAGTGGGGTCGGCCGACCCCCTGTGGGGTCCACTTGCTTCCCTCTTTGGCCCACAGCCCCCAACGGCCAAATGGAGATTGACCATGGTTGCTATGTCCAGAAACTCCTCAAAAAATATTTGCTCAAAAAGATTTTCAAATAAAAGGTTGCCTCGAATTCAAAATTTTTCGAAAAAAATCAAAAATCGACATGTTGATGAAAAATTTCAACATGCAAAAATATTTTTGGCTTTTCCATGATGATACAAGGGTGGTCCAAAAATTTCATCCAAAGATGAGTCATTTTGAACGCAAAAGTATTTTTGAAAATTTTGATTTTTAAATGCATGGCGAGGGAAAAATTCAAATATGCTGGCGGAAAAATCCAAATAAATTTTTGGTGGAGGAAATAAATATGCAAAGTGGTTTGGAAAGAAATCCAAATGCAAATGTGGTGGAAAAGTTCAAAAAGAAAAGAGAATCAAACCGAATGATAATGCCGGTTTTCCTGGCGGCCAGGGCCGTGTCGTTTAAAGTCCGACGGGCTAAGACTTCTCCAACGGGTTTAGCTTGGTGGCGCGGACCCGATCCTTGGAGATGAGGACGTAGAGGGCTGCGCCTTGACTTGCCACACTTGTTTCATCTTTGATGGTGTAGGTGGCTTCTCGGACTTTGGGACGGGTTTCTTGGCCCATAATCCCGGCCTCGTGGTCGCAGGTTTCTTTGGTTGAAACTGCGATGGATTTTCAATCTTTGCCAAGCTCTTCCATAGAGCAATGAGGCTGTCCGTTTTCCTGGCTGTCACTTCAACTTCTTGAATGTTGGAGGTGTTTGGCCCATACTTGACCTTGATCATCGAGCATTGTTCTTTCCGAGGTTGAAACTCGAACTTCTCCTCCTTCCCATTGATGTAGAGGCGGATTTCTCCAACTCCAACATCAATTTGGGCCTTTGTGGTGCTAAGGAAGGGACGTCCCAAGATGAGGGGCGTTTCCTTATCAATATCCATGTCAAGCACCACAAAGTTCACCGGGACGGTGTGGCCTCTTATGAATACCGGCACATCCTCCGCAATCCCCATTGGAAAGCGAAAGGATGAGTCGGCCAATTGTAGCCGCATCGCTGTTGGTGTGAGGAATCTGTACTTTAATTGCTCGAAGATTGCTTTGGGCATAATGCTTACGCTGGCCCCAAGGTCACACAGTGCATAGTCGAAGTGGAATCTCTTGATTGCACAAGAGATTACTGGAAAGCCTGGATCAGATTTTATTGTAGAAGGTTCTCCTCTTATTTGCCTGTTCTCCCCTGCATGGTTAGTCCTACGAGAGAACATTTCTCCTCTCGTAGTGATAACATTAGCCTTTTCAATGGGAGATTCTGGTTGCCCAGGAATCTGCCCAGATTTAGCAGAAGGAACAAGAGCAGCAAGCTGAGCTAACTGAGTTTCTATCATTTTATTAAAGCTCAACTGATTTTTGAAAGCGGAAGAAAGACCTTCTATTTTTGAATTTAAACTCTCTAAACTCTGATCATTGGCAGCAAGCTTTTTGTTGATTGATTCGTTGATTTTAGCTTGGCCATAAACCAAATCTTTCAAAGAAGGCTGATTATTATTAAAACCAGAGAAATTATTACCTCCTTGATAAGATTGGCGGTTTTGGTTAAAACCTTGACCTCCACTTGGACGATACCCATTGTTGTTGTTCATGTAGAATGCTTCTTCATGGGTATGGTTGGGGCAATCCTTCCCCATATGGCCAGTGTTGCCACATTCCTCACACGTGATGCGTGAGTCAAGTGAACGAACACTACCATGCGTGTTGAAGTCGTCCAAGCGCTTCATGACGAGGTCGAGCTTGGCGGACAATAAGTCCACCTCCTTGATAGGGTGTACGCCTTAGAGCGTGGTTGGAGACGTTCATCGCTCCACCCTTGATTGGAGACCATCTTCTCAATAAGTTCTTTAGCTTGAGCAACGGTCATTGAGAAGAAGGCTCCTCCAGCAGCGGCATCCATATGTCCACGGGTTGTTGGTGTCAACCCGTTGTAGAAATGTTGAAGAATGAGCCATTCTTCCATCCCGTGGTGTGGGCAGGCGGATATGTAATCTTGGAGCCTATCCCACGCCTCGGCGATGGTTTCATTGTTGGCTTGCTGGAAGCTTGATATTCTTCCACGAAGGGCATTGGTTTTACCCAACGGGAAAAACTTTGCGAGGAACGCGGTAGAACAGCGGTCCCAAGTGTCAATGCTAGCACGATTGGCATAGAACCATTGTTTCGCCTTCCCAAGGAGGGAGAGGGGAAACAAACGAAGTCTGATAGCATCTTGGTTGACTCCGGCGGTTGCCGATGTGTTGCATATCTCAAGGAATTGCTGGAGATGAGTGTTGGCGTCCTCCGTGGCCTTTCCACAAAAGGGAATGGCCTGCACCATAGTGATTAGGCTTGATTTGACTGCAAACCCTGCGTCACCGGCGTTGACATTGGGCCCAACGGGAACATTGGCAACGGAGGGAGCAGAGTAGTCACGGAGGGTCCTTTGATCAGCCATGTCAATAAGTGATGATGGTGCGGATGATGTGGGTTCGTCCGTCGGGAGTGTTGCTTGTGAGGGAGAGTCGACGCGGGGTCGGACTTTCCTTACAAGCGACTCTGGATTATCAACGAAGTTTTCCGGCAGGTTGAATCCACGCATACACTATCCTGTTTTCACATCAAAGAGAGAAAACAGATCAAGGTTAGCCTGCAATGGAAATGGTTAAATCACATCAAGTGTAATCATGAGTAATCATTGTATACACTTGTCAACAATTGTCTTCCCCGGCAACGGCGCCAGAAATGCTTGTTGGTATTTCTTACACCAAACAGAAAACACCACCTTAGGCTGGTTAGGCCTAGAGTGAATATTCCCGGTTCGGCGCCAGAAATACCTGGGGTTAAGTTACTTGCTTAGGATACATAATAATCCACAACTAGCAACGAGTGCCAGATATGTATTATTAGTATTTAATCATAAAAGATAATCCGCAAGCGCACGGATAACCCGTTGTAGCATTTCACCCGAGAGTATTCCAGGGTATCGTTATTTATATTTTCCCAAAGGAAGACGTGGTTGACAAGTGTGTACTTATACTCATGGTGTTACAAATGATAGATCATAACCAATATCCAAATACAGGGGTAAGGCAATGTATGGATAGAGGATAGTGCGACACACACAGCAGGCATTTCCACTCTCTGATAAAAGGCGAGAGGCGGCTCTAGGCTAGACTAAGGTTAAGTAAGAAGAACTGCTACTCCTAATGTACATCGTCAAGTAGCGTGCGTAGCATCTACCTATAGCCTAAGCTGCACACAAGCCAAGACTAAGCTGTTCTACTGCCGAGCCATCATCGGGAGATCCAGCGATCAGAGTCTGCCCCAATCTCCGGACATTTCATATATACTCCTACGCCATACCCGAACGTGGAGGATTACAAGGGACGGACAGGGCTGTCACCACCTGCCGCCTACCTCTACAAACCGTGGGGCACGAACACGCATCCAAGGGTGGAAAGGAAGCCCTAGCACCATGCTAGCGTAACTAACCACAACTCTAGATCCCTCGAGGCACCTCGCAAGGCGATAAACCTAGAGCACTCTTGCAAGACAATGGACCCGATGACTAAGCGAAAGGAACAACTAGGTCTAGCAAGCGATTACTTAGACAAAGGATCAAAGCTAGCACTACGTTAAGCATAGGCGTTCGTCGCTCAAGAACGAGCGACGAACGATGAACGATGAAGAACGATCATCGTTAACCGATGATCGAGTATGAACGAACGACGAACGAACGATGAACGATCATGAACGAACATCGATGAACGATGAACGAACGATGAACGAACATGAACGAACGAAGAACGTTCATCCAAGATCAAGGATGAACGATGAACTAGCATAAGCACATAACTACTACAAGAACGATGATATTCCATTGATAAAGAAATAAGTCTTACAAAGAGAGTAAAAGGATACAAGGGAATATACCCCAAACTCTCCAAGGGACTTGGGAGCCAAAAGGGCAGCCCAACTACTCAGCCTAAGCCTAACTAGAGAGCCCCTAGCTCTGGATGTGTGGAGGAGGGAATGAGCCTCTTGTGTTGTGTGTCTTCCAAGGGGAGGGGGTACCCCTTTATTTATAGCCCTCAAAGGCGGTGGAATTGAGGCGGTTCCGTAGGTCGGTGGCATTGATTGCAGGTGGAACCGACCTCCTGAAGTCGGTTGCAAACCGCCATAAGAAGATGGACCCAGGGGGCCTCCCTGTCAGGTCGGCCGACCTAGGGTTTGGGGTCGGCCGACCTGGCCCTGGACCCCCCTGGGCTGGGCTTTGGCAGGTTGGCTCCCCTCGGCCTTTTAGCCTCTTTTCCAGGTGCGTGGCCTAGGTTGATATTCTGAGTGGTTCTGGGCCTTTAATCCTTGAATTATATTCCCGCGGCGAGCGTCGTTTGATGGACGTGTTGGAATCGTCGCCTTGGGCCTTGTTTACACCTGGAAATCCCTGTTTTCCACCTGCACATCCAAATCTAGAGGTACACGTGGAAATAGGTTATTTGATAACAAAATGCAAGTAACAAGTGTTAGTTCTTCCTTATTTATAGAGCTAATTGACGGTCAAAAACTGGGTCTAAGGACCGTCAACAGCGCCTTATGTTAGGTTTAAGTCTTCTCCATGCCATGTAATTTGATATTGGAGATTTGGTTCCTCCTATTCCTTTCGGTGACGACAAGGAGGTAGGGTGAATTTGGTTTCTTCATGGCGGCTCCAATGAATGTGATGGCGGCGACGACATCTGCAACTTCATAATGACATGGAGAATTAGGTTTCCAGAAAACAACATCAAGGCGGGATGATGTCGCCGTGGAATAAAATTCTCTGGCCCCTTCTCTGTTTTGTCGTGATTAGATCCGATCACGATGGAGGGTTACTGATAAGATGGGGATTAGTTTTTCTTCTTCTTCGATGGCTGAAAGAAGGAAGACACAAGAAAGAAGAAGACTTTGCTCAATTCCGCCTACAGAAATGTTGGCTGCCGTTTATTGGGCACCTGTCCTCAGCAAGCTTGCTGGGTATTTGGATCTCAATTGGATGGTAAAAGTTGGATACTATCCGCCCGCCCGACTGCCTGAAGCAGTTGGATCTCAATCGGATGGTAAAAGTCGGATACCCGATAGTTTTTTCGGATAACGAAGTTGGATCTGGATATTTGGATCGGGTATCGGAGCCGGACGTAGGGAGGGCAGTATCCGTCGGATACCGGATATCCGACAATTTTATCGTATATATCCGATAGCTACCCGACGAACTATCCGACTTCCATTCGTTTCAGAAAAGAAAAGACCATCCGACTTCCATTCAATCACGTCCAGCCCGCCCCCGATCTAAACTTTTCAGTTTGGCTGTTGATATTCCCGTATACGGAGGTATCCATAGATGGCGATCGATCTTCCCCGCTCTAAATTTTCGCGTCTCATTCTCTTCCGCCCTCTATCCCATCCATTGCCGCCGCCTGCCACCGGTCGTTGGCTTCCTCGAATCCTCGCCGGCAGATTGCAGTTCAACCAAGGATTCGTCAAGCACCGAGGCCTCGATTCGCTACACGCCGGTCTCAACGTCTGGCCATCGGCCTTGCCGTGACTCAAATCCAACCCAAGCGGCAAGCAGCAGGCAAGTGCCAGTTCTTGTGCATTGCAATTTGATCTTTCACGGATTTGTTTATTCTTGATTATGTTTTTGGGATGTAGGTGGCGGTTACAAGTGCAAGTGCGAGCATATGTGCAAGTACAGGAGCATCCCCTGTAGCTGCTACTGCTACGGCCGTTGGCACAGGAGAATCGGCAGCACTAAATCCACCACGAACAGATGCACGTTTGGTGGTGAATGAAATAATCACAGCCAGTGACGGTAGAGAATCTGTTAATATTGTTAATCAGGGAGTTGAAGATGACGGACCTGCAGTGGAGAAGTGGAACCGGCTGCAATTACAAAGCTCGTTGTGAACCGATTATGGGCACCATAGCACTCTGGAACCACTCGAAGAATTATCACCATTATGAGACCACGCTACGTCAATTGCGAGCTCCTGGGATTGGTGAAGGTAGCAATGCAAATGATTGTATTATCCCACCTCAAATAATGAGGGGTTAACTTAACAAGATCGAGATCAGGTGACACTTGACGAAGCAAGCATCCAAATGACCACACACATGAGCATAATAAAATAGAGTTCAACATGATTTAGTTATTACAACTTAGTTCCACACTTAGTTACATAAGGAGTTTAAGTTCTTAGGTGAGAGCTTACAACACATAAAATAGTTCGAAATTTGAATATAGAGTACAAACGTAGCGGAAGCGATAACTTGACGATACATAACTACAGCAAATCATGTCCGACCTGTAGGCATGATCTCACTCACCCTGCTCCTAGTTTGGAGAGGCGGGAACCCACTCAATGGACCAGTTCTTAGGTGATTCGCCCTCCCACACCACCTTGCCACAGCAACCACAAAAACCGGGATTAGAAATACCTACAAAAAGATTTCAATAAAAGCCCTGAGCAACTAATACTCAGCAAGTCTTACCTATCAAATTGGCCTTCTAAGACCGACTTTTAGTATGCAGGGGCTGACCAAGGATGCTGAAATAATATTGCAAAAACAGCACTAATAATTGGTCTTTATTTTCAGATTTTAGCCAAGTTAAAAGGGTTCTTGCATAAATATAAATATTAGCACTTATGCTAATTCATACAAGGTTGCGAACAATTATTTAAAGTACCAAAATAGCATATAAATATCATCATGTGCACTTCTTACTACGATGTGACGCAGTGAACAAGCGTTACTCAATAACCGCGAGGGGCGGCGATTCAAATCGATTTACACGTGCAGGCAAAACTCAGAAAAGACGACGTACGCACACTCAAAGGAGTCACGCACGGCAACCTTTCGCAAGACTCCATAAAGCCGGCCGAGTGTCACCTCTCCCGGGTACACGTCGTCCACGCGATGCCCACGCCGGGGCCATCCGTGGGTAGCCCGTGCACCCTTCCTAAACCACCGTGACCATCTTCATCACCAGAAGAGAGGTGGGGCCCGTCCAACAATACGGTTTCAAGCTACATCGGTTTACTAGTTCCCATTTCACTAGCATGCATCCGGTACGTTCAAACTTGCTCAAGCAGGGCCACAACGAACGGTCCTCAACCGACACAAACAGGGCTATGGCGAACAAGCACAACCTTGCCTCCTCAACCTAAACATGAACTTCCCCGTTCGGTCTCATTTTCATTAACATATCATGTGATAGTAGAAGAATATACCAGATACACCTATATCGAGCAGTCTCCATACCACCCGATGCTTACCGATGGAACAAAATTAAGCTTAGCAATCCTAACGAGCGGCTTGACACATCTGAACCCAACCCATAGGAACCTAGCTCATACATGCAACTACGGTGTCAATCAACTCCTACACGTAATGCACAATCATGACCCGATATAACATGAGAAACGGAAAACTTTGTAAAACATAGGCGTGCACCGGGGCTTGCCTTGGGCCTGGTGGTCAGTGCAAGAGATATGGTTCAGGTCAGCACCGGTCTCCTCGGCCTCGATCTCCACGTCCTCGGTTCCGGCGTCGGTTCCTATAATGATGCTATGCAAAACCAAATTAAATGCAATGCATATATGAAACTTTTCTAACTGCAGTAATGCAATGTCATGATGATGGTGTTGCAGTGATGCTCAGAAACAAAACAAAAGATTTTAAGTTACAACATTTGGAGCCTTATACAAAAAGACGACAAGTTTTTAGGGTTTTAAAATGTCAAGACAAGACAAATCATTTCAAAATTATTTAACATTGTTCTGGAAGTCAAATATTTAATTTTCAATTTTTCCTAGCATGACATTACTATGGTCAGTGACATGTCCAAATTTGGATTAAAAACATGCAGGAATAAATACCAAAAATGCTACAAGGAAAAGCATGGAATTGCAATTACTGCTAAAATATGCAGCATTTAAAGGTGCCCTTTGGTGAAAATTTCGTTAATGCTATTATGCATTCAAACCAAAAATCATGAATTTTGCATGTACAGAAAAGGCTACAAAAATCTAGTTATGTTTTACTTCTCTAAATTTTGTAAAATTATTTGTGGTGAAACTTGGTGATGTTCTTGCACCTTTGGATATATCTTGTTACATGGATTCCAAAAAAAATTATTTTGTATTTTTCCGATATATACTTTATTTTATATCTATTTTTCATGTTCTGCTAACTTCCTGAGAAAAGAAGGAAAAAGTGAGTCGGCACTGTAGCAGTGCCAATGCCATGGCGCGCGTGCACAGCGGCGGCGGTGGCGCGGCCGCGTTCCCGGCGAACGGTGGCGAAATGGACGACGAAAACAGGTGCTACGCGACCAATGTGAGGCGGCGAACATAAGAGGCGGCGAGCATAACGCATTATCACGGACTCGTGCGCGGCACAGGCGACATGCCGGCGGCGAGAGCGTCGGCAACGAGCGGCGGCGAGGTGGTGTTCCGGCGAGTATAGGCGGCGAGAGGGATATTTAGAGGGGGCATGAAGTTCACCTCGACGACGGGAACCCGGGGGTCCATGATATCGTCGAGAAGGGAGCCCGGAAGTCGATGTTCGTCGGAGGAGCAGCGGTGCTCGGCGGACGGCGGCGAGGAAGAAGAAGATTTTCGGTGAGCTCGGCTGCATAGTGACGACGAGGTCAGATCAGGAGCGTGAGCGATAAAGTTTTTCATCACCCGGTGCGAGTAATTTGAGAATGGCTCATGGAGAAGAGAGAATTCGACGGTGAGGTCGTCGACGTTCACCCGGCGGCCATCGGAAAAACGAGCTTCGATCTCGCGAATGAGTGGAGGAAGCTGAAGTGTGTGCTAGGTCGGGGATATAGGGGATCCTGGCGCTCCTTTTTGCAGTTGGGGTCAAGGGCGGGGAACGAGCGGAGCGGCGGCGAGCTTGAGCTCGAGCGAGGTGCGCAATGGCGGCTCGGTTCGCGTGTTCGTGGACGAAAAAGAACGAAAGCGAGGGAGAGAGAGCGAGCCAGGGGAGAGTAAGGCGGACGGGGCGAGTTAGGGGGTGTTCGGCGCACGGGGTCTAAATTTTAGAGGGTTTTTTCAACGAATATTGTGATTACAAATAAAGTTTAATTACAAAACTAATTTCAGGACTCCGCTCGAAATCGCGAGACGAATCTAATGAGGGTAATTAAGGCGTGATTAGACGATGGTTACTGTAGCATCACTGTAGCAAAACAGATTAATTAGGCTCATTAGATTCATCTCGTGATTTAGAGGGGGGGTCGTGACATAGGTTTTGTCATTAAATTAATAAAAATATGTTTAAATAGTAAGATTCTCTTTGATGTGACGGGTGTTAAAGTTTAGAGGGGTGCGCCGAACGCCCCCAGTCGAAGATTGGGCGCCATCTCGCGGGCGAGGACGGTGGCCTGACGTTGGGCACAGTAGAGTACTCCTAGGCAGCACAGTGAGGGAGAAGGAAGAGGGAGATGACACGCAACCCTTT
Organism: Eragrostis nindensis; assembly: GCA_012490785.1. NCBI lineage: Eukaryota > Viridiplantae > Streptophyta > Magnoliopsida > Poales > Poaceae > Eragrostis > Eragrostis nindensis. The sequence goes on from JAAXCT010000028.1 coordinate 1,319,247, forward strand.
TTTTCTTTTTTCCAAATGATTTTCACACGTGCAGTTTTCTCTCCTCCAAAACAATAGCTTAAACAACTCAGAAAAATCTGAGAAATTCAGGGATGGAATTAAACATATACAGGAACATTTTTCCTTATTGGTTAATTTCGAATTTCTGCACAGAATTTGAAAAATTTTGATAAGACAGATCAACTTCGAATTTCTCTGGATTTATTTGAACTGTTTTCCTTTTTCATAAAATTCTGAAAAATTCTCCAAAATTCTATTTTGAGACATAGAACTCGGAAACATTTTTATTTGAGGCCACTTCTGTGCAAGACTTTTGCAGCGTCCCGGGTAATTAAATCACCCGAAACTCCGTGTTTTCCGTACTTGTCCCAGGATCAACGATAAGTACACACGGTAATCACGGTGGAAACATAGCTATAGCAAAATTTAACTATCAAGTTTATTTGAAATTTACAAAATATTGGCTCAACGGCCGACGAAATACCTCAAGAAGTAAACACAGCGGTAACGTAAAGGAATTCAAAACTCCAGCGTGTGCCCCGTGTTCACCCCACAGGCAATTGACTGGAAGTTGAACTCCTAGAAAGAACGGCGTCGTTCCTCACCGAGATTCACGTCATCTCTGAAACAAAGTTATCGGAGGCAAGCAATGCAAGTGAATAATAACAAAAGTATAATTATATGCACGGCCAAATGAAGGAAGACATAATATGGTTAAGTTTGCATAAATGAGCATATGATAATCTAGACTTGATTAATGAAATAATTACTAAATTAAATTGCTTGATTATAAATTGCATAAAGGTAAGTACAAGTAATTATCATATAAATAAAGTGACATACTTGACTTCCTTGTCAAGTTCCTACAAAATCATTATCTATACCAATTCATATATCAATAATCATCATGATAATTTTAATCCCAATCCATTCTCTAAACAAAGACATGTCATTAAGGAGCTTGAGACCGCAAGCACGGCCATTCGAATGGATTATGACTCTGCAGAGTTTGTACGCTGTACCCATGGACAGTGAGTGACCGTCTGTGGTGTTGCAAGCACCGTGCACTCACGAAGTGTGCACATCGGTATCACGCATGACGTTTTCATTAGCCGTTTGTTAACCTTGCCTTCCCTAAATTGTAATAATCCCTCCGGACCTACCAACTAACATCCCAGAGGTACAATTTTCCCCTCCTTCAAACATGGATTGTTAGGCAGGAATTAAAAGGGTACAATTCATTGTGTCAGCAAACTTTGATCCCACACGTTATAGTAATGGGAGCCCCTTCGAATAACCCCATCAAAATCGGGAATTATCCGCACATTCTCTACTTCTAGAAGGCAAGGCAACATTCAACTAATTACTTAGCCATGGCCGTCCCATACCAGCATCCATGGTCGCACGATGTTTCCTTAAATCAAGTTACAAATGTACCGGTCCTTATGCGATGCGACGGGTCTCCAAAATCATGATTATCAAACAATCATTAATCCAATTTAACATTATCACATCAAAACCCGTCAACATCTAAATTATCATCATATATCATCAACAATAATTCCCCATCAACATAATCCGTAAATTTAATGATTATACATGTACTTACATTTATACAAAATATAATCTTTCATTTTAGCAAGCTTAATTAGCAATTAATTATCTCATGAAGCTTAGAGCATGTAACCATTATGATTGCCCATCTTAAGGTTACAAGGGATTATGATATGGTCCAACAAATAGGTAGAAATAATAGGTAGTATCTACCATTTCCCAAATGAGCATTTTTAGTGATATAAATTATGCACAAATTAATCCTACAAATTAAGCACTTAAATGCATTTGCAAACATAGGATCAAAATGATCAAGGGGGTGTGCTTGCCTCGCACCTTTATATACATAGTTTATATGACGATCTTCAAGTGTCGATCTTCCGGTGATGTAAGCTTCCGACGATTCACTTACGTCATTCCACGATCGACAAACTCCGAAAGATCCAAATAAAGTCATCGATTGAAGATCCAATAAAATCTACAATAGAAATACCATACTTCGAATAAAAACCAAAGAGCATGATTATGGAATGCATTTCGTGAAAATAAATATGCACTCGGAGTTCGTACGAATGGACCACGCGTATCGGATTCTATCGATAAATAAATAGAAGAAGAGATACTAGGGTTCTCGCGATTCCATTTATTCTACGGTGATAATTTGCTAAGAGATATATTCATGGCCTTTTATAGGCCATATTCACCTAGACAAATTATTTATTATTTATCTTCTCTTGAATAAAAACATGCATGGATGTTATTTAGTTTAATTAATGCATAGCTAATATGACGGTATGCATAGATATCTACTTTCTAAATCTTTATGGTGAAGATGGCGAAATGCATATGCTTCATTGACAGTGATTGCGTGTTTATCTATTATATGAAATTCATAATTATTTCTATTGATGAACATGGTGTTGTCAGAGAGACATGAGCAAATAAACTAAATTTACGTAGCAATCATTCCTAAAATGATTTACATGTAAAATATAGTTACATGCTTCTAATGCATATGGGAACATTCTTATGTATTAATATCTTAATTTATCTCCTATAAGTATTTATATGCCTTTATGCATACATATGACATAGTTAAAGATGTGTTTCTTTTAAACTAAATTATTCACATGTGGCTTGCTTTAAAGATTTATTTTACATGTTTCGGATATTATGGATATGACACTATGTGCATAGGTAACTTAAACATTTAACTAGAATGAGAGTGCATGGAAAGGTGAATATAAACTACATGCATGGAAAGCACACATATTGTACATGTTTGTTTTCAAATTAAATTTAATTACTAATGTTTCATCATCCTTACCTAAATTAGTTATGTATGGTTACATGCATGCTTATGATGTACAACATATATTCATGGGCATGGAATGTAAATAAATCCATATGCCATGCATACATAATAAGTTTATTTACTTAGGTTAATTAATTTAACACTAAAGGTAAAGTTTGTACAAAACTACCATTTTAAGACTACATGTGACAACTAGGGCAAAATCTATATATTTTAATTATAGTGATGGCATGCAATTCTATTGTTCAAATAACAATTAAATTCTCATAAAGAAACATATTGTTTCTTAAGAAATAGAACAAATCTAGATATTTATTTTTCTAACAATTTTTCCTATGATCAATTATGTGTCTACAGTGGAGATAGATTCTGAAAAGTTCAAAAGTAAATTAATATTATTTGTTTTCTATATATAAATTCCCTAATCAAATTTTTTTTAACAAAGCATATAACTACTTTATTTGCTCCTATGAATTTTTCCTAAACATATGTATCATATTTTTGCATAAAAAGGAGCCTACAAACATAAGGAAATATTTTAGCAATTTTTCCAAATTTTTCCCTACTAATTCTCTATCTAATTCGAGCTAAAAACGTTTAAACCGAAACTAGCCAATCGTAGCCGGACACGTGGCGGCTTAGGATTTGTTTAGTTCAAACTGAACGCGTGCACAGTACAGCGGCGACGGAAGGGCTCGCCGGCGTCGGAACGACGGCGAAACCTGGACGACTCCTAGCCGAGGAGATGCGCAGGCTCAAGCGCTACAGCCCGGTGGTCATCTTGTCGCCTGAGATGGCCTGTAGCGACGGTACGGCGGCGACCTAGGTTCGCGGCGGCAGAGCAACATCGAGCTGACAAAAGAGAGCGCGGCGACGTGTTTATGCTACGCATCTAGCATCTACGGGCTCTTAGGAAGCTCACCGAACCATTGGCGAGGATGGAGATGGCCAGAGCTGGCAGCTTGGCGGTGGACGGCGGCGAAACAGGGGAGGTGCACGTCGGGAGGGCCCTACAAGCCTAGATGAAGGCAACCAAGTACACAAATGGCATCAGCGAGAGGTGAGGATCATATGGACAGAAGGAATCGAGGTTTAGCTCACCAACAGAGAAGAATCGTCGGCAATGGTGGCGGCGGCCGGAGCTAGGAAAAATGGAAATTCGTCGAGTTCCGGAAATGGTTGTAGACGAGGACAAGCTTTAGAGGCTCAGGGAAGCGGAAGGAAGAGAATAAAGATCGAGCGGCGCCTTTTATAGAGGGAAGAGGCGGTTCTCGCCGGCGGCCATAATTGTCAGTGAGACAAAGAGAAAGAGAGAAGAAAGAGAGGAGGGCTCCGGAAGGCGCGAGGTGGAGCAGGAGGGGTCGAGGGGCGACGAGCGGCCGCGTGGTACTTCTACAGCGGCGGCACAGGACGGCGGCTTGCGTGGCGAAGCGGCGGTGGCCGGGCGGTGCGGTAGCGTTGACGGAGGAGGAAGACGACGCGACGACAGGCGGTTCGCGAGCTGGGCCGGGCTGGGCTGCGTCGGTTTGGGCCGGAATGAGGTAAGGTCTTCTTTCTCTTTTTTATTTCTTTTATTTTCTAAATGGGCCGAGCCCAGGATAAAGCCCATGACGAATTAAGAAGTTTTCTATTTCTACAGCGGCAGAGAGTTTCGACTATTTTTCTCCCAAAGCAAACGTGCTCTAAAAATTCTGAAAAATTCACAGAAAATAAGTTTCCGTGATTGCGACCTATGGTGAATTTTGGGGTATTTTTTTCTAAGCCAAAATCCCTAGAAAATTCGAACAAAATTCTGTGCAACATGAAATGCATTATATGCATGAGTTCAAGATTTCAGAAATAATTATAAAATTCAAATATGAAAATCAACTCCAAATTTTTGAAATTCCAAATAAGAGCATCTCATTTCAAATCTCAGCAAAATATTTATAAAAACCAAATTGAGTTAATTCTTTATTCTGTTTAGAAACTTTTCATCTAAATCTTTCGTGGCTTATGTTAATGATGAGTTGATTTATCAAAAATGACGGCCTAGGGGGCCGGGATGTTACAACTTTAGAGTTGTAGTTCAAGCTCTATTTCTGACCACATTTGTGAGAATTGTTTTTTATTTGGATTCTTAAACATGATCACTTGAACCGTTGCTTATTTGCACTAACAACGCCATTATAAGTGTGATTAGGGTGGGATGTTACAATGATGATATGTGAAGTCGTCGATGCAAATGACGTGTGATTTGCGGCTACGGTTCTCCCTTTTCCTAGTGAGTAATGATTATGTATGAGCTATTGTCGTGAACTTGAAAGGGTGGGACTGTGGGAGAATGGGTTGTTGCTTTTACTTGACATCTGACAAAATATTCGTGTCCGAGATTGCTCGAAAATGGCTTGTCACATATTCGATCCGGGATGATCCGCATTCGAGGTCGAGACTATCCGCATCCGTATTTGTTATCCGACACCATCAGTGTCCGACTCCAATTCTGAGAATAAAATATAGGATAGGATACGGGATTAGTGATATCCGCCCGTATCCGATCCGTTTTCAGGCCTATTGCTGGTCAGTCATCTACGTGAATCTTCATACAGGTTTGGGATTGAGTTTTGAAGCTGCATGCTAAGTGCTCTTCGTTATAACCTTTTTGTTTTACGAAATGCTTATGGCATGAAGACGTACTCAGCTATATATTAATATTTCTTCTTTCCGCTCAAAAAAAGTATGGTTTTGTCTCTAGGACATCATGTTTGCTGATTTGGTCTTGATAAAGAAGTCATTTTAATGATGAAAAGACCTACTCACTACGTCATGGCAAGCTTTTAGTAACACATTTATATGTTACTAGAGCTAAAGAAAAGTGTTAAAGAGACCTATAGTAACACATATAATAAGTGATACATATGCTGGTGTTACTAGAGCAAGTTCTAGTGTAACACATATATGTATTACTGCTTGTGAAAAAATATGTTACAATAACAATGTAGGAACACATGTCACTGTGTTACTATAGCTAAAAAATGTGTTACAATAACAATTTAATAACACATAAATTTTGCAAAAAATAGTGGATGCTAGGATTTGATCCTAAGACCTCACCATCACTAAGTTGGTGAGTTTCCACTACGCCACACATGGATATATGATATGAAATCACACTTAATTAGTTTTAACTTAAAAATTATTTGAATATATGTTACTATAGCCAATGAAAAGTGTTACTACGGTTTATAGTAACACATAACAGTAACATTATTTGTATTACTATAAGTTCTAGGCTTGCTGTGTTTAGAACACATTGTTTTCTTTGTAACACTATACTGGTAACAATATTTTTGTGTTACTAGAATTATTATCTGTAACACATTTTTACAAATTAAGCATTCGTGTTACAAGCAATCTCAGTAACACAAATGCTTGTGTTACTACGAAATATTTTTGTAACGCATTCTTACTTATGTTACAGGTATGTGTTACTAAAGGCTTGCCATGACGTAGTGACTGCCCTCCTTTATTTGGTCCCTTGCCTCCCCCCCTCTAGCCAGCTGCCGAGGCACATCAATGTATGACCACAAGGCCGGTCCACCTTGGCTAGGTTGCCGATGAGCACCGTCTCTCTCTCTCTTTCTCTCTCGATTCCATGGCCGCCGCCTCCTTCTCCCTATAAGTGACGACAATCGACGCCTTCGTGGCTTTCTGACAATCAGTTGGAGACATTTCTAGAGTAGCAATTTGGTTGGACCCAATTTCTCGACAATTTCAGTTGGAGACATTACCTGAGTAGCGTCAACCAAATTTCATTTCTATCCACTTCATTCGTCACATGTAACAAACCAATTTCAGAGATTCGGTTGGATCAAGCTATGAAATTGGGGAGAATTTGGGTAGAGCCAGCATTTGCTATTCTGAGCAATAGGGCATGGGAAATACGAATGTTACACCCCTTGGAACTAATTGAACATTTATGCAGATATACACTAAGAGTGTAGTCAACTCGTATTTCTTTGTAGGCTTGTTGGATTGTGACGAACAATTTGTTTAAAATAGTTTAGTTCGTATTTGGATGTTATGGTTTTCAAAAACTTATCAAGAAATTACGGTTTTAAAAGCTACCACCATTGGACACCACATTATTTTTTTTAAAAAAGGTTAGGAGTGAAGTTTTTAAAACTCCAAAATGCTGCATTTGTACAATATTTTTTCAAAAACTTCCTCATTTTATCAAAAATAAAACATTTTATTATATCATAATATTTATTTATCGCTAAAAGTACCTTGTATCAAACATGGCTTAGCTTAAACGTCAGTTAAACACGAGATCTTGTAAGCACCTCCAACGGTTATGAAAAAAACATCCATAAAACTTGTTCTGCGGAGTTTCTAAAGCACTTTTGTAGTAGTAAAACTTGCCTCCTCCAACATAATTCCTATTTTTGGTTTGCCATGTCTTTTCTTTTTAGGCTGGGTGGTGGGACTAGGTGGATTAGGAATGCGTAAAACATCAACAAATGTAGAGACCAGATAGAAAAAGAGAACAAAACTAAATATAGAAAGGACGTTTAGATAGCTGTTGAAGGGAGATTTTTATGATTATGCCTGAAATTAAGGTTTGAGAATTTCTTATACATCATAATTGGAGATTTTACAACCAGATATCTTGTCAAAGTCCTTAGAACAACAATTTTAGCTGCTCTCTGTTTCAAAATATAGACATCCCTAGCATTTATTTTTTTTTGTCAAAATATAGACATCTTTAGATTAGGAACTGTTGGAAGAGATAATTATTTTTACTCCTAATAGACTTTTGGAAACTCCCTAAATCAATATTTAGAGAGTGTTTTTTACATAACCGTTGGAGATGCTCTTAACAATACATGGTAAAATTAAAAAAAAGAAAAAGCATGCAAGCAAGCTGTTCCTCTTAACAATACTTTTAGAAGTCTTAGCCCGCAACAACCTGCAAAACTCGTTCTTCCACTTCGATAAGGTCGTCGCTTTTGTTCCGGAGGTAACTAGGCTTCTGCCTCCTTCCCCTGCTTCTCTCACGCTTTTGGTTTCACACCGCGCCTCCCCTCACCAAGGCGCGATCCAACCAAATTCCGAAGGCCCCGATGGACCCCACCCTCTCCCCGGCCGGCCGCCGCGCCGCCGCCATCGCGCGGCACCTCGCCGGCGCACTCCCCGCTCCCCCGTCCCTCGCCGCCCTGGAGCCCGCCCCGTGCCTGAGCTACGCGCCGCCGGAGTCGAACGAGCCCACGCAGGCGTTCCAGCCCGCCGAGCTCCGCGCGCTGCTCGACGGGCACCACCCCCGGGAGCGCGACTGGGTGTTCGGCGTCATGGAGGAGAGCCCGCTGTTCTGCCGCCGGAGCCGCGGCGGTGGGAAGGTGTTCGTGTCCCCTGACTACAACGAGGGGAAGGAGGCGCAGCGGGAGGCCACCATGCGGCGGGTCGCGCACCTGGCGCGCCGCGGCGTGTTCCGCGGGTGGCTCACCGAGCCCGGCGCCGACGCCGAGCTGCGCAAGCTCGCGCTGCTCGAGTGCCTCGGCATCTACGACCACTCCCTCGCCATCAAGATCGGCGTCCACTTCTTCCTCTGGTACGCGAATTCGCCCGCTGATTTCCTCAACCTCTTTGCTTGTTATAGTCGATTGCGTGCTTTCTGTTTGGGGAAGGAATTACGCGTGTTCCTTAAAATATTTTGTGGAGATCACACGCTGTTCCGCGTTGATATCTCGGTCATCATTGTTGTGGTAGTTGGCAGGCAGCAATCCTTTTTTGTTCATTCTAGAACGTGGAGTTTCGCTTTTGTCCGAAATCGAGTGAACAATGATCGTACATGACGTTTCTTTTAAGAAAAAAAATGGAAGAAGAGCAGGGGGACTAAAGACTCTGTTTTGTCTAGGATCAGCTCGATTTCTCTGGTAGTAACATTTTTAGTTTGCAGCTCCCGTTTGTATACTCCAGATTTAGCAATTGGAGTATGTGGTTGGTCAGGCCTTAAATGTCTTTGCCGCCTCCATACTTGGACGTGATAGCACGTCACATTTTTATATGCTTTCTATTAACTCAAGAGTGAGGACCAACATATAGCCACGTCACGATTTCGGAGATATCTTGTCCTGGTAGTCAACCAGTAATAGCATCTTTAGAAAGCCAAAGGTATGCCTAACGTGCAACATGTCGCACGTGCCACCCCTTCTCCGTCCACACGCAACTGTTCCTATGTTTTGTTTAATAATGTGATGTCCGGCATGTGAAAGTAATATATGCAAGTGAATATTTTGTTGTGGGAGATGTGCAAGGAGAAGATCGGGTACCACTTCTATTCCATATTATTTATTATTTTCAATATTAGACACATAAATTATGGAGAGATGGAAAAGTAGTGCCAAATAAGTGTGAAGAAGAAAGATAAAGAGATGGACGGGAAACGAGAATGGCATGTAACGTGAGAAATTAATCTAAACTCTCAAATAATAGTTGCCCTGATATAGCTCCAATATTCCATCGATGCCATTGGAGAGAGAGAAGGGGTGGGTGAGGGATGTGGCAGTGGCACCAACCCATCCAGGGGCCGATGCGTGAGAGAAGATCATGAGTTATCTGGGTTTCTGTGCTAATACGATAGCATCTTTAAATATGCATATAAAATTAAAACATAAATAGGGATGGTTAGGGAACATAATAATATACTATCATGTAAAATTTGAGGTGCAATCTTGTGCGAGAGAAGAGAAATAAGGCTGTGTTTAGTGCTAACCGTTTGTGGTTCTGGCAACCCGCACTATTCACTGGCTGATTTTATTTTTTCGTTCCTACTTGCACTAATATAAGTTGGACATCAAATTTTGATAGCAGATGATTGAATGCTTTATTCATCTAGTGTTTTTTGTTGAAATTTTAGATATGTTTTTAAGGTGTCATTATGAATTATTATAACATGATAACACATAATGGAATGGTGACACAAAATGCATTCTTAGAGCCTGCTGCTCAATGCTAAAACGAAGCTCACCACGATGTCGCGCAGGAGCCGGGACCTCCGGCGAGTCGAAGAATGAGACTCCTTGTCTTACTGACCACCACACGCCCTTCTCCTTGGTGTTGCTCTTTGGTGTCATCCACACACCTCAGGCATCTGCTCCGCCGCCGCTGCTGTTAGCGTTCCCTCGAATCGTTGTAGGGCAGCAGTTTTGAAACATGTCTCGTGCCTCCCTCACCAGCCGCGTCGACAAGGATGTCGCCATGAATCCTCGCGGGTCTTCCTTTCATGGTCAAGAGACAAGGCTCCAGTGTCTTTAGCATAGCTCTGCACCTCTGCCTGCTAATTTTTGGTATCGGTGTTAATCAAAGGGCTGTGGGTCTCAGTCAGTTTTTATTTTCCTTTTTGGGTAAACATTCGATGTTATTGAACACGTTATATATATTTCGCGCGGAACTTGCCAGCAAGTGTACACAAAGCGTGAACTATATTGTCTCTTGGAAAAGAAAAAAAAAACGTGAATCACTCAACGTTATTGCAAACACTAAAACATTTGGCGCCAACAAGTTTATCGGCGGAGAGGCAGCGGCTCCAGGGTGGAAGATTGGCCAGCCCCCTCGTCTCCGAAGGCATCGTCGTCGGTGGAGGAGGGAGGCCTGAGATCTGGTGTTTGTCCTATTTGTTCCTAGGTCTAGGTCATCCCGTGGTGGTCGCTCCAGGCAGCCGCTACTACGGTTGTTAGGGTTAGGGTTCCTCTAGTGGTTTGGTCGACGAAAGTGGTAGCGGCGGTGCGGCGTTGCCAAGTTCGTCGGCATGGAGCAATGGAGGACGAGGTGTCTCAGCGGTGGTGGTGAGTCAAAGGTGTCATCATCGATGGAGAATAAGGTACTCTCGGCCCTCCTTTGTCTTGTCGAGGTTCTTCGTGCCCATAACTGTGGGAGTGAGAGCTTTGTTTCCGGTGACGTCCTTTTGGATGTTGGTTGGATTTGTGTTTAACCATGACAAATCTGGTGAAGAAGGCGACGATGGGTTCGGGATGAGCTTAATCGCGACAAGTTCATTGTATTTGTGTGTGGAAGGTCATTCTACCCCTCTTTTGCGAAAGGGTTTCAGTTTCCCCGTTGGAGATGAGGATGATGTTGGTGGATGGTGAGATGGATGTATTCGTTCAAATCAGAGTTCTCATCCGTGACATATATGTCTGCGATGGTGATCCTAGATGGTGGAATTTGCGGCTATTTTAAGGTTTCTTGTAATCAGGGGATGCAATGTGCTTTAATATCAACGAAATTCCCTTTTCGCAAAAAAAAACAAGTTTACCGGCGTAGACAATGCAGAACTATGTCGCGCCATTGCTCGGTTACTTCTTACATATTTTGGAAGCTTGCTCTGCCTCACTGTCCCGCCCCCTTGTCAATTTAAAAGCTTCTCCGTCGTCTCGCACTCGTCCCAGCGATCAACACAACCTCCACAACTCAGCCTTCTCCTTCGTGGAACCCACCTTCTCGTCATCCGCGACAGTTTGTTCCTTCGTGGAACCCACCTTCTCCACTCAGCCTTCTCCACGACCCGACCTCCATTTGTTTCCTGATGGAACCCACCTTCTCGTCATCCGCTGCATGCTGCGCCATAGCCATCGTGCGCCACCTCGCCGGCGCCGCTGCCGCTGAACCCGGCCCTGCGACCAGCTCCTGGGGGACGGTACGGTGCTGCACAGCGTGTTCCGTGGGTGGCTCATGGAGGACGGCGCTGAGGCCGAGCTCCGCGCCCTAGCACTCCTCGATTGCATCGGTTTATATGACCACTCCCTCGCCGTAAAGATTGGAGTCCACTTCTTCCTCTGGTGATTTCCCCCTCTATAATTTCTTTATTCCTTCGTTGCTGCTTTGCTTCACCGTGCATGGTATGTGGTAACCGATGCTTACAGTTTACAATTTGTCCATCTTTACCTGGTGGCTAATTTGCAAGTTTCTCCAATTTGGCTTTGATTCAGAACACCCAGAGTTCTACGAGTTGTTTCGGATAAACTGGCATGGAAATCTGAGTTCCACATCCATTCAGTTACTGTTAAATTGTCTCGTGTGACATCTGAAAATTGTGCCCCGTTTGGATTGATAACATCTGAATTCCCTTCATGTTATGTTTTTCCTGTGTGTTGCCTACATTGTTTTCTTTATTACTGCAGGGGCAGTGCTATCAAGTTTCTTGGAACTAAACGCCACCATGACAAGTGGTTATTGGACACGGAAAATTATGTTATCAAGGGTTGTTTTGCCATGACAGAACTAGGCCATGGAAGCAATGTATGTTTAGATATTGTGCAAAGTGTTTCTGTTCCGAACTTTCTAGTTTCTGTAACCATGTTGATAAAATTGTGCTTCACCACTCTTTTTGCAAAAGGTTCGAGGAATTGAGACAGTAGCTACTTATGACTCTAAAACAAGGGAGTTTATCATAAATACTCCATGTGAATCAGCTCAGAAGTACTGGATTGGTGGAGCTGCTAATGTAAGACAGTTTTGCCTATCTAACTATGCACACATATGATGTGCATTTGGTTGTGACTTGTTATAACTTTCATGCCCTTTTTGCAGCATGCTACACATACAATAGTCTTCGCTCAGCTCCATATAAATGGGAGAAATGAAGGAGTACACGCTTTTGTAGCTCAACTCAGGGATGATGATGGAAATGTGTTGCCTAATATCTATATTGCTGATTGTGGCCATAAGATTGGACTGAACGGCGTTGATAACGGGCGGATTTGGTGAGTAAATGTATTTCTTATTTTTGTATGATTCTGTATTGTATACACTGTATATCAACCCAAATCGATTACTCCCTGACTAGGTTTCAAAACATACGCGTTCCTCGCGAGAACTTGCTGAATTTGGTTGCTGATGTTTTGCCAGATGGGCAATATGTTAGCATGATAGATGATCCAGATCAGGTTCCATGACCCTCTATCTCTCCCTCCCTCCCTCTACCTCACCATTTAACAAAAGAAGTGACAATATCCGGATTTGCAGAGGTTTGCAGCTTTTCTGTCTCCACTTACACTTGGTCGAGTAAACATTGCAGTTAACTCAGTCTACATATCAAAGGTACGTCGGGAGGAAATTTCTTTTGTTGATGAATTCGATAAGCAACTAATCAAACTGGTCCCATCGAGGGATAGATAAAAAGTTTGTTCATCTTTTCACAAAGCACTTATATATGTACGCTTTGTGTTTTTTGTTTAAACTTAGACAAAATTATTGTGAGTGCACTTATTTGCTCCTTTTTTTCAATGCATACAGGTAGGCCTGGCAATTGCTGTAAGATACGGTTTGTCCAGGAGGGCCTTCTCAATTACACCAGATGGACCTGAAATGCTGTTACTTGATTATCCCAGCCACCAACGACGTCTTCTACCACTTCTAGCAAAAGCGTAATGTTCTAATTTTCTTTTGCTTTTGTGTACCTACAATGCATGTTACTAATCGGCCATAAGATTAGCTTTGACCCTTGCTTGGCTATTTTGCTCTAACCTATTTACAGGGTTGTGGGTACTTTATTGTTGTACAAAGATTCTTTACTCTGCAACCATAATCACTAATGCTAAAACCCTTTTTGTCGATGTTCTCTTATGTAACAGTTATAACATTGCTATGTTTCCTTTTGCAGATGTTTGTTTAGCAGTGCGGGAAACTTTATGAAGAAGATGTATGTGAATAGGACTCCTGAAATGAGCAAGACCATACACATTTACTCCAGTGCTCTGAAAGCTACACTAACTTGGCAGAATATGACTACCCTTCAGGTACCATTGAAAGGATACTACAACATCATGTTTCTTTATTCCGGCCACCATAAGTATGGTATCCTGTTTCTTTATTCCAGCCACTATGTTTCACTGGATTGTCATTTAAATGTATTAGGAGTGCCGTGAAGCCTGTGGTGGACAAGGTTTGAAGACAGAAAACCGTGTCGGAATCTTCAAAGCTGAATTTGATGTCCAGTTAACATTTGAGGGTGACAATAACGTTCTAATGCAGCAGGTTGTTATGTTTTCAGTATTCTATGTATTTCGTCAAATATGCTTTGTGTGATTGTAACAATGTAAATTGTTTAGGTAAGCAAAGCACTTTATGCTGAATTTTTGTCTGCACAAAAGAAAAAGAAACCATTCAAGGGATTAGGATTGGAGCACTTAAATGGTCCCATCCCTGTTATTCCTGATAATCTGACAAGCAGCATATTCAGGAGCTCCAAATTCCAGGTAAAGAACCATAATTCAGTTTGTTCCTTCTAGTATATCTCAGGCATGATGTAAATCTAGTCATTATTTCTGGTTATGCGCACATGAATAGATGGACTTGTTCTGCCTAAGGGAGCGAGATTTACTTAAGCGGTTCGCTGGGGAGGTTTCTCACCATATTGCAAGAGGTGAAAGCAGAGAAAAGGCTTTGATGCTGGTACAGTTCAGTTTCCATTTTTCGCAGCACAACATTCTTTTACCTATCCATAAATTCCTTTTGGCATTGATGTGAATTTTATTTATGCAGAGTTACCAACTCGCTGAAGATTTAGCTAAAGCATTTACTGAGCGCACAATCCTCCAAATATTTTTGGAGGACGAGAAGAATGTTCCTGATGGGTCCCTAAAGGTATATATTCACTTATTGATCCACAACTGCTGAGTTTGATCGCCATGATAGTGAAATATACCCTTGATCAATCTTGTCGAAAACTATCCATATGATCCTTTTATGACAGTAGGGTGACCTTTATTGCAGGATGTGTTGGAGTTGATGAGGTCTCTGTATGTCATGGTCAGTATTGACGAATCTTCATCTTTTCTAAGATATGGGTATTTGTCTAGTGAAAATGTTGCTGGTGTGCGGAATGAGGTATTGAAACTGTGCAGTGAGTTGAGACCCCATGCGCTTGCTGTTGTCAGTTCGTTCGGAATTCCTGATGCCTTCCTCAGTCCACTTGCTTTTGACTGGATTGAGGCTAATGCATTGTCTTCCGGGAGCCACTGATTTCAAGCTTCCATACAAAATCGTGGTCATCTTGCACTCATAAACCAGATTTGTCCAGCAAAAGTATGCACGATGGTCTATGGATCAAAGATTGGATACAGGGTGCTTGTTGCTACCTGTAGTTTACAAGAATTGCTGTGTGGTAAATGTATAGTTGAAGTTGAGGCTGATCCAAGCAAAAGGAGGACTTGTTGTAATATTTTCTTTGCCATAGGCATAATAGTTGAATAACTGGATGTGGTCCCTGAAGAGCATGTAGTAGAGCAAATAAGTGGGGCCTGTAAATGAACGATAAATTGTCGGCAGTGGTACCTTCAGGAAGCGCAAAATAAGCCCTGAAAGGGTATTATTAGGTAAGGGGTGTTATTAGGTAAGCCAGCACAAATGTTCAAACTCATGTTGGTCACGCAGGTACAACACAAACAATACTCACTCCTTTTCATTTTATATTAGTGGAGGTTCTAGCCTCTGAAGTTTTTGCTGATTTGGTTGATATCCTCAACTCCCAAAGCTCTCTACTTCTACGTTAGTGCTGCTACCCCTCTCACCCGTACCTCTCTACTTCTACGGCTACGCAACCTCCTCACCTCTCCAACTCCCCATCTCACAGAGAAGCAACGCTGGCGCAGTTCTGGCCCCACCTCCGCCCCCAATCCAGGCCGCAGCCCCGGTGAGCCCCCCCAGTCCATTTTTTTAATTATTTAAACATTTTTAGTAATATTTTAATAATAAACCTTTTTAGTAGATACCATGTAGAGAAGAATATAATTGGTGGAATGGTTGATTGTATCGCTGAATCTCATAGACGAATTATATAGGAGTACATTGCTTGGAAAATAAGGAGCCTTCGGTAGACATAAGGCAAGTCGGGATTACATATCCTAATCTACTATATCTAGAGAATATTTTAATATACTCTAACACAAACAACCAACCAGGCAGGCAACATGTTGGCCTTTTTTTTCCTCGACACCCCACAGAACCTATTCAATTCCTAGTCGGGTTCGAATACACAACCAACCGGCCAGACTGCTGGTTCCTTTTCCTATCCGGTAAGTAAGTGTCCATGCGCGCATGCATGGCACTAGCTACCTGGTGCAGCGCAAAACCAGCCAGCCAACGTGCTGGCCTTTGCCTGCACCCAATGTCTTGTCCTGCAGCGCACTTCGTCCCACCATACACGCCATGCTCCAGACTTCAAATCCTCTGCAGCAGCTCTAGACAGATCACAAGCCTCTGAACGTCCAACGATCACATCGCCAACATCACACACCACCGAGTACAAATCGCATATCGACAAGTCCTCATGTACTCCATTCGATGCCCAAACGTCTCACATGACATCCTGGATCAATAAAACCTCAATTCCTCCTGAACTTACCCGAAACGAACCTAGTTCCAGTCCGTCATCAACCACGCTCTGCCTCAAGCAACGCCTACACATGAACAAACAACCAATTGAGTATGAGCACAAGTCCACGACTTAACTCAATATCAGTCCGCAACACTACTCACACGAGCATGTCAATATGCGCAAGCACTTACATATCACTTTGCAATGCCAACTTCACTACAAAGCCAATTTTTCAGCACATGATCTCAGAGGACCAAGTAGGGGAATCGTGGATCAATTGGATTGGTGCCTGACGTCTGTTATAGCAAACGAGCAGTTCGCGGGAGCGAGCGAAGAGGACGACGACGCTGATGGGGGGACCGGGTTGGGGAGTACAGGAGGCTAGCGCCAGCATTAGGGAGGCCGGGCTGCGGTGGATTTCTCTGGGAAGAAGCGTCGGCGAGGGAGTACAAGAGCCAGGAGAGGAAGGATCGGGAAGGGTCGCTGGGAGGAAGGATGGAAATGGGAATCGGGAGCCGAGAAGATCGGGAAGGGGAGTCGATGACTTTTTCGATGGAGTGTGGGGGCGGGTCGCTGGGGCATAGGAACGTGAGCGGGTGGATGACGAACGAACGGCCAGCTCAACAGAGCTATAGGGTAACAGTAGCACAGTAGACTGCGGGGTTCGTTTGCAAGAACTGAGTACAGGAGACTGTGGGCCCGCTCGCAAAGACTGAGTTCGATATGACAAATCCAAAGAGTATGAATGGGACCGTGCAAACACCCCCCCCCCCCCCCCCCCCCGCATTTCCTCACATGGTCCCTCGCCTGATTTTCAGATTTGACTCCCTCCCCGATTCCCTTTTTGCATCCAACATCCTTGCGTGGGAGCATGCTCCCGCCGGGACGAGTTTTCAGTAGCGCACGTGCGAGCCCGTGTGCTTCACTTTTCGCGCGCGATGCAGTTTTTGTTTTCGTATCATAGATGAAGTGACCACAATAAAAATTGTACAATAAACTAAGCATTTTATTTTTTTTTCCCATTTTCGCTTGAATCGCGACTCATTTAGGCACGTGGAAATACTGAGGTAATATAGGGTGGGGGAGTTCAATCTCACTTTTAATTAGTTTCACACACCAATTTTAAAAAACAACGTTCACAACTTGTAGCCAGATTCAACTACAATTTTCAGCACAGGGCATCCAAAACCCACCCTCGAAGGACTTTGTCTACACCACGATGTAGCCAGGCTTTAGCGACGGCATGGTACTTCTTCAGCAATTCCGTTCGGCTCACCTCAAACCAACCCTTGCTCGCCATTCCATCGAGTTGCTTATTGTCCAAAATGCTCCAGCCCAAGGGCTCGCTGGAACATCGTCATTGATGCAAGACCTCTCTGACATGGCACCCTTCTTCGTCTTGCGCTCCATGACCGAGGTTGCCAGACCAAACGAAGCAGAGAAAACTTTCAGGAGATTGGGCAACTAGGGAGGCATCGCTAGAGTGAGGGCAAAATAGCAACGATGAAAGTAGGCCTGGAAAAAAAGCTCGAGGCTCGCGAGCCAGCTCGGCTCGATCTTAATTTTGGTTCGACTCGGCTCGGCTCGGTTTTCTTAATGAACCAAGCCGAGCCTCCATCATAGCTCGTTTGTTAACTAGCCAGCCCGTGAGCTGCTCGCGAACAGTTCACTTAACTTGATAGGCTCGATTATATAAAAATGTTAACTTTAATTCTTTAATAAGATGGTAGTTTTATGTTAGGTGAAGCTCAATTTATCATCCAAAAAATAAACCAAGTTCAGTATAAATAAAAATCAGGTTAAATGTTGGACTATCTTTTTATTTTCATTTATTTATCATCTTTGTTGACTTAGATTGATATGTTTTCTGCAATATTGTGTTATATTATGATTTTTGTATTGTTGGCACATTCTAATATTTAAAAATTATTTAAAATCACCTAAATTTTTGTCATAAAAGTTTCAACATACTTGGCTCATGAGCCTAACGAGCCAGCTCGATATTTCTAAACGAACCAAGCCGAGCTTCTATTTTTGCTCATTATCATAATGAGTCGTGCCGAGCCAGCTCGTTATCAGAATGAGCTTTAACGAGCTGAGCCTTAATGAGCCGAGCTAGCTCATTATCCAGCCCTAGGTGAAAGTGACTGGAATGACAGTCCCAAGCAGCGGCCATTCCTTTATATAGCCCCCTGCGATTCAGCTCGATCGCCCGTTTCAACATCAGAGGGCAAAGCCTTTATTGACATTGAAAAAAAACCCATTACAGCCAGTGAACCTGATATGTGACCTTGCCCGATTGATGCTCAGGCTTAGAAGTGCCACTAAGAACCTATCATAAATCAACCCCAGGGATAACGGCCAGGCCCTCGAAAGAAGGCGTGTAACTTTAGGAGTAAATAAGGCGCGACAATAATTGACGTGCCTCAGTCAGTGAGAGAAGTTAACTCTGCTCGACAAACAAGGAGTCGTGATAGCTCAGAAAATGAGGAATCTCAAAGCCCTTCCACACGGGTAATCATGCCGCCAAATCTTCGGCATCTCTGCACATCAGGCCTCCCGACCTTCTAAGAATCAACCGAACCTCTGGATAATCGACCACACTTTCATGGGAAAGGTGAGATCTTTGGAAGAGCGGAAAGAGGGGACGATGAGTAGACCACTCGAAAAAACACCATTTCAGCCCTACCAATGCCTGATCTCGACTGTGTGGGGCTAGCTATCGGGGGAGGCCCACTACCTCCCTTCCCCTGGCTCAAAAGGCTTAGCCTATAAGTAAAGCCCAACAAGGCCCAAGTACAGAAACTAGGATAAAACAAACTAGGCATAGTAGTGGGCTTGTAGCCTATTAGGGTTGAGAAACCCTCCATGTAATTGGAAAGAACTAAATTGCCCTCCCTAGGAGGACAATATTGTACTTAGATCCATATGGTAGGTGGGTCTGGTATAAACCTATTTATTGCACTTAATTCCTGACTTTCCCTTTTTCTATTTCGTCACGGTAAACTTCTAGTCCGATTTCCCTTAAACCGATCTCACAGGACTCCTCATTAAACATGTCCTGTAAGGTACGAACATATCCGATCTCAGCCAAGCAAACGATTTTGTTTTGTGTATTATAGAGAACTTGCTCTTGAGGAATCTTTAAACTTTGAATTATTTGTTATTTCTTGATGTAGTCCAGTTCTGATTCCTATGGCTAGTCAATTCGAGCAGTTTGAGATTCCTATCTTGTTCCCTATAGCCATTTTCTCCACCAAATTTCTGGCAGTTCGTTAGATTTAGCATGGTTGGACATGTTTGTTTCTAGATTGAGAATAGTTACATCTGATTTGGCAGCACAGAGGTTAGGTAATTTCGAGCCACGAGTGCCGCTAAATAGTTTTGGTCCGTTAGCGTCTCTTATCTAGTTTCGAATGCTAACAAATTAATGTATGATACTGACGGTATAAAAAGTGTTATCGAACCTCGACCGTTATAATGATTACGTACATGCTACGACTAGAACGGTTACGTAGGTGCTATAGTTTTCCACATGAGCTATTTTGGCTTCTTTTTTCTAACTTCTTGATTCATTCTTCAGAAAACTGTACTTCTAGATCTTTGTGTGAATATATGTGTTTTTAAATTGGTTTAGGATCTTTTTAAGATATTTAGAGCACTGTTTTAGGCAATGTATATATCTCTAGCATTGATGGGTTGTTTCAGGTTTGACTGACATCATATATGGTTCTTACTGGTAATGTGAGCAGTACATCCAATAATAATGGTAGTTAGTTAACCACTGCCAACTTATTTTTAAAAGTTTGTGTTATATTTGTACACATTTGTCAGTTAATTAGATTTTGTCCCTTGGATCTGCTTTTTGAGAGCTGCACCATTTAACATGATTTGATAGCCTTGAAGTATTGATGGAAAAGAACAAACTATTAGTACACGACACAAAAATTAGACGCTTGAGTATAATTGAATTGTCTACCTTCCCATCATCGTAGACTCGAGTGAGTTGGTTAGTCCATAGCAGCTTATTATGATATGACCAGAGCTGAGATGTCATATTCAGCGGGAGACCCAGAGTTTATCACTCGGGCATTCAAACATCCAAGATAGCAAAATATTTTCAATAAAAAAATTGTAGATCAGAACATTTTTTTTTGAAAAAAAGAAGAAGAAGATGAGATACATGACCTTTGCCTTCATAATCTATGTTTTGCACTTTAGGAGACATGATTTTGATGCAAATTGCTTGCACACATGTACATATGCTAAATACACACACATAAAGTCAATTCTTTAGACAAATATTTTGGGCATTCAACTGAGTGCTCTTGAATCAAGGGAGGTCCACACATGGTCATTTTCAAATCCTGGCTGGCATGAATTGTTAAATAATACTAATAAATCGCAATCGTCTCCTATCCCTTGTTTATGGACTCAGACTACATGTGAGGTGTCTTGTTAAAGTAAAAAAATGAATTCCCCGGTTCCCTCCATTCGCTTAGACTCTCGGAGGAGTTGGTCGGTGCATAGCTCAAATAAGAGTTTCAATCACATATCATAACATGGATTGCTACATGGCGTAGTAGATGACTAAAAGTAGTGTTCTACACTTTAGAGCCAATATAGGTGCTATTGCAATATGATTAATTAATTAATGGCTATTCCGTGATACGATATAAATATGCTTATTCCTACCATTCTTCCACTCCATGATTGCTTGTCCCCTCCCCGCTAACGCCTAGCTAACTTCATTTAATTTAATAAAGTTTAAGCTGATGCTTTCTATATAGTTTTATACGTCAATGAAGAATTATCTGTATGCATCTATTAGGCCACAACCAGTTCATTTTTAACTACAAAAAGAAATTGCAGTGACCATTTTTTTCGATCACTTTACTTATATTCCTGTTGGTGTAGCTAAATATTAATTAGTGCCGTTTGCTTTTATGTTCTTTTATTATGCAGGCTGAGTTCAGTGTTTGTACAGTTACATTCATGATTGACGTCCATTGATATTTCTAGTTTGTTTACCAGTGCAAAACAATGTCTATTTTGACCATGCGCATTTTTTTAGCGACTTTTGATCATGTGCATGGAATGACATGCTTATGATCAAGTTCCTCTAAATAATTTTACAATTCCTGTATATATTTATCTCTATATGTTCAATTATTTATCTTTTTTTTTCAGTACTTCAAACACAGGGATTATAGACATGTCTTCCGCTCCAAACGTGAAGTTGTGCGCTTCCTAGCCACAGGAGAAGCCAAAAAGAATAATATCTGGCAGAAGGTGCCCACTTGTTTCATATACATTACAATTTTATGTCCTTTATGTATAAATGCACGTATTTTTATATATTAAATCACTGCTTACATGCATCTAACGTTGATATAAATCTTTTGTTTCTCAATCATCTGCAGATATCAGCTGAGCCTAGTCGACAGGATCCTGGTAATTCAAATTCTTTATTTAACATGTACCGATTTATCATACATTATACTAATTTTTAAGATTAAGTTAACAAAAAGGTAAAGATCGATGTTACTTCAGGAACTTATGTCCTAGATGACAACTAAAGGGGCGACTTAAATGGCCAAAAAAAGCTCTAAACTTTGAATGCCATGTTTTGTTTGACAAGTTAGCAATGCAACATTTCATATTTGAACTTATTCTAGCAAACATGGCACTGAAACTTCCAACTACACATGCAGGTGCAAGTCGTCCAAGAAAAAAAAAGGCAGTACACCCGACTCCAACTAATAATTCTCAAGGTTTTCTCAGTAATCCTACTTATGAACCACATTCAATTTCTTTTTTCTTAATTGAGGCTCATTTCCATGCATGCACACTATGAAAAGGTGAGCATGCAATGCCCTCTCCATTAGGATTGCAAGCACAATATTTCTTCCCTGGCTGGCCGGAGAAGCATAAACAAAACCAGCAGTTCTACGTGCGAACAAAGGAAAAAAGGCAGGATTCTAGAGAAAACCAGCGGTCAAAGTCCAACATTGTGCAGTTTCAACTGATGGTCGATTTATCTGAACTTGGGACCTCTATCAAAAATGCTAGTTGTGTAGTGAAGAATTACTTATCTCGGCATGTATACTGATAACCACTTCAAATTTTCATCTAGAGACAGAAAAATACATTGCTAGTGATGGACAGGGGGACAACATGGCGGTAAATTCCAGACATGGCAGAGTAAATCAAGATGCAAGGTCGCAAGCTGTGGAAGCTAATACCAATATAACACGTTTGCAGTCGCTTGAGCAACGGAAGAATGACTTATCTCTTCCCGGGTGGTTCAAGGATTTTGTGAAAAAGTCAAATTTCACGGACATAGATGGGTGGACGCATTATGAAATCATTCGAAAGAATAAGAAATCTAAAGACAAGGTCAGTACATTAATCACAGATGTTGTGTCATAAGAAGATGTTCTCTCCAGTTACATTACCATCGAACCTTATCTTCCGCTCGCAAGTCTGTTATATTACCAGGTGATTGTTTCCAGCATGTAACAATGCCTTTGGTTTCATGAGATTGAATTACATGATCATTGGCACAAGATAAACCAAATTAACATAATTAACTTTCCCTCACGATGTTAAGCTTGATGTACAGTTTTCTTTGAGGATAGCCTTGAAGTACGGATGAAAGAACAAATTATTAGTACATGACACAAAAATTAGACACTTGAGTATTTGAATTGTCTACCTTCCCCATCGTCATAGACTCAAGTGAGTTGGTTAGTCCGTAGCAGCTTATTATGATGTCACCAGAGCTGAGATGCCATATTCAGTGGCAGACCCAGAGTTTATCCCTAGGGCTTTCAAACATCCAATATAGCAAAAGATTTTCAATAAAAAAATTTGTAGATCAGAACGTTTTTTAAAAAAGAAGATGAAATACATGATCTTTGCCTTCATAATCTATGTTTTGCACTTTAGGAGACATGATTTTGAAGCAAATTGCTTGCACACAAGTATATGCCAAATACACACACATAAAGTCCATTCTTTAGACAAATATTTAGGCATTCAACTGTGATCAAAGGTGGTCCGCCCATGGTCATATTCGAATCCTGGCTGGCATGAAGTGTTAAATAATAAATCGCAATCATCTCCTATCCCTTGTTTATGGACTCAAACTACATGTGAGAGGTGTGTTGTTAAAGTAAAAATGAATTCCCTGCTTCTCTCCATTCGCTTAGACTCTTGGAGGAGTTGGTCGGTGCATAGCTCAAATAAGAATTTCAGTCACATATCATAACATGGATTGCTGCATGGCGCGTTTGCTATAGATGAATAAATGTAGTGTTGTTCTACGCCTTAGAACCGATATAGGTGCTATTGCAATATGATTCATTACGGCATAATTGATGGCCATTCCGTGTTATGATATAATATGCTTACCATTCTTCCATTGCATGATTGCTTCATTTAATTAATAGAGTTTAAACTGATGCTTTCTATATATAGTTTTATAGGGTTACTGCAATGAGGATTTATCTGTATGCATCTGTTAGGCCAACCTGTTCATTTTTAACTACAAAAAGAAATTGCAGTAACCATTTTTTTCCATCACTTTACTCATATTCCTGTTGGTGTACCTAAATGTGAATTAGTGCCATTTTCTTTTATATTTTTTTATGCAGGTTGAGTTCAGTGTTTGTACAGTTACATTCATTCATGGTTGACGTGCATTGATTTTTCTAGTTTGTTTACCAGTGCAAAGTAATGTCTATCTTGGTCATGTGCATGGAATGAGTATGCTTATGATCAAGTTCTTCCAAATAATTTTAGAATTCTTGTATATATTTATCTCTATATGTTCAATTAAATTTATCTTCTTTTTTCAGTTTATAAAACACAGGGATTATGGACATGTCTTCCGCTCCGAACCTGAAGTTGTGCGCTTCCTAGCCACAGGAGAAGCCAAAATTAATAAAATATGGCAGAAGGTGCCCACTTGTTTCATATTAAAATTTTATGCCCTTTATGTAGAAATATACGTGTTGTCATATATTAAATCACTTCTTACATGCATCTTACTTGATATAAATCTTTATGTTTCTCAATCATATATCTGCAGATAGCTGACCCTAGTGGTGGACAGGATCCTGGTAATTCAAATTCTTTATTCAACTTGTATCGATTCATCATACATTGTACTAATTTTAAGATACAGGTAACAAAAAAAAAGGTAAAGATTGATTGTTACCTCAGGAACTTATAGTCCTAGATGACAGCTAAAGGGGTGACTTAAATGGAAAAAAAAATTGAAGCTCTAAACTTTTAATGCAATGTTTTGTTCGACAAGTATGAAGACAATGCGGCGGATTTTTGTTAACAGTTGACAATGCAACTTTTCATTATTTGAACTTATTTCTAGTAGCAAACATGGCACTGAAACTTCCAACTGCACATGCAGGTGCAAGTCGTCCAAGAAAAAGAAAGGCAGTACCCCCGACTCCAACTAATAATTCTCAAGGTTTTCTCAGTAATCCTACTTATGAACCACATTCAATTTCTTTTTTCTTAATTGAGGCTCATTTCCATGCATGCACACTATGAAAAGGTGAGCATGCAATGCCCTCTCCATTAGGATTGCAAGCATAATATTTCTTCCCTGGCTGGCCGGAGAAGCATAAACAAAACCAGCAGTCCTACGCGTAAACTCAGGAAAAAAAGGCTGGATTCTAGAGAAAACCAGCTGTCATAGTCCAACATTGTGCAGTTTCAACTGATGATCGATTTAGAGAAAACTAATACCTTCCGGCTAATGAAGATACTACCCCAGTCTTCCCATTCATTCCCAGTGGATCCTTCTTATCCCTTTTCATTGAATGAACGAAGTTAACCTATACGAGAGTGAGGCATAGAAATCCTACAATCAACTTCCAACTTTTGATGTCCCGTTTGACGATTCTGCTGCATCTTTAGAAAAGAAAAAGGAGAAGGACAGGGGTCGCTAGTCAGAAAAGCTATAACTATCAATTCAAATTCTGAATGAATCAAATATCCCCAAGTAGGATTCGGTTGTCTGTTCCTCACAAAAAAAAGCGAGAAAGTTTATCTGTACACCAATTATTTGGGTAGTATTGTTCTCTAGTATTTCTCGACAACAGTAATGTACAGCCTAACTTATCCCATCTCAAACATAGGAATTTCTTGAGGGTCAACCTACGTTCGTATTAAAGCCTTTCTTTTTTACATTTATAATTTATGTTTTTCTAGAGCAGTATAATGTTCACTAAATCTACTTTCAACGTGTGCAGGTTCTGGATGCTATCGTGGAGGCCCAATTTCAAGGGAGCTTCGTGAACAAGGTTGGCTGTAATTCCATCTGAAGGATGCAATCATGTTACAAAAATAAAGAACAACAAATCGAGTCTGTGGACTCTGTACCAGTGCTGTTGGTTTATGAACTAGTTTATTGCCTTTTAGTATTCCTCACTCATGCTATTAATAGTCTGAAGCTAGCAAAGCTTTTCTTGGGCACTTATTTTCAGGCTTTCTGCTATGATGAGCAAGTTTAATGCAATTAATGCTATAGTTATTGTTTGGTGGGTGTTGAGTTGACTCTAGATGCATTTTATGCTTGTGATGCCTATCTTTCTAAGTATGGTATTTCTTAAATATATAGAGTAAGCATCAATTCGATGATAATATGCATAAAAAATTATACCCCCATATGTTTGGTGCTTCAAAAGCAGTTGAGGATTTATAGCTGATCTACAAACATGAATGGTGTAAAGTACCGAGAGGCACAAGATTTTTACACTGTCCGAGAGCGAAGATCTTGACAATTATATAGGCATTATTATAGATATAAATATATGGGCATTATTTTAAATGGAAATATGAAATCGCTCATCCTTCCCTTTTGCTTGAATTCTAACCATCAAGGGGGGCATGACTTCATGGCCAGTACTTATCAGTTGACATACGTACGTATGATCAAAGATGGTGTCTCGGGTATTGCATGTGAAGAGACCATCGGTCAATCTAGCTTCAAATAAGTTTCCTGTACAGCTCGATCGGTGATTTTTCTTTTGTCGTGAAGAATGATAACAAAAGGAAAGATGAAAGTCTATCTGCTTGCGGTGTTATGCCAAGCAAGAATATATGCCAAGGAATTAATATTGAAGAGAAAAATTAAGCTAGCTAAGAAGATGAGATAAATATTTTTATTTTGGCACCATGCATGTTGAGATCATTGAAAGTCCAATCTGATGTTGTTGTGCAACCGGAAATAGCTGAACTAAGTAGTAGGACTTTTGCATCGTGGCCACATATACCTTGCATTGGGTGCCGCCCTGTATCGAATCAGAGTCGTTTGCCTAGCCTTTTGAAGAGTTTGGCTGTGAGGTCATCGCCTCCACGAACCCTAGAGGGCGCTCCCTTTCTTTATCTCGTGTTTGCTGCTGGTGCTCCATTGTGGATTGTGGAGGAGGGCGTGTCTAGGGGATTTATCTTGATGCAGTCTTAATTTCCTCTCAGTTCTTTTCTGATCGTGGCACCTCTGTACAACGGTCTGGTTGTGAACTTTGAAGATCAATCTGGTGCTTTTGTTTTCTTGGTCGTTGGTTTTCATCAAGTGATTTGTTGGAAATCCCTGTGTTGTGAGGTGATCTGTCAAGGATATAGCTAAATGATGCCGTGGATTATTGAGAATCAACCTTTAAGTCTCGTCGTTGCTTCTGGCTGACCAACGTACACATAAATCTGATAGCTGCATTATTGTTGATTATGCTTGTACCAACTCATAAAGAGAGGGCCGAAGCAATGGCATATGGGTATTGACGTCGGTGCTCATCAGTATGTGTCTTCGCACCATATATCAGAACTAGCAAAAGTGACCGTGCGTTGCCACAGGCTGGTAAAAAAAATCCATAATTAAATCATTTAGTAATATGTGATTTTTTTTGTCTGACGATACATTTTGATGCACAAATAATAAAGGATGAGTAGTTAAAGTGAACATCACAACTACTCACTTAATATTGGGGGAATCGAATAAATAATGGATCGATGTTTCGAGATGGCTAAGAAACTGTATTCAGCTAGCTGTTACGCCTGATGCAAATAACTCAGGGATTTGAATTCAATAAGACAAATAACTCGATGAGTGAATATGGGAACAGAAACCTAAAATGAAAACAAAGAAGGCAACAGCAATGCAGCTCTGATGCAGATCGCATAAACATAAAAACATTCAGTATAGCAGTGCAACTCTACTGCATTCCTCCACTTGCTCCTTCCTTTATATGCACAACAGCAGTGTTGAAAACTCAACCGCAAGGCAGCAGCAGAAGCAACGTTATATGAAAATAAAGAGCAGAGCAAAATATTTTCCATCCCCATAGTACGATTCTTTACATTGTCGAACATCTCTTAAAAATCTATCAAAATAGTCTATTTTTTATGTACCTTTTCTCCTGCACATGCGACAAGACACGACTCTATAGCCTGAAACAAACATGATGAGGGTGTTCGGTTGGAGGATGCAGTTGCAGTTACAGTTTTTTGTGAGAGGGAACACTGTAGCGGAGGATTCGCATACTGTAGCAGACAAGTAGACTGTAGCAGCAGCAGCCGGAGGAATTTCCTCCAGCCGAACACCCTGGATATATCTGGTCTTCAAAAAGTTCAGACTATGGACACCAGACATGCATGATATATCTGCTCGAGCGACTCCCTCATCCTTGTGCATCCAAGGAGATCTCAACAGCTCGAGATATCCACTCGATCGACTCCTCACCATCAGAAGCAACCTATGGGACAAAACAAATGCAAATCACATCCCCATAAGCCCATAGCCAGAAGACATGTTCTACAGTTCGGTAGTGCTTTAATATATTTGTGTTCTCGAACTATTAGTAATCAGAACTAAAAGAAAGAAGAAGAAAAGAGCCATGCCAAATGCAGTTACCTGCTGTTTATAGTGTCCTAATCAAGTCTAATTTTGTCTTGAAATGGTGAACTGAATGTTGCTTTAATCCGGATTATTTAATTCAACAACTTTCTAGCTGGTTACCTGTTGTTTATTCGATGATGTATTGTAAGTCAAGTATTAATATGATGCAACATGCTCATTCATGGCTTCCCGAACTATTTATGGCCCTCTTTGGAACAGATTATTTCAGGAGAGCTTTTGTAGGAATCCAGATTCTCTGAGAATCAGCTGTGAGGAGAATCTGACTGTTTGGCAACTCTGATTATTTTGGTTGGGATTGTCTGTCCTATCTGTATAATGACTTATATACCCTTCAAGCCTGTTATGTCTTGTTTGATTGCTGAGAAGACAAACATTATTATTTCATTATTCTGTACAATTTTAGTTATCAATGTATTGCGGAAATCCCCCATGAACAGAAGCCCTACTGAAGCAACAGGCGGAAATCCCTTTTCCCCATTGCAAATCCTTCCAATCCCCATCGCAAATCCTTCCAATCCAATCGCAAATCCTTCCGATTCATAGCATGTAGTGTCAACTTGCCAATCCATTTTCCATCAATTTGCGATTTTAGTGGGAAAAAAAATCAAACTAGAGTCGCTCTGTTTGAAACGGAACAGCACAAATCGCAAAAAATGGGATGCCCAGGGGAGGGCCTCGGGCAACCGCAACCACGCCATCCCTCGCCGCACCGCGCAACCGTGCCGCCCCTGGCCGCTTCGCTCCCGCGCAGCCACACCGCCACCCTCATCCCACCGCGGCCGATGTCCGTCCATGCCGCGGTCGCCACCGATTCCTCTCACCGGCGAGGTCCAAGAGTTGTCCTCGTTCCGTTTTGACAGCACTGGGTGGCGAGGCGGCCGGATTTGGTGGGGGTGGTGGTAGGATTTGGTGCCCTCGGAGAAAGAAGAGAAGTCAGGAGGAAGACGGGGTTGGAAAGAAAATAAGGGGGCGTTCGGCGCACCTCCTCTAAACTTTAACACCGTCACATCAAAGAAAATCTTACTATTTAAACATATTTTTATTAATTTAATGACAAAACCTATGTCACGACCCCTCCTCTAAATCACAAGACGAATCTAGTGAGCCTAATTAATCTAAGTTTTGCTACAGTGATGCTACAGTAACCATCGTCTACTCACGCCTTAATTACCTTCAT
This sequence comes from Eragrostis nindensis, assembly GCA_012490785.1. Lineage (NCBI taxonomy): Eukaryota > Viridiplantae > Streptophyta > Magnoliopsida > Poales > Poaceae > Eragrostis > Eragrostis nindensis. Next base: position 1,348,594 of record JAAXCT010000028.1, read on the forward strand.
TAGATTCGTCTCGCGATTTCGAGCGGAGTCCTGAAATTATTTTTGTAATTAAACTTTATTTGTAATCACAATATTTGTTAGAAAAACCCTCTAAAGTTTAGACCCCGTGCGCCGAACACCCCCTAAGAAACGAACCGGTTAAGTGTGTAAAGAGTGGCAGGTGGGTAATTTCCGGGCTGTGTTGGCCAGAAGCTGCTCAGAGGCCGATTCCGCGTTCGTGTGTAAACCGCGCGTCCAGCAGAATCGCGTTCGCTAGAATCGAGTCTAGAATCTGCCCGTTTGGCTCTCGTCGCCGCTTAATTCGGATGAAAGCTGCCCAGAAGCTGTTCCAAACGGGGCCTATACATAGCCAGCATCACAAAAAGTGAAACATGTATATTTTCAAAAAAATAAAAACCCACCTTCTTACCATTTTCGTGTCCTTCCCTTTGGAGATACAAACCAAAGAATTATGGCAGAAATATCCAAATGGGCCTCTATATGCAAACCCAAACAGCTGCAGCACAACAGTAGTAGCAATATGGTATTAGAATATATTGCCCAAGTCAACAAGTAAATGAAAGGAAACATGATATATAACAAAAGAAGCACATCAAGTTAATCAAAGTTTGTGTAGTGCCATTTGTTCCTAAGCTATAAGTACAGAAGCATTTTTACTGAAGTACCATATGCCTTTTAAAAATGAGTTTTTCATTAAACCACATAGATGCGCTCATCCACTCTGCATGAAGTTAGGCTACAAAATATTTCCAAATCAGAACTATCCCAACGACAGCTGAGACTGAGGCCACTTCAAAACTTGAAGCTCTCTTTCCATGAGGGCAGTCCACCTCCAACCTTTAAATAGATTGCCACAGGACTGATGACATGGTTTACATGATTGGGATACACATTTTTTTTTGATAACTTAAATAGATTGCCACAGGAAAATACCACACACCTAAAAAAAGAAGTTTTAATAGAGATCCCCATATTTTTAATAACAGACAGACATAATTCTGTAGTTTTCCAGGGTAACCTTGCTAATCATGTCTACACCCAACAACAGGAGTCAAATTAAATATATACACCATCCAACAAATGTATCTATTATTCCAGTATGCGTCAATCAAAAGTAAGAAAAAAAAAAGCAGAGGCAGACCACATTTACATTGCTGAAATTTATTGGATGAACTGAGACTATATGAATTGGAACCAGAAGAAACACATCTTTTGACCTCATGAAACCACTGAAAAGGAAGATTGGTTGATGAACAAATTTTTGACCTCATGGCCTCATGGGCAGTTGAAAGAGAGATGGGCCAAATGCATCAGTGTAAGATTGGAAACTAAAATTCCAAGGAAGCCATAAGAAGAAGAATAGCAGCACCTTTGGAGGCTGTTGGAGCAGGCCCGTCCCAGGGCAGGTGCGGGCGGTGCGACCGCACAGGGCCCCTACCTGCCAGGGGCCTCTAATTTTTGTCGGCCCATGTGCTGAGCGTTTCATCGTTTCGTTTCCCAGTTCTGAATCGCGATCTTTTCTCAGCACATACACGCGATGGCAACGTGTTTCATTGTTTCGTTTTCTAGTTGTAAAAATCGTGATCGTTTCTTCCGGGCAGAAGGTGTGGTGCTGCTGCCGCACGTCCCAACTCCCAAGCCAGAAGTGTCCGCGTCGTGTGGCAATGTGTTGCCAGCCAGAAATCTTAGGACCAGGAGGTGTGCCGTGCGCATTGTTCTTCCAGACCGCCGTTTTTTTCTCTGGCGTGGTCGTGCTCAACGCCACATCTATATGTTCGTGCGGCTATACGATTCATTACGCTCTACTTATTCTTTTTTTTTGACTGTCAATGTATCATTGAGTTTAATTTGTAATTAATTTAATTTAGTGTTCTACTTCCAAGCCATGTCTTGTGCAAATTTGTTTTAAGACGTTCTGCAAATTGGGTTAGAAAACACGACTCTGGTCATGAAAAATGCAAGAAGAAAAAAATGACTAGAAGATCTAGCTCGATCAGTCTTAGAAAAGAGCTACGTACTAATACATTGTACGTATGGGCTATATTATTTCTTATTAACACATAAGTTAGGGCCTTAGCTTCATTGCAAAAAAAAAAAAGGTTAATTAGGGCCTCAGCTAGAAATTCGCACCGGGCCTCCAAAGTTCCCGGGACGGCCCTGGTTGGAGACCTTGTGCTCTGAATCCAGCGTGGGGGACTGACCTGCAACTCCGCGAACTCCTTCTGCAGTCAATTGGAAGTCTAAACGCCTACACGGCTACACATGCGAAATAGGTATGAAGGGGAAAGGAGGATTTTAGAGATAGGAGGCGGCACCTCTTGTTTCGTATCGATGGAGGTGAGATTGGCGACCTGCTCGTGGCTCGCCTTCTTGGCTTCCAGGACTTTGATTACATATAGCCGGGGAGCCGCCACCACTGTCGAGGAAGAAGAAGAGCCCGGAGCCGTCGACGACGCAATGTCGCCGCTGTCCAGGGAGGAGAGGATGGTGGTGTGGGAGTAGCTGTGCCACAGCGCTGTGGAGCTCCGCTGCAGCCGCCGTCGTCAAGTTCCGCCATGCTCAGGGGCAGATGAGCACGCCATGCGAGGCCGTCGCCATGCCCACAGCTCGCAGCCCTTCCTCGTCTGTTTGGAGTCGGATCAGCCACACGTCTCTAGGGTTTGGAACGGACAAGGAGCGAGGAGCGGCGACGCGGCGCAGTGGTGGCGACGGGCCGAGGAAGCCGAACGGATTTCAAATAGGGCTTACACCTGGTGTAACAACCAATCAAATCCAGTGATGGCTAGAATTGATAGGGTAATGGTTTCTGTTACCTGGGAAGCCCACTACCCTTTAACTACTGTTTCGATCTGCTCTATGTAGAGAGCCTAGTGACCACACCCCCTTACTAGTGGATATTGGTTCTGGGAATGGGTCAAATAGTTCTTTTAGATTTGAGAAATGGTGGCTAATGCATGCTGGTTTCAAAGAGGTAGTAGCTAAAGCTTGGTCCACCTGCTGTGACAGTACTAACCCTGTGGATGTTTGGCAAACAAAAGTTAGAATTTTTAGAAGAATGGCTAGGGGTTGGCCGGCTAATGTTATCGCTGAAATGAATAAAGAAAAGAAACAAATGATAGATGAGTATACTTGCCTAGATTTAGAGTCTGAATCTAGAACGTTGTCTGCTCAGGAAATGGAAAGAATGTCTATGTTGAGCAAAGGCATTGAGAAGTACTGGGAAGTAGAAGAGGTTAAGGCAAGGCAGCGGTCTAGGGATGGGAAATAAGTTGAGGGGGAGAGAAATACTGCTTATTTCCATGCTGTTGCCAACCAGCGCAGGAGGAAAAAGCACATTTCTGTTTTGGATAGGCCTGAAGGGCCAGTCCATGAAACTAGTGAGATGATTCCCATTGCTGCAGATTTTTACAAAAACCTTTTTGGGTATGAGGATAGAGGCTCCTTTTCTCTAGATTAGGACTTCTGGTCTGCTGAAGAATTGGTGTCTGTAGAGGAAAATAATCTTTTAGAGGCTGCAATATCTGAGGAAGAGGTCAAAACTGCTGTTTTTTCTTCTTATGCTGAAGGTGTACTAGGGCCTGATGGGCTCTCCTTTTTATTTTACCAGAAATTCTGGGCAATTGTTAAAGTAGACCTAATGAATATGTTTAAAGCTTTTTATGAAGGTGAGCTGGAGATAGACAGATTAAATTTTGCCATGCTCACCCTGATACCAAAAGAAAATGAGGCTAGGTCCATGAAGAAGTTTAGGCCAATCAGTTTGCTAAATTGTAGTTTTAATATTTTCACAAAGGTTCTTGCTAATAGGCTGGGTTTAGTTAGTGATAGATTAATTGCGGTTAATCAAAGTGTTTTTGTGAAAGGTCGCTTTATTCTGGAAAGTGTAGTTATAGCCCACGAAATCATCCATAGCACTCACCAAAAAGGAGAACCTGGTGTGGTCATTAAGTTAGATTATGAGAAGGCTTACGATAGGGTTCACTGGGATTTTCTGGAGGAAGTCTTAGTGTCTAGAGGTTTTAGTGCAAAATGGGTGATGTGGATTAGACAAGTAATCAGAAATGGTCAAGTAGGTGTAAAGATTAATGGAGTAGAAAGTAACTTCTTTAGAACTGGAAAAGGGCTCAGGCAAGGTGACCCCCTGGCCCCTCTACTCTTTAATCTAGTGGAAGATGTCTTTGCTAGAATGCTACAAAAAGCCTCTCAGAATAACATGATTAGAGGTCTGTTTACTGATTTTCGGCAGGAAGGTATTTTGACTTTACAGTATGCGGATGATACAATTCTTTTCTGTCAAAATAAACCTGAGTACTTTAACAACCTGAAATTCATCCTATCTTATTTTGAACAAATGTCTGGTATGAGAGTTAATTTCAATAAGAGTGAAGTTATTCCTCTCAATCTAGAAGATGAGGAAGTGCATGGCATCTCACATATTCTGTCTTGCCCTGTTGGAGTTTTTCCTATTCAATATTTAGGTGTTCCTTTACACTTTACTAAACTTAAAAGAGAAGATCTGCAGCCTGTAGTAGATAAAGTGATCAAAAGAGCTGCTGGCTGGAGGGGCAGGCTGCTAAACACAGCAAGTAGGCTGATCCTAGTGAAATCATGTTTAGCTAGTATTCCTATCTATCTTTTATCCTTTATCAAGTTCCCCAAATGGGCTATCAAACTGATCAACACCCACATGGCACATTGCCTGTGGAACAATTATGACGACCACCATTCTTATCATTTAGCAAACTGGGAAAGTGTGTGCATGAAAAAAGAATTTGGTGGCATGGGGGTCCCCAATCTTAGAGATCTTAATCTATGCCTGTTGGGCTCATGGATTAAGAGATACAATCTAGATGAGTGTAAGATTTGGAAGCAAGTAGTTGAACAGAAATATGTTGCTTGTAAAACCAATATTTTCTGTTGTTCAGATAATAGAACATCTCAGTTCTGGAAGGGTGTGATCTGGGCTAGTAAAGCAGTTAAGCTAGGTTTTAGATGAAAAGTAGGTAATGGCAGAAATGTCAAGTTTTGGGAGGATCTCTGGGTAGGTAATACTAGTTTGGCCATTCTGTTTTGTGAAGTTTATGTGATTGTCAATGAACAAAATGCAACCATAGGTGACCTGTGGGATGGGACAAATCTTAAATGTACTTTTCGGAGGTGTGTAGATCAGAGGATAATGAACTTATGGCTGGAAGTGGTCCAGATTGCGCAAACAATAGAATTTTCAGTTGAAAAAGATAGCCTGATTTGGCAATACGCTTCAAATGGGATGTATAGCTCCCAGTCAATGTATAATATTGTTAACTTTAGAGGGGTTGAACCGGTGTTTTTGCCTGCAGTTTGGAAGATCTATATACCACCTCGAATTCATATTTTTCTCTGGCTGTTGTCCCAGAATAAAATCCTGACCAGAGATAATCTGGGGAAGCGACAAAAACTGGAGGACTACTCTTGTGTGTTTTGTTCAGAAAAAGAGTCAGTTTGCCACTTGATGTTTGAATGTATGGTGAGCAGGGTTTGCTGGAGGCAAATCTCTGAAATAGCCAACAGAGTGGTTGGTTATCAGTTTGAGCAAGTAGCAGCTCTATGGTTAGATAGGAAAAAATTTGCTGCTATTAACATAGTAACTTCTGCTGTCCTGTGGGGGGATTGTGGAAAACTCGTAACAGTATTTGTTTTCATAACATGCAGTGGCGAGGAATGAAACAAGTTTGGGGTCTGATAGCTGGGCTGATCAAAACCTGGGAACTTTTGTGCCCGGAGCATGCAAAAGGGGAGGGCCAGGTTCCAAGGCGCCATCGCAGAATTGGTCAGAAGACCGGAGCGCCTGGAGTCCATGTGAAAATAGCCGCGCAAAGGAGCCTCATCGGGTGATAGGATAGCGTGAAGTGGGTGTGCTTTGTTTCTATGCTGGTACTTAGAGCTTAAACTGAGTGTGTGTTTGAGTTGCTGTTGGCTGTGCTGTATACTGAACAACATGGTCCGCTCTTTCTGGGCGAGACTGGAGTAATAAAGCTCTTTAACTCTAAAAAAAAAATTTTTTTTTCGGGGCGGGGCGGGCTGGTAATCACGTGGTGGGTGTAAGGATCGTGTGACCGAGAGGGGGAGGGGGGTGAATCGGTGCACTCTAGAGTCTATTTCCAAACACTAACACCCAAGCAACTCCTAGCAAGTAGTTCTAGTAACAAGGTAAAGCACATTAAGGAGTATCCTTAACCTATATAGCTAGTGGATATAGATAACACAAGCACATCACACTAGCAACCTAGCACAAGATACATAGAAAGCGGAAGACTTAAGCTAGGTAAGGCAAGGCAACAAGATAACTAGAGAACAAGACAACCAAGGATACTAGGCACACTAAGTAAAGTCCTTAGAGCTACTAGATAGGCTACAACAAGTAAGCACACGAGCAAGGCAAACAAGCAAACCTAGTGAAGCTAGTAGGTACCAAGGAAAACACACAAGCAAGATAAGAACACTACTCAAGTACTACAAGCAATCATATATAGAGCGATAAGTAAATGCAAGTAGTAAAGGAGAAGGGATAGAGAATGCTCATGATGTTTTCCCGTGGTCTCGGAAGGATGGCGTCTTCTCCTACTCCACGTTGGGTCACTCCCGCCGGAGTCTCGACCCCGTCCCTCCGCTCGATGGCGATCCCTCCTAGAGCACACTTCACCCTCCGAGTGAAGTCGCGGGCACGTCCCGCCGGGCTCGATCCCGGGTACTCTTCCGGAGGTAAGGCTCCGCACTTGATGCGTGCCAAAGGGCGCTCCACTAGTGATGCTTCTTTCGCACGGGAAGCTCCAAGACCGTGTACAAACTTGTGTCGGCTTCCACAATCTCCTTGGACAGCTCAACACCAACGCCTAACCGGTCTAGGCCTTGCCATAGACCAAGAGTAACAGCTCTAGATGACTCTCTCAAGCCCACACTAGCCTAGAGATCAAAGGATGCAACTTGTTACTCTCTCAAGCACTAGGATCACTCCAAATCCTTCTCAAGTGCTTCACACTTCTCCCTCTTGGCTTCTTGGCAGCACCTCACCTCTTTCCTGGGTCCAAGAGCACCTCAAAGAGGTAAACAACCGACTATATATAGGCCACCAACCTCAAACTAGCCGTTGTCTAAAAATGCCCAGTCTGCGTGTTGACCGTACAATAGACCGTACTGTCCGGTCTCCATTAGACCGTATCGTCCGGTCTTCACCAGACTGGCGTCCAGGGAGTGCTGCTCCTCATCTGTAGACCGTATTGTATGGTCTCTAGGACCGTACTGTCCGATCTCCACTTCTTCTTCAGCCAACAGAAACTTCTCCTTCTCTGTTGCTCTTCGCCTGTAAGACCGTACCGTCCGGTCAACTGTCCGGTCTTCATTCTTCAACTTCCAGAAACTTCAGCTTCTCTGTCTAGAAAAACTCAATAGAGACCGTACTGTCCGGTCCCTAGGACCGTACTGTCCGGTCAACTGTCCGGTCTCTATTTCTCCACTTTCAGAAACTTCAGCCTTTCTGTCTGGATTTCCTCTGTAGACCGTATTGTACGGTCTCCATGACCATACTGTCCGGTCTCTTCTGACTTCGCAGCTTCGATCTTCTTCTTGATCTTCTTCTTCCAAACTTGAACTTCTTGGTTCCTTCAATCCTCTTCTGCCACCCTAGCCCTTGAGAGACTCACCATGCATCAAATGATCTCTATAACTAGTGTGCACTAAGAGAACCACCTCGAACCCTCTTGATAGTCCGGTTTTTCCTATGGACTCAAGCTAACATCTAACCAAGCAACACTCGCTTGGATGTAGCATGTCCTTAGCCTTGATCCATATGTTCTCCGCGACTCCATCAAGTCCGTTCTTGTGTCGATGAAGGCAACCAATCATCATTTTCATTAAGTTCATGGTGTGTTGGCGTTCACCACCAACGGACGGAGCTTTCTTTCTATGTATATGTGACCTATAAGATCTCACAAGAGTGTTAGTCACATTCATGGTTCTCATCCTATCACTAAAACATCCATACCTTGGGGTTTCCTTAGCTCCAATGGTCATGAAGCTTACAATCTCCCCCTTTTTGGTGATGGATGACAACCATGATAAAAATGATCGAGAAGATAAAAGATGTAATGACAAATGCCAAGATAAAAGCGCAACTCGATCATGACACTAAACAACAAGTATAAAATAGAGAGATAGTTACCTTGTTGATTAGGTCGAGACAAGTCATAGCTCAAGAAGTCACAAGTTAGAGCAAAAACTCATTTCACAAGTGAAATAAAGTACACGGAGCTATGACAAGCAAAGGTTACAAGGGGTTTACCTTCATACTTACTTTGTAGAATTCCGCTCCCCTTTGACAAGTGCACCAATCTCAAGATTGTGTGAAGATCGATCATCTTGATCACTTGATCTTCATTTGCGCAAACTCCCCCTTGAGATGGCATTGCTTCTTCTTCGTCACCTCAAGATTGTGTGAAGATCGATCGTCTTGATCACTTGATCTTCTCTTGTACAAACGCCCCCTTGAGGTGACATCTTCCAACTCATCGTAAGCCCGAACTCTTCTCCCCCCGAACTCTTCTCCATCATTTAAGCCCAAATTCTTCTCCCCCTTTGGCATCTATCACTCAAAAAGAGTCTACCAAGGAAGAAAAGTTAGTGTAAATGTATGAGACGAGTGGGAAAATGAGTTACTTGATTTGACGTGAAGCTCCCCCTTAATTCGTGAGTCTCCATCTCCCAACAAGTTTCCCTACACACAATCTTTAAAAAGCATATTGTCTTGAAGTACATAGGGGTTAGTTGATGATGATGGAAATGTATGAACCCTTAGACTTTGAGCCGCGCAAGTGGATTTAACCTTAGAGCTCAAAAATCATGGTTCAATGGGCATGAAGCTCATATAGCATTGCTATGTGTTCATCATAGGAGGTCATATACTCATATTGTGAATAAGCAACTCCCCCTAGATGGGTGCTCGGCGCCGAGAAAAATAAGGGTACAATGCATGATGCTATAAGGGTAAAATGAAGAGAAAGCTAGGAGCCAAGTTACCAACAACAAGTGTGAGCCCTTTTTGAGCTTGATCACAATGAGCCTTTTCTTCAAAGCCTCGGGAGCCATAGTGCCACCAATCCCAAACTTAACCCATGCTCATTGCTATCTCAACAAGGTTAGTTGCCGGTCCTACAAAAACAAGAAGAACACACAAAAACAACAACACAAACAAAAACAAGTAAGGTATATGTACATATATACAAAAGTAAGCTCAAGGATATCAAGTGAAGTCGGAGAGGTCGAGAACATTAAGTTCTCCCCGGAGCTTACAAAAGGTCTTCTTGTCAAGTGGCTTGGTGAAGATGTCCGCCAATTGTTCATGAGTCCGAACACCAATCAATTCAATATCCTTCTTAGCCATATGATCTCGGATGAAGTGATGTTTGACTTCAATGTGCTTTGCATGGCCGTGATCACCCTTGTTGAGAGCCATATTGATAGCACTTTCGCTATCACAATAGAGAGGTACTTGCCCATAAGATAATCCATAGTCCAAAAGGGTTTGCTTCATGTATAAGAGTTGAGCACAACAAGCACCGGCCGCCAAATATTCCGCCTCCGCCGTAGAGATAGCCACACAATTTTGTTTCTTGGAACTCCATGAGATAAGTGATTGTCCAAGAAATTGGCATCCACCGGAGGTACTCTTTCTACTCACTTTGCAACCGGCGAAGTCTGAGTCCGCATAGCCAACAAGTCTAAAGTCCGAGCCTTTTGGATACCAAAGACCCATTGTATGAGTGTTCTTGACATACCTAAGAATTCTCTTCACGGCACTCATATGGGACTCCTTAGGGTTAGCTTGATATCGAGCACAAAGGCACACACTAAACATGATATCCGGTCTAGATGCGGTAAGGTAAAGAAGCGAACCAATCATAGAACGATAGAGTTTAGGGTCCACCGGTATACCTTTAACATCCACATCAAGAGGGACACTTGTAGCCATAGGTGTGTCGTAGGGCTTGGAGTCTTCCATGCCGAACCTCTTAAGAAGATCCTGAGTGTACTTCTCTTGGTAGATGAACGTGCCCTCCTTCATTTGCTTGACTTGAAAACCGAGGAAGACATGAAGTTCACCTATCATAGACATCTCAAACTCTTTCTTCATAAGAGCACGGAACTCATCATTATAGATTTCGTTAGTGGAGCCATAGATGATATCATCAACATAGATTTGACAAACAAAGAGATCATCACCAATATGCTTAGTAAAGAGAGTGTTGTCGATACTACCGATCTTGTAGCCTTTGGTGATGAGATGATCTCGAAGTCATTCATACCATGCTCTTGGTGCTTGTTTGAGTCCGTAGAGAGCCTTTTTAAGCTTGTACACATAGTCCGGATGCTCGGGGTCCTCGAAGCCGGGAGGTTGCTCTACATAAACTTCTTCATTGATTAGTCCATTGAGAAATGCACTTTTCACATCCATTTGATGAAGTTTAAAATCAAAATGAGAAGCATAAGCAAGGAGAGTTCTTATAGCCTCAAGACGAGCGACGGGGGCAAAAGTCTCGTCGAAATCGACGCCTTCAACTTGAGAGTAGCCCTTCGCCACTAGTCTTGCCTTGTTCCTTACAATTGCTCCCTTCTCATCTTGCTTGTTCTTGAAGACCCATTTAGCACGAATGACATTGGATCGCTTGGGCCGCTTCACCAACTTCCAAACATCATTTCCTTGAAGTTGTTGAGCTCCTCTTGCATGGATAGCACCCACTTGTGATCTTTCAAGGCTTCCTCGATCGTCTTCGGCTCTAGGGTAGAGACAAAAGAGAAGTTCTCAACAATGTTAGCTTCATCAACTTAATTTAGCTTATATTGACTTCTCCTAGTCTTTATCCCTTGAGAAGGACTCCCAATGATGAGATCACGTGAATGATCCCTAGCAATGGGTTTGTGCTTCCTTGAAGGTTCTTGTCGAGGAGGAGGTGGAGCCGGCGAAGTGTCTTGCGCATCTCTTGCGGCTTGCTCTTTGGAGATGTGAGTGTCTTGTTGTCGAAGAGGTGAACCCGAGCCATCATCTTGTGTTGAAGTAGATTGTGCTTGTTCTTGATTGCTCGGTGAAGCTTGACTCGTAGATGCATGAGGTAGATCACTTGCTGGCGCTAGTTGCGGTTCGCTTGGAGTAGCTTGACTTGGAGATGCTTGTTGCGGTTCGCTTGAAGTAGCTTGACCCGAAGATGCTTGTTGCGGTTCACTTGAAGGAGCATGATGTTGTTCACTTGAGGGAGAGCTTGGATTCTCTTGAGATGTACTCGTAGAGGGTCCGCTTGATGAAGTTGTTGGAGGAGGTGTCGGAGGTTGAGGTGTCGGAGGTTCATCTTCACGAGGAATAACTTCACCAACGGGCATGTCCCTCAAGGCTTCCTCCACGGGTTCATCACCTACAATATGAGAAGATGGAGGGTCTTCTTGAGACCCATGAGATTCATCAAATTGCACATCATAGGTTTCTTCAACAAAGCCGGTAGAGGTGTTGTAAACCCGATAAGCCTTGGCCGAGCCCGAGTAGCCGACAAGAATACCCACGTCGGTCCTCTTCTCGAACTTGCCAAGTCTTTCCCTCTTCTTGTAGATATAGCACTTGCAACCAAAGACCCGGAAGTATGCAACATTCGGTCTTCTCCCAACAAGCACTTCATATGGACTCTTGTTTAGCAACTTGTGAGGATAGATCCGGTTGGAGGTGTAGCATGCGGTGTTGATAGCTTTCGCCCAAAACTTTTCCGGAGTGTTGTACTCATCAAGCATAGCACGAGCAAGAGTGATAAGAGTCTTGTTCTTCCTTTCAACAACACCATTTTGTTGAGGAGTGTATGTAGCCGAGAACTCATGCTTGATGCCAACCTCATCACAATAATCCTCAATGATAGAGTTTTTAAACTCCGTCCCATTGTCACTTCGAACCTTCTTGATGTGAAGCCCATACTCATTTTGCACTCTTTTAACAAACTTCTTGAATATCCCAATTGCTTGTGCCTTGTTCTCAAGAAAGAACACCCAAGTATATCTTGAGTGATCGTCCACTACCACCAAGCAATAGAGATTTCCACCAATGCTCACATAAGTTGTAGGCCCGAATAGATCAATGTGTAAGAGCTCGAGAGGTCTTGAGGTTGACATGAAATTCTTGGACGGATGAGGTGAAGCCACTTGCTTTCCGGCTTGGCATGCACTACATAGCTTGTCCTTCTCAAATGTGACTTCCTTGACTCCTCTTACTAGCTTGTTCTTCATTACATGCTTGAGTTGACCCATACCAATGTGAGCTAGCCTCCGATGCCATAGCCAACCTAGAGCGGACTTAGTGAAGAGACAAGTGCTAGGGGCAACAATGTTAGTCTCAAAATCAACAACATATAGATTATTATGACGAAAGCCCTTGATAGTGAGACCCATAGCATCATTGCGAAAAACAACCCCATTAGCATCAAAGTTACAAGAAAAACCAAGATCACATATTTGAGCAACGGATAGAAGATTGAAGTTTAGGGACTCAACAAGCAATACATTAGAGATAGAGAGGTCATTTGAGATAGCCACCTTACCAAGACCTCTCACCTTGTGCTTGGAGTTGTCCCCAAATGTGACCTTGTTATGATCTTCATTTTCGTCCAGGTTGGTGAAGATGGATGAAGTCCCGGTCATGTGTTGAGTGCACCCACTATCCAACACCCAATGTTTGCCACCAATCTTGTAGTTCACCTTGAAAGTAGCCATCAAGCAAAGAGATGGATTAGTATCATGAGAATCAATTGACATATCATTTACCTCTTTCATGCTCTTGATGTAGGCCATAGGAACTCCATTGTGAAAGTCCAAGTCCAATGCATCCAAGGCGTCAATCATTGCCTTGGTGACTCCATTGTGTCTCCACATGGTCCGATCAACACCCATGTGTATGACATGAGTTCCAAGAGGAAGACCTTGAAACCTTCCCACATCTCCACTAGCATTGAAGTACTCAAGAATGTTGTAGATTTGATTCTCATAAGATAATGCCATCAAGATAGCCTCCTTGAGAGTCATCCCACTAATATCATCATTAAGGTCATTTAGAATGTGGACCTTCCTATTGTAAGGTAGAAAAGAAAGCACCGTGTGGATAGCATGCTCATCACTAATCTTGTCTTCTCCTTCAAAAGAGTTCACTCTAGCCACCAACACAAGAAATCTCTTCCAACAATCAAACCAAGACTCCCCATCTCTCCTATAGTACTCATCATACATGTCGAAGAGGAGATAGTGAGCACCACCGGCAAGGCCCGGTTCATACAAGTTGTAGTAGTCTTCAAAGGGGGATGGCAAGACTTCTCCCTTCATGTGATATTCCTTGATAGGTGTTGACGGTCCTTAAAGCAAGAATTTTACCGTCAATTACCTTCATAAAAGAATTAAAATGAACACCAAACATAGTGGTAGGAGTTTATTACTAACCAATTCCACAAGTGTTGGTGAATTTGTGAGTGCAGCTGCATTTCATAGGAAACCGGGGAAAAGGAAGCATAAAAGGCCCACTCTGCAAACACCGAATTTCCCCGTCACAAGGAAATCTCCCCAAAAGCCCAATATCAAGGAGATATGAAGAAAGATCATCCCTTGGAGATCCTCAACAAAGGCAAGGATATATGGATCCACCAAATCAACCCATACCATATTCCAAAGAGGACACCACTCCGAGAAATCAGCATCGGCAGCCAAGGATGACATACACCAAAAGGGATACAAACCCTATTCACTTTGGGTCAACACATTGAGATACATCATTAGAACCCAAAGGGAGACTCCTTGGCCAAGCCCAAGAAAGATATCACTCCGGCAAGTCCACGGTCATCGCAGAAATCACCCGGGATGGAGAAAAGGCCAAAATACAGTCATCTGGACTCATCCTGGGCCATACACCGGGGAGAGGCCTTATGAGGACCCCATGGACCACTACACCAAAGCCCAAGGCCATAGGGGCCAAGGGGGGGTCGGCCGACCCCAAACCCTAGGTCGGCCGACCTGCTACAGTGGCCTTTCTGGCCCATTTTTCTGTGGCGGTTCCCCACCGACGTACCAAGGTCGGTTCTGCCTGCAATCAATGCCACCGACCTAAGGAACCGCCTCAATTCCACCGCCTTTGGGGGCTATAAATAAAGGGGTACCCCCCCTCCCCTCAATACACACAAGAAGGAGAGCCTCATTCCACTCCCAAGGGCCTAGGGTCCTTTGTATACTAGTAGAGTAGGGAGAGAGTTGGGTAGAGGAGAAGGGTAGTCCTCCCTTGTGAGGACTTAGCCCCAATCTTGTATCTTTGAGGATAGTTATTGATAATACATTGTTCGTCGTTCGTTCATCGTTCGTTCGTCGTTCGTTCATCGTTCGTCGTTCGTTCATCGTTCGTTCGTCGTTCATCGTTCGTTCATCTTCATCAAAGTAAGTATTCTCGATCTCCTATTGGATATAGCCTAGCCTTGGTTAAGCGTTCCTTGTTTGGTTGTGGATCCTTGGCTTGCTTATGATTTGAGTACTTCTTATCTAGATTAAGTTCTTCCTTTACTTGCTTACGGGATCATTGCTCTGTTCTAGAGTGCCTTACCTTTCAACCAAGTTAAGGTAGTAATCAATAACTTAGACGTGGTGTCTAGGTTAGAGGTTACCTTTGTTTGCTGCGTGCTCCACGGTTTGTTGAGGTAGGCGGTAGGTGGTGACAGCCCTATCCGTCCTTCGTAATCCTCCACGTTCGGGTACGTAGTAGGCCCCTTGGCCGGAGTGACTTGGCAGACCAGGTCTAAGCCGGCGCCCAAAGTAAGCATTTAGAGGAGGGATCTACCATAGGTTTGGCAGTGAGGTCTTGATTGCCTTGTTGTCACACGACCTCAGGACTGGCATAGGGACTTGATAGCCCTAGTGTCACGTGTCCTAGTGGTAGAGGGTTACCGGTAGGTGGTGACAGCCCTGCTGTGTTTAATCCTGTCTTTTTCTAGAAAGAACCTCATCCATAGGAATCCTCTCTACCCTTTTCTACCATCCTTCTTCGTGTCCTTGGACGAGCTAGACTAGAAGATAATTCCACTCCGTTCCTTTGGGAAATATAAATAACGATACCCTTGAATACTCACGGGTGAAGTGCTACAACGGTATTCTCCGTGCGCTTGCGGATTTATTCGTGACGTAAGAAATACCAACAAGCATTTCTGGCGCCGTTGCCGGGGAACGGTTGTTGCTTTTATCTTCGAACCTGGTTGGTCCTCGTATTGTATCCTTTAAAAAAAAATCTTTCTTTTGTTTTTCTTTCCATCATCAAGCTTCCACCATCTATCCTTCCTATCCTGTCCCCATCATCACCTTTTCACTTAAAAGAAAATACCAAAAACATTCATCATGGAGCCAGAACCTACACTCGAATCATTTTCTGCTCCAAGGCGAGAGTTCTTTGACCCACCATCATCTTCAAAACCAATTTCCTCATCTGGCTATCAAATCCACCCCGCCTTTATAACCATGGTACGGAAACGACCCTTCTCTGGACTTGAGCATGAAAATCCGTATCACCATCTACAAGAGTTCGAGCATTTGTGTTCATGCATCATGATCCAAGGCATGTCACAAGAAACAGTGAAGTGGAAGTTGTTTCCTTTCTCCCTTCAAGATAAAGCGAACAATGGTACATACTTGCAGTCGGAAGCACGTACGGTGATTGGGAAAAGCTTCGAGATAAATTTTGCTTAGCCTTCTTTCCCTTATCTCGCGTCGTTGCTCTCCGTATGGAAGTTCTCCACTTTCGTCAGAACGAGAAGGAGTCTATAGGTGCGGCCTGGGCTAGGTTTTCCTTGCTAACTCTTTCCGGCCCAAACTTGTCTATTCCCGACCACATGTTATTGCAACACTTCTATATGGGTCTAGACAAGGACTCCGCCCTATACCTTGACATCACCGCTGGAGGGTCTTTTGCTACCAAAACCCCCACAGAAGGAAGAGCGCTCCTAGAACTTATCCAAGAAAACTCTTCCTATGTTGATGATCTGAAAATTCCCCTCCTCTAGAGTCAAAGTTTGGTTGTGTCAGAACCGCGCTTAAGCTCTACAACCCCCTTAAGGCCTTCTTTTGCTATTTGTTCTTTAGGATGGTTGTAGATGCTTTTGTTTATCATAAATATTGCAAATATCGTGGTTGTATTTTGGCACTAACCTTGCAGACATTCTCCGGAGCCACATCATCAGACTAAACATGACGGAGCAAAGTCTTGCTCGTCAGACTTAAAATGACGATGCCCTTGCCGACAGGATAACCGGAAGTTATCTCTTTTGTTGCACTTCTTTACATGATAAAATTTAAAATAAAAAAATTAAATACAAAAAAAAAAGAATTTATATGAATAAACTAGGCGCTTTTATCTCCCGTTCAAACATATAACGCGCCTTGAGTTATTTTGTCATATTCATTAAACTAAGGCTCACCGGTCTTTAACCCCGGTAGAGTCCTTTTTATTTCCATATCCTTTTGTTTGTTTTGAATAAAAAAGTCTAGGTACAAGAACAAGTGTGGGGGAGACCTCTCGTTCTTCATCAAGCACACACTCGAGATCTCCCACCAACACAATGCACAAACATCGCACCGTTCAAACACGCTATGGAGTGGAGTTATCGGGCACAAGAAAAGAAAGTTCGATCGTAACTTTGGGTTGATCTCCTATGGCCACTCTTGGTCTCCACTTCATCCAATGCGACGGTTTGCGCATTCTACCCTACTACTCTCTCTCCCTAACTCATGAGTTAGAATAATCTTATGATTCAATCACTAAAATTTAACTCAGTTTTAAACCAAGCATGTTTATCCCTCAACAACATGCTTCTTTCTGGTTGGCCTGCATACTCATTATTCCTCGCATCATGCTCTGTTGCTTGTGAACACACCAATCTCTTAGGACTCCATGTTTATCTAAGTTGTTGGCGAATGTGATATGGTTGGATGAGAGGAATCTTGCTTCTTCTGTATAGAGTGCTTCGGAATTTATCTTATAAAATTTAAAATCATAGCTTTGCACTCCTCAATGATCTTATATTCCCACCAGAGCCAAATATAATGATTACATTGAAAACCCCTGCAAATGCTACTTGTTATTACTTTGAGCTTTGTCAAATTGTTGTGACCCTTGTGAGATGCTTTCATACTTTCATGATCAAGACCACGCACACATACACCACCACCACAAAACATGCTAAACTTCTACACTGGAAGTTAGCAACACCTTTTCCATCCACCCATCCACCAAAAATAAATACTCCATCACTTGTTGTTGATGTCTCTCTCTCTAAAATATCCTTGCAAAAGAGGCATGGCTATCGAAAAAAAAAAGAAAAAGGTTGTTGAAAAAAAAAGAAAAAAAAGAAGAAGAAGAAGTAGAGAGTACTCACATGCATGAGAAGCATGAATAAAAGAAATACATGCTCTAGCATGCTGAGTGTGAAAAAAAAAAGAAGAAGAAAAAAAATGGTGATAGCCATGCTCTCAAATGAAAATCAATCAAGAGAGAGACATCATCGCACATCAAGGGGTATCCATCTCATTCCATTCACCATCATATACACATATCCACACACATGCACATTCTTGATCAGATTGTATGACTTGTTTTCTCTTTGGATCCGCTCTTTGACTCAGCAATATAAGTGATGCAAGTATGCTCCTTTCCATCCCTACCAAGCTCCACAAAAAGCCATTTGTAGATGTAGGATGAAAAGAGGCAACTCAAATGCCTTGGAGAGGAATCATACACACTGAGCGATCTGAGAGTATCATTCGAGGAGTACAAGCTATGTTTTATTTTGAAAATCTATCAAAAACCCAAGTTACTCAACAGGGGAGTAATGATGACTTGAATCAAGACCGTTCCATTCCTCAACCGCCCGAGATGACATGGTAGACACATCAAAGTTCACAGGTGCAGGTATGGCTTGGAATAACTTGTGTGCTAGCATCATACCAAAGGGAGTTTTGTTCCACCTTAGTCCTTCAACTTTACTCGAGGACGAGCAAAGGCTAAGTGTGGGGGAGTTGTTGACGGTCCTTAGAGCAAGAATTTTACCGTCAATTACCTTCATAAAAGAATTAAAATGAACACCAAACATAGTGGTAGGAGTTTATTACTAACCAATTCCACAAGTGTTGGTGACTTTGTGAGTGCAGCTGCATTTCATAGGAAACCGGGGAAAAGGAAGCATAAAAGGCCCACTCTGCAAACACCGAATTTCCCCGTCATAAGGAAATCTCCCCAAAAGCCCAATATCAAGGAGATATGAAGAAAGATCATCCCTTGGAGATCCTCAACAAAGGCAAGGATATATGGATCCACCAAATCAACCCATACCATATTCCAAAGAGGACACCACTCCGAGAAATCAGCATCGGCAGCCAAGGATGACATACACCAAAAGGGATACAAACCCTATTCAATTTGGGTCAACACATTGAGATACATCATTAGAACCCAAAGGGAGACTCCTTGGCCAAGCCCAAGAAAGATATCACTCCGGCAAGTCCACGGTCATCGCAGAAATCACCCGGGATGGAGAAAAGGCCAAAATACAGTCATCTGGACTCATCCTGGGCCATACACCGGGGAGAGGCCTTATGAGGACCCCATGGACCACTACACCAAAGCCCAAGGCCATAGGGGCCAAGGGGGGGTCGGCCGACCCCAAACCCTAGGTCGGCCGACCTGCTACAGTGGCCTTTCTGGCCCATTTTTCTGTGGCGGTTCCCCACCGACGTACCAAGGTCGGTTCTGCCTGCAATCAATGCCACCGACCTAAGGAACCGCCTCAATTCCACCGCCTTTGGAGGCTATAAATAAAGGGGTACCCCCCCTCCCCTCAATACACACAAGAAGGAGAGCCTCATTCCACTCCCAAGGGCCTAGGGTCCTTTGTATACTAGTAGAGTAGGGAGAGAGTTGGGTAGAGGAGAAGGGTAGTCCTCCCTTGTGAGGACTTAGCCCCAATCTTGTATCTTTGAGGATAGTTATTGATAATACATTGTTCGTCGTTCGTTCATCGTTCGTTCGTCGTTCGTTCATCGTTCGTCGTTCGTTCATCGTTCGTTCGTCGTTCATCGTTCGTTCATCTTCATCAAAGTAAGTATTCTCGATCTCCTATTGGATATAGCCTAGCCTTGGTTAAGCGTTCCTTGTTTGGTTGTGGATCCTTGGCTTGCTTATGATTTGAGTACTTCTTATCTAGATTAAGTTCTTCCTTTACTTGCTTACGGGATCATTGCTCTGTTCTAGAGTGCCTTACCTTTCAACCAAGTTAAGGTAGTAATCAATAACTTAGACGTGGTGTCTAGGTTAGAGGTTACCTTTGTTTGCTGCGTGCTCCACGGTTTGTTGAGGTAGGCGGTAGGTGGTGACAGCCCTATCCGTCCTTCGTAATCCTCCACGTTCGGGTACGTAGTAGGCCCCTTGGCCGGAGTGACTTGGCAGACCAGGTCTAAGCCGGCGCCCAAAGTAAGCATTTAGAGGAGGGATCCACCATAGGTTTGGCAGTGAGGTCTTGATTGCCTTGTTGTCACACGACCTCAGGACTGGCATAGGGACTTGATAGCCCTAGTGTCACGTGTCCTAGTGGTAGAGGGTTACCGGTAGGTGGTGACAGCCCTGCTGTGTTTAATCCTGTCTTTTTCTAGAAAGAACCTCATCCATAGGAATCCTCTCTACCCTTTTCTACCATCCTTCTTCGTGTCCTTGGACGAGCTAGACTAGAAGATAATTCCACTCCGTTCCTTTGGGAAAATATAAATAACGATACCCTTGAATACTCACGGGTGAAGTGCTACAACGGTATTCTCCGTGCGCTTGCGGATTTATTCGTGACGTAAGAAATACCAACAATAGGCTCTGGCTCATCATCACTATCACTTGAATAATCATCATCACAATAGAAGACGGGAACTCTATCATCTTCTTCTTCTTCCTCATCATCACTTGGGGTCTTGAATGTGTTAGAGAGCATAGAGCGAGCCCTTCTTCTTGTGACGATCTCAATGACTTGCTAAATTGAATATGATCCAAGCTCAAAGCTCTCAAACTCGATGTGATCACCATACTTGTCCTTCGGGAGAGCATCAAGAAACCTCTTAAGACCTTCTTCCTTGGTGACTATCCAAAACTTGTTCTCATTTATCCTCTTGATGAGAGAATCCATCCGAAGAGCAAACTCAACAAGATCTTCATTTGGCTTCATGGAGATGTGGTCCAACTCATCACATAGCTTGATATATCCATCCTCTTGATTCCGAGAAGAAGAACCTTCACCAACACGAGGTGATGATTGAGCTTGAGGTAGAGGTTGAGCTTCAATGTGTTGATTGTCACTTGCATGAGAGATATCCTTGCCCTTCTTGATATCCTCCTCAAGAGAGGAGAGAATAGCAACCACCTCATCATAGGGCATGTTCACAAACTCATCCACTCGAGCAAAAGCGAGAAGGCCAAACCGTGCGAGTGGTAGAGATCGAATAAGCTTCTTCACAACATGCTTGTGCATAATAGAAGGATATCCCCTTGTCATGAGTTTCCTAGCAAGAACATACAAGTGAGAGGCAAAGTTAGTGATATCCTTATTATCATCCAAGACAAGCTCATCATATTCATCGCGCACATCATAGTAGAAATGCCATTAAGCACACAATCATAAGGCTCAATCAAAGTAGAGGCGATGGAAGTGTTAGAATCGTCATCATGAGTGGACTCCATTTTTCCACACGCAATCCCGATCACGACTCAAGGCGAAAGCCCTAATAATGAGCACTTGGCTCTGATACCACTTGTAAGGATCGTGTGACCGAGAGGGGGGGTTGAATCGGCGCACTCTAGAATCTATTTCCAAACACTAACACCCAAGCAACTCCTAGCAAGTAGTTCTAGTAACAAGGTAAAGCACACTAAGGAGTATCCTTAACCTATATAGCTAGTGGATATAGATAACACAAGCACACCACACTAGCAACCTAACACAAGATACATAGAAAGCGGAAGACTTAAGCTAGGAAAGGCAAGGCAACAAGATAACTAGAGAACAAGACAACCAAGGATACTAGGCACACTAAGTAAAGTCCTTAGAGCTACTAGATAGGCTACAACAAGTAAGCACACGAGCAAGGCAGACAAGCAAACCTAGTGAAGCTAGTAGGTACCAAGGAAAACACACAAGCAAGATAAGAACACTACTAAGTACTACATGCAATCATATATAGAGCGATAAGTAAATGCAAGTAGTAAAGGAGAAGGGATAGAGAATGCTCATGATGTTTTCCCGTGGTCTCGGAAGGATGGCGCCTTCCCCTACTCCACGTTGGGTCACTCCCGCCGGAGTCTTGACCCCGTCCCTCCGCTCGATGGCGATCCCTCCTAGAGCACACTTCACCCTCCGAGTGAAGTCGCGGGCACGTCCCGCCGGGCTCTCTCCCGGGTACTCTTCCGGAGGTAAGGCTCCGCACTTGATGCTTCTTTCGCACGGGAAGCTCCAAGACCGTGTACAAACTTGTGTCGGCTTCCACAATCTCCTTGGACAGCTCAACACCAACGCCTAACCGGTCTAGGCCTTGCCATAGACCAAGAGTAACAACTCTAGATGACTCTCTCAAGCCCACACTAGCCTACAGATCAAAGGATGCAACTTGTTACTCTCTCAAGCACTAGGATCACTCCAAATCCTTCTTAAGTGCTTCACACTTCTCCCTCTTGGCTTCTTGGCAGCACCTCACCTCTTTCCTGGGTCCAAGAGCACCTCAAAGAGGTAAACAACCGACTATATATAGGCCACCAACCTCAAACTAGCCGTTGTCCAAAAATGCCCGGTCTGCGTGTTGACCGTACAATAGACCGTACTGTCCGGTCTCCATTAGACCATATTGTCCGGTCTTCACCAGACTGGCGTCCAGGGAGTGCTGCTCCTCATCTCAAAGTAGACCGTATTGTACGGTCTCTAGGACCGTACTGTCCGATCTCCACTTCTTCTTCAGCCAACAGAAACTTCTCCTTCTCTGTTGCTCTTCGCCTGTAAGACCGGTCCGGTCTTCATTCTTCAACTTCCAGAAACTTCAGCTTCTCTGTCTGGAAAAACTCAATAGAGACCGTACTGTCCGGTCCCTAGGACCTTACTGTCCGGTCAACTGTCCGGTCTCCATTTCTCCACTTCCAGAAACTTCAGCTTTTCTGTCTGGACTTCCTCTGTAGACCGTATTGTATGGTCTCCATGACCGTACTGTCCAGTCTCTTCTGACTTCGCAGCTTCGATCTTCTTCTTGATCTTCTTCTTCCAAACTTGAACTTCTTGGTTCCTTCAATCCTCTTCTGCCACCCTAGCCCCTGAGAGACTCACCATGCATCTAATGATCTCTATAACTAGTGTGCACTAAGAGAACCACCTCGAACCCTCTTGATAGTGCGGTTTTTCCTATGGACTCAAGCTAACATCTAACCAAGCAACACTCGTTTGGATCTAGCATGTCCTTAGCCTTGATCTATATCTTCTCCGCGACTCCATCAAGTCCGTTCTTGTGTCGATGAAGGCAACCAATCATCTTTTTCATTAAGTTCATGGTGTGTTGGCGTTCACCACCAACGGACGGAGCTTTCTTTTTATGTATATGTGACCTATAAGATCTCACAAGAGTGTTAGTCACATTCGTGGTTCTCATCCTATCACCAAAACATTCATACCTTGGGGTTTCCTTAGCTCCAATGGTCATGAAGCTTGCAGTGGGACCCACCTGTCGGCGCCAAATTTTCACTGTGGGAGGAGGATGTGCGGCATGGAGTGAAATCAGAAGACAAATAATAAGGAGTAAAGAAGGTGTCATTTAGTATGTAAATTAAAAAGTACGGAAATTACTCTGTGAACGCATTGACCATTGCACCCGTACCACGCAGCTTGCGTGTGGGGTGCACCGCCCCAATCAGTTCTGGAAGATAATACAGAGGGTATAAGATTAGACACGATGGCTCGGATTGCCCCTGAGCTCATGCATGGTAGGCAGTGCATCGTTTGACGCAAGATGCCAGACACATTTAAATTCGGGCTCGGGGTAGGGGGTGCACGATGAGCTTCAGGCGGCTGCGTGGGCTTGCGCTTTGGCACTCCGTCATTGCCTGGCTGCCATGGCGCAATGCCCCAAGCTCCCTGGCTGGTGGCTGCCACAGCGACCTCGAGCTCGAGAGAAACGGCCGCGAGGCAGACGTGGTGGTGCGACGCGTGCTCCAACCGCGCGATGAGCTCGAGGTCTGGCCGCGGCGGCAAAGACGAACGGTGGGTCATGGTGAGCTCAAGGCAACGGTGGCTAACGTACGGCGAGCTCGATTTCAGGCCATGGCTGCGAGCGGCGACCTCCACACGGGAAGCTTGTCCCCAGTCTGCGCGCACGGCAGGTGGGGCGAGCTCGGCCCGCTGAGGGACGGCCGCCATGGTGCACCGGTGCTTCACGGCGCACGACGCCTCCGTTGATGGGGCAGCTGTGCCTGCTCGCGGTGGAGCGGCTCGAGTGCTGGCGTGGACTGCACCGGCTCCATGCCGTTGACTAGAGCTCTTGTCCGCGTCCCTTCTTGCCGCGCGCGCCGGCGCCGCAAACTGCTGCCGTGGCGGGAACCTGCTCCTTGACGCTTACGGAGGCCACTTCCTCGCTAGGGTGGTAATGTGGTGCGCGCAGCGTCGCCTTGAGGATTTCCCATACAACGCACGAGTTGTCAGCAGCTTCATTTCCTGTACTAGCCTCGAGGATTTCAACTCACAACTTCAAATCGGTTTTTCTCTCAAATCATAACTTCATTTTCAAATCTTTTTAACCGTCGTGATCGTTAGAATTAATTCAACAAAAAAAATGCCACATGGGAATATTTTTTATGTATTTTTCATTTTTTAAAAATCCAATGTTTTTAATTTGTTATTTCAACAATTTTGTTATATCATTTCAACGAAAATGTTGAACTAATTGTTAGAAAATGTTGAAACTAGTCATTCACAAAGTTTCTTGCATAAAAAACATATTTTGAAATAATATTACAACTAAATAAACATAATACATGAGAGGTTCATGAGGCAACCAATTCCCTTCTCCTCCCCCCCTCCCCTCCCCTCTCCTCTCCTCATCTCTTTCTTATTTTTCCAGAATTATTGTGCCATTTTAGGCCGAATTTGGCCTTTTATAGGGCCATGAGGCAATCGCCCCGCCGTTGGGCGATGGGGCTCACCACCCGCTGGTAGGCCCTTGTCACCTGCTGGGTGGGCAAGTTGAAATTTTGAATGCCAATCGCCCGAGTACCGTCCGCCTGGGCCCCACCGACCGTGCGAGAGATTAAGGACCTTGTCACCCACGGGTTGGGCGACTGGCCGGCATGTCCATTGTTGGCTCAAGATTGGGACATGGCTGTTCTATCGCCCTTCTTAGGGCAATCTTAGGGCGATAACAAACCAATCGCCTTGCACATGGGCGATAAGCTCTAACCGCCCTTTAATCGGGTGACTGGGAGACTAGTTCTGCATAATTGTCGCCCTACACATGGGCGATAAGCTCTAATCACCTTTTAGTCGGGTGACTGTGAGACTATTTCTGTAAAATTTCTAAACGGTCGGTTATTAATAAGAATGTAATAAAAAATCGAATAAAAATATAAAAATCGAAAAGGAAGCTCATGATTCGCGTTCGGAGTGGGCCGATCAATGGATTGCCGTTGATGGGTCGCCACCCAAAGCTCGGCGTAGCGTGGGCCTTCAGCTGCCACTGCCCAGAGTATTTCGTCGAGCTCACCACTCGCACCATGGTCGCAAAGTTCGCCGGCGCCGACAAGCACCATCTGGGAATTTAGGATGGCGCTCGCTAGGGTTTCATCGTTGTCGCCTCCCCGCCTCCTAGCCTCCCCCATGCTCCACTCCTTTCTACGTCCCTTCCACTCCTCTACCTCTTCGGTTCGCCATTCCGCCCCAAGAAGCATGTCTGTCACCGCCGCCTTATCCGAGGCATCGCCTTCCCCCCACGCTGTTAGGGAGGGGGGAGCGATGGAGGCGCCGAGGTCCGGCCACAGGCGCACCTGGAAGCCCACGTGCTTGTATTACACCCAGGGCAAGTGCACCATGGTGAGATTGCTCCCCCGTCCTATTGTGCTGCTGGTGTTGTGCGAACTTCTGCATAGGCTAGTTGGAGTGAATCGGCTATAGTAGTTTTTGTTATGTGCTCTAAGATAGCAAGTAATTACAAACTTGATGCTGGGAGGAAATGTATCATAAAAGATTAGTATGGTGTGAGAAATGGTTTAGTGAAGCCATCATGTTTTAGGTACAAGGATGTGTGTGGGTTACTGACCTGCAGCAGTATCCCAACTGATGGATTCAAAGGTTTTTCTGGATAAAATTCGGGCAGCATGGTTGGATGTCCCCTTCTGTTAGCATTCTATTGGCTAGCTTGACATTATAATCAATCATAGGCGAAGCTATTAGAAGAACATCGCAGTGAACAAGAAGTTGCATTAAATTGTTTTCTCTCTCCATGGCTGGGTATTCAGGCGCATATGTGGGATCCCTATTTCAAATTCATAGCATTATGTATAGATAAACTAACAGAATAGAATATATGTATGCAACATAATATCCAATTATTAATTACTGACCTCCCAGTTGTTAATTACTGTCCTTCCTAAGAATGTTCAGGGATTAAATTGGCACTGACACTGAAATTTATGAGCATTTTAGCATGTGCTGTTTTCAAGCATGTTATTTTGATATGACCAGGCATTTTTTGTTGCCCTCGTGGTACCCTTTTAGTTTACACTGCCATTAGTGCTCTCCAGTTTATGAACTAACAAGTACAGAAAATGAAGGCTGCTAAATCCATCTTCCCAGTTATAGTTTTGCCCAAATCAGTTACTTTGAATTCGATACGGCAGCCTTCATTGAAGATGGTACCTGATTTGTCTCAATGTTCCTTTGTGGTTTTGAGCATTCGATATTTATTCTGTCATGGTAAAGAGGGGCTTCTTTGGAACACTACAATATTCATAGTGTGAAGTAGGTACATGAAATGAAGTTATGTCTCTGTTTAATTCATTAATGTAACTATGCTTATCAAGTTCTTGCACAGAGAGGGAGAAAAGAGTAAATGGGGATTTAGGTCCTTCCACTTTACGCCTTTGGTTCACTTTGGCCCCTTTACTGTAAAGCAGCCCACATTAACATCATATGATTGACATAATGGGAAGCTAACATCATATGATTGACATAATGGGAAGCTATGTGGCTAGTTAATATTCAGACGTATGTTATATGGAATCATGGCACCCTTACTTCTACATAGGGGCATTTCACCAAGTTAGATTCTACTACAAGCCACACTTCATAAGGGGGAGGGGGGGGGGGGGGATGTTGCTATTCAGAATGTTACAGATTCTTCTCACTAGTAGTCCAGTTCCATGAGCTATTTAGGAATTGGCCACAGGAGGAATATAAGCTGCAGCCACAGACCCACATTGTTGATAAGCTTAGCTAAACAGCTCTGACTTAATGCCATGGATGGCCTTGTCGTCGAAATTTTCTCGTCCCGTGGCAGAATGTTGGCAGTATCAACGCCCCCATTGCATTCTTGCTGCTGAAAGACATCAATGGTTTCCTTGTTTCTTTGAACTCCCTTTTAAGAATGTAA